>JAIFGZ020000117.1:0-1362558 GCA_019925245.2 Oryza australiensis
CTTCTCAAGTACTTAAGGATATTCTTTCTGACAGTCCGGTGACCTTCACTGGATCGGCGCAGTATCTGCTCGTAGCACTCAAAGCGTACGAGACATGCAGGCGTGTACAAAGCATGGCATACATGATGGATCCAATTGCCGAAGCATATGGAACCATACCCATCTTATTCCGCTCATCATGTGCGAGGACAGCGATTCTTGCTAAGATTAATGCCATGTGACATGGGCAAGAAACCTTTCTTGGAATCATGCATGTTGAACCTTTTTCAACACCTTGTCAATGTATGTACTTTGGCTTAATCCAATTAGCCTCTTGGATCTATCTCTATAGATCCGAATGCCTAATATATATCTTTGCCTCCCTAAGTCTTTCATGGAAAAACTATTTTTCAATGAAGACTTGACGATTCAAGCATAGGGATATCATTTCCAATCGGTAATATGTCATCCACATATAAGATTAGAAATACAATTGCACTCCCACTGACCTTTTTGTAAACACAGGCCTCTTCTTCATTTTTGATGAAACCAAACCCTTTGATTACTTCATCAAAAGCGAATATTCCAACTCCGAGATGCTTGCTTCAATCCATAAATGGATTTACGTAGCTTGCATATCTTTCGAGCGATTACGGATCGACAAAACCACGAGGTTGTATCATGTATACATCCTCGCTTAGGTTTCCATTTAGGAAAGCCGTTTTGACATCCATCTGTCATATCTCATAATCGAAATATGCAGCAATCGCTAGGATAATCCGAATAGATTTAAGCATTGCGACGGGCGAGAAGGTTTCATCATAATCAACTCCTTGAATCTATTTAAAACCTTTTGCCACCAATCGCGCCTTATAGATGTGAACATTTCCATCCATATCGGCCTTTTTCTTAAAAACCCATTTACACTCAATGGTTTTGACACCATCGGAGTGGATCAACCAAGTTCCAAACTTGATTGTCGTATTTGGATTTCATGGCTCCAAGCCACTTGTTGGAATCGGGTCCCACCATCGCTTCCTCATAGGTCTTAGGTTCATCGTTGTCCAACAACAATATATCACATTGTTCACTTTGTGTGTACATCGGGCGCACGACGTGATCTTTCGGACCTCAGTGGGGTGGTGTATCTACAAGCTGGTGGCGCAACACTTTGTTCCTCTGTTGTGGTTACGTGGTCGTTGAAACGTTTTCTAGTGTTTCTTGAACTTCTTCAAGATGCACCACTGCTCCCACTAACCCTTCTTGAAAGAAACTCTTTCTCCAAGAAGACACCATGTCGGGCGACAAACACTTTGCCTTGTTCCGATTATAAAAGTAATATCCCTTAGTTTCCTTAGGATATCCCACAAAGAAGCACTTGTCGGATTTGGGTGTGAGCTTGTCGGTGTAAACGTTTTACATAAGCTTTGCATCCCAAATTTTGAGAAAAGACAAACTAGGGGTTACCCTGTCCATATCTCATATGGTGTCTTTTCAGCGGCTTAGATGGAACTCTATTTAGTGTGGCGCATTTGTTTCAAGAGCATATCCCCGGAAGGATAACGGAAGATCACTTTGGATCATCATCGGCCGCACCATGTCCAACAAGGTGCGATTTCTCCGTTCGGACACTCCATTCCATTGCGGAGTTCTGGCGGAGTCAATTGTGGAACAATTCCACAATCTTTCGAGATGATTACCAAACTCTTGGCTCAAGTATTCCCCTCCACGATCGATCGTAGAAACTTGATTGTTTTCCCTAAATGATTACGTACTTCATTACGGAATTCTTTGAACTTTTCAAAGGATTCGGACTTATGCCTCATTAAGTAGATATAACCATATCTACTAAAGTCATCGGTAAAGGTAATGAAGTATTGATAACCACCTCGCCGTTGAGCTCATTGGTCCACATACATCGGTATGTACGAGTGCCAATAAGTCACTTGCTCTCTCACTATGTCCGTGAAAGGTGCCTTTGTCATCTTACCAAGTAAACAAGACTCACATGTCTCAAATGATTCAAAATCAAAAGAGTGAAGCAATCCATCCTTATGGAGCTTCTCCATGTGTTTCTTATTTATATGGCCTAGCGACAATGCCGGATAAACGTGGGGTTTATATCATTAGAGAGTTGCCTTTACGTATTAATGTTATAGATGGGAGACACTTCAAGATTCAAAACGTATAATCCATTCACCAATGGAGCATGAAAATAGAACATATCTCTAAGATATATTGAACAACCATTGTCCATTGATCTAAAATCATATCCTTCGCTTGCAAACATGAAGCGGAAATAACGTTTTGACATAGTGTTGGAACACAATAACAATTATTCAATTCCAAAACTAATCCTGAAGGTAGATGAAGTGGTGCTTGTGCGAGCGGCAAGCTGTAGCAACGCTTGCTCCATTGCCGAGCGCGCGAGTTCACCTCGCCCCTTCTCAATCCTCTACTTCTTCTCATTCCACAACGATTTGAAAATATGAGCTGCGATCCGGTATCAAATACCCAAGAGTCGGTAGGTGAAGTAGCGAGATTAATGTCTATAACATTAATACTGAAGCGAAGTCGTACTTTGCTTCTTCTTGAGATCCTCCATGTACTTCTTGCAGTTCCTTTTCCGGTGGCCTGTCTCCTTGCGGTAGAAGCAAACGGCATCGATGTCGCCGACCCCTTCTTGCCCTTCTTTGCATTGGAGGCACTCGCGATCTCATCGGGAGTTAACTTCCTCTTGGTGCAAAGTTTCTTGACAGGTGGTTTGCGCTTTGCCTTACTGCATCATCATCACATGATGACCGTTTTTCTGGATACTCTCCTCGTGTCTTAAGCATCCCATGCAATTCAGCCAAGGTTCTATCCATATTGTTCAAATGATAGTTTAATATGAATGGCTCGAAGCTCGGAGGGAGCGGCGGAGAATCACATCGGTAGCCAACTCTTGGCTAAGGGAAAACCTAGTTTTCCGGACTCTCGATATAGCCAATCATCGTTATCACATGCGGATGACGGGATTCCCCTCAACAAGCACACGCAAACAAGGACTTTGAGGTGTTGAACCTCTCGGCCGAGCTTGGTTCTCAAACATGCCACGCGAGTCCCTGAATAATAGTGTGAGCATCGTTGCTCTCATATTGCTTACGAAGCTCGGGGGACATTGTAGCAAGCATGAGACGGCTTATATCTAGGGCATCATTAGTGTGCTTCTCATAAGCCCTCCGTGCGGTTGCGGTGGCATTATTTGGCAAATCCTCGGGATAGGGTACTTCAAGAACGTACTCCTTACGCTCCTTACGCTCTTGCTTGAGAACAATTCTCAAGTTGTGATACCAATCCATAAAGTTTGTTCCATTTAATTTTTCCTTTTCGAGAATAGATCGCAAATTAAAGGTGCGGGTGTAGTATTAGCCGCCATTTATTCTACAACGAGAAAAACAAAGTTTAGCACAATGTTAATGTTATGTCTTTTGTTAAACAATTTAACATAAGACTCCCATTACGTATTTTCCACCTTCCCTCTAGGTTATGTATTGGGTCAAGATCCACATGTTAGTTAATTTTCTAGTGAGCTTTGGCATCACTTTGCTAGAAAATTAGTAACATCGATAAGCAACTCCTTGCTAATCACATCTCTATGTGACTCTTGTTGTTGGTGTGGCATCTCCATGCCCCGGCCCCAACCTATGCCCCAAGGCCCAAAAGCTGTTTTGATAGCCTTGTTAAGTAAACCAAATGCTCTGCTGTATATGTCGACATATACCCCTCGTGTTATGATAGAGAATGGCACTCTGCTTTGGCGGACCCACCATTGGCGAGCATAACGGTGACCAGTGCAACATTTGGAAGGGCATCATTACTACTTAATTTTTGAGGATGCTATCCTATCAAACAAACATATCACATATATGAAAGCGGTAGAATAGCATGAAATAGTATGGCCCCCTTCACATGGTGATCTCCATCTCCATGCTTGGTGTCTGAGATCTCCATCTTCATCACCGTTCTTTCGAGTGCCGAATGCTTGATTTCTTCAAACTACGCTACTACTATAGAAGCTCTAATTAAAGATTACATCGACTCGCGAGTCGTGAAAGAATATTACAAGCATTGCACGTATGAAAGAATATTACGGGATTGCACATATGAAAGAATATTACATGCATCACATGCATCTCATACATACAATAGGGTCATACCATCTCAAAGCATTCTCTGCAAAAACAAGTTAGGCGTAGAAACGTTTTCTACTTATCACGAGATACGGCACCGAGACGACCTATAAGGGGGTACGCACACGGCGGTCCCGCTAGCCGGTTAGCGGGCGGGGTCGAGGGGAAGCATGTCGGCGGTCAATCTATGAATTCGCTTACGGAAACCATGTCGGCGTAATCATATTATGCCGTCCCGATACACTATCAAGGGAGATGGTTTGCGTAGGCGCGAGCGGCTAACAAGATCGGACTACGAGATAGCTTCGGCATAATCACATTATACCGTTCCGATACACTATCAAGGAACGCTATCTCGAACCCAACTCAAACCAGAGTTATATGGAAATTGCTTCGACGTAATCACATTACGCCGTTCCGATACACTATCAAGGAACGCAATTACCATTAACTCTCCTCAACGAGATCGTAAAACCGATTGATCTAATCAACCGTGCACAAAACTTGTTCCAGATCAATCTAAAACCCGAACTAAGCAAGATTAGCTCGATACCCTTGAAGGGTTACGCGGAGGCTACGCTAGCCGAAAAACAAAAACTTTTACCGCGCAAACCAGGAACACTTGCAAGTAAGGGTCGATAGATCGTTACCGATTGGAGTAGAGTGCGGCGGAATAGCCAATCGGGGCAATCCGATCCGGAGCAGTGTAGCCGATTCCGGAGACAGCCGATTCGCCAATCAGCCGATTCGAGTCGTCCGCCGCGTTCTCACGCCTCGCTCCGATGCGCCCGGCCGCGTGCCGATCAAGAGCGCGCAACGTAGCGGCGCCTCTACCGGTATCCACACGTCGGGGACAAAACGCCGTACACCCGTGTGCTAGCACGCGATGCAAGGCTAGGGTTTGGCTCGAAAGTGGGGAGGTTTCCGTGGAGATTGATCTCGGCGACTTACATTGCACGCGATGCAATTGACGTGTCCGACTCTCCACCCCTCCCTCCTTTATATAGAGTTGGCCGGCGGGACTAGTGGCCGATTAGGACTCTATTTTGAATCGGATCTCATCCGTATCTCATAGAGTTGGCCGCCCCACACGTCGTAAGCCCATAGGACTCTATCCGATCGGATCCCTATCCGATCGAGCCGTATCCGAGTCCAACTCGAATATCTATTCTATCCCCTTAAGCGTGCGACCACAGCAGGTTCAGGTATACTCGGTTTCGGCTATAGTCTAACTTAGCCGATCGTCGGCTCGAGTCTAACTCGGCCGGCACTGTCAATAGCGGCGCCTAGCGGCACATATTGACACCATAGTATACAAGAATAATATCGGCTACGAACTGTAATGTGTACACAAATCCATTTGCCTCACGATACCGGTTAAGCTATAGGCAAGATGTGTGCCATCCCTTCAATAGCTTAACCATTCACTCGAACCGTATTGGATTATCATGCGTTGATTGACTCCTCAATCAACTTAGCATGGCCATGCATTTCCATAATCCATTACCTCGAGGGCCTAGGGATATCTCTCCAAAGGAGGGGCAAATTCCATCTTGATCACTCACATCCCACTCCATGTTTCATAGCAAACCCGAAAACTACCTTTATAACTACCCGATTACGGAATAGCGTTTGGTAGTCCCAAAGTAGGCTACTACACATGTTGAAATCCATGGTGATCTCGGTCTAAGGACTTTGTACCAACACTACACGAGACCAACTAATGGCACATTAATTCTTGTAGTGTCTCATGATGGGTCTATCCAACAATGTGTTCTCCAACACATATGTCCATGTTTATTGATTTGGTATCTCCATACCCATGATCTATGAGACATGATCATCAATCAATAAACATGCCGATCTTAGAATCATATTTGTTCCAACAATATGACATATGATCGAGGATCGTTTAGAAATAGATTCATACATAAAGAGTCTCATAAATAAGTCACGTACTTATTGATCAATACAAGATGTCTATTTCATGGGCCCGAATAACACTTTATTCATTTATACATAAACATTGACGTGATATCCAACATCTCCATGTTGCCTCTAGGGCATATCACTAACGAGTACGGGTAAAGTGTACATCCACTACGGTGTGAGTCAATCAATCTATTCGAATAGCCGTGCTCGCGGTTAATGAGCGACGTGACAAGTTTCTCCCGTGGCTAGACTCATAAATGTTAAAATGATGGGTTGGTATGCATAATGTTTTTGTATCTTTGGTGGACTCAACTTCTCGACTGTGAGAAGGGATAGACTCCCAGAAAACCATGACGAACCGAAGACGGAAACCATCCTTGGTATCACGATGGATGGCGAGCGAGCAGAACCGTCGCCGATTTAATATATTCTAGAACTAAAACTTGACTGGCTAGATGTTAGGTTTGTGCAATGATTTGTGAAAATTGGCTTTGTGCAAATGAACCTTAGCCATCCTTTGAATGACCCTATCATGTGCATCATTCCGTGTCGACTTGCTAGTACGTTGGAGTACTCACCCTTGCTATACGCACAAACTTCGGATGAAGGAAACGAAGAGCGGAGGACCCCTATAATTACTACCGGGATGAATGAAGACAATGGAGAGTGCTAGGTCTTAGTCCCCGGTCGTTGCTGTGGAAATCGACATGCCGCTCTTAGTCTGCTAATCTCATCTTAACTCGATTTGGTTGAATTCGAACAGTAGGTCCTATATGTATTGGATATTGCCTTCGGGCCTTTTATTGTAATAAGTTCGATGTAAGACTATTCGTGCACTTTGCACTGTAATTGAGCTGTATTCGTAGGTACCAAACTACTCGATCCGGGGATATGGTACTATGAACATGAATGATTCCGTCCTCAAAAACGGGGTCTACGGATCTCTTCGAATCGATTACGGACAGAGCCGCAATCGGCTACTAGCGCGTCCAATGAGCCCTCCAGCCGATTAGCGATATCGGCTAGCGTGGTCCTTAGGTCGTTTATACTTAATGTTGCGTCAATCTAACCTATTAAGTCGTTTTTAGAGCTTTTATGATCTATTTGGCTAGATGTATATGTTTAGAGATAGTGTCGGGGTTTCAGCCGGCCTTATCTATTTTAATATCCTTTTGGTATATTTATTATCGGGTTCATTAAAGCCGCCTCTTATATTAAGATCTTGCTCTAGTTAAATGCCCTAAGCCGAATCGGCACATCGGCCATAGCCGACGGTGGCGATCTAGGTTTAGCGTATTTAGCTTAGATCAATATCTTTTCATAAGATGAGTCGGAGTACTAGCCGATTCACAGTTTGACTTACGATATCAGCTAGGCTGTTAAGGCATATATTTATTATCCCATTGTATATTTGGATTAAGTGGTTAATATTGTCTCGGCGCAGCCGACCTATTCTAGTCACTTAGTTTAAATGCACTTCGGGATAGCATATATATGTAAATTGACTCTCAGAGCTGATCCAGTAGGATCTAACTTAACCCTTAACGCATATGTCTTTATTTTTCTTGTTGGTTAACAGATCAAACCAAGCGCACGCCTGTACTACACAAATAGCCAGAAGGACTGCTTGGAGCTAACCGGATCTCCCGAGCCAGCGCGTGAGAGAAATTCTCATCAACAACGCCGAGGAATTTGGTAAGCCCGGAGCCGAATCGGCTAAGGTGTCCATCGGGCGATACCGAATCGGACAAGGCAAGCCGATGTAGCCAATTCCGGTAAGACAACATTGGAGACACCGTCGGATCAAGATGATGTGCTTCATGAGGATTGCCATATAAGGATAGAGTCCTAAAAAGGCAATTGTATCTATTAATTAGGAAGAGTTTGTTAGTTTCCTATTTTATCTTTAGAAAAGTGTGTTAGTATCCGTAAGGATTCGGGTTGTTTCCTTTTATCTTTAGGAAAGTTTGCATTTGTAATCTGTTAGTGTAACATCACGAAAATCGAAGGAATGGAATTCGGAACGTAAAAATCGGAACTCACAAAAACTTTTGGGAATCATTGCTTCTTATCGTGTTTTCGATCTGGATTGCCGGTCTGCAAAATAAGGTTTTCTTCTAGAATTACTAGGGAAAAGGGGGCAAAACCCTAAGCTTTGAAATTTCAACCGGTGAAAATGATTTCAAAATATAAATGTGTATACCTTGAAAAGAGCACATACATGTATAATTTGGTGAATTACAAAAAGGATATATTTTGGTTTAAACCCTAATTGATGAGGAAGGATAATGAATAATTGGGATTTGATGATAAAGATATTTTTGGAAAAAAATGAAGATAGAAATTCATCGCTATTTAAACCCTATTTTCTCGAATTCAAAAGAAGAAACAAAATAAATACTAAAAATATATTTTGAAAGATAGGGAGAAATGGGAAATATCATTTTAGAGAGTATACGAGAATACCAAAATTTATTTGGGATTTTTAGGAAGAAAGGAAATAGAAATAGGGAATTAGGAAAATTAAATCGGTAAAATAGGAAATGGCACTATTCATTGATCGCGGGTGTTCGACCGGTTCCACCACCCCGTTCGCAGCCGCCGCGCGTCACCCGCCGTACCGGAGACCTCGCGCACGCACGTTCCCATCGTCATCGGCTCCGGTCACGCACGGGGATCGCCGGTACAGTCGCGCCATGCCGTTGCTCCCAAAAGTCGGCCGTACACGCTAGCCATGCCGCCGCGTTAGCGTCGCGCATGCACGTCCGTGCCACGCCGTCCTTGCCCGGCGCCTGCACTCCGCCCAAGCGCCTTTGCCCTCCCGCGCTCGCTGTCGCGCGCGCGTTGGCTGCGTTGCCGCACGTCGCCGCAACGTGCGCGCGCTCGTCGGCCTACCGCCGCTAGGTCGACCGAACCATCTCACCATCGGCCGCCTATAAATCGGCCTCCCAGAGACCCAGCTGGCCACATAGCAAATCTTCCCGTTGCTCACTCGTGCTTTCTCCCGTTTTTCCCCAAAAGTTAGCCGTAGCATTGCTTGAATTTTGGGAAGAATCGGGCTCGGCGGAAGAACCCTAACTCGACCGCCCGTGCAACACTTGAAGTCGTCACCCTCGGCCGATTTCTTCCCGAATTGAAGGTACCATCATTATCCCCGTGCTCTAAGTGTTGTTTCCCCTAAGCTTCCCAAGCCAAATGGTCGCCGGAAAATCGCGGCGCGAGCCCTCGAATTCCCCTGCCTCGGCCGCGCCACCCCCGTCGCCGGCACGTTTCAGCGCCTCCCGGCCGAACCAACCCCTCCTCTAGCATCCCTAGGGCTCACGATGCTCGTAGACCCCTTGCTTTGGCCAAAACCTCGCCGGAGATTGCTGCAGAGCGAGCGCCACCGCCGCCGAACCACCTCGCCGTCGCCGCCCTCTTCGCTCCCGGTCTCGGCTAGGAGTGGAGAAATGGGACCCCGTGGTCCCAAGATGGTGAAAAGCCCCTCCTTTCCCTAGCTCGGCCCTCCCTCACCGTCGGCGCCCTCTCCCTCGCCGTCGGCGCGCGGTGGTGCGGAGCGAGAGAAAGAAGGGAAGAAAGAGAGGAAAATGGGGAAAAAGAAAAAAAGAAAAAAAGAAAAGAAGGAAAAGAAAAATAGTAAAGGAATAGGGGTAAATGTATAAATTATTTTGGAAATATTTTAGGATAAAATAAGGTTTGAAATATTATTATTTAGGAATAAGTATAATATTCTTTCCCCTTCCAAAAAAGAAATACTTTGTGAAAATGATTTATAGATTAAATTTTTCTTTTTATGAATTCAAATATTGTCCAACCTTTAAATTGTTATCGAAGTTCACATGAGACCTTTTTAAATATCGGTTAAGCATGGATGACATTATCCTGTCGTTAGAATTTCAAAAACCTAATAAATATAATTGCAATATTAAAGATCAATTATTGGAGATATAAAAAATTAGAAACCTAATTATTCTAGGATATCTTCAAATTTAAGTGCAAAATACATATCAACTACAAGATGGTTCGCTCGGTTTAGCTGAAAACCTTTTCGTTGATTCAACCTTTAAGATTTCCGAAATTTGAGGTTGTGTTTGGAATCCGCTTTCCGCGATCATTTTGAGATCTTTTTCTTTTCGTTGATGTTGTTGAATTCTAATTAGATTCAACCCTTCTTTTCGCACGTACGGATAGCGTCAGAAGAGGTGAACACGACTACGCGGAAGACCCCACTCAACCAGCGTGCGAGCAAGGCAAGTCTTCACACCCTTTGAACATATCGATCCCAATTGCGAAATGACGTTATTTTAAACTCTAAACCTGCATGCTTTACGAGTTACCTATACTTGTTATGCATACCTTGCTATTGATTACCTTTAGAATTACTCCTTGTAACTCACGATGTGATACAAACAACCGAAGAATAACTTGTGGCTTAGCCATGCTATGCTTAGATTTATGCATACTCATGACTTTATGAAAAAGCTTTGTGCTTGGGCAACTACCTTAGGGAAGGTAGTTGAGATATGGCATGTGGAGACATGAGCGCCACATGGCCATGAGAATGGTGAACTAAGTTTGATGAAAATTTAAAGTACTATACAAATGTTTTAGGCGGGCGGCCGGATGATTTGGGCGGATTCCGGAAAAGGCAAGTGCCGACCACAGTCGATTAAGGGGCGAGCCATGAGATGGCGGAAACGAGCCGGTACAACCGTACTTCTCGAATGGGTATAGACCTAGCGACTAGATAGCCGAGCGGAGCGGTATCCTTGCATAGATGGTTCTCTATGATGTGGTTGAGGGATGAGAATGAGGCTGCGGCCTTTGATATGAATGGTGGAATTAAAGCGATGTTAATTAAACTTAAAGATTTGGAAAGTTTTCCCTTACCCCGGTGCGCGAACTCCTCTCACTTTGCTAGAAAAGGACGGCTAGAGTGCATGAGGGCTTAAGTTCATGGAGCGGGTGCGCCAAAGTGAGGTTATCGAAAGGCTTTGCCGTGACCGTCTCATGTGTTGAGGCGTAGGCTCATTTGTTGGGTATCGCGGAGTACGGGTAAAGTGTACATCCCCTTTGCGGTGTGAGTGAATCAATCTATTCGAATAGCCGTGCTCGCGGATAATGAGCATCGTGACAAGACTTTCGCTTGGCTAGACTTTGAACTTAAAAATCTTGGAATGGGTTTGCATGATGATTTTATTTTGGTGGATCAACTTCTCGAGATGCGAGAAGGGGTGGACTCCCAGGAAAATCATGACGAACCGGAGGCGGGAAGCCATCCTTGGAATCACGATGGATGGTAGACGAGAACCGTCGCGGGTTAATGAACTATGAAATTAAAACTTGATTGGGCTAGTCGATAGGTTTGTGAAAAGAATTGTGGCGGCTTTACGCAAAAATAACCCTAGCCATGTTCTTTGAATAACCCTATCATATGCATCAATTGTGTTGGCTTGCTGAGTACGGTTGGTACTCACCCTTGCTATACGCACAAACCTCCGGTCGATGGGAGTGAGGAGCCGGAAGATCCATACGCGTATCACCGGGAGGACGAAGGAACTAATGGCGCATATTAGACCTTAGCTCCGGTCGTTGTACGTGTGGCAATTGACAAGCGCGCCTCTTTCCATTGCCTTATCTAAATTCTGTTTTTATGTTGTATTCGGACCATAAGGTCTGTGGGATGAACATTGCCTTTGGGCTTATTAATGTAATAATGGTAATGTAAGACTATTCGTGTATGTGCACTTGATTATCGATCTTGTATTCGTGGGTACCAACTACTCGATCCGGGAAATGGTACTATGAACACGAAAGATTCCCGTCTCAAAAACGGGGTCCACAGGAGTATCGAGCCATGCGACCGTAGGCTAAGACCAAATGGCGCCCTACCCTAACTAGTTGGCTAAAGGAAATATCCCTACAATAGGGTCGAGTTTTAAACTATTATTTCCGAAAATACAAATATACCTTTTCTACATCTGTATTTCCTTTTTACCAAATGATTATGATAGCTCTCTCCCACTAACCCTAAGTTGCCTACAAAAGCGAGATGTCAAACCACGACGGAACACTGGGAAGTCACTATCCTGAGACGAGGGGTTTGTGGTACAACTTCAGTCCCTACTATGGTGTTTGAGGTACCGGAACCACCCACCTATCACACCAAGAGGCATGGCTCCGAAGAGTATCCGGCACGGGAGGCGGCCGTATCCATAGAAGCCCGCATAGGAAGTGAGACATCCTTACGCTTCCACACCCGCTACCACGGGACCTAGCGAAGCGGCTATTCGGGATGCGGCTCGCGAGGCCTTCCTTCGCCTTAATGCGATACACCATGCCGAACTCACGGTGACGAGTTCGTGCATCATCCTTATCGCGAAGAGGGCAACCCGATGCATGCTGGAGGCTACCCCTGCTGCTACAATCCGATGGTCACGCGTCTATCACGTTGGGCGGAGACGGCGAGCGGCTATTACGAGGAGGCCACGCTCGAGATCAACAATCGGCGATCACGCCTCAATGATACGGTCACAGACCACCAAGGCTGTGGAGACCGAATAAACATTCTGCGGAACTCGGTTGCGAGGCCAATGGTGCCCGGTATGAGCAACTCTCGGACCGCTACATGGCCGTGGGAAGCTACGGTAGAGCTGGAAGAGCGGCTCGGGAAGAGCAAGCGACAAATCAACCAACTAGAGGAGCATTTGCGCACTCGTCACGTCTCTGTGCAGGTACTTCCACCAGAGCACTGTACCATCACCTCCGCCCTGTGCCCGACCACTATTACCTTATGACTCCGGCATGCTTGGATACTTTTCAAGCCATGATGGAGCAAGCTTTCATGTTGAGCACGAGGCACACCGTACACGATAGACCCCCTTCTTGCCGCGTCCATGGGACCCACCTCAAGCTCGTAGCAATACCATCCGAGCTGGATCGGAGAGGAGAACCCCATCCAGGATCCACACCGACACGGAGTCGAGGCGAGAACCCATGGAAGTCAAATGGGAATCTAGCGACACCGACCCAATGGAGGAGGAAGCTCCCCTCGTCGCGACTCACCTTGGAGGCCCCTCACCCGCCGGACCGCTCGCAAGAGTACGCGGCCACCGAGTCGGAAGATTCGGCGTGACTCCGAGGCCACCACCTCCGAGCCATGGGGACTCCGGTTTGCTTCAGAGCGGACCACCCACTTCCGGCGCCGGCTCTTGCGGATGGTTGGACGACTAGGCGGGAGGACCTTCCCGGCTCGGCGGCACGAACCACTCTCTATTCCCCCTTAATTGGTTGATGTAGTTGGACGATATAATTGTTGTTGCTATCATGACATGAAGGACTGTGTGTGTACAGTCCATGTATCCCCTTATGTAATATGATGAACCTAAGCATCGCTTTGCGGTGTCTTAATTCGTAAGCTTATTATTATTTCACCACGTACGTTGATTGAAGATCATTCAAAAGAACTTGAAGAAAAATCCCACAGGAACCATAACCTAAAGCGGTCCGATCTCTCAATTCATCTATTTTCTCCGGATGGCACATCGCCGCAGAGCCGCGGCAACCAACGAGAACCCACGAGAACCCAACCCCTCCACTGGCGGAGGTCATGGCTTTGCGGACCCGGCTACTCCAAGCGATTGCTAATAATCGGGGAGGTCGAGGAGGATCGAGCACGGGAGAATTCATGAGAGCTAAGCCACCCACTTTTCCACGGCCGAAGAACCTATGGATGCCGAAGATTGGCTAAGAGTGATAGAGAAGAAGCTAACCCTCGTCGAATCGAGAAGGATAGAGTTGTCTTCGCTACTAACCAGTGGAGGGCCCCGCAAGTGGCGGTGGGACACCTACAAGGAAACACGAGCCGAAGACGCCGGCGAACCAACATGGGAGGAATTCACGAGGCTGCGTTAGTGAGAATTTCGTGCCGGTGCGATTATGAGGATGAAGAAAAACGAGTTCCGAGGCTGCGTCAAGGGAACACCTCGATACAAGAATATCGAACAAGTTCACCCGGCTTGCCGTTACGCCACCGGTGACACAGCGGGACGAAGAAGAAAAGATAGACAAATTCATTGAGGGACTAAATGACGGCGGGGACCAATGATCGGGCGGGATCACACCGGTTTCCAAAGCCTCATCAACAAGGTCGTCCGACTTGAGCATGATCAAAAAGTGGTAGACAATAACCGCAAGAGGAGGCTCGCTATGGCTCGCCCATTTCGGGAACGCCACAACGCCCCAAGGGAGCCACCCCGTCCGGATGGAAGCCAAATGTTAGAACAGCCGGATGTTCTCCGCTTTCGACCATGTCAACGAGGTCGGCTACACCTCGGCTTCGTACACCCACACCAACCCTAGCCGCTCCGGGAAGGAAGAATGTGAGTGCTTCAATTGCGGAATTCGGGCACTACTCCAATAGCTGCCCAAAACCACGCAACGCCCTGTGCGCAGGCGCCAATGCAACGCCCGTCAGAGAACCCCACCCTGCGGCGGGGCGGAGTGCATTCGGGACCCCGCTACCCAATGAGGCCTGCCACCGGGTTTCGCGTGGCGGGTGAATCATGTGCGGGTTGAAGAAGCTCGGGAGGACCGGAGCGTATTGATGGGTATGTTCTCTATCAACTCTGCACCGATTAAAGTTTTATTCGATTATGGAGCCTCACATTCATTCATATCTTCCCGAGTAAGCAAACAACACCACCTACACCAAGTAGCACTTAGAAGACCTATCTTTGGTACACTCACTAGGGAGACATAACCATACCCCATGCTGCATTAATGTGCCCATACGGATTAGGGATGTGGTGTTTCTCTCAAACCTTATGGTGCTATCACCCCAAACCATAGATGTCATACTCGGAATGGATTGGTTGACCAAAAATAATGGAATCATAGCTGGTCGAAGGGAAGTCACGGTATCCACCCCATGGGGATCACCGATGAGCATAACTATGGATCAAAACCCAAAGTGTGTGAGCAAGCCGCGGGAGTGTTCACCATGCTACCTCTAGGCGGAATGCCGGTAGTACAAGAATACCGGATGTGTTTCAGGAATTGCCGGAATGCCCCCGGATCGCGACGTAGAGTTTATCATCGATCTAATGCGGAGTCTTGCCCCCATATCCAAGAGGCCTTATCGAATGCCGGCCAACGAGTTAGAGGAACTCAAGAAGCAAATAAGAGAACTACAAGAGAAGGGATTCGTACGCTGACTCTTCTCCACAGGGAGCCCCGGTACTCTTCGTCAAAAAGAAGGATGGGAGTATGAGAATGTGTGTGGACTACCGATCGCATTGAATGAAGTAACTATCAAGAACAAGTACCGCTACCTCGGATCGATGACCTATTCGATCAACTTAAAGGTGCGCAGTGTTCTCAAAGATTGATCTACGGTCGGGATATCATCGGTTGAAGATTAGAGCGGAGATATTCCTAAGACGGCGTTCTCTACACGTTACGGCTTACTACGAGTTCACGGTGATGTCCTTTGGATTGACCAATGCCCTGCATACTTTATGAATCGATGAACAAGGTATTCATGGAATACCTGGACAAATTCGTGGTGGTATTCATCGACGACATACTTATCTACTCCAAGAACGATGAGGAACACGCAAAACATCTACGGCTCGTCTTGGAAAAGCTACGAGAGCACCAGTGTATGCAAAGTTCAGCAAATGCGAGTTCGGCTCAAGGAAGTCGCTTTTCTTGGCCACGTGGTTTCAGCCGGAGGAGTAGCGGAGACCCCGCCAAGGTCGAAGCCGTTATGGAATGGAAGGCACCCAAGTCGGTGACGGAAGTTCGGAGTTTCTTGGGCTTGGCCGGTTATTACCGACGGTTTATCAAAGGGTTTTCCACTTTGTAGCCCGACCTATGACTCAACTTCGAAGAAGGAAAGAAGTTTGAGTGGAATGAGAAGTGTCAAAAAGCCTTCGACCAATTAAAAGAAAAGTTAACCACTTGCCCCAATCTTGACCTTACCCGACAATAGGAAGGACTTCGTAATGTCTTGTGATGCATCCGGCAAGGATTAGGAGGAGTATTAATGCGGGATGGGAAGGTCGTAGCGTATGCCTCGCGACGATTACGACCCCACGAGGAGAATTATCCCACACACGACTGGAATTAGCGCGGTTGTACACGCATTGAAGATGCGGAGGCACTATCGATCGGGAACCCTTGTGATGTGTATACCGATCACAAGAGCTTAAAATATTTCTTTACTCGGCTGATCTCAACCTACGACAAAAGCGATGGTTGGAGTTGATCAAGGATTACGATCTAGGAATCCATTACCATCCCGGCAAGGCAAATGTAGTGGCCGATGCGGCGAGCCGCAAAGCCCAATGCAACCACATGGGATTGGGAGGTATGGCAGCGAGCTCCAAGAAGAAATGGCTAGACTTAATGCACTTTGATTCCTCGCGGAGAAGTGCACTCACTTTGGAAATCCAACCTCTTCGAGGACTCAAATAGAAGAAGCCCAAAAGGGAATGAGGAAATGTCACGCCCGGAAATTCACACAAGAATTTCTGCGACTAATTGTGCATTACATCCTCGTCCGAGAATCGCCGAGGTACACAAATCGACGTTATTGATAATACTGAATCCTCGTCTTAGAAACAATATAAAAGAGTTACACAAATGCAGCGGAAAGGAAAATAAAATTGACTTAAGCTAAACTTTGACACGAGCGAAGCGGAACACCAACTCCACGGCTAAACCTTGACGAGAACAAGCCTACACCTCCTCGGAGACCTCGATCTCAACCTGCAGCTGAAGGGGGAAAAGAAGCAAGGCGAGTACAACCACCGTACTCAACAAGTCGCTTAGGAAAAGGGTACATGATGCGAGGTAAATAACAAGGAATGGTCAAGAGGCTCAATTTGCATAAACGGCATTTGCGAGAATACAATAATAATATTTGAAGACAGTAAAACAGTAGTAACATTTAAGCGGTATTAAATAAACAACTGTCCAACGCTCAAACCACGTTGCAACGAGCCCATCCATCCACCTGCACTAGTCAAGCTTCCACATTTCATTCAAATAAAAATAAATGAGACTAATCAAGGTGAATCGGTCGATCGCCGTAGCAGTAGGCACGGCTATTCGAATAGTTTTTACTCGATCGAGAGGTGTACAAGCTGTACCCACAAGACACAATCCCACAACACATTACGTGCGCCGGTGCACCACCACGGTGCCGGAAAGAATTGTGACAGGACCCTTCACACAACCCCCTCTAATCAATCGTACCACACCAAGGTTTCGCCCCATCCCCATCGGGCAATGGGCAGCCCCTCTAGTGCCGCGGTGAATCCGAAGCTGATCAACCCTTAAAACCGGGGCCGACCCAACTCCATCACGCTCACCCTCTCGGGATACGTTAACTAGAGACGGCTATGCTACGGGCCCGCCATTACCCATCTTTGGCTTGTGGTATGCACGGCATTTCTTCCGGGTTTCCGAGAACCGGTCCTTAATCGTCATGAGCACGCTAACCAAGGTCCAACCATGTGCTCACGACCCACCTTTCTCATAATTCAATATTATTAAAACCAAAGTCATATCTTAATATCATCGGAAGATCCACTTTAGAAACAAACTTGATTAGTGTGACTCCCTTAAGTGAGCTAGTTGCGCTAAGCATGACTAAGCAACCTTAAACTATCATCTAGTCACATTGGACCCCAAGTTATCAATGGTATAAGGTAAACAATCCTATGGTTGAGTACGGTAGGTATAATCATCCCATAAAATGACATTCTAAAACATATGCGGTATTTGAATGAAAAGAGTATTTACATAAAATAGGTACAATATGGTCAATGTAAGGTATGACTTGCCTTGCTACGGGCGAGGAACCTCGGCGACTACTTAAGAGAACGGGCTCGCGGAAAACTCGGGATCTACACGACAAACAAAGCACTCAACAAACACCCTAAAAGTCTACTGAAACATCACTGAAAAGTATTTTTAATGGATTCTTGACATTTTTCTGGATTTAATGAAATTTGAATGGGCTAAAACGGAGCTCGGATTCAAAAGATATGAATTTTAGAAGTTTAATTGCGATTTTTAAACTAAACAGAAAAGATTAAATTATTTATTGCGCAATTAAGTCCCTGGTGACGTCACCCTTGCGCGGCGGGCTGACGTCAGCATGACGTCGCGGGCAGCGTCGACCCTAGGGCGGCGTCGGCGCAGCGAGCTGCCAGCGCGGGCGGCAGGCGCGGCGGCGGATTCGCCACGTGGCGCAATCCAGCGGCCGGATCGGCGGCGCGCGCGCGATCGGGCGGCCGGATTCGGCGATCGGACGGCGCGGATCCATCGCGATCGGACGGCGCAGATCCGTCGAGATCCGCAAGATCGGAGACGGCACGGGGCGCGCTAGGGTTAGGGTTAGGGTTAGGGTTAGGGTTAGGGTTAGGGTTAGGGTTTGGGCTGGCGGCGGCGCCGTTGCGGCGGCGGCGACCATCGCGGCGGCGGGCGGCGGCGGCGGCCGAGCGAGCAGCGGCGGACACGCGGCGGCGACCCGGCGGCGGCGTGCGCGCGAAAGGAAAAAGGACGCAAACAAAAAACAAAAAACAAAAAAGGAGCAGAGGACGGCGGCGAGCTCACCGGCGGATGAACGACGGAGAACGGCGGCGACACGGGCTAGAAACCTCGGCGATCAAAGGGAAACGAGGCGGAGCTCGGGGGGTTTTATAGGGGAGAGAGGAGGCCAGAAACGGGCACGAAAACAACGGGGATAAGGTCGCCGGAGTTCTCGGACTCGAGAGAGAGAGAGACGGCGCGGCCGTTTCGGGGCGCGGCGGTTGCGCGCGCGCGGGAAGTGCGGGCACGGGTGCGCGCGGCACGGGCGGAGCCGGCGTGGGGCCACGCGGCCTGGCGCGCGCGGAAGCGGCCGGAGTAAGCGGCGGGGCGCGCGGCTATGGCGGCGGCGGTTGGCGGCCGGGCGCGGGAAGCGGCTCCGGCAGTGGGGCCCACACATCGGTGGCCTGGCGCGGGAGAGCGAACCGGACTTTGCGCGGCGCGGCGGGACCGTGGGCTTCGGCCCACGTCAGGAGAGCGACGCGCGGGGAGCGGGCGGCCGACGGCCCGTTAGGGCGATGGGCGGGAAAGGAGGCCGTGCGGCGTACGGAAAAAGGAAGAAAAAAGAAAAGAAAAAGAAAAAAAGGAAAAAGGGACTTAATTAAATTCCTGTTTTCTTATTTAATTGTTTAAAAATACTTAGGGTGCTCTAAAAATTCCGTAAAAATCTGTTAGCGTATTTTGACATGAAGAATTCAAGAAAAATCCTATCATGTCATTTCCATTTATTAATTGTATTTTAAAATTATAGGTTGACTCCGAGTTAATTTGAAATTCCGATTATTTCGGGGTAAATTATTTAAATGAATTAGGGAAAAACCCGGGATGTGACAACCTACCCCCTTAAACGGAATCTCAACCCAGAGATTCGGAGGTACTGGCGAAGAGGTGCGGGTGCGCGGCCTTTAGCTCATCTTCTCGTTCCCAAGTAGCTTCTTCCTCGGAGTGATGAGTCCATTGAACCTTGCAAAAGCGATAACCTTGTTCCAGTCCTTCTCTCGACCTCAAGAATACGTGCTTGGTCTCTCTACATAGGTTAAGTCCTCTTGGATTTCGATCGGTGCGGACTCGCTGTTCTTCGGTACCCTTAAACACTTCTTTAAGCTGGGACACATGAAACACGTCGTGAATACCGGTCATGTTGGAGGAAGCTCCGGTGATAGGCCACTTCTCCTCGACGTTCCCGAATCTGTATGGTCCAACGAAACGTGGTGCCAACTTACCTTTGGTTTGGAAACGATGTACTCCTCGGAGTGGTGTAACGCGAAGATACACAAAATCCCCGCTTCAAAGCGAGATCTCTTCAACGATTATCGCGTAGCTCTTACCGTCGGGGCTGCGCAATCTTCAACCTTTCCCGAATCACTCGGACCTTTTCCTCTCGCTTCGCTTATTACCCGTGCCAAACAGCGGCGCTCACCCGTCGATCCCGAAAAGGGGTGTGCGGCATTTCCGTCCATACGGTGCTTCATACGGTGCCATTTGAATGCTGGCACGATAAGCATGTTGTTGTAAGAGAAGTGCATAGGGCAAGCTTTTGTCCCACGCTTTTCCAAAATCGAGCGCGCATGCTCTCGGCATGTCTTCCAAAATCGATTCACTCTCTCGGTTTGACCGTCATTTTGCGGATGATAGGCCGTCTTTGAAATTCAAACGGGTACCAAGTTCTTCTTGCAACTTCTTCCGAACTTGGAAGTAAAGGCCGACTTCCCTATCGGACACGATCTTCTTAGGCACGCCATGCAAACACATGATCCTTGCGAGATAAAGCTCGCCAACTTCTTCCCTGAGTAGGTAGTATGTCTTGGTATGAAATGGGCCACCTTGGTGAGTCGGTCCACCACGACCCAAATCGAGTCATATCCGACGTTGTGCGGGGTAAACCCGTGATGAAATCCATTCCAATTTCTTCCCATTTCCACTCGGAATCGAAGTGGTTGCAGATCGGCGGGCCGTTGATGTTACGCCTTCACTCGGCCGACAAACATCACAAAGTGCAACAAACTCGGCTATCTCCCTCCTCATGCTGGCCCACCAAAACTTTTCTTTAAGATCTTGATACATCTTTGTCTTGCCCGGGTGAATTGAGTATTGAGTTTGGTGAACTTCCGTAAGGATCGCCTTTTCGAATCCTTGTCTTCGGCACACACTGACCTCTTGCCCATCCAGATTGTGTCATGTTCATCTTCCGAAAAACCACGAGCTTTTCCGACTCTCATGTTCTTCTTGAGTTCGGCCATTTCGGGATCGCGCTGAGCGGCCAATTTGATCAATGAGAGTGGGTTGGGCTTCCAGAGCAGCCACAAAACCAAAATCCACCACTCGTAGATTTAGATTCTCGAATTCTGCATGCTGGTCACACATTCTTTCGACACCGAGAGTGGTGCGGTAACTCTTTCGGCTTAGTGCATCCGCAACCACATTAGCCTTGCCGGGATGGTAATGTATCCCTAAGTCATAATCTTTGATCAGTTCCAACCATCTTCTCTGGGAGGTTTAAATCGGTTGGGTGAAAATGTACTTAAGACTTTTGTGATCTGTATACACTTCACAACGATTACCAATTAGGTAGTGTCGCCGGATCTTCAATGCATGAACCACTGCGGATAACTCCGGATCATGAGTGGGGTAGTTGTTTTCATGTGGGCGCAATTGACGAGATGCATATGCGACCACTTTACCTTCTTGCATCAACACACATCCCAACCCTTGGCGAGATGCATCACAATAAACTTGGAAGTCCTTTCTTGGGTCGGGCGGTATCAACACTGGTGCGAGACACCAACTTCCTCTTGAGCTCTTCAAAACTCCTATTGCATTCCGACCACTTAAACTTCTCATCTTTCTTCAACAGTTGAGTCATTGGCTTGGCGATTTTGGAGAAGTTCTCAATGAAGCGGCGGTAGTAACCCGCAAGTCCAAGGAAACTGTTAGTGATATGCCCTAGAGGCAACATGGAGATGTTGGATATCACGTCAATGTTTATGTATAAATGAATAAAGTGTTATTCAGTTCCATGAAATAGACATCTTGTATTGATCAATAAGTACGTGACTTATTTATGAGACTCGATATGTATGAATCTATTTCTAAACGATCCCTGATCATATGTCATATTGTTGGAACAAATATGATTCTAAGATCGGCATGTTTATTGATTGATGATCATGTCTCATAGATCATGGGTATGGAGATACCAAATCAATAAACATGGACATATGTGTTAGAGAACACATTGTTGGATAGACCCACCATGAGACACTACAGGAATTAATGTGCCATTAGTTGGTCTCAGGTAGTGTTGGTACAAAGTCCTTAGACACGAGATCACCATGGATTCCAACATGTGTAGTAGCCTACTTTGGGACTACCAAACGCTATTAATAGCTTGGATAGTTATAAAGGTAGTTTTCGGGTTTGCTATGAAACATGGAGTGGGATGTGAGTGATCAAGATGGAATTTGCCCCTCCTTTGGAGAGATATCTCTGGGCCCTCGAGGTAATGGATTATGGAAATGCATGGCCATGCTAAGTTGATTGAGGAGTCAATCAATAGACAGATAATCCAATACGGTTCGAGTGAATGGTTAAGCTATTGAAGGGATGGCACACATCTTGCCTATAGCTTAAGCGGTATCGTGAGACAAAGGGATTTGTGTACACATTACAGGTTGAGCCGATATTATATTCTTGTATACTATGGTGTCAATATGTCTTGCTAGGCGCCGCTGTTGACAGGTCGGCGAGTTGGACTCGAGCCGACGATCGGCTAAGTTAGACTATAGCGAAACCGAGTATACGAACCTACGGGGTCACACGCTTAAGGGGATAGAATAGATATTCGAGTTGGACTCGGATACGGCTCGATCGGATAGGGATCCGTCGGATAGAGTCCTATGGGCTTACGACGTATGGGCGGCCAACTCTATGAGATACGGATGAGATCCGATTCAAAATAGAGTCCTAATCGGCCACTAGTCCCAGTCGACCAACTCTATATAAAGGAGGGAGGGGTGGAGAGCTGAATACACATCAATTGCATCGCGTGCAACGAAGTCGCCGAGATCAATCTCCACGGAAACCCTCCCCACTTTCGAGCCGAACCCTAGCCTTGCATCGCGTGCTAGCACACGGGTGTACGGCGTTACTGTCCCCGGACGTGTGGATACCGAGAGGCGCGCTACGTTGCGCGCTCTTGATCGGCTTCGGATCGGGCGCAATCGGAGCGATCGGGCGTGGTGGAATCGGCTGCGGTCGGGCGCATCGGAGCGAGGCGTGAGAACGCGGCCGGACGACTCGAATTGGCGGATTGGTGATTGTCTCCGGAATCGGCTACACTGTTCCGGATCGGATTGCCACGATTGGTTATTCATGCACTCTACTCCAATCGGTAACGATCTATCGGCCCTTACTTGCAAGTGTTCTGGTTTGCGCGGTAGAAATTTTTTGTTTTTGGCTAGCATAGCCTCGCGTAACCCTTCGAAACTTTCGGATCTGCGTAACCGTCTTAGGCGGGGTCCACTTAATGCGATTCCACATTTGCGGATCCACGGCTACTCCTTGGGCATTCACAATGTGGCCGAGGCTGTACCTCCTTTAACCGAGAAAGCACACTTGCTAAACTTGGCGTAGAGTTGATGGTCTCTCAACTTTTCGAGTCTTGTCCATGAGATGTTGCCGATGATCCTCTTCGACTTAGAGTAGACCAAAATGTCGTCAATGAACACCACCACGAATTTATCCAAGAACTCCATAAACACCTTGTTCATCGATTCATAAAGAAAGCCGGTGCATTGGTTAACCCAAAAGACATGACCGTACACTCGTACGATCCGTACACAGTGGTGAAGGCGGTCTTGGGAATGTCCTCTTCCCGAATCCTCAGCGATGATAGCCGATCGCGAGATCTATCTTGGAAAATACCTTGGCCCCTTTGAGTTGATCGAATAAGTCATCAATCAGGGGTAGGGGATACTTGTTCTTGATAGTAACCTCATTGAGGGCTCGATAATCCACACACATTCTCTTGGTCTTGTCTTTCTTTTCCACAAAAATCACCGGAGCACCCCAAGGCGACGTGCTCGGCGTATATACCCTTTTTGCAACTGTTTATCCACTTGCTTCTTTACTTGACCAACTCGTTGGCTCCCATCCTATATGGCCTCTTGTGTATTGGGGCGGTCAGGTACTAGGTCAATCCGAATTCAATTTCCCTTTTTGGCGGCATCCGAGTTAAATCCTCGGGAAAACTTGGGGTATTCTCGACGATGGGGATATCCTCTAACTTCACGGGGTCTTGGCCGCCATTTCGGACGATTCCCGGTGGAACCCGATTCAAACTTGCTACGGGCTTGACTTGCATGGGAGAGCGAAAAACAACTCTTTCTCCTTTCGTATTAATTAGAGTAATGGTGCGACTAGCGCATCGATTACTCCCTTATGTCTGGACAACCAATCCATCCCAAGAATGACATCTATGCCTTTGATTGAAGGAGGATAAGGTTGGCTAGAAACATAGATCCTTGGATTTCTATGGCTGCGAGGGACAGATCTTGAGTGGTCTCCAAGTGGTTTCCGGGGTTTGAACCCTCATAGGTATCTTAAGTCTCACTCCGACAACCCATGTGCCCCAACAAATTGCTTTGAGATAAATGAATGTGTAGCGCCGAGAATCAAATAATCTTGTGGCGGGAGTATAGTTTACAGTGAAACATACCCAGTATAACTTCGGGAGCGGTCGTGCTTCCTCGGCGGACGCATGATTGGCTCGAGCTGGATGAACCTTGGCCAGCGCGTCTTGGCCCGGACACTTGTACGCAAAATGCCCTGGGTCACCACGGTTGAAACAGACTCTCTGGCTTTCCTCCCAAGTCCTTCCTTGGAGGTGGTGGTTGTTTATTCTTTGGGATGGCGATTGGAGGCGCGGGCTGGAGTACGTTGTTGCGACCACGCCACTCTTGCCGGTTTGGAAATTCCACGGGTGATAAGGTCGATCTTGTCGAACGATCATGGTGGTAGGTCCACTCGACTCCCGGCATGAAACGCGGCCTCTGCCGATTTCCCCGTGTTGAGGAGGTCGTGTCCGGAATGCTTTTCTCTTCTTGATCATCTTGTTGCGCCGATCTTCTGTCGAATGGCCTTGTCGACCAGCTTCTCAAAGTTAGCATACTCTCCGGAGATAAGCTTGTCCGTGAGTTCATCATCCAAACCGCCAAAAACTTTTCCGCCTTTCGCATCGGTGCGCACATCTTCGGGGCATAACGGGCAAGACGATTGAACTCGTGCGAATACTCAAGCGATCGACGTTACCCTGCTCAAGAGAACGGAACTCACGCTTTTTTCGTGCAACTATTCCGCAGGAATATGTGCGATCCCAAAGCCACGACGAAACTCTTCCAGTAAGCTGCTGCTCCGCCGGCGAGTAACCAAATAGTTGTCCCACCAAGGCGAAGCGGGACCACATGGCGATGAGTGGCAAAAGAGACTTTCTCGATCCGTGCACTGCAGCAGATCCAACTTCTTCTCTATGGCATGAAGCCAATATTTAGCCTCCATGGGATTGGTGGTCTTGGAGAAAGTCGGCGGTCGGACACGAAGGAACTCGGCAGCTTGGTGGGGTGGTGGGGCGGCAAGCCGATTGTTCTGCTGCTCGTTCTTGCATTTGTTGCAGCATCTCGCCTTGCATCAGTGGTGTTGTTGTTGCATTTGCTGCATCATTGCAGCCATCATCGTGTACGTAGAAGCGAGCACTTGAGCAATGGTAGGATTCTCGGGTGGCGGTGGAGGAGCATTGCCATTGGCGTCGTGAGCCTCGTGGTTGTCGGCACTGCGCCCATTGTTCTTTGTTCGCCCGGGTCCCGGTGTTCACCATCGAAGGAGACGACCACCGAGAGAGAAAAGAAGAAAACGAGACAGACTTAGCACTAATCTTTATTATTTGAATTCAAATGCATTGTTCGATCTTGACTAGAAACAAGGAAGAGCACCAAACATCCTTAATCGGTTAGTCATATCACACTTGATATCGATCGCCGACTATCCCACACAGCGCCTAACACACGGCAACTACCAAGAAAACAAACTAAGAAAAACGGTAAAACTAAGGAGGGCAACTAGAACGATCCACGTGACGAGGAGTCGAAAGCGCTTCTTTCGGAAGATCCCCATTCTTCCGAACGGCCCTGGAGTCCTCGGGCGTCACCTCGGACTTGGAATCTTCGAGTCGGTTGCCGTAGCCCAACCGATCCTGCCTCTTCCCTCCAGGAATCTTGAGTCTCTTCGGAGTCCATGTCTTCACCGAATTATCGAGCTTGAGTCACTGGAGACGGAGATCCAACCATTACGCCACCTCACTTTGGATTTGCGAAGCTGGAGCAAAGGTGAGGCGGGACTGCGCGGAGGAAGGCTGGAACCGCGCTGGAACCGGAGCGGGTGGAGCTGGAGAAGGCGGTGGAATCCGAGGGGCTAGGCTGGATACGGACGGGCGCGGTGGTGGTCTTCCGAGGCGTAGTGCGGAGTCGACCCCAAGCCGGTGGCGGGAGTCCCTTCAACTCGGCGACCTCCTTCTTTAGACGAACCACTTCGTCCTGCGGCCGCGCGATCCTCGGCATCTTCTTGTCGTTCGGCTCCTTGGTCGCCTTGTGTAGGTCGAGTGCATCGATCCAGTCCTTTGAGCACGGTGCACATGTGACCGAAGGTAGAGTCATTCTCCTCCGCCGTTGACTTGAATGCACCGACCTCGAGGAACTACCTCGGCGGGGATGGTAGCGGTAGGAGGAGGTGCGAAGGTCGGCATCATGCGGCTCCCTCATCCTGGCCAACATCGGGTAGGCGGCTTCTTGACAAGCGTGATGCGCGTGCCTCGGAAGAGTGTGACCTCCATGTTGGGAAGACACGTTCCCACAAACCCGTGAACCTCCAACCGAACACGGTATGGCAACTCGCCAGCGAGGGGCGCAAGCGTGTATACTCGGGTGCCGGGATATCCAACCGCAAGGGCCATACGCGCCGGCTCCG
This sequence comes from Oryza australiensis, assembly GCA_019925245.2. Classification (NCBI taxonomy): domain Eukaryota; kingdom Viridiplantae; phylum Streptophyta; class Magnoliopsida; order Poales; family Poaceae; genus Oryza; species Oryza australiensis. The sequence continues at coordinate 26,700 of JAIFGZ020000117.1, forward strand.
CAACGAAGCTGTCATCCCTTTTCCGCGAGTGCGTCGGGGGAACCTGCCATCTATAGAAACAAAGGAGTGGGAAAAATCAAAACATGCTCAAAAACCCATGACCAACATCCCATTTTCGCAATTCCTAAACCCTAGGCGACTCCACTTTTCAAAACACCCCTTTTTCTTTCAAAACATATGCACATGAAAAGAATTAGAGGGCTCTTAAGGTTTCCAGTTGGCTTGTCCTACGAGTCATAGGAAGGCTCGATACCAACTTGTCACGCCCGAAATTCACACCGAATTCTGCTGCTAATTTGTGCATTACATCCTCGTCCGGGAATCGCCGAGGTACACAAATCGACGTTATTGATAATACTGAGAATCCTCGTCTTAGAAACAATATAAAAGAGTTACACAAATGCAGCGGAAAGGAAAATAAAACGACTTAAGCTAAACTTTGACACGAGCGAAGCGGAACACCAACTCCACAGCTAAACCTTGACGAGAACAAGCCTACACCTCCTCGGAGACCTCGATCTCAACCTCCGGCACTGAAGGGGGAAAAGAAGCAAGGCGAGTACAACCACCGTACTCAACAAGTCGCACCTAGGAAAAAGGGGTACATGATGCGAGGTAAATAACAAGGAATGGTCAAGAGGCTCAATTTGCATAAACAGCATTTGCAGAATACAATAATAATATTTGAAGACAAGAAAAGCAGTAGTAACATTTAAGCGTATTAAATAAACACTGTCCAACGCTCAAACCACGTTGCAACAGCCCATCCATCCACCTGCACTAGTCAAGCTTCCACATTTCATTCAAATAAAAATAAATGAGACTAATCAAGGTGAATCGGTCGATCGCCCGTAACAGTGGGCACGGCTATTCGAATAGTTTTTACTCGATCGAGAGGTGTACAAGCTGTACCCACAAGACACAATCCCACAACACATTACCGTGCGCCGGTGCACCACCACGGTGCCGGAAAAGAATTGTGACGGGACCCTTCACACAACCCCCTCTAATCAATCGTACCACACCAAGGTTTCGCCCCATCCCCATCGGGCAATGGGCAGCCCCTCTAGTGCCGCGGTGAATCCGAAAGCTGATCAACCCTTAAAACCGGGGCCGACCCAACTCCATCACGCTCACCCTCTCTCGGGATACGTTAACTAGAGACAGCTATGCTACGGGCCCGCCATTACCCATCTTGGCTTGTGGTATGCACGGCATTTCTTCCGGGTTTCGAGAACCGGTCCTTAATCGTCATGAGCACGCTAACCAAGGTCCAACCATGTGCTCACGACCCACCTTTCTCATAATTCAATATTATTAAAACCAAAGTCATATCTTAATATCATCTAAGATCCACTTTAGAAATAAACTTGATTAGTGTGACTCCCTTAAGTGAGCTAGTTGCGCTAAGCATGACTAAGCAACCTTAAACTATCATCTAGTCACATTGGACCCCAAGTTATCAATGGTATAAGGTAAACAATCCTATGGTTGAGTATAGTAGGTATAATCATCCCATAAAATGACATTCTAAAACATATGCGGTATTTGAATGAAAAAGAGGTATTTACATAAAATAGGTACAATATGGTCAATGTAAGGTATGACTTGCCTTGCTCTGGAGCGAGGAACCTCGGCGACTACTTCGAAGAGAACGGGCTCGCGGAAAACTCGGGATCTACACGACAAACAAAGCACTCAACAAACACCCTAAAAGTCTACTGAAACATCACTGAAAAGTATTTTTAATGGATTCTTGACATTTTTCTGGATTTAATGAAATTTGAATGGGCTAAAACGGAGCTCGGATTCAAAAGATATGAATTTTAGAAGTTTAATTGCGATTTTAAACTAAACGAGAAAAGATTAAATTATTTATTGCGCAATTAAGTCCCTGGTGACGTCACCCTTGCGCGGCACGGGCTGGCGTCAGCATGACGTCGCGGGGCGTCGGCCCTAGGGCGACGTCGCCGAGCGCTGGCCTAGCACGGCGGGCGGCGGCGGCGCGGTGGCGATTGCTGCCACGTGGCGCAATCCAGCGGCGACGATCAGCGGCAGCGCGCGCGATCAGGCGGCCGGATTGCGACGATCGGACGCGAGATCCATCGCGATCGGACGGCGCGAGATCCGTCCGTCCGCAAGATCGGACGGCACGGGCGCGCTAGGGTTAGGGTTAGGGTTAGGGTTAGGGTTAGGGTTAGGGTTTGGACGGCGGCGGCGGCGTGCGCAGCGGCGGCGACCATCCGGCGGCGGCGGGGCGGCGGCGACGACCCGACGAACGGCGGCGGACCGGCGGCGGCGACCCGACGAGCGGCGTGCGCGCGAAAGGAAAAAGGACGCAAACAAAAAACAAAAAACAAAAAAGGAGCCCAGGACGGCGGCGAGCTCACGGCGGATGAACGACGGAGAACGGCGGCGACACGGGCTAGAAACCTCGGCGATCAAAGGGAAACGAGGCGGAGCTCGGGGGTTTTATAGGGAGAGAGGGAGCCGAAACGGGCACGAAAACAACGGGGATAAGGTCGCCGGAGTTCTCGGACTCGGAGAGAGAGAGAGAGACGGCGGCCGTTTCGGGCGGCGGCGGCCGTTGCGGCGCGCGGAAGTGCGGGCACGGGTGCGGCGGCACGGGCGGAGCCGGCGTGGGGCCACGCGGCGCGAGCGCGCGAAGCTTGGCCGGTAATGTGGCGAGGCGGCGCGGCTATGGCGGCGGGCGGTTGGGCGGCCGGGCGCGGGAGGCGGCTCCGGCAGTGGGGCCCACATCGGTGGCCGCAGCTTGAGGAGGGCGAAGCAGGACTTTGCTGCGGCCGGCGGGGACCGTGGGCTTCGGCCCACGTCAGAGAGGCGGCGGCGCGCGGGGAGCGGGCCGACGGCCGTTAGGGCGATGGGCGGGGAAAGGAGGCCGTACGGCGTACGGAAAAAGGAAGAAAAAGAAAAAGAAAAAGAAAAAAGGAAAAAGGGACTTAATTAAATTCCTGTTTTCTTATTTAATTGTTTAAAAATACTTAGGGTGCTCTAAAAATTCCAGTAAAAATCCTGTTAGCGTATTTTGACATGAAGAATTCAAGAAAAATCCTATCATGTCATTTCCATTTATTAATTGTATTTTAAAATTATAGGTTGACTCCAGGTTAATTTCAGAAATTCCGATTATTTCAGGGTAAATTATTTAAATGAATTAGGGAAAAACCCAGGATGTGACAGGAAACCCAGGAAATCAAGGAACGCATGGCCGCGGGGCGCGCTAAGGAGTTTTCAGTAGATGACAAGGGAATCCTGTGGTACAAGAAAAGAATCTGCGTGCCGGAACAGGGTGGATTACGAGGATTGATCTTAAAAGAAGCCCACGAATCGGCATATTCGTTACATCCCGGAAGCACGAAGATGTACCAGGATTTGAAAGGAGAATACGGTGGCCCAATATGAAGAGAGATGTAGCCGAATACGTAGCCGTGTGCGATGTGTGCCAAAGAGTGAAAGGCGAGCATCAACGACCAAGCAGCTTGCTGCAGCCGCTCAAGATCCCTAAATGGAAATGGGACGAGATAGGCATGGATTTCATAGTAGGATTACCCAAAACTACGTGGTTACGATTCCATTTGGGTAATAGTGGATCGGCTCACTAAGGCGCGCATTTATTCCCGTAAAAACTAACTACAACGGTGCCAAGCTAGCGGAACTATACATGAGTAGGATTGTATGTCTCCACGGTGTACCAAAGAGGATTATATCGGATCGTGGTACCCAATTCACATCTCATTTTTGGAGCAAAGTCCACGAGGCACTCGGAAGTCATCTCGCTTTCGCACGCTTATCACCCATGAGACCGATGGGCGGGCGAAAGGACGAACCAAGTACTAGAAGATATGCCGAGAGCCGTGCACCTTGGATTTCACCAAGGATTGGGAGAAATGTTTGCCGTACGCCGAGTTCTCCTACAACAATAGCTATCAAGCCAGCCTGAAGATGTCGCCAAACGAAGCTCTATTTGGTCGCCGATGTCGAACCCCATTGATGTGGTCGAAAGCCGGTGAACGAACCGTATTCGGGCCGACATAATCAAGGAGGTGAGGAAAAGGTTCGCCCGATCCGGGACCGACTACAAGCTGCTCAATCACGACAAAAGAGCTACGCGGATACCCGACGAAGAGAATTGGAATTTAAAGAAGGTGACTACGTGTATCTAAAGGTCTCACCACTACGGGGAACACAGAGATTCAAAGTCAAAGGGAAACTCGCACCACGATACGTGGGCCCATTTCTGATAAGCGCTAGGAGGGGAGAAGTGGCTTACCAATTGGAACTGCCCGAGAATCTCTCCGATGTCCACCCAGTATTCCACGTATCGCAGCTGAAGAAATGTTTGCGGGTACCGGAAGAGCAAGCCCCGTTAGAAACCATCCATGTCCACAGTGACCTTACCTACCCGGAGCATCCAATCAAGATACTAGACGAGGCGAAAAGAAGACACGAACCAAGTCATGGCGCATGTACAAAGTACAATGGGGCAATCACACGAAGAAGAAGCTACGGGAGAGCGAAGAGTTCCCGAGGACAGAATACCCACACCTATTCAGCAACCGGTAAGAAATCTCGGGGACGAGATTTATTGTTAGGGGGGTAGGTTTGTAACATCCTGAAAATCGAAGGAATGGAATTCGGAACGTAAAAATCGGAACTCACAAAAACTTTTTGGGAATCATTGCTTCTTATCGTGTTTTTCGATCCGGATTGCCAGTACAGCAAAATAAGGTTTTCTTCTAGAATTACTAGGAGGAAAATGGGGCAAAACCCTAAGCTTTGAAATTTCAACCGGTGAAAATGATTTCAAAATATAAATGTGTATACCTTGAAAAGAGCACATACATGTATAATTTGGTGAATTACAAAAAGGATATATTTTGGTTTAAACCCTAATTGATGAGGAAGGATAATGAATAATTGGGATTTGATGATAAAGATATTTTTGGGAAAAAAAGAAAAATGAAGATAGAAATTGTCGCTATTTAAACCCTATTTTCTTGAATTCAAAAGAAGAAACAAAATAAATACGAAAAATATATTTTGAAAGATAGGAAGAAATGGGAAATATCATTTTAGAGAGTATACTGAGAATACCAAAATTTATTTGGGATTTTTAGGAAGAAAGGAAATAGAAATAGGGAATTAGGAAAATTAAATCAGTAAAATAGGAAATGACACTATTCATTGATCGCGGGTGTTCGACCGGTTCCACCACCCCGTTCGCAGCCGCCGGTCACCCGCCGTACCGAGACCTCGCGCGTGCACGTTCCCATCGTCATCGGCTCCGGTCACGCACTGGATCGCCGGCAGTCGCGCCATGCCGTTGCTCCCAAAAGTCGACGCCGTACACGCTAGCCATGCCGCCCGCGTTAGCGTCGCGCATGCACAGTCCGCGCCACGCCGTCCTTGCCCGGCGCCTTCACTCCCGCCCACGCGCACTGCCCTCCCCCGCTCGCTGTCGCGCGCGCGTTGGCTGCGCTGCCGCACGCGCGCCGCGACGTGCGCGCGCTCGTCGGCCCTACCGCCGCACTAGGTCGACCGAACCATCTCACCGTCGACCGCCTATAAATCGGCCTCCCTGCACCCGGTGGCCACATAGCAAATCTTCCCGTTGCTCACTCGTGCTTTCTCCCCGTTTTCCCCAAAAGTTAGCCGTAGCATTGCTTGAATTTTGGGAAGAATCGAGCTCGGCGGAAGAACCCTAACTCGACCGCCCGTGCAACACTTCGAAATTCGTCACCCTCGGCCGATTTCTTCCCGAATTGAAGGTACCATCATTATCCCCGTGCTCTAAGTGTTGTTTCCCCTAAGCTTCCCGAGCCAAATGGTCGCCGGAAAATCGCCGCGACGAGCCCCTCGATTCCCCGCCTCGGCCGCCGCCACCCCGCCGTCGCCGGACGTTTCAGCGCCTCCCGGCCGAACCAACCCTCCTCTAGCATCCCTAGGGCTCACCGATGCTCGTAGACCCCTTGCTTTGGCCAAAACCTCGCCGGAGATTGCCGCCGACGAGCGCCACCGCCGCCGAACCACCTCGCCATCGCCAGCCCTCTTCACCGCTCCCGGTCTCGACCGAGTGGAGAAATGGGACCCCGTGGTCCCAAGATGGTGAAAAGCCCCTCCTTTCCCTAGCTCCGGCCCTCCTCACCGTGGCGCCCTCTCCCTCGCCGTCGCCGCCGGTGTGGTAGCAGAGCAGAAAGAAGGGAAGAAACAGAGGAAAATGGGAAAAAAGAAAAAGAAAAAAAGAAAAGAAGGAAAAGAAAAATAGTAAAGGAATAGGGGTAAATGTATAAATTATTTTGGAAATATTTTAGGATAAAATAAGGTTTCGAAATATTATTATTTAGGAATAAGTATAATATTCTTTCCCTTCCAAAAAGAAATACTTTGTGAAAATGATTTATAGATTAAATTTTTCTTTTTTATGAATTCAAATATTGTCCAACCTTTAAATTGTTATCGAAGTTCACATGAGACCTTTTTAAATATCGGTTAAGCATGGATGACATTATCCTGTCGTTAGAATTTCAAAAACCCTAATAAATATAATTGCAACATTAAAGATCAATTATTGGAGATATAAAAAATTAGAAACCTAATTATTCTAGGATATCTTCAAATTTAAGTGCAAAATACATATCAACTACAAGATGGTTCGCTCGGTTTAACTGAAAACCTTTTCGTTGATTCAACCTTTAAGATTTCCGAAATTTGAGGTTGTGTTTGGAATCCGCTTCCGCGATCATTTTGAGATCTTTTTCTTTTCGTTGATGTTGTTGAATTCTAATTGGATTCAACCCTTCTTTTCGCACGTACGGATAGCGTCCGAAGAGGTGAACACTGACTACGCGGAAGACCCCACTCAACCAGCGTGCGAGCAAGGCAAGTCTTCACACCCTTTGAACATATCGATCCCAATTGCGAAATGACGTTATTTTAAACTCTAAACCTGCATGCTTTACAGAGTTACCTATACTTGTTATGCCATACCTTGCTATTGATTACCTTTAGAATTACTCCTTGTAACTCACGATGTGATACAAACAACCGAAGAATAACTTCGGTAAACGCTTAGCCATGCTATGCTTAGATTTATGCATACTCATGACTTTATGAAAAAGCTTTGTGCTTGGGCAACTACCTTAGGGAAGGTAGTTGAGATATGGCATGTGGAGACATGAGCGCCACATGGCCATGAGAATGGTGAACTAAGTTTGATGAAAATTTAAAGTACTATACAAATGTTTTAGACTGGGGCGGCCGGATGATTTGGGCGGATTCCGAAAAGGCAAGTGCCGACCACAGTCGATTAAGGACCGAGCCATGAGATAGCGGAAACGAGCCGACATACCGTGCTTCTCGAATGGGTATAGACCTAGCTGACTAGATAGCCGAGCGGAGCGGTATCCTTGCATAGATGGTTCTCTATGATGTGGTTGAGGGATGAGAATGAGGCTGCGGCCTTTGATATGAATGGTGGAATTAAACTGATGTTAATTAAACTTAAAGATTTGGAAAGTTTTCCCTTACCCCGGGTGCGCCAGAACTCCTCTCACTGCTAGAAAAGGACGGCTAGAGTGCATGAGGGCTTAAGTTCATGGAGCGGGTACTGCCAAAGTGAGGTTATCGAAAGGCTTTGCCGTGACCGTCTCATGTGTTGAGGCGTAGGCTCATTTGTTGGGCTGTCGCGGAGTACGGGTAAAGTGTACATCCACCGCGGTGTGAGTGAATCAATCTATTCGAATAGCCGTGCTTGCGGATAATGAGCATCGTGACAAGACTTTCGCTTGGCTAGACTTTGAACTTAAAAATGCTGGAATGGGTTTGCATGATGATTTTATTTTGGTGGATCAACTTCTCGAGATGCGAGAAGGGGTGGACTCCCTGAAAATCATGACGAACCGGAGGCGGAAGCCATCCTTGGAATCACGATGGATGGTAGACGAACCGTCGCCGGTTAATGAACTATGAAATTAAAACTTGATTGGGCTAGTCGATAGGTTTGTGAAAAGAATTGTGAAAACCGGCTTTACGCAAAAATGACCCTAGCCATGTTCTTTGAATAACCCTATCATATGCATCAATTCGTGTTGGCTTGCCGAGTACGGTTGGTACTCACCCTTGCTATACGCACAAACCTCCAGTTGATGGGAGTGAGGAGCCAGAAGATCCATACGCGTATCACCAGGAGGACGAAGGAACTGATGGCGCATATTAGACCTTAGCTCCGGTCGTTGCCTGTGGCAATTGACAAGCCGCTGCCTCTTTCCGCTGCCTTATCTAAATTCTGTTTTTATGTTGTATTCGGACCATAAGGTCCTGTGGGATGAACATTGCCTTTGGGCTTATTAATGTAATAATGGTAATGTAAGACTATTCGTGTATGTGCACTTGATTATCCAGTACTGTATTCGTGGGTACCAACTACTCGATCCAGGGAAATGGTACTATGAACACGAAAGATTCCCGTCTCAAAAACGGGGGTCCACAGTTAGGATCTCTATTAACCCATGGGTATAAATATGTAGCCCGGGGTTCATGTAATATATCTCTCGATCAATACAATTCGGCGCATCGCCACCCTTTTATCTTCTCCACTTTGTTCATCGTCCGGCGAGACTTGGCACCCGACGCGGGGCTACATCGGCTTTGATCTCCAGCGAAGGGGTAAGTCCAAGGTCCCACCGGCCCAAGTATATCATATCTATCTTTAGTTTCATTACCGTTCATAGATACATCGGCTTAGTTAGGACTTTCTCAGTTAGGTTCAATATTCTGATCAAGTCGATGTTTCTGTAAACGTAATGTTGCTTTAGATAGATTTGTTATATCCATCATATTAGACAGATCTATCGGCTCCTCGAGTATTAGATTATTGTATACAATCTCGTGCTGCATCGGTTAGGTCCAACCTACTAGATTATTATCGATAATCTAAGTCTTGTTAAGTCGATAGGTTCATGCTAATGTTTCACCGGAGGGTTAGCCGGTCTTATCATATGTCTATGTTAATCTAGTATTAGTATCTCGATTTGGCTTTATCGGTTGTCTCTCGCTTTAGGGTTTCTACCGATATCGGCTAAATCGTTATATTAGATTAGATTAGCTTAGACATCTATCACCCTGAAAATTAGTCAAGGGCTTGATTGTCTAGATATTGCGTTTCTTTTCATACTTAGTGCTGCATCAATTCAGTTTGACCTACTAAGTCGTGATTAGAACCGTAATCTCTAGCTTGCCTGTTGGCTGCCAGTAAGAGTTTCGTCAGGGTTTCAGCCAGCGAGTTATCTGGACATCGGCATCAGCTGGAATCACACAATCGGCTATCGACGGATCGGCTGTTTTGATTATCGGCCCATCGGCCAATATGATTTATACTCTGCTATTTTGCATATCTTGTCAGTGGCAGGATCAAACTGACTGGCACGCCCGCGCTTCATCAATTCTAGGACCTACATTGGAGCTAAGCAGATCTTCCAGGCCGACGTGTTGATTTTTCTTGTCAACAGCTAGCCGCCCGTGTGTCTGTCGCATGGCTGCCGCGTTGGCGCCACGTGTGCGCCACGTGGTGCACGCGTTCACCCCACCCTGTGGACCTAGTCCACCATGCGCCATCCTCCCGCGCGTCACCGCCAAGTGGGTCCCGCCTATCGACGCCGACTCGACCCCGGAGACGTCAGCCCTAAGGTTGATTGCGCAATAAATCGCTAATTTCCTGTTCTTTTATTAGTAAAAATGTGTGAAACTTCTAAAATTCATAGAAAATTCATCTAAACTCCGTTTGAGTCCATTCAAGTTGCAAATGACTCATAAAAATGCCTAGAATGCACTAAAAATATTTTTGATGCTGCCTGTTTCAGTAGGCTTATTGCCTATTTTTGTGGTGTTTTGTTTGTCACTTAGATTCCGACACCTCCAATGCTCCCGTATACTTTGAAGTAGTCACAAAATTCCCTCAAGGACAAGAGCAAGGCAAGTGATGTATTCCATATTGATCACATTGTACCTAATTGCAAAGTATCTCATTTTTCTATTAAAGCGCATTATTTCATAATGTCATGTGGGATGTGTCCTACACTGTGCAGCTTAGCTTAATTACCCTATGTCATTGATAACTTGGGATTCAATATGACTAGATGTTAGATTAAGGAATGCTTAGCCATACTTAGTTCAACTAGCTCACTATGGAAAACATTATTACTAGATTATGATGACATTAATGATGATGGTCATGGACATGTTGCAATATAGTACAAGCTCAACTAAAACATGATTAATGGCAGCCTCTGGGTACATGGTTTTGATAGACGCACCCATGACAGTTAAGGACTGGCTCGAGAGAAACCTTGAAAGAATTATCATGCATACCATAAGCCAGCGTGGACAACGGTTGGGCTTGTAGTATAGTTTTTTCCTGTCCGATGTACCCAGGAAAGGGTGAGTATGATGGAGTTTGGATGGACCGGACAAGATCTATATGGCTTTCGGATTCACCTAGGTACAAGGGGAGCTGCCTACCATAGATTTAGGGGTAGGGACAAAACCTGAAGTGTGGTATCAGTTGGTCAGGGAGGGTTATGCGAAAGGTCCTGTGATAAACCCATTTTTGGTATTGCATGGTGGCATGTCGATGCACGAAAACTTGTCGTGGGGTTGTGTCTTGTGGGTACAGATGTACACATCTGATCACAGTAGAACTATTCGGATAGCCGTGCCCGTGGTCATGGGCAATGAACCAAATTCACCGTGATTAGTCTCATGTTTAATAATTTGACTTAATGGAACTTGCTTAGAATAGATGGATGGTGTGGGGGGTGTAACCCCGGGGTACCTTATGGACTGGAATCTATGTCTCACTGAAGTGAAAACCGAGAGTCCTCGGGACATGGTCAATGGGCCGACCTCCTCCTACGGGGTCGGACGTCCCGACCTTACCCCGATTCTGACCTCGGTTTTCCTCTCTCGACCTCATCAACCACGGCCCGACCTCGACTATCCTCGGGACAAGACTTGGCACGTAAGAAGGAAAAGGGAGGAGACAGCCCCGGTAGAGACTAACGTCACCCGACAGCACATTACATGTATCTCAGACGGAGGAGGGATCCCAAGGCAAGATAGAGAGAGCACAAGATGCTCACGGTGTATAGGACCTAGCAGACCATTATGTACCTTTTCAGATATTGTTTTGTACTCACCTTTTTAGACATAGCTTTGTTAGCCCCCAAATTCTCTTGTAACTACCCTTCCTTCAACTATAAAAGGGAGGGAAGGGCAAGGGGGCCAAGGGAGGAAGAGAGGACAAAGGATTCTCATTCCCAGTTCTTGGCCAGCTTGCTTCAAGCCCCAAGAACTCTTCCTTGTAACTCTTGTTCATCACATACCCCAACAAAGAACACTGGACATAGGCTTATTATCCTTCGGAAGGGCCGAACCAGTATAATTCCCTGTGTCTTACCCTTTGGCTCATCTCCGGACTCAAGTCGACCATCAGATCCATCAGGGAACAACTTCTCTATCGTTTTCTTTCACCTCTTTGGGCACCCTCCTTTGAGGACTGCTGATCCACCCGTCGACAAATGGGTTGGGCCTGTCTCAACGTGGTGTAGCGTTGGACAGAGATGATTAATGTTGTTTAATTAAACACAACCATTTTTTACTGCTTTCAACTATCGTCTTTGAAATGCTTGCCTTATGCAAATAACCTCTAGCTTTCCTTTGGAAATACTTGCATCATACCTTCCTTTGGTATGACTTGCTGAGTATAGTGGGTAGTACTCAGTCTTGCTTCCTTTTCCTCACCTCAGAGCTGGAGACTACATCGGATGATGGATTCACGGATGAGTAGGCTTGTCGCTACCGTTGAGGATGCCCGTGGAGTGGAGTCTCCACACTACGAGCACCAAGATATAGTCTAGCTCGTTTATTTTTTTGTTGCATTTATGTAAGACTAAAATGATGTTTCTAAGACGTGGATTCTGTATAACAATTTATAGTTTGTGTACCCTAGCCGGTCCTGGACAGGGATGTAATGCACATTCAGCTTCGAAAATTCCGAGCGGGAATTTTTAGGCGTGACATGATGGCGTCTTGGGGAAATAAGAGAGCGGAGCTCGGGGATGGGATTTATAGCCATGGGAGGTTCGTACGTGGTCCAGAGGGGGCGAAAATGGCCGTGGCATGGGGAGAGAGGGGAGAGCAATGGTTGGCGGATTCGGATTTGGAATCCCCGACGTTTCATCCCACTTTGCACACGGGAGGAGTGGGGGTGAGGGAGCGTGGTCTCTCGGGCAACGCGGAGTGGGCACAAGGGGCACGGGGAGAGCGTCGGTGTGGCTGACGTCATCCCACTCTCTAGACGGAGGTAGGGGACGAAGCCGACAAGTGGAACCCACCTGTTGTGTCCCGGAAAAGAGAGGGAGGCGAGGCGGACTTCGTCGGCTGGCTGGGCCACGACCATAGGCCAGCCCAGTGGGAGGGGAGAGGCGCGCGGGCGCTGGCGTAGGCCAAAACAAGAAACGGGCCGAATGCGGCCCACAGCCAGGGAGGAAAAAAGAGAAGGTAAAACAAAAGGAAAGGGGTTTTGGAATTAATTTAATTTTGATAATTGTATTTCAATTATTAAAATTGTTTACTTTGCTCGAATTCCACAAAAATTCTTGTTAATATATTTTGGCATGCGAAATTTGTGAAAATCCCACCAAGCTAATTTCACTTATTAAATGGATTTATTAATTGGGGTTCCACTCTAGGTTATTTTCCGACGATTTCTTCGTGCAATTTCTTAAATAATTTCAAGGCTAGAAAGGGAAACTTTGGGGTGTGACAGGTAGCCATTGGCTTAAGGCCGTCGAATTTGACACCTTTAGCCTCATAGCTTGAGGGGGAAGAGTTTGGGTTGGGTGAGGATCCGAGATGGGGGTCGACAGCGGTGGCAGTGACGGCGATGGCCCTTGCTCGAGCTTGCCGCCTGTTGACGGTCCTTAAGTACTAAAATTTGATCGTCAATCCCTGCATAAAAAGGATAAAAGATGAACATCAACATATCGGTAGGGTTATTTACTAATCTGTTCCACAAGTGTTGGTGAATATTTGTATGTAGGTGATTAATGGGAGAAAACGCACCCGCCATGCGACAAGATACACCTCCGACTAATCATGTGCGAGCACAAGGATTGGAGGGCCCACAAGTCATCTTGAATCGACCTAAAGTAGGGCCAAACACCCAGGAACCGACTAAAGGGCCCACTTGTCATCTACTAGAGAAAGTCAGTGGCCAAAGACGGTGAAAATGGTTCGGCCGAACCACTACAGCAGCCCTAACCACCAACTCGCACATGGCAACTCCCCATTGGTCCCTAATGACGGTTATGTAAGTTTGGAGGTTAGAAACCGACCTTACAACTGCCATTTGAAGCCTATATAAGGAGGAGCTCACTTCACTCTCAACACACAACACAAGAAGATCAAAGCTTTATTCCAAAGGTGTAGCCCTAGTTCTCTAGTGCTTAGAAAATAGGGTAGAGAGTGAGGGGTAGTCCGGAGGAGTTTCGGGTATCTTGGCACCAACCTTCGGTCTTGTATCTCGACGGATGCTTATTCAAATCAAGTAAGTGTTCATGATTTACTATGATTGTTTTCCTTTACTTAGAGTAATTATTTTACTGCATTTACTTACAGGATCATCGTCCATTTTGGGGTGCTTTAGTCTAAGACCCCTGATGAAGATGGTTGTTCTTGGCCAAAATTAGAGTAGTAATCATTAGCGTAGACGTGGAGTCTAGGCTGAAGTTTACCTCTGTTTTCCGCGTACTCCACGGGTTGTAGAGGTAGGCAGTAGGTGGTGACAACCCTATATGTCCTTTGTAACCCTCCATGTTCGGGTACGTCGTAGAGCTTGTAGGCCAGAGTCACTCGGCAGACCGAGTGTAAGCCGACGCCTGAAGTAAGTAATTAGAGTAGGCAATTATGATCTATCTAGAGCTACAACCATAAAAATCTTCTCTATACCCTCGCCTACATATTCTTGGTGTCCTTGGATGAACCTGACCTTTAGATAATCCACAAACGTTTTCTGTGAAATTCGATACCTTGGAATACTCCCGAGTGAAGTGCTACAACGGTATTTCGTATGCTTCCGAATTTATCTATAACCGTAATGAATACCAACACTGCCCTCCCTCGAGCACACCTCGTCCGGATCTGGCATCGTTGAGCTCCTAGTCGTTAGATCAGGTTGATCCGCCCAAGCTCAAGGCATGGTGGTTTTCGACTTGCATGAGCCAAGCCGACGAGGAACTGGGAGGTGAGCTCGTCCTTCTCTCTCCGGTGAGGAGGGTGGTGACCGATGACAGGGTTCTCGAGGTGATTTTGAAGAAGTGAAGGAGGTGAATCTAGCCTTATGCAAATGGAACAGGGGGTGAGCGGCAGTGTGTCTCCTGCAGTCGCGCCTGCACCAACGCATCTATGGCTGCCCCTACGCCTGCACAAAGCTAGCCTGGCTGAGGAGCGAAGCTTGAAATCTGTGTTCCTCGTGGGCCAGGGGTAATTTGCATGCGTTTATCCAAGCCTGAGCGAGGGAACAAGCAACCAAAAAGCAGCGGCCCTACATCCCATATGCGAGTCAACCCACATGCAGACAACCAAATAGCACATTGTCGAAACTTGGTTTCGGCAATATGATTTATGGGGTCGCAGTCGAGATCGCCAAGCACAATGGGTTAGAAGAAGAAGAAGATTTAGACAGGTTCAGGCCCTCTCGTGAGGTAATACCCTACTCCTGTTTCGGTGGATTCGATCCGCCGAGTGTCTTTATTGATCTCGTGTGTCTAAAGCTCTTGCTTATGAATTCGTATCTAGAATCTGTATCTCCGATATCCTTCAAGGGACACCCCTTACCCCCCTTATATAGTCTTGGGAGGAGGGCTTACAAATCGGAAACCCTATCTTATTCTAAGCTGGTTTCCTCAATCTTACCAAACCGTGACTATAGGCCGATTGCCTTATCTCTATCGGCAATCGTAACACCTAAGTCAAGTTCGGCTTACAGATATGGCGGCGCAATCCATCCCTACCTCCGGTCGGATAAGCTTGCCATGTAGATACCCGATTGCCATAATCTCCACAGTAGCCCCGAGTCCTTTTCAGTCGACGAGACAACTCATCTTAAAACCAAAACAGCACACAACCAAAAAACTTCTTTGACCGAGTGCTTTTGGCGCCGAGTGATTCCATCATCTCTGCCTGAATCTTCCCGAGTGGCTCCAAAGGCGTGAAGGGCTGGAAAAATATCTAAAATATTCTCAAAAATAAATATCTAGGTGCATCTCCGATGCACCTAATTAGGTGTAGCCCCCGACTATGTGGTTAGTCAAAAACAGACTAAGCATATAGTCAAGAACTATAAAAAATCATTTTTATGTAAATGCCTAGCTCATGCCTAAGCAATCATAGAAATCTCATTACTCGGCAAGTTCATACTCATCCGAGTGAATTTGCCCGAGTCATCTCAGAACAAATAACTTAATCAACCCTCATGGGTGAAAAGCACTCGGTAAACTCATGCTTGTCCGAGTGGATCTGCCCGAGTAATCCCGGAACAAATATTTCAATCAACCCTCAGGGGAAAACAAGTTTTTTCATTCATATGAAAAATATGACCAAGTTATTAAACAGCTTAAGCCATAATACTGGTCTCAATCTATAAAGATCTTCACCAAGGTGGAAAAATAAATAGCATTGGTAAGGTTAGCTGACCAAATGCCAAAAAGCCAAACAGCCCTTGTCATCAAAGCAGCTATAAAAACTTAGCTGTCGGCCACCTTCCAAGTTGCATCGTGCCAGCTTCTTATGAAGTCAGGCAAACCGCGGTATGGAAGGATTTTCAAAGGTATAGGGCACTCGGACACGCGCATATTGCCAGGGCAAATCTGCTCAAGCTCATCCACTTAAGTCCCTAAGGACACGCGTCGGGCCACACCTTAGCTGCACCGTAGATTTTCTTATGGGCTCGGCCAAATCACTAGAAAACCTAGCGCAACCCTCAAATCTTTCTATAAAGGCACGAGGTTGTCCCCGCCCCTTCATCTTCCAAAAATTCCCCTTTTCGCAATACTGTTCACCAGTTCATTGCGGAGAATCCTAGACTCACGCGCTCCCAGATCCATCCATCTAGGAACTCGCTCTTTGCAACAACCAGCCTCCGCAACCAAATCTCCCACGTCCCCTTGTCAAAAGCCCGACCTTTTTTGACCAGATCCACTTCCCTTCAACACCACTCTCATGGCGGAGGAAAAGAGGATTCCGTTCGACCAATGGGCCGCTTCGGATGTGAGGGAATCCACCCTCAAAGAGATGGTGAAGCACGGCGTGCTTCCGCCAAAGGAGATCGTGGGATGGCGCCGGCGGCGGGGAGGACTTCCCAACCCCGAACACCGGTGAGCTCGTCGTTTTCACTTCTTTTTTCTACTGCGGGTTCAGCCTTCCCACCTCCGAGTTCTTCCGGGGGCTTCTGGATTACTATAGGCTTCATCTCTACCATCTGAACCCCAACTCAATGCTTCACATCGCTCTCTTCATTCATGTATGTGAAGCCTTCCTTGGCATCCTACCCCACTTCCAACTCTTCCGGCGCATGTTCTATCTCAAACCACATCCGAACAAGGACCACCCTTGCGTTGTTGGCGGGGCAGGTTTTCAGCTCTGCGGATCTCTCCGCAAGGAGTATTTCTCTCTTCCTTTGAAGTCTTCCAACAAAGGATGGCATGCGGGCTGGTTTTACATCAGCAACCTAGAACCCAGCCTACCATCTTTCGTCGGCCTTCCTCCTGTCCCCAGTCCATCATGGAGCACTATTCCAGTAGCCCAAGATTGGGACGAGGCCAACGAGCTGCTCGCGAAGATCCTGGCGATGAAACAAAGAGGTCTTCGCGGGGAACAAATCACTCGGCACTTCATCAGTGCCGACCGGCGCCGATCAAGGAACGGTCGAAGCCGGCCTTCGAGTATGAAGGCGGAATGGACCTAATCGGGAAGATCCAGATCCACTCAAATATGAAATCCTGAAGATCCGGATGTACAAGATCTTCTCGACCGGAATCGCAGCTGAGCGGGCCCTCATTCTACGGTTCTTCCCTTCAAGATCCACCGACCTCCTCCTCCGGTAAGCCGACTGGTTGCTTCATAGTATCTTTCAATCTTGACATCTTGTCTCTTAGCATTGTATACTCTTTCTTCTCGAGAAAACGTCTCTATCACCTCCAAGCCATACAAGGTGTCCCACGACGACGCGCCGCATCGCCCCACCAAGAAGCCTGGCGCGGATCAAGATCCAAGGCGACCCGATCGGGAAGCGAGCGGCGCGAGTGAAGACTCGAACAAGCGTGCAAGCAAAAGGAGGCGATTATCGAGGACTCGGATGACGACGTCCCGCTCCTCCCACCGAGACCCCACCTTTAAGACGATCGCCGCGGACGGCGCCGAAGATCCGCCGGTCATCCAGGTATGCTCTGAAACCGAAGTCTGAACTCTTTCGTTGAAAACTTTCTTTATTTTTACCCCTGCTGCGTTCACTTTCGCAGGAGGCCCCAGGACATAGATCCTGTCGGGGGGAGTGAAGGACCGACTCCGGCCGCTGCTCCCGAGGTGCCAAGGCGCAGAGCCAAAGCCCGGAGCCCACAACCAAGTGCGAGCGCTCCGGAAACAACCTTCGCCTCCGAAGAAGGATGCCCCTAGGAAGGAGCCCGGCCCCGCCGGGATATCCCGACGAAACCGGCCGGCCGGAAGCCCGAGGCCGCGGCTCAAGCGCCCGACCGAGGGCCACTCAGCGCGGAGTCAAAAGAAGGAGGCCGGCCGGGCCGCTCCACCTAAGCAAGCGGCCGCCGAAACTGGTGAGATTTGTTTCGAAGTACTCTTTTGCTCTTTCGGTTGAATCTTTCATGTCTTCATTTGTTCTTCTTGTTTGCCGACCACGTAGAGGAGATCCCGTGTTGCGATCCTCTAAAACCCGGGTTCCCCTATTCGGATCGAGTGGCGGGACTCAGAAGGCCAGAGGCAGGGCATCATCCTAGATCGGCAAGCCGAAAAAGATGAAAGGGATGTTTGTCGAGAGCTTGAACGAGGTGACCCACGCTCAACGTAAGCCTTCGACTTTCTCTTTAATTGTACTATCATTATCTTTCGTCGGTCACTCTCCGCTTTCGCGCACGAAGGAGTATTGCCGCTCCATGGCAAAATCCGAGGTGCTGGAGAAGCTGGTTCCCACCCGAACTCCCTAGAGGACGTTCGCGACGTGAAGGCCACTCTGGAGGAGGCCGCGTCAAGGGAGGCGGCTTTAAGGAGGGAGATCGCAGAGCTTCGGGAAGCGAATCTCGACCTCCGAGGATCAATCGGGAGTAAGCCCGTCTCTCCATTTTCTTTACGATTCTCATGTTAATCTCGGTTGTTGACGGTCTTCTCTTGTAGAAAACTCTTCGGAGGTCCATTCGCTTCAAGTCCAGCTGGAGGCAGTCAGCCTCGACAAAGCCGAGATAGAAGCCGAGTTTGAAGGTAATCTTCTTTGGAGTAAAACTTCTTGCGCCGCTTCGTTTCCGAGTCCCTTGAATGATCCGGAGCTTTTGGCGCTTACAAGGCAAAGACCCGAGCCCAATACGACGTCTTGCTTGGGCGGGTCGACAAAGCGACGAGATTCGGGAAGAGGTCGCCAATGCCGCTATGCCGATCTTGCCGTCCTTATTCGATCAAGGAGTCGGGGCCGTTCGTTGGAGCCGATGGAAATATTCGACAAGCCGCGTGGCTCCCAACCGCACCGGCCAACATCACCGAAGAGCGCCAACATGGGGGCCGGTCTGCTTTGCACGACCAAGTCCTCTACCCCGAGTGGACATCCACTCGGTTGCGAAGGCTTTGCCGACGGAACGACCGACGAGCGTGCCTTGGACATGCCGAGTGAGGCGCAGGAGGCGGCGAAGAAAATATCCCTTGATGTAGTGAACAATTTCAAGATTTGATTTGTCTTTCTGACTTTGTTTTGTAAATGTCGCATAACCATAACGTTCTGATGTAGAACTTGTGATATTTTAGTCTATTTATGTTAATGCCTTGATCCGAGCTTTTGCGTGAAATTTCTTAAGTAGTTTTCGTCTGGCTGTCATCAAGCCTAGGCTCGATTAGGTCGTCGGAAAACTCTCAGTCCTTAGACACTGAGCTCGAATCAAAGGACATTAAACAATGATAAACCAAATTATGCATAAAAGTTGATGAGGAAAACTTGAGCTTTATTGACATGTGTACGCCCAGATCGCTAACTCAAGAAGTCATCTTGCTTGAGGTTGGCAATAAGGAAAACATGAGGCCTTAGCCAAGTTAGGCATAAAACCGTCGAAGATGCTCGATGTTCCACGAGTTCTCCACCATAGACCCGTCTTCACGCTTTAACCGGTATGCACCGGGCCGAGTCACTTCAGCGATTATGTACGGTCCCTCCCATAAGGGAGATAACTTGTGTCGGTCTTTGGTGGTCCGGATCTTGCGTAGAACCAGTCGCCAACAATGAAAGCTCGTGCTCGCACGTTGCGGCCGTGGTATCTTCGAGCCCTTGGAGGTATTTGGCCGATCGGATGAGGGCCGCCTCACGGGCCTCTTCCACCGGGTGAGGTCATCCACTCGGTCGGGTCGTAGCGTTCATCGTTGAAGCCGCGGACTGGAGGGATTCATATTCCATCTCGTTTGGCAACATGGCTTCGTGCCATAGACCAAAAAGAAAGGAGTTTGGCCGGTAGCCCGACCGGGTGTGGTCCGCAGCGACCATAAAACCGAGGGAAGTTCTTGGACCCACTTGCCGTAAGGGTTTAGGCGGTTGAAAACGCGGGCTTTGATACCTTGGAGGATCAAGCCGTTGGCTTCGCTCGACTTGTCCGTTGCTTTTGGGATGAGCTACCGATGCGTAGCGCATCTTGATTCCGAAGTCTTCGCAGAATTCCTTGAAGATGCCTCCCGTGAATTGAGTCCCGTTGTCGCTATGATTCCGTTTGGGATGCCGAAGCGGTGCACGATGTTGAGGAAGAAATCCCGTGCTTTATCAGCAGTAATTGTGGCGACCGGCTTGCCCTCAATCCACTTGGAGAACGTGTCGATTGCGACGAAGAGGTGTGTGAATCCTCCTGGAGCTTTTTTGAAAGGGCCAACCATGTCCAGCCCCATACCGCGAACGGCCGAAAGTGGGATTGTTTGAAGCTCCTGGCCGGGACATGGCTTTGTCGGGCGAAAATTGGCAGCCTTCACGGGTTCGTACGACTTTATCCGCGTCGGAGACCGCGGTAAGCCGAAGAAACCTTGCCCGTAAGCTTTGCCGACTAGAGTGCGTGCCGCCGCGTGGCTTCCACATATGCCCGAGTGGATGTCTTGGAGTAGCTGTTTCCCTTCCTCGGGTGTGATGCACCTCATTAGAATTCGGAGGGGCTTCTCTTGTATAGATCGAGTCAACCATGACATATGCTTGGCAACGACGCCGGACGCGTTCGCTTCATCCCGGCCATCCAGCAGCTCTTGTGGGTTAAGAATTTGATGAGCGGCGTCCTCCGTCGGTATCGGTCATGGCGACTTCGTTCGTGGTTTGCTCGTTGGAAGTTGTCTTTGCCGTGATGGTTGGTTCGTAGAGATGTTCGACAAAGACGTCTGTTGGGCGCTTCGCGTTTAGATCCGAACCGTGCCGGCTCATCGGCGGCTTCGTTGTTATGTCTCAGACATGTGAGAGTTCGAGCCCGTCAAACTTGTCCTCAAGCTTGCGGACCTCTTGCCGTAGGCCTCCATAGTGTCGTTTAGGCAGGACCCGCCTTTCATCACCCGATTGACGACCACTGGGAGTCGCCTTTCACAATAAGCCGACGTATCCCGAGTGAAACCGCGAGGCGTAGTCCATGTAGAAGAGCTTCTTACTCGGCAACGTTGTGTGAGGCGGAGAAGTGGAGGTGACGAACATATCTTAGCCTTTCCCCGGTCGGGGAGATCAGCACGACTCCCGCTCCCAAGCCGGTGATCCTCTTGGATCCGTCGAAGTGCATGGTCCAGTGTTGGAGGTCTTCCCGAGGCACGTTCTCTTGCCGTTCATCCACTCGGCCGGGAAGTCCGCTAAGGCTTGTGACTTTATGGACGTCCTTGCCTTAAAAGTCAAGTCCAAGGCATCGCTCTAAGGCCCATTTGGCGATGCGTCCGGTTGCCTCGCGGTTGTGGATGACATCGCCGAGTGGGAAAGAGGTGACAACGGTGACCGAGTGGCCCTGAAAATAGTGTGTCAATTTCCTCGCGGTTATTAGAACACCATAGAGCGCTTTTGTACCGAGGGTAGCGAATTTTGGCTCCCGCCAATACTTCGCTAACAAAGTAGATTGGCCTTTGAATCTTCGGACCCGTCCTTCTTCTTCGCGTTCGACCACAAGGATCGTACTAACCACTTGGTGAGTGGCTGAAACGTACAGTAGCAGAGGTTCTTGGGGTTGAGGCGAGGCCAGACGGGTGGCGTTGTAAGGAACTCTTTGAAATCTTCAAAGGCTTTGTTGGCTTCCGCGGTCCATTGGAAGTCGTCTGTCTTCTTTAGCAATCAAGAACGGCATGCCTCGTTCGTCGCGAGTCGGGATATGAAACGGCTTAGTGCCGCCATGCCGGAAGCTTCGAACGTCTTTACGGTTACTCGGGGTTTCATGTTTAAGATGGCGTTGATCTTTTCGGATTTGCTTCGATGCCGCGATGTGACACCATGAAGCCGAGCAGCTTGCCCGATGGAACACCGAAAGTGCACTTCTCCGGTTTAACTTCATTCGAAGGCCGGATGTTTGCAAAGGTTTCTTCTAAGTCGGTGATCGTCTTCTTTCGCTTGGTCTTGATGACAACATCGTCGACGTAAGCTTCGACGTTCTTGCCGATCCGTGTCCTGAAACATCTTTGGATCATGCGTTGGTATGTGGCACCGGCGTTCTTTCAGCCGAAAGGCATGGTGATGTAGCAGAGGCCCCAAACGGCGTGATGAACGATGTCTTCAGCGTCGGATTCTTTTAAGCCGATCCGTGATAGCCCGAGTAATGATCCGTAAAACTCGGGAGTTGGCATGATCGTTGAGTCGACGACTTGGTCGATGCGAGGCAGTCCGAACGGATCTTTGGGGCATGCTTTGTTGAGGTCGGTATAATCAATGCACATGCGCCATTGCCCCGTCTTCTTGCGGACCAGATCGGGTTGGCTAACCGGTCGGGATGGAGGACTTCTTTAATGAAGCCGCAGCCAAGAGCTTTGCGAGTTCTTCTTTGATGGCGTTTTTCGATCCTGCGCGAATCTGCGTAATCGTTGTTTTATCGGTTTGGCGTCGTCTTTGACGTTCAAAGAGTGCTCGATCACCTCCCTAGGAATTCCAGCATATCGGATGGTTTCCAAGCAAAAACATCTTTATTATTTTGGAGGAAGGTGACGAGCGCGCTTTCCTATTTGGGATCTAGGTCATCGTCGACGGTTAGCGTGGGATCCGACGGATCAAGGGAGATCTTCTTGGTCTTGGCGTCGCCGGATCCGGATTTAGCTATCTTCTTCGCGGGGACTTCGCCTCTCGTCGGTTGATGCGCCAATCGGATTTCTTGTTGGCCACGTAGTCTCTCGCGAGATTGGGCCATGTCGCAGCTCTCCTTATCGCAGTGAAGGCTTGCTTCACATCGCGCGAAGAGTGATGACGCCGTTGGGACCCGACATCTTCATGCGCAGGTAGGTGTAGTGAGGGATCGCCATGAACTTGGCAAGCGCAGCCTTCCGATGATGGCGTGATATGTCGCGAAGTCGGCCACCTCATAGGTGACGTTCTCCGTTCGGAAGTTCTCTCGGGCTCCGAAAGTGACTGGGAGGGAGATATGCCCGAGTAGTGTAGAAGATAGCCCCGGGATAACTCCGTGGAAGGGGCTGAGCTTGCCTTCGTTCGGCCCTCGGGATCCGCATCTCATCCATGGTCTTGGCAAACAGGATGTTGAGGCGCCGCCCGTCGATGAGGACGCGCTTAAGCCGATGTTGCGGACCACGGGGTCCGGACGAGTGGATAGCGCCCGGGTGAACCACTCGGTCGGGATGATCCGAGCGGTCAAAGGTGATGGCCACTTCCGACCATCGCAGATATTGAGGGACTTCGGGTTGAGCCGCGTTGACCTCCGGTCGTTAGCTTTTGTTTCCTCTTGGACTCATAGGCTAGCGGACCTCCGAAGATGTGGTTGAGCTCCCCACTGGGTCTTGAAAAGGTTCGGCATTTTCACCGCGTTGTTCTTTTTGGCGCGATGGGCGGCCTCGTCGTCGGCTTCTTGTTGAGCGCGCCGCATCGTTCGGCGAACCGCTATAGATAAAGCGATCCTTCGCCGCGTGCTTATGATTCGGATGATGGGTGCACTTGGCGTTCATGATGGCGTCGTAGGCGGCGACTGGGACGGCGTTGAGTGTTGGAGGTTGCGGCCACTAGGTCCTCGGATCGGCGCTTGCGATCTTTCCGGCCCTGGTTACCGTTGTTGCCGCCATCCTTCTTAGGATTACGGCTTCCTCCCGCTTGCTTGTCCTCCCTTCTATCGGGCCGTCTTGGCGGGCGGCCTTAATGGCGTCATTGGATTTGGCGTATGAGTTCGCCGTCTCGAACATTTGCTTCACCGTCTTCGGTGGTTTGCGCTCGAACTTCCCGATGAGCGGCTCATCACGGACGCCCTTCGGAAGGCGGCGATGATGATGTCATCGGTGATGTTCGGGATCTTGTTGCGCTTCTCGGAGAAACGACGAATGTAATCCTTCGAGGCTCGTCCGCTTTTGGATGACGTTGTATAGGTCGAAGTGCGTGCCGGGCCTCTCGAAGGTACCTTGGAAGTTGGCGATGAAGTGGTCCTCGGCTCGCTCCACGAGCCGATTGAGCCTCTTGGCAGGCTCGTGAGCCAATTTCGGCCGAGTTTGCGAGGGCCACGGGGAATTGGCCATAGCCTTGTTGTCGCCACTGCGGCTCGGATGGCAAGGGTGTATACGGTTAGCCAAGATTCGGGGTCGGTCTTGCCATCATACCTTTCAATCCCCGTGGGCTTAAACCCACTCGGCCAATGCACTCGCGAAGCTCCCGAGTGAAGGCCGGTACTCCATCGTCGCCGCTATCGGGTGATCCCCTCCGATCTTCCCGAGTGCGTGGCGGCGCTCCCGGTAGCGGCGATCGAGGACTTCCCGAGATCACTCGGCGGGGTCTGCTGATTGGCCTCGGGTAGCTGGAGCTATTGCGACGGGACGCGGTGGTGGACGGGTGGACGTCCGTGCCGTTTGTCGCGGAGTCGCCGTCCGCTCCCGGTATTTTAGCGTGGACTCGCGGGGTGGGCCTCTTGGCACGGTCGTCGACCGATCGGCTCGGGCCTCTTATAGTCTCCGACCTCGAGGCGGAAGGCGGCTCTTGTCCGGCGTTTCGCCACGATTCGATCGGCCTTCGTGCCGAGGTGGTGGGGTGGCCGTTTTGTCGTGGCGGCGACGATGGTCTTGATCTTGTCGAGTATCGGAGTCACGTTGGCGGGTGCCGTCTCCATGACGGTGTCCAAGAGGGTGGCGCGGCAACGCGTTCGCCGTGGCGTTTGGAAGATGTTGGTGTTGCGGACCCGTGTTTGGAGGATGGCCTCTTGGACGGATCGTCCGCC
The DNA here is from genome assembly GCA_019925245.2 of Oryza australiensis. Lineage (NCBI taxonomy): Eukaryota > Viridiplantae > Streptophyta > Magnoliopsida > Poales > Poaceae > Oryza > Oryza australiensis. Next base: position 51,386 of record JAIFGZ020000117.1, read on the forward strand.
GCACGTAGGTCCCGCTTCCTCTTGTCGGCCTCGTCCTTGCGTTGTTTCTCCTCTTCGGTGTCTTGCGCTCGAGCTCCACCTTGGCTCGCTCTTCTTCAGCAAGCCTTCTGGCCATGGCTGAGTTGGACTCGTCCGGCTCGGCCATGAGGACGTCAAAGCACTTCGGCTCATAGTCCATGCGGCAGTCGGAGTTGTCGGCTTCGCCGAAGGGATGCCGTAGAGGTTGTCGGCCGGCGGAGCCGAGGTATCCATTGAGCTCCGAAGATGAGCAGGAGCCGAATGATGGGAGGATGACGGCGACCTCCCTTGATCTCGGGTAACCCGGACGGATCGTTCCAGCCCGAGCCGAGCTTGGGGTGTGGGCTCCTCCGAGTGGGTCGCCGCCGACTCGGGGAGAGAAGTTTGCTGAAAATCTCGGCGACGTTTGGTAACCCAAACGGCACTGAGAGGTCTTCATCCGAATAGGTTGTCTCCGTCGGGGAGGTGAGAAGATTGGCGCAGATTTCGGCGGTATTCGGTAATCCGAATGGTGCCGAGTGAAGTCCGTCGTCGGAGAAAGTAGATTGCATCTTGGTCTTCAAGACGTCGTTGCGGATCGTGGCGTTGTTCGGAAGTCCGAACGGCGTCGAGTGGATTTCTCCTTCCGACGGTCCGAATCCGGTCGAAGGAGGAATCGTCGACGAAGTAGGCGGCGAAGTCGCCGAATCTTGAAGGAGATCCCATCACGCTTGTCGGCGAGATTGTTGAAGAAGTCTCGACGCGCGGCCCCCTACCTGGCGCGCCAACTGTCGAAACTTGGTTTCAGCAATATGATTTCTGGGGTCGCAGTCGAGATCGCCAAGCACAATGGGTTAGAAGAAGAAGAAGATTTAGACAGGTTCAGGCCCTCTCGTGAGGTAATACCCTACTCCTGTTTCGGTGGATTCGATCCGCTGAGTGTCTTTATTGATCTCGTGTGTCTAAAGCTCTTGCTTATGAATTCGTATCTAGAATCTGTATCTCCGATATCCTTCAAGGGACACCTATTACCCCCCTTATATAGTCTTGGGAGGAGGGCTTACAAATCGAAAACCCTATCTTATTCTAAGCTGGTTTCCTCAATCTTACCAAACCGTGACTATAGGCCGATTGCCTTATCTCTATCGGCAATCGTAACACCTAAGTCAAGTTCGGCTTATAGATATGGCAGGCGCAATCCATCCCTACCTCCAGTCGGATAAGCTTGCCATGTAGATACCCGATTGCCATAATCTCCACACACATCTACATCGTTCTACATCTTGTCTGCTCAGGTGGGCCATGCGTGATGTGCGCGGGGATCAACGCAGCACACTAGCCGCCACTCAAAGCCAGAAAACACAGGGAGACAGGATGGTCGAGGTCAAAGAGCCCATCGACCTGGCTGAAAAGTCCGGTGTTTTGGTCGCCTCACCCGAAGATGAAGCCTGGAGCTTGTTGAACACCGACAGCATCAGCGTGTCACGCACGAGGTTGTCGTCGATTAGTCTGCCACTGATCGTAGTACACGACCTCATAGTAGTCATCGCACGACTTTTCACTATACCCACGATAGGTCGCGCGGTGTCGAACACCATAACGTACTGCTTCACTGGCATCCCGAGCCCGATGGACACCTTGGAGACGCCCCTCCACCGATGAACCTAGGCGGTGTCGGCCACCGCTGCTCCTGTTCATGCTCTTCCATGAAGATCACACGGGTGTGCCGGTGATAGCCAACACGAAGGGCTCAAAGGTAGACAAAGATGATGACGAGGAAGAAGCTCAAGGTGAACGACATAGCCAAGGATTGAGATGGAAAAAGAGAGGAGAGAGGTGGAAGAAGACTGAGTTGTTGACATGTGGGGCTCATGTGGGTTGAGTTGTTGATATGTGGGGCTTATGTGGGTCCCGTGCTGACTCTGTCGTCATATCAGTCAAACTGAGAGCAATACTACTTTGAGATTCAATGTAACCGATTTAGCAAGATTAAAGATGTGTTATATTTGATATTTCAGTTTAGAGACAATTTTAAAACTTAAGATAGAGACATCTGAAACGAACTTTTTCCCCCTTCCATCAGGAAGGCTGGCGCCTGCGGCCTGTTTCAGCGGCGGTAGCGCACCTCGTAACCGAAACCACGCCCAACACCTGACAACCCCAACCAACCGGCCACCGCAGACTCGACTCGACCGAGGGAACCAAGTGCAAGAAGGGCACGAGCGAGAGCTCCTCCCCGTCCCGTCAGTCCCGAGCTCCCCCACCACGGCCAGGCGACCCACCACCACCGCGCGGCCAGGCCACCGTTGCGTAGGATCCGGGCGGGACAAGGGGCAAAAGCTTCTTCCGCTCGAAGTCCCCCTCCACCACCCGCGGCCCTCAAAAACCCCACCACCCACCCGCCCCGGTTCGGTGGTTGCCGCCGCCTGCCAGAGCGTCGCATGCCTCGCTCCTCGCCGGTGACCTCACCGACCCGGAGATGGCGCAGCCCTACATGAAGAAGGATGACGACGACGAAGACGGTTAGTCCCCTCTCCCCCTCCTAATTCTCCTCGTGCTTTCCTCCCGTTGGCTTTCTCCCGGCCGCGCTGCGATCTGGGAGCCGCTGCCGGCGGAGATGCCGGATCTGGCGGGATCTCGCGGTGGATCTCAACTCGTGTGTATGTCCCGCGAGAGTTGTTGGTGGTGGCGGTGGTTCTGCGAGCCTCCTGTTTGAATGTTTGATGCTTTCCGCTGGTCAGAGTGGCCGTCTGTTTGCGACTTTGCGTGCTTTGGCCCTGAGAATTTTAGTGGGAGAGCTTGGGTTTACCTGGATCTGGAGTGCACTCAGTCAATTCTCTGTGGCATCACAGCGCCAACTCCACCTCGCTGGGCGTTCGGTTCCGATGCACTTCGTTTTTATGTTCATCCTCTAATTCTCATTCTCAGTCGGCTAGGCCCATCGGTGATCCGATAGCGAGATGAGGTTCAGTTGCGCCCGTGTGCTGGAACCATTTCGTTTCACTTGCCATTGGAGCTGCGCGCGTCTAATCTGCATATAGATCCGTTCCTTAATCTATGTGGGTGTTCGGCCAATTTGTATGATCCAAATATGGTAAGGTTTTAAGTACACGATGCAAGCTGGTTACATTGGTGTTTACCTTAACTTCAGAGCATTTCATTTTGATATTGCAGTTTGATCTTTTATAGAGAGGGTCATATCTCTTGTTTTTAGACTGAATTCAGTCAGTGTAGTAAAATGCTTTCAAGTTATTACCTGTTTATTAACCCATGGATGCTTTTATAGTTGAGTACTCGCCATTTTATGGGATTGAGAAGGGAGCCGTTCTGCAGGAGGCAAGGGCTTTCCATGATCCTCAGCTTGATGCCAGGAGGTGCTCGCAAGTAAGTATTACTTGCATGACCTGTTTCATTTTCATATCATTTTGAATATTGTGTTCAGTTGTATGTTTCACCCTCTTGTTATTCACTATTATGGCTTTGCTCTTTGTTTGATATGTCTTGGAATTTCTCAGGTCATCACTAAACTATTGTATTTACTCAACCAAGGGGAGATATTCACAAAGGTAGGATACTACATCTCGTGCAACTAAGCTTGCCTTATGCCCTCAATGCCCTGATGGATTTGCTTCTGATATAGGTTGAGGCCACAGAAGTTTTCTTTGCAGTAACGAAGCTGTTCCAGTCCAAGGATGCTGGTCTTAGACGGCTGGTGTATTTAATGATCAAAGAGCTTTCACCATCATCAGATGAGGTCAAAGGAAACTGTTTTTAGATCCATGAATTTGAACTTGTTTCTTGTATTGTCATTCTAAGTTGTTTGAATTTTATTCAACAGGTTATCATAGTCACAAGCTCATTAATGAAAGATATGAACAGCAAGACGGATATGTATCGTGCCAATGCTATTAGAGTTCTTTGTAGAATAATTGATGGCACCCTCCTTACTCAAATTGAGAGATACTTGAAACAAGCTATAGTTGATAAAAATCCTGTGGTTGCTAGTGCTGCTCTTGTTAGTGGCATCCATCTGCTACAGGTACTTCTACAGTTCTATACCAAAAAAAAAACATAGTCCCTTTTTGACACCAATAACTATATTTTCTATATGCAGGCAAATCCAGAAATTGTGAAAAGATGGAGCAACGAAGTGCAGGAAGCTGTTCAATCAAGAGCTGCACTAGTGCAATTTCATGGCCTTGCTCTCCTTCACCAGGTTTGTATTTTGTTTCATCGATCATTCCCCAATTAAACATAGACCAAAAGCAGAGACAGGTATAGAAAATGAAGGTGAGATAGGTTATAATGCCTATGTTAGTATGTTATATGTATATCTTGTATTCTTTTGGAATGCATTATGGTCCAGTGGATGAAACTTCTGAGTTGTACCTGGGCACTACCAAAGAAGCCAGCAGCAGTTCTGTGCCTAGTAATATAGGTTGCGCGTTGTGTTTTACTAGCGTCTGACAAAAAAAGGGAAAACCATGACAAACTCTGATTAATCCTGGTCCTTTCAAGAACACTTTGGCTGCATGACCTCATTTGAGGGAGATAGATTTTAACCACTTAGATGTCATCCTACTTTATGCCCTTGGGTTGTGTCATGGCACATTTTGAGATCTGTGCATGGATTTTTTGTAGCTATATATTTTTTGTGCGTGGATCTCAAAGACATTTGGATGATAGGTGGTACAAGGGGACATCGGGTTAAAAGAATCTTCCATCATTTTACTAAATGATGGAACGGTAGAATATCAATATGTTACTTGATATTGTAGCTTTTCATAGTTTAGTCTTTTAAATGTTCTAGGAGGACAGTGTTCTTTAGCAGAAGTTAGAATATCTACATGAATCATTTTGTGTGCCTGTTTCACTTGATAGCGTATGGATTCAGTTCAGGAGGCCATTGTCAGGCCCATATGCTTTGCAGTTTACTGTTTTGGAATAGTCCATGGTTAGTTTACCAGTGCCGATGACTAACTTGTACACCAGATGCCAACGTCTTGTATATCTAAGAATGAAACTTTTTAGGTCAAACACTTTCACCAAATTAAGCTTTTCTGAACTAAGCTATGACTAACCAATTTTCAGTTACTTCAGTCCATTTTACAGTAGTTTTAGTCATATGCTATGCTGGGGTAACACATCTTCAAATATCACTGACATCCACTTTACTTAATCTCAAAATAACTGTAACTATTCAGAAATTGATTTATTTTTGTGCATTTGGTATGCAAAAGGAATAGTATGGTATAAGGTATCCTAGCCTGAGACACATGAGTTGATGCTCTGTTAATTTTCTCTCCCAACTTTCAGATCAGACAGAATGATCGTTTGGCTGTTAGCAAGATGGTTTCTGGCTTGACTAGGGGGTCCGTCCGCTCACCTCTTGCACAATGTCTTCTGATTCGTTACACTAGCCAGGTAAGCCACCCTCTACTGAAACTTAAAATCTAGCAAAAGTAAATTACTGAACATTGGAAGGGTGATTTACCAGGTAATACGCGAGTCAAGCATGAACACACAGACCGGTGATCGCCCATTTTTTGATTATCTGGAATCATGTTTGAGACATAAATCAGAAATGGTGATTCTAGAGGCTGCACGGAAAATAGCAGAGATGGATGTGACAAGTCGTGAATTAGCACCGGCGATTACTGTGCTACAGTTATTTTTGAGTTCATCCAAACCTGTCCTTCGCTTTGCTGCTGTTCGGACGCTCAACAAGGTTATCCCTGCATGATGTTTAACCTTTGACAAATAAATTTTCTCAGCTTATGTCCATATCTTGATTTGCCTGTTATCTTGCAGGTTGCTATGACACGCCCTTTGGCAGTGACAAACTGCAATGTGGACTTGGAAAGTCTGATGTCGGACCAGAATAGGAGTATAGCAACCCTGGCAATCACTACACTTCTTAAAACAGGCAATGAATCTAGCGTAGACCGCCTCATGAAACAAATTACCAATTTCATGTCAGACATAGCAGATGAATTCAAGATTGTTGTTGTTGAAGCTATACGATCTCTATGCCTTAAGTTCCCACTGAAGTATCGTTCAATGTATGTGCATCTTAATTCGGTGTTGAAAACATTTACATTCTTTTAGCACCTTATGTCTTGACTATCAGTTGCCTTTGTTGTCCAATGCTCTTGATTATTTTTTTCTATAGGATGAACTTTTTGAGTAACAGTTTGAGAGAAGAAGGGGGCTTTGAGTATAAAAAGGCCATCGTTGATTCCATAGTAACTCTTATCAGTGAGATACCAGATGCTAAAGAAATTGGTCTTTTGTATCTATGTGAGTTCATTGAAGATTGTGAATTCACCTATCTTTCCAGTCAGGTAATTACATTAGCTATCTGCTGTTGATTAAGCAACAACTGGTTAACTTCCGTCCTTCCAGCTACCTATGAATTATCAGGTAGTATTACTTGATATAGTGAAAATTAAGTTAGACTAATGAATGCTGATACAATAGGAAAAAAAGAATGGGGACGCAACAAACTGATGACCTTTCTATTGATAAAAGAACTGTTGAGAATTTTCTAAACAATCTTTTCCAATTGGTAGTTCCTTGCCTCGATCTTGTTTTTCAACATTTGAACAGAGAATCAATCCTCTCTTTATTGCTAGATATTGCATCTTTTGGGAAATGAAGGGCCAAAGACATCAGATCCATGCAGATATATACGCTACATCTACAACCGTGTGATACTGGAAAATGCCACTGTTCGTGCTAGTGCTGTCAGTACATTGGCGAAGTTTGGTGCCTTAGTTGATGCCTTGAAGGTAGGATATATCATATATCATGTGTTCCAATTTATATACCACTTTTGTGTATTCTTAGCTCATTTGAGATCTTGCTTGTCACTTTGTCAGCCTCGGATCTTTGTTCTTTTGCGCCGTTGCCTGTTCGATACTGATGATGAGGTAAATCGCAAACTGGCATGATTTAATTCATTATCCTTTTTCTGACATGCATATCTTGAAGTATGTTTTTATCAGTTACAATTCCTATTGTCAAGGCCACCTATTATAAGATGCTAACTTGGCATTTAGAAACAACATTGGTGTATATGGTGTCTCTCCTCTCTGGGCAATAACAAGTCTTATTGGTCTTTGTCATAGGTTCGTGACCGTGCTACACTTTATCTCCAAACTCTTGATGGTGAAGTTGCTGTCGGTAACACTGAGAAGGATGTTAAGGAGTTCCTATTTGGATCATTTGATGTGCCACTTGCCAACTTGGAAGCAAGTCTTAAAACCTATGTATGTTTTATAATGAACATTACATTTTTTATGTTTCAAGTAACTACCATGTCCTATGGTATACTAACATCTTCAATAACTTAAGGAACCTTCTGAGGAGCCTTTTGATATTTCTTTGGTGTCGAGAGAAGTCAAATCACAACGAATTCAAGAGAAAAAGGCCCCGGGAAAGAAGCCACCTGCTGGTGCTCTTGCCCCTGCACCTGTTCCAGCTGTTGATGCTTATCAGAAGATTCTCTCGTCCATTCCTGAGTTCTCTGGGTTTGGAAGGCTCTTCAAGGTTTGTAGGTTCTATACCGTTAATGATTTTGAACGAGTACACATGCTAAACCCTCTCTTTTTCCCCAGTCCTCAGAACCTGTGGAGCTGACAGAGGCAGAGACTGAATATGCGATTAATGTGGTTAAGCACATATACAGAAGCCATGTTGTGTTGCAGTACAACTGTACAAACACTATACCCGAACAACTGCTAGAAAATGTAAGCAGCAAACAATTAAATATGTTCTTGGAGACAGCTGTCAACTCACACTGAAGATTTTTATATATGCATGTTGCTTCTTGTAGGTGACTGTTTATGTTGATGCCACTGATGCTGAGGAATTTTCAGAAGTTTGTTCAAAGCCACTTAGAAGTTTGCCTTATGATTCACCTGGGCAAATTTTTGTTGCTTTTGAAAAGCCAGAACATGTTCCTGCTACTGGGAAATTTTCAAATGTGCTGAAATTTATTGTTAAAGAGGTAGGTGTTTTCTTGATCCTGACATGACCCACAGTAATATCCTTTGTTTACTAATTCAAGTATGACTGTTTTTTATCATATGCTTTGGATTATACTTTGTATTCCCTGTCTAGGCCATACGTGTTACGGTTGTTGGTACCGAAAGTGAATTTTATCTTGGTTAAAGTCTTTTGATCTCATATAAAACTGTGTTTGCACCTTTACTGAGTTTTGGATCCTTCACGAGAGACCTGTTCCCTTGTTCATAGAACTATGGCATTCTAATTAAATTAAGAATATAGTAATAATAATGTGTTCTATGGTTTAAATTGTTATGAACCATTTTGTTCTAATTAAATTGAGGCAGCAACACGTACCTTCTACTGGGGTAACCATTTTCTCTACTTAAGTTGTTCCATGGCTATTTCTTTTTCCTAGAAAAAATGACTTAAATTATCCTGCCTATTCTCAGGTTGACACCTCTACAGGGGAGGTTGATGAAGATGGTGTGGAGGATGAATACCAGATGGAAGACCTTGAAATTGTTTCGGCTGATTACATGCTGAGGGTTGCAGTCTCCAACTTCAGGAATGCCTGGGAAAATATGGACCCAGAAAGTGAGCGTGTCGATGAGTATGGACTTGGTGTTAGAGAGAGCTTGGCTGAGGCTGTGAATGCTGTCGTTAGTATCCTTGGCATGCAGCCATGTGAGGTCAGTTTTCACTTCTATTCCTATTCATCGTAATTGGCCCTACATTATTTGGTTTTGAAAATGTGAAATGTTGCTAAATCCTTGCGCATGTTTGGCAGGGCACTGAGGTTGTACCAAAGAATGCAAGATCACACACTTGCCTGCTGTCTGGTGTGTTTATCGGCGATCTCAAGGTTCTTGTCAGACTATCGTTTGGACTGAGCGGGCCCAAGGAAGTGGCGATGAAGCTTGCCGTCAGGTCAGATGATCCGGAAGTCAGTGACAAGATCCACGAAATTGTTGCCAGCGGCTAAAGCGGGGTGCACGGCCCCTGATATAAAATGATGTAGAGCCGGTAGATAGTCTTTTTCACCTTTCGTGATAAAATAGTTATGCTACACCTGTTGATGCCTCGATTTTTACAGACATACTTCTGCCTCGTGCATATTATTGCTCAGGTAATGTAATAGTGTATCATGTCCCCGTGTGTAGTTGTTCACTGCTCGGTTTGATTTTTTTTCTTCCTTTGGACGCTTTGTTTATTGTGGATAGTTCATTGGTGAACATGCTGTAAGTTGTCGCACTAACAGTAATAAGTTAGTTCTCGTATGCTTCGGAAAACCACTAAGGGTGCGTTCGGATGTTGAAGTTGAGAATTAATCCGTAAACTGGAGCGTATGCTTAATTAATTATTATTTTAAAATGGATTGATATGATTTTTAAATAATTTTTTAATAAACTTTTTTTCAAAAAATACTTCGTTTAGCATAGCAGTTTGAAAAAATATGCTCGTGAGAAAAATGAGGGAAATGAGTTGAGAAAATGAGGGAAGAACACAGCATATAATTAAAACAAAACGACTTATTAGCTAAGTACTAACAACTCTTTGTTTTAAAATATAACTTTTAGTATTCAAAATTTATTTTAAAATATAGTAACTTTTCATCTATATTTTTTATCAATCAATTATAATCTTTCGCCATTTAAATTCTTTACCTATTTTCTTTTTTTCACCAATCATAATCCTCTCTCATTTAATTTTACCTTCTTTCTTAAAACCGATATTTAAGTCTACAGGGCTGATATTTTTTTTTGAAAAATGATTGATGTGATTTTTTAAACCATTTTTTTATATATTTTTTTAAAATACAGTTAGGATAATTTAAAAAACGTGCGTATGAAAAATAAATAAGATAAAGTCGGAAACATTGAGTAAAGAGCACCGCCTAAATAAAGTGATGATTAGTTTGAGCTAATCTGGGAGTTCTACGCAAGTTCAAATGTCAAGAAGTTCTGCAGGTCGTATAGATTGATGTGCTAACTTAGGCTATGTTTTTTGTCATCTTTTCTAATTAATTTCTTTACGTGTACGTTTCTCGTAGTACTAAACGTTTATTTTAAAAAAAAATCTATACGAAAAGTATTATAAATTATGTTAATTTATTTTTAAAACATTACCTTCTAATAAATCATACACTAATTGATCGTTTCATTTTACATATTAGAGGGACTACTTTCTTAGTAAAAAACCTAACCTAGTATTAACGTTTGTTGTACAAAATGTGTCGTTTTATGAAACGGAAAAGGTAGTTCATAACCAGGAAACTGAACGTAGCCTTAAGCACAAGTTCAAATGTCACGAAGCCCTGCAGATTTCCTTAACACCAAAAATAATAACATTCCATTGCCGGGATTTGAACCCGGGTCGCCTGGGTGAAAGCCAGGTATCCTAACCGGACTAGACGACAATGGATTAGTGGTGCATGTATACAGTGCACTTTATTTACCTAATGAGATCCCTAGCAGCCGACAGTTAAGCTAACACGCAGGGCCATCACACTTGGTAGAATCAATGCATTCTGACTGCCGAAAGTGGTTTTGGAAGTTTAGCACAGATTATACCAGGTTTTGAAATTGATGAAAAAATATACTCTCTTTAAGTAGAACAATGGCATTCGTTTAACTCTTACCAATTGAAATATCATGACTACGCGTGTAGAGCCACCTCCGAGGCTGGTTAGGCGGCCGCCCAGCTTCACTAATAACATCTCTATCGCGATTACATAGCCGACCGCTCTCAATGCATGAAAAAAAAGTCTAGAACCATGAAACGCCATTGGTCATCTCGGCCCGTCTATATTGTTGGTTCTGTCACTGTCATGACCTATTGAATCCTATAAAATAAATAAAACATTAGGAATTACTCAAAACAAACGTTTAGATGTCTCTCGGAAAATACCGCAAACAACACTCTAAATACGTTAATCTATGGCCAATAACCCATTGTCAGAGAAATGGAACAAGGGTCTCTATCATCGGCTGCACATGACGTTCTTGTCATCAATTCCTGAGCACGACCTCTATGGACTATGCTCAGGGCACATCGACCTCTGAACGTAATTGTTCGGGGCATATCTACCCGCCACAGTCCTTAGATGTCATCTCCCTCGGCGGTGCTCGGGACACACTCGACCCCGGCGCGCCCCTCGTGAGCTATGCTCAGGGCACATCGGCCCATGAGCGTGACTGTTCGGAGCATATCTACCCGGACATAGCCTCTGGGTGCTGCCCCCGTGGGCGGTGCTCGGGCACACTCGACCCGAGCATGGCCCCGTGAGCTGTGTTTGGGGCACATCGGCCCCGAGCGCAACTGCTTTGGGCATATCTACTCGAGCACAACCCCTGGGTGTCGTGCCTCGGACGGTGCTCGGGGCACACCCGACCTAGGCACAGGCTCCGCGTGGGCTGTGCTCGGGGCTCATCGGCCCTTGACCATGACTGCTCGGGACATATCTACCCGGGTCCTCGTGGGTTGTGCTCGGGACACACCAACCTCCAAGTGTGCCCTCGTGGGTTGTGCTCGGAGCGCTATCAAGACCTACAAGATCTATATCTTCAAGGTGCTCAACCAAGTGCATGCAATCACTGACAACTCTTATAAGCCACACTCATCATGAGCTACTTTATTGTCGACATCTTCGAAAAGCTCGTCCAAACCAACAAAAAAACCTATGATCAGCAACGAGAGCGTTAAAGAGTACCCGAGTATGTTGGATGCCTCGGGCACGTGGCGTTCCTCGGCGCGCGGCTATCCCGAGCTCAGTGTCCATCTGGGAACAAGGCACAAGCATCCTGAGGCCCTGGGCTGAGGCCCGAATGCGCCCTTTGCCTCGGGCTCTCCTCAAAAAGCTCCATCCCATTCATGAGCATTGGTGGGTCTGGAGGATTGGCTTGGACCAACACTATGCACGAACCCCCAAGATAGAGCAACTCGGAGTACAGCTCACCTGCATGCCAAAAAGACGTGGCGTCGTGTGAAGCTTTTTGCATGTGTACGTCAACCAAAGAAATAGAGGAGGCGGCGCGTGGCACGCTCACGCCGACACGTATGTACCAGCACTTTGAACTTCCCTTGATGTATAAAGAAGGATCCATGCCACCAAGAGAGAGGAGTTTTTGGTGGGGGAGGCTAAGATAGCTATTAACCACATCATAGGAAAGAAGGGTTCATCCTCTCCCAATTAATATATCATCGAAGAGCTCATTGTAATTTTCACTATCACCACCCATCAGAAAACATAGGAGTAGGGTATTATGCATTCGAGCGGCCCGAACCGACGGCGTATTAAGTCGCCAAAAGCGTGTTGATAAGAATTTTACCCACACGCTAGCCTGGGAAATCTGCTTTAACTCCAGTGCAGGTCCAAAATTGGTTGCCTTTGGTGATTGAGCGGGCGTGCCAGTTGGTTTGATCCTGCAACCAACAAGAAACAAAAAGATAGACATTTGGTTAGGGTTAGATCTTACTCGATCGGCTATGGATATCAATAAATATATAATTGTTATCCCAAAGTATATTTAGACCAAGTGATTGGGATAGATCGGTAGTATACCGAGACAGTATAAACCACTTGTATCCAAAAGCACGTTAGAACAATAATTATATATATTTATAACCTAGTCGATATCGCAGATCTAATGTAAATCGGCTAGTACTCCGATATGTTTTATAAAAATATATTAATCTGAATTAAATGTGCTAATACTAAGATCAATCGTCTGTTAGTATAACCTAACAGATTGATACCAAGCTTAAACATATTTAAGTAGATTAAGATCTTAATATAAAAGGCAGTTCTAATATATCTAGTAGTAATGATACATAAAAGATGATCAAAACAGGTAAGACCGGCTAAAACCCCGGTACTATCTCTAATAGTAAACATTGAACCGAACAGATTTGTATAACTCTAAGAGCGACTTAATAGATCAACTTGATGCAGCATTAAGTACAAAAAGAGGTATGAGATCTATTTAGGCTAATGAGAACTCCTTGAGATAGTATATACGTCATATAATCCAAATCAACCTCTAGATCGAGCTTTGTCGGTTGTTATCTTCAAAGAGACATTAGCCGATCACGAGATAGATCTAGACATTGATCTAGATTATATGCTACATATGATAAATTAAGCAGTTTAAAACATTAGAATCAAAGTGTCATGATGATGGAAGCACTAACCCCGACGATACAAGCCACTTGTAACAAGAAATTACCTTGTTCGGAGATCGAAGCCGATGCAGCCCGAGAGCAAAGCAAGAACTCATCGAGAAAACGTAAAATAGAAAGGTTGGCGATGCGTCGAAGTTGTATTGAAGTGTGTTGTTGTTGTTTACAAGGTCTCGGGTCATATTTATACCCTGATATACAATGAGTCTGACGGACACGATTCCTATTACAGATTAAATCTCTAAACAAACCGACATTATCTATAAAGGAAACTATACAAAATATCCTAACTTAAAGATACAATTATCGTTGTAGGACCTTATCCGTAGATGGCAACATCTTTGAAGCACTTTGAAAACCGAATCCAATAGTTATCTCTTAAGCTTTCCTTCGGAATTGGCCCCTCCTTCGGTCTTCAATCGGAATCGGCTATCGGCCATCCCTGGTTCGACTCGGACTCACCGACGGCTCCGTAGCCGATTCGGACTCAGCCGATGCAGTCTTTGTTTCCGCAGATTGTGCATTTCCTCCAATTCCGCTCCAATCCTTGCTTCAAACTTGGGGATTTGCTTACCAAATTTGGTCGTTAACACATGCCTCTTAAGTCTGCGATATGATAATGTTGCGGATTTTGTGCAAGCTTATCTCCGACACAACCCTAGGTCGAGTCTGTTTCAACAGTTATAAAACTTTTTAAATAACGCTTCCTCCACGCCGAGCAACTCACGCCGTCAAACGCAATCCACAACAGTAACAAACGTCCTTGAGCTCTCCGGCGGCATACTCGGCTTCCCCGACTCCATGACGGCAATTTCCCCCTTCTGGCGACCTCAAGCGCACCAATGGCGGCCCCCGCTGCTCCGTCAACCACTGCCCCTGCTGAGTTCCCCGAGGTACGCTCCAATCGGCCAAAACCCTCTTTTTTCTGCTCTTAGCCGTCGATCCGAATTTTAGGGTTTCCAAATCTGAAATCCACTTCTTCTTTCGATTGTAGCACCTTGCGCACCAAGTAGTTATCTCTTAAGCTTTCCTTTGGGATTGGCCCATCCTTCGGTCTTCAATCGGAATCGGCTATCGACCATCCTAGTCCGACTCGGATCAGCCGACTGGCTCCGTAGCCGATTCGGACTCAGCCGATGCAGTCTCTGTTTTCGCAGATCGTGTATCCCTCCAATTCCGTTCCAATCCTTGCTTCAAACTTGGGAATTTGCTTACCAAATTTGGTCGTTAACAGCGTCTTGCAAAACTGTGCACCCACAGCCCACCATTTAGTCATATTTTAATTAACCATAAACCTTTGCCAAGGTAGCTTCAGTCTAAGACCGTCATTTCATGTGAATAAAATCTAGTAAAATAATTCTCCCATTAATGATCTAGTGGTACTAAGCAAGCTAAGCATGTGGTAAGCCTAAAACTAGTCATATTAATTCCCAGGCAATTAATAAAATAGGTTAAACGACCTAGGCTCAGTACTATAGGTCTCATCCCGATTACATTATAAAACAATACAATTTAATAGATAAAGCAAGAATAATTTATAAAATGGGTACAACATGATCAATGGTAATATGACTTGCCTTGGTCTTGCTCCGACGGAACTTCAGTGACTACTTCAAAGTACACGGGGACGTCCTCGGAACCAGAATCAGTGACGAACAAAGCACATCAAAACAGGCTATTAAACTACTGAAGCAGGCAACTAAACTATTTTTAATATGTTCTAGACATTTTTATGAGTCCACTTCAACTTGAACGGACTCAAATAGAGTTCGGATGAATTTTGTGTGATTTTTACAAGTTTCTACCATTTACTAATTAAAGAAAAAGAGAAAAACACGATTTATGGCGCAAGCGCCCTAAGGCTGACGCCAGCCGACTTGGGGCAGGCGGCGCCGACGGGCGGGCCTCACGGGTCAGCTACGCAAAGGGGGCGGGTGTACGGTGGGATGAGTCCACCGGCCTGAGGGGAGTGCACGCACCACGTGGCGCTTGCATGGCACCTACGTGGCAACCACGTGCGCGGCCACGTGGGCGGCGGGATCCAGGGCGGCGCGGTTTGGGATGGACGGTTCGGATGTGTCCACGGATGGATCTGACAGCCGAGAGAGGGCGCGGTGAGAGCGATCGGCGGCGAGGCACGGCGCAGCGCCCGACGACGAGGCACGGCGGCGCACGGGGCCTAAAGGTCACCGGCGGTCGGCAGAGAAGCGGCGGACGGTGGCGCTCACACGCACGACAACTAGAGAGCACACGGGTTCGAGGGAACACAACAACGCTCGCCGATGACAGAGAAATGGCACGGCGGCCGGCGGTGAACGGACGGCGTGCGGGCCCTAGCGGCACCGACAGCGACAGAGACGGCGCGCGCGCCTAACGTGACGCGGCCGGGGACTAGCTAGGCATGGAACTGAACGGAATTGAAGCGAAAAACAAGAGAGAGAGAGAGAGATGGAGCTCACCGACGATCGAAGGCGAAGGGGATGACGGCGACGGTGCGATTTAGTGGCTAAGAATTGGGGAAAAAGGGTGGGGGATGCGTTCTCGAGGATGGCGAAGGTGATGGTGGCGAGGATTTGGTGCAGCGTGCGGTGGTTCAGTCAGAACGACGGTCGGAACAGAGCTCGGCGGCGGCGGAGTGAGGTTGCTCGGTACGGGAACACGGGAGGGCTCGAATGCGTGCGATTGCAAAAGGGGAAAGATGCGCCGGGATGCGGAGATGCTTCATAGGGTGTCGAGGTGGTGTGGCATGGCCGGTCAAGCGGGAATGACGGCGCGACGTGGCACAGGTAAGGCGGCGGCCGAAATTTGAAACGCGATCGTTGCGGCGTTTAAGCGCACATGCGGGCCAGGAAAGAGGTGGGGAGTGGGGCGCGAGTTGCGGGCGCACGCGTGGAGTGGGCGGGGTGGCTTGGGTAGGTGCGGAGTCGGCCGAGGAATGCGCGGCGTGGGTGGCGCAGGCGCGAGAGGGGCGGTTGGAGGTTGGGGCGGATCCGATAGGTGGGGCCCACCTATCGGTCCTCGACCAGTTGGAGGAGGCGGCGCGGACTTGGTGGGCTACGCGCGGGCGCGCTTGGGCCGCCCGGCGAGGAGGGAGCGCGCGTGAGCGGAGAACGTACGGACGAGTGGGTCGGCGGCCCACAGGAAAAAGAAAAAGGAGAAAAGGGAGGAAAAAGAAAAGAAAAAGGAAAAGGCCCTTTTCCTCAAGGAAATTAATTTCGATTATCCTATTTCAATTTTTAAAATTGCTTCCGATGCTCTAAAAATTCCGATAAAAATCCTCGTTAGCGTATTTTGATATGGGGAATTTAAGAAAATCCCATCAAGCCTTTTCCAATCGTTAAATGGATTTTAAATTTTCAGAGTTCGTCTTGCTTTATATTTTCCGGCTGATTTATTTAGCACAATTTCCACAGGTGATTTAAAGCCAGGGAAAAAGTAGAGCGTGACAACTTCCTCGTTGCTGGGGTAGCATACTCTGAGAACTAGCGCACCAGGCAGGGGGCGTCCTCCGCGCCTGACGGCCACTGCCATTGTGTTTGTCACGTAGAAAGTGGAGTTGGCCCATTAGACATCACCTCCGCCACTTCTGCCTCGTTAGGCGCTGCCTCATTGCGCCTACACGGGGCGAGCTACATCGACACCCTCGCATTGCAAGGGAGATGAGGAGGGACCAACTCATGCAGTTGTGGCACTTTTTCCTATATGACGGGCGCACGCGCGTCGTGTACTGACACGTCGCCGCCTTGAGCTTGACTTCGTTGGTACTTTCGCAGGGTCCTTCCCTCTGCATAGGCGGGGGCTCTTATCATGCCTGTTGCGTCAGATAAGTATACCCAGCTGGTCATTTTGTCTTATCGCTTCATTTCTCAAATATTTATTTTTGGGGAATTTCTTCGCCCTATTCTCATACTGCGTGCAAGTTCACATGTTGTCAAGTGAACAGTCCCTTTATCCCTTGGTTACGAGTGGGGGCTAGTCCTGCGCGCTTGGGTGATCAGCTTAACTTGGTCCCATGCACGGAGGACATGTGTTCGGTATGTGGACCGTGCCCCGAGCACTGCCGAAGTCTCGAGCAAAACCCCTCTATTGGGCCAACTCAAACCCTGGTGATGGGCTGCGGTGCTTGGTCTGGCCAGCTCCACTAAGGGCACCGCCAAAGTCTGGGCATCACCGGTTACCTATTTATCCTCACGTGTTGCCAAAAATTAGCTTCCCAATGGGCCACCGAAAGGCAGATATGGGTCTCAAGCTCGACGGTTGTCTGGTAACAAGGCACAGACGTCCTGAGGCCCGAACACGCTCTTTGCCCTGAGCCTTCCTTGGAAAGCTCCATCCCATTTATGAGCATTGATGGGCCCGAAGGATTGCTTGGACCAACATCATGCACGAACCCCAAGAAAAGAGCAACTCGAAGTACAGCTCACCTGCGTCCTAAAAAGACGTGGTGTCATATGAAGCTCTTTGCATGCGCACGTCAACCAAAGGAATAGAGCGAGGTGGCGCGTGGCACGTGCACTCTAACACGTATGTACCGGTACTGTGGACTCTCCTTAATGTATAAAAGAAGAATCCATGCCATCAAAAGAGAGGAGTTTTGATGGGGAGATAGTTGTTAACCACATCATAGGAAAGAATGGTTCATTTAAAATATCATCGAAGAACTCATTGTAATTTTCACCATCATCATCCATCAAAGAACATAGGAGTAGGTATTACGCCTTCGAGCGGTCCGAATCTATCTAAAAAAGGATGCCTTTCTCATCTCTATCGCTCATGTTTATCTCTCTCTCCAACCCCGATTCG
Organism: Oryza australiensis; assembly: GCA_019925245.2. Lineage (NCBI taxonomy): Eukaryota > Viridiplantae > Streptophyta > Magnoliopsida > Poales > Poaceae > Oryza > Oryza australiensis. The sequence continues at coordinate 69,377 of JAIFGZ020000117.1, forward strand.
AAACGTTGGCTCGATTCTGTGCAGGCCCCCCGTCGAATCTTCAAGGGGGTCCTCACTTCCCTGTTGTCAAGGTAGCATACTCCAACATCCATAGATAAATAAACAAAACGAACAAAAATAATATAATATATAGATACAACTTTTATATATGTATTAGTTGTGTTCTTAAAACCAATGCTGAAAATAGAATACAATGAAACACCCTCCTCCTTCTCGCCTACACAAAATTAACTATAAAATTAAAACTAATATAGTTGTGGCTATACTATGACAAAGAACGAAGATTATATGTACCGAAACTTCTAATTTTAAGACTGATTTCTCCAAAATATGAAGTTTTTTCTATCCTATAAAATCCCTTTAAAACAATACAACAAAAAAAATGATTACTTATTTCTTTGGATTGTTTTTTTACCTTTTTTCCTCCAAAACCTTCCAATCAAAAGGAGCCACCGATATATAAATATATATACACTACCTTTGTTCGTTTCATTTTAGGTTATAAATCGTTTTAACTATTTTTAAAATTAAAATCAGTTTAATCGAGTTTATAAAAAATATAACAATATTTTAAATATAAAACAAAACTAACTATTTACTGTTAGATGTAATGAAACTAGTTTAATTTTAATGTTATAATTGTTGTTATATTTTTTATAAACTTAATTATTTTTTCTATTTAAAGTGTGATTCGAAAAAGTTCAAAGCTGACTTGTCATATGAAACTAGGCAGTATATTTTTCACTGGAATCGAATTCAGGTTGATCCGATTACAAAGTCCTGGAGAGCGTAGAAATCCTGAGCATCACCAGTCGCTACCTGCCTCTTGCAGAGGGCGGTCCTCTCGCGGCCGGTCACAGGAGGGGGCGGCGGGGCTCGCCGTGGAGCGCGTTGAAAGGCGGCTTGCTCGGCGTGGGGGTGCGGCCCGCCCGCGCGCGCCACTCGTGCATTTCGTCGCACGCCTTCGCCTCCATCCCCTCCGACCAATCAATCCACGTCCTCCAAAACCCTAACCCCGCCGGGCGACTTCTCCATCCCCACCTCGCGGGCGACGAGGAGAGGTAGTATCTGACGAGATGGCGTGTTGCTGCCTCCGCGCCAGCACGGCGCCCCGCTTCCTCCTCTTCCGCGCCGCCGCACGGCGGCCTCCATTGCCGCTCGCGGTCTCCAGGAAGGTACATGCTAATAGCCCCCCTTCTCTTCCTCCTGATCTCTTGTCCTTGAGAGTGCACGAAACGAAAACAATCAGGACTCATTGAGATTTGGGGTGGGTCAGCTCACCAGCCATTTCACCGATGCTTTAATCACAGTATCACATTGCCACTGGATAACATTCGTTGTTTATTGAGATACTGTTGTACAGAGATGCAAATTAGACTGTACAAACATTTTTTTCCTATTCTAGATGATAGTCATTCAGGGAGTGTATACTGTCACAATGTCATTCGATCCAATGATTTGAGTGTAAGATAATTAATGTTACTGAAATTTGCTCTGTAATAGGGTTTCTCGGAACAGTCAGCATTGCCAATTACAGACATGATTGAGAATTTTCAAGGACCATCCATGGAACATACTCCACGAATTCCATTGTATGATGATAGCTTGCCCTCAAGCTTGTTGACAACTTCTCCAAATCCTAGTGATAGTATAGCTCATGCTGACCCTTCAAAAAGTAGAATAATGCTTGTTGATGGAACGTCAGTAATGTACAGATCCTACTACAAGATATTGGGTAAGTGCTTCCTGATTTTCTTTGTTACATCTGTATCGGTATATTATGTTTGGCTTCTACTCCTTACCAAGGTAAATGCATGTTTAGAAAATAAGTGTTTTGATATTTATGTTTGAACCAAATTCCACTGGCATGAGTAATATGTTGGAACTGAACATTTTATTCTTCCTATAATATGAAGGTACAACAGAATGTTGCAATTTGTCCTAGATACACACAGACATAGGGATGCAAGTGGGCCAACTTACGAACTCATTTATAGGTCAAAGTAGTGGGTAACCCGTGGGTTCCCGCTTCATGGCCCGGCTTGCCGCACCTAGGTAATTTTACTTATAAATGAGTTCATGGGTCGGCCCACTTGCATCCCTACACACAGTGGCGGACCCAGGATTTTATGGGAGCCTGGGTGAACCGTCGAACCCGAATCACAAGCATAACAATTAACAGTAAAAATCACTCAAAGTCTCAAACATGTTGATCGCTAAAACCAACGAAGTATAACAATTAACAGTAAAAATCACTCAAAGTCTCAAACATGTTGATCGCTAAAAGAAACGAAGTTGTTGATATTTGATCCTAATATCATTGTTTAATAGACATACCTTACGGAAGATTACGAGGACGAGGTAATTTAGGAACTACTGTCAATGGGGGTCTTTTCAGCTTAAGGATGGTTCTCAGATTATATTTTTGGAAGATAGGTACCTAGGAAATAGCATGCTAAAAACACAGTTCTCAACATTGCTTAATATAGTTAAAAAGAAGCATCCAACAGAGGGCAAGTTCATGCGTTCAATCATGCTTAATGTCTCCTTTCGCAGAGCTTTAACAAGGAATAATTTTATTGCTTGGAACAACTTGGTGACCTGCCTTATGGAACAACGCGATGGCTGTATTTTTTAATGGGCCTCAAGGGGTTGCAGGCCTGGGAGCCTGGGCAGCGGCCAGGGTCGCCGGGCCCTGGGTCCGCCAGTGCCTACACCGACACACACAAAGGGCAAAAGTTGTACATGTGTCCACACTTGCATGTTTGATTTCATGACATGAAAACATTTTCTCAATTTATTCTCATAATATGGGCATGGTCTTTTGATAAAAAAAATATGGGCATGGTCTTTAGAGTTGGTTTAACTTCTCTGCTGCTTTCCTACCCTGAAACACACATCCATTATCTCAATATATATGCCTTGTTGAACTGTGCTATGCTGTCATAGCATCTTCTAAGCAGGAGAAAATTCCATCATTGATTTCCGGTAGTCTGTTCCTTTCTGATTCCTTTAGGACAATCATGTCAAAGGCATTCAAACAAAATCAAGTTTTGCAAAACTACCATAGTATTTTTCTGCACAAAACTGGTTCAGCTGCTCACATTAAAGAGCACTATAATCCAGGGTTAATTTGGAGTTAAGTGCCCAATTGCATTAATTGTTGGATTCAACAGCTTTATTTTTTTCCTCATGTATGCAGCACAGTTGCAGCATGGTCAATTGGAGCATGCTGATGGAAATGGAGACTGGGTTTTAACTATATTCAAAGCTCTGTCACTGGTAAGTATAATTTTTTAATAGATTTTTAGTGGCGTACTTGTTGTTAATAAGCTTAAATTTATTCATAGTTGGTTTTCCGGGTCCCTTTAATGATATAGTCCTTTTTTTGGGTTGCTTCACCTAAAGTTCGTCTGAAACACATCTTCTATCACAATGGTCTTCACTTGTGTTTCTATTTAAGGTTGACTATGGTACAAGTAGGAAGCGCAACATTGTTGAAGAGGAGGAATATTGAGCAATGTCTTTTGTAGACAAGCAAGGTTTTCAAACTGATATGTTGCAAAATATGCATATTGGGTAGTGCAATTTTGACACATGCTGTCTTCAAGTGACATTATTTAATGAACCAGCATGAGATGAGACTTACTTGCTATGAATAGTGTGATGACAGAAGATACTCTTTCTTCTTTAGTATGCTTGTTGCAATAGACGTATTTGACCATTAAGATGAACTGTTGCTATTTGGAGTTGTTGGGAACTGATGATTTACTAAACACATCGCCTGTTTGAAAAAAAGAAGTATATGTTAGCCTCATAAGTTTATCCTTGGTTGACATTTGTCCTTTGTGTTCCTGTTATAGATTTTTATCATGTGGTGGTGTTACAATTCAACATGTTAACCTTTTGCCTCTACACAAATCTTCTTCTCTTTGTAATATTTTATGACATGCGTTCCTTTATTGTGAATCCATTTGATTTTGTTTATAACATGTGTGATCCCCATTGTAACTACTTTGCTTTTTATATCTCCAGGTTCTAGATATGCTGGAGTTCATTCCATCTCATGCAGCGGTATGCTCATATTTTTGTGTAGCCTAGAGTTCTATTGGCATTGCTCATATCTGTTATTTTTCTCATGGAACTTTTGTTAAAATAAAGTGCTTTAGAACATTGTTGGATAATTATAGAGATTTTTTTAAAACCTTTATGTATAACTAAGAACACAGACACCCCTTGCAATTCCAATCATATTTCTTGCTAACAAAATGTGAAAGTTTCACGTCTATCCTTAGGAACTAGGGAACATTAACACATGGTGCTAAACCATGGTAAATGAGAAGTGCATATAAGCAACTTAAACTGTATGTTTAGCCCGTAATTAAGGATTCAAGGGCCAATGAGCCGAAGGAGTATCTATTTTACCATTATACTGGAAAATAACACTTAATATTTCCAGAATATTTAGAGGTTACTGGCTTACTGCTAGGAAACCAATAAACAGGTGCCGTGTAAGCATCATTTGTAGAAACCACAGTTTGTTTCTGTGGTTTTATGTTTTATGCCTCTTAGCATTCCTTTTCCTTATGATACTTTGAACTCATATGCAGGTGGTGTTTGACCATGATGGTGAGCTGCTTCAATTGGATAATTCTCATATTCATTGAGTAAACTTTCACTTTATTGTTTTAGTACTTTGCTGTGATTGTTTGTTGATTGCTCTGCAGCAGAACACTTGGTACATTTTTCTCTGTAAGCATTGAGCATACGTAGTATGAGATGTTGTCCTGTCTGCAATTTATTAAGTGGCAATGGATGGTGGCAGTGGTCAGCAGTGCCTGTGATGGGAGGCCTACCCAGCAACACTGCCTCCTGGAACCGGAGCTCAAGGAATCTTAAGTGTGTGTCACCACTTCATATAATGTCAAATCTGTCCTTAACTCCTGGCTTAAAACATACATGCTCTGAAAGATTTTCTTGTGCTGCTTGTGTATGTAACTCATATCAAGACATAGTAGTGGCTGAGAAATAATATGAATCGGGAAAGAAACAAATATTCTCCATGTGCCTTTTTAAGAAATGCAATATATTAAGACAAAATCTTCCTCTTCCCAGATCATATATCCCCTTCTCTGATTTGTTCCTTTAATTGCTGATCGAAAGTTCAAAACAACTGGCTTTTTCCTCACTTTCTTTTCTTACTAATCCATGTTGAAGTGTACTATGATTTCCCCTTTTTTTCTGCACAAAGGATAGTATTTGTAGATTTTGATATGACAACAAATGAATGTTATTGGCCTCCAACGTGATTTTATCTAGTATAGTTCAATTCAAGATGCATGACTTTAGTTTAAATCCATATCAATGTTTTTGTGGAGGGATTCTACTTGTTTGGATCTACATCCCCTGGTTTATTAGATTGTAAGAAAAATCCCGGCATCTTTACTACGAAATTTGAAATGATACATTTTCTTAAAATTAACAAATAAGTGGCCAAACTTTTCTTTTCAGGAGTCCCTTATGGTCATTATACTGCTATGCCATCCAAAGAATGTCAGATGGCAAAAGGTAAGAGCGATATACCGAAGTAACTTGACAGGATTATGGGAGAATGTAACCGTTGGATGCATATAAGATTTTAGGCATAACCACATCTTTATATGATGGATGACCTGGATTTGTGTCGATATAAACCACTTTATGTTTAGTCCATTACTTGGCCAAGTATCAAAGCAGTAGGAGTGATTTAACGTGACTTGTCTTGAACAATTTTGGAGGACATCACCTTCCAAATGCCTGCCTTTCCTTTCTTTTATGACTTTTAGGGAGACAATGCTTATTTCTTATCCTCTTTCAAATCATCCTTTTCTTTTCCCGTAGTAGATTAATTCGATAATACTTCATTTTATATTTGGAAATGGTAGTTTATACTATATATGGTTTTACACTTGTGTACCCTGGCCCATCTGTATTTGCTTTGGGGCTTCTGGAGAGTGCACTTGTTTCTAGCCAGCTGGGCTGGTACAATCCATCTTACTTAATTTCCCATTTCACTTTCTTTTTTTATTACACTATATAGTTGTACACTGAAGAACAATTAAAATTTCAATCAGAAGTAATGTCTCGCAATGTTCTCAATCCTATAAAAGCATGAAACTGTCCCCCTTTTTTCAGGAATGACTTTCCGTCACATGTTATACCCTGCTTACAAGAGCAACCGCATCCCGACACCAGACACCATTGTCCAGGGCATGCAATACTTGAAGGCATCTATTAAAGCAATGTCAATCAAAGTGATTGAGGTAAAAAAATATTATCAGGCATATGATTGGCATGATATTCTTTATTATCTGTTGTCATTTGAGTTCTTAAATTATGGTTGTAGGTTCCTGGTGTTGAAGCTGATGATGTTATTGGCACACTAGCTGTCACAAGTGTATCTGCAGGCTACAAGGTAATAAAACTTTCTGCCGTGAATATTGTGAATTTTTTTATTCATGAATTGTTCTTCGATACTTACGAGGGATATTTCATCAGTATCTCTTCATGAATCGTTCTCCAGTACTCTCTTTAATCTTTCACATCATTTACAAATGAAAGTACTTATAAACTGCGGAGGTGTTATAGATTCACTGAAACTGTTTTTATTTGTTTTGGAATGATTGAAATTTTGTAAAAGTTGGTTCATAACTAACATTTCCATTTGAACATGACAAAACAAAATGACTGGAATTAAGTCATAGGTATGTTAAATTTTGTAACAAAAATGCAAGAAGTACAGTGTTAACTACCAAAATGTGATGTCATCGCAGTGTGTTGGTTATGACATCTTGTTGTGTACTCTGGTCCTTATCTATAAAACTATGAGAAATAGCTTTGTCTTGAAATGCCTTGGGGCTCTCTTCTGAAGGTACGGATTGTCTCCCCTGACAAAGACTTCTTCCAAATTCTATCACCTTCTTTACGTTTGCTGAGGATTGCTCCTCGTGGTTCTGGGTAAGTGTACTTGGTTTTTTGCCTTTCCTGCGTGCTTTACTGGAATACTCTAATAGCTAATCGTTTTTATTTGGACATGGAGGATGGTTTCATTTGGAGTTGAAGACTTCGTCAAGCGATATGGAGCACTGAAACCATCACAGTTTGTTGACGTTGTTGCGCTTTCTGGAGATAAAGCTGATAATATACCAGGTACCCTTTATTACTATTGTGCCTTATGCTACACATCTGTTCTGGCATCCATTCTTCTTTCTGACTAATTTTTGTTGGTAGCTAGAAAAAGGTACTAAACTTTGGTCTGCTTGGGTTTTGTCATCTAATTGCACGTTAGAACTGCTTTTTAGCAGATAATATGATTTCATTTTGTTTTGCATGAGGCTGAGTACCTGAGCATGGTTGTGTTTATTTATTTATTTCTCACAATAACTTATTGTGCTTGGCTACCTTTGTTTTTCTTGTCCAATATCTTGCATTTCAGCTCTAAAACAGAAAATTGACCACAGTTGGACACGGTTTTGAAGTGTCAAAGTATTTTTAAGTTGACAATGTGATAGAAAAGAAAGTTCATTTACTGGATATAATGTGCTTTGCGAAGAAAATGGTGGTTGCATGATCTATAGACATAGTGATTTCATTTGGTTCTTCTACCTATTTATTTATTATTGATTAGGTGTACAATTAACTGTAATCTTACTGTTTGCTAAAGAACTTAAATTAACTCATCAAATCTGTTATGGACCCTATGAAGTCTACTGTCTCCCATCTTTTTAAGAAAAAGAACATGATTCTCATGTCTGAAAATTATTTCATGTTATGATATATATGTTTGTATTTTACCAACACTTCACTAGTGCAATGCAGATTCATAATATAATTTTCTATATATGGTAGTCTATCGACCGTGTTGTTTATGATGTGACCGGAACCATGTTCTTTTTCAGGAGTTGAAGGGATTGGAGATATTAATGCGGTAAAACTGATAACTAAGTTTGGTATGTTGTTCTCTTTAAAGTTTTTTTAGATTGTCGCCTTGGTGCGAACCACTTGAGCTAAACACATTCTGTTGTAATAAAGGACAGCTTGTATACACTCAACTACTCAAGACCAAAAAGTTCATGATTTCCCTGTGATCAATCTACCTGTTTAGTCTTGGTTGTTAAGTTCTACTCCCCTAAAAAATATTAGTAGTTTTAGCTTTCCCAAGTCTTTCCCAAATGTAAGCCATCCTAAACTTCTAGGCAGCTTTTACTCCTCCCTTTCTTCGGTGAATAATCCACATTATTCAATGTGGTATAAGTGAAGGGTAACAAGGTCGTTTGATGTACTTTATTAATCCCTGTACATAAATCTAGAATAACTTATATTTGAATCGAAGTATTCTATGTTTTGAGTTAGGAAATAGTGGGCATATTAGCTGTCCTGATAATCTTGCAATGCTCCAAAAGTTATAACTGTCATTTTATTGGTACTTACATAGGCTCCTTGGAGAGTCTGTTGAAATCTGTGGATGAAGTTGAGGATGAACGAATTAAACAGGTACCGTTCTTAATATTGTACATAAGATGAGATATCCCCTCTTCGCATTTATCAGCATTCACTTATGCACAGAAATGCCAAGATACAGAATCTGGGTTGCATGACGCTTTTGTTTCACTAGAATAGTGCAATACAATGACCCCATTAAATAGCATTGATATTTTACCCTTTAGTATAATATGATTATCTTCTTGAATGTTGATTGAACATACTCTCTTGTCAAATATATCGTTTTTATCTTATGGCTTCTCAAATGGCTGAGTAATCATGTTTGGCGTGGTCCTTTACAGGCTTTGATATCTCAATCTGAACAAGCATTGCTTTGCAAAAGCCTGGTAATCTTTTATTGATGTTGCTCAAAAGTCCTTTCTATTGTCTTCGTGAATCATGAAATGCAGTCATCTTCCATATTATATTGTGAGATTCCATCTCAACCAGATTTTTCTGATTGAATTTACTCTTGTTGTAGGCCACATTACGTTCTGACCTTCCATCTTATATGGTTCCTTTTAAGACATCGGATCTTGTGTTTCAGAAGCCAAAGGTAGCAATTGTAGCACCATATGTTTATGAAAACAACTAAATCGTTACTAATTTTGCCCCTCTAGTCCATGCTTACACTGTTATTCTTGTCCGCGATGCTTCTTCAGGATGATGGAGCCAAATTCATAAAACTCTTGCGAGCTTTGGAAGCATATGCAGAAGGCTCCTCAGCAGACCTAATCATAAGAAGAGCCGCCTATCTTTGGAACAAACTTAACTCATGACTATGCTGATGTTTCCAGCAGTGACAACATAAGAACTTCTCAAGCACAAAAGTCGACCTGAGAAGATAGGTGCCTTGGTGCCATGTTTCTGTCAAATTTGGTGCGAGCGGCTCGCTATGCTTTCTGGCACAAAAGGTGGACGGTGCATGTTCAGACAGGCTGTGCATACCATGAAACTGATTATTAGTTAGTTTTGTAGATAAAAGCACGTCATGGATCATGCAATCTACATAACATGATAATTTTTGCACTCTAATGAATGCTGGCTGGCAGGTGGAAGAATGGCAAGTAGGTAGCTGAAAGCTTAATCATTCGATTATGTGCAACTTCGCAGAAATATTATCTAGTGACATCTCACTATTCATATGCACAATGACACCAAGTTGATTACGAAAGTACGTGGAGTATGTCTCTTTTCCTTTTAGCAGGTGACGATACCTAGTACCTACGCAGCCATCTACTTGCGGACTAACTCCACCAGGCATAGCAACACTCCAAGCCAAACAAGCCGGCGCACGGCGGCGTCAGCTCGCCGCGAAACCGCGCCTGCGGGGAGGTAGCACGAGCTGGTCTGCGGCACCTGCTGCCCCTGCGTCGTCCCCGGCACGCCGGCCGCCGTCACACAATACCCCGTCGGCGTCATCCCCCTGCTTGGCTGCGGCGTGTTCTGCAAACCAAAAGACACGGATCAGGTCAGGGAGTCCACTCCATCGATCCGAAGGCTGCAGGCAAAATCGGTTGGCACGAGCATCGATGAACCTGCACCGTAACTGGAGTAACGGTGGCCGGAGCCGCCGTGCCGGGAGCGGCGGCGAGCCCGATGTCGTAGTTCGCCGTGAGGTCAGTTCGGTAGAGGCCAAACGACCGCTCCGACTCCGGCCCGCCCTTGAGGTCCTCGTCGTAGAGCGCGAAGAGATACGTGTCCACCGACTTGCCGGGCGTACGCGGCGTGCCGACCTGCGACTTGAGGTGCGCGACGAGGTTGCCGTTGTACGCCTTGGCGTTGTCCACCGTGGCGCCGGCCTCGTCGGCATCGCCCTTGTACGGCCACCCGGTCTCGGCGATGACGATGTCCACGCCGCTGTACCCCTTGGCGTCCAGCGCCGAGCGGATGGCGTCCAGCTGCGCGTCGAACATGTTGGTATAGGTGAGCCCGGACCCGGCGTCGACGCGCCCCGCGTTAGGCTGGAACAGGCAGAACGCCAGCGTCTCCGGCCGCGTGTCGGAACCGTAGGCGAAGTACGGGTACGGGTTGATCATGAACGGCGCGCCGTTCTGGTGCAGGAAGTCCAGCACCGGGTCCAGGCTTCCGGCGAGGTCCGCGTGGAACGCGCCGGACGACGGCGGGTCCGACGACGAGAGCACCGCCATGGAATGCACGGTCGAGATCTGCTAGTCAACTGCCAACTCGTTCAAGAAACCACCGCGGCGCCATGCACGCAATGCGTAGATGCTGTGATGAGATACGTGCCTTGGTGGTTGAGCCGGCGGGGAGCGCGGCGACGAGGTTCTGCATGGCGGGGAGGAGCTGTGGTGCGAGGCTGGGATCGCCGGAGTTGAGCAGCTCGTTGCCGACGGAGATGGCGGAGACGGGCACCGTGGTCGGGATGTTCGCGGCAGCCCAGGCCGACGCTGCCGCCGGGGAGGACGCGAGGTTGGGGACGTCGGCGTTAGGGACGCCGAGGAGGATGGAGATGTTGGAGCCAGCGAGCGCGGCGACGAGGTCCGGCTGGGGCTCGTAGAGGCGGACCATGCCGATGGTCGTCGACTTGAGGAGGTTGGCCGTCGACGCCGGCGGCGGGAGGTTGTCGGCTATCGTCCCATAGTTCACTCCGATGAACGACTGCGACGCTGCAAATATCAATTAAACTCGCATGAGAAATCCAAGCTACAAATTTCATTTCACATACAAATTCACATGGCCAACGCTGTCACAAATTTCGTACGCGCAGCATCTACTAATTACTTAATTGACACGTTAAGCATATGGCAGTGAGAGAGCCCATCATCCAGTGGGGGAGCCATGGCGTGATCAGCCACATGCAAACGTACTACCTCCAGAGCAGTAGTTGGATAGCAACAGGACGCGCCGCGTTGGACAGCTTTAGCCTCTTTGGGACACCCATTATCTGTCAAATGCTGCAGGGCGTGAAGCGTGATCATTGTTCCGCTTTGTTAATTTGGCCAATGGCGAGCTGTTGCCTGTTGGTCAAGTTCAAATTATTCTCCCCAAATTAAAGCCTCGAACTATTCTAGCGGCCGTTAGGTGATGGATCTTGCGCCCACGAGTGTTGGCTCCTATGCTTTGGATATTTGGTTTGGTGTTTGCTAGATTCCTTGACCAACCCTTTTGGTGCACTCAATGCGAATCGTTGGTAAGAGTCACCTCACCAGGCCAATGTAAATTGAGCATGGCCCATATGCTGCAGCTAGCGCAGATTACAGTTCATGTCAAGTTGCTTGCTTTGTTTTTCTCCTTTTTTCCAAAAAGACAAAGGAAGAGTCAACTCCGGGTCTCTGCAATGTTTAGCTACAAAGTCAGCAGCCATAGCATAATGGCTTCTTACAATTTCTACGGTTTCAGAATAAAGCGTTGAAAAAATCTGATTAATTCCATAAAGTATGAAACTAGGTAATTTAATTATCTTCCAAAAGTATGAAATTGGTTCAAATAACCTGTAGATTGATTTAATGCATTTTTACTCTAACTAATAACACGGCTTAGAAAAGAAGAACCGTGATTGGAGAAAGAGAGTGATTGAACTATTCGGATGAAATTGTAAAACGTGTCTGGCATGCAAACAATACCGCTCATCGGCGTCATCGCATCACCACCTAAAAAACCTACAACCCATCCTCATATGTTTTGTAAAAAAACACATAAAAAACCACTTACAAACCACTGTGATACGTTTTTTTCGAAATGCAATATAAACACAAACACTCATATTCAGGCATACATGCTTAACCCTATGAACACAAGTATTTCTTATATCCTCTCTCCATAACTTGTTCTAAAATACCACCCAGGGACTAGTATATGTTATGCGGAATGGTTTTCATACTTTGAGGGATACAATAACCGATTTCATATGTAAGAGGTTAAGTAGACTGACGGTGCTTTAGGTATTAAATATAGATTTTTCTCTAACAGACAATGGGTGGTTTTGTGTAATCAACCATCGCTTTTGAAAGCAGCCCGAAAATAATTCCTTTCTTTATCTAGGCGTTGGAATATGATCAGGAGTCGTGGCAGAGAAACTCCATTTCTCTCCCCACTTTGTCCCTCGTGTTGGAGAAATCTCATTTTCTCCGGGCAAAAAAGTAAGATCTCATCAAATCCTCCCCACCTTTTTATTATAAAAAATTGTGCCATCAATCGGCATCGTCTTTTCTCACCATTCCGGAAGCTAGAAAAGGTTCGGTAACTCGGCACGAATGAATGACCTGCATCCGTAAAAACGACGCAGAATGTGTCCTCCCAGTTCGCTGAACTGACTGAAGTATACTAGTACAGTACGCTAATTCGAGGAACAAAGAATCACAACGAAAGTGAATCCACTGTTCCACTATTCCGAGACCGTACTAAGCTAACCAGTTAATAAGCATCCAGCGAGCGATACATGATCGGAAGCTGATTCGGTGATACCATTTGATCTACCTATGTACCAACAAAATGCAAAAACGAAACCAAAACTTTCACCGCGATAAGAAACAACAAGGTAGTATGTCGATGATGTACATGAAGCAACGAATCACTGACACAGTTCGCGGCAGACAGCTTGAGTGAGAAAGAAGCACTCCAGCAGGGAAAGAACTTACTTGCGAAGTGGAAGAGGAAAGCTTGCAGCAGCCCAGCGATGACAGCAGCATCCAGCCACCTCCTCGCCCCCATGCCACCGCTGCCAGCCAAGCTACTAGCTACAATCCTACTGCTTGATGCAATCTCAACGCAGCTTCTCAAATTATTCGAGTCCAATGGCTACCTGGGATCAGTGAAATGGTCGAAGACTCAAAGGAGCTCAAATGGCAAACTGGCAATGGGAGAGGCAAGAAGAAGACAAGGAGGAAAGAGGCAAGGAAGTAGTAGGAGGAGGCGAGTCGTCGATGCAGCCCCTTGCTTGCTGCGTAAAAAAAGAGGAGAGAAAGCGGCAGGGCGAGGTGACTGAGGTGGTGGCACCGTGGGCTCGGCAACACAGGACAGGGACGACGACGACAAGGTTGTGTGCGGGAGAAGCCGCGGTCACCGTCGCCTCGCCTCCTTTTCGCGCGGTGCCTGCCTCTGACCGCACGTCTGCGTATTTTTTTTCCCCTCTCCTTTGGGCGCCGTCAACTCGCCGACATATAGGCAGGCGAGCCGTAGTGTGGATCGGCACGGCGAAGGAGCGGCTTTGATCGGGGAAGGGAACGGAGGCGATGCGTCGTTCTCGGCTCTCGGGTGTACTTCCATCATGAAGACGACAGGACGAGTATGTGGCTGTGCGGTTGTGCCGTGTGCCTGACTCGCGAGAGCAGATCAGCGTCGTGGAATTTGGTTTCGGCCTTCGGGAATTGATGGGATTTTGCTGTCTGTCAACAATCTCTCATGGCTGTTAAGCAGGATGCATGAGCGAGCGAGTGGCGAATATGGGCGAGTCGTGTTGTGGCGTGAAAACAGCCACACGGGTGGTTATCGTCGTAATTAATGGGTACTAATCACCGGTACTCATCTCCAATTATTAAGCCCGCTCGCTGAGTAAGGTAAGCGATTCCATGTGCCATAATGCCAAGCGGATCGGGATGGGGATGATGGCAATATGGGACGAAAAAGCGTTTCACCTATTGTTCATCATCGCTCCGGTTAATTGCAGTAGTATGTACAAGAAGCTTAGCTTAGCCTAAGTAAGAGTGCGAATGCTCTCCTCCTCGTCGGTGGTCATTGGCTCCTCGTCACAACTCACAAATTAAACACAGACACCATCGTCCATCCTGTCCACAAGGCAGTATAGCAGGCTACCACCCTGTTCACGGGGCTCGGGTGGGTCCCCTTTGTCACACAGACGCCCGCGGTGTCGCTGTTCTGGCCTCGTCAAAGACGTCAACCCACGGGGGCGCCGTCCAACACGGGCAATTCCGTTCGCCCGCGCGGTGCGGCACCGTGACTTGGCGGACTCGAGTTCGGCGGCAGTTTCTGTGAAATTTTCGGGGACATTTGGCACATGGTGATGGTTGGATGACTGAACCAACCGAATAGGTCTCATATGCTCTCCGAGTCTGCGTTGACGTGTTGCATGGCTGTAGCTGTAGGCCATCTGTTCGCTCGGATTATCGAGACGGCAAAATCGGAACCATGGTCAGGCCAGAGTCAGCGTGTCCCGCGGCAGCATTAGAAAACCAGCAGAAACCTGACATAGATCTTGACTCCTCCCATCCTTTGTTAAAATAAAAATAGAGCACTTCAAGGCAAAAGTGCCATATATACTATGGACTGATCAAACATGCAAATTGCAAGTGTGTGATTCACGTTTAGTTAGTGTACGCATTACACGCTGACATCCCACGTGTAGTGTAGGTATATATATCCGTAGATGACTTCAGACAGAATTCGTGAGGGGCAATGTATAAATTGTAATAGACAGAATCCGGATTATTAACGTAGATTATTTGCTCTACGTCTCTAAAGATATGTTTTCTTAAAAATCTTTCTTCTATTGCATTGTTTAGACCATTTATTCTAGGCTATTTGTTAGCTTCATTTCTTAAAAATTTGATTTTTTTTTCATATAATCAAATAGATATTTCTGTCACAATAATATATTAATAATAATTAAATAGATATCCCTCTATCTTCTATTCATGACGCGAGGTCTACGAGTTGCGACTACATGTCCATACACTAGAACGAATTTCACCAATGCTAGGATCTTTTGTGGGCTAAAATAGTCTAGGGTGGTATGGGCCTTAGTCCTTAGCTTATGTCCAGTCTGTTCATCTCTATCTATCATTGTCATTTATACATATAGTTTTTAACAATTCGTCCATGTAGCAATGTAACTTGTGATGTTAAAAAACATTTGTGATGATTGGTCATCACAAAAAAAATTAAGGTTAATTGGATCCATGCCATTGCAAATTTACCGGTTTGAAAAAATGCCACTACTATTTCCAATATCCGCTACATGCCACTAGAATTTAGAAAAAATTGTAACCATGACATTGTTGTCAAATATTCTGTCAACTTCGTCTCTCTCCCTCCCTCTTCTTCTCTTGGCAAGCTAGCGCTGATGACGCCGCGGCGCACGGCAGGTGCGGTGGCAGATTGCCGTGGATGGGAAGAAGTTGACAGCGGCTGTGATTCCCGAGCCCTCCCACCATGGATGGGAGGAGGTCGACGAGGGCGGCAGCGACGATAGTGGCTCTCGAGCCCTCCCGCCGCGGATGGGATGAGGTCGAAGACAACAGCAGCGGCTCCTAAGCCCTCCCGTCGTGGATGGGAGGAGGTCGACGATGGCAGTGGCTCCCGAGCCCTCTCACCACGGATGGGATGAGGTCGAAGATGATGACAGTGACGACGGTGCTTCCCGCCATGGATGAGAGAAGGTCGATGGCAGCAACGGCGCAACGACGGTGGAGCCCTTCCGCCATGGATAGGATGAGGTCGAAGACGACGACGGCGAAGGCGGTGCCTCTAGAGCCCTCCCGCCGTGGATGGGAGGAGGTCAACGACAGCGGCGATGATAGTGGTGGCTCCCGAGCTCTCCTCCGAGGATGGGAAGAGGTCGAAGATAGAGACAGCGACGGTGGTGGCTCCCAAGCCCTCCTGTTGATAAGGGGAGGAGGTCGACGACGACGATGGCGATGGCGGTGGCTCCCGAGTCCTTCTGTCATGGATAGGACGTGATCGACGATGACAGTGGCGACGGTGGTGCCTCCTGAGCCATCCCGCAACGGATGAGAGGTGATTGATGACGGCGGTGGCTCCCAAGCCCTCCCGTCATGGATGGGAGGTGGTCGGCGATAGTGGTGGAGGATGAGGAGCGTCAGACAGAGAGAGAGAGACTGGAGAGATGTAGGGAAAAGAGAAGAGAGGGGAGGAAGGTGAAGAAGATGGAACTAGCAGCTAGGTCCCATGTGCACTGGAAGCTAAAGGAGATTTTTGACAAATATCGTGATATAGTGGCACGGTTCCAATTTCCCAAAATTCTAGTGGCACGTAGTCGATATCATGAATAATAATGACATTTTTCTAAATCAGCATATTTGCAATGGCATGGATCCAATTAACTCAAAAATTTATGTTACGATCGATCTGTAAGACAGTATTGATGGTTTAGAAATTAATCATCGGCAATTTCTTTGCACATCATAAATGGCTCCATGTACAAAGGGTAACATGTAAAGAGACACTCGTTTGTGTGAATAAATCCAATTTTATAACAAATATGGACACTTTCTCTTAAAACCGATGTTGCCTTTCTTGCGCACGCTAGCCTCCTTCTCCACTCCATCTTGAAGTGTGGCGAGGATGGATGTTGATAACTTTGCCTCTAATGATAGTTAAGGGTTGACGGTGTGTTATAGATGTCTTTATACTATCTTAAGCATAAGGGTTACTATCGGAGAAGTGGCAATGGGGCTTCCCGTTCCTTTGGATGCTAAGGGCAATGTGCGGGCCCTATTAAGACCTACAAGATCTATATTTCTAGGATAGTAAGAAGAATGTCGAAACTTACAAGATGTATATCCTGCAGGTGACAAAAAGAACGTCGAGACTTACAAGATTCTTTTAGATGACAAGGAGAGTGTCTAAACCTACAAAATCTATATCTTCAAGATGTCAAGAGGAGTCCTGAAACCTACAAGACTTTACATCTTCAAGGTGCTGAAGCAACTGCATGCGAGCTTTGGCATCTCTTCCAAGCCATGTTCATCATGAACTCCTTCATTGTCGATATCTTTGAGAAGCTCATCCAATCTAATAAGAAATATATATTTGGCAACTGGAGCGGTCCCAAGGACGTCCGGGTGCTTCAGGTACGTAGGGTGCCCCGGACACATAGGATGACCCGAGCATGGTAGTCGACTAGGAACAAAGCTTCAGTTTCTCAGGGCCCCGAGCAGGGGCCCGAGGACACATCTTGCCCCATGCTCTCCTTGGAGGGATCCATCCCATTTAAGGGAAGTTGGCAAGATCCGATGAACTCGATTTAACCAACACATTGCATTAACCGTGGCAGTTTATGTTTGGTATACATCTCACTCGCACTAGGGGAGAGGTTGGAGCATGGCTCTCCTTGTATGCCCACATCACCCGGAGAAAAAGAGGGGTGCGACGTGGCGAGACCCTCTGCATCCATCGTACGGGCCCACTTCTAGAAGCTACGGAGGCTGACTAGCAGGCCTGGGACAACTGGGAGAAGACTTTCTTGCCTCTTGCTCCACTTGTCAATCGGCAGGTGAGGCAGTCACTTTCGGCTAGCTTGCTTGGAGAGACATCAACAAGACTAGACATACAAAATCTAGTGAAGTTGGTCCCACTCCTACATGCATGCATCACCAATGTGAATTCCCCTTCAGGAAACCTAGAGAGCTAAGACAACTTAGAGAAGGATTTGTTTCCTCCCCACTTAGAACTTTTCACATTGCATATTCTAAACCACCGAATCATCTATAGTTCATCACATAGGAGTAGGGTATTACGCGTCCGTATGACCTGAACCTGTATACTCATCCTTGTTCATCTTCTTCACGTGATTAGGACCCGAGCTTGAGACTTGCACCCTGACCGAACCTTCAAAGGGGTGGTGCTAAACTTTTCCGCTAAAGAAGTTTCATACTCCAACAGTTACATATATGTACATCATGGTTAGTGAAATGCTCGTTGAGGGTTTTATATTATTGCTTATGGGCTCACGATATATTTTTCTCGTGTTGTTTCCAGTGTCAACCTCTGTCCCTATAATGTTGGAAGCCGCCTTCATGCCTACAAGTTTAATCCGTTGGATCTTTCTTAAGGTGTCACTCTAACTTTAACTAATAACAAGCTTGTTTTGCCACGATTCTCGGTCATAAGTTATAACATATCACATACTTTACCATACTGATTTTTAAAGACATATTACCTCTGTTTTTAATATGATGTGATGCGATTGACTCTTTTACATGACATTTGACCTTTAGTATAAATATAAAAAATATAAGTTACTTAAATAATTTTTTAATGATAAAACAAGTTAGAACAAAATAAATAACTTTTGAATAAAACAAATTATCAAATATCTTTTAGAAGTTAACGGTGTTATATAGTAAAATACGGTGGGAGCGTTATTGTATAATTTTCAACATATATTCAATGCACTATTAGCCAATAGGCCAACTTTTTTAGACCAAAGATCGATCCAGCTTTATAGAAAGCCCAGCAAAACAGCAAAACAAGGTCTTAAACAGATTACAAACTCCAGAAGAAAAAAAACAGAGATAACAGTACTGATAGGATAGAAAGCTGCTAAGCTACTGGGGATGAATTCTAGTTTTATAAATTTGCATCATGGCATGCAAGCCAGAACCTTTTTCATCACCGTTTGATCCATTCCAACCTATTCAAAGAGTCTAAGTGAAAGAACATCAGTTGGTCACAGACTTCTCGTCTTAAGGATTAATTCAGTAACCAGGTCTTCCAATCCAAGCATCTCCTTCCTTCCTTCCTTCCAATCCAAGAGTTGGAGCCAATAGGCCAATGGACCCCAAGGGTTCACATTTGCCCCATAATCGTAGATGCAATCCTAGCCGTTAATCTCCGATCCTGTAGTGCTGCGAGCACAGCACAGTAGAACGGGGGAACGAACGACGCGACATGCCGGCATGCGAGTCGCCGAGTCCTCTTCTTCCTCCAACCCCCTCTTCTTCCCCTTCGTCCTCTCCTCTTGTTCTTCTATTCCGTCCGCCAATTCCAGGCAGTTCTAGCAAAAAGGGGCCTCAGGTGAATCGGGAGCAGTAGCGGGGAGAGGAGATGATCACTCGAGCGAAGCTGGTGGAGCAGCTGAGAGAGCACCAGATCCGGTCGGCCCAGTCCTATTCCGCCGCCCTCGCCGTCTTCTCGCCCAACCCTCACATCGCCTCCAGGTCAGCTCCCCCGTCTTCTTGGCTTCTTGTCCCTGCTAAGATCCGATGCCACGCTGTCACAAACATGATGCTCTTAGGGCTTTCGATTGGATTGCTCTTCTTTTTGGTGGTCTCCCTAGATTGGCTTATTCTTTCTTTTGCTTCTTTGATCATATGGGTATTGGACGATCTGTGTGAATAGCGGTAGCATTTTATTTTTTGGTTAATTTCTGGTTGTAACAGTGTACAACAAGAAGGGATTTTGGTCTCCATTTTTTGGGGCTAAGTATGTGATATGGTTTGAGTAGGTAGAAATTTACAGCATGAAATTCATAACTTCATTTCTAATTGGCTGTAGACTCAAGTGACGGCACAATGTCTTAAAAAAATAGAATTTCGAGGTCTTTAGTAAGAGATCTGTATTCACTTTTCAGACTAGGATTTTTTGAAAAGTTTGGCCATATAATATCTATTCGGTTGCAAGGTGCTGGATGTATGATCTGAAGGGGCTCTAAGCCAGAGCCTCTTTTGTGTGTATATGGGTGTTAATAGTCAAGACAATAACATCGCTATTGTGTTTTGTTAGTATATCTATGCTACTTTAAGGCCAGTCTCAACCCTCCATCTCAGCTAGTGTTCATAGCATTAAATATACTGCCACGTAAGCGTGGCAAGAGAGTTAATAAGGAGAGAGAAAAAAAGATGAAAAAACTATTTCTCATGCAAGAAACCAACTCTACACAAGAACTACGAATGGAAACAAGGGGATAGGTGGATAGAAAGAGAGAGAAGAGAGGAGATTGGATGATAATTTATTTTGAAGACACCATCCATTGGACATATAGTTTCTATACCTAGTGTCTATATGATATGGCAAGTATTTTATAGTGTTTGGGTTGGGATTAGCCTAAATGATGCTGTGGTGGTATCTGAGTCTGCCTCCAATGCCACAAGTTGACATGTTGAGCCATAAGGTCCCCACACGACCACACGTGAATATGCCTTTTGCTTTGGATATGGCGTTATATGCCTAATCAACTAACTATGCTATAAACTGTAATTTTTGCTTTTGCTTTTTATCTCTTATAATATCCGTTGCAACGCACATGCCTTTAACTAGTTTGGATAAAAGAACTTAATTATGCAACTGTTCGTCTACTTCCATGATCATAATCAACGGGGTATTTGAATAGACAACATGCATTCGTGAATAAATGATGCATGGAGAGAGCAATTTGTTAAGGAATGAAGGAAAAGAAAGGAAAACTGAATACTGTAAGCTAGTTTTAGTTTCCTATACCTGAGCAAAACCCATGCCTGCCGTGCATCAGGACTGTTTCATTTACGCTACCTGATGTAGGTCCAGGTTTGACAAATTACCCAAAACAATAAGGCTTGGTTGCTAACAGGCCTCACACTTAAGTCTTAGAACCTGTTCTATCCCTAAACCTGGTCTCAAGCCCTGCCAAGCCCACCTACCTTGGGCAGACCAAGCTCAGTTTTCTCAAGTTTAACTTTTGCAACTTATCCGGATATGCCTACACTAAGGAATATGCCTAGCAAGTGGGAAGCACTGCATAAGTTTAGCATTTTATCCATTATATGTACTTAATTGTAATGGAGAAGTGGCTAAGATGATATGGGATGTCATATAACTCATGGTTAAGTTTATTGCTCATACCAAATCATGGTTTGCCATTCCATACTTCAAGATACTTGGATTTTCTGCATGTCATCTGCCATGCCAGTTGGAAGGATTACATGACAGCCACTGGCTAATTGATGGATTAATTAAAGTGAATCTCATTATTTGTTTAGGGCATGTCCAAAAATGATTTATAGTTGAAGGAACTAAGCAGGAATCAATAGGTCAGCACAACTGATGGGAGTAGGCAGGCTTGGTCCAGTTGGTAGTAACATTTATAATAAGTATGGAAGAAGTTTGATGCTCTATTAGAGAAAAAGTTGGCCAGTTTTTTTTGTTTGTTTTTTTGGCTTTGTTTATATGTTCTGTTTTTTGGTCTATTTTTCATTGGCTACAACAATCATATTTCCTTTAGTAGTACAAAAAGATTGAGTGATTTCCAAAGTTCAACAAGTAGTCCATCGCTTGAGTTGTGGCCTTACAAACAATATACATTAAGATGAACCTATGATCTGGAAGACCCTAAAACAGAAAAAAAAAGGAGGTTCTTTGTGTTAAGGTTTAGGACTTATAATGAAAAATTCATAGTATAGTACTGTAGAGATAGGATGTTTATGTTTATAATTTTGAACATATTCTTTTTACCCACTATTTTCGTTACATCTACTGTCTATTATGCCAGAGACTTGCTTTTATTTGTATTGCAAGATGGTTAGCTTTCCTTTCTCATACAAAAAGACAGTCATGAAAGTGTTCCGGTGAATATTTGAATTTAGCTATAGTGCTTTATACATGCTTCTATGTAAACGGATATCCAAAATATAGTGGACGCCAGCCTTATAGGAGCAAGCCAGTGTTGCTTTAAAACAGTTTTCACCAACACTTAACTGTGTAATCTACAGTGTTCTGTAAAAAGGTCTGCTAGGCTGTTTATTAGGCTTTGTAAAGGGAACGGGTGCTCATAACTGTGCGGTTGCCAGTTAGACTATGGTCCAGTTAGGCCATATTAACACTACTAGGTGGGTGAACAATACGAGCAAGGTGACTGAATGAATTCCGGTTACTGATTGTTAGAACCTTGGCAATCTACTTTGCTGTGTGCTCTGTTTTCTGATTATATGCATTTACTTAATGTTATCTAAGAAAAACCTATTGGGCAGTGAATCATCTTAAATTTTCTGTACAGCGTTGCTGTCATTATACATGACTGATGACACTTGTGGTACTGCATTAGGCTTGTAACTGTCTTCAAATATTTAGTTGTAGTCCTAACATAAACTATGCTTTGTGTTGGACCCTACAAACCTATTTTGTTTGATTCCCTGTAGCCTGCATCCAAAGTAATCATGCAACTATTGAGACTAAAAGACAAATTGATAATGAATGCCTTCAATTTTCACTGCAACAGAGGATTTTCATTCTGACATAGCATTCACTATCCTGAACAAAATTATATTAGGCAAATTTTGTAACAATATGTAGCTTGTGCTGGAGTGAATAAGGAAACATCGAGTTTATAGTAAACAATGTGCTCATTTTTTCCAATGGAATGCGATAGTCCTGAAATTGTTCATACTGGTTCTCTGAGTTACGAACTAGCAAACTGAATGTAGCATGGTTAATGCAAATGCGCTCTTAGTATTTCCAATCTGGAAATCCTTGTTGATTTTCAGAGTTCAAACTACTATACGGAAAGTATCTTGCTTGTCTTCTGATGAAACTGATAGGGGAAATGCTATAGCTTGTTTTGCGAACGCTGTTCTTTTTTTTGCGAACGCGCTATAGCTTGTGAAAATGAGCTTTAGGTAGGTATTCACAACTGGAATTCCTAGGTGATTTTCAATATATAATCTGTTAGTTGTTGCTATCCTGTTTCTACTTCTGTTTTGACTTCTGAGGCTTTTGTAATTGCTCTTAAATCCATGATCCTTTATGCTGCAGGCGGGATCTCAAGGTTGCTCTCTTCTATGCTGTCTTGTTTTGCTTTCTCATGGTGTCCTGCTATGTTGCCCTTTACTTGAGATGGTTCAGACTTTCAGCCATCTTTGTAGTTTTCGGAATTCTCCTTCCAGTAAGTCTCAAAATATCTAGGCATAGAAGGCTGAAGAGGAAAAGAGAAAGGAGATTGTTGTTACCTTTGTCCATGTGAATATATTTTTGATATCTTGTAACATTTTAGTAAAACCGTGCAACTGCAAATAGGAAATTGCCTGCTTTACTCAATTTACAGGCAGCTCAGCTTACACCAAAAATGTCTGTATGTATTACCTATTTTGTTTTGGTGCATGCACACATACATATGCACCAACACCCTTTTCTCAGTTTTTGGCCATCTTTTTCGAGCTTTGCCTTTGAATGGTAATGATACCTTCAGAAAATTTCTGACAGTGAATCTTTGGAGATCTAAGCGTTGTTTGTTGTGATTCATTTGCTCGCTGATGAAGAGGTGAAATAACTGGTCAATTGTCGGTCACTTGGAATTTTATTTTGCTTAGTGCCAAATGATCTGCTTTCCCTGTTCTTAGCATAACATGTACTCCCTCCGTTTAATATTTCGTTTTGATTTTTTTCTAATCAATTTTTTTTAAGTTTGATCTAAACCTTAGAAACATCTACAACACAAATTAGTTTCATTAGAACTAACATTTAATATATTTGTGCTATGATGAAAAAATGCTAATTTTTTATAAATTTGATCAAAATTGAATAGAAAAAATTAAAACGACATATAGTAGGGAGTGGTATGAATATGGCTAACGTATGGTTCGGTTCTGTTTTCTTTTCGTCTGTGAAAGTCCTGGTTTGCGCCTAGTATTTCGGAATAATAATATCTAGTCTTCGTTTCTGTTTCTCACAAGTCCATTCAAATTTCGCAAGTGCGTTGCAATCTGTGGTTTTAAGTTCAACCAATAGAGCCCATTTTTGTACCTGTTGTCGGCCCACCAACTACTGTTTTGCACTTCTGGAGCAAGGGGTGTTTGGTTGGTTGCTTCATTTTGTCATAACACACTTTACAGCTTGTTAGTTACCTATTTGTTTTATTGAAATTCGTGTCTCACTTTTTTAACCTTACAACCTATATTTCATACTCATATTCATATATTTAGAGTTAGCCATGTCATATTGTGACCAACTATTTCTTAATCATGTTTTTTTCTCATGTGGTCATGCCACAACCAAGGGCGGATCTAGGATTGAATGGGAAGGAAGGGCTCATCTTCTTCTTCCTCCTTCAACCTCCCTACTCTTCTTTGTCTTCCTCTTCGTCTCCCTTTCCTCTCTTCTTCTCTCTACGAGGATCTAACGGGGTAGGGAAAGACTTGAGTTCTCTTGACATTCACGTTAGATCTGTCCTTGGTCACAATGTGCCTAATCTTAGTTATGGCAAGCTTTCGGCGTCTGTACTGCAGTACTGATTGTTGGCAGCGTTCCTTGAGCTGGAGTCACTTGTAAAAAAGGCAGATGCACCACTGCACCAGGATAACTTACATTAGCTATCAGGCCAGAAACAATTCAGCTCAGCCGCACTGTATGGCTACCAGAGAGGATAAGATCATCATTGTCCATGGTTCGGCACAGCGCCACTGACGAAGTCACACTCTGTTAGCTCCGAGCTTAGCTCTTGTCGGAGCAAAGCTTCTGTACCATGATCGGAACGTACGATGCCGGTTGCCGGATACGTTATCCGCAGCGGACTAGCGGTTGCCATCTCGCCGATGCCGCTCTCCCACCAACCTACCCAGCGGCGCAACGCAACCCGCCGGCGGTCTCGCCGGTTTGCGCCACGCGCGTCGCCACGTCGCCCGAGTTGGGAAACCGCCGTCGTTTTCCCGGAATCATTTTCGGTGGCGAGTTATACTAGTAGTACGAAAACCTTATTGCGGACCATGTCGAGTGCAAGCCGTGGCCGTAAGATCTTACCACAAGTGGATAGGTAGGTTCGCCATCCACCGAGGGAAGCACGGGGAGCCTGACCATCCATCCAAACGCAGCTCCGTCAGAAATGGACAGGAGCAAATATCTGTCTAAGCCCGAAGCGAAGCGAGCACTCAAAATTGCAGCACATGCTTTGCATAATTTCTCTCTCGAGACAGTGCTTCCGTATTTGACCTGCTGCTTTCGTGTGCGCTAGTCTTCCGGTAAGTAACCCTGCCAATCTGGCACCCAAGCAGCAGAGCAAGTAGTATATGTGTACTCCATTGCACCTTGCATCTAGATAGCTTTGCACGCCCCCATTCCGCCACGCTTTTTCATCGTTTGATGAATGAAACCACCTCGGCCATTACTGGTAGTGCAATAGTACTTTGGATTTGGGCGTCGTCTAGTTGAGCGATGTGCCCACCACCCACGCTTCCTTCCCCAAGGTGGGCCGAAAAGCGCCAGGACCCTTTCATCTTTTATTAGAAAGGCCTGCACCACGCAGAGCCACGTACGTTTCTGGGCGTTGCACGAGCGCCTCCTCCTAGGTTACCATATCCTCCCTGAATCGCAATTTCCTCGCACAACAACAAACAATATCAGTATGTCATTGACCACCACCCAACCAGTGACCAAATTGTGCCTTTCGCTGTCAGAAGAGCCCCTGCATTCGCGTGTTCTTCCTCATGAGTTGAAAGCTACCATCTCCTATGCCGCGAAAATTAGCCAAAAGCTGGAGCCGAATTAGCCAAAAGTTGGAGCATATTGTGCCGCACGAGTGAGTGCCCAATGGAAATTCTAAGTTGCTGGACCAGAGGGGGTCATGACAAGTGCCCGCACCGAATGATGGTATGGCCTTTTGAGGCCTGAGGTCGCAAGCCGCAGACGCAACTCGATCTGCACACTTCAGCTTGCACTAAAGTAAACTCGGCTAAGCTGCTTTTCTTCTAACCTGGTCACTTGTTGTGCACATTAACTATAAACTAATCGGATGGTAAGCTCATCGAGTTGCCCTTTCATCAAAAGAACCTATTTGTCTGTTGAGCAATCGACACATCCTTGTGCACTTGCATTAGCATTTTTGGGTAAAAAAGTATAAGCCTAATCTATGGAGCCTTTTTTTTTCCTTTTCTGATTAGAATCATCTTTGTTCATGCACATTCATCATGTCCTCGAGCGACATCACAACATCTTTCCCCGCACTTGCTATTCTATTTTCTCCCCCTCCTTTTTAACCTGTTGATAGTTGGCGCAGGATTGCCGACATGTCTTCTAGTAAAATCAGGTCAAATCACAGTTCAATTGCACAATTAGGTACGCATCTAGCAGAGCCTATGTCTCGTTACTTGTTAAGTACTATATATATATATATATATATATATATATATATATATATATATATATATATATCAGACAGAGCTCCAGAAAAGCTGGTCAGCCTATACAGAGCTAAATCACTTGAACAGTTATCATTGAATTCTTTTCCAGTATATATCTCTTTTTAAATACTAGCTTTTATCAGACAGAACTCCAGAAAAACTGGTCAGGCTACACAGTTCTTAATTACTTGAACAGTACTTATTGAATTATTTTTTAGGTGTTACTCTTTTCTTAAGTAGCTTTTAACTCGATTACACGATGTTTAGTTTGGAAGCAAGATCTCTGTTCTCGTCTAGCTTCCTGATTGTTCTATATGCTAAAAGGACCATACATAGTTTATTGCTGCAAGGACGAAGTATCACTTGATGGATTCAGAGGCGCAGAATGGGGTTTGGTGGTCGTCAGAAATGATGCAAAGGTGTGTAGCCCATGCAATGCATGCCTCCTTTTCTGGTCAAACGCTTTCTTTGGCCATCCTGCCGTCCTGCGCATGGCACTGTGCAAACTTTCTCGATATCCATGCGTGCATGTACACAGCACAAGCATAATGATATGCTACAGTAGTCATACATGGGTCGGTCTGTGCTTGCAGTCCAAAATTTTGTGTATGTGCATACCACGTGTATGTGTATCTACATCGCAGCCGTCAGATATACATGAGGGAGATCGAGTTGCACATGCACTTGTACTGCAAAATAGAGTAGCGAAAATTGGGTGGCAAACAAATACAGCAGTACTATAGTCGAAGCCGTGCCGCCAAATAGTCCAAGGCCACCGGCTGATCGACCTCGCCTGCCGATGTAACAGTGAACAGTGCCAGGGAACAAAATCAGTACCAGTAGCCCAGCGCCACCACTAGCATATGCAACCGAGCGGTCCTATTATCCAACAGTCGAACTAGCGTCCCCAGTAGGGGTAGCAGGCCGGATGAACGAAAAAGCCACACGTCCGCCGGGTCGAGGCGCGGAGCATGAGAGGAGCGATCGGCCACGCACACGCACGCGCACTGCTCCAGCAGTGCCACTGTGCAGACGGGCCTGTGTGCATGCACCCAAATCCAATCGATCGACACACGTACACATCGATCGATCGCGAGTCCTTGGAACAGTGGGGTGCAGCTGTGCAGTCTTAATTGTCGATATAGCTAAGGCTTTGGACACCGATCGAGACGGGAACACGCACCCACCTACTCGACTCGATCAGCTTCGATGCGAGGGCCCCGATGCCAATGATAAGTGTGTGTATGTGCAGGTCAGGACCAGTAGCGCCTTGAAAGCCACCCCTGCGCCTGGGCATGCATGCAGCCAGCTAATACGGCCGATCGACCCCGGCGCCCCGCGAAGGATACGCAGAATCTCATGTCATCCGCACGCACGCGCGCGCGCACACACAGGATCGATCCCTCCGTGCGGAGGCCGCCCCGGCGTCGCTTTCCGCCGCGCGCGTCGGCTTCGGCGTGGCGGGGCCGGGCCTTTTCCCGTGTGGCTGTCTGTCCATCCGTCGATCGATCCGCTCGTTGGAACGGAGGAGATGAGGACGTCGTCGCGCGCGCGCGGTGTTCGCGGGGTGGGGGAATCTCGGCGCCCGCACCGCACGCCCTCGCGCGTGTCGGACCGACACGGCCCACCGGAATGCTACTACGGAGTATCTCCTACGCGGTCGCGGGGCGGGACGGACTCGCCACCTCACGTGCGTGCGGCGAGGGCGACGTGCCTATGGTGAGCCATACGACCGACGCATAGCGGCAACATAAACTACTGTTACCCCCTGCCCACCATGCACCCGCAACGTACTTCGGCTACCTGTATCGAGCCCATCGGATCGGAGGATGCATGCATATGCATGGCGAGTAAAAGGGCTAAAATATAAGGTTTTTTGAGTTAAACATAATTATTAAAAAATAAATATAATTAAATAAAAAATTATTATGGTTGAATGAGAAAATGAAAGTATGTAAAAAAATAAATGATGAAGAGTTGTGATTGGTTAAAAAGATAATGTTGATGTAAATTTTGTTATATTTTAAAAAATATTTATGTTTTAGAATGATAAAAAATACTAGCTTATATTTCACATAGATGTGAGTTGTGTTGACATGAAACCGACAGATTCTTTTTTATTCCTCCTCCCATACTAATACTAAGAGGGCATTTTGGTTTAGATTTTATGTCATATCGAATGTTTAAATATTGATTTGAAGGACTAAACATGGATAATTATAAAAAAATAATTACAGAATTAAAGGATTATGCACGAGACGTATTAAGTCTAATTAATCCATGAACTGTAGCATTATATTATCAAATTATGATATGAGTAGGCTCATTATATTCATCTCGTGAATAATCTATCGAATAATTTATCAATTATAAATAAATTTTACAAATAGTTTATATTTAAATAATTAAAATAGTATCTAAATAGTGTGTTAAACATGTGATAAAACTTTATCCGGTATCGAAAACACCCTGTGAGCCAAGCCAATCGCAATGTTGACGCGAGTTGGGCGTACTTCCCGGAAGAAAAAATGGTACGGGTCTGTCCTAGTGTCCTTGATCGTACTGCTGCATCGCGTTGCCTCGATCTCCGGCCCGAGTCCTGAACTTACCCAACACCTTCACGCTCGGAGCTGTTCACACAAAATGCACGCACTGTTACTACTCCTTTTTTTAAGCACGTGAGAACTCTCGTGAAGTTCATCACCGAACTGGCAGGTGAAACGCAGTCCTGTACAAGAGTTGTAGCCAGTCCATCGTGACCCGGCCGACTACGACTAGCTAGGCGTCATCAGCTGGCAGGGGGGTGTACTGTACGTAGTCAGCTACGGGCAACCTGCTGCAAGATTCCGCAAATAGTAGTAGTAGTGCTTTTGCTAGCTCTGATGTCAATGTGCATGTGCCCGGCGCATAGGGAAATCTGATTCGCACCATTTGCCGTCCTATGATCATGCCTAGTTCCCCCACCGTTGACCATTGAGCATGTTACTACGTACTGTTACCAAAAAAGGGCAAAACAGGAGGATACAAAAGGCTAGCAACGACTCAACTACGGGTGAGACCATTAACATGTGATGATTTAATTCCTTATATTAATTCTGAAACTATTGCAAAAAGTTGGATTACCCCCTACCTTGAAAAGAGTATAAAATGGTACGGGGTGGGTGGGTGGGTGTGTTCACTTCCAGGTATCCAAGCCACCAAACTCTTTTTCAACCTTGCATATGGCTAGAAGAGAATCCTAACTAATAATACACTAATATTTTTAAGACATCGTAGAAATAAGAATTGCATGAATTTCACAGCAGTGATGGAGGCAAGAATTTTTAGGGTTGGGGCATAGACTTAGGACGCCTAAGGTCCGAGGAAAATAGCACTACACAAATCTTAAATAGTATTCGATAAATACTTTTTGAGAGAGTCTTTATAGCTGATTATATGTTGTAACACTTATTAGTGATAAAAATTAATTTATATTTAAAACTTTTATATATGTATTATTTGCAGATTAATTTAAAAAATAAACTTTAAAATTAAGTTTAAAAAATTAATTTTTGGTTGCGACTAATGAGCTGAGGAAAAAACTATTGAGCTATTAAATTTCATTGCCCCTGTTTCAATACAAATCAGAACAATTAAATTTCTGAGAGTTCCTAAAGAAGCCTTAAGTCATGACTGGCTACAAGACCTTTTCCCATCAATCGCCATACTCCGTGGATGGTTACTGCTTGACTGTTTTTATTTTACTTTTTATTGGCATATTTTATGTCATGATATGCATTCTAGAATCAAATTCCAAGCTGTTACAATTTGCCAGCTACATGGAAGCTTAATACTCTTATCGCCCTGAGCCCTCCAGATCTCATAGTCTGGCATTACTTTTCTGGCTTTAATGGCAAAATAATCGCTAGAAGAGACTAGCCTAGCCAGTCTGCACATAATTATAGTGAAGCATAAATAACACAATTATCATTCTCATTCAACATAATATCATTCATTTAATATGGGCAAAAAGTATTCTTAGCAATTAGCACCCACCTCACAAGAATGTGGCGCTGCCACTCTTTCGAGGAAATTCCTTACGTGCCCTTGAAATTTCATCTAATTTCTAGTACTATTCTTAAGTTTTGCTATATCATTTTACACGTATGAGTTTCTACATTAATCCCTACACGTTCATTCCGTTAGTTGACCATCAATGGACTAAACCATTAAATTTTTCTCCAATGATCATATTGAACCTGGCTTATAGCCTAAAGTGACAAGCGTCTCACTAAATAATAACTTTTGGTTACGAAGAACTTATTAGTGGGCGGAATACATATTCACTATTTTTTTATTTTTCTGAATTTAAATGGGTTATTTTAATTTTTAGTTTTTTTACAAATTTTACATGGAGAGCAGCACTGGCTGGCAGAGGTGAATAAATGGGTCTAGCGAAATCTAGAGTTTTGAATTAAATATTCATTCAAAAATAAAAATTTAAATTGGAAGCAAAGTTTCCCCTTTTTAATTTTCACTGTTGTTGGTAATTTATTCCTTATTTTTTCATAAACCAAAGAAATTCCTTTGTAGAACATTTCTCACTTTTGGTTATATGCAAGGGCATTATGGCCATTCTAGAAGTCAACTAATGGAATGGACATGTAAGATTAAAACCAATTCTGAGGTAAATGACAGATTAAGCAAATCACTAGGATAGATACTCTTATCTATGTCAAGCTCTCACATGTCTAGATTTTACATACCATCACAATAAAATCATCTCAAACGGACCTAAAAAGAGGCTGACAAAGAAATACATGCACAGACATGTTAGATGTGAAAAAAAACTCGAGCTCGACACGAATGATACCTATCAGTGACGGGCTCAAATCACGGCCCGACAAAGATAACCTACGATATCTTTGTCGGACCCCAACAGAAACCCGTCACCGATGACACTCATCAATGACGGGCACCACTCTCAAGCCCGATTGAGATAACAGTTAGGCCCGTCGTCACCGATGAGTGTCGTCGGTGACGGGCTCCAACATGAGGCATGATTGAGATAACAATTTGGCCCGTCACCGATGAGTCATCGGTGATAGACTCCAACACATGATATGCTTCGAAATCATTTAACCTAGCCCGAGAGCCGATTCAGATCTATACATGAGCGTGAAAATTTTCTAAGTCCTTACATTGCGAACCCTATCGCCGCCGCCGTCTCTCGAAGCCGGTCGTCGCTGTCCCTCGTGCCCTCCCGAGCCCGACGTTGTCGTTCTCCCTCACCGCCACCGAGCGCCGCCATCCCCGAGCCTGGCCACCGAGCGCCACCACGCTCCAGGTATGTCCCTCATGTATACATCTGAGATGAATGTCATATATCCGTCGTTTCCTCCCTTTGTTTCTGTCAAACCCTAGCCGTCATGTCTAGTTTGTGCGCGTGTAACAAGTTTTTGCACGCATTGTTCCCGTTTTGTCCTATAATTTTGAATCGGTTTTTAAAATGATCATAACTTTCGCATACGAACTCCGATTGAGATGTTCCATATATGAAAATCGATCAGAAAATTTTTTGGATACGTTTGTTGATGCTTTGCCGTGTTCGACGATTTTATTTTCTTCAAAAATGGCTCAGAAGGTTATCTTTTCGAGCCTGGAAGCTTTTTTTATTTCTGAGCGTGTCTTCTGAATTTTTCATTGGCCCCGTCTTTCACTTGTTTAGGCTCAATTTTTTTATGATTACCTCTCATGTGCCCCTAAGTCAAGAAAAAATATAAAAAAATAAAAAAAATCAAATTTTTCCTGTCTTGGTCAACAACAGATCAAAAGAAAAAATAGAGAGGAGCAAAAGAGAAACAATATCTAGAGAAGCAATGTATAGATTTGAGATAATGTCACTTTTGTTTTGGTTGATGGTGCCACTATATATCTTGAATGGGCACCTGCTGCACAATAAGTTCTAATGCCTTGGCTATTTAAGGTAAGTATCGAACGTAGAGCATAATGTAGCGAAGAGAGAAAATTATGTTCTATGTCTGATTGTGTAGTTGTCTCTGAACTTGTGAGGTTGTGATTACTTAATTGTCGTTTTTGTCAAGACACTTACCAGTATTTGTAATACTATAATGCATTTTTTGCCGGGAGATATTTGATGCATTTAACTTGGAGGTTTTTTTACTTTATGCATGTAGAGAAGCACAACACATTGGTGAGTTCAATAACTGGAATGGTGCAAAACACAAGATGAAGAAGGATAAATTTGGCATTTGGTCAATTAAGATTTCACATGTATAGATCTAAGATAAATTTAAATATTCATTCTCCTCCATTTCAAAAATATATGAATGTCATATGTGAATTTTGAATTGGGTTTCCTATGAACAATTGTATGTATGAATGGGGATGTTGAGAATGAGAATATATATCTCTGTGAATAATTATATATGTGAATAATTGGCTAGCAAAAGCCCGAGGCTAGCCAAAAAAATATTTTTTTTGTTTTGGAAATACTCATCGGTGACGGGCTAAACTAAAGCCTGTCACGGATGACACGCATCCGTCCGTGACGGGCTTTAGTTTAGGCCTGTCACGGATGTCTGTCATCCGTGATGGGCCTTAATTTAGGCCCGTCATCGACGGATGAGTGTCATCCATGATGGACTTTAGTTTAGGCCCGTCACAGATAACTGTCATCCGTGACGGGTTTTAGTTTAGGCCCGATAAAGATAAATACATCGGTGATAGGCTTTTTATCGACACTGATGACTTCTCAGACCACTGACCTTTGCGTTGTGACGGACGCTGTACCCGACACAGATGAGGGTTGCCGTCCGACACAGATGAATGTTCCCGTTGTAGTGAATCATAAAGGCCTAGAAGGGATAAAGTGAAATTTCAAGGACACACAAAGATTTTCCTCTCTACTTTTAAATAGTATATGAAACAATGATACTAGTATTGCATAAACCCTAAGATCATTTTTGCTTTGAGGAATACATAAGTAGAAACAAGAAACACAACCTATGAGTCTAGAAAAATAAAGAAGGAACATACATAGGTGGTGCTAACGAAGATAGATTTTCTTGCAAATCCCGTGAATAGCCATGAAAAAATTTGAAAAGATGATAAGCTAAAATAATATATGATATATGACTTCATGCTCATTCGACCTTTATAAGTTGTAAAAAAGAATAAATTAAATTCAAACTAGTAGACACACATTCGCAATTATATTTGTTATTTTTATTACAACCAGTAAAAAACAAATTTGAACTTGAATATTTGGCAAGTGATATATCATATATTAATATATATTGTTATTATTTTCAAAAAAGTATTAGTTATGTAATATGTAAGAAATGAGAGGACATCCCCTTGATTAAAAACACTTTTCTTGTGTTGATGAAGTGGTAGTATATATACACAGAATTGCTAGAAAAATTTCGCTAGTTTTCTGCCCCCAAAACTTTCAGATTTGTAGCCACTGGATTGTCTCGAGATTTATGCATGAAGAAAAAATTGCTATAATTTTTTTTCATATAGGTTGCACGTAAGATCCCGATGCTAACTAACCAAACCATAGTTAAATACAAATTTTATATAAATTATATCATAGTTACAGCATAGTTACAATATAATTACATATTATAATTACATATTATAATTACATTATACTATAGTTACATTTGAAAGCCTTTTACTTAAAAAAACCTTTTACATATACTCTCCCCTCCCCCACTATATAATATTATATATATATATAACTATCTATAAAGCAAGTAGTGTTTCCACCCAAAATTTTGTTTTGCCTGGCTATTTTGTAGAAAATCCCTTGAGTTTTTCCGAAATTAACCCGCAGTCCCAATGCTAAAAAGAAAGAGATGGCTTGGATGAAAAAAGACCTCTTGCGTCCCTTTCTCCGTGCCGCGCCCCACGCCGCCCCTCCTCCCATCCCCATCCACGCCCCACGCGCCCCTCCCTCCCGTCCCTATTTGCGCCGTGCTCCTCCCTCCCATCGCGCTCGAAGCTTCCGCGCCGCGCCCGCACCCCTTCCTCCCATCTCCATCCGTGCCGCGCCTCGACTTCACCCGTTGCAACGTATGGTATAATTACTAATATATATATATAACCTATAACTATAACTATCTATAAAGCCAAATAGTATTTTCACCCAAAATTTTGTTCTACTTGGCTATTTTGAAAAAACCCTTGAGTGTTTATAAAATTAACCTGTTATATAATGATGATAAAATAAAATGATGTTTATTGCAACGCACGGGCATATTTGTTAGTGTGTGTATATATATATATACACCCCTATGTGTCCGAAACATAGTACTTAATTTTAGGAGACAAATTCAGACGCATATATATTTACATCGATGATTGAGTTAGCCCCGAAACTCACTTGTAGGCTCGACACCGACATGCACCATTATAGAAACAGTTAACAAACAATAAAAAGCTCCAACTCTGCATTCGCTTCATGGTACCAAATATGTAGGAGTATTAGGTCATGTCTTTTTTTATTAAGATTTAAATTTTACCTATATTTTAATTACCATGTTTTTAAACTACTAAACAATATGTTTTGTGTAAAAACTTTCTAACTTTAAAACATCAAATATATATTTATCAAGTTTGTAAGAATTAAAACTTAATTAATTACGTGTCAATGGATTTTTTTTCAACATGTATCAATTTATTTTTTATCTACACTAGTTTTAAACCTCATCTTAGTGATGTTTTTCCTAACAACACTCACTGTGTTTTTTTCAGCTGGATTTCACTGCTAATTAGTCGCACGTAAAACGAGAAATATAATTAGCATATGATTAATTAAGTATTAATATAAAAAATTGATAAATAAATTTATTAGATTTTTAAGTAATTTTTATATAAAAAGTTTTCATATGAAACATGTCATTTAACAGTTTGAAAAGCGTGCCAAAAAAATAATTTAAAAAACATGTTAACGAAAAACGAGGGTCACTAATTTACAAGAACGTGGTCTTAGTATCTACCCTAGCATGGCTGAGCTCACAGTTTTAGAACTCGATGGTCCTCCACCTGCCCACATAAAGTAATAAAGCCCCTTGAATTGAATGGTCGATACCTCATATGTACATGTCCAGCGGAGTGAGGCACCACTACAAGGTTAGCCCCATTCCTGCATACATACTATAGATTCTGAAGCAAGGGGTTGAGCCAGCTATGCGCTACTGTTATTCGGCCAAAGGAAGAGAGAAAGAAACAGTATCCACCTCGAAAATCGATGTGTTTGGACATGATAATGCGTGCGATGTCTCCTTCGGTCGATCCGATGATGGTTGTTCCGCTCTCGCTTTTGGGGTGGATAACAACAGCAGTACAACACCCCATTCGATGGGCTAGTTCGATTTAGAACAAGTACTATGAGCTTTTATATACTAACATAGACTCATATAATAAAATAAAAAAGAGGAAAAAAGTTAGAGAAAAACTCACCTAATGTAAGAGACAACCTTCACATAAACTAAAAAAATATTAAACAAACAAATAAAATATATGAAGGTTAGTACACTGTGATTTATTATATACGTTACCTTTTTATTGATAAATAATCTACTCATTTCATTCCAAAATAAGTTTATATTTTGGTTTTTTTGTTTGTTCCAAAATAAATTTATTTTTTGAGTAATTATTATATTAGAGTTTATTAAAGTATAAGATAAATACAATGTAATGAGTAGATAGAGAGAGAAATAATTATATTAGGATTTGATAAGGAGATGTATTCTAATCTTCTTTACTTTTATATAGATATTGATATGTATGACATAATTAAAAAATAAACTTAATTTGCAGAGAAAGTAGAAGAGTAGTACATGCATGGAAAATAATTAAAGCAGTGGCGAATTGGTGGACTTAACGGTTGATATATAAATACATTGAACGCCCTGTGGACCAGAACGCGTCGTGTTACGTCACTACTAGAGAAACGATTTTTCAGAACGAGACCCAAATAGGTTCCAGGTGGGCCATAAGAGGTAACGCTTGGAAAAACCGGTCCTGGGGGGCCGGCTATTGGCCCGCACGGGATAATCGCATTATCCCGTGCGGTCCACTTAAGAGACCGCACGGGATATTATCCCATGTGATCACTTAAGAGGACCACACGGGATAATGCGGTTATCCAGTGCGGCCCACTTAACAAACCGTACGGGGTAATAGCGCATTATCTCGTGCGGTCCTCTTAGGACCCGCACGGGATAATGTGTTTTCAACGGGCCTTTAAGTGGACCGTATGCGATGATGCCAATTGTTGCTATATTTCTTTGATTTATTTTATTTTCATGAATTTTTGCCAAGTCTCATATTTGAACTACAAGTGATTAAAAAAATAGAATAAAATTAGTGAAAAAATTATATTCATGTTGTTTAGACATGCTTGAGTCATTATCCTGTAAATGAGAATAAATTTTGATTTTTTTTCATGAAACATGATTAGGAACCTATTGACCAAATAATTTCTAAATTATATAAATAGCAAAAGAAATCGGAAAATCATGAAAATTGTCTGGATGTCATGATATTATACGTAGAGGCTGTGGTAAAAAATTGATCCGGCTTCCAATATTTTATGAGATACGTTATCGCGTGCGGTCGGCTTAAGGGCCCTCGCACTTGGCAAAATTTTGAAAAAAAATTCTTCTCCACCCTCCAAACTTTCTCTCCTATGTAAACACAACATTTAACTCCTAATTATAAAATTTGGTAATTTTTTGATTGGTTTTGCTATATTTCTTTGATTTATTTTATTTTCATGATTTTTTTGCCAAGTCTCACATTTGAACTACAGGTGATTAAACAAATAGAATAAAATTAGTGGAAAAATTATATCCATGTTGTTTAGACATGCTTGAGTCATTATCCTGTAAATGAGAATAAATTTTGAATTTTTCTTCATGAAACATGATTAGGAACCTATTGACCAAATGATTTTTAAAATTGTATAAATAGCAAACGAAATCGGAAAATCATGAAAATTGTTTGGATGTCATGATATTATATGTAGATTCCGTGGTAAAAAATTTAGAAGGTTTCGACTATTTTATCATATACGACGCTCACAAAACCGAAGATTCTCGAGAGAAGATTAGAAGTGTTGGGAAGGATTGTTAGATTTGTAGAGAAAGTGACGGCCGAATTATCTTTTGATTTCAAAAATTTTTTCATAGGCAATAATTAGCATATATTGATGTATAGAAAAATTTTGTAATTTTTGAATCAGTTTGATAATTTTTTTATTAATATCCAATTTGATGCAATAAAAAGAGAGGGGTCGATTAGCGCGTGCGGGCCGCTTAAAGCGCCCGCACGGGAAAATTTCTTCCTGTGCGGGGCGCTTAAACTGCCCACACGGGAAGATCGTTTTTCTATGCGGGCCACTTAAACCGCCCGCACGAGAAGATCATTTTCCCGTGTGGTCCTCTTAAACCACCCGCACGAGAAGATCATTTTCCCGTGCGGTCGTTTAAGCCGACCGCACGAAAATATGTTGGCCTATATATACTCGTGCGTGGGCTTCCAAATTTTTCTAAGTCCCCAGGCAAAAATCCAAACAACCACCGCGCCGTCAGCCGCCAAAATCTAACGCCGTCGCCGGATCCCCGCCCCTGTTCGCCCATCCCGCGCGCGCAGATCCGCCGCCGCTGCCGCCTCGGCCATCCTAACCTCGCGCGCCGCGCGCTCAACCCTAACCTCGCCTCACCGCCCCATCCTCTCTCTCTCTCCGTCGCGACAACAAAGCCGCGCCGCCGCCCGTGCTCCTCTTCACCGACCTCACCGGCTGCCGCCCGCCCCTTCACCGTCCCCTCTCTCTCTCTCTCGCCGCGCGCGTCGCCTCAAGACCGCCCACCACCGCCGCCCGCCCGCACGGCCAACTTCACCGAGACGGCCGCCCTCCACCACTCCACCGCCATCTTCACCTTTCACCGGCTCATCATCGCCGCCGCCTTCAAGACCGCCACCTGTCCATCCCCGCGCGACCTCCGCTGGCCACCGGTTAGTACTCCACCTCGGGAATATGGATGTTTGCTATGTTCTTACGAGGAGAAGAAGATGATTATGCTAAGTTGATTATATGGATGGGGATGAATGGATTATGGATGTGATTGTACTGTGATGGATGGATTATTGATGTGATTGTACTGTGATGAATGGATTAGATAAATTTTGGATGAATGTTAGATAATTTTTTGATGAGTTTTTGATATAACTGTAAAATGAACTTTTATTTATTTGATGGAACTCTAGTTAATGTAAAATGGACTATTTATTTTTTTGATGGATTTGTCGATGAATTTTATTGTGTGAAATGATGTGTAAGAATTCAATTTTTGATGGAAATGTAAAATGGATGCTTTTTTATGAATTTTTTCATGTGAAATAGTTCTGTGAAATTTTTATTTTCCCGTGCGGTCGGCTAAGAGGCCCGCACGGAATATTCTATTATCCCGTGCGGGCCGCTTAAGCAGACCGCACGGGATAATCGATCTTCCCGTGCAGGCAATTTAAGCCGACCACACGGGATAGTCGATCTTCTCGTTCGGTTGGACCGCCCGCATACGAAAATGATATTTTTCAGACCATTTCGTACATGTGGGCAGGCCTTCCGCACGAGAAGATGCCTTTCGACCCGTATGAAAAAACCGTTTCTCCAGTAGTACGTGCCACGACGTTATTCGATCGAGAGAGAAGTTCCGGCAGAGCAGAGCAGAGAGGGCGTAGTACTACGTGTCCTCACCAGCCAGCCATCCAGGCCACAAACGGCAGCCCTATCTGTCACGAACCGGATGGATGAGATCGTCGACGAGACTACGATGATAAATCAATACCGATCTAGCCCTGCTTGACGGTCGTCGAGCCTGCTGCCGGCCGGCCGGCCGGCGTCGTTGTCACTTGTCAGTTCGCGTCGACTCGTCGTCGTCCCTATATGTGCATGCCGCTATGATTGGGATATTGGATGACGCGATTCCGGTCGAAGCTTTGTCGATCGCGCGTCCCGTCACGCTGACCGGCCTGGAATCAAGGAGCAAACATTGGCGATTTGGCGAACTGTGGCAACGGCGTGCCGGAGCGCATGCACGACGAAGGATTTTTTCGCATTTTTTGTTCTTTCGCGGGGGCATGGCGCGGGCATCGAAACGCGAACCGTGCACCGCCGATTGCTCCGCCCTGACGAAATTTGTCACTACAGTGTATTCAGAGCAAGTACGGCAGGAATAGGAGTGTGTAATGAACTGGCTGGCATCAGGAATTCGGGATAGACATGAACAGCAGGCCAGGCCAAATACGTGAACAAGTATATGACATGTGTCTGTACCACTGTACTGCAAATTTACGTGAACAGCAGCCCATCCGGCAACTTTAGCCTTGGGAAATGGGAACCAAACCCGTGCCA
Organism: Oryza australiensis; assembly: GCA_019925245.2. NCBI lineage: Eukaryota > Viridiplantae > Streptophyta > Magnoliopsida > Poales > Poaceae > Oryza > Oryza australiensis. The sequence continues at coordinate 109,127 of JAIFGZ020000117.1, forward strand.
GCCAATCGGGAAAAAAACAAAGAAAAGAGAAGCGGCCCTTTCAATGGCACGACCAGATGACACATCCCCACACGTGTGGCCGGCCGTGGGTCCCACCCGTTGTCACATCATATCTGGCTTTACACGTGTCGCGCCGCGAGTGGGGGGAGCCACCCGCACGGGTGCTTGGTCGCCTCTTCCTTCCCCGCCACGGAGCCGGAGGCGGGCCGGACGTCACTCGCCTTCTCACCCACACCACATCAAGGCCGCTTTTGCATCGTTTTGTTTCTAGTGTGCGTCAAGCCGATCGGAGTACTATCATCGGTGGGTGCCCGGCCCGCGGCCAGTGGTAATTCCTGGACGTACCATTTTCGCTGCCCGGTTGGATGTAAAAAGGAAATGACATCGCGGACCATGTAGCATAGCTTATCGTTTTCGCAGGCACGGGTGGTAACTCGGGGAGTACGTCGGCGCGGTTTCTAGAAGCTGAGGTTTGTTGCCATTTGACCTTTGTTTAGAAATAAATTAAAATAGCATTTGTTGTCTTCGTGACATGTCAGGATTTCCTAGTCCGGATCTTCTCAGCTTATTTATTAGATTATCGAGACGAATTATTTGTTTTTCATGCTTATATATATATATATCATTTTAGATCTGTGTTGAACAGGAGTCACACGTGAGCAACGGATCCTTCGGACATTCAAATCATATTCTCGTGGCGCGCTTAAACCAAGAAAAAACAGCAGATCCCACTAAGGCAGCTGATCTCATTAAAACTATAAAGTTAAGCGTGTTTGGGCAAGAGTATGACTACGATGAGTGACATACAAATTGTAACTGTTGTTTTGTTATACCAGTTGCGACGCACTAATATCACCAACCGCCGTTCAGTTGCAACTGTTGTAACTTTCATCTAAACACAAGTTGCGACACACTAATATCACCGACCGTCCAGTTACAACTTTATCTAATATCACCGACCGCCCAGTTGTAACTTCATCTAAACATCACTTACAACTCCAACCGCTGCTGGTTGCAACTGGCATGCAACTCTGGTGGTTGATCAGTTACAACACACTTGGTATATTGGTACACAAGTTGCAACTACACACTTAGTATGCTGGTTGCAACCTAATCTAAACACCAGTTGCAACACATTTAGTATGTTGGTTGCAACCTAATCTAAATATATGATATGATGGTTGCAACCTAATCTAAACACCAGTTTCAACTCTGTCAGATGCAGCATAATACGAGAACTTCTCAGGAGGTCACCAATCCTAGTACTACTCTCGTCCAAGCACGCTTAACTTCAAACTTCTAATGAGATCCGATGCTTTAGTGTTGGTCGTGACGAATCAGCCGGGGAGTTCGCATGCGAAGTGGCGCGCCTGATTGGTTTGGTCGGTTGGCCTGGGTGTATTCTGTACATAAAATGCATACAGACGCAGTATATATATATATACATATACATGTATATGTATATGTATGCATATATACATATGTATGTATACATATCTATACACACATATATGTGTTACTTAGAACTTTTGTTTTGAGATATTTGTTCATTTTATTTCTTAAAATATTTTATCCCTACAATAGAAACGATAATCCGATGCAATGATCTGCTTAATGATCTAAATTAATAGGGCCTAAGGCCCTTTCGGATTATTTACTCGATTATTAAAACTAATTATCCTCTCCACAATTTGAAAATTGTATTTCTTAAAAATTTTCTTCTGTGGTATTTCTTAGACAACTTGTTTTAAACTATTTGTTAAATTTATTTTTAAAAATATTTAATTTACCCTATAATCAAGTAGATAAGTCATGGTAATAATATGCTAAACAATCTAAATCAAACATGAACTAAATAGACATCACATGATTTTATACTATAGTGGCTTCATCGCTACTTATTTGTTTATCAACCACAACCAAATTCTGAGTTCTCAAACTACAATTATTTTTCCGCTTTGGCTTCTAAATAAAACCAACAATAATGTGCATATAAAAGTTGTCAATGAACGAGTACCTGACCATGGTTGTCGATGTCGAAGATCGACACGCGGGAATTCGAGGAACCCCTTTTTAGTTCGGCACGGGGAGTGGTGAGTCCTGATCTAAACTCGCGATGAGAATAGGATGATGCAGATGAGGTGGGAGAAATCAAGACTGCGGAGGCGCGGAGGTTTACACAGGTTCGGGCCGCCTGCGAGGTGTAATACCCTACTCCTGTTCTGTATGTAGTATGAGGGAAGAATTACAGGGAGCAATGAGAGTGTTGTTCTCTTTTTCGGAGTCGAGATGGATGAGAGGTCGCTAAGAATTAGCCGCTCGAAGGGCGATCAACCGAGTCGAGGGAGATAGCAGACGATAGAGTGAGCCGACCGTTTTTATGATGGACTTGGGTCTCCTTTTATAGTACAAGGGAACACCACAGTAGTCCCGACTTTTCTCTACTCTGCCCCACGTGAGGAGTGGTTTTTGCCTTGTCTTGGAGAAGCCACTCCATCCTTGTTCCTTCCTGTTTGCTGTGTCATGGGGGTAGACGGAAAAAGGTGATCGCCGTGGTAGCCATGCTGCTGGCTCGGTGATGGCTTGCCTACCTACTCCAATGGGACTCACTGGTCAGCGGCCCATCCCGCGGGTAGGTACTGACACCGCGCCTCCTGCGCTCGCACTCTCTCTCCCACGCGGCCGCCCAATGCATTAAACGTGACTGGACAGGGCGTGAGGGGCATGTGCGGAGTAGGCGCGCGGCCGTACCACGGTCTCAGTCAAAGACTTTAGGCCTCCTTTGCCTCGTGACAGGCAAAAAGGGGATGATGATGAGAGCAACTGACAGGCGCGCCTCACGTCGCATTAAATACGGCGGGGCAGGCGCTCAGCCTCCCTTTTTTGGGCATTAAATGAGTTGGTTGGCAGTTGGACTCGCCCCTCTCTCGAGAGGTGCGGGGTGAGGATGGGGGTCAGGTAACCCGGACCACGCCTGGGGAGTCCGGGTGATCCGGACCCTGCCGCTTGGGAGTCTTTGCGGCCTCAGGGCAGCCTCAGGGCCGGCCCCTTCTTAGGGCGGCCACGTGGCCGCCCATGGCCGGGACTCGCTTAAGCCATTCAGGATATAGCTTTGACGCACCTTGATGGGCAAGGGCGCCTTCCTTTTCTCAGATGTCGTACCTCCGACATACCCCCGGGCCCATATCACCAACAATGGTATTTGTATATATACACTTGTATAAGGTAAGATAAGTGTAAGGGTGCCATGGAAATATAGCGAGAATACGGAAGATATATAGTGATTTTTATATATGTTCAAACCTCTCGAGATGACACATAATAATCATATATCCTGTTTGGCTAAAGGTTGGTGTTTCACTATATATAATTTCATAAGTGTGAAGTATATGCTAGTAACCCTAATCTAGCCTATAACTTTGTCGGCGAGCCCAAATAAGGTGCTCGGTGCTAGGTGTTGTCAGCTTGTATAAATGATGTAGCTTTTATTGGCTTGTGATAGATTGCCTTGTGTCGTCCTCCCCTCTTGTAAGACTTCGTATTTATACTCTCAAATACTCCTTGTCCATATAGAACTTTAGAGGCAAATTAGATACGAGTCTGAACACTCTCATAGAGTAGTATTTCTATTGACAATTTATTTCTATATAGGCATGGTAGTGGTACTTTTGTCTAGTAAACATACTTATGTGAGATATCTTGTACAACATTTTCTACTTTGACAAAAGGTTGCCGAAAACTATTTTTTGTTATGCCATTTATTTTTCTATGTCTTATCCGCTGCAGCTCAGCCAATCACTTGTTTTTGCTTTGTTTATTTTTGTCAACGTTATCAAAAATAAATTGCACTAGCGTTGTCCCGTCGAGTAGAATGTAGCATGCCTTTTGTACGACATCTTATGATGGGTGCAGAGACAGAGTCAATAAAACATAATATTTTATCAGATCTAATCAATGGAATATGGATATGTGGTATGACAAACAATTTAACTACTCCGTATAGTCAATAACTGATGCACTCTTCAGCTCCATGTTGTCCTAGTTAGTGGAAGCTACACATGAGGATACTACTGAGACGTGTATATTTTTACTTTTTTTAGAAAATGGTAACCGTCTAAGTCCACGATATAGTTTGGGAGAACTTTATATTTTAGACGGACATTTTGGCCCGTTTCAACACGTGGACCTAGTGGAGTATACTCACATTGAGTGCGGAGTCAGTCACCCCTAATCCAAGCTTGCTGGAGTACGGGGTTGATCTTAACGGAAACTAGAAATTAAAATTTTCTTGGCTTAGTACATATATAAGTAGTGTAGCTAGCGATGAAAGGGAAAAAAGTGAATTTTTGGATTTTATATATGAGCTGTCGTCTATTTTCTCGTTTTATTTAGTGATTTAGTAATCACTGCCCAGCAAAATTATGCATGGACAACAGATGGCCGTATGATAACATTTTTTTTCTTGACAGCTACCACAAGGACACATCCGACTCGTCCGCATAACAATTGAGTAAACATCCGACTAAACGAGGGGCAGGGCGTGCAACAGATACTATTTCGCAACATCCAGGCCTCTGTCCACAAATTAAAGGTGCATCACACCATAATTACATGGGACCGCAGCAACAGCCACGAATTATGCAGCATACATATAAAAAAGTTATCTGTAAACATCACCCTAATCATCTTTCCATGGCACCAAATTAACAATGATGCTGGCCTATCTGGAAATCTGGATCCAGACCCTTCCTTTTGATCATTTCTGTTCCATGCTTCCTCATGGCGCAGGGGCCATCTCTCTGCCAGTGCCATTGATCAAGCTACCAAGAATTGATTGTCAGGGCTACGGAATCTCATGCCGTTCGTGGATGAACGGGACCAATCAGGTTTGATGAGAGTCACCAGATTCCGTTAACAAGCTGGAAGCACTAAGAATACTGTTCATGCTCTGTTTTCTAAAACAAATCAGATCGATGCTGGCTAGCTTTCAACTCAAATGATAAACTAGTATACTAATAAAAAGTTCAAGACCTTGACAGAGCATCATGATATAATACGCGTGTTTCACCAATAAATTAACTAGTGATGTTTTTCTTCTATTTAGAAATACATAATTCAGGTGCAATTCTTATTTAAACTAGATGGGTACCCCCGCGTGTGTTGTGGGAAAATTATATGTCAATAGTAGATATATGAGTTATAAAACTTTTTTTACTTGCTATATGTTTTTTTCATGTGCTTCTATATTTTATACCTTGATCAATTATGTAAAGGTTACAAATGATTGAGTTGTATGGTGTGGTTTTTGGAGAGAAGAGATACAGTTTGCAACCTTGATGAATCATCCAACGATTAAAAACAATTAAGCTGACATGGCTTCATGAAAAAAAGGATGAACTTATATATAGGATTAAGAAGTTGGTCATCATCTTAGAGAGAGTCCTCTAATAATCTTTAAGGATGTCCCCTACTTCTCAAATACCACGTAATGAATAGTTCTCAAAATACTAGTGATTGAAAACACTAACACAATTTGCATCCAGCATCCCAAAAATTTCAAGTCCGAATTGAACTTGATCCACGCATTGCAAGGGGGAAAAAACGTAATGGACAGTACCTGCACTATACTCAGAGTTGAATTTGTAGTTTATAAATTCGAGTTAGGCCGTGATCATTTTTTAAGTGGTCTATACCACTACATTTTATGTTATTTGTTTGTAGAATCTTTCGTATATATAACCATTCACGTTATATTCAAGAACGAAAAGTCTTTCGGCTGTAGGTATAAAAAAATTATATATCTTAGTAGCGTTGTAGAAATCACCAAGAAGAAAATAATCCCTCCTATAATCCCTCCTGTTATAAATATTTAATGTTTAGAACTAGGTTCGATTAAACTTTTGAACTTCAACCAATTTTATATTTGAACGTGATTATAAAATCTAATGAGTTATAACTTATGATAGTAATTTTCAAGTTTCATTTATGTTTTTAAATTTAGTATTTGAGAAATTATTGGTTATTAAAGTTGAAAAGTTTGATTAAATCTTGTTCTAAATATTAAATACTTGTAGGGGGTACTTAGCTCGTGGTACAGTGTGGAGCATCAGGTGTCATATAAGTAACAGCGGCAAAGGTCAAGCTCTGCCTCGTAGAGGCGATGGACAAGGAGCAGAGCTGGCATGACGGCGCTGCTGTAGCCGCAGCAACCATCTTTGGATTTCCAGCAATACACACAGCGCCACGGAGTAGCAGCAAACCGGCAATCAATTAGACTCTGATCCAGTAGAGCTGTCATTATCTGATGGATGATTCCGATTTGCAGCCGCCTGCACAGCAGGGGAAGCGCTATATCTTCATTTGTTAGATGTTTTATTTTGACGCTGGATTTATTAGATGTTATATGCAACATAGTTTTGTACTGTCTTGGCTTGACTAATTATGTATGTTCACATCCTGAACTGTATAAGAATAAAACACACTACAACAGTATAATTTGCAACATTTATGACATTCACAAGAATATGCATGTCCGCTAACTAGCCCATGAAATTAGCTCCAATTGAAATTTGATACAGAGGTGGAATTTTAAGAAGCGTGCAAGGTATGAAACCTAGCACTATATCAGCAGGAGACCTAACTTGCCCATTGATTCCTACGAGACCGATATACAAGTTGTTTAACCAGTGGAGCATTGCTTTATTTCTTCTATATCCAGGTGATGTCAATACTATACTGTAATAAAAGACTTTGCTTGTCTACCTTTTTTTTAAAGAAAGTCTACCTTTTATATTATCCTGGTTTCCAAAAAAAAAGCTGCATGTGACAAATAAAACAGAACCAGCTTCTCCCATCCACATCCTGCCAGTTTTAACTGAATAAGAGGCGCCTCCTGTGCAGACCCTGTCATTAGTCAGAATCAGAACGGTAGAATGGTTTGTTAATTATTCTATAATCTCTATTATAGTTGTATGCATTATATATCATGGCATGAATATACTATGGTACTCCATTGTATGGCAAGTAGAGCGGGAAAGAAAATACTACTATCCAGTTGCTATTACTAGCAGGAACCCCACTCCTCCCATGCTGCGCCGCACCAAAAATTGAATTCTAGCAAAAGAATCCTCGCAACAACCACCTCCTTCTTCTTCCTGTCTCACGCCTCAAAAACTTATATAAGAGTACCCCAAGTCCACAGCAGAGAGAGAGGTGAAGTGGGCACACCTTCCTAGCTACCAAATTCTTCTTTGCGCAAAGCAGCCAGAAAGGTTGCAGAGAGAGAGAGAGAGAGAGAGAGAGAGAGAGAGATTGAGAGGCGTGGAGGATACTCTTGTAATTTGGCGAGCGAGAGGGAAAATAAATTTGTAGCAGAAGAGAGCAACTGGCCGGCGGGCATCTCGATCGGTAGCTTGCAGGCTGATGGCCGCCATGATGGCGTCCATAACCAGCGAGCTGCTCTTCTTTCTCCCATTCATCCTCCTGGCCCTGCTCACGTTCTACACCACCACCGTGGCCAAATGCCACGGCGGGCACTGGTGGCGAAGGGGGACGTCGACGAAGAGGAAGCGGCTGAACCTGCCGCCCGGCGCCGCCGGCTTGCCGCTCGTCGGCGAGACGTTTGGCTACCTCCGCGCCCACCCCGCCACCTCCGTCGGCCACTTCATGGAGCAGCACATCGCACGGTCGGTGGTTTCATTACTCGGTACACGCACACAGCTATAAGCACGCTGCTGAGCGCTCGGCTCGCCGTGAAGCAAGCTATCGGTAATAGTGGTTGTTGATCGATGGCTGACGACGAGCTTGCCGGGCTTGGCGCGGTTGCGTGCGTGCATGCAGGTACGGCAAGATATACCGGTCGAGCCTGTTCGGGGAGCGGACGGTGGTGTCGGCGGACGCGGGGCTGAACCGGTACATCCTGCAGAACGAGGGGCGGCTGTTCGAGTGCAGCTACCCCCGCAGCATCGGCGGCATCCTGGGCAAGTGGTCCATGCTCGTCCTCGTCGGCGACCCGCACCGCGAGATGCGCGCCATCTCCCTCAACTTCCTCTCTTCCGTCCGCCTCCGCGCCGTCCTCCTCCCCGAGGTCGAGCGCCACACCCTCCTCGTCCTCCGCGCCTGGCCCCCTTCCTCCACCTTCTCCGCCCAGCACCAAGCCAAGAAGGTACTCCGTTAAGTTCAGCATGCCTATATCAATCAGCTAGCTAGCGATCAATCGATAGATCGATCGATATGATCAATCAATAAACGCGTTGCGTGCGTGCAGTTCACGTTCAACCTGATGGCGAAGAACATAATGAGCATGGACCCGGGGGAGGAAGAGACGGAGAGGCTGCGGCTGGAGTACATCACCTTCATGAAGGGCGTGGTCTCCGCGCCGCTCAACCTGCCCGGGACGCCTTATTGGAAGGCTCTCAAGGTACGTTGCTAGCTTAGTTACCACCCCACCCGTGCGCGCCCTCTCCCGCGCAGATCGATGTCCCTCTCTGCCTACACATACGTACCCTGCGCCCCGTACGCGCGCAAACTCGTGCGTGCCTGCGTTTTACTTTACTTACGTATGAGTTATGACCGGCCGGTCGGCCGGGATACTTTCTTCCCCTATTCCCTATGCATACTATATGCAGCTGCCTATACTACTGTATGTAACCAGCTTAGCTAAAGCCAACAACTTGCAACGACGATGTGTATGGCCTATTAGCAATGACCGAAGTTGTAAACCATTTTTATTATTTTTTATTATTAAAAAACAAGTTACAATGATTGAAATGTACGCAAGGGGATCATATTCATATTGAAGGGGAGGAGAGATGATTTGCGACCTGTGAGTGATAAGTGAATATATATACTATATATTTGTATAGGAGTGACGATGACCTCCTTGTCAATGTTTTGTTTGGTATGCACACGAGGGGGAAGAGTTAGAGAAAGTTGTCTAGAGAGGGGCCGGGTTTTGTTTGGTGGTTTTGTGTGTAACTCGTATATCCGATATATCATATATATATATATATGCATGGCCCATCATTAGATATACATATACATGACTGCATATATATATATATACACACACACTAGCAACTGTCTTCGTGCGTTGCAATTCGAAGCGCGGCGCGAATGGGGACGGAAGGGAGGGGCGGGGGCGTGACGTGGATGAGGATGGAAGGGAGAGGCGCAGGGAGAGAGGGGCGCCCTAGATCTTTTTCTTCATTCAAGTCATCCCTTTCTTTTCAGCATTGGAACTACGGATTAATTTTATAAACACTCAAAGGGTTTTCTGTAAAATAGTCAGGCGAACGAAAATTTTGGATAGAAACACTACTTTTTAGTTATATATATATATATCCATATAAAAATTGTATGTGTTTAGAATTTTAAATGGTCGAGATGCACTTCATAGTGCAACAAGGATAAATGATTTTAACCCCAAAGTCTCGTGTTTAATTTTTTAGACGCTCAAAATTTTTTCTAAAAAGATATTCAGAGGACGTCACTTCCTCCAAATCACCTTTTTTAGAATTGTGAATGGTCCAAGAATTGTTGTAGCTAGTACTACTAGCATAGTGATGCATATCGATCAGTGAGCTCGCACAGCGGGTCTTTTAGTACGATTTGTTCGGACAAATTATCTTGCCTATGATAATCAACATAGGATTGAAACTGTGTATAGCAATAGACCATAGCTATTTGGAAATATAGAAAGTTAAAAATGTTGAATGAAAGGTGCATGCATGCATGCTAGGAGTATGTCTTTTAGGCCCGGTCCGGTTTTTTTTTCAAAGGCACAGTTGCTTAAGGTGAAATTCTAGCAGAGCTCATATGATTTCTTATCTTCCAAACATGAGCCAAAACCTATATATAGTTAACTAAAAAACATGCACTGGTACTTCTTCTGAGTATGCAATCTGGGGACTGATCGATCATTCAGATTCTTTTCTTTCTTTTTCCCTGGGGACGTACTGATCATCGCTCATGTGAGCATAAAATGTTGCCTACTTTTTACTGCATGTGAGGTCACACTCAAATGATCTTTATTGATTGCCTCAGCATGCTGCTAGCTTTCACGATCTCTCTCCGATACACACACCCTGTGGCTGTGCTCAACAGCATGCAACCTGGCAAGTGGAATTTTTAATCTGTTGGAAAGTAAATGACCAACCTTCATAATTTGGCATGATTATATGCTGGGGAATCCATCATTTATCATGATTCAACCGCTGACCAACTCGTGCCACACACCGGAACCACATTAATTTCGTTAAGCAGATGATTAGCCAGCAACCTTCAGAGTTTGGTTTTAGTTAATGAAAGGTACCTGTAGTTTTGTTAGCTGAAGAGACACTGAAATCCTATAAATCACCTGTTACTCTTGAAACACACACACACACACATATACATACATACATACATATATATATATATATATATATATATATATATATATATATATATATATATATATATATAAAGAGAGAGGCTAACAAAAACAACTACCGTGATCAGTTGATCACTGGTCACTGCTTTACCTGCAACACGTTAATTTGCAAGTTTCACGTGAAATGCCAGAAGAGTAGTGGAGTTAATTATATATATATATATATATATATTGTGTTCAATGCGATAAATTATATGAGGAAGCATCATTGCTGTGATGGTGGAGTTGTGAATACATTACTCCATCCACCAGGTTGAAATCCCTGGTGACAATTATATAGCGGTATGTATTCTTTGTTAGTGCAGAGATAAATTTCATAATTACTTTGTCCAAAATCTTGTACATGTTAAGTTTTAACTGGTAGAGTACCTCGATCGTATAACTAAACACTGAAAACATGGATATTTAAGAATGAAACTTACATACGGCGCACTTGAAAAAAAATCTAGCTAATACCGAGCTGAAGAACACCTCTCATTTGTTGTCGACACAGTATGTGTCTTTTCTATATCCAAGGGAAACGGCATTTTTTTTCTCTCCAAAGCAGAAAGCTATGGCAAGAGATATAATCCTAGACTAGTAGGCGGTTAGGCAACATCATATCTGAATTTGATAGGTGTCCCACATATTTTTTTCCTGATAAGAAGGAACTTTTCACCGTAAGATTTTTTTCTGTTCTGTCGACATTAGTTCCATGATGTTTACTGCGTATTTTTACTGTTCCCCTGCAGTCGCGTGCTGCCATTCTCGGAGTAATAGAGAGGAAAATGGAAGAGCGGGTTGAGAAGCTGAGCAAGGAGGATGCAAGCGTAGAGCAAGACGATCTTCTCGGATGGGCTCTGAAACAATCTAACCTTTCAAAAGAGCAAATCCTGGACCTCTTGCTGAGCTTGCTCTTCGCCGGGCACGAGACGTCGTCCATGGCGCTCGCCCTCGCCATCTTCTTCCTTGAAGGCTGCCCCAAGGCTGTCCAAGAACTGAGGGTACAGAATTACAGATTCGAACTTAACATCTACTGTCATTCAGTGCTACGTTTAACTGTAGAGCAACAAGCAGAAAGCGAAAGGCATCAGAAATGACATGGGAATTGATGAGTTACACTCACACTGACGCGTGACATGCAGGAGGAGCATCTTGGGATTGCAAGGAGACAAAGGCTAAGAGGGGAGTGCAAATTGAGCTGGGAAGACTACAAAGAGATGGTTTTCACGCAATGTGTAAGGCCCCCTAATTTGTTCCTTCCGATCCCTCCTCCCTAAACACTACTCATATAAATCGGTGCAAAGGCTTTGTGCTAGCGTAGCTCTGCTGTTTTGTTTGGTCACTTGCGTAGAGAGATAGCAACTTCCCGAAATGTCATGTACGAATGGAGACTGAAAGCTCTGCGAAATAATTGCCGGGCCACGTACTACAGTACTACGCTCCCTCTGCAGTTTGGAGCGATCGAGCTAAGCGCACGCATGTGTGCATTGATCGATAGAGTCGTCGATCTGCTCTGCCTTGTAAGCTAGCCAGCAGAGGTTCTTTCGCCTTGGAAGTTTCTATAGAGTGAGGCCCATCGTCTTGCAACAATCCAAATGCCATGACAAGTACTTCTTGTTGTAGGCTTCTAGTAGCACGGCCTGCGCCCAAGAAGGTATCTGTATCTTCTGCATTGCTGTTCAGACGGCAGAGCAGAACATGCCGAAATACCATTCCAGTCAATTGCAGTATATGTGTGTGGTGGTATCAGATAAAGGAGCAGAGTAATTTGACGCCTTAGAAATTCAGATGAGTTGCTCGAGAATTGTCGCCTACCGAGAATAAGTTGCATGTACATGATGTAATTATGAGTCTTAGTCAGCAGGATAGTTTAGTCGCTGCAGTACTGTAGATTGTAGTACTTGCGGTCAAAGCAGACTCAAAACTGAACTTGCATTCAGGAAACAAAAAATGAAAAATACAGTAGTTGGCACTGATATTTCTTTTGTTTGGGTCCTTATTGCAGGTCATAAACGAGACGTTGCGGCTAGGAAACGTGGTCAGGTTCCTGCACCGGAAGGTCATCAAGGACGTGCACTACAAGGGTGAGTAGCTCGATTTCACTATTCTTCCCTGTATCGACCTCTCCTCTATCTGACAGCAGAAGCTAACTGAACTGAACTGAACTGAAGGTTATGACATTCCAAGCGGATGGAAGATCCTGCCGGTGTTAGCCGCGGTGCATCTGGACTCGTCCCTGTACGAGGACCCCCAGCGCTTCAATCCCTGGAGATGGAAGGTCAGTCGCAGTAGGATTGTTGGTTAATTTAAGCTATTAATCTCGGTTCAATTGCTGCGATTTAAGACAAGAAATATCTGGGACACGCGCGGATGTCGCTGTTGGGCAGTGTCAATCATAAGCGGGGGGATCATGTCAGAATCTGCAAAAGCAGCATAGGCTAAACGCGTGCTTGCCTCGAGTAGCAATCATGCAGAGGCACGGCACCTCCATCCTCCGTGCTAAGCTCCGCGATAGGAGCATGCATGGTGAATCACTGAATCTGACATGAAAGTGAATGCTCAGCTCGGTCGCGCGCGCGCGCATGTGCTTTCTCATTTCGCCTTTGGCCAGGCCGTGCTGCGTGCTAGCTAGTCAATGGTGTTCCCACGAATTATTTCTCTTCTCACACTAAGTCAGTGGTGAAAACCGAGGTGCATGTGCGGTAATGGAACGGGGATTTGGCGACGCCGTGATGGATTATGCATTCGTGCGAGAAAATCCAGGAGCATTGGTCCAAATCGCAAGCGGATCAAACCGAACCAATCAGTGAACAATTGGAGCCCTGCAGTGCATCCATCATCACATCTCCATTCTTATCCGCTACGACTCACGAACATCAGTTGTTGAGGGGTGACGACGCATGTGTGTATGTATGCTCGCTCGATAGAACAATGGATCTGTGTGGTGGAGTTGCCAACGCCGACGAGATTATCTGGTCGTCTGCATGCAGCCGCTAAAAAAGACAGATCCGGATTATCCTCTAGGAGATTGACCGAGATAATCTGCTGCGCAAAACCTGCAGCCAATTGATCATTCCATGACGCTAATAAACAACAATTACTGTTGATACGATAACTTCGCTTCAAATTGTTGACACAAGTCTTCTTCTTTTGTTTGATTGCAGAGTAGCGGATCATCCAGCGGCTTTGCTCAGAGCAGCAGCTTCATGCCGTACGGCGGCGGCACGCGGCTGTGCGCCGGGTCGGAGCTCGCGAAGCTGGAGATGGCCGTGTTCTTGCACCACCTCGTGCTCAACTTCAGGTGGGAGCTCGCCGAGCCGGACCAAGCCTTTGTCTTCCCCTTCGTCGACTTCCCCAAGGGCCTTCCCATTAGAGTTCATAGAATTGCACAGGATGAGCAGGCGTGAAAAAAAAGAAGCCTTTTGACCTAATTTGCTGGATATAAAATCAAAAGCAGTATCTAGGAAAGTACAGGATGCATGTACACGTTTTCGTTTTCCTTTTTTCGTGGCGGTTTGTGCTATGTAGATGTGATCAGGAAAGGATATACTAAGATTAGGGTTAAACATGGCCGGAAGGAAAGCCTGCAACATGATGGGCAGTTCAAGCAGTGAGTCGGAATAAGGCCGGCCCACGGCCCACTTCAAGTAATACAAAAATAGACTTACTTTGGCATGACAACATCTTTTATTTCTGGAAATAAGTCCACTTTGACTCCCTTAACTATTGGCCGAATTTGATCGTTTCATGAACCGCAATACTGGATATCTCGACCCACTAACTATTAAAACCGGTGTAATTTGACTCCCTTAACGGTTTTAGAGGGTGTTTTTATTGACGCGACACTTTGACCTGGTCCAACCAGCTAACTCAGCACGTGGGATACACATGTCAGTGTCATGTTTTCTTCTCTCATTTTTCTTCTCTCTTTTTCTCCTTTTTCTAGTCTGGCAGTGCAAGGCGACCGACGAGTCGGAAAGACACCTTCACATCACTACTAAGGTCACGGCGTGTCGTTCATGCATGACGCTCTGCGCGATGGTTGTGACGAGCCCCCACCGCCGTCAAAGCACGTCCCTCGCCCAGAGTAGCATGGCTATGCCTGCTTCTGTCATGGAGCTCGACGCCGGGGGGCCCGCGGCGGCTAAGAGCATGGCACACAAGACGGGAGTACAAAGGCACCAGCGTGCGGAGTTGGGTGGTTGCCGACAAGTCTCCTCGAGCTTGAACTTGTCTGCGTGTCCCCGTTGTCCCCGAGCTGATGAGGAGAGCAGGCCACCACCACCCTCCCTCGAGGCTCGCTGTCGGAGCTAAGAGAGTGCTGCTACATCCCATCATCAACGCCTGAAGCTTGAGCTCCCAACACCTCCCCGACATAGGCAGCGAGACCCAGGGACGACACAAAAGGGGAAGACACCTATAGTGAGAGAAGAAAGGACGCGCGCCACCTTGAACATGCCACCGTCCTGCCGGCTTCCGCGACCTCCGCCGCCCGTCCACCCCTATCGACCTCAATTCAATAGCAAGAGGAGCGCCTCTTGGATCTTTGCTCCAGGGCGGCCTTGTCTCCGTTCATCGGTCTGGCCACCGTTGACCAGCTCTACTTCGCGTCGCTGGGCTACCCCTCCATATCCGCCGCTTGAGAGGGAGGAGTCGGCCTTTCCACCTCAGGATGTTTGTGCCACCTCCCCTGACGACCTCAACCCCAGCCTTGACAACATCAAGGAAGGGCTGTAAATCACAGAGTCGTGGCGACAATCGCTGCTTTTGCTTTGTCACTGCCTCTTTTCCCCTCTATCCTACGCAAATACGAGCAGCGACGCGACGCCTGTGGGAGGGGAGGCCAACATAACGTCGTCTCTAGGCCGTGTCATCACTATGCATCGGGGCGACCCAGTCGTCACTCCTCCTTGGGCTGCTCGGTGATCTGCATCTACCTCGGGTCGCCGTGGGACAATGTGGGAAAAAGAGAGAAGAAAGAAAAGGAGAAGAATAAAGAAAGGGAGAGGAGAAGAAAATGTGACACTAACATGTGGGTTCCACATGCTGAGTCAACCAGTTGGACCAAGTCAAAGCGCTATGTCAGCGAAACCATCCTTCCAAAACCGCTGAAGGAGTCTAATGCATCGGTTTTAATAATTGGAAGGTTGAGATATTCGTATTACGGTTTAGGGTTATAAATCAAATTCTAGTCAAAGGTAGTCAAAGTAGGATTTATGAGTACTATAGCTACTTTAGCATCTTGGTCGGTTACCCGGAATTCACGATTATTCTATTTCCTTATGCTAGCAATGTATAATGGTCAAATAGGATTATTTTCTTCACGAGACCTTTTACTTTTTTGTTATCATGTGGGAGTTAGAATTAATTCCTGTTTACTTGCTTTTATCCATGGGGGAAGAGGCGTCTCTATTCAGCTACAAAGTTTGTTTTGTATACTGTAGCTAGGGATGAAAACGGTACGGATAATATCCGGATTCCGTCCGAAAAATCGGATATGGATAGTGTCGGCCGGATAATTTCGGATTCAAAAATGGAAACGGATAATTTTTCTCGGATACGGATACAGATACGCTAGAGGCATTATCCGTCGAATAGCGGATACGGTCAGATAATATCCGGATACATCATTGGATAATATCCGGACTTAGGTGGCCCAGCCCAGCCGGCCCATGACCATCCATAAGCCCAACAAAAAAATCAGTAAACCCTAGATCCCTCTACTCCCACCGTTCCGCCCACGCCTCGCGATCCGCCTCGCTCCATTGCCCGGCGTCGGCGTCGGCGTCAGCGTCACCCCATTGCCGCGTCGGCGTCGGCGTCGCCTCCCGCCGCCGGTGACTCGGCGTCGCCTCCCGCCGCCAGCCGCTGCGTGACCGCGTCGGCGTCGCCTCCGTCACCGGCGCTCGGCTTGACTCGGCACGGCGTGGCTCCGCCGCCTGGCGACTCGGCGTCTCCTCCTAGCCGCCCGACGCTCACGTGACGGCGTCAGCGTCGGCATCGCCTCCCGCCACCCGGTGCTCGTCGACTCGGCGTCGCCTCCCAGCCGCCCCGTATCCATGTCGGCGTCGCCTCCCGCCGGCGCCAGGCCGGCGCCCACCGTCCAGCTCCACCCTCCACCTCCAGGCGTTTGCGTTGGCCACGCATCCTTCTTGCCTCGTCCAGTCTAATATTGCTTAGGTCTGTCCTAGCTCACTTTCTATCTGAAATCACTTTCTATCTGAAAGAAAAGATGCACAATTCCTGCATCGTTCGATCTATTTTGGTGGTGTTATGACTTGCTAGGCAACTACAATATACATGTTCGTGCTACATAAACAAGAAAATGAATTGGTTTTTGGCTAGTACGAAGAATTTGTCATGTATTGTTCTTATATGTTTTTTAAACTTGCAAGTTACAAATCTCAAAATCATCATAACATTTTTTATTTTCTTTTGCGTGGGAAGGCTTTCCTTAAGCCACATGTAGGAAATGTTTAGCTGTAGCTAGCGACTCAAGCGAACATTAGTTATCGTAAGGAAATACCCGTAAGGCGTTCATCTATTTAAGGTATGAGATACACATTACAATTGAAAAATTTTATTAACATATGATTATATTATTCATTCATTAGCAATGTATGCACATTTATTTACTTAGGATTTATGCATGTCAATTAAAAAAGACTTAAAGTCGTGTTGACCTTTTAAATCTATGTATCAACCATAATATCAGATGTTGCCATTGAATTGCTGTAATAAATCTCGTTGATAGAACTTAAATGATTGAATTTTTTTTATTATGGATGTCTAAAATTACAATGCTTGATTTATAATGATATTTGAGGTCGTGAAATATTCGATTATCCGTTCTGTATTTGTTTTCGACCGTATTTGTTTCCGTTTTCGTATCCGAGATTTTCGATTTTGAAAAAATATAAAAAAATACGATATAGCCAGTTTTCGACCGTATCCGATCCGTTTTTTACCCCTAACTACAGCTGATTCCATTTTTTTCTTAATCGGAGTTCTAGATATGAACTACTTATATGGTTCCAACGAACCAAGATTAGATTTGAAAAGATTAATTAATCAACCATAGCCTACAACATTGGAAATACTATTTTATTTTTTTGTTTCTTTATTGCTTATGCTGTCAAATTACCGATTATACCCCTATATACGTGGTTACCAGATACTCATAAGGAAGCGCGGTAGTCAAAGTGGACTTATTCCTTTATTTGTTGAACAGGACTTTACAGATCTTCAAGCAAAATGATAAATGTTCCGCGAAATTAAATCAAGCTGGGCTAAAGGTCCAAATGCCACAGCTCACAAATACAATGACCGACTGGAGAGATAACTGGGCTAAAGGCCTATATCAAATAAGGGCCCACATGGCCCAAATAGCTCAGATCTAGAACTCGCGTCGCAGCCAATTAGGATCGCCCCATACTGGTGTCCACAAACCGCCCCCTCGTGTTCGCTCCCGCAAACGATCCGGTCAGGGCAGATGACGCACGCAGTGACGTTAATTCCCCGCAAGTTGCGGTGGCCTTGTGCGATACAGCTGTCACAGCCAATGGCGCCACGCCACGTGCGCCGCATCCTGGCCGTTCGAGCCCAACTGCCTCATCTGGGCCGTCCGCTGCGTCCGACCAGACCATAAATACCTTGCTTCATCTGTTTCGCCTCTCCACCCCCGCCCCCCACCGTAGCCAACAAACCCTAGCCGTTTTCCCCTCCACCTTGCCCACCTCCTCACAGATCTAGAATAGCCACCCCGAATCCCTTACATGGTAGGATTTCCGTTTCCGTTTGATTCCTGGTCGAATCCGTCGCCTCCGATGCCGGAACGGTGAGGTTTTCCCCCTTTATATGAGCAACAAGCGTTTGTTTTTCTGGTGGACAGGTTTCAGATCTTCGATGGACGTGCTCGGCTTGCGGCGACCATGGATCGAGACGCGGGACGCCTGGATCCGTTGACGGGAGCGGCCGCTCGTTCTCGCCTTCGGCGTGCCAGATCTATGACCGGTGAGTTCCGCATCCTTGTTGCGTCGATGTCGTTTCGATTTACTGTATGGTTTGTTCCTGAACTTGCTGAAACGCTTTCTGATCTGTGGGTTTCTTGTGTTGTCGCGTGTAGATCTGACATGGCGAGGTCATCTCGGGATGCTCCGTGCGAGTTGTCGTGGCTTAAGCGGCGGGGGCGAGGGAGATTAGCTGGTCATCTGAATCCTCTGCAACGGGACCTCGCGCGATGATGTCTCTTTGTATTGATAATTATTGGATGAACTTTCGATAATTATTAGATCTAAGAGATGTTGTTCGAGGTAGCGTTGCCGAGATGAGGGCAAGGTAAGATGAAAGGTGAACATGTAACAAGCGAGGTGCTTGTGTCTGAGGGTCAAAAAAGAGGGTGAAAAAAAGAGAGATGTGACATCGCAAGATTGGCCTTTGCCATGTTGGGTGAGCTCGCATGGCAGGCCACCGTAATAAAGATGTTCTTTTTGTGTCCTGGGGGGAGTTCGCACGGGGGTTGTTTTGTTGAGCCCCGGGTTCTCCCCCTATCTTGTGTCCCGGTGTCCCCTGTTGGTTCTCTCTCAGATCCCACTGCAACTACAACGAACAACGATTTGCGAATCTAACGTGGAGCTACAGCGCAAGAACCAAGGTACAAATGATAATCTACATTCACCGCACGTAACAAATTTACTTTAAGTTATTTGCATTACTCAATTATCATTACCAGGAAATATCCCTGGTCATCAGCAGTCTTCTATTTCATTTATAACTAGAAGTGCATCTCACATGACGCAAAATTTTCTTGAAGTTCCTTCACATAACATATTTACATGCCCATGGCAAAAGGTCAACAACAGCTGCAAAATCGTGCGATTAATCTGAATTCTTCTCAAATAATCTGCAGGTAGTTTTTTATCCATTGTTCTTCGGAACCGTAAAAAATTGATATAATCTTCATAATTTGAGCCGTAGGTACGATTATTCTTTGTGGTTCAGTTGTCGTCAGTTACGGAACTATGCTCTGTTTGTCAAATACTATTGCCATATTGTCCCATAAGTGAAGTAAAGCTCGTGTATGATTTAAGCTTCTTATTGAGTGCCATATATGTACGGTTTTACTGCTGACAAGCTCCATTGAGCTGTTGACCTATTTATATTTTTCCTGCATATATGAGCAGGATAGTAATGCTTTAATTTGTGTCGAGAACTTGTTTTTTTGGAGCATTATTTTACACTATAGCTGTCAGCTGTTTATCCCGTCTAAATTTTTGCAAACTGTAGAATAATATGTTCGTTAAACCTCTGTTCTTATGATAGTTGTATTATTGTTGTTGTACGTTGATGTATAAGCATTTGTTTTCTGAAGCATGAAAGTTATTCAGCATGTTATAGTTTGTACCATGTAGAATTTGTATCAATATCTGAACAATGTGTTCGAAGGATCCCATGGTTAAAGAGTTCACCTGAAGACAGGAGTATTCTGGGGGTTCAATGCTTTCTATTCTGATTGGCCCCGGCCGGAAGCTTTACGTCCTGAGGGAGGAGTATTTCTGAGATAGATTTTTTAACCAGCGCGTGTTACTACGTCGTGCTTCAGGAAATGATTACCCGTGTTACCAATTGAGGTGCTCGTCTTCTAATGTTCATTGATGGTCTCCCTTGTATAAAGCAAAGTTTGCCGAGCATTTCCGTGTTGGAAGTTCATTGATGACCTCATGAAACTCCAATGTTCGGTGAGATCAATCAACAAATGATGTATAAGGTTTAAATTTCTACAGTGAGCATGTCTTGACGTTCAGTGGTGGATATCAAGTTTCCCCTGCTACTGAAGGTTTGTTTTCTTGAGGTTAACACGGAGGTAAATGGTTGTAATTTGGGTCTGCTGTTATAAATTATATTGTGATCTTCCGTATTGATTATCTAACAAATACTGCGGCTACATAAAGACGCGAAGTATATTCTTTCTGCAGGGTGTAGAAGCGAGTGTATTTATTGATGGATTGATCTTAAAATTATACCATGGTGGGTGTTGTGAAACCTATACAAGAGTAAATTCTGCTTTCTAAAAAGAGTTGGTTTTCTTAAGTCATTACGTTTTTTAGGCAAACAAATTAGTATCACTATCGAAAATAAGCTGATTAATATCATATAAAAAGCACAAGTATTTTGATAAGTATTAATTAAAAAATCTTAAAAATAAATTAATATGACTTTTTAAAAGCAATTTTATTATAGGTTTTTGTTTAAAAAATTATACTACTTTTTCAGTATGGTTTGGGTGTTTGAAGGGCCCATGTTTGGGTGAAGTCGAAAATACCTTTTTTTCCAATTTTTTTTCTAAATCTGGGTAATAAATGGACTGACATAGTTGGCTCAGAAAATGAACTCATCGCTCAAAGATGAATTTTGCAATTACAATCTTTAACTGATTTGTCCAGGAACTATAAATGTAAATTAACGACCAAACTTTAATTTATTTGACCACGCGACGTTAGTAGTTGTAATACTATCGAAAGAAATGTTTGTTAAATGGTCGGTCATGTGGATCTTATCTTGGTTCGGCAGATCCTCCGTTGATTGTTGGGCTTAAGCTCTGCAATTACGGATGGAAGGTGGTTCAATTCCACCAAGGTCCTCTTAAGGTCTTATTTTGTGAGTTCATCCAATCGTTAGTGATTTGGGCTTCGCAATTCTGTTGTAGACTTCTGTCTATTTTTAGTCGGCTACAAGACGTTACTAAAATGTAGTAGGCCTGAATGGAGTACTTATGAATTCTATTTGGGATGAAAGCTTAAATACATGTGGGACAAAAAGAATACTAAAGGCTAAAGGCTAACAATAAAATGTGTTATTGTGAAGGCTAGAGTTACTCGAAAGCTTTACATGTATACATATAAATCATGTGTTTTAGGAGCGAAGATTTTAATACTAATAAAGTTTTAGCCAAGAACTCGTGCGTTGTGTTACTAATGGCTGCATTTGAAATTATTAGCCGTTATACATATTTTTTTGGGGGATCGGAAGCTAATAATTTTGTATTTTTGGTCTAGTTTAATACTTGAGGAATTTTAGGTCAAATGATATTATGGAATTTCGTGCCTAAAATCATTACTCATGAAATTTTTTAGGTTGATATTAATCGTGAAAAAGAGTGAATTTTTACACAAAACATGTTTTGGTGCATCCGTAAAATAGGACGGTGTTTTACTGTTTTATGATTTGTTTCACGAAATCAACAATTTTTTTCCGTAAGACCCCAGAAAAGAGCTTATGTCGTCCATTTTAACTGATATTTATCATAACAATTGTAGAAGAAATGGATTAAGATACTTTTTATATTTATATGCACTAGCTGTTCTTTAACGGGCATTGGTCATGGATAGTTTGATTATTTTTGTGTATATGTTACCGGTTATCAAGTCATTATTAGTTTGGATTATATCGAATTTTTTGCAACAGTCCGGTGTGAAAGTGACGAAAATGATATTAGAGAGGAGAGATACGTAATTTGAATCAACTAATACGAATTTATATGAAAAGTCATATATGTAATAATAATAATATTAATAAAATATGAATGTTTTATTTTTTTTAAACATTTTGCCTCAAAATATCTTTGAAACAAATAGCAAAATCTGAGATTTTGTGTTATGGATACCTAAAGATTTTGTGAGATTTACTCCATACAAAATCTGATTATATATATATATGTATGTATATATATATATATGTAAGGTTACTCTATGGTATGTCGTACAGCCCTATCGTGTGTGACATAACCGAATCTCTAATTTAAAAATTTAAATTAAAAATTCGAACCGTTCAAATTGTTCTACATATTAATATCTCTTTGTAGACTAAATTTTATATTGTTTCAAAAAATTTTACTATTTTATCTATTTTATATTGTTTCAAAATTTTTTACTATTTTATCTCATAGGTCAAAAATACAATAAAATAGATACTTCATAAATCGTTGGATTAATGTTTCTTTGACCTATATGATAAAATAGTAAAAAATTTGAAAAAAATATAAAATTTGATCTATAAGGAGATATTAATATGTAGAACAATCTGAATGTTTCAGATTTTCAATTTTAGTTTTTAAATTAGATATTCGGCCATGTCATACGGGATGGAGCTATGCGGCATGTCACATAGTAGCCCATCTCTCTATACATATAACGGCTCGTAACAACTGTATCCTCACCAATTTTCTTTTTTAGAATTTTTTGGCTTCTCGAGAAGATTTACACGAGATTGGTAACTTTGCAAAAAGCTCATCATTTCTGTGGCAAACGACTCACACCTAGTTATGATTATCCATAAAAATCATGAAGAAGAGAAAATTCTGCTTCTCGTAGAGCTGGCCAAATGGGTCGTGTGTAGCTGGGCCCAAGCACGACTACACTATAGCTAGGCCCGACATGGCACGTCGGCCCGTGGGTCGTGCCTGGGCCAACGCCGTAGCCCGTGGGTTAGCACGTCACGATATGAACCGTGTAGCGGGTCGGCACGACACGACGGGCGACCGCGGGCGAGACACGTGGCAGGGATGCGCGAGGGCGGGTGGACGGCGGCGACCAATGGCTACGGCACCGACGAATCACAGCACGACATGTGTCCAATAACGGTTGGTTTTTGAAAATTAGCCGTTGCAACGGGAAAAAAATCAAAAATACAAAAAAATCCCAAAATATGAATTTTTTCCCAATAAATAAGGCACCCCACACAACATTTTTTTCTCATCCAAACATCCCACTTTTGTGCTCTCTTGTGCTTTTTTGTGTGAGAGCTCGATTTTTTGATTTTGACAAAATTTGAGCAAATTTTGTCTAAAATCAAAAATAGTTTCTGAGTTGAAAATAGTGCATAGCAGAGGTGTAAAGATAAGGTGGTAGGAAAGAAATACGTCATATATTCATATTTATGTATTAGTTGTATTTTATGTTACGTTAATAAATATTCTGAAATTTATGGACGACCTGAACTATCCATTGTTCACGTTAGGTGAATGGACGATGCGAACTATTCATCGTTCACGTTAGGTTATTTAGACCCTAATTACCTGTCGGGTTCATTTCCAACTGGTGAGTATGATGTCACCGGATCGACTCCAGCACCACCAGTTGTGAGGAGGTACCGATAGGTTCAGAAGGATCCTACACTATGAGCGGGAGTGCATCAACGAATAGCAGCTCAGAGATCAAGAACTTTCGGCGTTTGGCAACATTTCGATGAGGTGGTCGTGACAGGCCTTGACAAAAGACAAGTAACATTCGCAAGATGTAGGATATATAAAAATAAATTATCTACAAAATCATCTGACGGAATAAGACACTTGAGGCAAAATGCTGAGGCTTGCGCAAAGAAGCACTGAATCCAACTACGCCAGCATCAACTTCTACTAAACCTGATGATACAATACGTACATGGGAGTACGATCCTATGCTAGCTCGATAATATCTTGTCCGTTTAATTGCTAGACAAGATTTACCCTTGAACATTGGTGAAAGTGTCGCATTTGAAAATTACATCCAAACTTCTCATAATCCTAGGTTTAAAGCTGTTAGTAGACAAGTTACAACCCGTGATTTAAAAAATGTCTATGACAAAGGTTATGAATCATGGAAGGAATTATTTAGTATATGCACCTTTTCTGTTAGTGTCACCTCCGACATATAGAGTAGTAGGGCTAAAGAGGATTACATTAGTGTAGTTGACATATAGAGTAGTAGGGCTAAAGAGGATTATAACAGTGTAGTTGTACATTTCATTGATGATGACTCGTAAATGCAAAAAAAATTCTTGGCTTAAGGTTAATTGATGTTGCACATACTGGTGAAAATATAGCGGAGAGAATTGGAGAGGTTATTAATGAGTATAACCTTGTAGATAAAAATCTTTGTTGTAACCCTAGATAATGCATCTGCTCATTCTAGGGCTATGGAAATTCTGCAACCACTATTTTGTACTTATGCTGAACCATTTCTTTTGCATCAGCGTTGTGCATGCTATATCATTAATCTAATTGTTAAATCTGGTTTTAAGAGAGTGAATGTACACATCAACGCTGTTCGTCAAGCAATCACGTGGTTAACTGCTTCAAACCCACGGATTGCACAATGAAAAATATATTGTTGTGAATCGAGTAAGCCCGCATGTAAGGTTTTAACCGATGAGGAACATCGATGGAATGTCACTTATTTGATGTTAAAGGTTGTATTACTTTACCATTAATTACTTACTGTTTTTCTTCAAACACGTAATGACCCAAGAAACAGGGATAGTCAGCCAATACTGACTGATCATACCTGACACGTTATTGAAAGTTTTTATCAATTTCTTGAAACGTTTCATGACTCTACTCTTCTTTTATCTCAAGTATATTATCCAATAGCTAATTTAATTTTGTATAATATTCTTGAAATTGCCATTTTGTTGAAAAAGTATGAAAATGATGAACTTTTAATGCCCGTTGTCTTTAGTATGAAACAAAAATTCTTAAATATTAGGAAAACATCCCATATTATGCTTTTGCATTTATTCTTGATCCTAGGAGAAAAATACGGGGATATCTCAATATTCTATCACTCACTGGAGATACTATTAATTTTGATTATTCTACCTATTATTTTGATGCTAAAACTAAATTAATGAGGTATTTGAAAAGTATGAATTAAAGTTTCAAGGAGTTTGCTTGCAAAGACCCTCGTTGCCCCTCACAGTAAGAAAAATTACAATGGGGGCGGAATTTGGGGTGGCTCATCTTCTAGCCATGGTGGTGGTAGCGGTTGTCCAACATGTCGAGACGCCAGATCACATGGTCCCGTGGAAGAGTTGTCCAACTATTTGGATAGCGACGTCATCAGGCATGAAACATTAGACTTCAACGTACTTGGATGGTTGAACGATCATAAAATATTATATCATGTGCTTTCAAAACTAACACGAGATATGTTGACGGTGTCCGTATCTATGGTATCCTCCGATCGGCCTTCAGTCTATGCGAAATAATTATTGAGGACAGGTGAACAAGTCTGAGGAGTGAGCACGTCGAAATGATACTAAGCGTTAAACACTAGGAGCTAGCCGTAGAACATGCCCAATACACTGTTGAGAAAAAAGAATTGGTCATTTAGTTCGAAAACCTTTATTTAGATGACGACAAAAACGAATAGGTACTGTATATTTTGTAAGTAGTAGTGACCAGTAGGTTATACTTTTTCTTTATCATGGTTTTCTCAGATATGAGTTTTTACATGACAATTTTTTTAACGAGGCAACATACATCGTGTAAACATTAATAAAGGTATTACTCTTTTCTCATATTTTTTAAATATTTTTCTAAGTATGATTATTTTTTATTCAGATCATTTTATTCATATTTTTTCGGACGAGGAATAGTGCCTTTTTTATTTTTCGAACGAAGAATAGTGCCCCCTGGGCCGACCTCAGCCCATGGGCCTTGTCGGGCTCGTGCCGTGCTGGCCTCTTCTTGGACCGTGCTTGGTCCAGGAAGGGTGCATCACGTGGATCGGCATGACACGGCTCCTGTAGCGAGCCGTGTCTAATAGGTTGTGCCCTAGCGGACCATGTCACCGGCGTGCCCGGACCGTGTTAGGCTGGACGGTCCATTTGGCCTGCTATAGCTTCTGGTAGCACTGTAAACATTAAAAACATAGGAATTTTCTTAAATAAACCAAATCTACCCCTATCCGAACCCCATTACGACTGTCTCCCACTGCTCACACTCGTCGCCGTCCTCCACCGCCTTCCCGTTGCCGCCGCCTACCCTCCCCCGTCGCCACCTTCGTCGTCCGCCCTCCCTCCCGTCGCCACCTTCGTCGTCCGTCCTCCTCCCACCGCCATCGTGGGCCCTCTCTCCACCCCTGGGTTCACCATTTCGCGCAGCCTTGCCGTGCCGACCCCCGCGGTAGCGCGTTTTTCACACGAAAACCATGAAAACCGTGATGAGATGAACAATAGACGGTTTTGAATTTGTACCAATTTCAAAACGATTTGTCGTGCCGTGGTTTTCGTCTGAACCGCGTGAAAACCACACCAAAAACCACGAAAAACCGCGAAAACCATGCCCAAATAAACAGTGACACAATTTAAATTTAAACCAAATTCAAATTTGTGTCGTGCTACGGTTTTCGCTCAAACCGTGCCACTTCCCACGGTTTTCGCGACGGACAAACCGAAATTTATTTTTTAAAAAATATTTTTGTGATGAAATGAATCTTTTCAATTCTTTTGAAATCACACAAAATTATTTCAAATAAAATCGTGGAGATGCTGTGCCGCACCCTACGGTATGACCGAAAACCGTGCGGTGATTTTCGCGGTTTCGGTGACCCTGCTCCACACACACAGAGAGATCTCGAAATCCTCACCGTCGCTGTCGCTGCCCTCCTCCACCGTCAAGGCAGCCATGGCGTACGAGTTTACCGTGCCGCCGATGTCCCAGGAGCGAGGGCGCGGAGGCGCGAGCCCCTCGGCTGCTGCAGCAGCTCCCCGACACCGAAGGCCCCGTCGTCTCCCTCGCCGTCGGATCTCAGCGAAGGCGACGAGGAAGGCAAGTACTACAGTGACGCCCACACCCTTCTAACTGACTTCTCGTGCAAGGATGCCGATGAGGAAAACGAGAGGACTTCGGCGGGGTTGCGGCGGTGGCGCCCAACAGCAGCTCCGCCAGCCTGCACCATAGTGCCCCTCCCTCTTCGGTCCTGCTGGTCGTCAGCGGCGAGGGGTACTGCAGAGCTCAAAGCACCACCATGTCAATGACGACTTGCAGCAGAACCATGTCAAGATGAAAATGACGACTTGCAGCAGAACCATAGCAAGGTGAAAGGCCCAACTTTGCTTCCTGTCCTCTAAACTCCCAACACATTTTATGCTACATCGACCAATTGTTGTTGTGTATAGAGTCAGAGTCTCAGTTCTTCAATGGTAGTTTAGTACGTTTCTTTGTTGCGCTTCAATGTTAGACATCGTGCTCTGAATGTTTATAGATGGTGCTCTGTCCTCCCATTCACAACAACAACAAAAAAGGAGAATACCAGTATCTGCCTTCGTCTATTATGCGTTAGTCCGTGACCATACTATTATCATCTGGCATAACGTTTTATGTGTTGTTAGGTGTTTAATTGGCTTGGCTTTGAGCCTGATATGTGATAATATTCCATTTATTTTAGCCTGAAGCATCCCATTTAAATAAATATGTAAAGTTCATTTAGAGATGTATCTTGGTCTGAAGTCCGAATGCAAGTTAGAGAAATATATCATTTGTAGCTTTACTTTACGGGTTCCTGTCCTCTAAAGTTCCCATCATGTCTGGTCAAGTGGCAGTGTTGGCTTCTAATATCTGAATGTCTGATGTTATGGATGTCGTTCTATGAATCTCATTTACAGGGTACATATCACTGTCAAATATACATTTTAGATATTTGTTGTTTCAGATGTCATTTGCAAAATTGTATCATTATGTGAATGTCATTTAGAGATATCTCAGTGGCAAATTTCTTTATATATACAGAATGTTAACCTACGTATATCTTTTACAGGTACTTCAAGCTCTGGATGCCATTTAGAGATATATCATATCAAAAAAAAAATCAATTAGAGATGTATACCATCGGCGTTGAAGGAGGGCACGAGGCATGCGTGATTTGGCAGCAATAACGTGTTGGAAGAGGTGCCAATGTCCAGCGATACCATTGTTGTGTTCATGCGCCTCTGCATCTGCCTTCTTCTCGCTTGATGACGTGAAGCTGGTTCGACAGGTGCATTCTCATTTTCGCACATTGGTCTCTCTCGTGCGCCTCTT
Source organism: Oryza australiensis (assembly GCA_019925245.2). Taxonomy (NCBI): domain Eukaryota; kingdom Viridiplantae; phylum Streptophyta; class Magnoliopsida; order Poales; family Poaceae; genus Oryza; species Oryza australiensis. The sequence goes on from JAIFGZ020000117.1 coordinate 137,377, forward strand.
GCTGTTTGTTTGTTTGATTGATTGCTCGTTTTAGGTTTGCTAATGTGCGGTTTGGGTTGGCTGCACAGCGAAGATCAATGCGCCCCGAGAAGGCTCCCGCGGCAGGCTCCAGCTTCAACCAGCTGCTTGGCATTAAGGGCGCCAAGCAAGAGAGTGTGAGTCTCCAATCCGTTTCATTTCTGCTAGATTCTTGTTGCAGTGGGTGAGCTGGGATGTTAGAGCCTCATTGGTTGTCCTAAAAAGCCAAAATTTGAATTTTAAAACTTAACTTTAAATTAATTTTAACATATTCCCAACATAGTTTTTTTAGCATTGGCTATTAAATCGGTAAAAACACATATATAAAAATTTTACATAAATTATTTTTTGGCTTAGTGTATATAAGTTTAGTGTACAGAAGTTTTTGAGAGTTCTTTTTAGGCTTAATGAAACTAAAGAGATTAATTCAAACAATTACAACTTAATTCAAACAACAATAGCTTTTGATGGTAGTTTTGTTTAGATATTTTTGTGCGCGGCATGGCGCCACGCGACCACTTGTAGTATATTTTACCCCAGTACTCGTCAAAGGAACCGTGTTAACAGGCAAAGGCAATGCTAACTAGGCTTATACTCGATCATTGGCCTTTTTGGCCAAGCATAATATTAATGCGTTATTGACACAAAGGCTAGTTAGTAGTCACATAGTTTTAGTTCCATGGGTTAAAGGTTTATATTAAACGGGCCAAAGAATAACTAATAAACTTTTGTCAGCTCATACTATTTATATTCTTTTGTAATTAAGGGTTGGATAGCTAAATGATTTGTGATAGGTAAAAACGTAAATTAAATATTATAAAGATGAAAAATGGATTTAAAATAGTTTTCTTAGAAATTCATGTATAGAGTTTTTTTAAAAAAAACAGTGCATCGTTTTAGTCTTACATTGCGTTCCAAGGCTAATAGTATTGAAATTTTGGATCGAATGGTGATACTCATTTGTTTTTGGCAGTAACATAATACTTGTTTTTTTCAAGGTTTACTCATGCAATTTTCATAGGAATCCTAATTGTCACGTGTTTTTGGCTCAAACACCAATATATCTGTTTTTTTGACCAACATTGATTCTCATGTACTTTTTGGGGGCTGTTTGGTTGAGTGAACCAACTTTATCATAAATTTTAATATACATGGCCAGATGGGCCAGGCCAAGGCGTGTCGGCCCGAGCACGGCGATACTGTTCACCGGCATGGCCCGGCACGGCACGGGAGGCGGTGGACCGTGTCGTCACGGCCCGGTGGCGCTTGCCGTGCCTGGGCCGCTGCCCAAGCCCGTGGGCCGGCACGACATGACATGGTTCCTGTACCGAGCCAGCCCACGCACGACACGACCCACGGGCCGGCACAGGACGACAGGGAGGGGAGGGGAGGGAGACAGCCAGGCACAAGGTTAGGGTTGGGGTTTGGCGATGGCGACGCGGTGGTGGTGGCGGCATCGGTGGCTGCGGGAGACGACGGGGAGAGGAGAGAGAGGTCGGCGACGACGGCGACACGGACAGAGGGCTCGGCTTCGACGTCGGCTGCAACGATGCGGGTGCGGAGGCGGCTCGGCGTATTGGCCTCGGCGTCGGCATCGGCTGCACAGCGGCGCAGGGGCAACTTCGGCTCGGCGGCGGCGTTGGCACGGAGGGCGGCGGAGCCCAGCGGCACGACATGGATGGGGATGGACCCCAGCGGCTCCGGCTCGGTGTCGACGTCGGAAGGGAGGGTGGCGAACCTCAGTGGCGCGGCGACGTCGGCTGCGGGTTGCGGGTTGCGGCTGCTGTGCGAGACGAGTTGGCGAATGGCGAGTGGGGAGGCGGAGCATGCCGAACGGGCCGTCCTCAGCCCATGGGCCATTTACGGGCCCATGCTGGCATGGAACGGCCCGGCCACCCCATGAGCCGTGCTTGAGCTAGGGGTGAGACACGTGGACCGGCACGGCACGGCCCGTCACAGTAACCGTGCCTAACGGGCCGTGCCTCACCCGTGCCCGTGTCGGGCTGGGCCGTGCCGCCTGTTTGGCCATGTATATTTTAAGCTAACTTGCCAAAGGTGTGGCCAACAAAATTGAAACCACAGTTTAAGGCAACCTTGTTACACTTTTTTTGCTATTGACATGTGGGATCAATTTGATGGAGAAAAAAAGTCACAAGTGTGGCTATGAACCAAACACATGGCTAACATAGTCAAAGTTGCTTCACTTGAGGAGTGGCAAATTGCGACATATTATGGTTGCTAACCAAACAACCCCTAAAACTTGCGTATGATTTGGTTAAATGCCTTTTGACCCAAGGTTAATACTCATAAAATTATACACAAAAGGCTAATAATCTCTATTAATCATGTGTTTGTGGGCACAAGTCATAGGTCGAATGCTAATACTCATATGTTTTTGGTAGATAAAATTCATTTCAGTTTGGGCAGTCATTAAATTTTTGGCCAACGTTATCTATATATCCTATATAGATAAAACCAAAAGATAAAACGAAAAGCTTGACATGTATCGACCCACATCATTTGTAGCCTTGTGGATTCCTCTCATGCTTTAATCTCATTCATCCATATGCCATGTACGTTTATAATTTGCTTGTAGTTACTGAAAATAAAGCTCAATATGCATTAAATCATGTCACCTAGAATTCTAATAATAGTCACTGAATCTCTCTCATGCTTTATACATCCATGTGCCATATAATTGCAATTCCAAATCAACTATTATAGAGTTAAAAATATTGTTCTTTTAGACAAATACATGATTTAATAAATTATTTTTTTCGAGTTTTCTTTGATGTACTTCTAAACTTTCCACTATAACGTGTGGGGTATCCACTAATACTCGCTAAATTTGGGGACAAAGGGTAATACTTCCAGGTATTTGGCCGAAAACTAACATTCATGCATAGTTTGGCCAAGGTTAATTATCATGTTTTTAGGCTAATAGCGATTATTCGAGTAATTAGGCAGAATGCAATATATTTGTGTGGTTTTTTTCAAGGTAACTCGTGCAATTTTAGGCTGAAAACGAATGCTCACGTGTTTCTTTTTCCAAAGCCGCTATTCATGTATTTTTATCCCAAAATTAGTTTGCATGAAATTTTGACCGAAGGCTTCCATCCGTACGTAAATGAGACAAAGGCATTCATTAAATGATTAGATCCAACTTTGAGAGCGAGTTTTATACTAGTTACTTCTAATCTTATCCAAATCAACAACTTATTAATTAAGACATGATATGCACAATCCTTTAGCAAAATTATCTCAGTACACCATAATAATTTTGTTTTATTTATTTATTACTCTTAATCCATTAGTTTTTTTATCTTTTTTAAGAGTTTATATAGAGGTCTTTTGCATAAAAGATGATTTTTTTCACCTCGTTGAGTTTCATGCCCACAGACGAGACAACTAAATTGATAACATGTACAATGGATTATCTATTTACATGTCAGTAAACTATTAATACATATTAATACATGCATGTAACCATGATCAAGCGTATGAATATGATCTTTATGTACCGTTTTGTTGCTCCTCGATGAAAAAAATCACGTCTAAATAACATAACTAAAATAAAACCACCCGATGAAAAATATGTCTTTCCCGAATCTGGTGATGCACGTGCGTGCTCCATATGGCAACGACGAACCGCGCATGCGTGCTCCATATGGCAACGACTAACCTAAGAAGATGCAAAACATACGGTCAGCAATACTTAACTTAAAAGATCACTTTGTATGGTTTAAAAATTAATTAGTTTCTTTTTTGGAAAAGAAAGAAATATACAGTCAGTTTATTTTTATTTATACCAAATTAAATAATTAATATGCTTATATATATGAAACACACCCTGAATCACTAAACTATCATATATTTTTAGAAGTCAGGTTGGTTCCCTATCCCTGCAACAATCATATATTTTTAGAAGTCAGGTTGGTTCTCTATCCCTGCAACAAACAGTACTATATGTGACAATTACCAACTTAGTTATATTATATAACGATTAACAATTGTTCGTGCCCTATATTACATATAAAATACAACAAACAATTAATAATTTGATTTTATATAACAATTAACAATTAACATTTTGTGCGACATATAATATATAAACCATAGATGAGCATATATTATATATGTACTACCGTGGTTGTCAAATGAACAATTATATATATTGTAAGGGAGTATATCAAGTGCAAACCAAGCAAGCTGTGCAAACTTGCAAACTCTCAATTAAGACCACAGGATCCCCATCCGATGCCTAGGGAGAGAGGTGGGCTATTTTTACAAAAAAACGCCCGCCATTAGCCACTCTAATCTTGATTTTTTGCAAATCACCCCTCCCTTATCTCCCGTGCGCGTGTCACGTCGCCGCTTCCAATTCTCCCGTACGGGAGTCGCCTCTTTGTTTCTCCCGTACGCACCGCCCGTCCTTGACTGCCGCGAGTCACCGCCTGCTCGTCCGTGTTCAGCACAAGAGCAATGCCATGGACTCTGGCGGTGAACCACTACCCGCCATGCCCACTGCTGCTGCCGGTGGACTGCCGCGTGATGGGGTTCGGGGAGCACACGGACTCGCAGATCATCTCCGTGCTGCAGGTATTTGGTTCGTCACTTTTAAATTTTTTCCTGCTCTACTAGTGTTGTGCAACATGCACAGATGACCTGCTGCAGGCATAGACGTGCTGTTCATTCAGCTGGATCGATCGATTGATCATCATGGATGCGCAGGTGTTGACGAACGGGTAGTTTGGGAGCGTGAAGCACCGGGTGGTGGCGCCAGAGGGGGCACAGTCACGGGTGTACCGGGAGTTCACAAGACCAACGCCATGGACTCCGCGGCCACGAGTCGCTGCCCGCCAGCGACACCATGGACCGCACGAACGCGCACTGTGGCGTTGGAAGTGGCAGCCTTCATGGCATGGTTAGTTTCTCCTATAAGACTTTCATCTTGATTTTAATAGAAATTAATCTGATATGATCATTGCAGTGAACGGTGAACATTTGAAGCCTATGGTTGGAATGATATTGATACACTCACAGATGTGGAGAAATTTTACAAATCGTATGCACACCAAGCTGATTTCTCTGTTCGTGTTGGTCAGCAGAAGAAGCAAAACGAGGACATATTATTCAAGAGGTATTATTGTTCAAGGGACGAGTATAGAAAAGAGAGCGTACAAGATGTTAGTGATCAATCCGAAAAAAAAGAAAGACACTAAATGTGATGGAAACCAGATGTGGCTGTGAGGCACATATTGTTGTCAAGCTTTGCAGTGACAAGAAGTATCGAATAATTTCAATGGTTGAGGAGCACAGCCATGGTTTTGTGTCGCCAGATAAGAGGCACTTGCTAAGATCCAACAGTAAGGTTAGTGAGAGGGCAAAGAGTGCTTTGTTCAATTGTCATAAGGCTAGCATTGGCACATCCCAGGCATTTCGACTTCTCCAAGTCAGTGACGGTGGATTTGAGAATGTTGGTTGCACGCTGAGGGATTTACAGAACTATTATCGTGACATGAGGAGCAAAATCAAGGATGCTGATGCACAAATGTTTGTGGGGCAACTTGAGCGAAAGAAGTAAATCCTACCTTCTTTTATGAGTTTATGGTGGATAAACAAGGACGACTTGTTCGTGTCTTTTGGGCAGATGCCATATGCAGAAAAAACTGTAGTGTTTTTGGTGATGTGCTTTCGGTAGATTCAACATATACCACTAACCAATATAATATGAAGTTTGTGCCATTTACTGGAGTCAATCATCACTTGCAAAGTGTTTTCCTTGGGGCAACATTCTTGGTTGATGAAAAGATCGAGTCATTTGTATGGTTGTTTCAGACCTTTCTTAAGGCTATGGGTGGAGTAGCACCTCATCTTATCATAACAGATGAAGATGCAAGCATGAAGGTTGCTATTGCTCAGATTCTACCAAATACAGTTCATAGACTTTGCATGTGGCATATCATGAAAAAGTACCTGAGAAGGTCGGGCCCTCCATAAGAGAGGATGATGAGTTTTGGGAAAGATTACACAAGTGTGTTTGGGGCTCTGAGAATTCAGATGAATTTGAGTCTCAATGGAATTCTATTATGACACAATATGGGCTCATAGGAAATGAGTGGTTTTCCACAAAGTTTGATATTCGAGAATCATGGATTCCAACATACTTTATGGAAATACCTCTAGCAGGAATCCTTAGGACTACATCATGATCGGAGAGTGCAAATTCTTTTTTTAACCGTTTCATTCATCGAAAATTGACCTTTGTTGAGTTTTGGCTAAGGTTTGACACAACTTTGGAGTGCCAGCGCCAAGAGGAGTTGAAAGCTGACAATGCAAGTCTTCACATCAATCCTAAATTGATGACACCATGGGCCATGGAGAAGCAATGTAGTGTTATATATACATATGAAATTTTCAGTAAGTTTCAGGAACAACTCATAATTGCAAGAGACCATTGCATTATTCAAGGGATTTCGAAGTCTGAAGATATGAAAATTGTCACCATCAGCAGCCAATCTGGAAAAGAGCGAGTGGTTCAGATGAACAAGTCAAACATGTTTGGTACATGCTCCTGTAAATTATATGAGTCCTATGGCATCCCGTGCCGTCATATCATACAAGTGCTTAGAGGCGAGAAGCAAAATGAGATACCATCGATTTATATTATGAAGAGATGGGAGAAAAGATGTAAAAGGTGAGTTTATACGGCTGTTTTGTTTTCTTTGGTTGTGTTGTTTTCTATGTGCAATAGTGCTGATCATATTTTTAATTTCACGGAGAAGTGTTCTTCGATGACGAAGGTAACCTTCTGGATGAAAAGGCTAAATATCCTATGGAGGTGGCAATGCGGAAAAAAGTTTCAGATTCACACAACAAGTTTGAAGATCTTATCCAAATGACCAAGAACTCTGAACAAGGGATAGAGTTTTTATATTCTAGTTTATTCAACCTTGTAGAACCTCTCCAAAAGATCATTCCTGCTGTTACAGTTAATAAACAGGATGAGTTTGAATCATTCCTTGGTAGCAAAATTCCATATGAAGTTGAGATACATCCACCAAAGATATCAAGTCCAAAGGGCGATGCAAAAGAATTAAGAAGAGCAAGGAGAATACAGCACCAAGAAAACGGAAGTGTGAAAAATGCAAGCAAGTAGTGGATCATGATGCACGAAATTGCCCAAACAACGTTGTTGGCTGATTGTAGACACCTTTTTTTACTAGTGCTAATTTTCAGTGTGTCAGTGAATTATAGAGCATGAATTTTTCAATGTCTTAGTGCTTGAATTGCTGATATAATCAATACAATGGTACTATTATTGTACAATGTCTTGGTTTAGAAGCAACTGAGATACAATTTTTACATGTACTGCCATCTGCACTTTCACATCTACTGCCATACAGTAGCACCAACTAAGATTCTGAACTTTGATCACCAACTAAGATCTTCTGAATTCTGAATTCCTCACCTAGCTTCTTCACCTGAGCACAACAACCTTTCGCTTCTGAACAAAGGGTACTTTCTGAATCTTCTAAGAAAACAGATAGCAATATCACTCATTAACAAACCAAAATTGCCATTGAACAAAACAATCTGACAAGGAACAATGTAGTACACATTAGCTCATCATATTTTCAGAATACAATCCGACAAATTAGAAATCAGAACATCCTTTTGTTCAGGCATTACACGGAAGGCACAATTGCCATTGAAATTGCCTGATCTAGTACAATTTCTTCCTTCTAAATTACAACACAGCAATATACTCGCTTTAACAAGAGTCAACAGTAACAGCACATAGGGCAACGGATGAGCCCGTTCTCGTTGCAGTCCGGGAACTGATGAAAGAAGGCTGCAACCAGGTGTAGGCGGCACCTCTCGTCGTCGACAAAGATCTTGTCGCTGTCGTGGCACGTCTTGCAGGGCACGAACCGCGCCTTGCCGTACGCCATGCGCAGCCGGTGGGCCGCGCTGCATTGCACCCGGCCACAGCGCGCGCACGGCCTCCACGAGTCGCGGCCGTCGCGGCCGTCCACGAACACGCGCTCGAGCGCCAGCTAGGGGTGCGCCTCCTGCGGACGGCTGGATTGGAGGACCGCTTCCCAGTCGCGACTCTCGAGTCAGGGAAGAAGAAAGTGGGGATCGGACGCAAAGTGACGGGAGGAGGGCGCAGGTTTTTTTTTTTGCAAAATGGACAGAGGGGCTGGCGGGCGGTTTTTTATAAAATTAGCCCACCTCACTCCCTAGGCATTGGATGGGGATCCTGTTGTCTTGATTGAGAGTTTGCAAGTTTGTACAGCTTGCTTGGTTTGCACTTGATATGCTCCCATATTGTAAAACTGATTGGTTGTGTATATTGTGTGACCTACTAGCAAACATACATATTGTCAGCTCAGAGCGCAGGAAGAAAGCCTCCAGAACCGTGCACAGAACGCAAGAAAGAAGAGAGAGAGAGCGGGGAGGGAGAACAGAGAGCCTCCGGAACCATCCAGAGCACAAGAAAGAACAGAGAGACAGAGGGGTTGTTTGGTTGAGTGACTTAGGTTGCCACAACTAAAATTAGGCATATGCCAATGTTGTGGCATGACTAACTTTGTGGTAAGTTAGAGCTGTTTGGTTGATTGACAAATTTGTTAAGGGTATTGTTTGGACCCTTCCCACATAGTAAGCCACAAGTTTGGCAAAAGTCTATGGCTGCTGTTTGGTTGATGCCTAACTTGAATATGATTACCTCCGTCCAATTAGGTGGTGAGATTACCACCACACAGGATATATGAGAACATGTAGTTGTATGTTTTATTCAAATGATCAATTAGAAAATAGATTATAATGTAGGTTGTCCAATTAAACATAATCATATTTAAATAATAGATATTTGGTCAAATTAGACAACAATAATTAATTGAGATAAAACAAAATACCACACATGACATACAATAGCCAGTACAGAAGTGCATACGGAAGCACATAATTAAAGCATATGAAAATATCATTGGAGGGCAACACTCAACCAATACAGAAATGTATATAGCAAACCACATAATTAACATAGCTTCAAAATATATCACAGGTGGGCAACAATACTAGAGCAGAAAGTTTGTACTTTTGCATCATCACTATATAATGACATTACTAGAAACCAAAAGATGCTACCAGCTTGAACCTGACATATTAACTGGATCCAAGATAACCTAATTAGTGCTCCGACATCTAGTATAGTGTTTTCCCAAAAGTAACTATTTGTTTGGACATAACATATTTCACAAGGTTTCAATATAGCTGATTAGTACAGCTGTTCCAACAGAGCAAAATGTCAAAAACATACCCAAATGTTGACAGTTGGATTCATTTTTCCTACGCACCATCTCGGTCGCACATGAACTGGTACACCCAAGTCTCTAGAGTTGTGTCAGCAGAAGCAGCAAGAAATCCCCGCACCCCCTCATTCTCTTGGCGTCCCAAATAATTTCCAACAGCAACCTTATCATTGGTACCAATGGGCAATGCATCAATCCTCTTCCACAATGAAGCATAAGGGTCACAAAATTGTGGCACTGGGGGTGGAGGAGGAGGATTAGCAAGATGATTCACCAAACATTCCATTGTATTGCTAATTTTCTCAGTGGCATCTGTGAAACGGCTCTTAGGCTTTGGTTGCTTCTTACTAGGGGACTTTGAAACTCTTGGTCTCTTTTTACCAACTCGAGATGTACCGGAAGATCCATTATCTCGCACTGTGGGTGATGGTAATGTGTCTCGAGTCTTCGTAGAATGTCGATAGGACGTGCATAGCTGGAAATATCATTCAATCCGTCGTCGTCACTGCTATCAGATTTGTTATCAACGTCACAACATGTTTGTTGGTCCATGGCAAGAGAGCCATCTGCGTTACTACCTAAGAAAAGCTCTTGCATCTCATGAAAGTATTTTATTGGCTTAGAAAGCAAACGCCTATCCCTGTCCTGCATGTTGAATAAAAAAAGAATCAACTTGAGAAAAAAGGCAAACCATGGAAGAATCTAATAATTCTCAAGAAAGCTAAATTTAAATATAAGCAGAAGTATTGTGGTATAATATACTTCCTAACTTTGAGGATAGAAAAAAATTAAATTGTTATAGCAACCACTTACTTTGAGGATAACCTTTTTAGACTCTGATATAGTCAGTTTGCATTTAATAGCATCAAAACCATTGCCACTCTTGTTTAAAGCCGTTTCAACTATCTTCCAGTTCTCTTTGTAGTGCCTATAGTGACGGGTTACTTGGGCAGATGTTACACCCATAGCAAACTCTTTGTTTAAGGCATCAGCACATTTCATATGGTGCTGAGATTTCCATATGAAGTTTGCATGTTGGTCTTTCTTGTACTCAATGTACCAATCAAGCATGAACTTAGTTTGTTCATCATCCCAACTGATGGATCTCTCACGAGAAGACCCTTTAGTCTCAGCCTTCCCCTTTCCCTTGACTTTCCCCATTTATTCCACCTATGACAAATTGATAAAGTATAATAAAGTGACATAATCAGTAAGATAAAAATAGCATGCACCTCACAATAATAAAAGATGTTTCATACATAAATATAGACCCACAACTACATGCTAGCGTCATTTTATACATCTTGATTAGCTGTTGAAGTAGATTGCCCAATTTTATCTTGCCACATCGCTTGCGCCATCTGATCTCGTTTAAGCACCCAAGCCTCATTCTCCTCACGGATATCTTGATATACCCTATTGCTCCTTGGCAAGACTCTATACCAGGTTTCATGGTCATATACATATTCATCATCACCATTATCTAGTATCCAATTGTGAAGCGTACAACAAGCAATCACCGTCTTCACTTGTGTTTTCAAAGGGAGATTTGGTGACTCTTGAGGATATTAAATCGATTTTCAGGGTTCCAAAAGCCCGTTCAACTGTTGTTCTACATGAGGAATGACGATGGTTATATAGTTCTTTGTAATCTTGAGGTTCTCTACCACCTTTATATTCTTTAAGGTGATAACGAACACCGCGGTATGGGGGCAATATACCCGGTCTTGCGCATATCCAAGATCGCTAGAAAGAATTTTCCTATAACACGAACATGTCTTATAGTTAGTGGTGACAAGTGAAGTTATGGTTGATGTACACGATCTAATTAAAGTCCTACCTTCGGTATTTTTAGGCCACTAGGGCGGCTTAAGAGCATCTTGAAGCACATGTGAATCATGGGTTGATCCCTCCCATCCAGCAAGGACATAAATAAATCGCAAGTCAAAATCAACCCGCAAGGACATTTTGAGTGGGAGATTTCTTTCTACCGTAAATCTGTCCGCATATGTGCGGGACGATGCGGTACATGAGTACCATCCAAAGCTCCTATGCACCCCTAAGAAAAGGAGAAAATGAATGCCCAATTAGTTTATCAAGCATATGGATTATATGGTTAGGTTTCTAAAAAAACTTGTGTTGTGTACCTCAAAATATGGGTGGAATCTTCTGGGCTACTTGTGATCTTTGGATGTGTTTCAGTGCTTCGATGTATATTAGTTCCTTAGAAATTGAAACAAGTGAATCCGAACAGCGTTGAAGTACCTACTAACCGTCTCACCCGATCGAAAAACTCAAAACCAACTGACCTATTACACCATTTGTGTCCCACTATATGCATGAACATCGCAACTGTTCGTCCACTGTTACATGCAAGGTGTCTACTAAAAGACCACGTGATCTCGAAATGACCACAAAGCTTATGAAAATGGCTTTTCGCATCCGTAGCTCGAAACACAATTGGCCTCGGTACCATTAAACAAACGATTTAGCCGTGCATCTCGCTCCACATCTCGAAGAAGCATGGGTGAATATGTTACACCTTCTCTCTGCCTTTTCTCATGTCAAGCAAAAATGAGTAACTAGCTAAGCATATGGCAATAGCAACAAGCAACCTTCTCCTCCATATGTAATATTGGTAGTAGTAGTGAAGTGGTATCAGTAAATATATTTGTTTCCTTTGGTCCATCTAAATAATTAAGAGAGCCTAAATTAATAAATATTCAAAATAAAACAAAAATACTAACATACAATAATTGAATAAAACAATCAATAATTTTTTCATATTACCATTTATCATAAATATATCGGTTTCATAGTTTTAGGAATCCAGATCTAGCCAATAAAGCTAAGAAAATTGCAATAATGGAGTCACGAACAAAACTTAGGTCCAGGACATGAAAAAATGAACAATCCCCAATCCTTTGCAACAAGAACAAAATAAACATGTATGCAAAGTGCGCTTACCGTGATGGTCCTAATTCCTACTCTAGCCACACCAGCGACTCGTCCTCACCAATATGAACTTGCAATTGCAGCCTAGACCATGACTGATGAAAGGAACAAATTAAATTAGAATATGGGATTGGAGGAAAGGAAGATACATATCAAAATGAAATGAACAGGATGGAGAAGATTTTAAGAAAAAAATTCGGAGGGCAACACTTCTCAATGGAACAAATTAGCATTAGGGATTTTGAGAAAAAAAATTAAGGACCTAACTTCTTAGTAACAAATTAGTTGTAGGATTTTAAGATAAAAGAAGGAGATCTGAATGGTAGAATGATATGCGGGAGAGAAATGGAAGAGGAGAAAGGAGGAAAGAGAAGGGAATACTTGCTCGCTTGAGCGCTTCGAGAGAAAAATCTGGGAGAGAGAAGAGAGAGCATGGGGGAGTAGAGAGTATAAGAGAGAGAGAGCCTGTTTAGTGTCGATGCTTTTTCCGGGACTCCCGCCTTTTTCTTTCTCGGTTCGCGCCCGCTACGCGCCTTTTTTGGGTAGGTGAGCATAACACCGCTTAAACAAGTCTCACGTTTCACACCGCTAGCGAGCCGCAAGTGAGGCGAACGATTTCAGCGCCACAAGTCTGGCGCAAAATGCTACTGTAATGTACTTGTGAACTGTCACACTTTTTTTGGCAGCCTAAGGTGCGTTAGTCTAACAAACACTAGACTAACTAGTTGTGGCATGGCTAAGTTGAGTTGTGGCATGTTGAGTCACCAATCCAAACAGCCCCAGAGAGAGAGAGCGGGGAGAGCAGAGAGAGAGAGAGAGAGCAAGGCGAGCATGGAGAGCAGAGCGACAAGGGAGAGGACGAGATGCGATCCCGTCGCCGGTGGCTTGGAAAGGGCCGATCTGGTCGTCCCTCCCCTCCTCGTCCCCGATATGCGCGCGGCGGCGGACCAAGCGAGCACCCGAGGCAAGGGGAGCCAGAGGAGCCGACGCGAGGCGAGGCGGAGTCGGCACGGTGCCCGTCGATCCCTAGCCCCGACGGCGCCATTCCCTCACAGGTGTACATTCCTCCACCGTTCCCCAACGTCTTCATATCTTTTTGGAGGGGGAAGAAGAAGTTACATACCGGTGGCGGCTCTCGACGGCGGAGGATTCGATCTATGGGGGAAGAAATAGGCTCGATTTCCTTCTTGCGCGCGCTAAAATCCTCCTCACACCTTCCTCCGCGCATGCACACATATATCAACCGTCGTAGAGACACTTCAATAGCCTACCGCGTACAACGCGCGTTCATGAGTCTCCACACGCTTGGAGCATGAGCCGGCGTCGTCCCTTCACCAAGCGACGGCCTTCAAAAACATCGTCTGCTATGGGGTCTTTTTTTGCAAAATTTATTGTATAAAGACGGCGTATACAGACGCGCTGTACATGCCCTAAAGGCTTGTTTGCTGGGACTCATCTGGGATATGCCAGGTCGGATTACTGTACCACACCTCTTCTTTCTCTTTTTTCACCAAAACGTGTTAAGCCTATATGCACCAGCTGGATCTGTGTGGGCCATCGATCAGCTGTTGGTCGATTTGGAAGCGCGGCGGGCATACGGCGTGAGGCTTGCGTGCGACGCTCCAACTTCGCGCGCGGCTCGAGGAAGACAGGGCGACAAGGTATTTTTTGACGTGCATATATAAATGTTTAAATGGGCCAAAGAGAATAATCGTGAGATATTGGACTTAAAGGCATCGGTTCTATTACAAGGAAATTTTGGGTGGAATTTCTCTCGTATTTTCCACTCATCCCTGTATTCTATATCTACGGTGAGTCTCGTTTGGATTCTTGGAAAGTTTTCTCCACGTTATATTAAAAGTTTTAGATCACGTTACTATTTTAAAGTATTAAATATAAATTATTTATAAATTTATTATAATCAATAGATTATTCGCGAAACGAATCTTGTGTGTCTTGATAATATGACTTAACATTAAACATTTGTTAATAATAGATTAATAGGTTTAATATATTTGTTTTGCGAATAATTTTTTGATTTTACAATTATTTTTATAATTAGTTCATGTTTAGTTTTTTAAATTGACTAGCAACGTGTTTGTCCGTTGCAACGGTGAAGTCGGGACGTGGCACGGATGGGGACGCGAGAGAGGGGCGCAAGAGTATCGTGGGAGCTCCGAGCAGCGACGGGAGGGAGGGGCGCAGGCACAGCGTGGGGCACGATGCGGATAGGGACGGGAGGGAGGGGCACGGGAGGTCTTTTTTTCCATCCAAGCTCTTCCTTTCTTTTCAAGATTGGGACTACAGTTAATTTTATAAACACTCAAGAGGTTTTCGCAAAATAGTCGGGTGGACTGAGTTAACTTTATACACACTCAAGGGGTTTTCGCAAAATAGCCAAGCGGATCGTGGGTTAATTTGAAAAAACTCAAGGGGTTTTTCGCAAAATAGCCGGCAAAACAAAATTTTGGATGGAAACATTAATAGGTTTAATATTTTCGTTTTGCGAATAATTTTTTGATTTTACAATTATTTTTATAATTAGTTCATGTTTAGTTTTTTAAATTGACTAGGAACTATGCTTGTGCGTTGCAACGGGTGAAGTTGGGGCGCGGCGCGGATGGGGACGGGAGAGAGGGCGCGGGCGTGGCGCGGGAGCTCGGCGAGCGACGGGAGGAGGAGCGCAGGACACGGCGCGGGCACGGCGGCGCGGATAGGGACGGGAGGAGGGACGCAGGGAGGGAGGGGCATCGGAGGTCTTTTTTCATCCAAGCCCCTCCTTTCTTTTCGTATTAGGACTACGGGTTAATTTTATAAACACTCAAGAGGTTTTCTGCAAAATAGCCAGGTGGACTGCAGGTTAATTTTATACACACCCAAGGGGTTTTCTGCAAAATAGCCAGGCAAAACAAATTTTTGGGTAAAAACACTACTTGCTTTATATATAGTTATATATATATATATTATTATATTATATATAGATATAGATGTACAAACATTCGATGTGATGTGAGAACCCTCTTACATATTCTAACACCAAATATGACATCTAGACAAAACATGGCAAGGTTTGGTTGGATTTGGAAAAGACTAGCGGCTAGAGACCGGTTTGACGAGAGCTCGACGATTGGACCAGCTAAGACGGACGTTGCAAAATATGTCTTCAGCCCGAGTACATCAACAAAACGCCAGCAAGAAGGTGAGAACCAGTCATGGCAAAACCAAGTATAGGTGGCCAAACGGGCTGCCCGGCACGGCCCGGTTCGTGCACGCCCGCGGCACAGCCCGCTATGGCACGACCCGTTAGGCACGGCTCCTGTAGCGGGTCGTGCCGTGTTGTGTCGGCCCACGTGTCGAGCCCTCGGCCCAAGCACGGCCCACGGGGTAGTCGGGCCGTGCCGTGCCGGCACGGCTTCGTTAAAGGCCCATGGGTCAAGGTCGGTCGTGACACTGTTTCGTATTGTTTTGACCCATTAAAGACCCACTGGCTGCATTAACACTGCCGTAATATTCGTAATATTTGCTACAGTACCTGCTACGGTAAACGACCGTGTCATGCCGGCCCACGGGCTCGGCCGACAGCCCAAGCACGGCACGACCACTCGTGTCGTGTCGACCCGACCCGTTACGCCCCGTGTCGACCCGACCCGTTACGCCCCGTGCCGTGTCTGGGCCGTGCCTGCTACTAGAAAGACCGTGCCTGGGTCGACCCATTGTGGCACGGCCGATTTGGCCACCCATAAAACCAAGGGTGAAATTGACTTGAGCACCTCCATGAAATCATCGGCCTCCAAGGTGGAGAGGTCAGCCGCCACCGACCGCCCCGTCCACATCAGCGTTCTCTCGCCGACGTTCTATCGCTAGCTTAGAGGAGGGGAATCTAAACCCTAAGGACATTTTCAATGAGACATTTATGATAATTTCTATCTCTATTAAATGAGATGTCATCTAGACAAATGGTGACATGATAGCCTAATTAATAAAGAAAGAGAAAAAAACATAGGAGACAGTTTCCTCTAGGAGAAACCAAGTCTTCCTCACAACGAGACAGGAGGAAATGATGATTTCGATGTTAGGAGAAAATAGATAGTTTCTATGCATGTAGGACCCATGATTGAACGTCGTCGTGCTTGTTGGAGCCGTCGTGTGCTCGTTGGAGCCGTTGTGCTAGGCCGCCGATGTCGCCACACTCGTCCGCTGGTGCTGTGTGCGCTCGTCCCCGCCATCGCGCTTATCCGCTGGAGCCGTACTCGCTTGCTGGCTGCCACATGATTTCTCGCTGATGTGGCTGTTATGTAAACCATGTTTGTTTCAAAGATTGGAACTGTCCTAATTCTAGCCAGCGACGGGGAAGGGGAGCTACCCTTCCTTCCCGCCCCTGCCTCCCGCTGCCACACCCTCTCATGATTCCTCCGACCGTCCACCTCCACCCTATCAAATCATCAGTTCCCAGCTGATGGAGCCACGAGGGGCAAAATCCGTCGTTTCCTAAGGATGGGAATGATTAGGATATGGATCGAACCTAAACCATTTTTAGTGAGTTCGTTGATCCATGGTTCAATATGATAAATCCATCATGAGTCTATTATATTAATAGGTTATCCATGGATATCCAAATGGATCAGCTACATTACTATTAGACAAAAAACTCATATTATATATTGTAAAACTCGGACCCAAAATTTTTAAACTCGCGTTCACATTATAAGAACTTATCAGATTCAGTTAAATTTTGTAGGAATGATTCATTGTACAGAGAACCAACTTTGTACAAATTTTGAGCTATTTATATATGTGGGGTCCACTATGCATTACTAAGACCCAAAAATTCTAGTTAAATATGTGTAAAACTCGGACCCAAAATTTTTAAACTCACGTTCACATTATAAAAACTTATCAGATTCAGTTGAATTTTGTAGGAATGATTTATTGTACATAGAAGCAACTTTGTACAAATTTTGAGCTATTTATATATGCGGGGCTCACGATGCATTACTAAGAAAAAAAATTTTAGTTAAATGTGTATAAAACTTGGACCGTTTTTAAACTCGTGTTCATACTATAAAAACTTGTTAAATTTAGTTAATTTTTGGAACAAATTATTATACAGAGAATCAACTTTGTACAAATTTTAAGAATGTTTACACATATAAAGTCATTTTAGATTGATTCTAACGATTTGATCCGTTTGATTCATTTGTATTTGAATTTATGGATAGGTTTAATGGATAAATCGATCCTAGCCATTTTTATCTCTATCGTTTCCCGACAAAGATCGATGGCTGCTCGGCCGTTTCCCGACGAAGCTCGATGGCTGCCCGGAGGAGAAGCGGCACGGGTGGACTGGATGTTGGTATAGGGGGAGAGGAGAAGATGGCGCCGACGGCCAGGACGACGGCGTTGGGCTAGTGGTGGCCCGGTGGAGGTGGAGCGGCGGCACTGGCGGTGGGCAATGGATGGGTGTGTTGACGTGTTCCGGTGGATGAAGAGATGGAAAAGGATGGAATGTCTTTTTGCGAGAACGCTCTCATCCTTTTGATGTTTACAGCCCTATCCCTAAAAACGAAATTTTCTTCTCTTTCGTATTATATTTCATAAAAGAATAAGGTTTTTATTGAAAAATTTACAACAGGTTTTAAGTGCTGAAGGCATTTAAAAGGGGTCTTCGTTATTTTGTAGAGCATGGAGAGTCTTTCTGAAAAAAATACAGTTAGTATGTTCGTGGCAGACATGCAAAAAGAAACTGGCTACATGCGGTAGAAGAAACCGGACACGAGACAGCAGTAGGCAATTGGGTATACGGCGAAACGACCGTGAGATAGCCTACTGCCGGTTCCGTAGTTACGAGGAGCTCTCCCAGCTGAATCTGTGAAAAAGGGAGGGGGGTTGGAGAGTTATCGGAGCATCTCCAAGAAGATTTCTATATGACTCTTTAAAGTTTTTTATAAGGAGGAAGGTAAAAAATTAAGGTCCAAAGAATTCTTTAAATCATCCCTAATAATAAGGACCTCCTCAGCCGCCTGGCCTCCCCATCGGCACCTCGCGTGCACAGGCTGAAACTCCACGCGCGCGCTGAAACCTCCATCCTCTTCTCTTGCGCGATTTCCAGCCGGCGCCGCACTTGTCCTCTTCTCTTGTGCGTCGCCCTGTGCCCATCTATTGCGCGCCGCCCCCTCCCCATTCTCTTGCGCATCGTCCCCTCCCCATTCTGTTGTGCGCTGGCGCCGCCCACGTTTCCATCTTGCGTGCCGCCTCTCCTGCCGCACGCCGCGTCCCCCATCTTGTGCGCCACCCCTCCCAGCGGCACAATCGCCAGCGCCGCCCGCCCCCTCCCGCTCCCCTGGCCAGCGGCCCCGGCATCTACTCCCCCGGACAGCGCCGCCCTCCTCCTCCCGCTCCCCCGGCCGTGCTCCCAGTGCATCTGTTCCCCCAGACATCGCCCGGCCAAGGAAATTTTCCCGTGGTAGCGCCGCCGCACGGGCTTCCCCGGTAGCGCCGCCGCACGTGCAACCCCGTCAGCGACGCCCTCCCCCAAGCGCTCTCGCCCTTGGCCATGGCGACGCGATCCTCCTCCAGCCCTTCCCCACGGTGAGGCACTCCTCCTCCTGCCCTTCCCCACGGCGCCGCCCTCCACCTCCTACCCTCCCCCCACAAGCACTCGTGATGTCTGCTTCAAAGAACGGGAATGGGCTTCCTCTTCCATCATCGTTGTACCGCGGTCGACTTGGTAGGGTTGCAGCGGGAGGAAATAGAGCTCGTGAATCATTGTCGGAGCCCGAGCAGATGCAGCAAACTGAGAATGGATTCTCGAGCCCATTTGTCGAGCAGGATGGAAATCGCAACGATGGTGACGGCCTCTACGAAGGTACTATCTTTATTGCTATGTCTTTGTCATACTTTTTGTGGGACTGCAGAATTGATGAAACTATGATGAATCTGAAAATACTGTGAGCAGTTGGTATATTTGCAGGAGGGAGAAAAACAAAAACCTTCAGTTCGTAGATTTTATTAAGAGAATGTATGTGTACTTGTAATCTGTGCAGCTCATTTTTCAATGGTTCATTGCCAAGTGGGGGGTGATTAAACATCAGTGATGCCATAGGATAGAGTTGTGTTGGATCAGGGTTTGTTCTTAATCTAGTAGATTCAGCATTCGTCTTGAAATAAGAAAGATAAGAGATCCCTGTTCAAAATAAACCAAGTCATAATTGAGAGGAACCATTTAACCTACCACTGTTTGGTTATGGCTTACTGTTATCTTTGATTTTTTATTCTTCTAAAGGTTGTAATATGTTCTTATTAGTTTATAAGTATTCTGCCAACAATTTCTGACTACATGTATGCCATTAATGCTTATGCTCTTTTGTCACTATATTTGCAGAAAATATGTACAATAATATGTGTTTCACAGATTTGATGAATGAGAGTACCAATGAGACTGAGTTCATCAATTCATTGGGTTCCAACCTTCATCCATCTCAGGAGGTACCTTCGCAGCCAGCCAATGCTGTTCCAACATCTCAATCACGTCCGAATAAAAAAAGGTCAAAGAATTTTAGTGAAAAAGAAGATGTGATGTTGGTGATAGCATGGATCAACGTAAGCTTAGACCCAATTCAGGGTACAAATCAGTCGAAGGGTACATATTGGAGTAGAGTACACGAGTGCTTCCATTCCCATAGGACCTTTAACTCGGACCTAATGCACCGATGGTCTGATTTGTAAAAGGCAGTCAATAAATTTGCTGGTTGTCTTAGTCGGATAGAGGCTAGAAAGCAAAGTGGGCTCAATATTCAAGATCAGGTCAATATTATATTTTTCATTAACATCTTGTGCATGATCCATAAATATCTATCTAGCCAGCTAGAACATTGTCCAGCTTTGTATGTAGTTAGAGATAGTGTGAATCTAGATAGCTAGAACATTGTCCAGATTTGTTTGGGAGGGCTTTGTTGCGCATGACTTTCACAGGTGAAACTTTGTTTTTTGATTTTTAGTAAAATATTGCATAACTATAGTTGAGATGAGCGGGTGAAGGATGCAGAATGACATGCCCCATAGAAGCTTCCAGCACAATGTATTTGGTCTGAAACTCTGAATGTGTCAGATATACAGTGAGCTGTGAGCTTCGGCCTTGGGTTGTTCCACAACTGATTTTTTACCAGGAAGCAATTTTGTTGCATAAATGATTGAATGCTCTTTATTTATTTCACATAGTCACTTTAATTAGAAGATAAAGATATGCTGGCACCAAGCATTGTATTTTGTCTATGTTAAGTCGACCCTATGATAATACTAGTTTTTTTCTATTTACAAACAAATGAATAGAACATGAATGGTATGACTCTGATAATGCCATTTGTTCTGTGGACCTAAACAGTATGTCCTGGGCATGTGTTTGTGAAGTCAAAAAGATAACCTTTCTTGCTGTCCTGTTCTTCATTACCTCCTGCACATAATAGGCCTTACTGAAGTTGCTCATACTGCAGTTGAAATGAAGCATACTTTTTAAGTACATCACTT
Organism: Oryza australiensis; assembly: GCA_019925245.2. NCBI lineage: Eukaryota > Viridiplantae > Streptophyta > Magnoliopsida > Poales > Poaceae > Oryza > Oryza australiensis. Next base: position 158,193 of record JAIFGZ020000117.1, read on the forward strand.
CACAACATGAGTACATTTATTTTTTTTCTATTTTGTATCAATAGCTTGTGCAGGCACAATCTCTTTACAAAGCTGAAGACAAGCAGAACAAGGCATTTGCGTTCATGCATTGTTGGAATCTGTTACGCACTAAACCAAAGTGGATAGAGAGGGAGAAATAGAAGGTCACAAAACCTATCACCAAGAAACACCAAGACTGCACTAGAAACTACACCATCCTTCCCTGCTCCTGATAATCCTGATGACGTTGACGACTATACTCCAGAGTACAATACAGCTCCTAGACCATTGGGAATTAAGAGAGCCAAACTGAAAAAAGATGATCGATACATTGTGGCTGTGGATAGTGTGTGGAACAAGAAAAAATTATCAGATGAGCAGAAAGAAATGAAGAAAGAAGCAAGGTTCTCTAAAATGTATGATCTTGAACAGGAGCGAATAAAAACTGAGGTGGCTTTGCGAGAGAGAGATACAGGCGAGAGAGAAGAAAAATGAACTCAAGGCCCAAGAAATCCACAGAAACACTATGCTAGATGAAGAAAGAATCATGACTTAAGATATTAGTGGAATGTCAAGACAACAACAAGCATACTATATGCGTCTGAGGGAGAATATCATGAATCGGCAAGCTGGTACCAACTAAGTATAGCTACCATCATTATTACTTTATTATTATTGAGTATTATAAATTAAACATATTCCTATTTGTTCCCTTTTTCAGGGATGACAGATGCTGCAGATGATGGTGGTGAAACCGATGGAGCCGCTTAAGCTAGAATAGTTTGGTGGTGTTATAGTTTTGGAACAACAAATTAATTTTTTGGCAACTTCTAGCATTTAGTATTAATGTTTCATGGTCTGTGGTTGGTCACATTCAACTAGTGAAAATTGTTTAGCAAGACATGCATTTACCAGAACTATGGCACACAGAACTACTATAGACGCTGCATAAATTTTTTTCCAGAACTACTATGGTAATGAGCCATCGATGTTAAATTGTGCTTGGACTATGGCATTTCTGATGATATCTTGGTTGATCTTCTGAAACTTTTGAAGACTTGATTGTCGGATGAGTCCGCTGAAAAGACCTGGGTTTGTCATTGAAGTAATGAACATCATAGACTTGAACTTCGAAATATGATGTTCAGCAGAGCTACTATCATCAAGATGTCTATTTAATAATATAAATTCTTACATTATTTTTTAAAAGCATAAATAATTAGGTCAATATTGGTCTCTATGAAATTACCATATATGCTCAACCAAGTCTGCTTGAAACTGCGAGTGCACTTCACTGTCACGGATCCTTCTATGAGCCTCTATGAAATTTTGGAGTTGTGGAGTAAGTTCGTGTGATGCAACCACTGGCTCAGTTTGGCCATCAAAATTGTTTGTCTCAAACACTGCTTCTTGCTCATCCTCAATTATCATGTCATGCATAATTACATATGTTTTCATTATCTGTTGTATAGCATTTTCATCCCACAACCTCACAGGATTACGAACAATGGCAAATCGGCCCTGTAACACACCAAAAGCGTGTTCAACAACTTTTCTTATAGCCTCTTACGCTTTGGCAAAGTATTTCTTCTTGTTCCCCTTGGCATAGGAATCGTTTTAACAAAAGTTGCCCAATTAGAATATATCTCATCTGCAAGATAATAGCCCATTGTGTAATCATGACCATTCATTGTATATTTTACCTCAGGCCCATGCCCTTCTGCCAGCTTAGAAAAAAGAGGAGACCGGTCGAGTACGTTAATATCATTATGCGAACCTGGCATTCCAAAAAAAAGCATGCCAAATCCATAAGTCATGTGATGCAATAGCTTCTAGAATAATAGTTGGGTCTGCGAACGTCCACGTCTTGTCCGTGCCATGATGTTGGACAGTTTTTCCATCTCCGTGCATGCAATCTATCGATCCAAGCTTTCCAGGAAATCCTCCACTCTCACCGATCGTAAGTAACTTGGCCGTGTCACTAGAATTTGGTGACCGCAGATACTCTTCGCCAAACACTTGGACAACGCAACAACGAACCTCTTTAAACTTTCAAGGCGTACTCTCACCAATTCGGAGATACTCATCCGTAGCATCGCCGCTACCCCGTACGTAAGTATACGTATAGCCGCAGTTACCTTCTGTAGACAGCTGAGTCCAAGTTTACCGGCATCATCGCGTTTCTGCACAAAGTATGTGTCTTGTTGTTCTACTGCGTGCATGATGCGTAGAAAAAGATTACGACCCATTCGAAACCTATTAAAAAACATATGTTGAGGTGTTTGTTTCTTAAAAATTCATAACCACAAAGTAATTTTTCTAACCTGCGTCGGAACATTATTGGACTGAACGTAGGATTGTCCGCGAAGTAATCTTGATATAATCTCATGTGCCCGCGTGTATGTTTCGTTCAATAACTCTATGCCCAGGAACTGATCCAATACGACGCAGTCCATCAACGCTGTCCGCTGCGTGTAGTACCACTGTGATATATTCCTCATCATCATCGGATGATGATGACTCATCGAAAAATGCTTGCACAAGTGCGCTACGACGGTTCATGATCCTGACAAATAAAAGACAACCAAAGATTAATTGAACTTATCCTTATCATCAAAGAAAAATAGCTTCTATTGTACATACAGTCTGAAGAACAAATCCTTTTCAGATTTTGTTGATCCTTCCCGGGACTTACAAGTAGCACCTAGCAGCAAATCAATCTCAGGCTAATCACTTTATGGTGTTGAACGGTTTGCTTTGCCGCCGGATAATTTGCTTTGCCGCATAATTTGCTTTGCCGCAGGAAGCCAAACAATGCCGCAAGAAAAAGAGTTCGGCCGCAAGAAAAAATGTTGTGCTGGCGTCGGGAATGCTGCCGAACAATGCTGTGTTGGCGCCGGGAAAGAACAAGAGTTCGTCCGCAAGAAAAATTTTGCCGGCCGCCGGATGCTGTGCTGGCGCCGGGACAGAACAAGAGTTCGGCCGCAAGAAAATTTCTTGCCACAACAGTTCGGCCACCGCGGGGCCATGGGATAAAAAGCGCGAAAGAATTTGTGTTAGTTTTGGATTCGGTTGAGATCATGTGACGTGACAGGTTTGTTTAAAAATAGGGAGTTAAATTTGGGTTATCTGTTGGGGAAACTATTTATCTTCTTGTCAAATTATTTAGCCATCTCCTTTGATTAGATTTATAAGGAGTCAATTCTAAGGAGCTCCTTGGAGATGTCCTCAGCTGATGGTATCAGCGTGTTTCATCCTACGTAGCTCCTGAATTATAATTGGGCGTGAAACCTTTACCAGCAGATTGGCAGATGATGTCGTTCCCGTTGTAAATGGCATAGTAGAGCACCATCCACAGATTTATTGTTGGTTTTGTAGTTAGCGCTTCTTAGATTTGACGGAAGAGTATGCGGTAATCAAGCCTCCTCAAATCTATGACTTAAAAAAACTCGAATTAGCCAATCCCGTGAATGCAGTCAAAGGGGATGTCGTCCGTCAAGCAGTGTGCCCGTTTGTAGTAGAGGCCTTTAGATATAATTTGTTCGTGGCATTGTCCCTTCCTTGCAGAGTTGCTTGCAGAGTTGTTTATCTCCGTCACTTATAAAATGGTTTAGATCTAACATTTTTTTTCTTACTCATTCATAATCCAATAGACGAAAATTAGAGTTTATTTTTTCATATTATTTTATTGTGTGTATGCATGCTTGAATTTAACTGCAAAAGGTTATTCGATATTTGCTTCTTTTTTGGCTGACATTCATACAAGTTATTTGAGATTTGCTCTTTTTTCTAGCTTAGCACGGATATGTTACTAGTGTAATTTAGTTAGCCTTTAATTTCAAAGGGGTGGTCCTGTTATGTTTTTAGTGGTTAGGCCTTGTTTTATGTAAAAGAAGAAGATGCTATATTTTAAAAAGAAAACGGGACCAACCATACAGTGCACAATCAATTATGAAAAATTGGACAAAAACCATCAACCACCACAACAAAAAGGTTTGGCCCACATTGTTTAGCCAAATGCGGTAGCAAAATAATAATAATTTATAGATAAAACTTTTATATATGTGTTTTTAGTGACTTAAATGTCAATGTTTGAAAAAATAAACTTCAATAAAAAAAATTCAAAATTGAGTTTGAAAATTCAAATTTTAACCGCGGTTGATGTTCTATGGAGAAAAAGATGGGGGCCACAACACTCAACAATGCTGCTCAACACAAGGACAAGAAGACTAAGCAGCAAGCTAAAAAAACAAGACTCCCCACACTAGCAAAGACACAATGTTATCTTCTCACACCATTACTCACGTGATTGGGCAACTCGACTTCGCAAAGAAACACCAGGTCAGGACATGACCCAACCCAAGCCAAAGCACAACTCAAAAAAGGGCCCATGTCATCGTTGCCACATGTTGTGCCTCGCTTATGCCGCAGCTCTGATTTCATGACTACCAGTCTCAATTGTGCACAACTGAGCTAGACCGACAAGCCTTGCAAACTGAAAAGCTCGCTACCCCGCATCGAAACAAAGCGCAATTGACACGGTCCAACTTGAGTCATCGTTGCCAAGCTCGTAATCCCACAGCAACTCCGACTTTTCAAGAAGATAATAGGCAAACACTGACTAAAACCAAGCATAGCTTCTAGTTATCATTGCTGAGCTTGTCGAACACCTCGATGTTGCACCTTTGACTTCCTGAATGTCATTCTTAAGATTTCGCGGGGTAAAAATAAGGACTATCATGGATTTCCTCGACGATGCCTTTAAGAAAAACACAACGCCAAATTACGCTGCCATCACCAGCCCAAAAATTGGGCTAGGTTTACACCCGAAGAATCCAAACACTTTAGGACAGGGAGACACAAGACGTCTCCAAGGAGGGAACGTAGCTCGTAGGCGTCGCTGTCCAGGATTTCTCCGTGACCTCCATTGAGCTACCAGTGTTAGAGCAGTCCTAGCATCGACAATTGCATCCGCCTAGGTATGGTAGCAGCCATCCTAGCCCATCACAATGTGCCGACACCCTCCAAGGAGCCTCTATCAACACCAATTGAGCCGACGAGCTGTCGGACATGCCTTCTCTCCCGTCGTTGCTTCTCGCCGATCATCCAGGAGGAAGCCCCACTGCCGCCGGGGCAGCAAACAGGTCGAGGAGGAGCTCGTCGCTGCCCGAGGGCCACGAGTGCCCCCTGATGCTTTGTCGTCGTCGAGCCATGGTAGAGGCCCCACTACCATCAACTCTCGTAGGTTCCCGTCGCTGATGCTGCCTGTAGGCCGACGAAGAGCTTCGCCGTCGTCGTCCACGGACCTGGAGCACCCCCCTTTCGTCGAGGCTGCCTGTCGCCAGGAAAAGCTTCGTCGTCGTCGCCGTCCACAGGTTAGGAAGGAGTCGTCTCCGCCTCACGGGCCGGGGAGGAGCCCCCATGCCGTCGGCTGGGGAAAGCCCTAGTCCCCGCTGCAAACCAGATCTAGGAGCGGATGCCCTCGCCAGGGAGCCGAGAAGAGGCCCTGCCGCGACGCTGCCACCGTCATTCCCGTTGCACGGACATGTGTGAGCTGGCTCGAGTGGCGGCGAGGCGATTGAGGAGGAAAAAATTTTGGTGCATCCCGGATGCAAACAGACTACGCTGCAGCCCCACCCCGAATAACCGACACATGGACGAGCCATCAATCAAACGACACACACGATGCGGCTCCAGGTGGACCGGACGAGGAGACCCTCGCGGCTCAGCTCCAAGCCAAGCGCAGATGAGGGCGCGACTCGCTTTCCTCCGTAATCAGATCACCAAATCCATGAATCATCTTGGGAAATCTTTACGTACCTTGCACAACTATCCAATCATCTGAAAGCAACAAAATTTAGCAGAATTCGAGCAATTTTTCGCCTGCTGTAGCCACTTTTATGAAGGAGCGTCACCGGCACAAAGAGGCCGTCGAGTTCCCCGTCGGACAGGTCCCGCCGCTCTCTTCTGCCGTGACGCCGGCGTGAGGTTTATGGCCAAGACGTCAAGCATTCTGGTCGTGGACTTGCGGTTGCCGGTGATCTGATTACAGAGGAAAGCGAGCCGCGCCCTCATCTGCGCTTGGCTTGGAGCTGAGCCGCGAGGGTCTCCTCGTCCCGTCCGCCTGGGGCCGCATCGAGTGTGCCGTTTGATTGATAGCTCATCCACGTGTCGTTCATCCAGGGTGGGGCTGCAGCGAAGGCTGTTGCACCAAATTTTTTTCCGCTAAGGAAAGAGGGGGAACCCGTGGCGGTGTGGGATGGGTCCGCGGCCTGTGTCGCCCGTGGGAGAGCGACGTGGGGGCCTTCTCTTATTATTCTGTTCGCTTCACACAATCTGTCTTGTATGTTTATTAATTTGCTCTAGGCTATGTACCGGGGATCTCATTCCCCTTAAACTCTGCCTTTAGGCTTTAATAAAGTTCCCTTGTTTATTTTGTTAGAAAAAAGAGCACCAGCCACACGCCGTGACGGAAACTACTCAACCGGCCCCGGGTAGACCAACACAAAGCCATCAGTCACGTAGAAGTGTATCAACGTTTGGTCAGGGACGACATTGCCTTTTTAAAACATCGTGTCACTTATACATTACGCCAAACACAATGGAAACCCCCGAAGCAACAACATTATCAAACGCTCGATCCCGGCCGCGTTAAACAAACCAAAAAATGTACACCGTGTGGGGAAGAAGTCAGTTGCTCATCATCGCCACATCGACCTGTCCAACTCATCGGCTCCGACCTTCTCCGACATGAGCAACGGCCGCGTGTTGTTAGGCGACGTCCGGTGCGTCGCCCTCGGCGACCGGTGCTCCTGCGAGATGCAGCTGACTTAGCTCGCAATCAAGAATGTGACTTGCCCCATTGGCTCATACTAGAGTATGTGAGAGAGAGCACGTAGACACAGTTACCGTGCGGAAGGGGAACTCGTCGCCTTCGAGCATGTGCACAATCTGCCCCATCTTGGGCCGCTTGTGCCCGTCGGAGTCGATGCACCGAAGGCACACCAGCAGCACCCTGTTCAGCACCCTCGCCGCGGGCGGATCCTCAATCCGCGGGTCGACCAGCTCCTCCACCCGCCTGCTCCCCACCATCCCTTTGAACCACTCCACCAAGTTCACCTGCAGGGCACGGCACGACACGGCACGCTCCAATACAATGTCAGTCGCCCACAGGAACATGCATGGCAGATTGACACACCCATCTGTGAGACAGATTGATCACCTCGCCGACAGACTTGCTGTAGTCCACGGGTCTCTTCCCGGAGATGAGCTCCATCAGCAGCACGCCGAAGCTGTAGATGTCGCTGCTCTCGTTCAGCATGCCCGTCGAAGCGTACTCAGGCGCGACATAGCTGTGACGAAGTGACAAAAAATTTTGTAAATCATCCACTGGTATATATCTTTATCAGAACGGAGCGGCGGTGAGACAGTGAGCGTGTGTCATGTGTGCGTGTACATACCCGAACGTGCCCATGACACGGGTGGTCACGTAGCTGGAGCCGGAGCCGAGGACCTTGGCCATCCCGAAGTCGGACACCTTGGGGTTCCACTTCTTGTCCAGGAGGATGTTGCTGGATTTGATATCTCGGTGCACAACTTTGGGCTCCAGGCCTTCGTGCAGGTACGCTATTCTGCAATGGACATTAGGCATTAGCATCCACAATGTCAGATCAGTCACCTGCCGATACGGAAGCGATAGATGGAATTTCAGAGCAAATAGACACCGTCATCACCCTTTGGCCGTTCCGACGGCGATCTTCATCCGAATGTCCCATGTCAGAGGGCTGACCGGGCCAACGTCGCCGTGCAGCCACTGCTCCAGGTTGCCGTTCTCGACGAACTCGTACACGAGCATCCTGTGAGCATGGAGCGATGATGGCATTGATTATTTGCATTGCTGTGTTGTCCTCGTTTCGCTTCTGCTGAGTTATTAATGCCCAGAACTCATCGAGGATTCAGAGCTTGTGGCATCACTTACCGTTTGGGCCCTTCCGCGCAGTAACCAACGAGACCAACCAGATGTTTGTGCCTCACCTTGCCGATCGCCTCTACCTCCACCTTGAATTCCTTCTCTGCCTGACCCCTGAAAAAAAAAGTTTAATTCCAAATCAGCAGGCATCCTAATTTCTTCAGGCATGATTATCCGTACGTGCTATAAGCCTATAATTCATCAACTTCTCTTGCTGCTCATTTTAAACATTTGCATAGAAATCTCAATGACCCAATTCACATTTGGCGTTAGCAGAAAAAAAACATAACTGTTGCTGTTCCGGAGCCAATCCTCGTGCGTGCATTTGATTTACTTGAAAGCTAAACAGCGTCAAAGCTAATAACACTATAAATTTTGTTGCCTATGTCTAGGATCAGAAAAGGAAAAGCATGGTCATCGCTTTGGCTTTTTCTCTTGCTTTATCTTTTCTTGAAAGAAAGGATAGATCGGTGCATATGATTGCCAACGAGCTCTACCAACTAAGTAGATGGATATATACTATCCATCAGTCATCACACAAAAGCACAAAAAGAGCCACCAACAGATATCACACACTGACACACATGAATCCCCAAAAAATGAAGCAGAGAAGTAGAAAGGAAGAAAAGGAGAAATTATCCATTCTTTGCAGCATTGACTTAAAGTAGCAGCATTTCCCTATGGATATGTGTCTGAATAGAATTAACTAATTCACAGGAGCATCTATATTTAAAAGGAATTCACAAAAAACATAGGACATCGGTACTCACACACACACACACACACACACACACACACACACACACACACACACACACACACACACATATATATATATATATATATATATAATGCAAGAAGTTCAGGATGTGAAAAAACCTCTGCATTGCTTACTATATTTCTGCAAGCAAAATTAGGTTCTCCAATGACTTTTGTCTGTCCAGTCAAAATGAGATCTGAAGATTCTGAACCCCTCTTAGTTAAGAAAGTTTTTCAAAGGCCCAGCGAAAAAAAGAAAGCTCGCAAAGATCTATTCTTTGTTTTTGGCAAAGACATAAAGAGTTTCTCTACACAAATTACTGAGTGTACTTTTGAAAATAAAATAAAATAAATTCTGCACCAAGCAGTTGTTTCATACCTCCCAGGAATAAAATTTCACTACTAATATTAGTTGCCAATTTGCCATCGAATAACGGTAGGTTCTATTAGTCCCGTCGGTTGCTTTCATAAGTCGCTGATTAATTTTTTACTAGAAAACAACCATCCACTTAAGCACCGTCCATCTGGTAGTTTGAGCCTTGCAATCTCACAAGTTTTTTCAGAGTATTTCATCTAGGATTACATTTGCTGAATAATAATCAATAAATAATTCTCAGGGGAATAGATCCTTAAAATTCTGTTGCATTTTGACAAACTACAGATGTCATAGATGTGCATGTGCTCCATTGACTCCTAAAATTCGGAAGGAGGCTTTACAAAATCCATGAAAACCCTCCAATAGAGAAATTAATATACATGACAATGATGCATTGCTATTGACTCTCAGATTTTGCGTTTAAGCTAATGACGACAAGTATGTGTATCTTCCCAAAGATATGACCATAATAACTGGCAAACTTAAAGCCATATCAACAACACAACTACAACCACCACCCCACTTATTGTGACAAATTAACAACAAATGCATTTAATCTGGAAAAGCATCAAGTACACACCAACTGTCCAAAATCCAAATCTTATGCTGTATACAATCCACCTCTACGCATTCATACATTTAATCTACGAAAAATCTCTAATAAAAAAAGGTAACAAGGTTGCAAAAATTTTACTGCTACTGCTTAGGTTGATTTTCTTTACAGTTGTCATCTTTTTATCTGGAACGACTGGACCGTGCCAACTACAGTACAAAAGGTAAACAGTAACAAGGACAAAATGATTGTGAGTACTCACTTGTGATCGAGCAGGTTTTTGACCGCGACCACCTCGCCGCCGGCGAGCACGCCGCGGTAGACGGTACCGTAGCCTCCCTCCCCAACCACGTTCTCCTCGCGGAAACCGCCCGTCGCCGCCTCCAGCTCCTCCAGGTCGTACCACCGCCCCCAGCCCATATCCATCGCCGCCGCGCAGCTGATCCTCTCTGGCTTCCTCCTCGCCGGCGACTCCAGGTAGCTGGCCGCGGCCGACGAGCTGGCCACGTCGGAGGAGCTCGTGCCGGTGCCCGCCCCGGCCTCCGCGTCCACCGCGTAGTCCTTCTCCTTGGGCGTGGACGACGTCGGGCGGAGCGAGCCGGAGGAGGGCGCGTGCTCGACGCGCGACATCGACAGGTGCTTGGCTCCCCGCCGCCGCCGCGCGCAGAGCCTGGCGGTGCCGACCGCCACGAGGACGACGACGAGGACCAGCGCGGCCGCCCCAGCCGCCGCCAAGGCGGAGGTGGACAGGCCGAAGAAGAACGTCCTGGTGGTGCCGCCGCTGACGTCGACGGAGGCTACTGCGGTCGGCGGCGGCGGTCCGGCAGCGTCCATCGGCGGGGCGGCGGGTGGCGGCGGCGAGGGAATGAAGGGTGGTGGTGGTGGCGAGGAGAGGCGGAATCGGAGCGTGGCTGCGTGCCGCTTGCGTTATATGGGAGCCTTGTTTTGCCTTGCTAACATTGGTGGACTCGTTGTACCGTGGTCCGGACCCACGTAGCACAAGCACACGGCCGCGGAGCCTTCGGTGGTCGGCGTCCACGCGACGAGGCCGCGGCGTATTTTCTCCCTTTTCTCTCCCTGTGCCGTTCGACGGGAGGCGTGTGATTTTGTTTTGGTGCGCCATGCGTGAAACGGTCGTTGGGCGGGTGGGGCCAGTCGGGGAGCGGGGCCCACCTGGGTAAGCGGGGCCCGTGACTCTTGTGCGGCCCATCGCCAGAATCCGTGTGCCGCGCGGCGCATCTCGGTGTCCGTCCCATCGCTGCTCCTCCATGCCTGAAGCCATTTACACGTGTACAGACACTCTGTACGTACGTATTTTACACGTATACAGCGCTGCAATTTTGCAGTTCATTCATCCAGTTATTTGCAGATTCCAACCTGATCTAAAAACACACGGTTACATTTTGAATTGATCTGCATCACCGCCCAGTTTCCCATCAGTTTTTTTTCTCGATACTGCTGACAGCTACACGGTCACTTCAGATCTTCAGTGTTCACATAGACGACACCATCTTACAGCGACGGAAACACGGCCAAACACTGCAAAAGCTACCGACAGTATCCGAGATAGGCCAAGCTCAACAACTGACGGCCCGTCATTCCTGTGTTCATTTGCACACCTCGCTATCGATCGATTCCTCCATCAGGTTGTAAATTCGCTACAATCTCGAATTCTCGATCGACATTGTAGTAATCTTTTCAGCCGTCACAGTCTGAGAAAAACTTTGGGGCCCAAAATAATGAAGAAGCGCTTAATCCCACTTCGACCGAAGATCAACTACCGAATTAACTAGTGGATCTTACGGAATTCAGAGTTTCAGAAAGTGACCTGCAGACTACAGTAAACGATCAAGCTTGGATCATCTCTTTGGCGTGAGCGCGGTGGACTAATTATGTTTTTTTCATTAACGACGTTCTGAAGGTTTTATAGGAATTTCATACCTATTAAATAAGTGTCACATCAACATATATAACAACATAATTATAGAGAGAAATAGAAAAATAGTTTCATCAAGATAAAATTGTATATGCACTGTTTTCAACACTACGAAACCTGATAAAATTAACATTAGTAGGAGTTAGAAATTTTTATTTTATCTTATCATATCTAATTACATATCTTACAATTAAATGATATATCTTATAATTAAATACTATATATCTTATAATTAAATGGTATGTGCAACCTATATATTGAGAGGATCGATTTCATTTTCTTTTAATGACATGTTACTGTTTAAAACTGTGAGATAAAACTTCCTATCCAGAATAGCCTTAGTAAGATTACGCATGGCTGCCTTGTAAAGCTACGAGGCCAAGGAGATGAAACGAACGGAATTGGCTTGGAAAGCAAGCGTGGAAAAAGAACAATAAAATATGGAGGTGTGTGCCCATGCCCGTGAGTTAATTTAGCTCTAAATGGATTAGTGCCCGAATTTAAAATCTAGGCAATCATGTAGAAGTCCGATCATATAAAATTTAGAACGTTGGTGCATGAACGTCTTCGATGCTGAGCGCCAACCGCCTGTCTTGTGGGCTTCGTGAATGCCTGTCTCCACCAAACTTGTATATTGAAATGTTTAAGCACAGTGTATTTTTTTGGATGAAGCATAGTGTCCTTTAAGAAACATTGGAAAACAATCTCTTTAGCTAATGAAGTTGCAACTTCCATCCCCACAGTAAAAGTTATACCCTCCATCTTTCCATCTTAAAATATAATATTATAGATTCAAGATATAATATTATAGATTCGACAGTACAACCTAATGCTATAAATTTAGATACCTTTAGGTTATTATCTTATTGAATGAAAAAATAACATTTTCATCCCCTTAAAAAATGTTGCAATTTTCATTAACATATTTTATGAATGCAATGCAAAGTTCCACTGTATGTGTTTTATTCAGGAAAGAATGAAGAAAAACAGTCCAGGTTATGGATTTTTTTTGCCACTGGTCACGAATTAGTTACTAACTTACTACTACTCCACCGGTGAAACTGTTCTCAAGCTCTTATTTCGTCATAAGTTCCGTGATGTGCAATATCAGTAATCAAAGCAATGATTGACAACTCACGTATTTCAGTATTTGTATAAAGTGACTTCTGAACAGACATCCGAACTAATTGAAGCAAACATTTTTTCTGTAGAAGTGTATATACTACGACTGTGCACTGAACAATTTGGCAGGTGTCTTTTTTCCTTTTGAAGGTACCACCTTATGCTTGCTATTTTACCTTTATAAATATATGTAGGGGAGAAGCACATGTACATTATAATACTCAGTTAAGGCTGAGAAGAAGAGAAGAGGGAAAAAAAGAGCCAACCAACATCTGCAAAATGTTTTATGGGTGGGATTGCTACAGTAAATTTTGCTAATTAATCATCATCCAGTCCTAAATTGGCAGGTGATTATAATTATCAGAAAAAATGTTATCCAAAATTCGTAGTGCTCCCCACGTCAAATCTCAAACAGTCAAACACAGTCGATTAGTCGTTCTCTAATAGATTTAATATTTTGCCTCTCTTGTTTTTTAAGAAACAGTTTTTGGTTTCTTTAGCTCTGTAGTAGGCGTCTGTAGGAGTGTAGGGTGATATAACGTCTTTAAAAGAATATAATATTAGATTGGTTTATTTTAAAAAGAATGATGTATTTTACCTACTAACTATAACTATACACTGTAGAAGTTTTAATTGTCAGAAATGAAACCTAAATGGTCATATGGAGGAGCTTTTGTCCGTAGGCCCGTGATCTACTGGTTTGTCAGTCTCCTCCCCTGGCCGAGTCAGGAACAGAAGAGAAGAAGAACCTTGCGGCTAGATAGCTATCGGTTACGTTACGCTATGCCAACTCCATGTATGAGTATTACCGGCTTTTTACCAGAAAGCTGAGAGGCTGACACGTGGGGCCATAGCAGTTACATTCAGGCAGTAGTTCTCTTTTACCTTTTTGCGAGGACATCCAGGTAGGTTGATGCATTAACATCCACATAATGCTAGTCACGACAGAGGAACAGTATTAACTATTAAGTGGCTGTGTAGTCTCTACTACACGGCAAAAATAATTACTGGCCATGGTGATTTTGTATTGAGTATATGATCACGAACCGTATGCTAAAACTTCCATAGTACAAAACAAGACGCGTCAATTGTCAAATGCAGTCACAAAACTCGGAATTGTTCAGGTTGGTGTTGGTGGTGGTGGCGTCGGGGCCGGAAAATGAAGGCATCGGTTTGTGTCAGTCCTTCCTTTCGTTCCTGTGAAGATTCATAGATGCGGAGCAGTGCAGGAGAAAGTAACGCAAAATACGCAAATCTTCCAGTTCAGGTTAGCTTTCTTTTCCAGTTTTTTTAGTGATCTAATTAGCGGTCCTCTCTGACATGACGTCGACTCTCTACTGTGGATCGAGAAAGCTCTCCAAACCAAGGGGATCTTGCATGCGTTCGTGAGGCCGGAGCTCGTGAGAAGAGACCCGGTTAAAGGCCGACCAGATTGTTGCTAATTTATTGCGTTTTGTTTATGCAACAAAAAATGCATATACTGTATCGATACGTCGACACTGCGTATCCTGGCACTAAATTTGGCTGTGTTCTTCTGCTGGATTGTTACGTACAGCCAAGGTCATTTTCGCCCCAGGATGGAAGATCTTTAGACCAAGATCAACTCCAAATTTAAATGGAGTTATATATATCTATCGTCATACAGTCACACATGCTACTAGCCTTGTCGGCCATGGCGCACACATCACACATGTGAAACCTAACCAAGAACACGTGCATACCCCCGGCATGGATGCAACCGTGCAGGGGATGTACAGTGTGTAATCAATACGTGCACCGAAGGCTGCCTGTACGCTTCTCATCTTCGCCCGCGGCGACTGTTCCATCATCCATGCCTCCCCCTCGAGTCTCTCGATCTTAGGCTCTGTTTGGACATTTAGGTTGCTGCAGTTTCTGTAGAATCTTTTGTCCTAAATAATCTAGTTTTTTACTCAAATATTGATAATGGAAACATAATTATGAAATTTAGAAAATAAACTAGCTTTTTTTATATTTTCATCAGCTGTTTATAGAATTTTAAAAATAAATTGTCATTTTTTTATTTTTACCGGTTGTTTCGCAGAATCTCTGGTTCTCCAAACATACCTGATCTCTTGTCGTGGGTGGACTCGCAATTAAGCTATCGCTATGCATGCATGGCCTCTGTCTCTCTGATCGATGATTCCCTAGTCGTTGGCGGAGAGATCATGTCACCACTACTGTAGCGCAGCTACTCGCTGTGATGCGAAATGGGAGCTAACACCGTCACACGTACCGCCCCGGCCCCCAATTAAATTGCACCAAGGTGAGGTGCCTGCCTGCTCATCGATCGATCGAACGAGAACAAAGGTGCGCCCAGCTAGTACATACGTACTAGCTCGGATCATGTGCAGAAAAGTAAGGACAATTATACCGTCGTAGTTGTACGTGCGTCGTCGCCGCACAGGGATGTTGTGTTGTCAAGTCATATTGTTTGATCATCTGGATTTCTTTCTTCCTCTTTGGTCAGCTAGTTTTGTACTGCGACATACTCTTTTCATCTTAAAATAAATGTAGATGTATAGTTTAAATTTGAATATATATTTATTGTTAATTTGGGATGGAGAGAGTAGTACATAGGCACGGAAAGGGCCTCCTGGCGCCTGCCATGAGCCATGAGCCATGAGCCCATGAACCATGAGCCATGAGCCATTGCCACTGCCTGACTCATGGCTGTGTTGCTGCCTTGGCTATGTAGGTGATGAGAGTAGGTTCAAGGTAAAGGCAGCAGCTGCAAGCCTGAAACCTGCAACTGCAAGAGATTCTTGGCATCTTTAGTTCTTTACCCTTAGATTCGTTGTGGGCATCTTCAGTTTTGCAGTGGCCTTGTTCTGGGGGCAGGCAGACATGGATCAGGATGCATCCAAACGATCAGATTTTGGCATTATCATGCCTGTTTAATTTGGCGGTAAGCCGTCAGCATCACCAAACCAATCTTGCCCGAACAAGAATAAGAACGGAAGAATGAAGAAACGACTAAAATACGCACACGCCGGCAAATCTATAAATTTTCAACAATCCATGGCTTCAAACCATCACAGCATCGATCGGTTGGTGTCTTTGGGATGCTGTGCATATCCAATTATAATGCACGCACCCCCAACGAACTCCCAAAACAAGTAACCTCCTTGAGAGATGACACAATACCCAACTCCAATATATCTCCAAATTATGAGGGGCTTGAACCGAATCAATGTTGAGCTTGACGTCTCAAGTTCCCCAGCCTTCGGTACTTTGATTGGATCTGGACAGTGAGCAATGAGAAAAATTCCTAAAGTCATTGGGCATCTCCAATCCCCTTGGCCTCGGGCACCTATATATGCTCACCCGTAGGACAGAAACAGCTGCGTAAATTGAACACTTTAGCCGCTCTAAATCGTTGAATCGTACTGCCACGATTTAATTGCGTATGTGCTAGCGCGTCTATCTGCACAAATTGTACTGGCGGTTGCTGGGAGGAAATCCTGGGATCCACCGGTCAAAAGCCATTGCTGTTGAAAGGTCAGTTTCCGATATTCCTTACCAGGGTTCAGAACTCACAGGTTGAAGCTTGTGACTATGGGTATCAGTACATTTGCAGTGCCATTTGATTAGTACTAACATTTATATCATATCATCAATTCATCATGTAGAGATCTCTGCTTACTGTAGGCAGTACAAAATTGAAGCTTGTAACTTTTCTTCTTTTGTAACTTTGCTATTAGCTGCCTGTTCTTATCATGTAGTAACACTCGGAAAAGAACAGGGAGATTGTAGCTAAGAAAATGAAAAGCATAGCAAGGTCTGATTGAGATATGCCTTACCTGACACTGTAAACACCTCTTTTTTTCTCTTTGAGATGGCAACACTTGCTCTCAATGTGCACTGTATTACTGTAAGTCTGTAACTCACGCCTCAAAGCGAAGATTGCGCTGTTGGGCAGGAGTAGCAGTGGTCTTTGTCACAAGGTAAAGCATAGCATCTGAACATTTTCATGTACGCATGCCAACTTGCCGGTAAGATTCACGGACGAGAAGTTTGGACCCGTGGAGTTTCTAGATGGGAAGCATTTCGCTGATCGAGCCGCAAAAATCTACCCGGGCAATTTGCTTGAGATCGAAGCATGCATCAACAGATCAACTTCCAAGTGGAAGAGATGGGCTCAAACAGAATGTTGATTCGGCCTCTGTTCCGGTATAATTAACCCCAGTCGGTTGCGACGTAATACATGTTCATATTTGCAACTGAATTTCGTTTAACAATCATCAAACCAACAGAAATACATTCAAATTTCCCCAAGAACTTTAAATCAATCACGACTTATGAGGTTCATGTACGTGTTCCCATGCACGCACGCACGTACTACGGTACGGCGCCTAGCTCCAGCCCTGCACCGACCACCGCCTGTCGGGGTCCGGCCGCCACGACGACGATCGCCTCCGCTCCTTCGTCGTCGTCACCCCCGCCTCCTCATCTCCGGGCAGGGGTACCTGCACCGCCCAGGCCTCTGGACGGCGCGGGTGAGCTCCCCCCCGAGCAGCCTGGCCGCGTGGGGAGGGCACGCCGGCGACGACAACCACGTGCCGTCATCGTCGTCGGGGAAGGCCGTGCCATACACGCCCGGAAGGCGCTCGTAGCCGGTGCTGTTCAACTTGAACGATGCGTGACGTTGTTATATACGTGGGCGCGGCAACTGATGCGGCGATCATGCATGAACAGAGATTGAGGGAGGCCACTAATACGAGTTCTCTGTCACTGCATGTGGGCCCGCTTGACAGCTGAGGAAGAGTCTATATTTGCCACTACTAGTTTATAGTTCTTTCCATTTGCCGACAGCTCGACAGATGGGCTACGTAACTGGGCCGTTTTGGCCCATAAAAGTCTAAGGAGATATGGGCCTATTTCGGATTAGTGGCCGAATACGAGCCTAATAACCTGGCCTGCCTACGGAGATCCCCTGCAAACAACGATGGGTCGTGGCTTAGCGGCTAAGCCTTAGCCCATCCTTAATTGGGTCGCTACCATTGCTCGCGACGATCCTATCCAGAGGGTTCAGTTGAACCGTCCGATCTATCATCCGCGGTCCATACCAAATCGCGTGGGAGTTTCCGGCGGAGGCACTTGAGTTTCCTGCTATTCCTGTTGGGTCCCTCCGCAATGTCGCCGTCAGACCGCCATGGCCGGCGATGTCGTCCGCTGCAATCTGCATCACTCTCGTCCGCCTGCTCATCGGAGATGGAAGGAACTCCGTCGAGAGGTGGCTAGTAGAGGGTCTGATTTTCTCTTTGGTGTTGGCTCAACCGCCCGTGCCTGGAAAGTCCATCAGGATGCTCGATCTGCAGCGGGAGCCATCAGTTGGAGGAAGAGCGGCAGCAAGATCGAAGCAAACGAGATCCTTTGACGTACGTCAGTTGACTTTGTGTCACTGACATGTGGGTTCATCATATATCAGTGACAGAAAGTCAGCTGACATTACGTCATTTCAGATCGAAGAGCAGAACCACTGCCGTAAAAAGATGTGATGGGCAATTTTGCATATTCCACAACAACAAAAAAGTTGCAGCATCAAGTTGAAGGGTCTCGGTTTGATAATGCTGTTAGATATTATCATTTGTAATTATCTATATGTAAAACAACTGGTTCAATTGATCCTAATTGTTAAGATAATGGTTGTAATCTAGATTAGTTGAGAAATACCGGCCAGAATTGTTAGTCTTGTATGCCATGACGCTAGCTGTTGGCATCCATCTATATACATACGGCGCATCGAGGAATAGGTGATGACCGCTTCGTGCACCTCTGAAAACTTTCATGGTATTAGAGCACTACATTTTCCTCCCAATCCAATCTACCCATGGCGAGTTAGTCCCAATCTTCGGCTGGAGGCTCTCTCAGAGGAATCATGGTCACAGAGAAATTAGGCAAGGGAAACTAATTGATCTGGAAGGTCCAGGTTCTTGCTCTAATCCGAGGAGCCCGTCTTGATGGCTACCTCACTGGCGCCACAAAGGTGCCATCGGCGACCGTCTTCGTCAAGAAAAATGAGAAAGGCGTTGAGGTCCCCAATTGGCGGTTGATGAATGGATTGCCAATGACCAGCAAGTACTAGGTTATTTGCTAATCACTATGAGTAGATATGATCTCTCCCAGGTGGCAACGTGCATCACTGTTGCCTCACTCTGGAGCACAATTGAGGGGATATTTTCCTCAGCAGCAAGCACATGCTCCATCAACACCAAGATCGCGCTGACAAACATGAAGAAGGGTGATCTCAGCGTTGCGGAATACGTCGGCAAGATGCAGGCGCTGGCTAATGAACCAGTGACGTTCGGCAAACCTGTCAACGAAGAAGATATGATCTCGTATATCATTGCGGGATTGGATGAGGATTTTGAACCCATCATCTCCTATTTGGTGCCAAAATCTAAACATGTGAGCCTAGGAGAGGCTTACTCGTAGCTTTTCAGTTTTGAGCTCACATGAAACTCCGTCAGGAGCACTCGGCCAACCCTGCGCATAAAGGGTGTGGCTGTGGTAATCAGCAACAAGGAAGAGACCGTGGTAACCAGCAGCAACATGGCCACGGTGGAAACAACCGTGGCAAGGGGCGCGACAACAACTTCAACCAGCGACAAGGTAGAAACAACGTCGACAATCGACCTAAGTGCCAACTTTGTTAAAAAAAAGGGCACACTATGATTGATTGTTGTATAGGTACGATGAAGATTTCATGCCTGATGAAAAATATATAGGGCCAGCCGCCTCCTATGGAGTCGATTCAAATTGGTACGTAGACATTGGTGCTACGGATCACATCACCGGGGAACATGAGAAACTGACCATTCAGGACAAATATAAAGGCTAGGACCAAGTGCATACTACGAATAGCACATGTATGGTAATCACTCACATAGGTCATTCAGTTGTTAACACCCCATCTCGTCCTCTGTACTTGAATAATATCTTGTATGTTCCAAATGCCAATAAAAACTTGATTTTGGCATATCGACTTATGGTTGATAATTCAGCCTTCTTTGAACTATACCCTAAACATTTTTCTCTCAAAGATCATGCCATGAAGGAGACACTTCTTAAAGGATGATGTCATGGTAGGTTGTTCCCGCTTCCATCCTCATCACCTTCAGCTCATCAAGACAAGGAAGCCCTAGCAGCCATCACACCATCTCTTGAGTAGTGGCACTATCGCCTTGGCCATCCCTCATATGCTATCATAGAAAAGGTAGTTCATGATCATGATCTACCAGTTTCAGTTGAGTCCAATAAAATGTTGGTTTGTGATGCTTGTCAAAAAGGGAAAAGTCATCAGTTAGCCTTTCCCAAGTCATCTAGTGTATTTAATCATCCTCTAGAGTTAGTTTATTCAGATGTTTAGGGTCTCGCTCCTGTTGCTGGGGTGGAAAGAAATACTATGTCAGTTTTTCGATGCTTTCAGTCGTTTTGCATGGATCTATTTTCTCAAGCATAAATATGAAGTTCTCCAAAAATTTTAGGAATTTCAGAGTCTTGTTGAGCGCATGTTCAATAGGAAAACACATTGTCGAAGTTGGTCTTTCTCTTTTAGCCCATGCCTCTTTGCCCTTAAAATTTTGGGATGAGGCCTATCAATCGGCTATATATTGATTAACTGCACGCCCACTAAAGTCCTTGGCTATTCCTCTCCTCTTGAATGCTTGTTCAAACAAACCACATATTATGAAGCTCTCATAACCTTTGGGTGTGCGTGTTGGCCTAATCTTAGACCTTACAACTCTCACAAGATAAACTTTTCGCTCCAAGAGATGCACCTTTCTCAGGTACAATCTCATTCACAAAGGGTTTCGGTGTTTAGACTCTTGAACTGGTCGCATTTACATTTCCCATGATGTTGTTTTTGATGAGTCAATCTTTCCTTTTGCCGACTTAAACCCTAATGCCAGAACCAATCTTCGAAAAGAAATAACCCTTTTTCCAACTGATATGCTTAACCCTGGGGTTGTTTAGCTAAATGATCATGTGACTTATTACCCTGCAGTTCCTGCTAATTTATTTGATGCAGAAAATCTCGTTGTCATATGTGATAATGCGACCAATCCAGGAAATGGTGATACAGGCACGACTCTCAATATTGATCAAATGACAGATGCAGCAGTTGACAGCCTCTCCAGCCCACACTCCGATGGTGATTATGTGCAAGAGGACAACAGCCGCACGTTGTCACACCATCCTACTGATCCACCATCTACTGACCAATCTTCTGTGCCAGGGGGGAGAAGCACACCGTCTAGTCACATGCCTTCAAAAAGGTATTAGAAAAGAAAAACTATATACCGATGGCACTGTTAAGTATGGGTTTCTCACAATCACTGGGGAACCCGGAGATTTAAATGAGGCTCTACATGATACAAACTGGAAGCATGCTATGGACGCAAAATTTACAGCTTTATTATATAATAAAACATGGCACTTAGTTCCTCCACAAAAAGGTAGAAATGTTATAGATTGTAAATGGGTTTATAAAATTAAAAGAAAGTAGGATGAAAGCCTAGACAGATATAAAGCTAGACTAGTTGCTAAAGGCTTTAAACAGAGATATGACATAGATTATAAGGACATGTTTAGTCATGTTTTTAAAGCTGCTACCATCAAAGTTGTCCTATCTATTGCCATGTCTAGAGCTTGGACCCTAAGACAACTAGATGTACATAATGCCTTTCTCCATGGAATACTTGAAGAAGAGGTTTACATGAAACAACCTCCTGGGTATGAGGACAAGATGAATCCATATTACATATGTAAGCTTGATAAAGCACTTTATGTGTTTTAAAACATGCGCCTAGAGCGTGGTATGCTAAATTGAGCCAGAAACTTCAACAACTTGGATTTCAGGGTCCAAGGCATATACTTCTTTATTCTTTTACTAGCAATTATGCCCGTGCGTTGCAACGGGTGAAGTCGGGGCGCGGCGCGGATGGGGACGGGAGGGAGGGACGCAAGCGCGGCATTTTTATAAACACTCAAGGAGTTTTCTGCAAAATAGCCAGGTGTACTGCGAGTTAATTTTATAAACACTCAAGAAGTTTTCTGCAAAATAGTTAAGCAGAACAAAATTTTGGATGGAAACACTACTTGCTTTATAGATAGTTATAGATAATAAAGAAGGTCTAATAATCTTTGTGCTTATTTATGTTGATGATATAACTGTTGCTAGCTCAAGACAAGATGCAGTACCAGCTCTGTTCCAAGATCTTCAGAAGGAATTTGCCTTTAAGGATTTAGGAGACTTGCACTACTTCCTTGGTATAGAGGTAAATAACGTATCGACTCAAGAGAAATATGCTACTGATTTATTAAGAAGAGTAGGTACGACTGATTGTAAGCTTGTAAGTACACCTTTGTCGACTAGTGAAAAACTCTTTCTACGGAATACAAGGCCTTGGCTAATATAGCTACAACAGAGATTATGTGGATACAAACTTTATTAGAAGAACTTAGTATCTCAAGTCCTTCAATGGCTCGGTTATGGTGCGATAATCTTGGTGCTAAATATTTGTCATATAATCCTGTATTTAATGTCAAGACTAAGCATATTGAAGTTGACTATCACCCTGTATGTGAAAGAGTACAACAAGAGTAGCTTGAAGTGGACTTTGTTCCTACAGGAGATCAAGTAGTTGATGAATTCACAAAGGCATTATCATAAGACAACTTGAGAATTTTAAGTACAATCTCAACCTAGTGTTAACGATCAAATTTGATAACCAAATCCCTAAGTTTAAGGTCGAATTTGAAGCGAAATTGGATTGACAGAATAATCTGCGGAAAAGCAGAGGTTGCATCGGCTATGCTCAAATCGGCTGCGTAACGATCGGCTACGAGGTCAATCAGCTGAGGTTGGATCGGACAAAGATAGCCGATAGCCGATGCTGAGCCATGTGCGAAGGCAAAATCGTTTCCGGTAAAAGTGGTTGAAGATAAATAGAAGATTCGGTTTCCAAATTGCGCGTTAAAGGATATTGCCATCTATGGATAGAGTCCTGTAACGGCAATTGTATCTGTAAATTAGGAATTTGTTTAAACTGTTTATTGTAATGTGACATGGGTCCTTCTCGAGAAATTGTCGTATTTTAAATAGTAGTTTAGATAGAGTCCAGGGTCTGTACAGATAATGTTATTTTTGGGTATAAATAAGACCCGAGATCCCTGTAATTCGAATCACACACAATCAATACAACCTTCGGTGCATCGCCTCCTTTTTCTTCAGACGAACAGCTGATCCGGCTTCGGGCTGCATTGTTTCGATCCCCAAGTTCAGGTAAATATTTGTCATTAGTGGTGTATCTCGTCGAATTTAGTGCTTCCATCATTATGACACTCTAAATTCGATGATTTATGTTGCGCTATTTATCATATATTGCATATAATATGGACGATGTTTAGATATGTCTCGTCATCGGCTCACTTCTATCAGGAATTGGCAGCCGATAGAGCTAGATCTAAAGGTTGACCTAGATTATATGTGATATTCATCGTCTCGAGGTATTTACATCAGCTACAATAGATCAGATTGTTCTTTTTATACTTAATGTTGCATCAACATTGAACTATTAAGTCGTTCTTAGAACTTTTATGATCTGTTCGGCTAGATATATTTGGCTTAGAGACAGTGCCGGAGTTTCAGCCGGCCTTATCTGTTCTAATGTTCTTTTGATATATTCGTTATTGGGATTATTAAAACCGCCTCTTATATTAAGATCTTGCTCTAGTTAAGTGCCTTAAGCGAATCGGTTTGTCGCCTACATGACACGACCGATCTAGGTTTAGCGCATTTAGCTCAGATCAATATCTTTTCATAAGATAAATCGGAGTATTAGCCGATTCACAGTTGGACTTATGACATTGGCTAAGTTTGTTAAAGCATATATCTATTATTCTATGGTATATTTGGGTTAAGCGGCTAATACTGTCTCGCCAGTAGCCGATCTATTCTAGTCGCTTAGTTTAAATACACTTCGGAATAGCATATATATATATGTGGATTGACTCCTGCAGCCGATCCAGTAGGATCTAACTTAATACTTAACACATATATCTCTATTTTTCTTGTTGGTTAACAGATCAAACCAACTGGCACGCCATGAACAGCATAGGTAGCCGAGAAGGACCTGCACTGGAGTTAAGCAGATCTCCCAGGCCATCGCGTGAGAGAAATTTCTCGTCAACACGCTTCTTGGCATGCCCGGTAGGACAACCGCTGCCCCAGGACCAAATCGCTAATATGTTCAACGACAATCGGCAGTTAGAGCCGGTTACCTAGATTGGCCTGGACAGACAGTACAACGCCGATGGCCGGCAGCTGTTCCCGGGTCCACCAACACCACCACCAGCAAATCGGCCGCCTCCTGCTGATCATCCACTCAACTACCAGTATCAAGGAGGCCGCCAAGATCATCACTACAGGCCTCAGACGCCACCACCACTGTATCAGCAAGCACCCGCACCGTATGATCCATATGAGCCGATACAGCAGGATAACCGAACTTGGGCCGATTTGATTGTAGACGTCATGCGCGATCAATTCGGCCTCAAGCCAAAGGACTCAGGAAACATGTATCGGTATCCTTATCCAGAGCATTTTGGGCGGATTCCGTTGCCCAACCGATACAAGATCCCAGATTTTTTGAAGTTCTCAGGGCAAGACAATGTTTCGACCTACGAGCATGTCAACCGATTCTTAGCGCAAGGCATAAGCATCGGCCAGCGTACGCCTTGAGAGTTCGTTTGTTCCCACTGTCCCTTTCCGGATCGGTTTTTACCTCGTTTTCTTCATTGCCTTACAACTCAATTAAGAGCTGGGCCGATCTCGAAAAATAATTTCACAGCTACTTCTACTCTCGCAATCATGAAATGAAGTTGTCGGACCTCACCAGTATCAGGCAGAAGCACAACGAGTCGGTTCAAGAATACATCCAAAGCTTCTGAGAGATGAGGAACCAATGCTACAGCCTGGTGCTGTCGGATGACCAGCTAACCGATTTGGCCTTCCATGGCCTGATCGCGTCGATCCGTGAACGTTTCTCCGCTCAGGACTTCGACAGCCTGGCACATCTGGCACATAAGATGACGGCCATGAACAAAGATTTCAAGACACTAGGAAGGTCGTCAAGAACTTAACTCAAGTCGTCGTTGAGTCGAATTCGATTCCAATGACGATGACGCAGAGGTGGCGACACGAATGGGCCAAGAACAAAAAACCATCGTCGCGCGTGGCCGCCAAGACGGCCAAAGAAGAAAGATATGACTTCGACCTCACCAAGGCCGACGGGATTTTGACTTCCGCTCAAGGAGAAATAGATCTAGCTTCCGAGAACCACGTGATCCCATCGACCGAAGAACTCAAGAAGAAAAATATTACAAGTGGCACAACTGCACATCTTATGCCACCAACGATTGTAATGTCTTCAGGCAGCAAATTCAGTCGGCAATAGAAGCCGAAAAACTCAAGTTCGCCGATTCCAATCGGCCGATGAAGGTAGATGGCCACCCCTTCCCAATCAATATGGTTCAAACCGGCCCTAGGCAAGCTGATCAGCAACGCAGAATGACGTACAACTTAGCCGAAACTTTGAGAGGGGTCAATACAGAAGGAGAGCCGACTGGAAGCCAAACCGCGCCAATCAACATGGTGCGCCTCGTTGCCCGATCGGCTGATCAATGGCCGATCGGCACGAACAGCCGCCCCCACCCCCAACAGCAATCTTGGCGGGAAGAAGCTTAGGTTGAAAGGTTTTATCGGCAAAGGCCAGAAACACGAGGCCGTCGGTATGACGAGAATCACAGGGTGCCGATCCCCATTGGCATTGTGAATTCTTCGTGCACCGCCGGGAGACCGGGATGAGGCCGCCAACGCTAGAAAACCGCCCGCTTGCGCGAGTACCCCGAGGACGAACACGAAAGCCGGCCAATCACCATCCAACTCGGTTCGTCCCAAGGCCCGTTCGGCTCAACCGGCGTCAGTCCGTACATGATTGGCTAGGGCTGATCCATCAAGACTTCTTCGACGAAAACAAACACGACGACTACTACGACGAAGAAGAGGCCGATGATGAAGAATCCGCCAATCCCCAATGGTGCCCCTCCGACCTCTTCACCAAAACACAGAAATGAAGAATTCAAAGGTTAAAGCGTGAAGGAAGGGAAGAAGAAGTTCGGCAGATGATCCAAGAACAACGCCGTCGACTGGGTAAGATCAAAAGACGATGGATCCCCAAAGAGAAAACTGCCACAGCCGACGAGGAGCAAGCCCAGGAGAGTTCAGTCGATCAAGCCAGGAGGGCAGCCAAAGGGAAAGACAAAGTCTCTGCATCGGTCAACATGATATTCATATTGCCAGCCGAATTCGGTTCTCCCGAAGCCGAATTTGATTATAATCATATCTATCTCGTCTATCATGACATAAAAAGTATCTATATTTTTTATAAAAAAGAATAGGGATGGTTCTGTCACCACCTCACTATCAACTCTTATCTTTTCTAAGAAAAAGGAAGAAAAAAGACATGTAAAGTTAGAGAATCAACATGTCAACTAAAAACAGCGTGGAGCTAACTACGTTCAAGAAAGTAATAAATATATACAATAATTAAGAGAAGATAATAAATATCAATATTTTTTAACTAAAACCCGTTGCAACAATACGCTTGTATATACTACATTAGACTACACATGCAGAATAGCATGTATCCAACAGGGGATGTCTGAATTTTGAGCATATGCACGTCCACAGCAGCAAAGTGGCGTCGCTGGGAATGTTTCAGGAGCCATGAGAAAGGACAATGATCTTGATGCACCACTGAAGTACTGATCAATGTTGATGTTCAGAACAGACTTGAGATCCACCGGCTTCTCAGGCTCCTCGAGGTAGAGTGGTACGAACAGGCCAGGAGACTGGCGCCGATGCCGATGCCGATGCCGATGCCTACGCTGATGCCGACGCCCACTCTGACGCCGGTGGTGAACCACGAGAAGTCGCCGTCCTCGTCTTCCTCGCCTGCAGGCTTCATGTAGAAGCCGTCGTAGTCGGTGTCGCCGGCGTCCGGCTCCGGCTTGTAGCACCTGTACTCCGACGCCTGCATGCACGGTGCAGCTCGCGTGTTTCAGTTCAAGAAACGGAAATTCATGAGAGAAAAATGTTGGGATTTTACCTCTGTTTCATGCTTCGGAGGCAGCATTTCTTTCGCGTCCTCCGCCGGCTCGCTGCACTCGGGGATGGGCTCCATGAAGGCCTTGACCTGGCGCCGCCTCCTGAACCGCAGCTGCATCGCCCTGGTGAAGATGACCGGAGTGCCGCGGGCCAGGCCGGCGACGTACACCTCGACCACCGGCGGCTTGGTCTCCTTGCTGCCGCGCCTCAGGAGGCCCGACCCGCGCTGCGCCGCGACCTGGCACTTCATCAACCAGCCGCCGCCGCTCTTGCCCCCCGCGCCGTCGGCGTCGCGCGTCTCCAGGATCCCGACGAGGAGCCGCTCGCCTCCGCACTGGACCTCGAACCGCACGCTCCCGGACACCCTGACGTCCGCCGTGCTGACGAAGGTGTAGGAGTCGCCGCTCTCCGAGACGGCGGCGCCGACGCCGGCGCGGTCCAAGCGGAGCGACACGTGGCCGTTGCTGACGACGTTGCCACCTTTCACCTCGAGCACGGTGTCCGGGGTGAGCGGGGCGTGGGTAACGGTCAGGGAGTCCATCATGGACTCGTTCACCTCGCACCTGCTCACCCTCAGGAAGAAGACCTTGAGGCTCAGCCAAGACGATGGCTCCGGCGTGGTCATGGCGACTTCTGTTCCGGGAATTTTCCCCATGTTTCCTAGATTCTTGGACCTGAGTTGCTCACATCAGAGATGGATTGGGCGAGGGGATTTGAACAATCAGATAGTAAGCATCCTCGGGTATTCCATCTGCAACAATGAAAAAAAGGAAAATGAGTTAGTGGAATGGAAGGATTTTAGGTATCTGTGATGAACTGCACCATGACAAAGTTTCAGCCGAGTGCGACTGTACAAGTCATTGATTTTAATACTGCTCATGTATTATGAATTCTACATAGGCCATAACGGAGGAAAACCTATGACCTATGAAATAGGAAACAGAGAAACAGAAAATAGATTCTTGGACGAACACCTTGCTAATTCCTGAATTTAACATACAGATATATACTGGATACTTCTCATGAACTATGACGAATTCTGCATACAGGAAAAATAAAGGAAGAACATATATTCAGTGATACAGAAACACAACTAGAAATTGTTTAACAAAAACAAATCAAACTCTCAAACAATTCATGAACTTCTTAGAGGATGCAGTGCTAAGGTTCCTTTAGAATTCCCCTTTCATTTTCTAAACTAAGGCTGAAGTACTGGTGAATAATTTGAAAATTCTTTCATACTGTATAAAGATGGAACATGAAAGAAGAGGATGATAAAATCATAATGTAATCATAGTCATGATCCCCACTAGCACAAAGTATAATATTTTGGGGAATCAAAGAATAAGATACGATTTCGAGTTTCTGACTTAACACTGACCACCAGAAACATCCCCCAAACAAGGGACCTTGTGTAGTATTTCCATGAACACTATCGAAGATGACAGAGGTAAGCAGGGACATAATTCCTTACCAGATTGAGCTCCTGAGCTCAGAGGTGCCTGGCTACTCTTTCCCCTCTTCACACATGCACACGGAGTATACTAAGGAAGAGACGAACAGTGGACTAGTAGTCCTGAAAAGAAGTTTTCCTCTCCATTATATGAATTTATTTCTCCAAGGAATTGAGCCCCGTAAATCCCTCAACTGACACCTCACACAATGCGCACGAAAGTCCAAAAAACACCTCTTCATGCATGACTGCGTAATTCCGTTTGTACTTTTGGCTGCCCAGAAGAAAAATATATTAGTTGTCATTCGAAAAAGAAATAATAAAATATATAGTTGTCCATGAAGAAAAATGGAAATTGCTTTTGCTGGCAATTTTTTATTTAATTTCTCCATGTGTAATTGTGAACAAATGCGCATATGTAACTGATTGGGGGCCTTTTAACGTGCGTTCAATTCCACAATCTAAATAGTGGTAAATCATCAAATCTAACTTCCTGCTATTATTTAGCTTCAGATACGTATTTTGTTTACAGCCACCTATATATATACACATAAAGGACATGAAACCAGTTGTGGATTTTTTGTTTCTCTCTGTTTTTATGTGGTTTGTGCTTCTGACATGTCGATATCATTTTTGCAAAAGTGGCTAAAAAATATACCCAGCCAGCAGCAGTCATGTTCAAACAAAGACATGAATTTAGGTGGCTGGAAACAAAAGGAGCACAGCCTAGTGTTTAAGATCTTGAACTAGGTAATGGTAGTCTTACTAGTCTCCATCAGCTGTTTCATGCCACATATAACAATTTTATTGATGGTGATATGTAAGATCTCCGCCACATCTTGGGAAACAAAAAATATATTACAGCTTATGATTCTCCAACAAGCTTTCGTTTATCAGTAGTAACCAAAATTTAAACTTTTAAGTTGTTTTGATGTTTTTATCGTAGTTTTTTATATTGGTTTTAAGTAAAACATTTTACGCATAAAATATCTTTTGGTTGCTAATAAGCGTTGCATGTTATAATCAGTCGTAGGTGACACGATGAGACTGCTAACATTTGGATAGCCATGGTCTATACATTGTTCAAATCAGAATAGATAAAAATCTTGTAGGAAAATACAGTGGATACTTTTTAAATATCCATGTAATGTGAAGAGTTAAAGACAGAAGACGTTATATTATTTATGCCAAAAACCTCAAAGATAGTCTTTGGCATACAAAATAAAACTGTATCTGGTGATACAAGCAAAAAAACAAAATATAGGCAACGCATTAAATGTGAATATTTTTTCAAAGAAGTACTTGACAAAATGGAAATAGAGCCAATAAGATTTAAAAACACCTGACAAAAAAATATAGGCAACGCATTAAATGTGAACAATTTATTTTGAAAAAAACACTTCACAAAATGGAAATATAGTCGAATAAATTTTTTAAAAAAACATTTGACAAAGAAATTTGAAACGCACTAGGTTGGGGTCGAACCTACGACCTTTCTGGGAAGTTGAAAAATGGGCATCTGAAATTAGGGAATGAAGCATTCAATCTGTTAT
Organism: Oryza australiensis; assembly: GCA_019925245.2. NCBI lineage: Eukaryota > Viridiplantae > Streptophyta > Magnoliopsida > Poales > Poaceae > Oryza > Oryza australiensis. The sequence continues at coordinate 188,108 of JAIFGZ020000117.1, forward strand.
CATCCCTAATTTCCTTTTCTTTATACACTCGAGCTCTTACAGGTTTCTCATTTCGTGTAGCCATGCCGTGTTGTCCTCGCGGTAGCACAAAAATCGCAAAAATCGTAACGAAATGAACAGTAGATGGTTTTGAATTTGAATCGATTTCAAGACGTTTTGCCGTGCCGCGATTTTCGTCTGAACCGCATGAAAACCGTGCCAAAAACCGTGAAAACCGCGCCAAAAACCGTAAAAACCACGCCCAAATAAACAGTGACACAATTTAAATTTGAACCAAATTCAAATCAATGTTGTGCTACGATTTTCGCTTAAACCGCGTAAAAACCACGCCACATACCGTGGTTTTCGCGGCGGACAGAACGAAATCTATTTTTTGATAAAAATAAATATATTTTTATGATAAAATAAATTTTTTGAATTTTTTAAATTTGTACGAAATTATTCAAATAAAACTGTGGAAATTATCCTTTCGTACCCCACGATACACATGAAAATCGTAGCTGTTTTCTTTGTATAGGTAACCCTAGTTACGGTCTAGGAGGAGCATCCCGCTTCACCGGCGCCGCTCCCCGGCCTCGCGCGCGGAAGCTTGGAAGACATACTTGGTGGAGCGTGTGTTGCGGTGCTGTACACTGCACAGCCGCCGAGCACCATGTGCAGTAGCGCCGCAAAGCACCACGTTTGCATCACTAGAGTTTCGGCATGCAGGGGTTGAGATGGGCCGTCCACCGTCTGGAGCTTGGCCACCTCGCAAGTCAAGTCCGGTGCGCCGCAGCGCGCGTCGGCGTCTCCCCGGAGTTCCTATCGGACGACTGGATCACACATGTTACTTACTAAAAATCATCATTTTTATTGGTTTTATTTGGTTTGCTGGTGTAATTCGTTTCTCTCTCTCTCTGTGTAATGTTTTGCATGTCTTCTGTTTATGCGTATCTAAATTGTAATTCTGTACAGCATGTACGTAGTCTCAAGTTGTTGTTATTCGCTCAAAACTAAAACTGTAAATTCACATCATCTTCACGTCTAAAAATATGTATGAAATTTTTTTATGCTATGCACTTCTTACTGCCCATTATATATACTGTCACCTACCCGCTAAGTATTATAATCGATCACTCCTTTTAAATCTAAGCATGTATGTAACCAAAAAAGAAGCAAATCTCGGATAACTTGCATCCATACAAGCCATAAAAAATGAGCAAATCTCAGATAACCTCTCGCAATTAAATTCATGTATGCATGCACAAAATAAAAATAGCAAATAATTGAAAGAAAGAAGTGAACTCTGATTTTCGTCCGTTGAATTATGAGTGAGTAAGAGAAATATATTAGATATGAATCGTTACTAAAATGCATTATAAATGATAAAGATAAAGATAAAGATAGAGATTACCAATAAACATATGAATCTGGTTCCATTAACAGTGTTATTTGATTTCATTATAAGTGGTGGACTAGGATTTGGTACTTGGGTAGATAAACAAATATTAAAATAATATAAAACAATAAATTATCTCATTATTATATAATATTATAAAATATTACAATATTTTTATGGAATATTTTTAGCTATTATATTATTATAATATATAAAAAACCTTAAGTAATTGTTATTTATATTATATACTAGAAAAATAGCACATGCATTCTAACGGATGAATACATAAATTTATTATTATATTGTACATGCTACTAAATTCGTAATCAAACTTATCATACGTATTTTTTTAAAGAAGGTATATATAGATATAGCTTTAATAAATTATATCTTGAATTAATATTAAAGTTTAATTAAATAAGCAAAGTAAAAAATATGGTAAATATAATTTTCTTAATATATTATGTATTGAAGTATTTTTCTTAAATTCTCTATGATTAATTACACTCCCTAAAATTTTCTTAGATTTTTTAAAGCTTAGTCATTAATTTTGATAATACAAATATTTTCAGAGGTACCATCCCCCAACAAAGTCCTTTGTATTTTCTTCTCGAATACACCTGAGATGGGCCATCAGTCATAGTAAAAAAATGTGTAACATGGCTAGCTTTAGGTGAATAATTTGAGGCAAAGATGGTTTAAAGTGACACTTGGTTAATTATAATTATAGTCGGATCAAACATAAGAGAGGAAATTCAGGCCTCGTTTGGTAGGGCCCAATTCTAAACTTCAACTCCAGTGGAAGCTGACTTCTATAGGAGCTGGAGAGGGTATGAAAGTGTTTGGTCAGATTGGGCAGCTGTTGGTATGAATTTTTTACCCACGCTGCTCTGGGAGATCTGCTTAACTCCAGTGCAGGTCCAAATTGGTTGCCTCTGGTGATTGAGTGGGCGTGCCAGTTGGTTTGATCCTGTAACCAACAAGCAAACAAAGAATAAGCGTCTGATTAGGGTTAGATCTCACTCGATCGGCTATGGATACTAATAAATATATAATTGTTATCCCAAAGCATATTTAGATTAAATGGTTGGAATAGATCGATAGTATACCGAGACAGTATAAATCACTCAGATCTAAAAGTACGCTATGAGCATAATTATATATATTTATAACCTAGCCGATGTCGCACATATAATGTAAATCGGCTAGTACTCCGATATGTTTTATAAAAAAATATTAATCTGAACTAAATATGTTAAATTAAGATCAATCGGCTCTTAGTATATCCTAACAGATTGATGCTGAGCTTAACCTATTTAAGTAGATTAGGATCTTAATATAAAAGGTTGTTCTAATTCATCTAGCAGTAATAATACATAAAAATGATTAGAACATGTAAGACTGGTTGAAACCCCGGTTCTATCTCTAATAGCAAACATTGAACCAAATAAATCTATATAATTCTAAAGGCGATTTAATAGGTCGATTAGATGCAACATTAAGTACCAAAAAAATTATAGGATCTATATAGGCTAATAAGAACTCTTCGAGATGGTAGATACGCCATATAACCTGAATCAACCTCTGAATCTAGCTCTGTCGGTTGCTATCTTCAAAGAGATATTAGCCGATAGCAAGATAGATCTAGATATTGATCTAGATTATATGCCGTATATGATAAATTAAGCAATTTGTAATATCAGAATCAGAGTATCATAATGATGAAAGCACTGGCCCCGATACCACAAGCCGCTTGTAACAAGAAATTACCTTTCCTGGAGATCGAAGTCGATGCAGCCCAAGGTCAAAGCAAGAACTCGTCAAGAAAAATGTAAAACAAAATGTTGGCAATGCGTCGAGGTTTCTATTGATATGTGTTGTTTTTTATTTTTTACAAGGTCTCGGATCATATTTATACCCGAATACATAATGAGTCCATAACGGACACGATTCCTATTACAGATTGAATCTCTAAACAAACCGACATTATCACAAAAAAGAAAACCATACAAAATATCCTAACTTAAAAGATACAATTGTCGTTGCAGAATCTTATCCGTAGATAGCAATATCTTTAACACACTTTGAAAATTGAATCCAATAACTATCTCTTAAGCTTTCCTTCCGGGCCCGACCTTTCCTTCGGTGTCCAATCGGAATCGGCTATCCTGCTCCGACTCGGACTCAGCCGACTGGCTCCGTAGCCGATTCGGACTTAGTCGATACAATCTCTGTTTTCACAGATCGTGCATTCCTCCGATTCCGCCTCAATCTATGTTTCAAACCTGGGGATTTGCTTATCAAATTTGGTCATTAATAGCAGCTCCACGCCATCACATCTCTCGTCGCCATTTCATCGAACACCTGGTTGGCATCGTCATGTCGCCGTCGCCGTCGTCGTCGCACGCGCGTCGCCCTATACACTCCACTCCACCCGCACGCCACCGCACGCGCGCGCGCGCCGCGACGCCGACCCCGTCGCCGCTCCGCCTATGCATAGCCGCCCACGCGTCGCCTGCCGATGCTGACGACGCTCAGCCCGTGCACTGCCGCCTATTTGTCCTCGTGTTTTGCTTAGCATTCGTGTCACTCGTCTGCCGCCATCGTCGGTCGTCGCCCTAGCTTTAGATGGGAAGAATAGAGGTACGAAGGGGTAGTTCAATGACATATCACATAAATATATGAAAAAAATTAAATAACTAGGTTTTTTTAATAGAGCGAAGCGGTGGAGCAGAAAGAAATCCACTGTCGTAGTAATTTTGTGGAATAACTATGTAAACTCCGTTTCAAAAATAAAAATAAAGAATTTGTATCATTTGGTATATCTTCAGCTCTAAGTTGGAGTTGGGACATGGGAGATCACTGTGCGTCGAATACTCGAGGATCTCCCCCGTCCTCTCTGCGTCAAAGAAAATTTCCTCTTCTCCGCTCCTTGCGCCTGCGCCGATCTCCATCTCGCGAGCAGGGGAGGGGCGCCGTCGTCCTGCTGCATCCTGGTGAGCATCCACATCCTCTTTCTGATTCATCTCTATCTCCCACCCACTTTTGTCTCGAATTTGCTTGCGTTAACCCTAGCTTCTCTTCTAGATCTGGAAGAAGCTCTTCTCTTAATTTTAGAGCCTTAACCTTAAGTAACAGTTTGTTTGTTCCCCCCAAAAGTTTGGTGGTTCAACTGAACCCCCATATCCCAAGTTGGATCCGCCCCTGTCCATTACCTCTCTCTCCTCCCCGTCAGCCATGATCCAGGCGGTAATGGTGATGAGCACGCAGGGCAAGCCGCGCCTCCTCAAGTTCTACAGTTACCAGGTTCCAACTCTAACCCATTCACCATCCCCTCCAATCTTAGCCCAACCGACAAGTGCTGGGTCAGCCGCTTACCTGCTTGATGAAATGCTTTTTGCCTCTGTGCTCTCCTCTTCTATCTGTTATCCGTTTCACGGATTGGTTGTTGGATGCAGGCCCCCGAGAAGCATCAGGACCTCGTCCGTGGCATCTTCCAGTGTATGTATTGCACGCGGTCCACTTTCCAGTTCTTTTCACCTTTTATATATGATAGTATGTTTGATCTGTGAAGCACGTTTTGCAGTGTTGTCTGCAAGGCCGGACAATGTGAGCAATTTCGTCAAGGTCGATGCAATCTTTGGACCGGTAATGACCCTCTCCAAGACCGGTAATGACCGTCTGCAATCGGCTCGCTTCAAAGCCGATGCCAGAGATGCCTTTTGCTTTTGGCTTGATGCTTTTAGTTAAGCGCTTTCTGTACTTGCCCTTGTAACTAACCTTCTAACCAGCTAACTCGCCCAGTAAGTATGCCCGCTCCCTTTCATGCTGATTAATATAGTTCGTTCTTTCTGTGGGGATTTTCCCCACAGTATTGCCTTTCAAAAAAAAAAATCTTGCAAAAATCTAAACACATGCTGGAACTGACATGGGAATTTTTGATATCTCCTTGCTCTGATGTCAGTTGGTCTCCCTCTTTTGCTATAACCTATCACTATCTTAGATTTTTAGTCAATCTGTATGCGATTGCAAATGCTTGCAAGATTAGATGAAAGAAAAAAGGTTGATGATTTTGATTTTCCTTGCTCTGAAAAAAAAACTGACACTGCTAAAAGTTCATGTCCTCATGAGATTTCATGTTTCTCTTCTATCGCAGTATAAACAACATTATTTGGCGATTTGTATGATAGCATGATGGTCAAGAAGGTTTGTTTTCTTATTTGCACTTGCAGGGTGCGAAATTGGTCTACAAGCATTTGGCCACGTTGTACTTTGTTTTTGTCTTTGATAGCTCCGAAAATGAACTCGCGGTGCTTGATCTTGTACAAGGTAATCTAGCGACTTATCATTGAGGGCTTGTTTGGTTGACAGGGACTAAAATTAGTCCCTGTCACATCGAATGTTTAGATGCTATTTTGGAGTATTAAATATGGACTATTTACGAAACTCATTCATAATCAATGGATAATTTGCGAGATGAATCTAATAAGCTTAATAACACCATGATTTGACGATATGATGCTACAGTAAACATTCGCTAATCATGGATTAATTATGTTTAATAGATTCGTCTCGCGAATTATTCTCCGATTCTGCAATTATTTTTATAATTAGTTCACATTTAGTCCTTTAAATTGATATACAAACATTCGATGTGACGGGGACTAATTTTAGTCCCCTAACCAAACACCCCTTGAAACTAATTATTAGTTACTGAAACTTTTGGACTCATATGACATGCCAGCAAGGCGACAACCATACAGGCGGGGTTTACACTAGCCGACCAAACTATTTGTTATGTTCATGTTCGATCTTGCTACCCACTTCAGTTGTTTGACTTTCCTTAATACATGTTCATTGTATTTGCTCTTTGGGCTTGTTTATATCACCTCTATTAGATTCGAACCCATAGCTGATGACAGTGGTGCTTCTTTCAGTTTTAGAGTTCATAAGTTACTATTTAGTATTTACCATTCCCCAAATAATTGATGATTTGCCACTCAAACCCCAACCCCCGCCCCAAACATGCACTGTTTTGTTTGTCCAATGCTGGGCAACTGCTGAACTACTAAGCTCTTTTCTCTTATGTTAAGTTCACTTAAATCTCTGTTTTATCAGCTGTGATTCCAGCAGTTCAATTAATCTGTAGAAACTTTATCTTCTGCACAGTTTTTGTCGAAACATTGGACAGATGCTTCAAGAATGTATGTGAGCTTGACATTGTATTTAACTTCAATAAGGTAAAGTGATTCTCATGTGTTGATCCTTTTATTTTGGATGTGCTCCATTGAGGCCAGGCGTGAGGAACATAAAAAGGGTCAAGTTAATAAATCATGCTTATGGACCTTTACAAGAGAGGACCAATATTGTTTTGCTTGTAAGTTAGTTTGTTTTGTTAGTACACGAATGGTTAAAAAAAAACAGTAGTCTGGAAAATTTGTTAGGCTAAGTCCACCTTTGGTGATGCTGCCCTCAATAGTTAATACCAAAATGTAACAGTAGCATGGTGTTGCTGCCATCTGCCCCCTGCTTCCGCAATGTCTACAATCTACACCATGTAATGCTAAGGTGTATATATTTATATGGATTTGTGCAGATTTTTTTTGTTGAGACAAACATTACAGCAATTCATCCCAGCTGCCTTTGCTCGTGTCATTGTTACTACTTAAAGATTACCAGCATTCTTATTAGGCTGATTGCGATATCAAATGCAGCTGCATACAATTTTGGATGAAATGATACTTGGGGGACAAGTGATTGAAACAAGTTCAGAGCAAATAATGAGATCTGTAGAAGAGATCGCAAGGTTCTTACTCTCTACTGCCTTCCCCTTGCACATGCTGCGTGCATGTTTACGTGTAATCCTAACAATATTCATTTTCTTGACGCAGGCTAGAGAAACAGTCAAACACAACCAGCCTCATACCAAAGTCGATTTCAGAGCGTTTCAGCCGTTGAGCCATGAGAACTTCACTCATGGACAGAAGCTTTAAAGGCATGAGCAGAAGAAAATCAGATTGCATTTTTCTCCAGTAGCGTTGCAGTTCTCTGGAGTCTTGAGCATCTACTATCTGACATGAACATGAGAACTTGTAGCCATCATGAATATCTCAGTGTAATATCCATCATGAAATTGTATGATGTGACCTGAAACGTGAATTTTTCAGTATCTGGCTATGCTTGCCGATTGCAAGTTGAGGCCTCATGTCTTCTAGACAAGATAAAGCATAGCTTGTTTCTCATTCGGCTGATTGCGATATCTGATGTTGTTATTTAAACAAATGCAAAGGTCGTTGTGTTGTCTTCTGAATTCAATATCTGATGCATTGTATGTATTCATTGTGTTCTCTTCTAAATCTGTATTTCTACATTGTTGACTCTGAAGTACACAGGTTGTTTCGGTACAGTTTTATCACCGAATGAGTACACAGCTGAACGTGAGAGCTACCGCGTGAGTATTCTCTCTTTTTTTTCTCCCTTTTGGCTCTCGCTCTCTCCTGTGAAACCTCAAAATTTTCTGATGACGGGAGAGAAGTGTCAGAAAAATGGGAATCGGAGCTTCCATCACACTGCTGCATTGAGATATGATGGAAAAGGATGCTCAAAAGCCTCCAAAGCATGGTTCCTCTTGGGCTGTGTTTGGGGTTTATTTACATTTATCCCTTAAAGTATAGGCCCTGTGAGAGGGCTGTGTTTGAGGTTCATTCACATTCATCTCCTGAAGTACAGGTCCCGTGAGATATGTTTGGGACATATTCTTATTCAACTCCCGAGGCACAGGCCCTCATGGGCTATGCTTGAGTCAAATTCTCATCCAACCCTTGAGGCATGGCCCTCCGTGGGTTATACCCGGGACACATATACCATATTTGTCCTCAAGACGTGACCCCCCATGGACTGTGCTCGGGGCACTTTCTCATCCGGCCACAAGGCATGGCCCCTCGTGAGCTGTGTTCAGGGCACATCTATCATATTTGTCCACGAGAGACAACCCCTTGTGGGCTATGTCTGGGGTACATCTACAATCTTCTCCTTGGGCATAACCCCTGTGGGTTGTGATCGGGGCAATCCATCATATGTCCTTGGGCACGGACCTCCGTGGGCTACTCTCGAGGCACAACTACTATCTGTGACGGGATGTGTCATCCTGCTGCATCCGTCAACAAGTAAGCTTCGCATTCAATGAGAGGTGATGTGTATCAGTCCGACGTCCGATCAAGGCGACATGTGATATGATAGTGCTGACCATGCGACAGGTCCGACAGACACCCCCTCGTCCACATCATTTATTCAAAATTGTGTGTCGAAGGAAAAGACAATGGGACGGGAATGAGCTGCCTCGTGCCCACTAGCATAACTGGCATGCATATTCTAGGCCTAACGACTAGGCCCACTAGTAGTAATATAATCTGCACCTAACCCCTGTACTAGGATCTATTTGCAAGAAACATGCCACTATGGTATCCCCTTCCGACTATAAAAGAAGGACCTAGGCCACCAAAGAGAATGATAGGACTCTAGCTAAATTAAATCCTAGTCACATTGTAGTGATGAAGGGTGGATCCTTTCCCAGTTAAAACAATAATCCCATATATCTCATTGCAAAGCCTGATCACACATAGCAAAAACACAGGAGTGAGGTGTCACGCATCGTGCGACTTGAACCTGTATAATCTGTGTTCATCTCTCTCTCCAACCTCAATCCAAATCATTGGCTCAATTCCACGCAGGGCGTTCCCTGGTCGAATCTCCAAGGAGGGTACTCGCTTTCCTGCTAAAGGAGTTCTATACTCCGACAAGAAAGAGATAGATCAGTGCCTAAAGGTGCGGTTATGCATGTGAAGGCGAAGAGGAGGAACGGTGGTGGCTCATGGAGAAAGAACGGTAGTGGCGGTGCATGGAGGAGGAGTGGCCACTAGTGGTTGTTGGCGGTAGAGTTCACTGTCGCCACCATCCCCAACCGAGTTCCTTGTATTTTTTTTCTCAAACACTACTAAAATGTGGGTCACTAGTCATCGTAAAGAATTTATAACATAGCTAGTTTTAAGTGAAATTTTAAGATAAATATGGTTCAAAGTGACACTTGGTTAATTATATTCGGATCAATTTATGTATAGAAAATGTGAAAAAGAATTTGAAAATTTTGTTCTCAAAAATATTTGAAAAAAAGAGAGCCCCTAATTTTTTTACAGGAATAGGCCATTGTCGTGTAGGGGTTGATAGAACTTGTTGACAACCTCGCTGTGTAGATAAATGAAAATGAAAATATTTGCTCTGTAATCACTTGGGAGTAATGCGAAGTCGTGAGTTTGCACAAAGGGGAGGCGAACTGGACACGACATCGCGCATTGGCAGCGCGAACATGGGGGACGACATCATGACTTCGTGCTCTGGCTCGGTCTCGCGCCCCCGTAGCATGAGGTGGTGCGAGGCCTCGCTTGCTTGTCACGCGAGATGGCTCTCGACTTCGCGGCGCCCACACGCGATTTGCTGGGGCACGTCTAATGCAGGAGCCTTCGCGAGATTCCCATGTCGCGAACGCTTTTTTGTTGTCCCCACGTGGTGTAGTCAAACAATTTTTATGCTAGCTTAGGGTGAAGGAGATTAGTGCCTCCCAAAATCTCATGTAGATCTCCAACAGGTATTAAATTTTACATAAAACTAATCTTCGACAAATCTTGTATAGGGTTTTTTATTTTTCTAACCCTTCATCCTGAGTTTCTCGCTGGTTTTACAGAGTCGTTATTTTTTAATCTATTTGAATGATGTCACACAAATAGAAAACCAACTTCTACAAAGATTATTCAAACAAAAATTATACATAACTTTTATACAACAACCTTTAAAAATACTGTTAGCATGTGATTAATGCTTCCTTCAGCGTGGTTGTTATACATTTTATATTGCGTTGACTATATTTGAACGAATATAAGCATTTAATTCAAACATATTTATAATGAATAATTGAACATATCAAAACAATTTTTCAATATTAAAATATAGATTCAAATTTAAAACTTCATATTCATAATTTAAAATACACAAGTTTATACTGAGAAACTTTGAACAGGATATTCCCACATAGGCCTCGCCCATGATAGCAACATATATCGCCTTTGTCACTTACCATTGAAAAAAACAGACTTGCTAAAACAAAGTCTCACACGTAAGCGGAAAGTCTGGATGGTTAAATCTCGGACACGTTCGCTAATCCAAACAGCGATAGTGCTGGCGTCCTTACGGGACTATCATGCGAACTCGCCGCAGCGATGAGGCCTGTCGTTTTGCTTACGGAGCACGCGACGCTGTTTGACTTCGCAGACCTAAACAGCGATAATGCTAGTTTACTCGTGTCCAGAGTTTCCCTCGTTTTTGTTACCCCGCATGCTATGGCGGTTACTGTAGTAACCACCAGAAACCATATGAGATACATATTAAAAAGTTCAAAATTTCAAGTGTGTGGTTTCGTCGCGATAACTACTATATCAGCTACGGTAAACGTGCGGTTTATGACGGTTATTACACTGCTAAATGACGCTAATAGCTCTACTAAACATCGGTAACCAAAGAAAATCGTAGGGTTACCACGGTAAACCGCACGATAACCGCCAGTACGGAGAGAATCTTCTCATATGGGTCTTAACGGATCGAATGAACAGTTCATATAAGACCCAACAAATATATTTTTTTCATTTATCTGAACTCAATTCGGATTTGGTCTCAAAAGTGAATTTATCTTGTTAGTTTTCAAATATTTTTTTCACCATTCGACACTATAATTCAAGAGCTACCACCAAGATTTTTTTTAATAATTCGAATTTAACAAAATTTATTCAAACTTGGTCACCGGTTAACTTACCGAACCTTTGGACGGTAAGGGTAAATCCTGCTCGTGTCCCTGCCACACAAAAGCCCTGTTTAGTTACATCCAAAATGTGAAAACTTTTAAGATTTTGGTCACTTTTGAGTTTTGAAACTAAACATGTGGGTGTAAAGTTAGCATGTAAAATTTTTGGATTTGGGAGTGGTTTGGCCAAAAAAATTGAAATTTTATATAGGACTCTCTGTAGACCTACTCTTTCCTCGGATACCCCTTCTGTCGCACATCTTCGCCTCTTCTCCTCTCCAAAAAAAGTTCTTCCCCTGCCTAATCTCCTCCACCACCCCACCTCCTACCCGTCGTCGCCATCGCCGCCATGACCTCCAACCTTAGCCCGCCGGAGCACCAGGTGGCGGGGCACTGCGCGTCCACCGACAAGCTGTGTCCGCTTGTCGATGGCGAGGTGCTCTTCTACAAGCCTCTCTAGGCCGGGGAACACGGGGAGTACGACGCCGCCTTCTACGCCACCTTCTTCACTCACCTGGTCGTCCCACCCCGGGTCCGGGGCGCCTTCTTCCCACGCTTCCACGGCAACCGCCTCCTCTCGACCCCGGCGAGCCCTGGCGGGGCGCCCTACCCGCACATCGTGCTCGACGACCATCGCCGCGCTCCCCGGAGGCCTACGTCGCCAAGTGCCTCGCCAAGGACTGTGAGACCACCAGCGTGCTCCTCGGCTTCCGCGTCTCCGGTGTCTGGGTGGTCGATGGCTAGAGCAGTGTCGTGTGGCGTCCGTGTTAGAGATGGCAACAGGTATATACCCAATGGGTAGTGTCCACCCATACATGTACCCGCTAAGGTAAATTTTACCCGTCGGACTACCCGTACCCGCATGCGGGTAAGAAAGTACTTCTATACTCGTACCCGCGCGGGTAATTCTACCCGACGGGTTACCCGTACCCGTCAGCGCACCCGACAGAGTATGTATATGTAGGTCATCCCACAAACAAAATCCTTCCGTTTCAACCTCAAAATTCACAGCAAGGTAGCAAGACACATAAAATACTTCCATTTAACCTCCAAATTTACAGCAAGATAACAAGGTTCACAACATATTAGGGCAGTTAGACTTTTTATACGAGTATTTCTTACTCGCGGGTACACACCCATACCTGCACCCGACATACCCGATGGGTACGTGTTTTCATCAAAAACGTATCTGCGGTAGAAAATTTCTCGGGTTTCAAATACTCATTGTCATCTCTAGTCCGTGTTCTTGTTCGCCTCCGGTCACCTGTGATTCGTGTAGATCTATGCGGCTTCATTTCGATTGGAAATTTTGTGCGGCAGTGGTTGCTTTGTGCGAGGATTGCTGTTGATTTATATGCTTGGATCAATTATGGTTTTTTTAGTGTTTGATTTTGTGATTTTGGCCGTGGCAAAGCTTGCTAAGGAAATTATTTGACACATAGTTCATGCGTGTCTTTATTATAACAGTAAAAAGTTTTCACATGTAACTAAATATTTTTTTAAAAAAGTTTATATCTAAAATTTGTTGACATTCAAATTTTGAAACAGCCAAAGTCGTGATCTAAAATTTTTCTACCGTCCAAAATTATTGTGCGTCCAGTACTCGAGTATCCCCCCGTCTCCTCTGCGTCAAAGAAAATATTCGTCTCGTCTCCGCTCCTTGCGCCTGCGCCTGCGCCGATCTCCGTCTCGCGAGCAGATCAGGGGGAGGGGCGCTGTCGTCCTGCTGCATCCCGGTGAGCATCCACATCTTCTTTCTGATTCATCTCTCTCTCTCCTACCTACTTTTGTCTCGAATTTGCTTGCGTTAAGCCTAGCTTCTCTTCTAGATCTGGAAGAAGCTCTTGTCTTAATTTCAGAGCCATAACCTTAATACAAAGTAACAGTTTGTTTATTCCCCCCAAAAGTTTGGGGGTCCCAAGTTGGATCCGCCCCTGATGGGCGATCTCCGCGGACTCGGCATGCGGCGGGAGCCGGCGAGGGCGGAGGTGGTGGGGCGAGCCAAGGACGACGGAGACTTCGACGCCCTCCGCCGCGCCATCATCCGCAAGGTCAAGGACAACGTAAGTCCCCACCATATTATACGGTAGGATCTGCTGTAAGAAGTCGCTCTAGATTGAACCCTCGTTGCGAATCGCGTTGATCCTGCGTTTGGTATGGGGTTACTGGCAGTATAGCCGATTGGATGGTTTGGATTTTCCTCAAGTCATTCATGGGGACAGTGGATTTAGCCTAGATCATCCCGCATCATCTTAACTTCAGGCGAACTGCAATGCGTGTTCTTGCGTAAATTTTATACAGTGGGTGTGAATGCATACTCTGAGCATGTTTGTTCTCATGAATTACCAGGACTACATTATTCAAGTTTTAACTGGAATGTAATCAATCGTGATAGCTGTAGCAATGCATTTAAAACTTGATAATATATTCGGAGGAAATTTGGAACGCAAGGGAATTTTGTAGCTGCTGTTTGTGTGTTTTACTTCATTACTACATTGTTTGGTAACCTTGCATATCTTATATAGTCATCTATTGAGACTAGCAAAATGCCCGTGTGCTGCACTGGATCAAAGCAATTTTAGTTGTGTAAGCAGGCACAATGATGAAAATTCTGTCAAGATAGATAAAAAAACCTGAATAAGTATAAACAAAACAAACAAAACGACACAAAATAAAAGGTAGAAGCCATGTAGCATTCAGCCCAGTGCGCACCAAAAATCTCCTTTATGTCTTCCCGTAGTCTCACAGACCGGGTGGATGTCTGACAAATTGATCCACATGCATTACGCTATATACCATAAAAGAGATACCTTGGACCTAGCCAAGACTGAAATTTTGATTATTCATCTACTGGAAGTTTTTGAACAACGATAATTCAAAGAGTAAAATGTTGCAAAAACAATAGAAGAGTTCAGTAGAGGGAATTGACTTTTTCTTCCTTTTCTTTGCAACATAGCTTTAATTGGGTGCATCTCTTTCCACACCCGCTTCATTTATTTTCTTGATTTCATTTAATTTCCCAGCAATTGCCAAGAGTAAATTGGTTATAATTTTTTACCTAAATCGTTATCTTGTTCTGCATGCTATGATTAAAATGTCTATTATTTAGAACGGAGAGAGCACATGCAGATGAGATAAATTTTTAGTTGAACCAGGAATACACTTTACAGCTAATTACCACAATCAACCATGGAAAACACAGATGAGCTAGGAAATTGCAACACCACACATGCCTTTTCATGCAGCCAGTGATGCCAAATATCACAAGAATCTCTACGCAAATGCCACCAGTTCAGACAAGAGTACCCAAGAACCCAACCTCTCCCTAGTTTTTCTTCTAGCCTTATGGCTTCTCAAATCAGTAACTTCTGCATGTATATAATTAATCAAACTCAAGATAGTAAAGTAAGCTGAGCTTGCTCATTATTACTGCAGTACTCTACTGCTAGAACAAAACCTAAGATACAAAACCAGATTTGGAGTCGGGCTATAAAAATGCAGATGGCGATCAAGCAAAAGGATAATCAAAAGTTCAAAAAGAATAAACACTTACCTCCTTTCAATTATCTCAAATGTCAAGTAATTGATCTAGTTCTGCTGATCTCATGTTAAGATGTGCAGCCATGTCGGTGTACACATTGGCCTGATGACCACACACGCCCGCATTCCTACCTCATCACAGATAGGGTGGCATATATCGCTTTAACCTTTGAAGCAACATTACAATCAATTTTACAGAAAAAATAGCAACATTATAGTACAAAATTATGTCACAAACACTAAATGAAACCGCACCATACAAGTTTGGGGGGGAAACAACCAATAATCGTCAAATTGGCTCCTTATAAGACCCTAATATGGAAATTGAATCAAATAAATTCAGAATACAGAAAAAAAAATTACAACGTACACCAGAGGTGGAGGATGCAGGCATCTGCACCTTGGCAGCGGCAACGGCCATGGCCTCGTCGCTTGCCGCTCTGTTGTTCGGCACCGTGACACCAGCGCCCATCCCGGCCGTCCCGTCCCTCCTGCCCCCCAGCCGGCCGCGGTGCCACCACACAGCATGCCACCGCCATGGCCGCACTTCGGCCTTTGTGGCTCCGCTGCTGAATCAGGCCGTTGTGCCCACACGGGATCAAATCAGGAGGCGTGCAGCGACGCTTATGTAGGGGCATAGGAGGATGCGGGTGCATGCAAAAGCCTGAATCGGTCTAGGAAATCGGTGAGTTGCTGGTCTCTCTGTCAAAGCCATGAAAGGGATACAACTCTGACTCTCCGAGAGACCCGATGAAAACCGGACGACTGCATTGGCGCTGGTGCCGATGGTGAGGCGGAGACCGCGCGCTGCAAAGAGGGCGATAGAGTCAATCATGGCGGTGGACTCGGGAACATGCACCTCCGCTCTGGACTTCTTGATGTGCTGGCCTGCGGACGATAGACGAGGGAACACAGGCTCGACAGACGAAATCGGACAACCATGATGGACGAAACGGACTGTGACGAACGGAAAAATACGTTCGTTTTAAGTAGGTTAGATATGAATGTGAGGAGGGTTGCGCCTTTGTTCGTCATAAATGAGTCATATTGATTGCCAGGTGATTCATATCATCAGAAAATTGTGTTTCAGGTCCATCTATTCTTACATTGTCCAATGAAACCGTTGCGTCCTTAATAGTCATTTTACTTTGTTCATGTAAGCAGTACAGTTGGAATTTTTCTTGTAGTAGCACTGCGTTTTTCTACTTTTGGTGTTGGGAATTGGGAAATACATTGTTGACATATCTTTCTAATATACTAGTGGGTTACCCTGGGCGTTGCCGCAGGAATTCGAACTGACTAATTAGTGTAAAAAACAATAAGGAAATTTGCAAGTATTGGTTAAAGATGGTGTGGCTGTTGGGCTGTCGGACATCTAATGGCTGAAACAATTATGATGACCTGGCTCAACGTGAGGCCTTCTTTATAGCCATAAGTTAGCTGCAGTTAGTGGGTTGTACTTATATAGATAGTAAGGATTATTATAGATAAATAAAACATAAATGTGCAGTAGAGTTGTGTCGAAAGGGATAGCAATGAATGGATTGAAGAACCAAGCGCCCCATTGAAGGTTGAAGATAGTATCATTTTATGCCATAAATTTGGAATCCCTTCATTGTTATTTATACGGAAGAGATAACTAGTGCCCAAGAGACCAAGACGCTAGTAGCACCCCACCCCTGTTACTGTAAACGTGTTCCCATGATATAGTAAATGTATCCTGCAACCGTAAACGTGTCCTATAGTAAATGCATCCCATGATTGCCAAAAAGAGTTGTATCCTAGAGTATAGAATTTTTTTTATAATAGTTTTGGCTTCATACTGATTATGTGCCTGCAAACATGGCTGAAAGTTTAGTATGTAGTACTCTGATTTACATGCTATGGCTTAATAGCATACAGGTGTGAGCCAGATAAATCCTAAATGCTGTCTAATTCTATAAGTTTATGTTATATATACAGCCAGCATACATGGTTAACCAAGCTTATCTCACTCTGATTTGCATACTGTTGCCTAGTAGCACACATCTGAAGACCAGATAAGACCTCAATGCTGTGTAGTTGTATAAGTTGGCTGCAACTTATTTTCATGCAGGAGGTGCTACGCAACAACATAATTGCAGAGGTGAAGCAGTCAGTGGTAATAAATGAAGATGGATCTGAAAAGTTAAAACTGAAAGATCTTTCTGATGCGATTTACCAAGATATTGGGTAAGCTGAAGAACTATATTTTAGTTTTTCTTTATTGTCGCTTTTTACTACACTGGAATAGATATCAATAGTCTGATATGTTATTGTGATGTGCTTTCAAACCAGGAGCAAAATAATGGGTCAAATCTCAGACGAGATATGGGGTGTCATCCTATCAAATGAAATTGATATCCGCGGAACTTCTGAAGCTGTCTACAATAGAATGATGAACCTTGAGCAGCAGCAGGACCCTCCTTCAAAGAAGCTGAAGAGGAATGCCAAAGAGGAGCAAGTTTCCCCAGCAAAAGCATCAACTTCTGTTGCAGTCCAGCTGGAAGATGATGGTCCAGAGGAACCACCAGGATTTGGTTTCAGTGACCATCAGCGCAGCAACATCATGGCAACGCAGCAGCATCAGCCATCAAATACTGAGAATCATAACCAAGTGAAACTAAACGAAAGTGAGCCCAATGCCGTTAGCTGCCCTGGGGATGATGATGATGAGGATCCTGATGTGCCTCCTGGGTTTGGTTAACATCCTGCAATCTTCTATTGTGGTGTGATGTTTCCTCTCAACACTAAGAAAAATGATTTAGTTTACATTTGCTGCTCGAGGGGTGCATTTGTTCATTTGAATCTTGAATCATGAAACCGATAAGATGCGGATGAGTTCATGTTGCCCCTAGCTTCAGCTTCTCTTTATTTATCAGTGGACAAATTGGCATTTAAGCGATCGGTACGTCAATGGATTCCTTCTGAGCGTTATCTTCACTTTGTGCTTCCTGTGACTGTGACACTGTATCGGGTTCAACTATTGTTGAAAGCCTGCAAAGACAGTTTATATAACCCATGGTCTATGCTGAGGCTGAGCCATTAGCTTCCAGGATGCATTTGAGGCCCATCAACTCCTTCTGGGCAATGGGAATTCAAGGATTCAGATTTCAGACATCAGAATCTCCATCCTCAAACTGGAATTTTTTTTAAATATTTCAGAATTGGCAGGGAGCTTGCAGCAACATAGCCTTACATATGACAGGATCGTATGTCATGGTTCCTCCAGTACAGGCATAATATACTAGTATACAATTAAGATTGCGTTGTCTTCTAAAGCTGGCCTAAGTGATGGTTTTGGTGACGTCAAAAATTGGTCAACGCATTGCTGCACTTAGCAAGGAAAAAAGGTGACCTTGTCGACATGGAGCATGATTAAAGTATGAACCACATCACATATCAGTATGTCCTTTGCATCATACGAGGGCTTGGAACCGAATTTACAAAAAGACAACGGCAAGTTCTTTTCACGAATGGTTTGGACAATACATCGAGTGCAAATCTACAGGACTCCAGGTATCTAGCAGAATGATCCATTGAAAATTTGAAACAAGTCCATCACAGTACAATTTTACAGGCGTTTGATTGTTTGAACTCAACTCAATTCTACATGTTCATCCATGAAACAGCAGCGAACCAAAACCCAGGTCTCATCAGAGATGAAATTTTCAGAGCTCACTCGAATAGAGCACAATCAAATGCATCATTGATCCTTACATCTTCTGCTACTTGCAACAACGACAAACAGTACACCCTCGAGTGGTCAGGGAGGATGCCTACGAATAATCAAGCAGGAGACAGGGCTTCCTGTGCGTGACGTGGCTCTCGTTTAGACCCTTGTGATGGCCTAGCTAGCTAGCTAGATCTATGCATGATTGGAAGCTGGCCATTGGAAGAGCATGAGCTCTCCATTCTTGATGCAATCAGCTTGGAATCAGGGGACACTGGATGGAGTAGGTACATGGTCATATGCTGCTACTATAACATATTGTAGCCTAGTACTACTGCTAGTTCTTCCTCTTTTTCTCTTTTTTTTTGGTTACTTTGGCCGCTCAGAAACGCCTTGAGACATTATTCCTTCCTACTTGCTACTGCTACTGCTGCTGCATGTTTATTCCCCAAGGACACATCTGGTACAGCATTCTATTTTTTTTATGTATGTATGTAACATGCCATTCTATCAAAGTGAGTGACCTCCACTTGCCCTTGTCCTTACCTTTTCGAGCTCTTCTTTTTACTCGCTGGCTGTCTTCCTCTTCCCTGCACCAACAGCTAATTTTGCTCCCTCGCCCATGACCTGAAGAATCAGATCAAATCGATCACCCTTACTTTTCTTTTACATCACTGACTAAAGGTATTCCCTTTGGATATACTACTATACTTAATGTTATATGTGCATAGGACAAGTAATTGTATTAGTAAACTATGAACTAGTAGCTTTCATTTGTGGACTGACATCATATGCATGCAATTCATTCACCTATCAATTGTTATTCCGTCTACGCAACAATTCTGTAGTTCATCACCACGAATGGAAGAACGTCCTGTACTTTTTGTACTGCATGCATGCATGTTGAATTCAAAGTTGCTGGATTTATATTCCACCATCATGCATGAACTGACATTGCTACCAATTTTCCTGTTTCTTTAGGGAGATGGAGCTGAGAGCTGCTTGTCAAACATCAAATTATACCTTGTTGCTTATGTGTGCAGTGACGACAGGGCATCGAGTGTGTATTGCAAGATAGCCTGCGGCAACGCTCATGACATTGGCCTCACCGTTGCCTGGATCATTGCATCTGCTGCGTCGTCTTGGATGGGTCCTCACAAGTCAGGAAGCAGCCAATGGATGATCGAGAGGGCGAGACACACTGTCGATGATCACCTCTTGGACCAAGAAATTCCCGGAGCTTCGTCTCCGAGACGGATGATTTCGACGTAAACTATGTTGTGTCCGTACGTGTGTCCAGCATTGCAATGGACAAAAAGAGAGTATATATATGTAGGTATATATCTCTCTTGTCTTTAGTCTCTAGAGCTAGTTCTTTGGACATCGGTGAAGACTGAAGAACTCTTTCCTCAACAACATGCTGCGTCTGTTCACTAGCTTCTGTTCATGTTAGCTACGGCTGTCGCCGTGTGATTATGTATGTGTATATAATATAGATGGTGTTTTTTCCTTGTCAATTAGCTGCCGGTTTGTACGTACAAGATGGAATGAGCAAGCCTTTAATTTGTTCTTGCATGCATCCACACAACGAACTGTATTCCATGAGAGGTGATTTAGTTTGATACGAGGGCTCGTTTGATTCCTTTTTAGTACTAATCTTGCAAGCGATGTCCTCTTGTTTCCTGTAATTTCTTTATACATGCCTTAGGACAGAACTGAACTGAAGCCATGGCCTTTGGCTGGGTAAGAATGGCTACTGACTGATTGATTCAGACTAAAGTTTTCTTGCAGATATCTTCCAAGAAGAAAGATGGTGATGTGTGTACCGTGTACGTGAAATAATTGGTTGGGTTCGGCCTTACAGCTTGCTTGATGGCAGAAAAATGTGGCATACGAATGTATTCATATGACTACACATACGCAAAAAATAGGTCCCTCGGAGAACATATAAAAATAGTAGCGCCAATATAGTACACTGCTATAATTCTTTAAGCTGCTGTGAGATCGAGGACTCAATGGACTTATGCTGTCTATTTTGGAATTATTAGATTCGGAATCTCACAACAGTAGCAGTACAACGACTACTTTTCATTTTTTTTTTCTGAAGGTAACAGTACGATGAATGGATCGATCGACCGAATACAGGGTAGCAGTAGAAGAGATAAACAGGGCATGTAAAGCAGTACAGAGTAGCTAGTTCTATTCCCCCAGACTCCGTTAGTTTTTCCTTTCAAAATGTTGCGTGAATTATCGTACGTCGGACAGTGTGATTTGAAGTATATTCTCTCCGGAAACTTAGCATAAACCTGGATCTGCAGCCACTGATGCACAAGCTCCCTAGCTAAGGTTTCTGGGCTAATGTGGAGAGAGATGAGAGAGCCCATAGCCCCTACATTCCAATGACAGGTGAGCCCCACTAACATGAGGGCCCACGGTTCATCCTCCAGCCAAAGTTCGTGAGAAAGCTACTAGTACTCGATCAAGACTGCATTTGTTTATACTAATCAAACAGATAAGCCACATGACCAGCAAAAAAAGGTGTCTGCCTGCTTAGAACAAAGACGGACACTGATTGGGGTATTTGTTTGCAAGTTTGGGAAGGTATGAAGTCATGGAATGTCTGATGTCCTTGTCTCCTTCATGCCAAGACACCAGCCAATTTCACATCAGCACCTAAAAAAGTGACCCAGCTAGCCAACCAGGCCACTCCTTGCCTGGTACACAAGCAAGTGCACAGATGGGAGTAAAATAAACAAATTGGCCAACTAATTGCAGGTAAACAAATTGCAGGAAAGGGAAAGGTGTTGCAGGTAAACAGGGAAAAAAGGAAGACCGGGAGAGAGAGATTAACATAACATCGGATATATAGTACCATCTCATGGACCCCATGGAATTGCACCTGCATGCATGATTGAGGCATGCACATGGAAGATGGAACCCATCAACCATGCCCAGGGAGAGATGCAGTCACGCAGCACACAAAACACACCCAACAATCTCATCCATCACCAGAAGAAAATCTGCCAGTACAGTGACCCGGCTGGTGTCCATCTCTGTTTAAGTACATTTGCCTTGCACGCTGTGCACTGTACGTGTGCCTCACTTGTTCCATTTTAATGTTCATGCCAGACCCCTGCAGCTAGCTAGCTGCTGCTGCTGCTGCTGCTGCTGCTGGTGCAGTCGCCATTCTTGCGTCTCTGCCTGTGGTGGTGTGGCGTGTCTAGCCAGTGCAGTAATCCTTACATGTGTGTGCTTAATTTGGACGCTATCAATTGGCCGTTTCAAGGGATGGACGTCGTCGGTGTGGCCATCCCCAGGCTCTTATCTCGTTTTGGGATTTAGTTTTTGGTTAAGATTATTGTTACTGCAGGCATACAGCCTGACATGTAGGAGTAACATTCATGCGTTGCATGTGCGAGTGTGCATATATATATGCGCCTTGTGTCGAGTGACAATGAGAAGAGGATGATAGGGCGGTTAACCGAACAGTACTCTTGGTAGGAACGAATGACGATGTGTTTACTACGCGAAGATCGAGCAATATTCCTTGAGCGTATATACTGTTACGTCGCCTGACTTTGTTTAGTCATACGCTGCTATGTGATCCCAATACAGTTTGTTTGATTAATTGCACAGAAGCTTGAGGAAACTGTTGCCAATTAACTAAACTCGGTCTAACTAGATTTTTTTACCTTTTAATCTTTCATAAAAATTTATTTTACAAATAAGTGTTCCTTTAGAAAAACTTTTAACATTTTATGTGGTGTGTATGTCATTAACATCGTGGATCAACATAACAACATCAAATGTCATTACCGAGAAGCTATTTGTAATTCTTTTAAAAGACATGTTTGGTAATAAACAATATTTTCAAATAGATCCTTGTTACACATGTTATGTTATTGATGTTAAGAACCTATTTATAAATATTTTTTTATTATAAATAGGTCTTTTTAATAAATAGATCCTCAGCGTCAATATTATTATTGCCGACTCTTTCGCATTAGTGACTTAACTTTTTTCAAAGATACTAGAGTCATTAAAACCGTTATGTTGAACCACGGCGTTAATACCGTTGATGTACGAAAAGCATTCATTTATAAAATAAGTTTTTATAGATGTCTATATATGAAATAAGTTTTTAAAAGGATGAAAAGGTTAAAAAATCCTGCTCGATTATTAGAGTTGTAGTCGGTCTATCTGTACGTTTGGCTTCTTCCGCAAGAGTTCTACTACCTGTAGTATATTTACTTGGATGGTGAGGTCATCAACGTTTGGTCACTGCCTTTGACTCCTCGGTGACATGAAAAAGGCTATCAAAATGAGAAAAAGTAGCAACGGACCGATGAGTCACCAAGCACGCATGCACTGACAAACTCATTGGTTGAATCCGAAAGCTGCGGGCTCGTTTGACAGGGTTTCGATTTTATGATTTTTTATTTTAAATTTTAATTTTTAATTAGATTTTAAAAAGAGTCAGAATCGGTATAATAAAGTAATAATTAGAACAATATTTTAGGTGATTTTACGGTGATTTTTGGGAGAAATTGTTTTTAGGTGATTTTTACTCCCTATATAAAACTGATGAATCACTTAAAGTGATTCTTCTCAAAATTAATTACACAATAAAACAGAGATTCTACTGATTCTGTTGAGAATGAGAATCCCTACCAAACGGGACGTCTCAGTAGCCAAGGTTAATCGCTCATCGACAACAGAAGTAGGAAACTTGGAAGTGTAGGCAATAATCCAGTCAAGTTACCCGTACCAATAAACGCACAGCCTGCTACAGTAGCAGTAGTGTTGATTTTTTTCAAACAAACTTTTATGACGGTCGATCGATCGATGGGGTCACAGAACAGGGAGTAGAGAGATTATAGTAGTACTATATTGACGTGGCCACTCTGGGACGTCAGTCACAAACTTACGCTGATGATCTGGAGGCGTTTCAAAAATGGGCCTAAGACAAACAGGCTTTGCCACTAGCCACCTGGAAGAGCGGAACAGAACAGAAAAAAGATATACAAGCGCCCATATGTCCTGTGCGCGCGGACCATGCATGGAGTACGCCACCGCGCGCGGACCGCACAGCGACACACGAGACGCGCACGGCGACACATATACTACGTAATACACGCATCCGAGAGTGTGGCTCCCGCCGAGCGGCAAGCACGAGACTCGCACGGATCATGCGCCTCGCTGCCGTGCGCGCGCATATGGCGCGGCCGTGATCTCTCTCTCTCGGCCAGACACGCGAGACGGGAGGGGAAAGCCATCGCGACGTGCTGCAGCGGCTGGATCAGCGTGAATTCGACGAGGGATCTCACTGCTGTGGTGGGTGCGCGCGGTCGCGGGCGCGCGTGGCTTACTGGTTGCTGCTATCGCTTTAGCTGTTGTGCATCATTGGTCGCGGGCTCCAGGCCGCCGATATAGTTTTTTGAATGAAAACGCATAAGATAATGCATATTTCATTGATATAGGAGGAAAAAATACAATATTACGGTCCTGAAAGGCCATAGACAGAAAAGAAAAAAAAATAAAACTCATCCGATTGGATTGAGATATCAATCTAGGCAAACGCTCAAATCGAGCCTCCACAAGAACCATAACAAGACACATTTACACCATACGGCTAACAGATCGACGTCTTAAACAACGTCACCCACCAAACATACATACAGCTAGACACAACTAGCCGTGAGAAATTTACCGCGGAGTTTCGGTTCAACTGGACAACAGGGAAATACAGACCACACTTCACCGAAAGGATTCCCGCAACGCGGTACTCATCGCCGCTGTACCGCTGCATGCTATACCTCACCCGACGGGGTGATAAACATCAGATCCGGATTATCGATAGGACTCAACGCGCGAGGGCCTCGCCTCATCCGCCGTTGGACACCACCTCACCGCTCGCGAGGGCCACGCCACGCCCGCTACTTCACTCCTCATCACGGATCTGTTTCTATTATCGCCGTCATAGCGAGAGAGTAGTTGCCCTGCTTCCCTGATCTCCGCCGAACAACTGAACGGCCGCAGAGAGTCAACCTGGCCTCGTTGCTTCACCGCCGCGTTTAACCTTCTTCGCCAAGCCAGCAACACGGAACTTGTGCCATCTTCTGACGATGTATAGAACCGGATAACCCAGCGAGGCTGAAACCATCCGCCACGATCCGCTGCAAGCCTACTTGTCGCACGATGTCATCACCGCAAACGCCGTCTACTGACGTAGTCCCACACCATACTGACCATTGCCAAGCCATGTCAGCCCGCGGTCCGCTGTAAGCTGCTAAACACCGACAGCCATGCCACGACCCCTAGCTACCACCAAGACCTTGAAGCCTCATCATGTCGTCGCTCCAAATCTATCACCATCGGTGCAAGTGCCTGCCAGGTCCGGTCACGCAACTACTGCCCTGTCTTTCTTCTTTTTTTTTCATTTTCCCTATTTTTTATCTGTTTTTCTCTTTTTTTTTCTTTCTTTTTTCTCTCTTTTCATTTTTCCTTCCCTTTTCTCTTTTCATTTTTCACACCTTTTAACTATTCCCCTTTTTTCTTTTCTACTTTTTCTCTTTTCCTTTTTTAATTCCCTCTCGAACTAACCTCCCTCTCTCTCTCTGAAAATTCCCCTTCTCTTCCCCCCTCTCTCTTCGCCGCGCCTACTTCGACGTCGGCAACGCCGATGATGGTCCGCATACTGCTGCTCCTTTGCTGCCGCCGTCGCCACAAGGGGGCATGGTGAAGCTGGCGCTCGCGTGGCCGACGCTCTCCTTCCTGGTGCTGGCAGCGAGGAGAGAGCATGGGCTCGCCGCGCGGCGGCTCGGGGCCGGCCTGCTGCTGCGTGGCGATCTTAAGCTTCTCGAGGAGCGGGGCGCGGTCGGCCTGGGTCATGCCGGCGGGGAAGGGCACCTTGCCGGGCTTCGCCGCCACGACCGACAGCGGCTAGTCCTCCAGATCGAACTTGACCTTTTTCTCCGGCTTCCTCGTCCTTGTCGCCAACGTCATCAAGGAGGATGACTGTCGGAGTCTCGTCGGCGATACCACCAACTTCTTCGGGGGAGGGGGAGAGGGGGGACCTGCGGCGGGGCCCCAGATCCGGAGCGCGCGCCGTCACATCCCGTCGTCTTAGCCCTCACTTCGGCCGACAGCGGCCAACAGCGGACACCTTCCCTCGTCCCTCTCTTTGCCACTTGCCGTCGGCGCGCCACCGTCCTCCGCCTAGCAAGTAAGCTCGCTCCCCTCTCTCCACCTTCTCCTCAATCCTCGCTGCTCGACTCCTCCTCTCGTGCTTCGGATGGCTGCGTGCGTGCGTGGGCGGTGGCGCGGCGACGCCGACGGACTTGTCCTTTTCGTCGGCCGCTCCGTTGCCCTCCGCATTCGGCTCAGCGCCCCAACGTACAAACGGTGGTCGGAGGCGCTCGACGGTGTCTCCAACGCCGGCCGTGACCTCCCCCTGGACGGCCCGTTCCGCGCCGTCACCAGTCGCGCTGGAGGTCGCCGCCGCTGCCCGGGATGATGAAGTGTGCGTCGGTGAGGAGCGCGGTGTCTGGATCTGGGGACGACAGCACCGGATCTAGCGTCCTCCTCGCCGGAAGGACTCGTCGGCGCCTCTGCTATTGATCTGGCCAGCACCAGCGCACGGCTAAGCTCCGACGCGTCGCGGCAACAGGGGCTGCGATGCCACGGTCACCTTCAACGACACGTCTCGCGCCTCTCTCTCTCTCACTCTAAAACCCGGACGTCGCTCCCGTCTCCCTGGGCAGCTGCCCCGGCCACCTAGCTTCCCGTCGTTAAGAAGCCCCGCCGCCGCCGTCCTTACGGTCGCACGGCTTTGCCGGCGGCCGCTCAGACGACGGCGAGGTAGAGGAGGAGGAGGAGGAAGGAGGGGCGCGGGACGGCCGACCGTCGTCTCCCGAGCCGCTCCCTGGGGGAGAGCGGCGCGAGAAGAATTCAAACTTTTCCTCCAATGCCGCCGATATAGTAGTAGTACGTAGTACGTAGTACGTGTAGATAATGGGCTCAGTCTGGCGTACGAGCGGATCGGAGACTCGCCGATGGATCCGTGGTGGCCAACAGCATGGAGTCGGTCGTCAGGGGAAAGGTGTGAGAAAAGCTGCATAGTAGTAGATTCCACTGTTCAGGTGAGCTCTCAAGAAAACAGCCTCATGCAATGTGTGGTGATGCGATGGGACGGCCTGTTAAATTTGGCTAGGGAGCTTAGCATTCGCCAAGAACGGCCCCATGAGGCCGTGACGGCTTTATCTATCCACCTTTCCCAAACAATCGGTACTTTTGTAACATAATTTCGTAGAATTATTTAAATCCTATACATAATATTTAAAAAAAGGTTCATGTAGTTTGTTTCTATTACATTAAGGACCTATACATATACACGCATTCGTTAAAATACCACCTTAATACTTAATACATCTTAATACTTAATACATGATCGAAGAGACCAGAGTAAATTCTTACCGAGCTAAATTTCAGGTTTGTTCAGATTAATGTCAAAATGACATTGTCAAGGTTTGATAGGATAGGCTTAACATAATGTTACATACGCTGTTACCACATATATATATATATATATATATCACATAAATTATTTATTTATTTTTTACCGCTAATATGTTCTTATGACTTATAATTAACTTTTTTGGCTACCGATGAGATCCTAACATTGTGGTCATGTGTACATAAGAATGCAAACCCTATTAAGTGAAATCGTTCGCTCCACCGCCGCAATTTTGGCATTTTCTCAAGAAGTAATTATATATGATAATAGATGAACAACATCTCAAACAGTATGATATTCTATAAATTTATTTATGATTGGTCGTCAAATCGTGCATTGCACTTGCACGGCTATGTTAGTGATATGTGAAAATATTAACATATATTTTGCTTGTTCATTTTGTTACCACTTTCAACCTTACTAAATTTTGGCATGGCAACAAACCAAATATATTCTTTACATTGTCACTATATCAAATTTTGGTAATTCTAAAAGCTTCCACTCTTAAAATTTTAACCAAAATTTGGTAATACTTTAAACCAAACCCATTCAAATTTTGATAATGTAGAAATATGTCAAAATTTAATAGGATAAAAAGTGGGGAGATACTATGCTTCAGACATCTGATTATGGGCAAAAAAATCGAACTCCTTCACATACTACCTTCTGTTGCCATGCATGCCTGTGCGCTGCTGCATGTACGATGATTTTCTGCTAGCTACTTGTATGAGGCCATGAGCTGCTGCATGCAAATATTCTCCGTGACTACTCTTTCCCCTCGATACTAATAACTCTTTATTAAACTTTACATAATTTTTCTCACTAAATTAATTATATAATCAATGATCCGACTATACATTATATTTATTACAATTAAATATTTATAACAAGATTTCACATGATTATATTTTATAAAAAATATAACTTAAAACCGAACCTTGTTTCATTACTTTGTAGAAAAATGTTTTGAGTAATTTCGTGAAACTTTCAGTGGGATGTAACACTGATAAAATATTTGCTGTAATACTGTTAACTACTATATGAAACATAAATAAAAATCCACGTGAAACCAACAACATATTTGTAAAACATTTGATTTTATTGAAATATTTTTATATCACTCATGAAACATCTAGTTATGGTTATTGAAACATCATAAATGTACTGAGTGAAACATCTAAAAGAATATTGTGTACAATATTTACAAATAACTTGATGAAACAAAAAAAAATATTTGTTAAAACATCTAATTAAATAACACCATGTACACCAATAAAAAATCCATTGCAGCAAAATAACTTAAAATTATTTTTATCAAAATATAGTCATATGTGATCTTGTTATAAATATTTAATTGTACAAATAAAAGATATAATCTAATCATAGATATGATATATAATATAAAAATATTTTAAGTGTTGATATTATGTTATACATGCATATACATGGACCATTTGAGAAGATAGGAGGTGATAGCAGGCTGGCAATACGCTGAATGCAAAGTGATGTGTAGAAAAAAGAGAAATAGGGAACAAGGAAGGGTCACTTGGGTGTTCAATTTTTCGTGTGGAATCGGTTGTCCGAACGAAAACATTCTCCTCAAAAGTGAACAAGCACTTTTTTGGTTTGATAAGTCTAACGTAATATTTAATTTAGAGTCTCAATTTCTATAACATGTAAAATAATAGATGGGTTTTTAATGCGGACCATGATGTTAAATGTGGATCTAATTATAAGATCAATAAATTAATTTAATTGTTAGATTTTTCTGATTTCTCGGTAAGTGCCCGTTAGCATTGACTTGTGTCGATAAAAACAAAGATGAAAGGTTGTACATAAAATTTAATTCTACCACCTTTAAACATCTAAAATATCTACTGGAGTAGCTCAGTGTGAAATTAAACGGTGAAAGTCCGGTGCTAGCAGAGCAACACCATGACACAAGAAGTAGGATATTATATCTGCATGCGTAAACGCCATTAACCAAAATAGACAAGGACGAATTTAGGATACCCAAGGAACAAAATTTCAGGAGACTTCTTTCCAAACCTACAGGAACAGTACGTATTCTACATGTGATGTCACTACTACAAAAATACACATAGAGATTGGCACTATAAGTACCGAAATATTTAAAATCGGCACCTATAGTGTTTTTCCCATCTCCACAGGATAAAAATTCAAAAACCGACACCTTTAAACGACTATAAGTGTCAGTTCTAGAGAAAAAAACCGATACCTATAGTATAGATGGTGTTTTCTTAAAAAGACCGACACATATATTATAGTATAGGTGTCGATTAATAAAAAAGGCACCTATAATATATTATAGGTACCGGTTTTTTAAAAAACTGGCACCTATACAACTGAGCCGAGCCGGACCAGGACTTTTTAAGCCGCGGAAGCCTTATCCTTTGGGAAATTTCACTATTTACCATTATAGCAAATGCATCTATGCCGGGAGACAGCCTATCAGTTGCAATACAGAAATCGCCACGGAGTGTTAAAAGATGCTACAAAATTACCAAAAAACACAAGCGAGGCATTCCACGTAAGCACTTGACCCCGGGCAGTGACGCCTTTAACACGGCTGTAACGGCCGTCGTTACCGCCTCCTCCCCACATTTTCCTTTCCCCCCTGCTTGCTCAAGCTTGCTGCACACAGCACCCACGCTGCCGCCGCCCCCTCGTCGCCGGCGCCATGTCGCACTTCGTGGAGTCGTCTGGAGTGGGATGTTCCAAAAGCAGTGTTACGCGCAGGACCCTCCTCCCAATGGCGTCTTGGATCCAGTTGGCGAGCTCAATGGCTTCCCCCTTGTGATTTGCCCAAAATGTGGCAAAGCCCGGGTGGTGGAGGGCCGCACTAAGAACAAGAAGAGTGAGAACCATGGTAGATTGTACTTCAAATGTGGCAGGAATGTGGTGAGTTGATTTGTAAATATTTGTTTGCCTTCTCCCTTAAAAATGAGCTAGAGTTCTTAATTTTCTTGTTTGCTTGTTAGATTCCCAAGCTGATGTGGATATTATCGATTTGAGAAGCAGTACTTTGAAGAGCTGAAGGCTTATGGTGTCATAGTTGTTCGTCCCTCTGATTGGGTGCACGTGGCGGAAGAAGAAGAGTCAATTTCTGGGGATTTTCCAAATGGGGAGATGGTGAACAAAGCTCTGGAGAAGAAGATGGAAGTTGTTATCTGGAGGATGAACATTTTATTTGCCTTTTCTGTTTGTATGTTCTTAGGAGTATTTGTACTGATGTCTGTTGGAAAGAAGTGAGAATGTAATCATGGAAACATGTATGTTATGGAATTGATGCCCTCTGCTTTGCAATGTCAAATAACATGTATGTTATGGCCAGAAAATGATCAGTTTTCATTGCTTGCACATTACAACATGAACAAATTTATAACCATCATAATTCAGTGCTCATAATGCATAATTCATAACCATCAACATTCAGAACTATCAGTTTTGGCCAATTCAACATCAGTTTTGGCTCCACGTGACATAACATAACAAAAGAGATATGTTCTAGTTCCCACTACTTCACAAAATACATGAGTGGTTTAGAAAACACAAACACAAAAGACTTCCATGGTTCAGTGGGATCCCTAGTTCAGTCACAGTTTCATTTCACACAAAAGACAAACACATGCTCATTTCCTACCCTTCTTCTTGGCTAGACTCTTTTTTTCAGTGGAGTCTTCTTCACCTTTGTGCAAAGTTTTTTCCTAGGAGTCATCTTCCTTGGATCCACATTCCTGACCACATGCTCAGTCCCCTGGTTCACAAGTACCAACTCAAGGGAATTGGTCCTCTGATGATTAAAATGAACTAGGTTAGCTTGTTCAATAGGAAACTATCAACAGGAAATATTTGAGTCTACCTTGTTGGAGTTTTGGGACTTTCAGGTGTGGGCAGCACAGTTTGTATTGGTTGGACATCAACCAAATCATCATCAGCTGGAGAGGGTGGTGCTCTTTCACTTTGATCTGCAGCTGCCTGTTTTTGTTCTGAAGGAGCTCCAGCTGTTGTTGCTGCTGCTGCTTCATGTTGAGCTTTAGCCATAGCTTCTTTTTCAGCTTGAGCTGTTGCTGCTGCTTGTTCAGCTATGTGTTGAGCCTCAGCTGCCGCTGCTACTTTGTCAGCTGCAAGTTGAGCCTCCTTTGCTGCCCTAGCTGCCTTTTCCCTAGCCACTGCTGCTCCGATCCTTGGTGATGTCTGGTGGCTTGAGCCCTCAGCTTCAGATGCTGGTGCCTTGTCTTTCTTGGTCTTCTTGCTTCCTGTCTTTGGTCCAGACTTCTTGGTGCTCTTCCTGCAATGAATCACAAAGTGTTTACAAGCTAAGTGTGAAGCAAAAATAAAATAGGTGAGAAAAGTACCTTTTTTTGGTTCATGTCAGGCTGCATCTCCAGCTTCCACTCCTGTGCCCAGTCTCTCCACAGACCTTACAAATGGATTGCCTTGTTCTTTTTCCTTTTTTTTTCTGTAGGACCAAGGTGCCTTTTCTTTTTCTCTTTGCGTGGGCCCTTTTTATTCTTTGTCACTGGTGGAAGCAAAGTGAAGCCCTTGTCAACTATTGGCAACTGGTTTCTGTCAGTAATGTGAGAGATTATACCCTGCTGCCTCTTCCATCATCAACTGGCACAACTGCCTCTTCCATATCATCATGCATTTCAGCTGTCATGCTAGGGATAGGAACATACTCCCTAGCTGCTTCCTCAGCCTCTCATCAGCTGCTTTGAAACCCATTGCTTCATATACCCTATCTTCATCTGTTGCTTCCTTGGCCTCTCCATCCTCATCACCTTCTATCTCAATAGTCAATTCAGCCCAATTTACTTCTGCAGCTGGTTCATCAGGCTCTGATGATGGAGGAGTGCTACATGTGTCTGAAGTTACTTCAACATTGTCAGGTACAGCACTGCCTTCAGCATTACCAGGTTGAGCACCAACACTGCATTGTGCAGATGTAACACTAGAACCACACCTTAACTCCAGAGCTACCATGGGTACCTTGATCATACTTACTCACTACCTCCACTACAAGCACATCCATCCTCTCACTCCATCTATCCAATATGAGCTGCTAAAAATCTTTATCTTTTCTTATTCTCCACTCTGAATTGGTGTCTACATCAGGAACCCAGATTGACAATGTCTGGGTATGACCCCATATAATCTTACTAGCCATGTCCTCATTAAACTTAGCTACTGAGTACTTCTCTCTCCTATCAATCCATAATTCATGCTCCTGCTCAGCCATTTCTACCCATATGAACCATATTCATCATCGACAACATACTTACCAACCTTAACAACTAATCTAAACGCATTGCCAGGAACAATCCTGGCACAATCATGAACAAAAAAATTGGTTAGAACATAACATTTCCTATTTCCTACTGCATAAGACATTGGGCGACAGAGGGGGTTAATATCTTACCAAATAGGGCAACCACTGCCCGAATGCCAATCCATTTCATGCAATCACCAACAGTACTCTACCTAAACCTCAATCAAGCCTGACCTACGGAACAAGAAATGCCAATGTCACACACATTACATCTAACCCTAACCTCCAAACATTGAACCTCGAATCCAACCTCAACACAATGAAATTCAAAAAATTAACCCGAAGAATTAGGGGCATACCTTCACTCTCCAACCCGGGGTCCTGCAAGGAAGGCGGCCAGGGCGAGCGGCGCCCGGGGAAGGCACCAACGGCGGCGGCAGCTGTCTCCAGCAAGAGCGGGGGAAAAGAGAGAGTGGAGTCAGGTGAAAGAGAGAGTGGGTGCGGGAAGAGGAAATAGTTCTTTTTCCCCGTAACGGTAGGGGTCACGACATCAGGACAGCTGTTAAAGGCGTCACCGCCCGGGGTCAAGTGCTTACATGGCATATGCCTCGCTGGCTTTTTTTGGTAATTTTGTAGCATATTTTAGCACTTCGTGGCGATTTCTGTATTGCAACTGATAGGGTGTCTTCCGACATAGTTGCGGCTGCTATAATGGTAAATAGTGAAATTTCCCTTAACTTTTCATCTTCATCTCCATCACTTTTCTCTTCTCTCTCCTTATCTCTTTTCTTCGAGAGTCTTCCTCTCCATCGCAGGAGGGCGACGGCGGGTGGGGCGGGCGTGGGAGCGCGGCGCGGCTGCGGGAGGGGCGATCGCGGAGGCGCGGCGACGGCGGGCGCGGCGCGGGGCGCGGCGGCGACGGGCACGGCTGCGGAGGCGCGGCGGAGGCCGGGCGTGGCTGCGGGAGGGCGTCGGCGGGAGGAGTGACTGTGGGAGGCGACGACGACAGTGGCTAGCCCTCATCTCTGCCGATCCGACGGGAGGAGGTGGCGGCAATGGCTGTGCGACGACGACTACGGCGGCTATGCGATGATGACGACGACGGAGTTTTTTTCTTTTTTGTGGTCTGTGGATCCATGATTTTTTTGTGATTTGTGGAATATTCATGTGTGGATTTGGAGATTGATATGTGGATGAATCGTTAGTTAATTTTGTGTTGTTGTTATGGATGGATTGTTGTGGATGGATATGTAGATGGTGTGTTGTTGCGGATTGGATCTGGAAAGAGCCAAGATGCAGGATTTATTTTTGATTTCTAGAACCTTAAAGGTGCTGATTCTTAGACCGGTACCTATTGATTTTTCTATAGGTGTCGATTGAAAAAACCGACACCTAATAGGTTTTCTAACTGATATCTTTGGAAGTTCCTGTAGTAATGTGTGGGGTTACTTGTCTACAAAAGTAGTACAACGCTACCTGTACCGTTAACGTTCGCCTCGATCAGGTGCTGTGCTTCACGCCTCACGGCGACGTACGCGCTGCCCAGCTAGCTAGGGCTCGTAAGACGGAGGCCAGACAGCGAAACGACTCGACTACACGAGGGGAGAACACACATGGCAAAGCCACGAGATGCGGCTTGGCTAGCGCCAAGCACAAGCCCCCGTCCGGTCCGGTCCATCCATCCATTCATCTTTTCCTTGCCGCTTCTCTTCCGCGTCAGGAGACTCAGGACTACAAGAATCTCATCGCCATCACGGTCCTTTTCACCCTTTACCCGTGCATGTTTGCCTCTTTCTCCCATGTGATGATAACTTGGCGAGCCGACGACTCGTTGCATGCATATGCATGCAGCTATAGCACAGGGATGTATATATGTTTGATCCATATCACACTCTCCGGGGCTGGGCATACGTCCGCACGTATGAGTACACCTTGCATTGCATAAGCTTCGATAATTTTTGCTACTTTGTTAGTACGTACTACCTTGGTTTGCAAATAATCCTTCCATGCATCTAAAAAAATCAGGCCATTAGTAAGGATTTAATTTTTTTTACGGAGGGTATACTGAATATTGGATACTATTTAGGACCGTTTGTATTTTAAAAAGAACCATATTATAAATACTTAACATGCCATATTATTTTAGTGTGTTGCACCCAACACAAAAATATTAGACTGTAACATTATTGGGGGTGTTTTGGTTGGTGTGTAAGTTTGTCGCAACTAATCTTATGCAAAGTATAGCATGGCACAATAGTGCGCCATGAATAGAAAGCCGCAAGTGGGGCATGGTTTGTGAAAAAAATTGAGTAAATGACATGTGGGTCCAAAGTATAAGAAAGTATGACAAACATAAGTTGTGTAGTGAAATGAACACCTGCTTAACAGGAAATGCGTGGATAAATAATAACGAGATAGCCATGAGGATTTTTACATGTTCCGACTCTATCATGGGTAATAATTCTAATCTTTATAGGTGTTGGGTAAATATCATACCGTACAATGTCTAAAATAATATCCTTATACTAGTAAAAAATTATTTTTCATACGGACAAAAAAAGGTTTTCGCATGCAACTGAGCGGCCCGTATGCACCTTAGGGTCTGCATAAATCAATATTTTTTCCATGTGGACAGCACGACCACACGCGAAAATATTTTTTGGGAGAAAAAAATAAAAAATTACAAAACTCCAAACCGGTCGAAACCCTACCCGTCGTCGGCCAAAACCCTAGACCCAAGCCGATGTCATTGTCGCCGCCACCATCGCCATTGTCGTGCTTGCCATCGCCTGCCTCGCCGCTCGCCACACACGTGAGGGAGGGGGCCGCCGAACCTGTGAAGAAAGGGGCCGCCGTCGTCGATGCAGTTAGCCGTGGGAAGGGGCCGTCGCCACCGTCGTCACCGATGTAATCTGCCGCCCGCCGTTGTCGAGACCCTGTGAGGGAGAGGAAAGCCGTCGCCATCGAGACCCTTTCAGGGAAGGGGCCACCTGTTGATGAGAAATTTCTTTCACGCGCTGGCCTAAGAGATCTGCTTAGCTCGAGTGCAGGTCCGTCCTTGGCTACCTGTGATGATCTAGGCATGCCAATTGGTTTGATCTGCTAACCAATAAGAAATAATAAACAAATACATGCGTTAAAGTTAAAGTTAGATCCTACTGGATCGGCTCAGAAAACCAACTTGCATATAATTACCTTCTCGAAGCATACTTAAACTAAGTAAGTGGGATAGATCGGCAGTGCTGAGACAGTATGAATCACTTAACCTAAATATACATCAAGATAATAAATATATGTGTTTATAACCTAACCGATGCTGCAGGTCTAACGTGTATCGGCTATTGCTCTGATATGTCTTATGAAAAGATACCAATCTAACCTAAATGCGTTAAACCTAGATCAATCGGTTATCGGCTAATGCCAACAGACTGATACTGCTTAAGGCATTTAACAAGATTGGGATCTTAATATAAGAGGCAGCTTTAATATATCTAATAGTAAATAATGCTAAAAGATTATTAAAACAGGTAAGGCTGGCTGAAACCCCAGCACTGTCTCTACGGGCAGGCATCTAATCAAATAGTTCTAAATACTTCTAAAAGCGACTTATCAGATCATAGATGATGCAACATTAAGTATAAAAAGATAGTATTAGATCTACATAGACCGATGTAAACCCTTCAAGACGGTGGATACAGCATATGACCTAGTCCAACATCTAGATCTAGCTCTATCGGCTGCTGTCTCCTGAGAGAAACGAGCCGACGACGAGATAGATTTAGACATTGTTCTAGATTATATGTCGTATATGATAACTTGCGCCGTTTATAACATTAAACCTAGAGTGTCATGACGATGTAAGCACTAGATTTGACGAAATAAACCACTAATGACGAGAATTTACCTTATTCGGGGTTCGAATCGATGCAGCCCGAAGCCGGATCAAGAACTCGTCTAAAAGAAAATAGGAGGCGATGCGCCAAGGTTGTATTGATGTATGATTGATTTTTTTACAAGAGGTCTCGGGTCCTATTTATACCCAAGTACAACAAAGTCCGTAGAACACGATATCTATGTAATCTACTATTCAAAATACGACAATAGCCTGGGATGCAGTCCCATGCCGCATTACAAAAGGAAATATCTAAACAAAACCCTATTTTACAGATACAATTGATGTTACAAGACTTTATCCATAGATGGCAATATCTTAACGAACATTTAGGAACCGAATCTTCCTTTTATCTCTAAGCTTCTTTATCGAAAACGGTTTCATCTCCTTCTCTGAATCGGAATCGGCTATCGGCTATCCCTGTCCGATTCGGCCTTAGCCGACTGGTCTTCCAGCCGATTTGATCGTGTCCGATGCAACCTCTGTTTTCTCCGCAGATCATTTTTTAATCCGATTCTGCTATAATCTCAGCTTAGACTTAGGGATTTTGCTACCAAATTTGATCGTTAACAGATGTCCCCCAAGTCCGTGATAAGATAATATCGCGGATTTGCCGATTTTTTCAAATTCCCGCGCACTTCTCGCCCGACTCTGTCTCGGCTGTCAAGAAATCTCTTTAAATAGCACCTGCCTTGTGCCGAAACAAGCCACACTGTTACTTTCATCTCTCAAGCCCTAGCCCCCCCAAAAAAACTCTTCGTCTCCTCGGCGATTCCGGCGACCCGAAGCAGAACCCCTCTGGCAATATCCCTACAACCGCAATCTCCTCCCCCAATGGCATCCTCAAGCACCCCTTCTGACGCGCCTCAACAGGTGTACCCCGAGGTAAGTTTCGTCGGCCACAGTTCTCTTTTTTCTCGCAATGCAATCTTTTCATTTATCGTGATTCCCTCGTTCTTTCCTGCGATCTTGTAGCACCTTTCACACCAAATTGTCATTCCGGACCTCATCCATCCCGGCCAGTATCTATTAGGACAAGTCGACAACCCAGGCCCGAGTGAATTTATAAATGCTGAAACCAACCGGATCCCCTATAGGTTCTCATCCCCAGACCTGACATACTGAACCAGTGCCTTCAAATCTTGGCCTTCAACGGATAAGTCTTGGCCAGCATGGTACCTTAGGATGTCAACTAGGATGCGACCCCACTGGATGGAGCTCGGCATAAACCAATGCTTGGAATTAAAAATAGCCGATATGCCTAAGGATGAATCCCTCCTATCGGCTGCAAGCTATTTCCGGTCTGATACTCTCAATGCCTTCCTGTTTAGGCAAGGACCAATGACCCCAACGCTGCTGGATGTAGCAATGATCACTGGACTAAACATAACATCCACAGCCGACCCCAACAACCTTCAAGTAAAATGCCAGGACAACTTCAAAACCAAAAGCATAGGGGCTGGGGTGGTTTTATAGCAATGAACATGAAGGATGAGCCGATCTCCGAACGGGAACATGTAGCCTTTCTCTTAATGTGGTTGGAAAATTTTATCTTTTGTGGATCGAGTTGTGGACCAACCAGCAATTGACAACATGTAGCTGAAGCCCTAGTAAGCAAAAAGAAGATCCCTCTAGGAAAGTACTTTCTCGACTATGTATACCAAATGTTGAGCAAAACATCAGCTAAACTAGCTTCAAAACAAGCCGTCAGCACAGGAAGGCCCTGGTGGCTACTACAGCTCTGGCTCAACCTTCATCTCTATCAGGTTGCCGAAAAACCGTCTCCACTTGAAGCCGATTTCCCTCTGCCTGAGCCACGAGTCGAAGACGATGAAGAAAGAACGACTCGGCGGTGTATGTCATATAGAGAGGCAGCTGCCACTTACCCCGGATCCAAATTAACAGCCGAGCAATTCAAGAATTGGTTCGAACATCTATACAACGGCTTTCCGAACACCTTGAAGATCTGGTTTTCCTACGAAAACTTTGATAGATTTGAACAACCAGACGATCTTCAGCTAGACGAGCTCAATTCCGAAAAGTATTCGAAGCCAAGGAAAATCTATGTAACAACCATTACCCCCTGTATCCTCCCTGTCGGCATCCATCAAGGGCGTAATGTTATCAAGACTTATGAGTTTTATCACCCAATGGTAGCCGCAAGACAGCTCGGACTGGGTCAACTGCCGATTGGTTTTTATTATGCCGACAAGATCCAGACCCGAGGAAGAATTGAAGGCAATATCATGATGCATCGACTGTTATGTATCTCTGGTCCTTCCTTGGGCAGTATCAACAACATCGATTTGGCAGTGACCAGGACAGCTATCTTCAGCCGGTGGTGGAATGAATGGAAACAACACCTGTTCCATCAATCGGCTTCGATGTACTTGAGGATCATCGACCCCGACTTGGTCCCTTCAGTAAGTACTTAGTCTTTTACAACTTTTCCCCATCGGCTATCAATTGTGTTCTCGACTGACCGCACTTCATTCTTTTGCAGACAAATGACGACTCCCCTCCGCATATGAGCAACACAGGAACAACCATCCTCTACGCTCGTGGCGTCCTCCCCAACGGCTGCGGGTTGGCACCGTCTGTCATCGGCTGCAATGCACCTAAAGAAGGCACGCTCCTTCATGGCCAGACTCACGAACCACTTCAATAGTCGAAGAGAGCAAGATCATCGGTTGCTGCCACCCCTGCTGCTGAACGAAAGAAGAGGGTCTCAAAGAAACCCAAACAAACTCCAGCCGATGACCTCTCCCCAATTGATCCAGATTTGGAGGCCTTCCTAGAAGATGAAGTCAGATCTGAAGAGATGGACAAGGCCATCCACGAAGCCGCAGCCGACACAAGCTCGTCGGGGAAATATGCTCAGACGCCTTCGGCTGGTGAGCAATCGGCTCAAAAAACTCCAAGTCCTCCAAGACGGGCTGCTCGTCCGACGCCAGTAAGCCATTCTCTTTGCTCAATCTTCGAATAAGCTCATTCACATTTTCTCACTACCCTTATTGCATCAGCAGAGGAAGAAAATGGTCACTAGGCCGAGAAGGGCCCTTCTCCGGTAAGTATTTAGCTACTGTAGTTTCCTTGTTCAATTAGCCGATTCTTGAACTAACTCTCTCTCAGCCTCCACGAGTTTCGACACCTGCCCCCCAACTCTAAAGCGAGCATACTCCAACAGCTGCAGGTAATGATGACACCGAAGATGTGGCCACCTCAGTCCCAACTATCCGATGTCCAGTCTTATAAATCAGCTTATTAATTTTGTCGGCGCCCCTAACCAACTTCTAACTTGCAGTCTGTAGCCGATCTTCTGGATTTCGATCTATCAGAATTCCTTGATCCCGACGAGGGCGCCAATAAAGCCTTGGTGGTATTAGATGAGGAGCTACGAGCAACTTTGTTAGATATAGCCAAATGGCTAGAGTGCTCCCTCGATTTCCTAGTCACCGACTGCGGTTCCATCCGTAGTCGGTTTGAGGACATCCAAGATCGGCTGCCGGATCAGCTGGCTGACATTATTGCACCGGCCACATTCATGGAGGTGCATCAGCACAAACTTGAACGAGCTAAACAGAGGATAGCCGATCGCCGCGAAAACCAAGCATTGGAGGCCACCATCAAGGCCAGCCAGTAAGAAATTACTGCCGAGAAGGCTAAGTTCGACGCTTTGAAGACCGAGCCGATTGCTGAACTTGATCGGCTTCGCAAGCGTCGGGAAGAGCTGATAGCCAAACTCGCCAACATTGACGTCGATATCGTGGCCAAGGAACAACGCGTGGCCGGCCTGCCAAAGGAGATCGAGAACCAGTGAGCGAAAATCAAGGTGGCCATGTCAAATCTGTCTGATATGGCCAAGGCGATGAAGCCGATCCCAGGGAACGATGCAGCCGATGCAAAGGCCATTGAAGAGATAGACGGGATCCGTCATAAGGCAATATCGGCCATCAAGGACTTCCTCTCGCGCTGAACTTACTTGTAATAGCTGGCTAGGTATTCTTGTACTTAAACTTTTCGTGCGTTTTGTGATCGGCTAAAACATCTTCTGTAATCGGCTAGTCGTAACTTAATCCCTATTTAATGTATGCTTGCCGATTATTTCAAACTTACTTGAAGGCATCAAAAAGTTGCAACTTAATCCCTGTTTAATGCATGCTTGCCGATTATTTCAAACTTACTTGAAGGCATCAAAAAGTTTTGAAAAATTCGCTCTGTCTCCTCTGCCTTCTTGATATTCGTGTTGTATCGTATATGCCCCCTAATTTTGTTGATGGTGTTCCCAGCATTAACAATATCTATTGTCATCGGCTTGTAGCCTGATGCCCCTTGAGCCAAATCATTGGCTTCTGCATTCTGCTCCCTGGGCATATGCTTTAATGTAACTAGCCGAAAGTTGTCCATTAATTCTCGGCATCTTTGGTAGTAGACCATCAACGCATCATTTTTGCACTCATATTCTCCCAACAACTGGCTGATGACCAACAGTGAATCCCCCATGATCTTGACGGCGTCGGCTTCAACTTCCTTGAGAAGATGCAATCCTTTGAGCACTGCTTCGTATTTGGCTTGGTTGTTTGTAGCGTGGGGGTTGATTGAGAATGCAAATTCGAAACTTGCCCCCCTTGGGGATATGATTACCAAGCCGATACCGCATCCTCTCGTGCAAACCAAGCCATCAAACGTCAAGGTCCAAGGCATAATTTCCACTGAGCCAATTGAATCATTTCTATGCTCGACTATAAAATCGGCTATAGCTTGTCCTTTAACTGCCCTGGGTGCCTGGTATCTCAAATTAAACCCTGTTAAGGCAAAAATCTATTTTCCAACTCGTCCTTTTAACACTGGAGCCAATAG
Organism: Oryza australiensis; assembly: GCA_019925245.2. Lineage (NCBI taxonomy): Eukaryota > Viridiplantae > Streptophyta > Magnoliopsida > Poales > Poaceae > Oryza > Oryza australiensis. The sequence goes on from JAIFGZ020000117.1 coordinate 229,124, forward strand.
CATATATTTAACTACATCGGTTTTGTATATTATTGTGCACTTATTGGACAACAGATAATGTCTTAGTTTGGTACATGAAAAATACAGGCAAAGGCATAATTTTTCCACTGGTGAATACCTTGTTTCTGCATCCAACAGCCGTCGACGAAGATAAAAGATGGCATTTTCCTTCCCTTCGACCTCTTGGATCAAGACTGAGCCGATTGACTTATCGTCGGCTGACAGATATAATTTGAATGGTATCCCTTTTTGTGGAGAAATCAGAACTGGATGCGAGCTTAAATAATTCTTGATATTGTCCGCTTTTTGTTGCTCTGTCCCCAAGTGAATGCTTGATCAGCCTTAAGCCGAAGCAAAGGTGTGAACGGCTCCATCTTTTCTGAAAGATTGGCTATGAATCGCCTGATGAAGTTGATTTTGCCGATCAGAGATTGCAGTTGCTTATTGTCCTTTGGAGGTTGTATTGTTTTAATAGCATTGATGCTCCTTGGTGTAACTTCGATTCCCCTCTCACGAACAAGAAACCCTAAAAATTGCCCGGCCGACACGCCGAACGCGCACTTTAGTGGATTCATCTTGAGGCCATACTTCCTCGTTCGCTCCAAAACCTGTCTAAGATCGGCTATGTGATTTTCTACTTCCCTGGACTTGACAACGACATCATCAATGTAAATCTCTACCAGGGAGTCGATCATATCATGAAAAATGTAATTCATGGCCTTTTGATAAGTTGCTCCAGCATTTTTTAACCCAAATGTCATGACAACCCATTCATACAAGCCGATTGCTCCTGGGCATCTGAAAGCGGTCTTGTAAATGTCTTCTTCGGCCATAAAAAATGGTAACCTGCATTACCATCCATGAAACTTATTATCTTGTGGCCGGAAGTAGCATCCACTAGTAAATCAGCTATGGGCATTGGGTACTCGTCCTTAGGGGTAGCCTTGTTTAAGTCCCTGAAATCGATATACACCCTAAGTTTATCATTCTTTTTATCACTGAAACAATGCTCGAGACCCACTCAGCATATCGACAGCGCCGAATGAATCCAGCGTCATATAGCCGAGTGATTTCGGCTTTGATTGCATCATACATATCGGCCTTAAATCTCCTAGGAGACTGTTTGAATGGCCGATAACCCGGCTTGATAGGCAGCCGATGCACAACAATAGATGGGCTAAGACCAGGCAACTCAAAGTACTCCTAAGCAAAACAATCTTTATATTCTTTTAATAAATCAATAAGCTGTGATCTACAATGAGAAGACAAGTTTTTGCTATATATGTCGGCGTAGGCCTATCTCCAGAGCCAATATCTATTTCTTCTAGCTCGTCGGCTGATATAAACCCTTGACCAAGCTTGCCATCGTCGTCGTCCGCGGTGTCCTTGCCGTAGACGCTCGAGCCCTCCATGATGCCCTCAAAGTAATAATTAGGGCTCTTCGTCTCCAATAAGCTGTATGGCAGAATCAGACACCTTTAGAAAATCGGACTTCCAGACTTTGCTGGACAGACAATCAATACCATCGATTTCCCAAAGTGGCAAATCAGCGTTAGCAACGCTCACTGACCTGTCGGCTAGCACGATTTCAATCTTGTCACCTTACCATTGGATTAGACTTTGATGCATTGTGAAAGGGACACAGCAGTTCGCATGAATCCAGTCCCTCCCAAGTAGTAGGCTGTAAGATCCCTTCCCGTTGATGACAAAGAACGTTGTGGGCAAGGTTTTGCTGCCGACGGTTAGCTCGACATTAAGTACACCCTTGGCCTTCGATGGATTGCCGTCGAAGTCTTTAAGCACCATGTTTGTCTTGATTAAATCTTCGGCTCCATTGCCCAATTTACGAAAAGTGGCATAGGGCATGAGATTGACTACAGCCCCCCCCATCGACCAACATTTTGGACATCGGCTTTCCATTAACGAATCCCTTCACATATAGTGGTTTAAGGTGCCTATTCTCGGTCCCCTCTGGTTTCTCGAAGATAGCTTGATCGGGGGATAGGGCCAGCCTTGCCAAGGTGTCTTCGACATTATCTGCATCGGCCTCAGGGGCGCCGAATTCGACTGGCAATATGAAAACCATATTGACCGATGCTGAAACCTTTCCCTTTCCTTTAGCCGTCCCTCTAGCTTGGTCGGGTACACTCTCGTCGGCCAGGTTTGAGTTGGCTGAGGCATTTTTCTTATTGGGCCTCTACTGTTTCCTGTCCTGCCGATGGCGCTGATGCTCGATCAATTGTCGGACCTCTTCCTCCTGTCCTCCGCTCTTCAACCTTTGAATTCTTCTTTTTTGCGTCTTGGTGAAAAGGTCAGAAGGGCACCATTGGGGGTTAGTCGATTGCTCATCATCGGCTGCTTCTTCGTCGCATTCTTCATTATTGTCTTCTTCATCTTCGAAGAAGTCCTGGTGAATCGGCCCGAGCCGATCGTGCACCGACTGTCGCCGTCGGTTTAGCTGCACGGCCATGGGGAGGAATTGAGCAGGGCTATGCATTGGTGGGTCCCTGTACTCGTCCTCACGATATTCGCTGCAGGCCGGGCAGTTATCTATCGTCGGCACCCTCATCCCCGACTCCCAACAAAATCAGAAAAATTTGCATCGCTAGTGCGGATCGCAGTCGCTGTGATGCCTAATGTAATGGAAGCATGTAACCTCGGGCTCTCTCACATAAGGCCTGTTGCACCGGGCTTCTTCTTCCCGCCAAAACCGCTGGTGAAAGCGGCGGCGACTCTCCATGCGGATCGACCATTGATCAGTTGATCGGCCAACGAGACGCACCATGTTGATTGGCACGGCTTGGTCTCCAGTTGGGCTCTCTTCTGCCTTGATCCCCTCGAGAGTTTCAGCTAAGCTGTACGCCACTCTGTTCTGTCAATCAGCTCGCCTGGGGCCGGCTTGAACCACGTTGACCGGGAAGGGGTTTCCATCTACTTTCATCAGCCGAGGTGAATCGGCAAACTTGAGTTTCCCGACCTCGATTGCCGACTGGATTTGCTGCCTGAAAACTTTACAATCATTAGTGTTATGAGAGGTGGAATTGTGCCACTTGCAGTACTTCTTCTTTTTAAGGTCTTCAGCCGATGGGATCGTGTGGTTGGGAGGAAGCTGAATCTACTTCTCCTTTAGCAATAAATCAAATATCCTATCGGCCTTGGTGATGTCGAAGTCGTACTTCTCTTCCTTAGCCGTTTTCAATAGCCATTGGCAAACGATTCCCTTTTTATTTTTGGTCCATTCGGCTGCAGCAACTTCTGCGTCATCGTCACTTATTTCCGAATCAGATTCGACGATGACGTGGGCAACCTTTTTGACGGCCTTCCTTGATTCTTGAAATCGCTGCTCGTGGGCCGTCACCTTCTATGCCAAGTGGGCTACGCTGTAAAAATCTTGAGCCAAAAACCTTTCACGGATTGGCGGCAACAGTCCATGGAAAGCCAAATCGGCTAACTGGGAATCGGACAGCACCAGGTTGTAGCATCTGTTCCGCATCTCCCTAAACCTCTGGATGTAATCCTGAACCGATTCTTCGTGCTTCTGCCTGATGCTTGTCAGGTCCGACAATTTCATCTCGTGATTGCCGGTGTAGAAATAGCTGTGAAATTGCTTCTCGAGATTGGCCCAGCTCTGGATAGAGTATAGGGCAATGAAGAAAACCAAGTGAAAGTCGATCCCGACAGCGAAAGTGGGAATAGACGAACTCTCAGGGCGTCTGTAGCCGATGCCTCACCACACTGGGCCAAGAATCGGATGACGTGCTCATATGTTGAAGTGTTGTCCTACCCCGAGAATTTGGAGAAATCTGGGACCTTGTACCGGTTGGGTAACGGTACCCTCTCAAAGTGCTCTGGATATGGATACTGATACATGTTCCCAGAATCTTTTGGCTTAAGATCGAATTGATCGCGCATAACGTCGGCAATCAAATCGGCCCAAGTCTTGTTGTCTTGAACCCGTTGTATCGTCTCGTATTGATCATACCGCATGGGTGCTTGCCGATACTGAGGCAGCGTCTGAGGCTGATAATGCCAGTCTTGATGGCCTCCCTGGTACTGATAATGAAGTGGATTGCCAGCGGGAGGCGGCCGATTCGTCGGAGGTGTCTGTGGTTCTGGGAAGAGCTGTCGGCCACCGGCATTGTATTGTGCTCCTTGAATAAGATTGGCAACTGGCTGTTGCTGCCGATTGAAATTGAACATGTCGGCTAGCTGCTCCTGGGGAGGAGGTTGTTGCCGGTTTAGAATAACGGGCGATGGTCTTGAAGCCGATGCAGATGCATTCGGCTGATTGAGGACTCCTCTCGGCGGCCCTGGCTATATCGGAGGCGGGATCGGCCAGTTCTGGGTCGCCTAGACCCTGTAATTAGGGAACTGGCCGTCTATGAAGTAGGTCGGCCCCTGCTGTAGCTGATCAACAATCTTGGAATCGACCACAGTGGCAATCATGTTATTCAGAGTGTTGACCAAGATGCCACTTTGATTGACGAGTGCATGATGTACAACCGAATCGATCCGGTCCTACAAGGTGTGCAGTTTCGAATCGTCTTGTTCTTGTTTCGGCTCCTCCATCTTGCGTTCTCCTTTTGTATCGTCCGAGGAGGATGCCTTGAAGTCATCAATGCTGAACTTGTACTTCTGGTGGACGGCCCCAGACCTGGTTCGGGCAAAAGATTGTAGATAGGCCTACAGTTCCTCCACCATCTTCTTGTAGTCGACCAATTGCTCGGCCGACAGTTGTTCCATCTTGACGGGAATTGTGTTTTCTTCGCTGATTTCAGGGCTCTTGACGTTAACCATCGCGTCGGCTTTGTCGAAGTGCTCTAATCGAGTCGATGGTCCCACTGGACGTGTCAAGAAGCGTGTTGATGAGAAAATTCTCTCACGCGCTGGCCTAGGAGATCTGCTTAGCTCCAGTGCAGGTCCGTCCTTGGCTACTTGTGATGATCTAGACGTGCCAATTGGTTTGATCTGCTAACCAATAAGAAATAATAAACAGATACATGCGTTAAGGTTAAAGTTAGATCCTACCGGATCGGCTCAGGAAACCAACTTGCATATAATTGCCTTCTCGAAGCATATTTAAACTAAGTGACTGGGATAGATCGGCTGTGCCGAGACAGTATGAATCACTTAACCTAAATATACATCAAGATAATAAATATATGTGTTTATAACCTAGCTGATGCTGCAGGTCTAACGTGTATCGGCTATTGCTCTGATATGTCTTATGAAAAGATACCAATCTAATCTAAATGCGTTAAACCTAGATCAATCGGCTATCGGCTAATGCCAATAGACTGATACTGCTTAAGGCATTTAACAAGATTGGGATCTTAATATAAGAGGCAGCTTTAATATATATAATAGTAAATAATGTTAAAGATTATTAAAATAGGTAAGGCTGGCTGAAACCCCAGCACTGTCTCTACGGCAGGCATCTAATCAAATAGTTCTAAATACTTCTAAAAGCGACTTAACAGATCATAGATGATGCAGTATTAAGTATAAAAAGATAGTATTAGATCTACATAGACTGATGTAAACCCTTTAAGACGGTGGATAGAACATATGACCTAGTTCAACATCTAGATATAGCTCTATCGGCTGCTGTCTCCCGAGAGAAACGAGTCGACCACGAGATAGATCTAGACATTGTTCTATATTATATGCCGTATATGATAACTTGCGCCGTTTATAACATTAAACCTAGAGTGTCATGACGATGTAAGCACTAGATTCGACGAAATAAACACTAATGACGAGAATTTACCTTATTCGGGGTTCGAATCGATGCAGCCCGAAGCCGGATCAAGAACTCGTCTAAAAGAAAATAGGAGGCGTTGCGCCGAGGTTGTATTGATGTATGATTGATTTTTTTACAAGAGGTCTCAGGTCCTATTTATACCCAAGTTGTTGACAGCTAAATTTGGTAACCAAATCCCTAAGTCCTAGCTGAAGTTGAAGCAGAATCGGATCGGCTGGTCTGATGGAGAAACAGAGGCCGAGTCGGCTGAGATGCGATCGGCTGTGAAGCCAGTCGACTAAGGATGAATCAGACAAGAACAGCCGATGGCCGATTCCAAGTTCAGAGAAGTTGAAGTCGTTTCTGATGCAGATATTTAAAGATAAAATAGAAGATTCGGTTTCCAAATTGTGCATTAAGATATATTGCCATCTAGGGATAAAGTCTCATAACAGCGAATGTATATAAATCAGAGATTTGTTTAGAGATAACCCTATTGTAAAGGTGGCAAAGGATTGCTTCCCGCGCTTTTGTTGTATCGATATAGTAGTTAGTTGTAGCCGTGTTTAGCGCGGTCTTTGTTGTGCTCGGGTATAAATAGGACCCAAAACCCCTGTAAACAAGAACACAATCACAATCAATACAACCTTCGACGCATCGCCTCCTTTTTCTTCAGACGAACAACTAATCCGGCTTCGGGCTGCATCATTTTGATCCCCAAGTTTAGGTAAATGTTTGTCATTAGTTGTGTATCTCATCGAATTTAGTGCTTCCATCACTATGACACTCTAAATTCGATGATTTATGCTACACTAGTTATCATATATTACATATAATTTAGAACAATGTTTAGATCTGTCTCGTCATCAGCTCACTCCTGTCAGGAATCGTTAGCCGATAGAGCTAGATCTAAAGGTTGACCTAGATTACATGCGATATCCACCGTCTCGAGGTATTTACATCAGCTACAGTAGATCAGACTGTTCTTTTTATACTTAATGCTGCATCAGTGTTGAACTATTAAGTCGTTTTTAGAGCTTTTATGATCTATTTGGTTAGATGTATTTTGCTTAGAGACAGTGCCGGGGTTTCAGCCGGCCTTATCTGTTTTAGTATTCTTTTAGTATATTTTGCTATCAGTTTTATTAAAACCGCCTCTTATATTAAGATCTTGCTCTAGCTAAATGCCCTAAGCCGAATCGGTTTTCGATCACATGTGGCGATCTAGGTTTAGCGCATTTAGCTCAGATCAATATCTTTTCATAAGATAAATCGGAGTATTAGCCGATTCACAGTTGGACTTATGACATCGGCTAAGATTGTTAAAGCATATATTTATTATTCTGTTGTATATTTGGATTAAGTGACTGATACTGTCTCGTTGTAGCCGATCTATTATAGTCACTTGGTTTAAATACACTTCGGAATAGCATATATATGTAAATTGACTCCTGCAGCCGATCCAGTAGGATCTGACTTAATACTTAACGCATATATCCCTATTTTTCTTGTTGATTAACAGATCAAACCAACTGGCACGCCTTGAATAGCATAGGTAGCCGAGAAGGACCAGTACTGGAGTTAAGCAGATCTCCCAAGCCAGCGCGTGAGTGAAATTTCTCGTCAACACAAGTACAACAATGTCCGTGTAGAACACGGTTTCTATCTAATCTACTGTTCAAAATACGACAAAAGCCCGAGATGCAGTCCCATGCCGCATTACAAAAGGAAATATCTAAACAAAACCCTATTTTACAGATACAATTACCGTTACAGGACTTTATCCATAGATGGCAATATCTTAACGAACATTTGGAAACCGAATCTTTCTTTTACCTCTAAGCTTCTCTATCGGAAACAGTTTCATCTCCTTCTCAGATCGGAATCGGCTATCGGCTATCCCTGTCCGATTCGGCCTCAGCTGACTGGTCTTCCAACCGATTTGATCGTGGCCGATGCAGCCTCTGTTTTCTCCACAGATCATTTTCCAATCCGATTCTACTATAATCTCGGCTTGGACTTAGGGATTTGGCTACCAAATTTGATCGTTAACACCACCGCCGGATCTGCATAGGGGAGGGCCACCGTCGAATTCACGCGGGGAGAGGGCCGTCGCCATCGATGTGCCACTCCTCCGTCAGCCTCCCGCTCGAGCCCGTCGCCGGATCCGCGGAGGGGAGAGTCATCGTCGTCGATGCACCATTCCTCCTCCGGCCTCCCGCTTGAGCCCACCGCCTTCGCCTCGACCGCGCAGAGAAGAGAATTGGGAGAGGGGAAAGGGAATGAGAAGAGATGAGGAGAGGGAGTTGGAGAGGAATGGAGTAGGGAGAGGAGTTATGGCGTGGACGAGTGGGGAGAAGAGAAGAGAAAAAGGTGTGGTGGGGAGAAAGAGGGGGAAGAGAAAAAAATGGTGTGGGAAAAAAGTATGGGGCACGCGTGTGTTGATGAGAAATTTCCTACGCACTAGCGTGAGAGGTCTGCTTAACTCTAGTGCAGGTCCAAATTAGATCGCCTTTGGTGATTTGCAGGGCGTGTCAGTTGGTTTGATCTTGTAACCAACAAGAAACAAAGAATAGATAATCAAATTATGATTAGATCCTACTCGTCGACTATAGATATTCATAATACATAATTACTATTTCAAAGCATGTTTAGACTAAGTGACTGGGATAGATTGGTAGTATACCGAGCAGTATAAATCACTCATATCTAAAAATGCATTAGAACAACAATTATATATATTTATAACTTACCCGATGTTGTAGATAATGTGAATCGGCTAGTTCTCCGATACAATTTTATACCAAGATATTGTTCTAAGCTAAATATACTAAACAAGGATCAATCGATCATTAATATGACTTAACGGATTGATACCAGGCTTAGCATATTTAACTAGAATGAGACCTTAATATAAAAGGCAGCTTTAATACATCTAGCAGTAATAAAACATATAAGATGGCTAAAACAGGTAAGATCGGCTGAAACCTCGATACTATCTCTAATAGAAGTCATTGAGCCGAGTAAATCTATATGATTCTAAGAGCGACTTAATAGATCAAACTGATGCAGCACTAAGTACAAAAAGAAGCATGAGATCTATATAAGCTATTGAAAACCTTTCGAGATGGTGGATACGCCATATGACCTAAATCAACCTCTGGATCTAGCTCTGTCGACTGTTGTCTTCATGGAAATGCTAGCCATTCATGAGATGGATCTAGACATTGATTTAAATTATATGTCGTATATGATAAATTAAGCAATTCGTGACATCAAGATCAGAGTGTCATGATGATTGAAGCACTAACCCCAATAGCACAACCACTTGTAACAAGAGATTACCTTGCTTGGAGATCGGAATCCGATGTAGCCCAAAGACGAGGCAAAACTTGTTGAGATTGAAAGTAAAAACAAAAGGTGACGATGCGCCGAGATTGTATTGAGTTGTGTGTTATTAATTACATGGTCTCGGGTCATATTTATACCCAGATATACAACAAGTCCGTAACAGACACGATTCCTATTACAGATTGGATTACAAATATTCTAAAAAAACCAACATTATCTATAAGAAAACCATACAAAATATCCTACTTTAAAGATACAATTGTCGTTGGATGGCAATATCTTCAAAGCACTTGGAAACCGAATCCAATAATTATCTTCATGCTTTCCTTCCGGGATTGGTCTCATATGTTTCTCTCAATCAGAATCAGTTATCGGCTATCCTGTTCGACTCGAACTCAGCCGACTGGCTCCTTAGCCGATTCGGACTCAGCCGACGTAGCTTCTGTCTCTGAGGTTCAAAACGCTCCCTTGATTCCGCATCAATCCTTGTTTCAAACTTGGGGATTTGCTGACCAAATTTGGTCATTAACAACATGCTCTCCAGGTTGCCCGCAAGCAAACATCTATTTTCGCATGCGACCCCTTAAGAGGTTCGCATGAAAAAAAGACTCATTTTTGCATGTGGGTATGTTAAGAGGTCCGCCTGCGAAAATTAATTTTTACATGTGGGCCTCTTAAGAAGCCGTATGTGAAAATGTAGGTCAACTTTTGCAGGCGCGACCAATTACGATCCACCTGCAAACTATAGGGTCCTCGCACAGAAAAATTGTTTCTGTAGTAGTGTTAATTTAGCGTATACAATTAATCTCAATGGAAGATGTGGCGGCTAGTTGTGAGTTCCATCGGGAAGTTGAGTCAATGTAAAGATTGGGGCTTGTGGATGTCTATGATTTAAGCACTACTTCAGAAAAGCTTATAGGTTCCGATTCTCATGCCGACATTAATTACTTGGGTCATGGACTCATGGTTTTGGTTCTTGAACCGACATCGTACCTATGTGACACTATAGGTGTCAGTTCTAGTTTAGAATTGACACCTATAGGGGTGTACCTGTTTTTTATTTTTGCAGGTGCTAAAAAACCCAAAAAGAACTCGAAAAAATATTCCACATTTTCATAGGTACCCTATAGGTGTCGATTCTCGTTCCGGCACAAATTACTTGGGTCATTGGTGTTCGTTCTTGAACTGACACCATACCTATGTGACACTTGTCAACGGGATATACCCAAAGATGATATTTGGAGGGTATAGGGGACGTTGGAACCATGGTATAAACGAGAGAGATAAAAAGACGGAAGAGAACGATTTTTATAAAGGTTTGGGTCCCCTTAACTGACAGGTAATAGCCCTACTCCTGTAGGTCAAAACCGGTGTTGCCTTTATATATCAATATCACACGAGTATAGTATTTAGGATGACCTATTCTAGTATCTTGTAAGATCGAATACCCAAAGCAAAGTCAACCAGAGGGGGTGAATGGTTGGAGTAAAAAAAACTTTCAGTGAAAATAAAAGTTACCCTCTGACTTGATGCAGATTGGTTTGACCGGAGTTGATCTGCCGGTCTGACCGCCCTGTGTAGCTGGTCTGACCGCCAGTATTGATCTGGTCTGACCACCCATACAGCCGATCACCAACACTTAGCCGATTCCTCGTCTTGTAGCTGATCGCCTATGAAGTCCAGTCTGACCGCAGTTGTGCGTGCGGTCTGACCGGTGAGTTGAGTCGGTCTAACCGCCGTTTAGACCGCCGCACCGGGGAGGAAGAAAACACAAAGAATTCTCCAAGAAGAGAAGATTGATCTTTATTAAATCTCTCTATGTTTACAAAGTGCAAACAAAGCACTCCTCACAAAATCTCAAGCTAAACTTGAAACCCTAACTCGAAACTCTCTAAAACTTGAATCAAAAGCGATACGAAGAGGCCATGCCTCCCCTCACTATTTATACACAAAACCCGCAGCCAAAAGCCACGAATCCTACTCATATAGAAAGTCCTAAACACCTAGGAAACCTTCCTAAATAAGTACAAACTTGATATAAACCAACCGTAACAATCTCGGTCTTTCCAAAACCGAAATTCCGCTTTTCATACGCACACAATATATCCATCGTATGCCATATGAAAACTTCTCCAATTATGTGCACTAATCTCTACCCTTCAGCATCCCGCATGATCTCCATCTTGGACATCATCTTATCTCCAAGTTGACTCCAACTCGATCACCGGCAACACTTTTCCGAGGCGTAAAAATTACCTGCACACAATTAAACAAAGAATACCATTTCCGAGCACAAGCTATCCCAACTTGACTCATTGTTAGCATAAATGAATATACACGTGCATAGGAACACGAAACTCCCAAGTATATGCAAGAAAACAAACCAAAACCAAAACCGAATCGAAATCGGCAACCAGTCGGACTGGCTCGACCGGTCTGACCGCAGTTGTCTGCCCGGTCTGACCGCACGAACACCTCCGGCGACCGGCGGTACAAGCTCGGTCGTCGGGCCAGGTGTGACCGAACACTGTTCATTGTCCAAAAATTCAACTATCTCAAAAACCACTTTGTCAATAAACCTCCAAATAACAAAACACACAAAGTAATAATCCCAAATGTCAATTATTCATCATCAAATGAAGAATCAAAACACACTTTGATTTTACAACCTCCCCCTTGATGAACACATTGGCAACAAAATAAAAAGTGTTGTTTTGATGTTTGGAAAAATTAAAAACAAAAATGATAAAAAGCATTTGAGTGCTCAAAAATCAAAGAAAATTTCTCGCCCTTTTGAAAAGAAAGAAAATCCCTTGACCCCAAAAAAATTGCACTTTGCCTTTGTGATTGTTATTCTCCCATGAAAAAAATCTTGCCTGTCCTGTTCTCCCCCATGTGATATTTAATCAAAAACAACATTTGTTCTCCCTCTTTTAACAATGTTTTCATCAAGCATAAGAATTATGGTTATGAACATTCAAGAGCTTAGCACCATACATAAAGCAAGTCATGTCATGTGTTGCAATAATAAGAAGATGAACTTATCAATTATATAGCAAATATGCACTAGAGTATAATCATGAATCAAAATTTTATAAGTAAGATCAACAACGCAATAAAAATTCATGAATTCAAACGATTTATAATGCAACATCTTTACAAGCACATATGTTAAAAAAATAAACCCAAATATATATACCTATTGTAATTTTTATTCTTTCTCAAATTTACCTTTTTGCACACATAAATCAAGAGAAAAATTTTTCATATTGATTTGAGTCATATTTGTTGCTCATATTTTTTTCTCTCAATTATATCGGGTACGTCCTTATCGTCAAGAGTGTTTCCAAGGATTTGACACCCATTATTTTTGCTCACATTGAATACGTCCTTATTGTCAAAGACTGTTTCCAAGGATTCGGTATTTATTTTTTTCTCTCATAGATAACATTTTTATTCTCTTTACACAATGAGCAATTTTGAGGAATAATAATTCAACATAATATATATATAAGCATTTATAATCCAACACATGCACTAGTATCAACATTGCATATTTCTTTAATTCAAGTATGATTTTAAAGTGTCATGCATTATTTCACTTAAATATAAAATCTAGATCACATAAAAATACTAGAATACATACAAGCTATGCTAGTGACAAATAAACCTTCATAATATTGCTAGCATGCACATGAACAACGATATGTATGGATAAAGCTCTCTTTTCAGTTTATTTTAATCATGTAGCTTGATAAAACAAAGAGCACAAAAACTCTCCCTCAAAACATGCCAAAAGGATGAATAATTCCCAATTCCCCTCGAAGAAAAGCAAAGCGAGAAGAATCCAATGGTTTTGTAAAAATATCAGCAAGTTGCAATTTTGTATCAAAAATTTCAATTCAACATCCTTCTTCTCAACATGATCCCGCAAGAAGTGAAAGCGAATATCAATGTGCTTAATGCGTAAGTGTTGAACAGGATTCTTAGCAATGTTTATGGCACTTATATTATCACAATAAAGAGGCACTTTTTCAAAAGTAAGACCATAATCTTTTAAGGTAGAAATAAGCCAAAGAATCTGTGAACAACAACTAGCAGCAACAACATATTCAAATTCAGCAGTGGATTAAGCTACACTAGATTGTTTCCTAGAGGACCATGCAATCAATAAAGTTCCAAGAAAATGACATGTTCCACTAGTACTTTTTCTATCAATTCTACAACCCGCAAAATCAGCATCGGAATATCCACTTAAGCAAATAGAAGATGAAGTAGAATACCAAATTCCAAACTCAAGTGTGTGATTCAAATACCTCATAATGCGATTGACCGCTTGACGATGTGAAGCACGAGGAGAAGCTTGAAAGCGTGCATACAAACACACAGCAAACTGTATGTCTGGTCTAGAAACAGTTAGATACAACAAAGATCCAATCATGCTTCAATACTCCTTTTGATCCATGGCCTCACCATCTTTATCGGGATCAAGAACAACGTAGAACCAATGGGTGTAGAGATTGGCTTGTAGCTCTCCATCTTAAACTGCGCAAAAGATCTTTGGTGTAATTTGTTTGATGAATAAACGTACCTTGAGGTGTTTGCTTAATTTGCAATCCCAAAAAGTATGACAGTTCACCCAAATTTCTTTTGTTTTCATTAAATTTAATAGATAAATTTCTTTTTTTAAAATAAAATAAACATCATCATATGCATTAATACTTCATGTCATGATCATAATTTCATATGTTAGAATGGGAAAATAGCCCATTATTTTATATGATAGGTAAATAAAATTCCTATCAATTAATAAGATATGAATGGTTTTGGCTGTATGTCAGAAAACTATAAAAACTCTTGTGCCAGAATAAGGACATAGTTTCGCTCATCCGATGGACCGGTTATACCAACATGGCATTTATATATTTCTCTCTGATCTTCCTGAGGACTTGAGAAGATTTATTAATGCGTATAACAGCATTGGAGATTTGTAGTGTTGTTGAAGTCTCATTGGAGGACAACTATGTAAACAGCTGATAACAACGCCGATACTAACCAGATCGATACCGTCTGTTAAGATAGTTCTAGGTTTCACCAAGCCGGGGCAAGTGTGTGACGAACAGCTATTAAATAGGGGTTGAGACACCAATTACTGGTTAGAATTGGTGCCCTTATTAAGATAGCCCTCAGGTCTCGTTCACACATCAGAAAAGGTTAGAACAATATAAATGTCATGTTACCCTTCAGTCTCGCTAACTAAGGTTAATCCTCGGGTAAAGCTGGGCAGACGCTGCGCTAACTAAGGTTAATCCTCGGGTAAAGCTGGGCAGACGCTGCAGAGTTGATTTGTATTCGAATACGCCGTACTCTCGGTTAATGGAGTTGTGTCTATGGGTGAATCCAGTTTAATGGCATGAGTAACTTTTCTAAAATGTCATCCCTAAAATTTAATATTCATATATAAGAAATTAAAAAGAAAGGATAGGACCTAGATTCATGTTTAAGTTAGGTTTAGTTTATTTCCTTTTAGGACATTATATATATCTATTTATATATAATATGGAATCACATTAAGATTAGACTTATATCATATCATGCATATCTATATAGTATAAGATCATGCTAAGGTTAGGATTATATTATTCTTTTTAAAATATCTTGCATATTTATAGGAAAGGGTAGAGTATACGATTAAGCTAAAGTTAAGCTTATAATTTATGTCTTTAAATGTTCACATAGAATATTTTTAGAAAGAAGAATAGGATATATCTTCAAGCTAGGAACATATTTATAATTTGTTTCTCTTGTTGATATAGCATCCATATTTAAATAGAATTGTATTCAGTTTGGCTTGCTGAGTACCATTGGTACTCATTCTTGCACATAATAACTTCAGGAAACCTCGAAGCCAAGGAAGAACACGAACTCTAGGTCGACTCTACACTCGGGCTATCCCTGTGGAAGTGTCACGTCTTTTTTATTGTATAACTTGTACTTATACATTATTAATTTGTAAAAACATACGAAGTTTCTGTATCTGTACTACTTTACGCATAATCGGACTCTTAGGAGATTATATGGTATTGTGGAGTTAACCTTTCCAGAGGAGACCCAACACATATGTAATGCCCATGTGTGTCCATTCATCATAAAAATGGTACTTATGGCAGCACACTTATAGGTGTCGGCACCTAGATGATGATGTCCGTAGATAGCGGTTTGTTATAAAACCAACACCTATGACTTGGAGAACTATCGATTCTTAATTTTACACTGAAAATGATGAAAAAAGCTTCATAGATGTCGATTTTAGGTAACCGACATATATAATACCGGTCTTTATGTGGTGTTTTGTAATAGTGAAGATTCAATATGCTTCCTTCTTGTTAGGTTCTATATTTATATAGGAATGTGTCCTCTTGTGTAAGTCTCTTGTGTAAGTAGAACTCAAAGATTTTAAAAAGGACTTGTGAAAAAGTACGTCTTCCAATCAGCCTACACACTCCTCTACTGATGGTACTACCATATCTTTTCGTGTCAGTATCTCTATTTGTAGATGTCTTATTATTGGGTACGCAGTATTCCCAATGAGACATCCCGAGTCAAATTTAGTGGTGAGAAAAAAAAACTAGTGCCTTTTATTAATAGAAAAATGCTATTGGTGTGTGGGTATAATTGGATAAGGATCAGCATTATATTATTAAAATAGCCTTGAATTCAAGTAAGTAAACATCGTATTTGTCGTGAAAACTAGAAATTATCACATTAATAAAAAAACAAAATAAAATTTAGATAGAAATACAAATTTAAAATAACAAAATTCGGAATAGAAAATAAGAAATATTTAAAAAACTGTCCATACAGAACACAATACAAGATGAATCAAATTTGGAATAAAAAATAAAATAAATTCTAGAATTAGAAAAATAGAACTGAGAGCTCAAGTAGAAATACAATTATGAAATAACTAAAATTCAAAATAAAAGTAAAAAATATGAAAGAACAATCCATCTAAAACCCAATACAAGATTAATTAAAATAAAAAATAAAAATAGAATAAATTAGGTTTTAAAATATCAATAACAATAAAGATGAGAGGCGATGGTCATGCCGTAAAAGAGTAGGGTAGCGACGATTGACAAGACTTATAGAAACTAAAAAATAACCCTAACGATCATCAAGTTCGCTATTTAAAATCCTAATGAAAAGGGACAGCATACGGGCCATAAAAGAGTAAGATGGCTACGTTTAACGGGACTTTTAAAAACTATAAAAAAACTTGGCAAGAAAAATCGTTTTTATAAGCTCCAAAGAGGATTAATAGAAAGGCAAGCAAGTAAAAGGGTGGCAGAGTAAATAGGAATAAGTGGTGGTGGCTGGTGGGACAATTACAAACCACAAAATTGATGATAAAGGATTGATTTTTAAAATATTAAGACAACAAGATGACTATTTACTATTTAAAAAGAACATGTATAAAAAAGTTAGATAATTTTGTCCAGTGCTAACCGCGTAATTACGTGCAACACCCTATTTGTCGGAGAAGTGAGAACCACGGTCCCATGACCGACTACTTAGGGCATTCCTACCACCAATCCCCGAGCACGGTCACCCATGGACTGTGCTTGGGGCACATCAGTCCCTGAGTGTGACTGCTCGAGGACTATCTGCCCTCAGGCGCATCTGGCCACCGGGCATGGCCCCCTGCGGACGATGCTCGAGTCACCTCACTCCTCGGGCATGGCCCTCCACAGGATGCGCTCGGGGCACATCTCTCCCACGCTCGGCCCCCGATTGCTCCGAGGACACGAGAAATACAAGCAGAATATAGAAGGTCTACATTTTCAAGGTGTTGAAGTTGCAACTCCGACATTGAAATTCTCCTCCAAGCAATGTCCATGATGAACTCATTTGTCATCGACATCTTCGAGAAGCTCGTCCATTCCAAAAAGAAATCTATGTTCAGCAACTGGAGCGATTCCGAGTGCTCCAAGATGCTCGGGCACCTAGGTACCCGGGGCACAAAGTATGCCCCAGGCGCACGGGGTGACCCGAACACTCCTTCTGCGCTCTCCTCGGAGGACTTCGCTTCCATTTAAAGAAAGATGTTAGGCCCAACAACTAACAGACTGTCTTCGTCATCTGCCCTAAACTACGCGTCAAAGCAAGAAGCAAGAGGCGCAAAGACACCGTCTACGTCATGACAGCTGGCGTATAATAAGTTCAAGCACCTTGTGTTGAAACTCATTTATAAGAAATAGACCGCTGTGGTATCCTCTTCAACTATAAAACCATGGTCACTAAAAAAAAGGGATTCTATCCACGTGATAGAAAAGAATAGCTCGTCCTCTCCTACTTAGAACATTCTTCAGGTGTGCGGTCTGAACGTGTCTAAAAACACTTATTTTTCTTTGTTTCTTCATTATCTCATTTCCACACGTCTCATTATCTCGTTTCCACACGTGACCGAATCTTAAAAAAAGAAAATACTCGCTTCCCTGTATTCTGACATTACTGATTATTGATTATTTAAGGAATAAAACATCTTGATTTGTATCAAGAGTAGATAAAAAGGTAGGAGTTTATATATTTTGGACAATTATTTTGGGATGAAAGAAGTACACTTATAAATTAAAGTTTAGAGATATTTATATTTAGAGACCAATTTGAATGAGATGCTTTTGTTTGAAAACGTTGGATGTACATCGTAGTCAGAAAAGATAATACGAAATGGGTGAGCCGATAGATGCTGAGATTTCGACGGCAAAATGATCGAGAAGATTCTCCTAGTGGCTTCGCCGATTACAACCGTGGTGTGACCTGTGACAATTGACAAATGATATGACCATACACACCCACACAACGCGGACATATCCCCCCAATCCCCCGCAGGGTAGCAACAGCGGCAGCGCGCACTCTCGCGGTCACGGTCATCACCGCAGCCTCGCCTATCTCTGCATGCAGCGAAAGCTCCCGACTACGTGTTGAGTCAGTCACAGCCAGCCAGCCCATCACCCACGCCAACCAGCAAACCTGATCAGTCCCACCATGCACGCTTATCAGAAGGGGGAAAAAAAGAAGCATGGGAAGCATGGGAGCTCTCGATTGATTCACTCATCCCTACGTGAACGCTAGCTCCAACAGTTCCATTACAGGGCCGCAGCAATCTGTAGCATATCCTATGATGCGCTGCACAGGGCAGCACAATGCAGAAGGACTCCAAAATCAAATGAAGCGAGAAGTGCACTGCCCTGCTCTGCTCCAAAATCAAACGAATCACTCTCTGTCATAAAGCTTGCTTTGGGTGATGACCGCAAGGTGGGCAATGGCGCCGTGCATGCATTTTTGTCCTGGCCGGGCTGGCCCGCCCGTCATCTTCAGGCGTAAGGAGCAGGGCAGGGCACCAGTGTACCGCGATGGAATTGACCATTCACGTGCACGCACTCCCCAGTCGCCGCTCTGCCCGTACGTCTCCCCGCCTGCTGCTGGAGCCAGGAACGTCTGACCACCGCGCGGCACGACGCACGCACAGCGGCGCGCGGCAGGAGCAAAACCGTGCGTGTCCTATCCCCTTCCCACCCTGAAGGCCTGAACCACGACGACGTGCTGTGGAGTACCTGAGTATGCATGTCGCCCATCGGCACAGCATACACAGGGATACAGCAGCGACCGAAGGTACGTACGTCCACGGGTGATCTGTAATGCGACATTTTTTTAGCAGGGGTAGGGACAGCACCATACGGAGTATTGACCAGTGCTTCAGTAGCGCCCAGGGATGACAGTATGACGCACTGGCCGGCCATGTGTATCCGTGTTCTTTTGTTGTGAGATCGATACGATCTCAATCCAATTGGTTGGAGAGGCATATACTAGCCGCCTCATATACTAGTAATTGTTTTGTACTACACGAGAGGAGGCAGATTACATAGATCTTATCCACCACCGTTATGTAACAATATAATCTGGCTAACAATACTACGGTTACTACCACAAGATTGAAGATTGCCTCTCTCTACTTGGATTCAGACCCGGACACCAGCACAGTCCAGACACACAGGGGATGATGCTACGGAGTACCGGTACAACGGGGACATGCACCGATGCACGCACGCTTCTAGATGCTAAGGAGATCCTGCTGTGGCGGGGACTCGCGTGACCCGTCCTGCTGCTGCTTCTCCGGGCTCCGGTCCTGCTCTTTCCCCGAGCCGTGCGACGGTGCGTCCATGGCCGTCGCCGCCGCCGTACCGGGCAGGTCGGTCAAGATCTGCACGACCTCCCGCATCGTCGGCCGCTCGACGCTCTGCTCGGCGACGCATAGCATGGCGACGTAGAAGACGTGCGTCAGCTCATGGAG
Source organism: Oryza australiensis (assembly GCA_019925245.2). NCBI lineage: Eukaryota > Viridiplantae > Streptophyta > Magnoliopsida > Poales > Poaceae > Oryza > Oryza australiensis. Next base: position 248,572 of record JAIFGZ020000117.1, read on the forward strand.
GGGCACCGTCGAGAGCCGTGGGTCCGCGATCTTCGTGACGCCCTCCTTGCTCGACCCGGTCACCATCCGCACCCACTGCACGATGTCGACGCCGTCGCCGAACTCCCCCACCGGCTTCCGCCCAGCGATGAGCTCCAGTAACACGACCCCGAAACTGTACACGTCGCTCTTCTCGTCCACCTTGAGCGTGTAGGCATACTCTGCGGATGCACAGGGCAAAACAGCTCGACCACATAAGATCGCAGGCCATCAATTCCCAATGATAATTCATTAAAACGACAAAGTGACGAGAGGCACAGCATCCAGCAAATGTACAACTCGATAGTGTGGGGGCACAGTAAGAACAAATCAGAGCATACCAAAACCAACCATTTTCTTCCAAATTTTAATGTGATAGTGAGTTTGAAAAATATGAAGGCCCCATAGTAATTTCGGGTCTTTTCTGAACTTTGTGAATTGTGATGCATGATTTTTCAACATAGGAAATGATTGTGGGTAGTACTAGTACTCCAGTAACCAGGTACAGTCAACAGAATGAGCTGAAAATATGTAGGGGGCAGAGGGGGTACATTCATACATACCGGGAGCAATGTAGCCGTAGGAGCCGGCGATCGCCGACATGCACTCGGAGCCGCCGGCATTGCCGCGGAGGAACTTGGCAAGGCCGAAGTCGGCGACGTGCGCCTCGAACTCGGCGTCGAGGAGGATGTTGTTGGACTTGACGTCGCGGTGCAGGATCGGCGGCGAGCAGTCGTGGTGCAGGTAGCAGAGGCCCTTGGCGGCCTCGACGGCTATCTTGTACCGCGTCGCCCACTGCAGGTGGCCACCCTTCTTGCCGTGGAGCACCTCGCCGAGGCTGCCGTTCGGCATGTACTCGTACACCAGCAGGTTGGTCTCCCGGTTGGCGGCGAACCCGAGCAGACGCACGATGTGGCGGTGCCGGATGCGCCCCAGCGTCTGTATCTCCGCGGAGAAGCCGTAGTCGTCGTGCGCCGCACCGGAGCGCCCCATGGCGGGGAGCCGCTTCACGGCCACCACCGCGCCACCGGGCATCGGGCCCTTGTACACGATCCCGGACCCGCCCTTGCCGATCACGTTCTCCTCCTTGAGGCAGTCGAGCACGTCGTCCACGGCGAAGTCGAGGCGCTGGAACGCCGTGAGCCGCCACGCGCGCGCCTCGGCCGAACGCTTCAGCGACCGCGCCTTCAGCACCGCCGCGCCGGCGAACACGATGGACAGCGCGAGGAGCCCAAGCACGAGGAGGAGCTTCGACGCCGACGAGAGGGAGCCGAAGGTCGACGTCGTGGCGACGCCGCGGGAGCGGCACGGGTAGAAGAAGGCGCCGCAGAGGCCTGGGTTACCGGCGAAGGACGTGGCGTTGAAGTAGGCGAACTGGCCGGTGGCCGGGACCTCGCCGGAGAGATTGTTGTCGGAGAAGTCGACGGCTGTTAGGCTCTGCATTCCGGCGATAGCAGGTGGAATCTCCCCGTCGAACGCGTTGTGAGACAGATTGAGATAGTTGAGGATTCGTAGCCCGGCGAGCGCCGGCGGGATGCTGCCGGAGAGTCTGTTGCCAGAGAGGTCGAGGAAGGTGAGCAGCCGGCATCCGGCGATCGCCGGAGGTATCTCCCCGGAGATCAGATTCCCAGAGAAGTCCGCTTTTGAAAGCTTTTGCAGCTTCCCAATCTCACGAGGGAGCTCGCCGGACAACCGGTTCCCAGAGACCAGCAGCTTCTGAAGCCCGACGAGCCCGCCGATCCCCACCGGCACCGGACCGGACAGCCGATTGTTATACAAGCTCAGCTCTCCTATTGATGGTGACACCACGCCGGCGTCCAGCCGGAGCTCGCCGGAGAGCAAATTATCGTGCAGCTCAATCTGCGTCAGGTTCTGCAATGTAAACATCTTCGCCGGTATCGTCCCGTTCAGATAATTCTCTCCCAGACGAAGCCTCGTCAACGACGGGCAGCCGGCGAGCCCGTCCGGAATGCTGCCGAACAGTGAGTTCCCCAGCGCAATGAACGTCTCCAGCCGCTTGCCGGCGCAGAGCTCTGTTGGTAGAACGCCGGTTAGCCTGTTCGTGCTCACATCGACGATTCTCAGCCTAGTGGCAGCCACACCGAGCTGAGCCGGCACTCCACCGGTGAAGTTGTTCTCCCACAGCTGCAGCACCTCGAGGTTCGGCAGGTCGCCGACAAACTCGGGAATCTCACCGGCGAGGCGATTCCGGAAGAGGTTCAACAGGGTTAGATTCTTGAGCGACGCGAAGCTCGCGGGGATCTCCCCGACGAACAGGTTGTTCGACAGGTCGAGCGATTTCAGCGCCCCCATTGCGCCAATCTCCGGCGGCAGCCGCCCGGAGAGTGCGTTGATCTGAAGAAACAGAGTGTCGAGCGACGTCAGGTTCGCCACCTCCGGCGGGATCACACCGGATATCCCGCAGTTCGCCATGTCGAGCCGCACGAGCTCCTTCAGCCTCCCGAGCTCCGGAGGTATCCCGCCGGTGAAGCTGTTGAAGTAGCCGAGGTACAGTTCCCTGAGCGTCGTCAGGTTGCCGAGGTCCGGCGGTATCTCCCCGGTGAGCTCATTGCCAGAGAGAGCCAGGTATTTGATTCGGCTCCACTGCCCGTACGACTTGGGGATGCTGCCGGAGAAGAAATTGCCGCCAAGGTGGAGGTGAACAAGGTTGGTGAGGTTGGGGAGCGCGGCCGGGAGAGGGCCGGTGAGGTTGTTGTTGTAGAAATCGAGAACGCGAAGGTTCTTCAGGCTGTCGATGAGGCCCTCCGGGAAGGTCGAGTTGAGGATGTTGTTGGAGAGGTTGAGGGACTGGAGGTGCGAGATGGAGGAGAGCGACACGGCGGGGATCGGGCCGGAGAGGTTGAGGCCGGAGAGGTCGAGGGAGAGGATGCGGGAGCCGTCGGCGTCGCAGGAGAGGCGCGGCCACGAGCAGAACGCGGTGCCGGGCGTCCAGTGCGTGGACAGGTAGCCCGAGGGATCACCGAGCGCGGCGGAGAGGTTGAGGAGGGCGGCCGCTTCAGGGGAGGCGGGGGACGAGACTGTGTCGGCCTCGGCGCCATGGGTGGCGGTGGCGAGGAGAAGGAGGAGAAGAATGGAGGTGGCGGCGGCCATGGAGCCTGCCATGGATGAGGCGGTGCCGATGGCGGAGTAGGTGTCCGAGTTCCGGTGGGCGGCGTGGGATATATATGTGCGCGTTCTTTCTGTTTCTGTTTCTCTCGTGGTACAGAAACAACGCATGAGGCACGGTTCACTGAATCATTGGTGGTACAGGGATGTACAAAAACAAACTCATATTGCGTACGCATATAGGAGGATTTAGTGAAGGCCCAAGGTTGATTGTGGCCCAGTGTTGCATGCGACACTTCACTGATGGTTAGAATGAGTTGTACAAATAAGGGAAAAGAGAGATGCTGTACCTTACATGCTACAGCACTGGTTTTCTTCTGAAAGTTCAGATGCCGATCTTGAAATTTATACCGGATACAATTCAACCTCAACTTCATGTCATCGACTAAAGTGTACCCTTTATAACAACCCACTACACCCTACTCTATCCAATCCATTCTGATTTACGTACGATTTTTAATTTTACGAAATAAATCTCGTGGGATTTTATTACAGGCCCTCTTGATTTTTGAGAAGGAACAAAAGCGCTTTTATTTTTATTTTGAGAATTCCAGTTTGGGCCACCTCTATAAGCTAAAAATCACTTTAGATCATCTCTTTAATTGCTCCTTTCACTTTGGATTAATTAAGTTTATAGTTTTGTTTGCATTTGAATCACGCCAACTCGCCTTATCTAACCACTCATCCGTCATCCGGTAAAGACATGACTTGTAGTTCACTGGTGCATTGGAGGTCTGAAGCAATGTGCTTGGGTAATTGATGTGCTAAAAAAATATGGAATGGTCTAAATTACAATAAATACAAATTAACTAAATTACAATAAATACAAATTAACTAGTTCAGAGTGAAAATATAGGACAAAATACTGTCCAAAGTTAAAACATTGACAAAAGAATATGGCTCAAACTGCAATTCACTTTTTATTTTTTAAAAAAATTTGAGTGTGAGACTTTTTAGACAACCCAATATGCTAAGCCATGACGAGCGGTGGCTATGCTATGGAGCCAGAGAATTTCAAAGCCCTAAATATTCAAGTCAAAATGAATAAACAAATTCATGCCTCTACTTCTCATATTCAAAGACTCCTCTATCACAGGCTCACAAACAACTTTCTAATGTGAAACCTTGCATCAAGGCATAGTTCAATGTTTATGTTAATATCGATGTTGCTCCCTCTCCCTCTCCTCTAGCCTCTATCGTGGAAGGACACCGAATCCATCATCAATGGCTACTCTGGCTTAGAGCTACCATAGTATAAGTACACCTTAATAGTTAATGTTGTAGCAGGAGGCAAACATCATACTCCTATTGGACAAAAACACTTTCTCGTTCACCAATCAAAGAGACTTTTACTTATCTCATGTACTCACCAATCAAAGATGCTTTTACTTATGGCAGATACTCTTTGACGTGTACTAACTAACCGAAGAGGCTTTTACTTATGATAAATACTTTTTAGACCTGTACTAACCAACCAAAGAGGTTTTTACTCACGGCAAACACTTCTCAACTTAATGTGACAAGTAAACATTAAATGATCGGTGTCTGGAAAGAATCATTCAAGCCTACTGCAAGAAAAAGATACTATTCGACTAGGACGGATGAAGCTTAAAGGTAAAACCGTCAAGCGAGAAATATTCCCCGAGAAGATACTGCGTGAACTGCCCCAACCACTCTTGCAAGCTAGCACCGGAAGTTTCAAGGGACCACACAAATGTATAACCATACCTTTAGGGTTTCTAGCTTTGTAGGGGTAATGTAGTAACTTCCTATGCACCCTCAGGAGTAAAATTATAACTTCACGTGTACCTTCGAGGACTATATAAGCCGATCCTAATCCTATAGCAAGACAAGACACTTATCAATAGTAAAATACTACATCACGTATTAGAATTTACTATTCGAGCTCATCTCATTCTTAGTGTCGATGTGTGTGCTCGACACGCGGGGACCCGGAGGACCCCCTTTTTGGTTCGGCACAGGGGAGCGGTGAATCAAGGTTCGAACTCGAGGTGAGGTGGAGGAAAAGTAGGAAGGTGAAGAAAAAGTCGCAATCGCAAAAAACACAGAAGAATTTATATAGGTTCGGGCCGTCGGGGGACGTAATACCCTACTCCTATTTTTGTACTATGTGGAGAATGAGTTATAAGGATTGGTGTGGTTGTTCTTTCTTGGGGAAGCTAGAGCTGATGACTGAGGTGAAATGCTCAAAACCCAAGGTTCCAGAGGCTGAACAAAGACCAACCTTCAGAACCCCTTCTATGATGGACTTGGGCCTCCTTTTATAGTGCAAGGGGACACCACAGTAGTCCTAGTTTTCTCTACTCCGCTCCACGTGATGGACGGCTCTTGTCCTGTCTTGTCGGGGGTCTACCCCTATTCCTGCTCATGGCAATCTGTTGACGAGAGGGAGTTGGAGAAGAAAAGCGAGCGTCGTGGCTGCCATGTTGCTGACGAGAGGAGGAGTCAACTTACCTACTCTAGTGGGGCCTACCGGTCGGTGGCTCTCTGCCTGGAGAGGGGTCGACGTGACACCCCCAGCGCCCGCATTCTCTCTCCCATGTGGCTGTCCAGCGCATTTAATGTGACTGGACGGGGCGTGGAGGGAAGCGTGCGTGGCCTGACCGTGCGGCCATACTGCGGTCGCCATCAAAGACTTTCTCCCCTCTTTTCCTCGTAACAGGCAAAAAGGATGATGATGAGCGGCTGACAGACGTGCCTCACATTGCAATAAATGCGACGGCGCAGACGTCTGGCCTCTCTCTAGGCATTAAATGCGGTGGTTGGCGGTTGGCGGTTGATCTCGTTCCTCTCGGAGAGGTGCGGGCAGTGGACGGGGGTCGGGTGATTCGAACCCGCCATGCGGGAAGCGGCGGCCTCCGGGCGGCCCCAGAGCCAAGTCTCCTTTGGGATGGCCACGTGGCCGCCCGTGCCCCGGACCCGCATGAGCCGTTCAGGGCATATCTTTGGGGCGCCCTGGTAAGCGAAGGCGTCTTCCGTCTTCAGATATCGTATTCTCGTTATACCCCTGGGCCCATATCACCGACAGTAGCCCCTGGTGTTGATCGGGACCGAGGTCGGGTTCGGGCGCCGTTAACACCATATTCCTGAGTGGATGGGTCCGGGTACTGGATGTGCCGCGTCGCAGCAAGAGACCAGGAGGTGAGGGAGGTCTCGTGGGCATCGCCAACAAACTGGTTTTTTTTATGATGGTGGGCAAAAGAGAGAGATAATAAAGATGGGAAAATTTGGTTCGAGAGAAATTAACAGGAGGTGAGTCCAGGAGGAAGTGACCAACCCCTTGGAAAAAAATTAAAAATATAGTCACTTATATGATAATGTAGCTCCCTAGTGTTAAAATCTTCCGATATCTTAATAATTTTATGTTTTTATTACACGAAAGGTACACACGTGTTACTACATACTCACAAAATTCACGAGTGTCTGACCTAACACGCTTAAAAAGGAGTACAGTCCAAATGCCTAGCTTAGCAATGTCTGCAATTGAGAGCTGACGTGATAATCACATCAACCCTTCCTGAATCCGTTTCTAATACTGACATAGAGAGCCCCGCGTACTGTACTACTGTGGTTGTACTACTTTCAGGAAAACCATGCACAGTATTCCGGATGCAAAAGGATTAAGGCTATGTTTATTATTTTAGCTGGGTAGCTTTTCAGGGCTATATTTATTTTAGCTGGGTAACTTTTTAGCTTTTGTTTTTCAAAAGCTGAAAAGCTAAAACAAATAGAAAACTTTTTGAATTGGTTTTCGAAAAGCTGAAAAGCTAGTTTGTGAGAAAATAAATAAAAAAATTGGAAAACTGACTGAAATAAATTATTTTGGTTTTTGATGTGCTAAAAAAATAAAAAATTATTAATCAACCAGTAAGCTAGCTATCAAAAAAAATAGAAAACAAAAACTCCAACAATATCAGGGAAGAACGCCGGAGCAATTGAGCGAATACTAGTTGCGCCTGTTCTGGGAGTAGGTCCCACCTGTCAGCTACAGTACATCAAACTTGGGAAACCGCTAGTGCACGGCACTGGTGAACCGGATCTTTTGCCGGTGGGTTTGGGTAGGAGAAGCACGCTGTACCGTGCAGTAGGCAGTAGGCGTTTCTTCTGTGTTGTCCTATACCGCGCTACTGGCGGTCCGGCACGCACATCGTCCGTGCTGTCAAAAAGCAAAAGAAAAATTGTAGAAAACTTTCTCCTCACACTCCGGCTGCGGTTCTCATCGCAGAGCTAGCAACAACGTCTTTGTTTAATTTTTAATTTAACTCACGCGACGGCAAAAAAGGTAAGAAGAAAAAACCGGACGTGAAGTGCTGCGCAAGCATGGGGTTACGACCGTGCGCGCAACAAACAAACAGCCGGACCAGCCTCACGAGCTATCGGACCCACGGATCGAGGAAAACCCGGATTCTGGGATCATGATGTCGCTGTGTCGCACCCGCGCGGCACACAGTGAACTCCTGAATCTGTGAATCATGCGTATGCGTAAATTCGCATGGGTAGCTACTGTATTCGCAGCGTCGTGGTCGTCACCTTCGCTCAAAAGACGGAACATCCATGATGCATAAAATGGCAGGTCGGTGTGGGTGGGGGCTGTGGAAGCGAGCGGCTGGAACAGCGGGAGCCGAGAGATGAGACGATTCTATCATGGATCATGATGCGGTGCCCATGGTTGGGCCCCCCAAAACGCTGCGAAATCTTTGTTGCCGAGCAGTGCCGCCACCGAACGCTCATTCGGCGCGGCCGCCGATGTGGGGTGGGATGGGTTGGGCCGGAGCCCAATGCAAAAAGTAATTAAAGTGGCAGCCCACTACTACAAGTCTACTTCTGGAGTTGCACTACTGCACTGGTGCGTTTCTTTGAATTCTTTTTTCTTGCACTTCTCGTTCGTCTCCCGCAGCGTTCCAGTAGCGTTCCGCTCCTGCACAGTATCCGCGAAAATCACCACCTCGTTGCGTGATTTGGAGGGAGTGCTAGCTTGAGGAAAGCTGCGTCGTTGAGCACAAAGCAATGCGCGCATGCGACCAGAGTAGTGACTATACTAGTGAGGGTGAGGCGCCTCGTGCAGTCTAGATCTTCGCTGTTCCTAGTAAAGTAGCTTATCTTTTCCTTATTTCGTGCTTAATCTTGTCGTTGCTGTAGCAGCGCCTGGTCGAGCTCGACTCTGGTAGCTGTAGCTGTACCTGTAGCTGTAGCTGCCACTACTAAAATGGTGACCAGCATGGCCATTTGTCCTCTAATGTAGGAATACTAGTTAAGTATAGCCAACGTTCGATCCATTAACCAGTACAGGAGTACATTGTAAACTTATAAGTTTACAGTTATTTTGTCCTCTCTGCCTATAGCACCAGCGCCACAATTACAAACGAGCGAACTTGGTCTATTTGGTGGAACTAATAACTAACTAGGCACTCTGAAAAAAAACTAGCTAGCTAGGTAAGAGTATACGACGAATAACCTGCAGTTTACAAATACGATCGCCGCGTACGATCGATGGAGTACGGTTCGTCAAACACCACTAGCTCCGATATATAAGCTCGGGTCATCTCGAGTTGCTTCCTCCTTGTCTTCTGGGAGTGCTTAGGTTTGGACGTACGCTTGGAGCAGGAGCACAGACACACACAGCACACAGGCCCTAAGCCCCTGATTACCCGGGGATCATCGACAGGTCAATCGATTTTGCTAAAACCCAGTTGCTAATCCAGAGAAGAAAAATCTACGTGCAAACCGAAGCTGAAGGTCAAACAATATCATTTATTTTTGCACCTACTGCGTTATTAGTTTGGGTCAAAGCTATTGTGTGCGCGCTCTTTTCGTTGATCGACAAACTCGGGCTCGCTCATCGAACGTTTTTGCCTGCGCATTGGTCTGCAGGGATCGGCTCGTCGGTTCGTGGCACAAAATATTTTCTGCCAAACCGCAACACCACGCTTCCACGCGCACGGACCGCGCGGTGCTGTACCCTCATCAACGGTTAGGCGGGTTAGCTAGGAAGCCTAGCGCAGCGATCACTTGCACTGTTCCACACTCAGCAGTTGTCGTGGGCCGGAGTGCCGGACGCCCCCGGGCTGTCAGAGGGCAACGGTGGCGCTGTACAGAAGCTGATGGGCCGTGTTTGTGTCCTTCTGCAACGCGGCATCCTAGGTGGGCTCGATATTTCGCAAGGGTATGTACATGCAAAAGAATAAGTTTACTTGAGATATCTCATTTTGATGTCAAGTTTAAATAATGTCTTTAACATAAGTCAGTCAAATAAAAAGATAATAAGACCTACATGTCAGCGCCAAGAAATGCGGCTATGCAGGAGGATGGAGAAGAAGTGGCGGTTGCTCCTCCCGCTCTCGGCGCTTTGCCTCGCCGTCACGGTGCTGTCCGGGGCGCTGCTTCCACCGCAAGCGTCGGCAGTGGGAGACGTCGGGAGGAAGCGGCGGTGGGTCGGGTTCGACTACTATGTGCTGCGGTTGCAATGGCCGGGCACTGTCAGTCTGCTGCCAGACCATCCAGTTCTGCACGTCCAATGGCTGTTGTTGGTGACTCTTCTCGCACCCATCTTTTCATCCCTTTCTTTGCATCTCCATTGTCGCTTGTAGGGGAGAGGGGAAGAGAGTACGAAGAAGATTAGGCCTATGACATGGATCTCAGGCTGATTAGGATACCACGTTAGCCAAAATGTGTATACATACTGTCTTAGGATATTATTTAACCCAGTTTTAAAATATGAGAATTTAATTTCTTGTATTGTAGTTGGAGGATGTAATTTAAACTTAACATCAAAGATGAGAAATATAAAATGAACTTATTTTATATGCAAATGCAACATCCATATGCATGAACAAGGCCCATAAATATGACATATATTGCTAAGAGTAGGAACTGAACTCTTAGCATAGTTATATTTTTTTAAAAAAATGGATTAAACCGAATCGGAACCGAAACAGATGTACACAACCAAGCAGAGTCGTAACTGGTACATAAATATACCACTGGTGCATGTTAGTGATATGCCCTAGAGGCAACATGGAGATGTTGGATATCACGTCAATGTTTATGTATTTATGAATAAAGTGTTATTCAGTTCCATGAAATAGACATCTTGTATTGATCAATAAGTACATGACTTATTTATGAGACTCTTTATGTATGAATCTATTTCTAAACGATCCCTGATCATATGTCATATTGTTGGAACAAATATGATTCTAAGATCGACATGTTTATTGATTGATGATCATGTCTCATAGATCATGGGTATGAAGATACCAAATCAATAAACATGGACATATGTGTTGGAGAACACATTGTTGGATAGACCCACCATGAGACACTACAGGAATTAATGTGCCATTAGTTGGTCTCATGTAGTGTTGATACAAAGTCCTTAGACCGAGATCACCATGGATTCCAACATGTGTAGTAGCCTACTTTGGGACTACCAAACGCTATTAAAAGCGGGTAATTATAAAGGTAGTTTTCGGGTTTGCTATGAAACATGGAGTGGAATGTGAGTGATCAAGATGGAATTTGCCCCTCCTTTGGAGAGATATCTCTGGGCCCCTCGAGGTAATGGATTATGGAAATGCATGGCCATGCTAAGTTGATTGAGGAGTCAATCAATAGACGGATAATCCAATACGGTTCGAGTGAATGGTTAAGCTATTGAAGGGATGGCACACATCTTGCCTATAGCTTAACCGGTATCGTGAGGCAAAGGAATTTGTGTACACATTACGGAGTTCGAGCCGATATTATATTCTTGTATACTATGGTGACAATATGTGCTTGCTAGGCGCCATTGATGTGCGGGTGAGTTGGACTCGAGCCGACGGTCGGCTAAGTTAGACTATAGCCGAAACCGAGTATACCGAACCTACGTGGTCGCACGCTTAAGGGGATAAGAACAGGCATTCGAGTTGGACTCGGATACGGCTCGATCGGATAGAGTCCTATGGGCTTACGACATATGGGCAGCCAACTCGTGAGATTCGGATAGGATCCGATTCAAAATAGAGTCCTGATCGGCCACTAGTCCCGTCGGCCAACTCTATATAAAGGAGGGAGGGTGGAGAGCTGCGGCACGTCAATTGCATCGCGTGCAACGAAGTCGCCGAGATCAATCTCCACGAAAACCCTCCCCACTTTCGAGCCAAACCCTAGCCTTGCATCGCGTGCTAGCACACGGGTGTACGGCGTTTTGTCCCGGATGTGTGGATACCGGTAGAGGCGCGCTACGTTGCGCGCGTTGATCGGCCGGATCGGCTACGGCATCTGCGAATCGGCGATTGGCGAATCGGCTGTCCCGGATATCGCGTCGGCTTGCGAGAATCGGCTACACCATTCCGATCGGATAGCCCCGATTGGTGCTTTCCTTGCACGCTCCAATCGGTAACGATCTATCGGCCCTTACTTGCAAGTGTTCTGGTTTGCGCGGTAGAAAATTTTTGTTTTCGGCTAGCGTAGCTTCCGCGTAACCCTACGGTGGTATCGAGCTAATCTTGCTAAGTTCGGGTTTTAGATTGGATCGGAACAAGTTTTGCGCACGGGTTGATTAGATCAATCGGTTTTACGGGATCGTTGAGGAGAGTTAATGGTAATTGCGTTCCTTGATAGTGTATCGGAACGGCGTAATGTGATTACGTCGAAGCAATTTTCATATAACTCGGTTTGAGTTGGAGTTCGAGATAGCGTTCCTTGATAGTGTATCGGAACGGTATAATGTGATTATGCCGAAGCTATCTCGTAGTCCGATCTTGTTAGTTGCCCGCCCGCTAACCGGCTAGCGGCTAACCGGCTAGCGGGACCGCCGTGTGCGTACCCCCTTATAGGTCGTCTCGATGCCATAGCTCTGCCATAAGTAGAAAACGTTTCTACTCCTAACTTGTTTTTGCAGAGAATGCTTTGAGATGGTATGGCCCTATTGTATGTATGAGATGCATGTGATGCATGTAATATTCTTTCATATGTGCAATCCCTGTAATATTCTTTCATACGTGCAATGCTTGTAATATTCTTTCACGACCTGCGAGTCGATGTAATCTTCAATTAGAGCTTCTATAGTAGTAGCTTAGTTTGAAGAAATCAAGCATTCGGCACTCGAAAGAACAGTGATGAAGATGGAGATCCTGTACACCGGCATGGAGATGGAGATCACCATGTGAAGGGGGCCATACTATTTCACTATATGCTATTCTTCTTGCTTTCATATGTGATATATTTGTTTGATAGGATAGCATCCCTCGCAAAATTAAGTAGTAATGATGCCCTTCCAAATGTTGCACCCGTCACCGTTATGCTCGTCAATGGTGGGTCCGCAAAGCAGAGTGTCATTCTCTATCATAACACGAGGGGTTTATGTCGACATATACATGCAGGAGCATTTGGTTTACTTAACAAGGCTATCAAAACAGTTTTGGGCCTTGGGGCATAGGTTGGCGCCGGGGCATGGAGATGCCACACCAACAAGAAGAGTCACATAGAGATGTGATTAGCAAGGTGTTGCTTACCGATGTTACTAATTTTCTAGCAGTGATGCCAAAGCTCACTAAAAATTAATTAACATGTGGATCTTGACCCAATACGTAACCTAAAGGGAAGGTGGAAAATACGTAATGGGAGTCTAATGTTAAATTGTTTAACAATAGACATAGCATAAACATTGTGCTAAACTTTGCTTTTTCGTTGTAGAATAAATGGCGGCTAATACTACACCCAAGTACCTTTAATTTGCGATCTATTCTCGAAAAGGAAAAATTAAATGGAACAAACTTTATGGATTGGTATCGCAACTTGATAATTGTTCTCAAGCAAGAGCGTAAGGAGTACGTTCTTGAAGTACCCTATCCCGAGGATTTGCCAAATAATGCCACCGCAACCGCACGGAGAGCTTACGAGAAGCACACTAATGATGCCCTAGATATAAGCCTGCTCATGCTTGCTACAATGTCCCCCGAGCTTGAAGCAATATGAGAGCAGTGATGCTCACACTATTATTCGGGACTGCGTGGCATGTTTGAGAACCAAGCTCGGGCCGAGAGGTTCAACACCTCAAAGTCCTTGTTTGCGTGTGTGCTTGTTGAGGGAATCCCGTCGTCCGCATGTGATAAAGATGATTGGCTATATCGAGAGTCCGGAAAACTAGGTTTTCCCTTAGCCAAGAGTTGGCTACCGATGTGATTCTCCGCCGCTCCCTCCGAGCTTCGAGCCATTCATATTAAACTATCACATGAACAATATGGATAGAACCTTGGCTGAATTGCATGGGATGCTAAAGACAGTGAGGAGAGTATCCAGAAAAACGGTCATCATGTGATGATGATGCGAAGGCAAAGCGCAAACCACTGTCAAGAAACTTTGCACCAAGAGGAAGTTAACTCCCGATGAGATCGCGAGTGCCTCCAATGCAAAGAAGGGCAAGAAGGGTCGGCGACATCGGATGCCGTTTGCTTCTATTGCAACGAGACAGCCACCTGGAAGAGGAACTGCAAGAAGTACATGGAGGATCTCAAAAAGAAGCAAAGTACGACTACTGTTTCAGTATTAATGTTATAGACATTAATCTTGCTACTTCACCTACCGACTCTTGGGTATTTGATACCGGATCGTAGCTCATATTTGCAAATCGTTGCGGGGAATGAGAAGAAGTAGAGGATTGAGAAGGGGCGAGGTGAACTGCGCGTCGGCAATGGAGCAAGCGTTGCTACGTTCTTGTCGGCTCACAGCACCACTTCATCTACCTTCGAATTAGTTTTGGAATTGAATAATTGTTATTGTGTTCCAACACTATGTCAAAACGTTATTTCCGCTTCATGTTTGCAAGCGGAAGGATATGATTTTAGATCAATGGACAATGGTTGTTCAATATATCTCGAGAGATATGTTCTATTTTCATGCTCCATTGGTGAATGGATTATACGTTTTGAATCTTGAAGCGTCTCCCATCTATAACATTAATACGTAAAGACAACTCTCTAATGATATAAACCCCACGTTTATCCGGCATTGTTGCTTAGGCCATATAAATAAGAAACGCATGGAGAAGCTCCATAAGGATGGATTGCTTCACTCTTTTGATTTTGAATCATTTGAGACATGTGAGTCTTGTTTACTTGGTAAGATGACAAAGGCACCTTTCACGGGGCACGGTGAGAGAACAAGTGACTTGTTGGCACTCGTACATACCGATGTATGTGGACCAATGAGCTCAACGGCCGAGGTGGTTATCAATACTTCATACCGATGACTTTAGTAGATATGGCTATATCTACTTAATGAGGCATAAGTCCGAATCCTTTGAAAAGTTCAAAGAATTCCGAATGAAGTACGTAATCATTTAGGGAAAACAATCAAGTTTCTACGATCGATCGTGGAGGGGAATACTTGAGCCAAGAGTTTGGTAATCATCCGAAAGATTGTGGAATTGTTTCACGCTTGACTCCGCTAGGAACTCCACAATGGAACGGAGTGTCCGAACGGAGAAATCGCACCTTGTTGGACATGGTGCGGTCGATGATGAGCCAAAGTGATCTTCCGTTATCCTTCGGGATATGCTCTTGAAACGGCTGCGCTCACACTAATTAGAGTTCCATCTAAGTCGGTTGAAAAGACACCATATGAGATATGGACAGGGCAACTCCCTAGTTTGTCTTTTCTCAAAATTTGGGGATGTGAGGCTTATGTAAAACGTTTACAATCGACAAGCTCACACCCAAATCGACAAGTGCTTCTTTGTGGGATATCCTAAGGAAACTAAGGGATATTACTTTTATAATCGGGAACAAGGCAAAGCGTTTGTCGCCCGACATGGTGTCTTCTTGGAGAAAGAGTTTCTTTCAAGAAGGGTTAGTGGGAGCAGGGTGCATCTTGAAGAAGTTCAAGAAACACCGAAAACGTTTCCGACCACGTAACCACAACGAAGGAACAAAGTGTTGCGCCACCGGTTGTAGATACACCGCCCCACGGAGGTCGAAAGATCACGTCGTGCGCCCGACAGTACACAGTGCGGAACAACGTGATATATTGTTGTTGGATAACGATAAACCTAAGACCTATAAGGAAGCGATGGTGGGACCCGATTCTAACAAGTGGCTTGGAGCCATGAAATCCGAAATAGAATCCATGTACGACAATCAAGTTTGGAACTTGGTTGATCCACTGATGGTGTCAAAACCATTGAGTGTAAATGGGTTTTTAAGAAAAATGCCGATATGGATGGAAATGTTCACATCTATAAGGCGCGATTGGTGGCGAAAGGTTTTAAACAGATTCAAGGAGTTGACTATGATGAAACCTTTTCGCCCGTCGCAATGCTTAAATCTATTCGGATTATCCTAGCGATTGCTGCATATTTCGATTATGAGATATGGCGAGATGGATGTCAAAACGGCTTTCCTAAATGGAAACCTAAGCGAGGGTATACATGATACAACCTCGAGTTTTGTCGATCCGAATCACTGGAAAGATATGCAAGCTACGAAATCCATTTATGGATTGAAGCAAGCATCTCGGAGTTGGAATATTCGTTTTGATGAAGTAATCAAAGGGTTTGGTTTCATCAAAAATGAATAAGAGGCCTGTGTTTACAAAAAGGTCGTGGGAGCGCAATTGTATTTCTAATCTTATATGTGGATGACATATTACGATTGGAAATGATATCCCTATGCTTGAATCCGTCAAGTCTTCATTGAAAAATAGTTTTTCCATGAAAGACTTAGGGAGGCAGATATATATTGGGCATTCGGATCTATAGAGATAGATCCAAGAGGCTAATTGGATTAAGCCAAAGTACATACATTGACAAGGTGTTGAAAAGGTTCAACATGCATGATTCCAAGAAAGGTTTCTTGCCCATGTCACATGACAATAATCTTAGCAAGAATCAGTGTCCTCGGACACATGATGAGCGGAATAAGATGGGTATGGTTCCATATGCTTCGGCAATTGGATCCATCATGTATGCCATGCTTTGTACACGCCCGGATGTCTCGTACGCTTTGAGTGCTATGAGCGGATACAGTCGGATCCAGGTGAAGGTCACTAGATCGCAGTAAAGAATATCCTTAAGTACTTGAGAAGAACTAAGGATATGTTCCTAGTCAATGGAGGTGAAGAAGAGCTCGTTGTAAGTGGTTACACCGATGCTAGCTTCCAAACAGACAAGGATGATTATAGATCGCAACTGGGTTCGTGTTCGCCGAACGGAGGCGCGATCCTAGAAGAGTTCCAAGCGGGATACGTTGCTGATTCTACAACGGAGGCCGAGTACATTGCCGCCGAGCCGCAAAGGAGACTGTTTGGATCAAGAAATTCGTTTCGAGCTTGGTGTGATGACTAGTCCGACTGGTCCAATGTCTCTCTATTGTGACAATAGTGGAGCCATTGCGCAAGCCAAGGAGCCGAGGTCACATCGAAGTCCAAACACTTACTTCGGCGATATCATCTCATCCGCGAGATTGTGGACAGAGGTGATGTCAAGATATGCAAAGTGCACACGGATCTCAACATAGCCGATCCGCCGACAAAACCTCTCCCTCACCGAAGCATGAGGCGCACACAAGAGCAATGGGTATTAGATACTTACATGATTGACTCTAGTGCAAGTGGGAGATTGTTAGTGATATGCCCTAGAGGCAACATGGAGATGTTGGATATCACGTCAATATTTATGTATTTATGAATAAAGTGTTATTCGGTTCCATGAAATAGATATCTTGTATTGATCAATAAGTACGTGACTTATTTATGAGACTCTTTATGTATGAATCTATTTCTAAACGATCCTCGATCATATGTCATATTGTTGGAACAAATATGATTCTAAGATCGGCATGTTTATTGATTGATGATCATGTCTCATAGATCATGGGTATGAAGATACCAAATCAATAAACATGGACATATGTGTTGGAGAACACATTGTTGGATAGACCCACCATGAGACACTACAGAATTAATGTGCCATTAGTTGGTCTCAGGTAGTGTTGGTACAAAGTCCTTATACCCGAGATCACCATGGATTCCAACATGTGTAGTAGCCTACTTTGGGACTACCAAACGTTATTCCGTAATCGGGTAGTTATAAAGGTAGTTTTCGGGTTTGCTATGAAACATGGAGTGGGATGTGAGTGATCAAGATGGAATTTGCCCCTCCTTTGGAGAGATATCTCTGGGCCCTCGAGGTAATGGATTATGGAAATGCATGGCCATGCTAAGTTGATTGAGGAGTCAATCAATAGACAGATAATCCAATACGGTTTGAGTGAATGGTTAAGCTATTGAAGGGATGGCACACATCTTGCCTATAGCTTAAGCGGTATCTTGAGGCAAAGGAATTTGTGTACACATTACAGGTTCGTGAGCCGATATTATATTCTTGTATACTATGGTGTCAATATGTGCTGCTAGGCGCCGATGTTGACAGTCGACTGAGTTGGACTCGAGCCGACGGTCGGCTAAGTTAGACTATAGCCGAAACCGAGTATACCCGAACCTACTGTGGTCGCACGCTTAAGGGGATAAGAACAGGCATTCGAGTTGGACTCGGATACGGCTCGATCGGATAGGGATCCGATCGGATAGAGTCCTATGGGCTTACGACATATGGGCAGCCAACTCTGTGAGATTCGGATAGGATCCGATTCAAAATAGAGTCCTGATCGGCCACTAGTCCCGTCGGCCAACTCTATATAAAGGAGGGAGGGTGGAGAGCTGCGCACGTCAATTGCATCGCGTGCAACGAAGTCGTCGCCGAGATCAATCTCCACGGAAACCCTCCCCACTTTCGAGCCAAACCCTAGCCTTGCATCGCGTGCTAGCACACGGGTGTACGGCGTTTTGTCCCCGGATGTGTGGATACCGATAGAGGCGCTGCTACGTTGCGCGCCGTTGATCGGCCGGATCGGCTACGGCATCTGCGAATCGGGCGATTGGCGAATGGCTGTCCGGGTATCGTGTCGGCTTGCGAGAATCGGCTACACATTCGGATCGGATAGCCCACGATTGGCATTTCCGCACACTCAATCGGTAACGATCTATCGGCCCTTACTTGCAAGTGTTCTGGTTTGCGCGGTAGAAAATTTTTGTTTTCGGCTAACGTAGCTTCCGCGTAACCCTAGAGTACAAGCATCCAATAATTAGGCAAAAGACAGAGTTGGCTAATTCGGCTCCAAGAGAGGTAGGAAGCCTAGAAGCACTTTTAGTTTTAACTACTCGAAATTACTTGAGGGATGTTCGTTCATTTATTACATATTGACTAAATAATTATAGAAAAATATTTTAAAAATAATAAAATAGATTAATATGTAATACAACAATAACAAACATACAAAATACAAAAACATACAAGTTTAGATTTAATTTCTATAAATTATAAAAAAACAAAATTAGCTAAATGTGCATATACTATAATTAGAGTTTAATTTTTTATAACTTGTAAAATTAAATTTAAAATGATATATTACATATTAATATATTTTGTATTTTTTCAAATTTTTATTATCATTTAGTTGATATCCAATAACGAGTTGAAAGTTAACTCCTCGTGTGATTAGGATCTCTCTCAGGACACCTTGCTGAGCATCGTCAATAACGTGTGTGCTAACATCATGAGTACTATATTTCAATCTTTTTCAGAGTTCTACCCTATAATGCACATGCCAACAAGGTCAAGTACAGCAGTGCGTGCGCAGCTTCCACGTCAATGGGCCAGAATTCATTTGTGGCGTTCGATATGTCAACCACTTGAACGTGAGTGGGACCAAGATCCAAACAGATGTAGTAGGTGTGGCATATTATGGGTAATCTTGGCCCTTCCAATTAGGTTACATGCAAAACAATAAATCATAAGACTCATTTTACCCTTTTAAAAATATCATTTTACTGCACAAACAATACTTTATATTTATTGTAGAGAATATCATACATACCATATTTTCTAAGAAAAATATCCTACTCCTAATCTTACAAACCCTTGACCATTGGATCAAAATTTAGCGTTCCACCACCCTACCCCATTTTTTCTTTTAACTTCACCACCACCTTTTGTACCCCTAGCCACATGCAGTCCCAAGACCATATGCACTCCACGACCCTCTTGCACCGGCGAGACTCACCGGGTAGCCCAAGACCTCCATCCTCTTCCGTCTCTCTTTTTTTCTTTTCACCCATCTCCCTCATGCCCGGTTCCTGATACTCTTATACTCTTTCTAATTCGGCAGTTCTCACCGTCAAATCCACTGTCACCACCTAACCATTGTATTATTTATGCCCCTACTATCTCTTTCTCAGGGCCGGCCCTAGCAGGGGGCGAAGTGTGCGGCCGCCCAGGGCCCCACAACCCCAGGGGCCCCACCCCTAATTAGTGTTCAGTACTAATCTCAATTTGTAATCATGTAATGGATTAATGGAGCCTGCATTTGCGGCTCAAGACCAGCCTCTCGTGCGCACAAAACGAATCCGAGAAGCTGACAAGGCTTTTGAAGTTAATTTTTTTTGTTATGGTTGATATGACGATTACTTCTTTGAGAGCAGATTTGAAGAACTCATGGTGTTTATGGTGTTTAAAGATATATTCGGATTTTTATTCAGCACAAGCACTTTGAAGTCACTAAATGATGATGAACTTGAAAAATGTTGCACTAAATTTGTAGAAACCTTTTCTTCTGATGGATCATCTGATGTTGAGGTATATGATCTTATTTCTGAATTAAAGATTATAAAATTTACTTTGCCAAATGGCGTAATGTCTGCTATGGGGATTTTTGAGCATGTCAAAGATGTGGATTGCTATCCTAATGTCTCCATTGCTTACCAACTCTTATTTACTGTGCCTGTGACGGTTGCATCGGCTGAAAGAAGTTTTCAAAGTTGAAGTTGTTGAGAAACTATTTGAGGTCAACAATGACTCAGGAGAGGTTAAATGGTTTGGCAACATTATACATAGAGAAGAAATTGTTGGATAAGATTGACATCAACCTTATCATAAATGACTTTGCATCGAGGAATGTTAGAAAATTTTTTAAAGTAATATGTATAGATATTTTGATATAAATATTGCTTTTAGATACATTTAAATGTTTAATTGTAACATTTCATATATATTATAATATTTATATTAAAGACTCGGGCCCCGAGTTTTATTTTCGCCCCGGGCCTCCCAAATCGTTTTATTTTCGCCCCGGGCCTCCCAAATCTCAGGACCAGCCCTGCTCTCTCTCCACCGTCCTTACATCTCCTGCGACAACAGCGCTACCTCATGGCCTATCGGTCAGGCTGATGCTACTTGTTGAAACTTGGTTTCGACAATAGAATTTTGGGGGTGCAGTCAAGATCGCCAAGCATAATGGGTTAGACGGAAAACGGGATTTAGACAGGTTCAGGCCCTCTCGTGAGGTAATACCCTACTCCTGTTTCGGGGATTCAATCCGCCGAGTGTCTTTATTGATCTCGTGATCTAAGGCTGAAAGCTAAAGGCTCATAAAGCATATGATATCCCTCAAGGGACGCCCCTCACCCCCCTTATATAGTCTTGGGAGGCGGGCTTACAGATCGGAAACCATATCTTACTCTAAGTCGGTTTCCTCAATCTTACCAAACCGTGACTATGGGCCGTTGCCTTATCTCAATCGGCAACGTAACACCCAAGTCATATTTGGTTTACAGATATGGCAGGCGTAATCTATCCCTACCTCCAGTCGGATAAACTTGCCATGTAGATACCCGATTGCCATAATCTTCACAGTAGCCCCCGAGTCCTTTTCAGTCGACGAGACAACTCAGCATCAAACCAAGATAGTATATAGCCAAAAAACTCTTTGGCCAAGTGCTTCTGGCGCCGAGTGATTCCATCATCTCTACCTGAATCTCCCGAGTGGCTCCAAAGACTGTGAAGGGCTGAAAAATATCCAAAAAATAAATACCTAGATGCACCTCTTGATACACCTAATTAGGTGTAGCCCCCGACTGTGTGACTAGCCAAAAACAGACCAAACATACAGTCAAGAACTATAAAGAATCATACTCATATAAATGCTTAGCTCATGCTCAAGCAATCATAAAAAATCTCATTACTCGGCAAGCTCGTGCTCATCCGAGTGAATTTGCGCGAGTCATCTCAGAACAAATAACTCAATCAACCCTCATAGGTGGAAAGCATTCGGTAAGCTCATGCTTATCCGAGTGGGTCTGCAGAGTTATTTCGAATGATATTTTAATCGTCCCTCATGGGTAAACAAGTTTTCGATCGTCGAAAAATATGACCAAGTTATTAAATAGCTTTTGCCATAATACTGGTCTCAATCTATAAAGATCTTCACCAAGGTGGAAAAATAGCATTGACATAATCATTCAATCAAATGCTAAAGAACCAAACAGCCCCTGTCATCAAGGCAGCTATAAAAAGCTTAGCTGTTTGTCACCTTTCAAATTGCATCATGCTAGCTTCTCATGAAGTCAAGAAAACCGCGGTATGAAAGGAGTTTCAAAGGTACAGGGCACTTAGACACGTGCATATTGTCAAGGCAAATCTGCTTAAGTTCATCCACTTAAGCCTCTAAGGACACGCGTCAAGCCACACCTTAGCTGGGCCGCAGGTCTCTCATGGGCTCGGCCCAATTGCGAGAAAACCTAGCGCAACCCTCAATTCTCTTACAAAGCCTCGAGGTCATCCCCGCCACTTCGTCTTCCCAAAAATTTCCTCTTTTCGCAGTACTGTTCACCAGCTCCCTGCGAAAAACCCTAGACTCGTGCGCACCCGAATCCATCGATCCAGGAGCTCGTCCTTTGCCACAAACCAGCCTCCGCATCCAGCTTCCAAGACCCCCATCTCAAACCTCCATCCTTTTAGCCAGATTTGCTTCCCACCCTAACCACACTCATGGCGGATGAGAAGAAAATCCCCTTCGAGCAGTGGGCCACTTCGGATGTGAGGGAATCCACCCTCAAGGAGATGGTGAAGCACAGAGTGCTTCCTCCCAAGGAGATCGTGGGCTGGCGTCCGGCGGCGGGTGAAGATTTCCCCACACCGAACACTAGTGAGCTCGTTGTGTTCACATCTTTTTTTTACGCAGGTTCGCCTCCCCACTTCCGAGTTCTTCAGGGACTTCTAGATTATTATGGCCTTCGACTCTATCACCTGAACCCCAACTCCATGCTTCACATTGCTCTTTTCATCCACGTATGTGAAGCTTTACTTGGCATCCTCCTGAAGGGTTACGCGGAAGCTACGCTAGCCGAAACAAAAATTTTCTACCGCGCAAACCAGGAACACTTGCAAGTAAGGGCCGATAGATCGTTACCGATTGGAGTAGAGTGCAGCGGAATAGCCAATCGGGCTATCCGATCCGGAACAGGTGTAGCCGATTCTCGCAAGCCGACGGCCGATACCCGGGGACGGCCGATTCGCCAATCGCCGATTCGCGGATGCCGTAGCCCGATCCGAGTCGTCCGGCCGTGTTCTCGCGCCTCGCTCCGATGCGCCCGACCGCAGCCGATCCGAAGCCGATCAACGCGCAACGTAGCGGCGCCTCTACCGGTATCCACACGTCCGGGGACAAAACGCCGTACACCCGTGTGCTAGCACGCGATGCAAGGCTAGGGTTT
Source organism: Oryza australiensis (assembly GCA_019925245.2). Classification (NCBI taxonomy): domain Eukaryota; kingdom Viridiplantae; phylum Streptophyta; class Magnoliopsida; order Poales; family Poaceae; genus Oryza; species Oryza australiensis. The sequence continues at coordinate 271,324 of JAIFGZ020000117.1, forward strand.
GGCTCGAAAGTGGGGAGGGTTTCCGTGGAGATTGATCTCGACGACTTCTGTTGCACGCGATGCAATTGACGTGCCGCAGCTCTCCACCCCTCCCTCCTTTATATAGAGTTGGCCGACGGGACTAGTGGCCGATCGGGACTCTATTTTGAATCGGATCCTATCCGAATCTCACGAGTTGGCGCCCATACGTCGTAAGCCCATAGGACTCTATCCGATCGGATCCCTATCCGATCGAGCCATATCCGAGTCCAACTCGAATGCCTGTTCTTATCCCCTTAAGCGTGCGACCCTGTAGGTTCAGGTATACTCGGTTTCGGCTATAGTCTAACTTAGCCGATCGTCGGCTCGAGTCCAACTCAGCCGACCGGTCAATAGCGGTGCCTAGCAGCACATATTGACACCTTAGTATACAAGAATATAATATCGGCTCTGAACCTGTAATGTGTACACAAATCCCTTTGCCTCACGATACCAGTTAAGCTATAGGCAAGATGTGTGCCATCCCTTCAATAGCTTAACCATTCACTCGAACCGTATTGGATTATTTGTCTGTTGATTGACTCCTCAATCAACTTAGCATGGCCATGCATTTCCATAATCCATTACCTCGAGGGGCCCAGAGATATCTCTCCAAAGGAGGGGCAAATTCCATCTTGATCACTCACATCCCACTCCATGTTTCATAGCAAACCCGAAAACTACCTTTATAACTACCCAGTTACGGAATAGCGTTTGGTAGTCCCAAAGTAGGCTACTACACATGTTGGAATCCATGGTGATCTCAGGTTTAAGGACTTTGTACCAACACTACCTGAGACCAACTAATGGCACATTGATTCCTGTAGTGTCTCATGGTGGGTCTATCCAACAATGTGTTCTCCAACACATGTGTCCATGTTTATTGATTTGGTATCTCCATACCCATGATCTATGAGACATGATCATCAATCAATAAACATGCCGATCTTAGAATCATATTTGTTCCAACAATATGACATATGATCAGGGATCGTTTAGAAATAGATTCATACATAAAGAGTCTCATAAATAAGTCACATACTTATTGATCAATACAAGATGTCTATTTCATGGAACTGAATAACACTTTATTCATAAATACATAAACATTGACGTGATATCCAACATCTCCATGTTGCCTCTAGGGCATATCACTAACACCTCCCCCACTTTCAACTTTTTCGCCGCATGTTTTACCTCAAACCGCATCCGAATAAGGACCATCCATGCGTTGTTGGTGGAGCGGGTTTTCAACTCCGCGGATCTCTCCGCAAGGAGTACTTCTCTCTTCCCTTGAAATCTTCCAACAAGGGCTAGCACTTAAGCTGGTTCTATATCAGCAACCTCGAACCCAGCCTGTCAGCCTTTGTCGGCCTTCCCCCTGTGCCTAAGCATACTTGAAGTACTGTGCCGGTAGCCCAAGATTGGGATGAAGCCAACAAACTGCTAGCGAAGATCTTGGAGATGAAGCAGAAAGGTCTTCGCGGCGAACAGATCACTCGGCACTTCATCAGGAGTCGACTAGCACCAATCAAAGAACGATCGAAGCCAGCCTTCGAGTACGAAGGCGGGAAGGACCCCAATCGGGAACACCGGGATCCCCTTAGTTTCGAGATCCTGAAGATCCGGATGTACAAGATCTTCTCGACTCCGGAGTTGCGATCGAGCACGCCTCGTGCCGCTGCCAGGTTCTTCCCTTCGCTCTACCGACCTCCTCCTCCTAAGTAGTCGACTGACCTCTTTGTACTTGTCTTGCAATCTTGATGTCATACCTCTTAGTATTGTGAGAATTTCTCTTGCAGGAAAATGCCTCCATTATTTTGAAACCGTACAAAGTTCCTCATGATGACGTGCCGCTTCGCCCTGCCAAGAAGCCGACCGGTGGAGTGAAAATCCAAAGTGATCCAGTCGGGAAACGGGCGCCCCCGAGTGAGGACACCAACAAACGGGCAAGCAAAAGGAGGCTCGTCATCGACGACTCGGACGATGATGTCCCAGCCCCTCTAGACAAAGCGACCCCTCCAAGGTCGTCACCGAAGGCGGCGCCAAAGATCCGCCGGTCGTCGAGGTACGCCTTATGACTGACGTCCGGCATTACATTGAAAATCCCTTTGTCTTCATTCCGACTGAGCGCGTCGTTGGTTTGGCAGGAGGCCCCAGGATATAGATCCTGCCGGGAAGAGTGAAGGGCCAACTCCAGCCGCCGCATCCGAGGCGTCCAAGCCTGCGGAGCCAAAACCCCGAAGCCCTCTCCCGAGCGAGAGTGCTCCAGGCAGAAAGCCCTCGCCTCCAAAAGAAGATATCCCGAGGAAAAAGCCCCGATCGCGCGGCGGAGCGTCTCGGCCGGAAACCGGTCGGCCGCGGAGAAGCCCCGCTACTGGCTCGAGAGAGCCCCGGCGAAGACCCGGTCGGTGAAAAGCCGAAGGAAAAGACCAGCCGGGCTGCTCCAGTCGAGAGTTCAGCCGCCGAAGCCGGTAACTCTTGAATCGAAATCTTGTCTTTAATCTTCAGTTCAAAATTTTCGTGTCTTCATCTGTTCTTTACGATCCGCTTGCCCACGGTAGAGGAGATCCCGTGTTACGATCTTCGAAACACAGGTTCCCCGATTAAGATCGAGTGGCGAGATTCGAAGGCCGAGACGGGCATCATCCTTGATAAGCAAGCGGAAAGCGAGGAAAGGGATGCCCTCGTCAACAGCCTGAATGAGGCGACTTGACTGCTCAACGTAAGCCTTGATCTTTTTCTATTGTTGTATTATCATTTCTTTTCAGTCGGTCAACTTCGGATCTTGCGTGTAGAAGGAGTATTGTCGATTCATGGCCAAGTCCGAGGCGCTCGAGAAATTGGTCCCACATCTAAACTCCCTGGAGGACATCCAACAGAAGCTGAAGACCACTCGAGAAGAGGCCGCGTCGAGGGAGGCAGCGCAAAGGGGGGAGATAGCTGAACTCCGGGAAGAAAACCTCAACCTTCGGGGTTTAGTCGGGAGTAAGCTTAACCCTTCCCGTTTCTTTATGGCTTCCGCGTTGATCCTGGTTGCTGATAGACTTTCTTTTTTGTAGAAAATTCGTCGGAGGTCCACTCGCTCTAGGTCCAGCTGGAGGCAATCAGCCTCGGGAAGACTGAGTTGGAGGCCGAGTTCGAAGGTAAGCTTCTTTGAAGCAACATTCTTTGTGCTGCTTTGTCTTCGAGTACTTTGCGTGATCATGTTCTTTTGGCAGCTTACAAAGTTAAGACCCGGGCTCAATACGACGTCTTACTTGAGAGGGTCAAACGAGCTGAAAGGGTCCGAGAAGATGTAGCGAACGCGACAACGCCGATCCTGCTGTCTTTGTATCATCAGGGAGTCGGGACCAGCTCACTAGACCCGGTTGAAGTCTTCGACAAGCTTAGGCGAGCCCCTGACCAGTATCTAGCCAACATTTTCGAGGCGGCTGTGATGGGAGCGGGCTTCGCTCTTGCACAAACGAAGTCACTCTACCCTCGAGTGGACGTGGATTCAATCGGGGAGGGCTTCGCTGAGGGAACTTCAGATGAGCAGGCTCTTGATTTGATTAGCGAGGCGCAGGAGTCGGCCAAAAAGGTGGTTGCCGATGTAGTAAACCATTTTCGGTCTTGACTTTCCTTGTAAACATTGTCTTGTAAACATTGGATGCTTGTGACATTCTGATGTAGACTTGTGAATATTCAGTTTTTTTATGCTAATGCCCTGATCCGAGTTTTTCTGTGAAATTTCTTAAGTAATTTTCGTCCGACTGTTCATCGAGCCTAAGCTCAATTAGGTCATCAGAAAATTCTCAGTCCTTAAACACTGAACTCGAATCAAGGAACATCAAACAATGATAAACCGAATCATGCACAAAGGTTGATGAGGAAAACTATGCTTTATTGACATATGTACAGCCCCCGACTGCTAACTCAAGAAGTCATCTTACTTGAGGTTTGGCAGTCAAGAAAAAAATGAAACTTAAGTCAATTTAAGAATAGAATCGTCGAAGATGCTCGATGTTCCAGGAGTTCTCCACCATAGATCCGTCTTCACGCTTTAATCGGTATGCGCCTGGCCGAGTCACCTCAGCAATTATATACGGTCCTTCCCATAAGGGGGATAGCTTGTGACGGTCCTTGGTGGCTTGAATCTTGCGCAAAACCGGATCGCCAACGATAAAAGCTCGTGCTCGAACGTTGCGACGTGGTAGCGTCTCGAGCCCTTGAAGATATTTTGCCGACTGGATGAGGGCTGCCTCACGGGCCTCTTCCAGTCGGGTGAGGTCGTCCACTCGGTTTGGGTCGTAGCGTTCATCATTGAAGCTGCGGACTCGGAGGGATTCATACTCCATCTCGTTTGGCAACATGGCTTCTGCGCCATAGACCAGAAAGAAAGGAGTTTGGCCGGTAGCCCGACTGGGTGTGGTCCGCAGAGACCATAGAACCGAGGGGAGCTCTTGGACCCACTTGCCAGCATAAGGACTTAGGCGATCAAACACGCGGGCCTTGATGCCTTGAAGGACCATGCCGTTGGCCCGCTCGACTTGTCCGTTGCTTTTGGGATGTGCGACTGACGCATAACAGATCTTGATTCCGAAGTCTTCGCAGAATTCCTTGAAGATGCCTCCTGTGAATTGAGTCCCGTTGTCGGTTATGATCCTGTTTGGGACGCCAAAGCGGTGCTCGATGTTGAGTATGAAGTCCCGTGCTTTGTCAGCAGTAATTGTGGCGACCGACTTAGCTTCAATCCACTTGGAGAACTTGTCGATTGCGACGAATAAGTGCGTGAATCCTCCTGGAGCTTTCTTGAAAGGGCCGACCATGTCTAAGCCCCATACCGCAAACGGCCAGGATAGTGGGATTGTTTGTAGCTCTTGGGCTGGGACATGGCTCTGTCGGGTGAAAAATTGGCAGCCTTCACAGGTTCGTACCACTTTGTCCGCGTCGGAGACCGCGGTAAGCCAGAAAAAACCCTGTCTGTAGGCTTTGCCCACCAAGGTGCGTGCTGCCGCATGGCTTCCGTATATGCCCGAGTGGATGTCTTGGAGCAGCTGTCGTCCTTCCTCAGGTGTGATGCATGTCATCAGGACTCCGGAGGGGCTTCTCTTGTATAAGTCGAAGTCAACCATGACATAAGCTCGGCAACGACGTCGGACACGTTCGCCTCATCCCGGTCTTTCGGCAGCTCTTGCTATGTTAAAAATTTGATGAGTGGTGTTCTCCGGTCGGCGTCAATCATGGCGACTTCGTTTGCAGCTTGTTCGTCGGGGGTTGGCTTTGCCGCAACAGTTGGTTCATAGAGGTGCTCGACAAAGACGTCTGTTGGGGCGGCTTCACGTTTGGACCCGAGTTGCGCCAACTCGTCAGCTGCTTCGTTGTTGTGTCTTAGGACATGTGATAGCTCGAGTCCGTCAAACTTGTCTTCAAGTTTGCGAACCTCCTGTCGATAGGCCTCCATGGTGTCATTTAGACAGGACCGGTCCTTCATGACTTGGTTCACGACCGGTGGGAGTCCCCTTTCACGATGAGCCGTCGTATCCCGAGTGAAACTGTGAGCCGCAGTCCATGCAGCAAGGCTTCGTACTCGGCGACGTTATGTGAGGCGGAGAAGTGGAGGTGGAGGACGTATCTTAGCCTTTCTCTAGTCGAGGAGATCAGCACAACTCCTGCTCCCAAGCCGGTGATCCTCTTGGATCCGTCGAAGTGCATGGTCCAATATTGGAGGTCTTCCCGAGGTACATCTTCTTGTTGTTCGGTCCACTCGGCCAAGAAGTCCGCCAGGGCCTGTGACTTGACAGACATCCTCGCCTTAAAAGTTACGTCCAGCGGCATCAGCTCCAGGGCCCACTTCGCGATGCGCCCAGTTGCCTCTCGGTTGTGGATGACATCGCCGAGTGGAAAGGAGGTGACGACGGTGACCGAGTGACCCTGAAAATAGTGCGCCAATTTTCTCGCGGTTATCAGAACACCATATAGCAATTTTTGTACCTGCGGGTAGCGAGTTTTGGCTCCTGCCAGCACTTCGCTAACAAAGTAGATCGGCCTCTGAATCTTCTGGACCCGCCCTTCTTCTTCGCGCTCAACCACAAGGACCGTACTAACCACTTGGTGAGTAGCCGATACGTACAGCAGCAGGGGCTCCTGGGGCTGGGGTGAGGCTAGGACGGGCGGTGTCGTAAGGAATTCTTTAAAATCTTCAAAGGCCTTGTGGGGTTCCGTGGTCCATTGGAAGTCGTCCATTTTCTTTAGCAATCTGAAGAAGGGCATGCCTCGTTCGCCAAGTCGAGAGATGAATCGACTTAGCGCCGCCATGCAGCCAGTGAGCTTCTAGACATCCTTCTTGTTACTCGGGGGCTTCATGTTCAAGATAGCGTTGATCTTTTCTGGATTGGCTTCAATGCCGCGATGTGATACCATGAAGCCAAGCAGTTTGCCTGATGGGACGCCGAAAGTGCACTTCTTCGGGTTCAACTTCATTTTGAAGGCCCGGATATTCGCGAAGGTTTCTTCTAGGTCAGCGATCTGGTCTTCTTTCTGCTTGGTCTTGATGACGACATCGTCGACATAAGCTTCCACGTTCTTGCTGATCTGCGTCTGGAAACATCTCTGGATCATGTGTTGGTATGTGGCGCCGGCGTTCTTCAGGCCGAAAGGCATGGTGATGTAGCAGTAGGCCCCAAACGAAGTGATGAACGATGTCTTCAGGCAGTCGGATTCTTTCATACTGATCTGGTGGTAGCCCGAGTAACAGTCCAAAAAGCTCAAGAGTTGGCAGCCGGCTATTGAATCTATGACTTGGTCGATGCGAGGCAGCCCGAAAGGATCTTTGGGGCTGGCTTTGTTGAGGTCGGTATAGTCAACGCACATGCGCCATTGCCCCGTCTTCTTGCAGACCAGAACTGGGTTGGCTAACCAGTCGGGGTGTAGGACTTCTTTGATAAAGCCGGCAGCCAAGAGCTTTGTGAGCTCTTCCTTGATGGTATATTTTCGATCCTGCGCGAATCTGCGTAATCGTTGTTTTATCGGCTTTGCGTCATCTTTGACGTGCAAAGAGTGCTCGATCACCTCCCTAGGAATTCCAAGCATATCAGATGGTTTCCAAGCAAAAACATCTTTATTATTTTGGAGGAAGGTGACGAGCGCGCTTTCCTATTTGGGATCTAGTTCAGCGCCGATTACAGCAGTTTTCGAGGTATCCGATGGATCAAGGGAGATCTTCTTGGTATTGGCGTCGCCGGATCCTGATTTGGCTATCTTCTTCACGGGGATTTCACCCTCTGCCGAAGTCGATGCAGCCAATCAGATTTCTTGCTGGCCACGTGATCTCTCGCGAGATTGGGCCATGTCGCAGCTCTCCTTGTCGCAGGTGAAGGCTTGCTTTACGTCGCTGCGAAGAGTGATGACGCCGTTGGGACCCGACATCTTCATGCAGAGGTAGGTGTAATGGGGTATCGCCATGAATTTGGCGAGTGCAGGCCTTCCGATGATGGCGTGGTAGGCCATTTTGAAGTCGGCCACCTCGAAAGTGACGTTCTCCGTTCGGTAGTTCTCTCGAACTCCGAAGGTGACCGGGAGGGCGATGTGCCCGAGTGGTGTAGATGACAGCCCCGGAATAACTCCATGGAAGGGGGTTGAGCTTGCCTTCAGTTCGGCCCTCGGGATCTGCATCTCGTCCATGGTCTTGGCGAATAAGATGTTGAGGGCGCTGCCCCCATCGATGAGGACATGCTTAAGCTTGATGTTGCGGACCACCGGGTCCAAGACGAGTGGATAGCGCCCCGGGTGAACCACTCGGTCGGGGTGATCCGAGCGGTCAAAAGTGATGGCCACCTCCGACCATCGTAGGTACTGAGGGACCTCGGGCTGCGCCGCGTTGACCTCTCGGTCGGTTAGCTTCTGTTTCCTTTTGGATTCATAGGCTAACGGTCCCCCGAAGATGTGATTGAGCTCTCCCACGGGGTCTTGGAAAGGCTCGGCATTCTCAGCCGCGTTGTTTTTCTTGGCGCCCGATGGACCGGCTTCATCAGTCGGCTTCTTGTTGAGTTGCGCCGCATACGCTCTGCAACCTGTTTATAAATGAAGCGATCCTTAGCCGCGTGCTTTTGATTGGGATGATGAGTGCATTGAGCGTTCATGATGGCGTCGTAGGCGGCGACTTGGGGGCGGCGTTGAGAGTTGGAGGTTGCGGCAACCAGATCTTCGGATCGGCACTTGCGGTCCTTTTGGCCCTGATTGTTGTTGTTGCCGTTATCCTTCTTAGGATTCCGGCTTCCTCTCGCCTGCTTGTCATCCCTCCTGTCGGGCCGGTCTTGGCGCGCTGCTTTGATGGCATCATTGGATTTGGCGTAGGAGTTTGCCGTCTCAAACATCTGCTTCACCGTCTTCGGTGGCTTGCGTCCGAACTTCCCGATTAGCAGCTCATCACGGACTCCCTTCTGGAAGGCGGCGATGATGATGTCGTCGGTGATGTTGGGGATCTTGTTGCGCTTTTCGGAGAAGCGCCGGATGTAGTCCTTCAGATGTTCGTCCGGCTTCTGGATGACATTGTACAAGTTGAAGTGGGTGTCGAGTCTCTCGAAGGTTCCCTGAAAGTTGGCGATGAAGTGGTCCCTCAGCTCACTCCACGAGCCGATTGAGCCTCTTGGCAGGCTCGTGAGCCAGTTCCTGGCTGAGTTGGCGAGGGCCACGGGCAGGTAATTGGCCATAGCCTTGTTGTCGTCGCCTGCTGCGCGGATGGCGAGAGTGTATACGGTAAGCCACGACTCGGGGTCGGTCTTGCCGTCATACTTCTCTATTCCGGTTGGTTTGAATCCGTTCGATCAGTGCACTCGGCGAAGCTCCCGAGTGAAAGCTGGCACTCCATCATCGTTGCTGTCGGGTGATCCCCTCCGATCCTCCCAAGTGCGTTGGTCTCGCTCTTGGTAGCGACGATCGAGGACTTTCCGCAGATCACTCGGCGGGGTCCTCGGTTGGCTGGTTTGGTAGCTGGAGCTGTTGTTGCGGCAGATACGGCGGTGGACGGGTGGTCGTCCATGTCACTTCTCGCGGGATCCCCTACCTGACGCGCCAATTATCGAAACTTGGTTTCGACAATAGAATTTTGGGGGTGCAGTCAAGATCGCCAAGCACAATGGGTTAGACGGAAAACGGGATTTAGACAGGTTCAGGTCCTCTCGTGAGGTAATACCCTACTCATGTTTTGGGGATTCAATCCGCCGAGTGTCTTTATTGATCTCGTGATCTAAGGCTGAAAGCTAAAGGCTCATAAAGCATATGATATCCCTCAAGGGACGCCCCTCACCCCCCTTATATAGTCTTGGGAGACGGGCTTACAGATCGGAAACCATATCTTACTCTAAGTCGGTTTCCTCAATCTTACCAAACCGTGACTATGGGCCGTTGCCTTATCTCAATCGACAACGTAACACCCAAATCATATTTGGTTTACAGATATGGCAGACGTAATCTATCCCTACCTCCAATCGGATAAACTTGCCATGTAGATACCCGATTGCCATAATCTTCACACTACTCAATCCTTCCTCTAAGAGCAGGTTTAATAGTAAGCCAGTAGCTGACATTAAAAATGTTTATCTCAGCAAAAGATAGAGATTGAACGTATAATACTTTATCATCCTAAAATAAGTATAGCTATGTAGTTTAAAAAATTAGTTGGCTATCGAGTTGGTACACACGGGTTCCTATAAATCACTGTAAAATTTTCTTCCCAACCAGTAGTAGAAATTATAGTAGAAATTTCTACTATAATTTTGTACTATAAATCAGTGCTGTTGCAGGCAACATCGAAGGTAAGGTTGGCTACAATGCCTCGTTTCGTGTGTGTAGCCAGGCGACAGGATTAGCGCCCGTTCCTTCTTCTCTCATCGTTTCTCACTCTTTCAGCTCACATTGTATTGACATGGACAGAAATACCACCTGGTGACTGGATCTTATTGCGCCTGATCTACAGTGGCGGATCTAGGATTTTAATTTTGGGGGTACGAACGAAAACGATATAGTTCATCAACATGAAAATGACATAATTAAGGATCACTAAATGATGATAATATAGTTGCGATATAGATAGATGAAACAAGTTACATGTTTCCATAATTCTGTTACAAGTTTTCAACTAAATCTTACAAATTATATTATGATATAATCTAAAGCTTCACACGACGGCTGACCATAGCTTGAAAGCGTTTAATGATATCTTCATTGCTTACATGTCGAAAGAAGTCACGAGAGGGTGAACAAATTTTATCAATGTAAAATACATATGCACCTTAATAATACATATATATACTTAGTTTTTTTCAGAATTTTTGGGGGGACAGCTGTCCCCCCATGCACCAATGGTACATCCGCCTCCCCCCATGCACCAATGGTACATCCGCCCCTGCTGCTCTAAGGGTAGGGAACTCCTCCAAACTTCCTCTCACCTAGTTTATGAAAAGGACGCTGGAGATAGAGCCGGTCACCCGCGCACTAATCGCAAAGCAAAGTTACAAATATGCCAGATTTTACCTGGCCCGTGTTTTCTGTCTAACATGAAGTAGCAAATCCGAGCAATTTGTACGCTACCTAGTTTGCCAGCTACCAACTGATCATTTTACCTAGGCGTGTTACTAAGCTATTTAGATTTTTTTTATAAAAAAAACTGGAAACCAAAAAAGTCGAACTTCTTTCGAATGAATACATCTCTGGTCTCTTCATATAATGCCAAATGTACAATTTTTTTACGTACATAATACTTATACTAGTCACTTGTCCTCTGTACATCAGTTTCCTTTTTTTTTTTGCTGCTTTCATTTGAAACCTCTGACAGCCACGGTCAGGTTCTTTACAAACTCAACCGCTGTCGAAAAACCCTCTTCGATCTGCATAAAACTGAAACCTGTCAAAACCAGCTATAATAACAACAACCATCTAATTACAGTTTTACAACCACATTAACACAAGCACACAAGCCAAATGATCTAGCTGACAGGTAAGCTAGCCTTGCCTTTGCAGTGATGGTGATGTTGAGGCAGGAATCCGTGAACGGCACGACGCTGGTGTTTATGATGGATAGGCCCTGCTTCTCGAGCTCGGAGAGTACCATCACCAGCAACCCTCTCCTCTCCTTGCAGCAGATTTTCAGAAGGACGGTGCTGCCATGGATGCTCGCCTCCACGTTCGGGCTGGAGCTGGAGCTGGACCCATCGTCGGTACCGGAGGAGGCGCTGCCGCTGGGGCCCGCGCCGCCGCCATCGTCGTCGTCGGCGGTGATGCGGCACTTACTCTCGAAGGCGGTGGTGGGTTCGGCCGTTCTCCGCGAGCCTTCTTCCAGGGTCTTCACCTTCTCCTCCAGCTGCTTCACGTAGTCGATGGTGCTCCCCAGGAGGGAAATCTTGTCTGTCTGAGAGAGAAATGGCAACCGTGTTAATGCCGCATTTGCCAAAGAATGAATTAATGCACGCCATGATCGGGGGCACACACCTTCTTGAGGCCGGGGACGATGGTGGCCAACGCCACGAACTGCTGCTGCAGCTTCTCCCGCCGCTTCCGCTCCGCGATGACGTGCTCCTGCGCGTTCGCGGGCGGCCTGCTCCTCCTCTCCGGCGGCTGCTGGAACACGCCAACGCCGTCGTCTTGCTGCCATCCCCTTCCGGAGAAGTCCAGCGTGGTGCCCTGAGCCTGGCCGGCGAAGGAGAGGACTTTGGAGGACGAAGGCGACGGCTGCTGCACCTGCTCCTTCTTGGTCGTCGCCACCGCTCCGAACGCCAAGCTTGGCAATGCCGACGAGCCACCGAAGGTCGGGAAGCTGGTGCAGTGAGACGGATGGAACTGGTTTGGCACCATGGATGCTGCGTAGAACTGATCAAATCGAACTGGTTGCTCGACGAGCGGCGTCCCTACGAACTGCTCTTGCATCCTGGAGTGCTCTTCTTGATGATACATGTAGGTTAACTCTTCAGGCTCCTGACATGGACAAGGCAACAATCATTTCGTCATAGTTTTAGTGTGCTCGAAGAATTCAGAGCTTACACGGAAGGACGGGATGTACTTACCGGCTCCGTGAGCCACTGGTTTTGCTCGTCCATCACCTAATGTTAACTAGGTGTCTGAAACTTTGAATCCTGAAGAATTCGAAGGCAAATACACGTACATACCTCTTGCCCGTTGAATTTGCTTTCGCTGTCTTTTGTGTTCTCTTGACTTCCCGATCGATCCTCTCGTGATTTATATACAGGCCAACCGGTGTGAACTACTGAACAGTCTGAAGTTTGAACTTATGGGCGTTGCTGTTCCGAATAAGGCGTTCACGTGCTCCTTGTTGCATTCGGGAGAGAAGGTCAAGGTGAGGCGAGTACTGAGCACCCAGCAAATATTTGCACGTTTGGCTCCGCACACGCGTCTCAATTTCTTTTTTCAGTGCCTTTTCAGGTGTAGTCTAGTTCTATGTTGACATCACGGCATTGATCTCGGAAGATATCTTCTGGTATCATTTTTCTCTCGACCAGAAATATGCGATCCGAAGAAGAGTTCAAACAACTCTTTCGCCCAGAAATATGCGATCTTAAAAGAATAGTTCAAACAACTCTTCGAGCAGACCTCAGCAAGACCTGTCTGAAGATTCAGTAGGTTCGACGACAGTGACACTTTGTTAGATAGTGTGCTCATCTGACGACGAAACGAAGCACTCAAAAATTCGAGTCTTGCAGCTGAGTTGTGCAATTCGTACATGGACATGTACTGGCTGCATCGAACCAAATCGGATGGTACAGTAGGTAGCTGCGATGGTGATATTTTTGGACGGATGTGTACATTTGTTGTTGGACATATAAGTCCACATTACGCAGTTTGTGCGTCAGCAGTTTGCATGCTATTACTATATACTTCTCCAATTGTTTAGGTATACATGTGAAAATGCTGCTGCATTCTTTATGATGAATCAGCAAGCTTTAGATTACAAAAAGCAAATCCCAAGAAAGAGGGTTCAGATCAAAGTACAAATACGAACAACTGTCCCAGGCCAGCTTAGCTTATAAGTCTACACCTGAAGAAGAAAAAGAGGATGATTCCACCATTGTTTTAACTCGATCTCATCAATGAGGTTAAGCTACTTATTAAAATGTCATACTGCTGCACTAGTGTTCAAGTGTCTAGCTTGAAATATGGTTTATGGCACATGCTGAAAGCCAGCAAATCTGACCCAGCAGGTGCCATCGATCTCTTCCCAGGTCCAGGTGCTATCGGTTCTCAAGTGGGACAACCAAGTAAATATTAAAAAAAAGATTACAAGCCTGTTTCGTAATATATAGCACCTGGTAAACGAACATGCAATTGAAATATATAACAAAACATGGTTAAATATATTAAATAAGAAAAACGATTACAACCTATTTAACGATCCTCTTTATTATTTGGTTAAACCTATCACTTTGCTAAAATTTTAGTTAGGCGTTTGCTACAACTATAGCAAATGATTTTATTAATAATATGCAACTTTAACCCAATATGTGTGCCTGACATGTGAGCCTTGTGTTGTGGAGTTCTAAATGCACGCCTAAAAGGGGCCTAGACTCATCGGGTGAACAAATTTGCAGTTTTATGGTAAAACCATCAACAATACGCATTTTTATGAAATGCCTAACTAAGTTGTAGTAAATCATTAGTTTTTAATAAAACAGTTGTTGTTGTATGAAATTTTCCTTAACACTAATAAATCTAAACCTCCAATGACTTAAATCAGAGAAAACCTAAACCTAAAAGTCATAATTACTAAATGAATTGGTATATTTTAACTAGTGATCTAGCTTTTGAGAATTATATCTTCATGGTCTTAACTCATCTAATTATTTCTATATGCAGTGTCTATTCTCATATTACCTGTATCACTAACATCTAAGCATCATAATATATACTATTACACATTTTAACACGTCCTCACTCATTTCACTGTTGTCTCTTTCAAATTTTAAAATCATTTACGTGTTAAATAGAAAGATTCGTAATATTACTTACACTAAATAAATAAATAAATAAATGCTTGTTAATTAATTTATTAAAAACTTAATTTGTCTTTCATTAGCACACGTGGACTCTAGGTCAGTAGCATATAAAACGACCATTTCTGACCATTTCTGACAAGAAAACAGAAGAGTCTGATTTGATGGGACCTGTTCCTCTCGGATGGTGAACATTGCTGCCCGGAGGGTTGAACGTGTTTGAAATTAAGATGTTTTTTTGGCCTAGATTCACTGACTTGAATCTAAATTTCTCATCTTCCAAAACCACATGGCATGGGCTAATCACCAATTAATCGGTTGACTAAATTTATAAACTTACATTGGCCAACTTGAATAGTTAATTACAAACGCGACCAAGAAAACTCTGTATCTCTTCAGACGGCCTAGTGCCAAAAAAGAATGTAAACTTGGTAGTGCTGCCAGCGTGATAATGCTAGCTAGCACACAACTAGCTAATTTGCAGCAACAGCAAATTACTCCACTTGGATCTGATTAGTTACCTAAGCTATAATCACATGCCAATGTCATGATTAGCCAATTTATTTTAGCCCAAGGATAACTTAATCAACTTGCAGAGACGAGCTGGTCGAGTTGGAGAAATCATGCTTGCATCAACTTGAGCTGACAACTAGCAAGAACATCTTGACCTTGTACATGTTGGCACATTGCATTCTGATCGTATTATATAATTGCTAACAAGGTACAACTAAACCAAACGGCAGATATGCAAAATCTGATCATCTGATAATAGCATTAAAGTTTAAGACTTCTGCTACGGTTGCACTTCACCTGTCCATTGTGATGAAATTTCGATGACAAAAAGGTTCTTAGGCTACTCCCAGTACATGTATCAAAGACATTAAATGAGTGTCACGTCAGATTTTTTATCAGATTATTAAATGAGTGTCACGTCAGATTTTTTTTATCAGATTTTTTTATGAGGTGGCAAGAGATTTGAAAGAAAAGAGAAAGAAGCGGTATCATCCGTATGACACCGTTTGAGCTCGATATCCAACACATCGGAGGGTGTACCGAGCCTTGGTCAGATCCCGTGCGGGCACGCCGCATCTCCCGCGCTACTCTCCCGCGCATCCATTTTCTCTCCTCGTAGTTGCTGATGTTGTGTCGCCGTCCTCGCCGATAGTTGATTTGACCACCGATTATCCGCGTACGGCTGCCGCTCAAGCTGCTGGTTGGTGGCCCAGACCATCCAGTGGAAGCCTGGGTGTGCTGGAGCATGCTAATGGCGACCAATCTGTTAATCCATGGTAATTTCATTACCGTAGTTTTGTAAAATTTTGTTACTGTAGTTTTGTAAAATTTTCCATGGTAATGGCTGACCAATATGTATATAAAATTTTTCTATATACATATATTCAAAATGTGTATATATATAAAATACCAATGCAAAAGTAATATATTTCTATTTTTTTAGTGCAAACAATTCATAAGACTTTATAGAAAAAACTTGTACAAGAGTCTACAATATTCATATGAAACATTTAATCACATCATATTCAGTAATTAATACACAAAAGATACCTTGAAATAATTGTCTTTGAATTAATGGTCTTTGATACCATGCACTCGAGAGGCTGCATCGTCATACTGATATCATACATTTTATAGTACGTGGTTGTCTTGGACTTCTAAGGCTATTCCCAATGGAGAGTTTCATCTCGCGGTTTCCAAGCGTAACATGTCAATAAAAAAGGTGTGAGTGGATGAAAGAAACAATATCTCCTAATGTAAAGTTTTATTTCATGGTTTCATAGGCTAGACATATCATTTAATTGCAAGACATATGATTGGACATGTTGAGATGAGATGAGATGAAACTATATAGTCTCCAGTGCTAGTTTCATCAGGTTTTATAGTCTTGGAAACAATGTATACATAGTTTCACCATGATGAAACGCTTTCTCTCTCCTCTTAAATTTTCTGTCATGTCATCATATAACCTGATATGACAGTGTATTTAATGTGTATAAACTACTGTGAAACTAGCACTGGGGATGGTCTAAGTTTGATACTATGCACTGTGACTAGCCTTAGGATGCTTGCTACAATGACCAATCTGTTCTCAACTTGAAGTAATCTGTGACGTTTTCCGTGCTAAAACTTCCTATATAAACTCTGAGCTAGTACTACTCTTCTATAGACCGGTCTAAATGCATCTACAAAGGTAAAGTTTAGTGTGGTCTCTTACTTAATTAATACATATCAATTGGAGACTATCATCCTACAATAGTTGAGGCAATACTTCTTAATGTAATTATTAATGTATCAAAATATTTTTATTACCCTTCTTTCCTTCTCCACCCATGCAATAAAAATTTCTTTAATAAATGCTAAGAGTCGACTCTAAACTATTGGCATGCTTAGCAACAGTATTTCTCTTTCCTGCCCTCTTTCTTTCATGTCACCAAAATTACAAGCATGACAACAAAGAGAGCCCGCTAATAAAAATGGTTGTACATGCCCTAATTGATCCATTGTCTCAAAAAATTATATTATGAAATAGCAGTATTTTGAACACTGCCTAAAATTTACTGTCCTCCGTTGCTTACTGCTTCCCAGCATTGGGCTTCACATTGCATCATGATCCCCCAGCTAAGTTATTTCTTGGAGGAATAAATCAACTTTGATTCTCTTAAATATGGGTACAATTTAATCCGTATCTTTTAACCGTAATACTAGATATCTTGACTCCTCAATCTATTAAAACCGATGCAATTTTATTCTTAGAGAAATATTGAGAGTGGTATTCATTAACATGACGTCCACGTGTTATCGTAGTCATCAAATAAATAAAAAATAAAGTGAGATCCACCTACCATACTCCTCTCTCTTCCACTCTCCTTCCTTTTCTACCACACACTCTCTCCCTTCTCACCCTGTCAACAGAGCTGAGGAGCGGCGTCAAGGGGATGGAAGGTTGAGGAGTGCACAGCAGCGGGAGGCAGCAGGGTGACGACGGCAACCCGATGTATGATGTCCCGACACCTTCCACCGATGACAAGGAGCGGCAACGCAGAGTAGGGACGAGGAGCGACGGTGTGGAGCTGTCTCTGGCAACGTCTTCCACTGGCACCTTCCACCAACGACGAGGAGCCGCGGCGCAGAACTGGGACTGGGACGAGGACGGCAGCATGGAGCGGGGATGAGGAGCGGTCTTCATCGACGCCTTCCATTGGTGCTGTGGAGATTGTGGCAATCGGGTATCTACTTGGCAAGCTTATCCGACTGGAGGTAGGGATAGATTGCGCCTGCTATATCTGTAAGCCGAACTTGACTTAGGTGTTACGGTTGCCGATAGAGATAAGGCAATCGGCCTATAGTCACGGTTTGGTAAGATTGAGGAAACCAACTTAGAATAAGATAGGGTTTCCGACTTGTAAACCTTTCCTCCCAAGACTATATAAGGGGGGTAAGGGGCGTCCCTTGAGGGATATCAGATTCTAGATCAAAGATTCCGATAGGAGATTAGCTTTTAGCCTTCATCTTTAGATCACGAGATCAATAAAGACACTCGGCGGATCGAATCCACCGAAACAGGAGTAGGGTATTACCTCACGAGAGGGCCTGAACCTGTCTAAATCTTCTTCTTCTTCTAACCCATTGTGCTTGGCGATCTCGACTGCGACCCCATAAAATATATTGCCGAAACCAAGTTTCGACAGGTGCCTTCCACCGATGACGAGGAGTGGCAACGCGGAACAGGGACGAGGACGGTGGCGTGGAGCAGCCTGGACGAGGAGCAGCACGCGGAGCACCCTCCTCGTCTCCCTTGACAGCGATGCCTTCCACCGTACCATCACCGCCTCTATTGCCGTAATTGTGTCGCGAACGAGAAGGTGCTCAGGGCGCACGACCGCTCCTCGTCACTGCATCGCTTCATTCCGCTGCCCAGCTCCCTTGTCGCCCGTTGCCGTGCACTCCTCAACCTTTCGTTCCCTTGCCGTCGCTGCTCAGCTCTGTTGACATGAGAAAGGGGGATAGAGTGTGTAGGATAGAGAAGAAATGAGAGACAGAGAGGCCTCACTTTATTTTTAGTTTATTTTTAGAATTAGGATGACATGTGGACGTCACGTCAATGAACATCACTCTTAATATTATCCTGCAAGTGAAATTGCACCTGCTTTAATTAATAGTTGGGGTTATTGCGGTTGAGGGATATGGATTATATTGCACCCATATTTGAGGAACATAAAGTGGACTTATTCCTTTCTTGGATCATGTTGGGCTCATATGTATCGTGACTGATGCTGGGCCTCCTGGGCACATGTAAAATAATGCACCGTCGTCAGGCCCATTTCCCTATAAGATAACGGACACATTCGTCAATCGTCACCAGTGATTTCACCGGGGCAGGTTTTTCAAAGGACGACCCGGCGAAAACCGAGACGACCGCGCCCGTCGAGTTGGAACCTAACGCGGTGTGCGCCACGGCGGTTCATATTATGCGTAGCACCAACACACCACTCGGCGCCCCGCGCGAGTGGGTTAGTATAGTGGCGTGCACGATCGATCGGAGCGCGGCCGGGCGCGGCTGCGGGTTCACACACCACATGCACCGCGCGTCACACAACACGCTGACACCCACGTAGGCATGACACGACTTGAATTAGCGGATCGCGGAGACTCGTGTCTGGCTCGTCCAATCGCCCAGATCCACACGTTGCCAGCCTCCTGGGCCGCAGGCGACGCCGAGACGTACGTAGCGCCTGCCGTGACGATCGGTACGGTTGGGGCGGCGTTCCGCGCGCGCGACCGAGCCTGTCGCGCTCGCGCGTGCCTCGGTGCGCCGGTCAATGCGTTTAGGCCGGATTATTGCCGCGCGAGACGTACGTGCAGGCGGCCCCGGGCCCGCGCACGCACGGTCCAGCGTCCAGCCCGCGCTATAGCTAGCTGCCTAGCTACTAGCACCTGTACGCCATATCGATCGCCACAGTTACGTTACGCGCGTGCGTGCGACTCGGTCAGCTCGCTCAACGCCGAGGCGCCCGGCCAGCGTCTCGGCGCCTCGCTATCACTTTATATATGGTCCGAGATCTTACAAGATTATTCCGTTTCGTCGTCCGTCTCGAGCGCTCTGGCGTAGCTAGAGAATTTCAGGTGGTACGTACGCGTCAGGTGATATGTGCGAGCGCGCTAGACGTCTTTTTTAAAAAAAGAAAAATCAAATTGGGTATTTTTTTTACCTATTATGCATGTTATATCACTGAAAAAGAAAAATCAAATTGGGTATTTTTTTGACTATTATGTATTATGCATGTTATATCACTGAGTGATACTCCGATACTCTTGAATATTATATTAGCAGTAAAAATAATTTGAACCGTTCATAATTACAGATGAATCAATAATTTATTAATATACATTTATTTTTTTATCGATATGTGGTCATTTTTGCGCTGGCATCACTCATATTTCATTAAAGAAGCCGAAAAAAGTTTAGTTTCTGCTAAATTACGATTACCCTTCACACCTATTTTTTTATAATAATATCTCTCCATATTTCTACTACAACTAACTAGGATGATGATATAAATAGATCTGAAAGCTTCGATCAAATGAATCAACACTGTAGTAAGGCTCTATATCACTAGATTTGTGCCTTAAAATACTTTCATATGCTGTTAATTTCATGGTTGTTAATAACATAATATAAAATAAATTAGTGGTTACAGTATGCAATTGAATACCGTATAAAATTATAGACATTACTTCCTCCGGTTCTATAAGAATAATTCTTGATGTTTTGATCAAATTTTAGTAAATTTGACTATCAATGACTTTAAAAATATTTTACAGCATATATAGATTTATAGATTTGTTTTTAAGACATTATAATAAAATAAAAGTAACATGTATTTTATATACTAGAAAAATACCCGTGCGTTACAACAGGACGATGACGTAGGGAGGGAAGCATGCGGAGGGCGAAGGTCCAAACGGCGGCGCGGGAGCTTCGAGCGGTGATGGGAGAGAGGGGCGCAGGCGTGGCACGGGGCGCGACGTGGATGGGGACGAAAAAGAGGGACGCAGGAGGTCTTTTTTTTCATACAAGCCCTCCCTTTCTTTTCAGCATTGGGACTACAGGTTAGTTTTATAAACACTCAAAGGGGTTTTCTACAAAATTACCATACGGACGAAAATTTTGGATAGAAACACTATTTGCTTTATAGATTATAGATAGTTATATATATACATATATATAACTTTAAAAGCAAGGTGTCTTCAACTTTATATAGCACTGGACCTTAATTAAGAAATAGTATCAGATAGATATTTAGTCTAAGCTAATTGAATTTCACCAAATTAAACCAAAAATATAATAAAAATAGAAAACGATTTGATGATCGAAAAGTTATAAATTTTTTAAGCAGTTAAAATAAGCTCTATCGTACGTATAACTGGGTTTTTTTAAATATTTAGACGGATGCGGGTTAATTTCGGAAAACTCAAGGGGTTTTCGATAGCCGACAAAACAAAATTTCGGATAAAAACTATTAGTATTTTTTTATAGATAGTTATAGATTATAATAAAAAATAAAAGCAAAGATAATTATTATCCAAAACGTTAAAAATTATGAGATCGGAGGAAATATCGGAGGAAATATAATTTTGGACAGAGGGTACTTTTCAGTTTGAATGACACGGTGAGCTCTAGCTGAAAGCATGCAACTTTGACCGGCCCTCGCATGCATACATCGTCTCGCGGACACCATACACCAGCAAGGCACACTCCTGCAGGCCAGTAGCGGCACGCTACGGACACCTCTTGTTCGACACCACTATTTCTTTTTTTTTTCACAGCATTATTTCGAATGTGCATGCTGCATAAGAAAAGGATCTAGTATTCATACATCTACCTTTGTGTCACGAATTGTGTCTGCAGCAGTTGCTTTCGGAGACATGTTTGATGTTTCCCGATCGAGACGGTCCGAATTGCGCCACTGTCGGCTGGCTGACGCCGACGGGCGCCCACCCAAAGCCCTGAGGAGGCCCGGACGGCTGGACGGACGGTCAGCCGTTGCGTGGTTGATCCATCGATCCGTCATCGGAATTCAGAGAAAAAAAGGTCTCGCCTTTGCATTGCCTTCTTCGATCCCCACTGCGCGGTGCGCGCGCCGGTCCTGATCGAACTCGGTCCGGGAGTAGTGGGCTAGTCCAAGCACTATAGTGTGAAATGGCCACTATCTCTTGCTCAGTTGCAATGCCGCTAGCTGCAAGGAGAGGAGATTCTTTTTCCCCATTGCGGCGCATGCACATGCATGGTCTATGGCTTGTGTGGATTCGGTCGCTTCGGCGACCACCATTCCTCTCCCCCGCTCTCTGCTCTCGCCTTTCCGTGTTTGATTTTGACCAACTTCTTGCCGGAAAAAAGAGCCCAAAGTGGCGCGAGTGCATTGCGCGAAACTGGTTAATTATTCGGTCTCGATGGAATGTGCGCTGTGTGTTTTTTCCCCCCTCCAGGTAGTCAAATACAGGAAGCTCTGTATGTCTGTTTCCTCGCAGCAGTATCGAGCTTCAGAGCTCTGGAGTTGCAGTACTGGTGCTGTTGTTTTCTTTGACCCGCTGCATATATGCTCATCCTTCATATATACGTCTTGAAATGAATCTCACGTCTGATGGCTAGGTGAAAGTAATTGTCCGTACACGTTTTTTGTTAGTTCCACACAATGCCACCATGGGGGGCATTGATTCATATGCAAAGCAAAGCTAATCGAAAATTCTTTCTCGTGCCATGGAAGCTACTGCCAAAGTGCGATCCTCGGTGAATTATTTCAGAAAACAGGCCTAGGACACTGAACGAACTCTGAATTAGGTCCTGAACCAAAATGTTTATCTAGTTGATGTACAGACAGATCCCGGGTGGATCTGACTCGGAGCCAACTTTGATCCCATCTATAAACAGAAATGATAACATTAATTTATGCTTCGTTAAAAAGATTGATTCTTGGTTCACACATAAAGCTATACATTCATCAGAAAGGCATGATTTAGAACATGCTTAACAACTCAAATCGACTTTAGGATTTGCAGGAGTACGTGAGCTTAAGCTTGCAAACTCCTAATTAAATTGTTCCTAGCTTTTGGCTGATGGTTTGGGAACTTGAACCAGCAAGTGCATGAATATCATGGTGAGGCCGACTGTACTGTCCTTAGCCAGTCTTTCCCTCCCCTGCACACGACAACGAACAGAGTACAATGTATATCATATTACTATTACAGAAGCAATGATGGATTAGTAGAATATCTAGCCCTACATGCTCTTTAAGCACCTTTTCCAAAGGTGAAAAAGATGTGAAAAAGATATCGAAACCAAGCGAGACAGAGCTTCTCTGTTCTAAAAAACCAAGTTGCAGTCGTATAAATCCTGAAACGAGCATTAGTATTCAATTTGGAGGATCTTTGTTCAGGATGGAGTACGTATAGAATTGGTTCGTGTGGAATGTTGAAGTATTGGTGTGAATTGTTTACTTTTTCTTATTCTAAAGCTTTTGTGTGAATTAATTGGTTGCATGCTACATAATTAATATTATGTAAAATTAAGGGCACAGCATACTCTAATCTATTTTATATTGTTCTATCAAAATCAACAGGCATATATAGCTGAATCAAAGCTAAATTCTATATGTATCTCATGTTATTCTATTTTTGGTGTGTGATTTCCTAAACCAACCACGTACGTAAACTTGTAACAGAGCATCTGCTTAATTGCTTCATACTAAGCATCCTCTTCTTCCTTTAGTTCTTTTCGTTTTTTTTTTCTGAAACAAGACAGAGTCACCAATTAGGACAAACCAAACCGAAAGCAGGGCTGCACACATGTTAAACAAAGCATGGACGTTCAGAATCTTCGGATACAGCCCAAAGACCTTAATTAGTTCCTAGTGCTCACCAACGACGCCCCTGCAACCTGCACATACGTTGCCAAAAATGGTAAAAAAGAAAGTCATATGGATGCATCGATGCCCTAAACGATCAGCTTAACTTATCCCAATCACATTACTGTTGGTCGGTCTGCTCCAAGCCGGCCATCTTTTGGCCCCAGCTGCGACTTTCAGTGTTCAAACTCCAAAGCGATCGATATGCTATGATCTCATGCTATTGTACCTTGCAGCAGCAGAGATCAAAAGGGGGCTTGAAAAAGGAGCAATGTCCGGGCCGTCCTTTCCATCTTTCTAACCCTAGCTTTGCTTCATCAAGAAACGGATATGTTTTTCTTTT
This sequence comes from Oryza australiensis, assembly GCA_019925245.2. NCBI lineage: Eukaryota > Viridiplantae > Streptophyta > Magnoliopsida > Poales > Poaceae > Oryza > Oryza australiensis. Next base: position 294,585 of record JAIFGZ020000117.1, read on the forward strand.
CGCCACCGTTTTCATTTCGGTGCAGATCGTCCATAGCGCCACACACTGACGAGAGAAAGAGAGAATTTGATCAGTTTTGTCAATGCATGGGAGATCTTACGACCAAGATTGGCACTTGTGCGTCGTGTATGTAGTGGGTGGTTGGGTAGATGCTTTGTCCATATAAAATTACTTGGAATCGGATATGCATTATTGGGTCAATGAAAGGTAATTATAGTAGCGTAGTGAGTCAGTATGCTGATGTGAATATCGTTCGTAATGTGTGGATTGTATCCATATGCTTGCATATCCAACTATCTATCGGAGAAAGTTTTGGCCAGCATGTGTAGTTCTCGACCATGTGGGGCCATGCATATAAACAAACGTGTCAACTGAGTGTGTTGCACGAATGCCCAAGTATCTAGGAGCGCGCCACAGATGTGGCTAGGCCTTTTGCTTTTGGACTTGACACATGGCCTAGATATTCTAATACCAAATTTTCAGACACCTTTTAGTACATGTTTTCTGTCCACGCACGCATGCATGATAGAGATCGAGTGATCACCAAACATTCACGCAGAATTTCCTGCCAAGAGCTAGGAGGTAATCCCTCCGATCCGTTAAAAAAAAGATAATTTCTAGAATAAATCTGAACGAGCATTTATTCAGGTTTATTTTTAGAAGCTATTTTTTTAACGAAAGATATATGTGTATACATCGGGCAGTGCAAAACACACACTTGATTTGTCAAGCAAAGTACTGGAGCTAGCCTAACTAAGCTTGCTCAGAACGGCATCGATTTCCAACACATCTACACAAGGATACAAACGTGGGCTGTGAAGCCTATAGACAAATGGAGCCCACTGGCCTCAAGGCTTTACATAATTGGCTTGGTTAGTGTGCATATATACAAAGTTGTATTGACTTGTAATAAGCTCTAAGCTTTCCTAGCCTCGTGGAGACAAGAAGTGGCCGGTTTATGATAAGAGCTCACAAGTGTAAAGAATACTTGTGAAGGCCGCCTTCTAACCACTGTTACTTTGTCGGTAAGCTCATGAACACATGTAACGCAATGCATGGTGCTTCAAACCCTAAAACCTATGTAGGTCACCCTTCTTGATGGGAAGCAAAACATAATTCCTTTGAATCCCCAATAGGACAATATTGACCATGTCTAATTAATTTATAAATAGTAGACTAATTTATGCGGAGCATTATCCCTCTTTTTGTGGGAAGAGTTGGGGTGGGTGAAGATAAGGATCAATCAGTAGCCTACCTAGGGCTCCTTGACATGACATTTGGTACAATATATACAAGATGAAGAGATAGATAAGTCCTCCTAGCACACTACTACTAGTGGAGTAGTAGCAACACACACTTTTGCTATGCCTGTATAGCCAGATAGCTCTTGGCTTGCGGCCGTACAAATGGACCGACGTTTGTTTGGTTAATTAGGCTCTTACTCCTAATTTCTCCACTAATTGTTCTTCATATCATCGACTATTTGTCGAGTATTTTACAGTTGCATTCTCCATCTCCCTTTGTCCCGACAAGCACTAGTACTCACCATTTGCCTTATGCTTCCACCAAAGACGGCCCATGGTTGCATCTGACAACATGATACTAGTATGTTTTTTTATCCACTGCATTTTATGGTTGGTGCAGTGTGACACGTGGCGCCACACCTATCGTCCATGGCATTATCTCCAAACTAGTTTAGTGGCTGTCTTAGTAAAAAGTTCATGCGCGTGTATTGCAATAACATGACAGGGTAGTGGTGATCAATATTGTTTGATCATGGCGATGATGACTATACTTATTTAATAATATTTGTGTTCGGTTGTCCTGTTTATCCTTTTGGCCACATGCTCCCTAGTCTCTGTACTGTGCTGAGCTGAGCTAGTTAATGCCTTTCTTTTAAAAGCGTTGAAGCTATGTAAGAGATATTGAAAATTATACTAACAGAGGTCGGTAATCTTGATCCTATTAATTATTAAATTAATCTAAATAATTGTTAATAATGTCTAAAGCACCCATAACATAAACTATTTGTACTGGTGGAAGGCAATGGGGGTGTTTCTATAATGGCATTATACCTTTATGAGATGGAAAGATGACTTTTTCAATAGTTTTGCTAACCTTTTATTTTGTGTTAGATTGATTTCAAACAATAAAATATATGCTCTACTAGCATTATTCTGTGTGACATTCCATTACTCACTTTTTGTTTTTGTTACGTGCATCTTATGTACATGAGTGGAACGTAATCCATTATCGAAAAAACTCAATTTCCTTTGTTTATATTCGTTAATATATGTAGTATAAGCATTTTTACAGTTTTAGTAGAAATTAAGGTGAGATAAAAATGGTTTTGATTTGTTCAGACGAGAAAGTAGGTTAGAAATGAATAAGAGATGATTGTGATTGATTGATACGAGGATAACACAAAATATTCTTATCATATTATGGTATAAATTTTGAATATATATTAATTATCATATCCACTACAATACAATATCTAAAAAAATCCACTGCGATAATGCGAAACAGAGCTTAATTAAGATGTGTTCTATTTGATAGTGCCCCTTGCAATTTGCCTTTTGTAAACTCCCAGTCTTTGTTAAGCCCCTTGCTCTACTTAACCGTAGAACCAGCTTTGACAAAATCCAACTGTCAACATGATACGAAAAGTACGCTCCATCATGATTACAGACAGATAATGGCCTGGGTGTGGTGAGTTAATTAAACCACGTCCATAACTACTCATTAATTAGTCCTTCATGCTAAGCTAAAACAAACATATGTATAGTGGGGGATAGCCCAGCTGAATTGGATGGCAGTACTAGTTGGTGCATGAGTGCATGCACATGCCACCCTAACTAACGATGCCATTAAGTACAAATACATTATGAAATACTAGCATATCTTATCGGTGTGTTGCAATAAAATTTTAATTAAAAAATATTATTAACTGATTATTATCATCTCTTAATCATACATATTTATATAGTTATATGTTACTATATATTTGTTTTACCGACACATGAACCTTTGGATTTATCATATTATTTTTTTTATAAAAAATAAATAGTTGGTGAAAATAATTAACATGTAGTTTTTTCTCTTAAAAATTGATGGTGTGGGGTGATGATAAAATCACCCTATTATTTTTTAAACAAATATAGACTAATGATATACTTTGTAGAATATCCAGTTGCTGCTGCTCGCTAGTGTCCCGTACGTCCTATATATTTCCATTATTCCATCCATAAAGTAAGATGACTTAAAGCCAAACTACCACTACGGAAAGCTTTTGTTTGTCGAGTGTAATATTGTTTGTCGAATGCTTTTCTTCACACACTCGACTAACTACATGTTTACACTCGATAAATAAAAACACTCGGCAAAATATATAGTTTGCCGAGTATAAACACTTAGCGAAAAAACACTCGGCAAAATATATAGTTTGCCGAGTGTAAACACTTGGCAAAAAACACTCAGCATATATATATTTTGCCGAGTGCCCTCCTCAGATACTCGGCAAAAGGTTAATTTTGACGAGTGCCACATTGGGACACTCTAATGGCCGTCACCCAACAACCGAAACGATGGTTCCTCAAGGTCTTTGCCGAGTGTCAGGGCTAGGCACTCGATAAAATTGAAACTTGTCGAGTGTCTAACTAAGGCGCTCGGCAAAAGGGCAATTTTGCTGAGTGTCTTCCCCTGGCACTCGGCAAAAATTTGAAAATTTTTTCCCCCACCCTCCAAACTTTCTCTAATATATAAATAGAACATGTCAATCATAATTATAAAATTTGGTAATTTTATAATTGGTTTTGCTATATATATTTGATTTATTTTATTTTCATAATTTTTTTTGCCAAGTCTTAAATTTGAACTACAAGTGATAAAAAATGGAATAAAATAAGTGAAAAATTATATTTGATGTTATTTAGACCGATTTGAGTCATTATCCTCAAAATGAGATTAAATTTAAAAATTTTCATCACGGAACATGATTAGGAACCTATTCACCGAATGATTTTAAAAATATAAAAATAACAAACGAAGTCGGAAAATCATGAAAATTATCTGGATGTCATGATATTATACGTCAAGGCTCTGGTAAAAAATTGAGAAGGTTTCGAATATTTTATCGTGTATGACATTCACAAAACCGAGGATTCTCCGAATAAGATTATAAGTGTTGAGAAGGATTAGTTAGATTTGGAGAAAAAGTGACGGCCGAATTGTCGTTTGATTTCAAAAAAAAATTTCATAGGCAATAATTAGTATAGATTAGTTTATGGAAAAATTTGGTAATTTTTCGAATCGGTTTGATAATTTTTAAATTATTAGAAGCGTAAAATGTAATTTTTTTTGTCGAGCGTAGCACTCGGCAAAGAAAATACACACGAATTTTTTTTAAAAAAAAGCCCAGAGGAACACTTTGCCGAGTGCCAATGTGGGGCACTCGACAAAGTCTGTTTTTGCCGAGTGTCAGTGTCGGCACACGGTATAGGGGCGTCTTTGCCGAGTGCCCCGATCCGGCACTCGACAAAGCAAGTGTTTGCCGAGTGCCCGGATCGGGACACTCGGCATACAGGCACTCGACGAATTTTGTTATATACGGCCGCTCCTCCTCGCCCAAGCTTTTCACACTTAAACATTTTCCCAAACCACCGCGCATCGCCGCTCATCGCAACCGCCGCCGCCGCGCCGCACTACCCGACTCCCTCCGCCCCGCCGCCTCGGCTCCCGGCGGCCGCCCGCCTCGTGTCGCTGCCCGGCAAGGCACGGCCGGCCGCCTCCCCACCGGCGACGCTGCCCCGGCCGACTCCCTCCGCGCCTCCCGGCCGATGCCCTCCCTCTCTCCTCCGCGGCCGACGCCCCTCTCCTCCTCCCGCCGACTCCCCCTCCCTTCGCACCTTTCCAGCGTCGTCACAAGGTAAACATCTTTCTCTTCTTTTTCATACATACAAAACAATGGCAAAATGTGTAGGAAATGTTGATTTGTGTAGGAAATGTTCATTTGTGTAGGAAATGTTGATTTGAGTAGGAAATAACAAAAATTATTGTGTAAGAAAATAATGGTAAAATCTATTATGTAGGAAATATTGATTTGAGTAGGAAATGGCAAAATATATTGTGTAAGAAAACAATGGCAAAATATATTGTGTAGGAAACGTTTATCTTCTTTGCTTTGAGTAGGAAATATTGTGAATATTCGAAGCCTTTTTTTGAGATGATGAATGGAGTTGCATCGTGCAGCCATGTCGTCGCTTGTGTGCCGGCCATTGAGCCGTGCTTCCCTATTTTGCAGGTGTCGCTGCCTGAACATGGAAGGATAGCTGTGTATAACGTAACCTTAGGCATCTCCCGTTCGAAAGAGATACGGATGAAAATATGCATCTTCTTGCATATCTTTAACCGTATCTGTTTCGAATTGTCCACGTTTTTTGGACAGCTCGAGGATGAGTAGATGAATTTAGTTTCAATGATCTAGTATTCCGATCCGACTCAGAATTTCGGCAGTATCTCCCAGTTGTTCTCTGGATACACAATCTCCCTGTCGGGACATGTATTTGGAGAACAGCGGGGAGGTGCTGCCAAAATTCTTTCTCGGAGCGGAGCACTAGAGCATGGGAACTAAACTCATCTACACATCCTCGGGTGAGATTAGGACCTATCTTTACCTATTACACAGTATAGGCACTCGGTAGATGCAAATAATATTTATATGATTCTTCGATATGATAGAGAATGGATGACCGTGAGTGGATGTATATGGGCCGCTCAAGTCACGGTTCGTTGACCGATGAATGGATCGAGAAGACCGATGCTTTCTTGGAACTTGCATTTGCCAAGGTTAAAGGAGCGCGTACCACTTGGTGTCCCTGTAGCGATTGTGGTAACATGAAGCGACAAACAAAAGAGATCATGGGCAAACACCTTTGCAAGAATGGTTTTATAGCTAATTATACCCGATGGACGTTCCATGGTGAAGCCTACCGTGGGAGAGACGAGGTCGTCCGACAACGCATGAGGAGTTTGATTCTGATGCCGGGGTAGGAGACATGTTCAATGACTATGATGAAGCACACTTCGATGAAGGATGTAGGGAGGAGGAGCCGGAGCCTACCGCAAAGGTGTATTACGACATGTTGTCTGCGGCACAGCAACCCCTTCATGGGCATACAAAGGTTTCTCAACTGGATGCCATTGCATGACTAATGGCCGTAAAGTCCCAGTTTAGCTGGTAGAGAGGCCTTTGATGTTATGCTGACAGTTGTTGGTAACCTGCTTCCAAATGGTCACCTTCTGCCGAAAGAACATGTATGAGGCACAAAAACTCCTTCGTGCACTTAAGATGCCATATGAGCAGATATATGCTTGTCCAAACGGATGCATCCTATTTAGAAAAGAGCATACGGAAGCAAAAGTACTGCGCAAAGTGTGGATCCTCTAGGTTCGTAGAGGTAGACTCTGGTGATGGGCATAAGAGACAGTTCGCTATCCCCATGAAGATCTTACGGTACCTTCCATTCATACCGAGGATCCAATGGCTTTACATGACCGAGGAATCCGCGAAACAGATGACATGGCACAAGCATGGACGTCGATACAATCCTGAGAAGCTTGTACATCCATCCGATGGTGAAGCCTTGAGAAGGTTTGATGTGATTCATCCTGGGAAAGCTCTAGAGGCTCGTAATGTACGGGTTGCGTTGGCAACGGATGGGTTCAATCCTTATGGAATGGCGGCTGCCCCATACACATGTTGGACCATGTTCGTTATCCCCCTCAATCTCCCCCCGGTGTCATCTTCCAACGACCGAATATATTCTTGTCGTTGATAATTCCTGGACATCTGGGGAAGAATATGAGTGTTTACATGGAGCCTTTGATTGATGATTTGGTCCGTACTTGGGAGGAAAGGGTATGGACATATGACCGAGCTACAAAGACAAACTTCAAAATGCACATTTGGTACCATAACTCCCTGCATGACTTGCCGGCGTATGGGATATTCTGCGGATGGTGTGTTCACGGGAAGTTTCCATGTCAGGTATGCAAGGAAGCTCTGAAGTTCATCTGGATGGTGAAGGGTGGTAAATATTCTTCTTTTGACAAACATCGACAATTCCTCCCTCTTGACCATCCATTCAGGCGGGACATCAAGAACTTTACAAAAGATGTAATAGTTATCGAGGCTGCACCACAGATGATGACAGGTGCCGAGGTTCGTGCTCAGTTAGAAGCTCCTTAGATCAATGAAGAAGACGGTGGTTTTCTCGGATATGGTGAGCAACATGCCTGGACTCAGAAATGTCTTGTGGAAACTCCCCTATTTTCAAGATCGCCTTCTTCCACATAACATTGATGTGATGCACACCGAAAAGAATGTCGCCGAGACACTTTTTTTTGTACAATCATGGACATTCCTGATAAGATAAAAGACAACGTAAAGGCTCGAGTGGATCAAACTATGTTATGCAATAGACCAAAGCTAGACATGACGCCTCCCAGAGGCGGCAAGTCATGGAGAAAGCCTAAGGCCGATTTTGTTCTGACGAGGGCCCAAAGGAGGGAAGTACTCGAATGGTTTCAAACGTTGATGTTCCCTGATGGGTATGCAGCCAATTTGAAGAGGGAAGTGAAATTATCTACCATGCGAATCAACGGGCTCAAGAGTCATGACTACCACATATGAATTGAGCGGCTTCTCCCGGTGATGGTTCGTGGCTATGTCCCTGAGCATGTCTGGCTAGTCCTTGCAGAGTTGAGTAATTTCTTCCGCAGCTGTGAGCTAAGGAGTTATCTCCGACTGTGATTGACGAAATGGAAAGAATGGTGTATGTGTTGCTATGTAAGTTATAGAAGATCTTTCCTCCCAGCTTCTTCAATCCGATGCAGCATTTGATTCTGCACCTCCCGCACGAGTGCCCAATGGGGGGGGCCTATGCAGTGCCGTTGGTGCTATGTAATTGAAAGATGTCTGAAGGTTATTAGAACGAAATGTAAAAATAAATACAAGACTGAAGCTTGCATTGCAGAGGCATACATTCTGGAGGAGGTATGCTATGCTGACAACCTTCCTAGCGTGCATAATCCACCCCCTCGTTACAATGCTGACAAAGATGAATTGAACCTCAGTCTTTTCCGAGGGCAACTTAGAAGTGCGAGTGAAGCGACCAACAAGACATTGAATCATCATGAGTGACGCAACATCATGCTATACGTGTTGACCAGCCTCGATGAAGTGGAGCTGTACATACGGTAAGTTCTCAGCAAATTTGTTACCAATCAGTCACTATTCTCATTGTTCTACCCCCTTGTTCTCATTCGTACAGAGAATTTCAACATCAATTCTGGCGTCAACCAAGGGAACCTACCCCGCAAGAAGTCGAAAACCTTCTATGGCAGGGTGCAGGAAATGGAATGCCCGATTTCATTTCTTGGTTCAAAAATAAGGTACTATCGAAACTTATGCTTAATCTTTTTGCTTGAAATTTAGAAGTTTGACTTTACAACCTGCTTTAACTTGAAGGGCCAAAACGATGCGTCTATGAGTGCCGAGTTGAGACAAGTTTCTGATGGCTGTTCCTATAGGGTTAAGTCATTTTCCAGTTATGATTTGAATGGATATCGCTTTCACACAACAAGCGATGAGCAGAGTCGACCCAATTGAAGAACCACAAATACTGGAGTTTTTACTCCAGAGCTCGATGGGGTTGATTATTATGGAAGAATAGAAGAAATATATGAACTCGAGTTTCATGGTTGTTGACCTCTTAATCCTGTCATATTCAAATGTCATTGGTTTGATCTTGCTCAAATGAGACAGACTCCTAATCTTGGGTTAGTCGAAATTCGACAGTCTATCGTCCTAGCAGGAGACGATGTGTATATCGTTGCTTAATAGGCGACACAAGTTTATTATCTGTCATATTCGTGCCAAACAGACGACCGTCTTCAGGGTTGGGATGTTGTGTACAAGGTATCGCCACATGGTAAACTACCTGTACCAAACAATGAAGACTACAACATGGACCCAAACACTTATGATGGAGAGTTCTTTCAAGAAGATGAGCTACAAGGAAGTTTTGAGATAGACTTAACCGAAGCGATGGGGATGGATGTAGGCAATGAAATGGTTGTTGACGAGGACGCTGGAGATGAGGTTCATTATGTGAAGAACTTAGAATTACTTCAGCAGTTACATTTAGGAAATGAGAGGGATGACAACATTCCTCCTTCCGAGGAGGAACCTAATGATTATATCGACATGGCTGATAGTGATGATGACAATTATGATCCAGCTAATCCCGACCATGATGACTATTTCTAATACATGTATGCACCGTACTAACTATGTTCTATTTATTTTGCATCTATGTTCTGTTTATTTTTGCATCTCTCTCTTCGTATTTTTGTATATCTGTGCTAATTGGTTTACTCTTTCTAAGTGTAGATGATTGAACAAAGATGGTGGGTGGTTTGAGGAAGTGCGCGTCGGTGTTCAGGAGAGCGGCCAATGCCATTCGAGGGTCCGATGCAGCTGAGGGGTCCGGGAGGAGTCGTGGCAGGGGTCGACGCAAGGTTTGTGCTGGCAGGGGCCGAGGGGGGATACCCGCCCCTGTAGCTTCCTCTAGTGACGAGGAGCGGGAGGAGCAGGTGGAGGAGGAGTAGGCGGAGCAGGAGGCTGGGGGTTCTACTGCCTCTGGTGAGGAGCAGGAGGCTGGGAGGTCTGCCTTCGTTGGGGGTTTTGCTTCCGCTGGGGGGTCTGGCTCCACTAGGGGTTTGCCGACTGTTTGGTTGTGAGGTCCCTCGACCCTCCCACGGCGACCGATACCTTTCGAGAGACGCCCACTGATTCAGCCTGAAGGGACTCGGTAAGTAACCTTGGATGTTGTCAATATTTTTCCATTTGATTTTTAAAAATCACAATTAAAACTAATAATTCATTTTATTTTCACTTGGCAGGTGTTGGACTGTGATCAGAGGAGGTGATCACAAACGCCATGTCAACGACATCATGGGACTTCTGTGCAGAGTATACTTTCCTGGCCTTGTTCAGTATGTCGAAAAGTCAGAGCCTGCCTACACGTTTGACCACTACGTTGTCGTCCCTGATTTTCCTGATCGAGATGGAAGGATATTCAACAACAGGGCGGAGCGGGTGAAGGCCAAGTTGTGGGTAAGTCTTCTGTCAAACCACGTCCCTCAATACATCACATTCATTGCACATTATTGAAACAATGGCTCAATACATCATGTGTTTATGCAGGATTTTTTTAGATGCCAGACAGGATACGAGGCCAGAGCGGCTGCGGCGGCTGACAAATCCTATCGCAAACTCATGACTGACATGCATTACGAGGCGTGCATCCAAGCCATCATTGCATACAGCGCTGCATACAACAACCTGAAGGTCACCAAAACCGAAGCAAGAACCATGACTCTAACAAAGGAACAATACATGCTGGTAAATATAACATCGAATTTTTGAACGATTAAGTAAATTTGATTTGATCTAGGTATATACCTTATACTTGATGATGTGTAAGTGCCTGTTTGGTGGTGCGGCCAACTTCTCGATTGCTGGGAGCGCATGGTGGACAGGTGGTGCGCTGTCGAGTGGTAGGAGACGTGCTCCGCTTGCCGGGAGCGACGTTTGATGATGCCAGGTGCATCACACCACCAAGGCAGCCTTAGCCTCAACCAGTATGCAGCTAGATGGGTACGTGAATTCTATTTTTCATTTCAACGACCAAGGCTCAATAGTTCTTAATCATACTATTGTTATATTCGCAGTCGGCGTCGCATGATGGGCAGCCTATCTCCCAGTTCAAGGCATGGGCTTTGGCCCATAAGGGCAAGGCGACGTCTGACGTCGACTACAACCCAGAGGACGGGCCCTCGGCGTACACCAATGCGACCATCCATAGCTGCCTCAGTCAGTACACCACGATGGCAAGGGAGCTCCATGGGGAAGATTTCGATCCTACTACCCAGGATATTGATGGAGAAGTCGTCATGAGGGTGGGAGGAGGCAAGTAGCATGGGTGGTACTGGATTGGCAACAACCTCCTCGACACAGCCAGTACACCCACTCTGTCCCAGCTTCGAGCAAGGAGCACGAGCGAAAGCCCGACCATACGCACACGGCCGACCGCTTCACAGTCCGAAGTGCAGCAACTATGGGTGAGAAATTTTTGGTTTTACGCTCAATTCATTGATATTTACTGATTGTTTGCTTCGCTTTGTAACATTGGGATGGAATATTGTAGGATGAGTTGGAAGAGGAGAGAAGGAAACGACGGGTTAGAAATTTCTTTTTTTTCTCAATTCATTAATATTTACTATTAATATTTACTGATTGTTTGCTTCGCTTTGTAACATTGGGATGGAATATTGTAGGACGAGTTGGAAGAGGAGAGAAGGAAACAACGGGAGATTGAGATGAGGATGACTGAGATGTACAGCTACGTGCAAACAATCAGTCAGAACATGAGTATTCCTGTCATACCGCCACAGCCTGTGGTATTCACTTCTCCACAGCCTATTGTAGGCACTCCGATGAGTCACTTGACAACTTCGCATTTAATTTTCTTATTTGTGAATGTTACTATCTTAACAACCTATACTATTCTCTTTTCCTTTTGTGCAGCCTCAGTCGGCGGCATCGAATAACCCCAGTAATGACCACGGAGGTTCGCCACCGTTTCCACCTCAGTAATTTTCTTCGAACGATTGTAATTGTGGTCCAAACTACCGTGTGAATTTTGATCGTGAATTGTGGACTACCTACTGTGAACTACTACGTTTATGTTTTGTGGATTGTGACTGTGACTATGATTGTAGATTATATTTATGTCTTGTGGATTGTGAATTATGGCTAAGGTTGTTGTGATTATGGTTGTCGATGTGATTGTGCTGATTGGGGTTGTGATTGGGGATGTGGAATGATGCTTATGGGTTGTGAAATGATTGGAGTTGTGAATGTGATGTATATTTTAAAAAATTATGAAATATGACATTGAACAAATGAAATAGGGTTAAAATTGTCACTTTGCTGAGTGTAACACTTGGCAAAGAGGGCCTTTGCCGAGTGCAATGGCCAAAACACTCGGCAAAGAGGGCTAACAGGGGGTTCTGGGAACCCTCTTTGCCGAGTGCCCAAACTTCGCTGAGTGCATTGAGAAAAGCACTCGGCGAAGTTTCCCTCTTCGTCGAGAGTTTTTGCAAAAAAACTGGGCAAAGTTTATAATTTCATCGAGTGTTTTTGCCCTCGGCAAAGAAGTTGATTTCGTCGAGAGTTTTCTTTTTGCACTCGGCAAAGAAGATAATTTCGCCGAGTGTTTTTTGTTGGTACTCGGCAAAAGTAAAACGTTCGCTGAGAGTTTTTGCACTCGGCGAAATTTTTCGTCACCGTCCATCCAACCGAATGTGTACCTTTTTTTTCCGAGTGTCAAAGGGATACTCGGCGAAGTTTTCGCCGAGTGCCCAATAAAAAACACTCGACAAAGAGCTCTTTGTCGACCCAAAATTTACCGTGTGAGCTATGCCGAGTGCAACGGCGAAGTCTTCGTCAAGTGTTCTAAAGCCTTCGCCGAGTGTTCCAAGCACTCGGCAAACAGGGATCTTCTGTAGTGTACAAATTAAAGGAGTATACATCTGTATGCTTAGTTTTGCCTTATCTCTCTGGTTTATCCTCCCAAGCGCCGTTCAATCCTGACTTCTCAGTCTCATGCTTTTCTGCACGATCTTTGCTACTAGCCTCGTTTATTTGTCTAGGCTACATCTACCGTAGTGTTGATGCTACTACATACAGAGACAAATATATATACCCTTTTAATTTGATTCTCTTTTTAATATACATCCTTTGCTTGATTAATATTAAGACGATATATATATTTTTATTTTTAATAGATGCTACCGTTAAATTTTGACATAAATTTTAACATGACATTTGGTCATTTATATTATTAAAAGATTATATAAAATTAAAGATACTAAAAACGTATATGCATTTACAACAAGTCAACCGAGCGACTCTTTGCTTTGGAATGAGAATGTGCATCCGACGCCAAACTGACACTACTGAAGAAAGCCACACTAGTCCTGATTGATAACCTCAGTAGTTTTGATTGTCAAACCGAGACTACGAATCTGGGATTAGAGATGGACGATCTCTAGTCCCGGTTAAATAACCGGTATTAGAGATGCATCTTTAGTCCCGGTTGAAGCCACCAATCGGGACTAAAGCAATTTTTTTATTTTTATTATTTTTCCTCCTGTTGCTTGTTTATATGTGTTTTTTTGTTTTTTCGTTGTTTTCTTTGTTGCCGAAATCAAATTCACATATCAAATTAACATCCTCAAATCACATCACAAATTCGTATCACAAATTCGCATCACAAATTCACATCATAAATTCGCATCATAAATTCACATCACAAATCCACGACACAAATCCACATCACAAATTCACATCACAAATCGAGTAATGAACATCACAGATACACACATATATATCAAATTTAGAACATCACAAAAATCTCCAAAAATCTCCAGATCCGTCGCTGCTGCCGCTCCTGGAGAGGACGAGGAAGAGGAGAAAATGGAGGAGGCACTGACACCACCTCCCGAGCCGCCGCGCCGCAGCCACCTCCGAGTCGCCGAGCACCGCCATCTTCGAGCCGCTACCACCTCCCCTCCCACCTCCTCACGTCCCACCGCCGGCGCCGGAGCGAGAGAGAGCTAAGAGAGGGAGAGAGAGCTGAGGGAGAGAGAGAGCTGAGAGAGGAGAGGAGAAAACAACTAAGTGTTGGATCGGTGAAGAAGACGATGCACGCCTGGGATATATATAGCCCTGGATTTTTAGTCCCGGTTGGTGTCACCAATCGGGACTAAAGATAATTCCCGCTATTTCCAATTCACCAACGAGGACTAAAGATAATTTTTTGCTATTTCTAATTCATCTTTAGTCTTGGTTGGTGGCACCAACCGGGACTAAAGATAATTTCCCGCTATTTTTCCAAATTTATTTGGTCCCGGCTAGGGTTAACAATTAAATAATTAGTAAATAGGGTCAAATTAAATTCATTAAATATAGGTTTAAAACAATAATATTAAAATTTAATCAAACCTAGATAATCCTAGACATTAATGTGCCTTCTAGATAGTGTTCCTCTTTTGTCTCTCTCTATTTTTCATATTCATCGAAGTTGTTGTTTTTTGGAAAAATTTGACTTTTTTGTTTTATTTTTTTATATTTTTTATGGACTTAGGAGCACACGAGAGGTAACCACGAGAAAATTTGAGCATAAACAAGGAAAAGACGTGGCTGTGGAAAATTCGAAGACACGCTCGGAATCGGAAAAAAACGGGCTCGAAAAGGCAACCTTCGACGCTTTTGGGCAAAATAAAATCGCCGAACATGGCAAAGCGGCGAAATACGCATCCAAAATTTTTCGATCGATTTTCATATTGGAACGTCTCGATCGGAGTTCGTATGTGAAAGTTATGGCCGTTTTAAAAACCTACTCCGAGTTAGAGGACGAAACGAGAATAATGCGCGTAAAACTTGTTACACGCGCATAAACTAGACGTGACGACAAGGGTTTGAATGTTCTTATCAATATTGTACATCCCTCTGCTTTGTATATTATCACCAAAATAATTTTACAAAAGATTTTATATATTGAGAATCATTAGTTAATAACAATATGATGATACGTAATTACAATGTAATGATTAAATTAAAGCTTCCTTCTATCTTCAATTACTCACCTCCACACAACACCACACTCTTTAAAATTACAAATCCCCTCAAATTAATTTTATACCATTTGAATGATGTAGCAAAATTTATATATTTTTATTAGGTTCAGTTAAAAAAATAAACACATTCATGGTGTTACCAACCGGCACTAAATATCAAAATTATCTTTAGTCCCGATTGGTAACACCAACCGAACAAAAATAGCATCTTTAGTCCCGGTTAGTGTTACCAACCGGGACTAAAGATGATGTCAAAGGCTGTTAGAGGTTGTCAGAGCGCTAGGCATCTTTAGTCCCGGTTGGTAACATCAACCGGGACAAAAAATGACATCTTTAGTCCTGGTTGTTGTTACCAACCGGGACTAAAGATGCCCAGCGCTCTGACAACCTCTGACAGCATTTGAACCGGTACTAGATGTGACCTTTAGTCCCGGTTCGTGACACGAACCAGGATTAAAGTTCCTAGAGAGCCGTTGAATTTTTAAACCGGGAATAGAGATCATCTCTAATCCCGGGTGCAACTCAAACCAAAACTACTATGATTTTTGTCACTTTAACCAATAATGGTTTCTCTAGTAGTATGATCACTACTTGCCTCAACTTTATTACTACGTAAACATTCCCTTGATGGCTTCAGATGCACGATAACTTTAATTTGTGCATGTCAGCAAGTGTAAATTCTACATTACGATAATTAAGCTCTTAATTACCTTGTGCACGAAATCAGATCCATGCAATAGCGGAGAGCCTGCGAGAGATTCAGTGAATTCAGACAGTATTAGTAGAGTCTTGTCTGGGAGCTAGGGTTTATAAAACCACCAATAACATACTTAAAGATATGATAAAGATAAAATTACGATAAAGATAAAATTACGATAACTCTATTAAATTTAAATAAATTTAAAAATATTTTGAATTTTGATATATTTTATATGGCTTGGTTATCACGATTATCACGTGATAATCGTGTCGCTACGGTAACTTCTCCCGACGATAAGAAAAACCATAAAAGGAGCATTCTTTTTCTCTTTCTTTTTCTTTTTTACCCTTTGTCTCGTCGTCATCGTCGTGATCCAGTGATCGATTTCAACTTGCCGTATACCGAACATTTTATTCTTGATTAGCACCAACTTGCTGATCGTGAATTCTTGATCAAAATTCGGGTGCTACTCCTATATATATTATTCTTTCTGGATTGAGAGAACAGATTGACGGGCCGATCGAGTTGACGGCGAGGAGGAGACATGTCGACTTAGTACACTTAATTAGGCTTCTGGTCAATCCATTTTGTAAATTCTGGCACACCTGCAATTCATTCTCAGGTATAGCATCAGCTGGATTGCAAATTATATATTTTTTAAAATTTTAAAGAGAGATAGAGAGAGACGTTTCAGGCAGCGGGATGCTCCTTGTTTTTGTGATGGGAGAATCTCTAGCGCAGGCATAATTCCAACGGCATAAACAAGTTGGCAGGAGGGAAATATATATCAGGAGAATATATATATATTTTCTTCATCCTTTGCATTTGGATGGTGCACATTGTGTCAACTTGAGAGGAAAAGTGATGGCCTGACAAAAAGATACTATATGCTCTTCATTTGCTTCCTTTTCTCAGACAGAAAGCTTTTGCAAATTTGAATGGTGGGAGGTCAAGACATATTCCCTTTTATTTTATTTTTGTGGCGGAATTCCTTGGTACATGCTTGAAAATGAAAAGGGCATGAAAAAGGAATAAATTAAAAGGTATGCAGGCATCCCCTGGCCAGATCAGATGAGCATTTAGAGTTTTTTCAAATGAAAATCATTTTTAATTAGATTTATGTCATGGCTTCTAGATGTACCCTTTGCATCTGATACTTAGGCCTACGGTTCAAAATTTACCTTCTTGTTCCGTATGTGTTTTCCCAAGCTTTCGTTTTGACCTAACACGTAAAGTGGTGGAAACGTAAAGCACCGTTTTAACATCTTAATCACAAGGTTTGGCCGTGATTATGATAATAACTCAGCTGTATCTATCTACGCAGTCTAACACTACTATATTAGCTTTGCTAGCCTGTGATGGCTCATGTGACAATGAACGGTCTAACCACTCAGTATGTATAGTTTTTATATACGATCCATGCATGTGACGTACATACCTTTACTATATCATTTGACGTTCAGTACATCTGAAACCATTCGTTCGATATCAAATGCTTTTACTCCATGATGCGCCCCTATCTTTTTCCCCCTCTAGTAGTGAAAGAGATAGATTTCTCTATTGAGTTTTTCTTTTATCTCGTTATCCTACTAAAAAGATCAAGCTAGCTTGTGTTGTGATGACAAGTCAGTTCACAACAACTTGATAATAATGCTTTATCTTGAGGGAAAAATATGAGGGCATAGTATTAAACATGAGAGTTACCATTTTTTCATTACACGAAAGAAGAGCGCACACGGCTGCATGCACGCACATCCTTAATACCAGGGAATGACTAAGATTTTATTTCCACGAAAGCTCAAAAGGATCACATGTCATTCTATTAAAAGAAAGTCATAGAGTAATAGATTACACACCACGAAAGATGGGAGCCATCCCATTGAGAAACATTAATATAGCATAATAAAAAAACCAGCTTTTACAAAGAAGCCAACGTCCATGAAAGAAACAAAGGAGAAAGAACACAAAACTATGGTAAGCTAAGCAACATAGCTGCTATCCTCTCAGACAAGTCCCTTGGGATCAGGGGTTTTCAAAGTGTACCATCAAACCGTTATAATTAACTAGGAAGGTAGCCCGCACGATTGCACGTGCATCTCTTTGTCTTCAAATGTTAAAAGTTTTTTGTTATGGCTAAAAATTTCTTTCTACCATGCAAAGTTTTCATAAAATATTCATATATATAGTTGGTCATTCCTATATCATATAGTTGGTCTTGTTCCTTCAGAGCTTGATTGCAGATAAAGAATTTGAGACCTTTGTACATGTATGAACTTCAAGGAATAAAACTATAAATGAAATCTTCGGATAATACGAAAGATTCCCATAATCTGTGTTACACGTATTCTTTTAATTTTGATACTCTATTTTCCTTAATGACTCATGAGTATTTTATCATGATTTATAGTGGTGCCAAATTGGTCATTCACTTTATTGCAATGATGGTAAATTTAACAAAATATGTTGGCACTGATTAATATGAAGTTTAGAAGTTCGCTATGATAGATATCTATAGTTCGGGTGACCTCTTGTATTGATTACATCATGCAGCACAATCGGCTTCATCTCATAATCGGCTTCTAGTGAACGCACTCTCGATGATCCTCAGCACTCTCCCGCTGCCGATAGCCACCATGATGATCAAGCTTCTTCTAAAATTGCGTTGATCCCTCCGACAGATATCTTTGCACCGATCGTCTCATTTATTCAATTTTCGCTCTAATTTTAAATTTTCAAGATGCAGAACATAGCCAATCTATTCTCCTTCGATGTTGGCCAGTATTTAGATGATGATGAAGAAGTTATCAACAAGGCCACCTCTCCTGCCCCTGATGCTCTCAAGAACCAGTTGATGGAGATCGTCGATCGGCTGAATGCTTCAATTGACGCCTTAGTCGAGAATACTGGCGCCATCAAAAGCATAATCGATGAAATCCAAAGCCAACTACCCGATGAGCTCATAGATGCCTTAACTCATGTGGCTTTCCTTGAATCTCATTGGTTCCAGGTCCTCAAAGCCTGCCAACTAATTGTCGATTGCATTGATTTAAGATCATCAGAAGCAACACTCCAAACCGATCAGCAATTGGCCCAAGCAGAAAAAGTAAAGCTTGACAAACTCATCAATACTCCATCAATCACCCAAGCTCGCATCGAAGAACTGAAGAAGTAGGAAGCCGATCTGATGGCTCGCCTCGAGCAAACTCGCAAGGACTTGGCATCGGCAAAACAAACTCTTGCTGATTTCCCCAAGGTGATCGAAGATCAGAAGGCCAAACTCAAAGTATCAATCCGTCAAGTGGCCAACCAACAAAAAGTCATCGAACCAATCCCAGGAACCAACGCTGATGGCCTACGCACTACTGAAAAAGTTGATCAAATCCACCTACATGCGATATCGATAATCCAAAATTTTTTGAGTTGATGTAATACGCCAAACTCTTGATATAGTTTGCATAACAATCTCTATACTGGTTAAGCCTTGTAATATATTTATCGGCACTAAGCCACCTTATGCTTTCATTCCAATTTTACCTATTTGTTTATTCTAAGGGCAATAAATCTATATCAGCCATCTAAAGACGATGTGAAAACATCGGCTATTACATAGATTAGTTATTGTCCAACCGATTTATGAATTAATCTAAACGCTAGGATAATGTTTTTTTAAATATTTCCCATTGAGTGCTTTTTCAAACACTTCTCTATCAAGGCCTTCTAGCATATATGCATTATGTGGTACACAATGATGTATCCGATAGGGTCCTTCCCAATTAGGCAACTATTTTTCAAACTTATTATCTCTTTCCCCTATCGATAAAATTAACTTCCAAGCCAACCCTCCTTCTTCAAAATATTTAGGTACTAAAATATTTAGGTATTACTTTCTTATTATAATGCCTTAAAACACTTCCCTTATCTCTTTTGATCTTCTCAAGCGCACGAAGCCAATTCTGAGCGAAGTATTCTAATTTATTACTCATCAACTTATAATAGTCATCAGCTGTCAACTGGTCATGTAAAGAAATTCTTCTAGGGCCGATGTTAGTTTCTCATGGCAAAACAGCTTCATGCCCATAAAACAACTGACTTGTTTCATGCCTATAGAAGTAGTATAGTTGAGACCCATACATGCTAGAAGTTGTTGCAATTGGTGATTTGGTAGCACCTTATAAACTTAGGTGGATGAAGGTCAGCTTACAATTCAATCTTAGTGCTTTAAATATAATATCTAGGGGTTAATCATTTTATATGAAAAGAGAACGAAAATATAAGTGAAGTACTATGTATATGAGTACCCAATCCACGTAGGATCCAGACTAATGTAGATTTTGGAGACGGTTATTACACGGTCTTATTCTAGTTTTTCTACTCTAATAATACTTCATAGTATTATTCACTATAACATATAGAATTATAAAGTGGTAATAAATATATGGTGCATCATGAAGGGTTTTTATTAGTCTTGATCTCCAAACATGACACGGAAAAAGTTAATACTACTGTAGCAAAGTCTCATTAAGTGTAACTCGTCTTTTTGATCCTACATCAAATAAACTATTTTGAATATCATTGCCTACTTATATACTCTTAAATAGAATGATAATGCTATGGAATAAGTAGCCTGTTGAACTATCATATTTTTATAAAAAAACACTTACCATGCATATTGGGCAATGTTCACCTAACTGAACTGTTCACTCTTATCCCTCTTTCCAGCAATTAAAATTCAATATCAAAATTGAAGATAGAAATTTGTAACTTGCTTGAGTTCTCGCTTAGTGTTATTATTTCCAGAAAAAGAGAGATTAATTGAATATTCTAACATGTATCATCTTTATTGTATAGATTTACCATGTTATCAAATTATGCATGTTTTAAGAGTATAGATGACATAAATAATAATGTCTTGGTGGCTCGTTGTGACCCCTACTGGGCTCTTTTAGTGATGCAACGTCATGCAACTCGACGCTAGTCATCCTTGCTACACCCGTATGCACCTTGTAACAGGTCACTACAACCTCACCTGACAACTAAAATGATTTTCTATTAGACAACATGCTTGGTTGGTTTTTTTCTATTACATAATGTGCGTATACACATACAAAACCATTGAAATGATCCCATGGCAAAGATTAATGAGACCATTAAATTAATGAAGGATTAGGTGTTGGATGCTTCGTCTTTTACAGAGAAATTTCTCTTGTTTGTTATAGGCTTTAATAGACGTTGTAAGAGGTTTCTATATGACATTTAATGGGACAATAAAATGATACTTAACAATTTTATAGGAGATTAGCTGTTTATATTATATTTACTATTAGGGTCTATGTCCTTGAGTTTTTTTTATATTGTTTAAATTGCTATATATTCTTGTTATCTAGACATGTATGTTTTTATGTTAGATTTAAAGTAAATCACGTGCATTTATGGATATGTACGTTTATAAAATGATGTAGGATGATATAATCTATATTTTCAAATGCCTTTTATTTTTATTGTACGTCTGATAGTACGCATGCTCATCATATGTTAAGATATTGGATGGTACATAAAGACGCCTCATTAGCAATTGTAGCTCAATGATTTGTGAATATGGATCTGTTCATGGAATTAATACGGTTTTTATAATTGTTTAGATTGCTATAGATTCTTATTAGACATGTATGTTTTATGTCAGATTTAAAATAAATCGCGTGCTTTTCTGGATATGTATGTTTATAAAATGATATGATCTATATTGTCAAATGCCTTTTATTTTTATTGTACGTCTCACAGCACGCATGCTCATCATATGATAAGATAGCCGATGGACGTAAAGAAGCCTCATTAGCAATTATAGCTTGACCATTTGTGAATATGGATCTGTATATGGAATTATTACTGTAACCGGCTTACGGTATTTGAAGAGTATAGGGGACGTTGATATTAGGATGTACGCGAGATTGAATCTAGGAAATAAGAGACAAATGTTTAGACTGGGTTAGGTCCTAAAAAGAGTAATAGAACCGACTAGCTTCTCGAACTTGTCACTAGAACTCATCCGGTACGACCCAACAAGAACTTATCGACGACTAGGGCTTTGACTGCCTCCGGATTGTGTCTCTGTATGGCTTTAGCTATGGCTTGTAATTCGATGATCCTTACTCCCATGAAGGCCTTATATCTATACCAACAATTGTTTTATTCTTTAAGTAAAACTCAGAGATCCTGGATGAGAAACGAGCTTGAGTAAAAGCAAAGACAATTTCTTCCAGGACTCAATCTTATTACCATATCTAAGGATATATTCTCTTATGACATTAGGTATATGGTATTTCCATACATCATAAACCCACGTATAGGAGATATGCTTTATCTGTAACCTGACAAATACATTTGAGATTAATGGAACATATGAAACTTTAAGTTATTCGTATGTAACCTGAGTAGATTCGACCATAGTGAGAGCTTTGTATCAATCTTTTTTACTTGTCTTCCTTGTAATATATTCTTAAAATTTTCTAAAAAAGTACATGAAGATAGTTAAGATGACATATCTAATAATGTGTTATTATGACTTATCATAGTTTCACGATGAAGGAAGTATTCTTTTCGAATATTTTATTTTATTTTTTATAGATAGTAGATATAATTTGTTTGTGAGTTATATATAATAATATAATCGATATTATCATTTTTGTTATAACTTTTTAATGATATCAATAAATAAAATTAGTTTTCGTATAGTTGTAGTTACAAATCTAATAGTAAATTTATTATAACACATCATAATTTCATAATAGTGGGAGTAATTTTTTAAATATCAGTTATAGTTTTATTTTTTATAATTATTTGAGCGACATATATAAAATTTTAGAATATGACCCAAAGTAGAATATTTATTTTTAAGTTGAAATATACTCCAAATTAGTCAATACGGGTCCATTCTAAATTCAGTTGTAATGTTGTAATGGATTCGAATTCTTTTGAAGTTTGTTATGTTGCCTTTAATATAGCAAAAAGAATAGGAGGAAGACACTGTAAGAGCATCTCCAAGAGTGCCCCAAATATTGTTCCCATCCTTTGATTATAGGAAAAAAGGAAAAAATCAATCTCCAACAATGCCGCCTATACCATCCCAATATTACCGCACTTCGCAAATTCAGTCGATTCACACGTAAAAATACGTGCTATCTAATTTGCGCAAAAGACATCGCATCCACTCCCCGCGAGCGTGCAAAGGATTTTGGCGCCGATTTTTTCCTTCCCGTGGCGCCAAAATCACACGCGCCAACAAATCCGTCACCCCTGCCTCGCCTTGAAATCGCGGTCGAGTGGAGCCGCCTTCATCACTTCCTCGACCCCGCGTCTCCGCCGCCGTCCGAATCGACGTCCGCCGTCCCGGCACCGTCTCGCCACGCCCGGCGTCGCCTCCAGCTGCGAATCGACGCTCGCCGTCCCGGCGCCGCCTCCCACCGCAAATCGACGTCCGTCGCCCCGCACCGCCTCCGTGCCGGCGTCGCCTCCAGCGTGAATCGATGCCCGCCACCCCGGCGCCGCCTCGCCGCGCGCGCCGCCTCCCACCGCCCGCCTTCCCGGCGCCGCCTCGCCGCGACCGGTGCCGCCTCCCACCGCCCGCCTAGCCACACCGGCCAAAATTCCCCATCTCGGCTCGCGCACAACAGGTCAACATCTCTCTTGGTCGATCTAACCACGGGATGGATTGTAATTTGTACTCACATAATTGGTTGAGAACAGGATAGTCACATACACAGTAAACTTTGATTAGTAATCACATAATACACTGTTTGTACATCACAGTATAGTCTGTACTGGTTCTGTTTTTTCGACATACACAATCATGTTTTTGTTTTTCCTAGAAAAAGAACTCATATACAGTGAAATGAAGGTTTCCCTAGTTATCGTTAAATAAGATAAAAAGAGCACAATGCTTATTTTTTGATCTGTCTGCACTGCATGATGCAAGACAAGGATATGCTCTTTTTTATCCGAAATGGTTCTTTGAAAATTAGATGCATTTGTATTGACTATGAACTCTATTAATCCATCTATGTAATTGTAGGATGGATCCAATGTTGAAGGAACAATATTGGCTAAACATGGTCACAGGAGAGGATGCTATCCCTGGTTTCGATGAATACAATAATACCATGACACAGGACACCCAGAACATTGAAGAGATGAATAATGAAGTCGAAGCAATTGATGTGACAGTGTAGGCAAGTGGAGGTGCTCCACGGTCTAGATGTTCCAGGCCTAATTCGAAGTGGACAAAAAACTTTGATCCAAAGGAGGATGTAGTTATTGTTGCAGCTTGGTTGAACACAAGCAAAGATCCTGTGCGGGGGGCTAATAAACTTCATGGCTCATTCTGGAGTAGAATTCATGCTAGTAAGATTCATGGTTTCTGACGCGGCTGAGATGTTCAAGGAATTAGACAAGGCG
This sequence comes from Oryza australiensis, assembly GCA_019925245.2. Lineage (NCBI taxonomy): Eukaryota > Viridiplantae > Streptophyta > Magnoliopsida > Poales > Poaceae > Oryza > Oryza australiensis. Next base: position 318,502 of record JAIFGZ020000117.1, read on the forward strand.
AACAAGACGTTCACTCTAATGCACTGTTGGAGCAAGTTGAAGGATGAAGATAAGTGGAAGGCGGAGAGGAAGAGAATATCGGAACAACAAGCTAGTAAGATTAAGAAGAAACAGAAGATTAATGCGGATTCCACACCTGCGAATGTACAAGTCATTAGCACTGAAGAAGTTGCTGAGATTCCACCACCAGAATCCGAAGCACGTAAGCGTCCAATGGGTTCAAAGAAAGCTAAGAAAGCTCTAAGGCGAGGAGGTGGTGAAGCTTACATGGAGGCTTTGGACAAGATGTGGGCCAGAAAGGAGGCTTTCGAGGTGGAGAAGGAGAAGAAGAAAGAAGGTAGGTTCATGGCTTCTCTTGAGCTAGATAAAAAGCGGCTTTCAATCTATGAGAGAGAGGTAGAATCAAACCTTCTCGAAAAGGAAGGGAAAATAATGTCAATCGACATTACCAACCTCGATCCGTTGCAACAACAATATTACACTATGATGCACCAGAAGATTGTTGCTCGTCGTATGGAGGATTAGACTTAGTTTATGTCATTACCTTTCTAGCAACTGCAGAACTTTAATTTAGGACATTTGGATTTACTATGAGCACTTTATTGTATTAAATAGTTTTACATGACAATATTACAGTGCTTTGATTAATAAAGGCGGTTGTTGTTGCTGCTCTTGTCCTATGTCTGCACCAGTTTTTTTGAGCATCAAAAATATTACTCCAGTGATTTTTTAAGCAGCACAACTATTACTCCAGGACTGATAAATTTTTATGCATGCAAGGAGGATGCTAAATTTTCCTGGGGCAGGGCACTTGATTTTACACCTAATTATTCTTTTGGGAAGTGATCTACTCTTGTTTTGGGCAGTGGCACTTGATTGTACAGTTCATTAAGAATTGAAGCTAGATTGGAGGCAGATTGGAGGATTGCTGCTGCTATGCTGTTGCTTACAGGAACTGTGAAGTAGGCTGACTGTTTTCAGATTGCTTATTCCAGTGCATAGCTCTTACATAATATTATGTGATTTACCATGTATATGAAGCTGTGAATTGATCTGTATGAGATCTTTGTCTTTATGGGATCAATTGCACATACATTACAAGTAGCTTTTCTCATGGCTTGTACTTTTGCTTTTCTCATGTTCTTGCTGCATGGTGAATTTGCTTCAGCCTGAATTGAGTGATGCTAGCTGCTGCTTTGTTTGCTAGCCTTGGTTGCTTTCTTCTGCTACTTTGTTGCGTCGCGACAATTGTGCTAGCACAAAGAAAATAGTGTCTGACAAAGCATTGGTCAAGCAAGCGAACAATACAAAAGAGAGTACTGATTGGAAATCTAATCCAGTAATGACAAAGCTCCAAGCAATCTGGCATCACAGTACAAATGATTTGTCTATTATGCCATAAAGAAAAATACTAAAAAACAAAGTTAAATGATCATGCCTATGTTGCTAATATAAATTAGGATGATGATTCCATAAGTGCTTGATTAGGTCTTCTTTTAATTGGACATGTGTTTCCTTGTCTCTAATCCTTTTGTGCGCTTCAATAAATTCATCAAGCGTTTGATTATTATCATGCGAAGGTTCCACGTTTTGGCCACCATAATCAAACTGCTCATTAGGGTCAACAACTCCTTCATCCTCAACAATAATATTGTGCATGATAACACAAGCTTTCATGATGTCTCCAAGTGTCTCTGTGTCCCACATACGAGCTGCTCCTCGAACAATGGCAAACCTAGATTGCAGAACCCCAAAAGCTCTTTCGACATCCTTCCTCACTGCTTCCTGTGCTTTTGCAAAATTTTGTTCTTGTTCCCCATAGGTTGAGAGATGGACTTTACTAAAGTAGCCCATGATGGGTATATACCATCTGCTAGATAATAACCCATCGTATAATCATGACCATTAATCGTATACTTCACCTCTGGAGCTTTTCCCTCCGCCAGGTTTGCAAATAATGGAGACCGATGAAGCACATTGATATCATTGTGAGACCCAGGCATTCCAAAAAAGGCATGTCATATCCAAAGATCATTAGAAGCAACAACCTCTAAAATAATAGTGGGCTTCTCCACATGCCCCTTGTACTGACCCTGCAATTCTACAGGACAATTCTTCCACGCCCAATGCATACAATCAATGGATCCAAACATACCTGGAAAACCTCTTTTCTCACCTAGTGCCAGTAAGCGTCTTGCTCTTTCTTAGATAATCTGACAGCCACCTCATTCCGTGATGGCTCCTCGTGATTTAGAGGTGTGCTTTCTCTGTTTTCAGCAGCAACGTTTAAGTTCTCGTTGCTAATGCAACCGTAAGTTGGTACATGTAGTGGTCGATGTCGGCGGCGGCCGACGCGGTGATCGGCAGGTAGCCCGGCATGTCCATCTCCTCTTCCCTGATGACAAGATGATCAACCGTACATTAAAATTCCAGAAGAAATTAATTATGTTGACCTGATAACGAGATCCGTCGTCGTGCAGCCTCCTATTTCGGCCACCGCGCCATGATCATCGGCGGCGTGGTGCAAGACGTCGTCGTGATCACTACATGTCAATCGTTGTACGAGTTGTGGAAGATAAGGCATGCTAATTTCAATGCCTGGAAATAACTTTTCCTTTAAAAACTTCAAAATTACCTTTCAATTTTCTTTTGAATTTTTGTATTTATTTGATGTTTCTTTAAATTTCTTCATTTGATTTATTTTTATTAAATATCGATAGATCATGATGTCGAATTTACAAAAGAAACTAAGCTCGACCTTAGGATCGAAAAAACACCCTCGGAGAAGAAAATGTTGAGATCGCTGGTCCTGAAGGCAATAATTTACAATAGATTCAATAATTTACAATAATTTATAATAAATTCAAATGATAGAAATAATATTCAATGATTCAATTTAATTTACATCGTCCATACATAAATTTAGCTAAGTGACATTTGTCCTCACGTACCTTCTCCGCACAATTGTTCCTTCGTTATGATCGTTGCGTGAGTAAGGGGTGTCCTCATTTGATAGGAGGATACTCAGGTCAACCGCCACTGCGAACGGAGGTTGCCTGTCAAACTGATCGTAATCTTCGTCAGTTCTATCCTCGACTCCCACGATTTTCCTTTTGCCTGGGAGAACCACGTGACGCTTTGGCTCGTCGGACCCTTTCCCCTTCTTTGATTTGCTAGCCATGTCTTTGACATAGAAAACTTGTCGTACATCATTGGCAAGGACGAAGGGTTCGTTTAAGTATCCAACCTTGCTCAGGTCGACCATTGTCATCCCACTTGCATCAATGGTTACGCCTCCACCACTAAGCCTAACCCACTGGCACCGAAACAGAGGGACCTTCAGAGGTCCATAGTCTAGCTTCCATATGTCATCGATGCTGCCGCAATATGTGCTAGCCGTACCGTCGTATCCCACGGCATCGATGCGGACAGCGCTGTTCTGATTCGTTCTCTTTAAGTCTTGGGCCCGTGTGTAAAATGTGTACCCATCGATTTCATATGCCTGGAATGTGGTGATCGAGCAAGATGGTCCCCTCGCCAAGAAGGCTAGTTGTTGGTCAAGGCTCGCGTTGCCCATGAGCCGTTGTCGCAGCCAAGCAGGGAATCCATCGATGTGATGGCGTGTAATCCATGCATCCGTCTTACCGATGTTTTCGGAGCGAACAGTCGCCAAGTGCTCCTCGATGTAAGGAGCCACCAAGGATGATTGTTGCAACACGGTCCAATGTGCTTTCCTGTACAAGTCATTGTCTATGTTCATTATTGTCTTCTTTCCAAGAGTTCTCTTCCCTTGTAGTCTACCTTCATGGCTTGATTCAGGCACCCCGATGGGATGAAGGTCTTTAATAAAGTCGATGCAAAACTCAATCACCTCCTTTGTTCCATATCCCTTGGCGATGCTGGCCTCTGGACGCGAACGGTTACGGACGTACTTCTTTAGAACGCCCATATACCTCTCGAAAGGGAACATGTTGTGTAGGAATACCGGACCGAGGATACGGATCTCTTTGACAAGGTGACATAGGAGATGCGTCACGATATTGAAGAAGGAAGGCAGAAAGATCATCTCAAAGCTGACAAGACATTGGACCACATCATTTTGAAAGTCTTCTAGTCATGCGGATCGATGATCTTACGTGAAATTGCATTCGGAAAGCACATAGTTTTGTTATTGTTGTCCAGGACATTATCGGGAAGGATACCCCGAATTATAACGGGAAGCAGCTGTGTCATCAGCACTTGGCAGTCATGGGACTTTAGATTTGTGAATTTATTATCCTTCGTGCTTATTATTCCCTTTATATTCGAGGAGTATCCAGATGGTACCTTGATGCTCTCTAGGCATTCAAACATTATTTCCTTCTCTGCCCTGCTCAGAGTGTAGCTGGCTAGACTTAGGTATTGGGCTCCTTTCTCCTTTGGTTGCGGGTGAAGGCTGTCGCGTTGTGCCATATGCTTCATATCGTTACGTGCCTCAAGTGTATCTTTTTATTTTTCATACACACCTAGGAAGCCAAGCAGGTTTACGCAAAGGTTCTTGGTGAGGTGCATCACGTCGATTGCGTGGCGGACGTCCAAGACTTCCCAGTAGGACAACTCCCAAAAAATTGACTTCTTCTTCCACATCGCCGCGTGACCACCTTCACTTGCTATAGGTTGGTTGCCGGGTCCCTTTCCAAATACTACTTTGAGGTCTTTCACCATGGCAAACATGACTTTTCCGTTGCGATGCTTTGGCTTAGTACGATGGTCTGCCTTTTGATCAAAATGTTTGTCTCTTCTCCAGACAAGGTGGCTTGCAGCAAGAAAGCGATGATGGCCCATGTACACTACATTCTTACAGTGTTTCAGGTACGTACACTCAGTCTCATCCATATAGTGGGTGCAAGCGTTGTACCCCTTGTTTGACTGTCCGGATAGGTTGCCAAGTGCAGGCCAATCGTTGATGGTAACAAACAGCAACCCTCGTAGGTTAAACTGCTCCTCTTTATCCTCATCCCACAAGGGAACACCTTCTTTCTTCCACAGCAGTTTTAGATCTTCGATCGTGATCTCAGGTATACATCGATGTTGTTATCAGGTTGCTTCGGGCCTTGAATAATAACCGGCATCTGAATGTACTTCCGCTTCATGCATAGCCAAGGCGGGAGGTTGTAGATACATATCGTTACAGGCCAAGTGCTATGCCCACTGCTCATCTCTCCAAAAGGATTCATGCCGTCCGTGCTTAAGCCGAACCTTGGGTTTCTTGCATCCTCGCCGAAGTCTTTAAATGTTCTGTCGATGTTTTGCCACTGTGACCCATCGGTGGGATGTCTCAGCATGCCGTCTTATAGGCGTTCTTCCGCGTGCCAGTGCATCATCCTTGTATGCTCCTTGTTCCTGAACAGACGCTTCAGCTGTGGTATTATAGGAAAATTCCGCATCACCTTAGCAGGAACCCTTTTCTTCGAAGGTTGTCCGTCAACTTCGCCTGGATCATCTCGTCTGATCTTGTATCGAAGTGCTTTACAAACCGGACATGCTTCTAGGTTCTCGTACTCCTCACCACGGTAGAGGATATAATCGTTAGGACATGCGTGTATCTTCTGTACCTCCAGTCCTAGAGGGTAGACTAACTTCTTAGCCTCGTACGCCGATTTCGGCAATTCGTTTCCCTCTGAAAGAATGTTCTTCATGAGTTTTAGTAACTCGCGAAATGTCTTGTCACTGACACCATTTTTGACCTTCCATTGCAAGAATTCCAGCATGGTACCCAACTTTTTGCGCCCCTGTTCACAGCCTGGGTACAAGGACCTTTTGTGGTCCGCCAACATACGCTCCAATTTCTGCACCTCCTTTACGCCTTCGCAGTCCCCTGTATGTCGCGCAACATCTGACCAAGGTCATCGGCACCGTCGTTTTCTTCAGCATCCCCATCTGCCTCGCCTGCTGTATTCTCTTCAAACCCACCGTATTGACCACAGTCCGAAATGTTGTCGTCGTCTTCTTCATCTTCTTCCATTGCAACGCCCATCTCTCCGTGCGATGCCCAGCAATTGTAGTGAGGCATGAATCCCGATTGAAACAAGTGGACATGAATAATTCATGATGTAGAATATTCCTTCTCGTTTTTGTACTTTTTGCATGGACAACGTATAAAACCCTTCTCCTTGTTGGTATCGGCCACACTCAAAAAATAATACACGCCTTGAATAAACTCTCTCGACCGTCGATCCGCGTTGTACATCCATTGTCGATCCATCTACATGAAATGCACAAAAATTGTAAGAAAATTTCACGAAATTCAAACCATTTAAATATTATTACAATAATTATATATATGTAATCACACAATAATTATATACTAATCCAACATACGTAATGTGTTGTTCTAAAAAATTAGAATTATTTTTAAAAGGTCTTTTAAAGTGGTAAACATAAAATTAATTAATTATTTTGCATGTATTTTAAAAGGTATTTCTTTATCTATTTTATAACTTTTTGTCCAAAAGATTCTCTCTCGTCATTTTGCATAAACATTTTTTGAGATAAAATTGTACGGACTAAATTCCTATAAATGTAACGTGCTAAGCATACTTTTCTTCCTCTTTATTTTTCCTAACTTTTTTCTCAACACAAAGTAATGTGCTTAGCAAAATAATTAGTCCAAACAAATTTTCTCTCTCCTCATGTTTACAAAAAAATCTAGAGATGAAAATGTATAGAAAACAACCGTAAAATATGAAGTGCTAAGCATAGATCATAAGAGGAAGAAGTTGCTAACCTTATAGATAGCAAAGATTTGTGTATTATCACCAAAACAAAATCACAAAAAATTTGGCATCACCTCCCCTCTAGATAGAGAAAAAAAATGAAGACAAGTGTAGCTGGCTCGGGCTGGAGAAGGAAGAATGAGTATAAAAAGCAAGCCATCTTTAGTCCCGGTTGGTGTTACCAATCGGAAGTAAAGATCAAAATTATCTTTAGCGCAGGTTGGTAACTCCAACCAGGAAAAAAATAGCATCTTTAGTCCCGGTTGGTGTTACCAACCAGGACTAAAGATGGTGTCAGACGCTGTCAGAACCTGTCAAAGCGCTGGGCATCTTTATTCCTGGTTGATAACATCATCCGAAACTAAAAATGCTATATTTTGTCCCGGTTGGTGTTACCAACCGGGACTAAAAATGCCTAGCGCTCTGACAACCTCTGACAATATTTGAACCGGAACTAAAGATGATCTTTAGTCTCGGATCGTGACACGAACCGAGACTAATGTTCATAGAAATCCGTAGACTTTTTAAATCGGGACTAAAAATATTTTTTAGTCTCAGGTACTATTTAAACCGGGACTATTGTAGATTTTTACACTTCAACCAAAAATGGTTTCTTCAGTAGTGTGGGCAATGTGGCTATGTAACATTCACCAAACCGTTCCCAAGCCAAAAACAAGAGGTCAACGGCTTTCACGAAAACTGCTTGAAAACCATTGATTCTCAATAAAATCCAGTCAAATTTTATCAAAAGTTTAATTTTTATTCTTGAGCCGGTTCTCCGCTTTCATGAAAACCAACCAGTTTTCGTTGGTTCTGTAAACCCTACTAACCATGTACTCTTAACAAACAGAAGCCATGGACAAATTTAATAAATCTCACATTTTTTTTATTGAAGTAGACCCGTTTGTATGTGTGAATACAGAAATACCGAGTTTAAATCCTAGAGAGTAAAATTGTTACCAGCCTAACATGTCAATGAAGATAAATTTGACAGTACCATATAAAAAATTTACACTAAAATTTTTAATTTTGATATCTCGAAATATCTAGTAGTTGAAAATATCAAGTTTTATATAAAACTAGGAAGATAGCCCACATGAATGCGCAGGTATTCGTCTTAAGCTATATTTGGAAAGTGAAAAGATCGTTAGATAGTATGGAGATTATGGCAATCGGATATCCACATGGCAAGTTTATCCGACTGGAGATAGGGATAGGTTGCGCCTGCCAAATATGTAAACCAACTATGAGTTGGGTGTTACGTTGCCGATTGAGATAAGGCAACGGCCCATAGTCACAGTTTGGTAAGATTGAGGAAACCGACTTAGAGTAAGATAGGGTTTCCGACTTGTAAGCCCGCCTCCCAAGACTATATAAGGGGGGTAAGGGGCGTCTCTTGAGGGATATGAGAGTTGATGAGCAAGAGCTTTAGACTTTAGGAGCTACAGATCTTGAGATCAATATACACTCGGCGGATCGAATCCCCGAAACAGGAGTAGGGTATTACCTCACGAGAGGGCCTGAACCTGTCTAAATCCTTATTTTCCACCTAACCCATTGTGCTTCGCGATCTTGACTGCACCCCCAATTTTCTATTGCCGAAACCAAGTTTCGACAGTTGGCGTGCCAGGTAGGGGACCGCGCGTCAAGACTTCTTCGACAATTTCGCTGGCAAGCACGATGGCATCTTCTTCAAGCTTCGGCGATTTCGTCGCCAACGACTTCAACAAGCTCTCCCTCTTCGACTCGGACTTGGACCGGTCGGGAGGAGAGACCCACTCGGTGCCGTTCGGGCTCCCGAACAACGCCAAGATCTACGACAAAATCTTGGATTCCAAGATGCAGTCCATCCACTCTGACGGAAGAACTCACTCGGCGCCGTTCGGGTTGCCGAACGCCGCTGAGATCTGCAGCAGCCTTCTCATCTCCCCGTCGGAGCCAATCTACTCAGAAGAAAACCTCTCTGCGTCGTTTGGATTACCAAACGCCGCGAGATCTACCGCAAGCTCCTTTCCCTCGAGTCAAGATCGACCCACTCGGAGGGACCCATGTCGTCAAGCTCCGACTCGGGACCGGAACGATCCAGATCCAAACCACCCGAGCTCAAGGGAAGTCGCGGTCATCCTTCAACCGTTCGGGTCATGCTCATCCTCGGAGCTCGACGAGTACCTCAGCTCCTCAGGTTTTGACAACCTTTACGGCATCCCCTCGGACAAAGCTGACGACTCCGACTGCGACAAGAACTACGAGCCGAAGTGCTTTGACGTCCTCATGGCTGAGGTGGCCGAGACCGACTCAGCCATGGCCCGTAGGCTCGCGGAAGAAGAACGAGCCAGACTTGAGCAAGAGCGCAAGCTGGCAGAAGAAGAGAAGAAGCGCAAGGAGGAAGCCGACAGAAGGAAGCAGGATCTGAGGGCAGCCGGACGATCCGCTCAGGAGGCTATACTTCAGACGCGGGTCCGCAACACCAATATCTTCCAGACGCCACAGCAGAACGCTGTTGCTGCCCTCACACTCCTGGACACCATCATCGAGACGGCGCCCCCCGACGTGACTCCAATCTTGGACAAAATCAAGACCATCGTCGCGGCTACGGCCAATGGTCATCCCTCCACCTCAGCACGAAGACCGACTGAGTCCGTGGCTGAAACGCCCGACAGAAGCCGACTCCCGCCGCTAAGGTCAAGGACTACAAGAGGCCCGAACCAGACCGGTCGACAACCAGGCCAAGAAGCCCACGCCACAAGTCCACGCACAAGCATCAGGAGCAAACGGCCGACTCCCGGGAGAAGCAACATGGACGTCCACCCGTCCACCACCGCGTCTGTCGCAACAACAGCTCCAGCTACCCAACAAGCCTGCCGAGGACCCCGCCGAGTGATCTGCGGGAAGTCCTCGATCGTCGCTACCAAGAGCGAGATCAACACACTCGGGAAGATCGGAGGGGATCACCCGACAGCAATGACGACGGAGTGCCAGCTTTCACTCGGGAGCTTCGCCGAGTGCATTGGCCGAACAGTTTCAAGCCGACCGGAATTGAGAAGTACGACGGCAAGACCGACCCCGAGTCGTGGCTGACCGTGTACACTCTCGCCATCCGTGCAGCAGGCGGCGACAACAAGGCCATGGCCAATTACCTGCCCGTGGCCCTCGCCAACTCAGCCAGGAACTGGCTCACAAGCCTGCCAAAAGGCTCGATCGGCTCGTGGAGCGAGCTAAGAGACCATTTCATCGCCAACTTTCAGGGCACCTTCGAGAGGCCTGGAACCCACTTCGATCTCTACAACGTCGTCCAGAAGCCAGACGAGTCATTGAAAGACTACATCCGGCGCTTCTCCGAAAAGCGCAACAAGATCCCCAACATCACCGACGACATCATCATCGCCGCCTTCCAGAAGGGAGTCCGTGATGAGCTGTTGATCGGAAAATTTGGGCGCAAGCCACCGAAGACGGTGAAGCAGATGTTCGAGACAGCGAACTCCTACGCCAAATCCAGCAACGCGATCAAAGTGGCACGCTAAGATCGGCCTGACGAAAGGGACGACAAGCAGTCGGGAGGAAGCCGACACCCTAAGAAGGATAACGGCAATAGCAATCATGGCCAGAGAGATCGCAAGCACCGGCCCGAGGACTTGGTTGCCACAACGTCCAGCTCTCAACGCTGTCCCCGAGTTGCGGCCTACGACGCGATCATGAACGATCATGAACGCTCAGTGCACGCATCATCTACAAGCAATTCACCGAGCAATATGCGGCACGGTTAAACAAGAAGCCGACTGATGAAGCCGGTCCATCGGGAACCAAGAAGAACAACCCGACTGGAAATTCAGAGCCTTTTCAAGACCCCGTGGGCGTGCTGAGTCACATCTTCGGGGGCCGCAGGCTTATGAGTCCAAGAGGAAGCAAAAGCTGATGGACCGCGAGGTCAACACGGCACAAACCGAAGTCCCACAACATCTACGATGGTCGGAGGTGGCCATCACGTTTAATCGCTTGGATCATCCTGACCGAGTGGTTCACCTGGGGCGGTATCCCTTGGTACTCGACCCGGTGGTTCGGAATATCAAGTTGAAGCGTGTCCTTATTGATGGGGCGGCGTCCTCAATATCTGTTTGCCAAGACCTTGGACGAGATGCGATTCCAAGATCGAGTTGAAGGCAAGCTCGGCCCTCTTCCACGGAGTTATCCAGGCGTCATCTACGCCACTCGGGCACATCGCCCTTCCAGTCACCTTCGAGTTCGGGAGAACTTCGGACGGAGAACATCACCTTCGAGGTGGTCGACTTTGAGACGGCCTACCACGCAATCATTGGAAGGCCTGCGCTCGCCTAGTTCATGGCGATACCACTCTACACTCACCTCGCATGAAGATGCTGGCCCCAACAGGCGTCATCACCTGCGCAGCGACGTCAAACAAGCCTTCACCCGCAACAAAGAAAGGCTGCGATATGGTCCAATCTTGTGAGAGATCATGTGGCCAGAAAGAAATCCGACTGGCTGCATCAACATCTGAAGAGGGTGAAATTCGTACAGAGAAGATAGCCAAGTCAGGGACAAGGCGACGCCAAAACGAAGAAAATCTTCCTTGATCCAGTCGGTAAGATAACTTCAAGGACTTAAACGATACCATAGCCGCAATGTTCGGGCGCGAGCTTTCATTGTCGGCGATTTGGTTCTACGCAAGATCTAGACCACCAAGGGCCGTCACAAATTATCTTCACTATGGGAAGGACCATACATAATCGCTGAGGTGACTCGGCCAGGAGCATTTCGACTAAAGCGCGAAGATGGATCTATGGTGGAGAACTCCTGGAATATTGAACATCTTCGACGATACTATGCTTAAATTGCCGTAAGTTTCATGTTATTCTTGACTCCCAACCTCAAGCAAGATGACTTCTTGAGTTGACAGTCGGGGGCCTGCATACGTGTTAATAAAGCATGGTTTTCTTTGACAACTTGTTTATATTTGATTTATCATTGTTTAATGTTCCTTGATTTGAGTTCGATAGATAAGGACTGAGAATTTTCTGATGATCTAATCAAGCTTAGGCTTGGTGACAGTCGGACGAAAATTACTTAAGAAATTTTCTATGAAGACTCGGGTCAAGGCATTAACATAAATAAGCTAGATACCTACAAGTTCACATCGAAGGCATAAAGAGACCAAGATGATTAAACTTACTCCCGACTGAACCTCGGACAACAAGGGAATCTTGGAGGCTGGATGCGGAAGATGGCTTGTGATGGAACAAGAGTTCCTAGATGGATGGATTTGCACGCACACGAGTTTAGGGTTCTCCACGGAGAGGCGGTGAACAGTGTTGCGAAAGAGGAAATTTTGGGGAAGATGAAGTGTCGAGGATGACCTCGAGGCTTCGAAAAAGACTTGAGGGTTTTTGCCAAGTTATCTCGCGATTGGGCCGAGCCCATAAGAGACTTGAGGCCCAGCTAAGGTGTGGCTTGACACGTGTCCTTAGGGACTTAAGTGGATGGACTTAAGCAGATTTGCCCTGTCAATATGCACGTGTCATATAGCCCAATACCTTTAAAATCCTTTCATACCGCGGTTTGCATAACTTCATGAGAAGTTGGCACGATGCAATTTGAAAGGTGACAAATAGTTAAGTTTTTCATGGTTGTCCTGATGACAGGAACTATTTGGTTTTAAACATTTGATTAAATGATTATATCAATGCTATTTTTCCACCTTGGTGAAGATCTTTTTAGATTAAGACCAATATTATGGCAGGAGCTATTTAATATTTTGGTCATATTTTTCAGATGACTGTATTTTGTTTACCCATGAGGGCCAATTAAATTATTTGTTCCGAGATGACTCGGGCAAGTTAACTCGGATAAGCACGAGTTTGCCGAGTATTTTTTTACCCATGAGGGTTGACTAAATTATTTGTCCCGAGATGACTCGGGCAAGTTAACTCGGATAAGCATGAGCTTGCCGAGTGTTTTTTGCCCACGAGGGTCGATTGAGCTATTTGTTTCGAGATGACTCGGGCAAATCAACTCGGATAAGCATGAGTTTGCCGAGTGAATTAATTTCTTACCCATAAGGGTTGATTAAATTGTTTGTTCTGAGACGACTCGGGCGAACTTACTCGGATAAGCATGAGCTTGCCGAGTGATGTGATTTTTTATGACTGCTTTAGCTTGAGCTAAGCATTTATATGAGAATTATTTGTTCCGAGATGACTCGGGCAAATTTTCGGGATGACACGGGAAGATCAGCTCGGATAAGCATGAGCTTACCGAGCGAATTGATTTCTTACTCGTGAGGGCTAATTAAATTATTTGTTTCGAGATGACTCGGGCGAATCTACTCGGATAAGCATGAGCTTGCCGAGTAATGTGTTGTATGATTTTTTATGATTGCTTTAGTTTGAGCTAAGCATTCATACGAGTATGATTTTTATAGTTCTTGACTATATGCTTAGTACTGTTTTGACTAACCACATAGTCGGGGCTACACTAATTAGGTGCATCAGGAGATGCACCTAGATATTTATTTTTGAGAATTTTTTGGATATTTTCCAGCCCTTCACAGTTTTTGGAGCCACTCGGGAGATTCAGGCAGAGATGATGGAATCACACGGCGCCGAAGCACTCGGCCAAAGAGTTTTTTTGGGTATACTGTCTTGGTTTGATTTGAGTTGTCTCGTCGCGAAAAGGACTCGGGGCTCTTGTGGAGATTATGGCAATCAGATATCCACATGGCAAGTTTATCCGACTGGAGATAGGGATAGGTTGCTCCTGCCAAATATGTAAACCAACTATGACTTGGGTGTTACGTTGCCGATTGAGATAAGGCAACGGCCCATAGTCACGGTTTGGTAAAATTGAGGAAACCGACTTAGAGTAAGATAGGGTTTTTGACTTGTAAGCCCGCCTCCCAAGACTATATAAGGGGGGTAAGGGGCGTCCCTTGAGGGATATGAGAGTTGATGAGCAAGAGCTTTAGACTTTAGGAGCTATAGATCTTGAGATCAATATACACTCGGCGGATCGAATCCCCGAAACAGGAGTAGGGTATTACCTCACGAGAGGGCCTGAACCTGTCTAAATCCTTATTTTCCACCTAACCCATTGTGCTTCGCGATCTTGACTGCACCCCCAATTTTCTATTGCCAAAACCAAGTTTCGACAGATAGCATCTGAATTATTTGTGTCAAGCTTCAAAAGTATGTTTTTTAAAAGATTTTGTTCATAGACATTGCTTGAATAACTTTGTCCAAGTTGTTTATTAACTTTATCGTATATAATATTTAATTCATCCATATGAGCAATTATCGACAATCTACTTCATCATCTAAAATGAAAGCATAGGTTTTTTTAGAAATAAGGTCTAATTAAGTATTTTATCAATAAACCTCGAAAAACTATTGTTGCTAATAAATGTGTTTTGTTTGTACCATCATGCTATCCCCATCTAGTTGGTCGGTATTCACATAGCTTGTTATATACTTAGATGTGAATCAATAAAGACGGAATATATATGGGGTTTATAGTGTCCTTTTTATAAAAACCTGGTAAATCATAAAATTTGAATTTAATAGTAAGAAATACAACTTTCAAATCTTATTATGTTAGTGGCTTATATACGTAAGATGTGGAGAAACTTATAAAGCTAGAGAGAGAAATCCATTAGCATCTAAGCACTTCATTTTCCCTAAGTGGTTCTAAGCACTTCATTTTCTCTAAGTGGTTCACTTTAGTCTTATTGAACATTTTCTACGTTATATTTTATTTTATATAAACCCTATTTTAAGTCCAAATTGTGTGAGATGATAAATAGTAAGAGTGTTTCACCTCATGAATTATTTTTCATTAAAAAAATCCAATCGCTTTTTTATTAAGTAACTAAGACTAATATAGGTCCATGTTGTTTATTAATTGAAAGATTGGATGGGACATAAGGCCACTCTCAATGAAAGTTTCATGTCCTAGTTTTCAACACATCTAGATTTTGGAAACAGTGCAAAATAGTTTTATGGGGATGAAACTATCTCTACTCTCATGAAATTCTTATCACCTCTCTCTTCATTAATACAGTGTCATGTCAGCATATTTAATGTGCATGAAACTCTATGAAATTCTCATTGAGATTGGCCTAAAAGCTATACTAAATAGATGGGTTTCGAGAGTCTAATTCTGTTGTGTGGCATGGGGGATGGACAATCCATCTAGGAAACTGGGCAGAGTCTTCGAGGCTTGATGTAGCCTAGCAAGAATACGATCGGATAACAAAATATAAGTGTGAAGATAAGAATCATTATTTTTGGATCACACTATTTCTTATTATTGTTTCCATGATGCATAGGTATTGTGGATTTTAAATTGTTGATTCAATATAAATAGTTGGGTAGATTAGAAATTAGATGTATAGATAAAAAAGTATGCTTGTTTTTAATATATATAATTAGTGCTTGTTTTATCTCTTAATTTCATATGTGAAAGAATAGGGAGGGAAAGGATGGAGACAAATAATGGGTCCATGGATTTAAATGAAATCAATGATCCCATTATTTTCTAAAATTTAGGATTTTTTTAAAAAATATTAGTTGTGACAAGTGATGGCTTAGGAGCACCATAGACTCTATAGTTTGTTTAATTGATGACATTATATACGTTATCAGTTTTTATATAATCTTTAATTTCTATTAGTTTTTAAAGGATAGGGGTTTATTGTAAATGATGTATTTCTTATATATCAAAACATGGTCAATATCGATCAAACTAAAAATCAAATAAGGTAAAAAATTATAAACATATCACTATCTAATTTTATGTTTAATTATTATATTATTAGCTCGAAAACAAAAATAGTGTGTGGAAAAACATATTGTTGGTGACTGGTCATGGTCATGACCATATAGATCATACGTAACATGTCACAATTACACGTCACAATTACGCTTGTTACAAAAAGAATCTCATATAATTGACAGCTCACCCATACTAATGTTATTTTTTATAAAATATAAGACTTATAAAAACAGTTATAATTGTTTATTTACCACAGCATCGAGACCACTTCTGCTAGTGTTTGCATAAGTCCACGAAAATATATATATTTAATTATTTATGTATTTATGGTAATACATTATGGTGGGTATGTTCTAACTACCTTAATTAGAAAAGGAAAAAGGTAAATGAGGGAAGGACCTGATACATAATGCACGCAGAGGCATTAGTATCTACGTATACATATGTGGGGCCGATCAGAAAAGAAGGGTGAAGGAGGATTTAGTTTGATCTAATAGTTAATATTATCGGGTCCACCGTTTGAAATGAAAATCGATGGTTGGGTATTTTTATTTTTTTAGAATTTTTCTTTATATTATTAAAATATCATGTGGTGGTTTAGAAATATTTATAGAGTGTGAGTGTGATGTGTTGGTTTAGGAGCGTTGGTAACAAATTATGGCGTGCAGGTTCTAACTACCTTAATTAAAAAAGAGGAATTAGGAAAGGAAAAGGGAGAGTGAAGGGAGGACCTGGATGCATCATGTACCCAGAGGCATTAGTAGAGGCATTAGTATGTACGTATATATGTGTGGGGCCGGCCAGGAAAATAGGGTTAAGGGGATTTAGTTCGATGTAATGGTTAATATTATGAGGTCCATTATTTTAAATTAAAACCGACTGTTGGATTTTTTTAAAAAATTTCAATTATTAGGGTGTCACGTGCATCACGTGGTGGCGTTGATAGAGTATAAAATGTTTCGGTTTAAAAGTGTTTATAAGTTTAATAGATAATAGATATGATATCTTTAAAATTGATAAAATTACATGTCAACCAAATATCCTATCACATCTTACGACAAATTAAGCAACTTGCATTGAGAGGACGTCCGCTCGTGGGGAAAAAACCCCACCTCCCTCTGTTTCGAGAATCCTGATCATGGATTGCACATTTACGCTAGAACACGTCTTTTGCCGGTTTCTGTAATTCTTACCCGCAGTGAACTGAGCGAAGCATGTACACACGTTTAATTCTACTTATCAGCATATCACGAACCAACGCGATCACACAAGAGCAAGTGTACAAGAGAATGTCGACATTATAACTAAACGTGCAGGGGCAACAAGTAACAGCTGGTTAGTCAAGTACTGCTCTTACATTATTTAGCTACTAGGTCTCTGTTTTAATTTGCCGGAGCTAACACGTCATTAAATACTGGCTCTCTGCGCATGGATCCTAGATGATTTGTCAATCAATTTCGGATCGATCCTAATCAATTTTACAGGCCCGATACGTCGTGTGCTAGCTTGGGGATTTTCTTGATTTCTCGTCGATCGACTGGTTCGACATTGATCGATCAACATGCAGCGTAGGCTCGATCACGAGAGATCGAGCGTTGGATCATGCACGTAACTGCACCCGTTGGATCATGCACGTAACTACACCACGTATCGACCGATCGGCCGGCCGATCGAGAGATATAAGCGTGAGGAGGACACCATGCATGGAAGCTTACCTTGCGTGCGATCGCGGTGGCCGTAGAAATATTCACCCGACAGAATAACCATGTCCTAAATTATCATGTGGAAAAAAAATCACCCCAAAACATGCATGCGTGATCATTGTATGATCGTCTAAGCTATGGCTGATACTGGAAAAAATAAATACATGTCAAAAAAATAAATAATTTATGGGTAAATTTTTTATACCTGTGTATTTCCGGTTTAAAAGTCATTTATTGTCCAAAAATATAGCACAATAAAGAACTCCAAAATCAACTTTAAATTCAAATTTTGACAGTGACTTGATAAGTAAAGAACAAATGATGAGAAATTTTCTGGTTCCTTAAAAACTGAACTTATATATATATATATATATATATATATATATATATATATATATATATATATATATATATTACAAAATGAGGGTTGGAAAGAGCCATCACATTTGCTCCGGACGCCTAAAATTACCACTCTAATTAATTAGAGAAAAGAGATTCTCCCTCTGTTCACTTTAATAAGGTGTATTTTGATTTCATAAGACAAACATGAAAGATTTTACCAATAGTTAGTTAGTAATATATAAACACGTCTGGTGCATAAAAATTATGCCATTAGATTCATACATACTTCAAAGAACTTTTCACACAATATTGGTTACATAGCTATTAGAATTATATTTCAATGAGAAATAAAGTGTCAAAGTTTAGTTTTAAAGACTTTCTCAAACTAAATTACAAATCATAATAAAGAGTAAATTCCATAAAACCTCACCTATTATGATACAAGTTGCACAAAACCACGAAGATTGTGGTATGTAGCACGTAACCCTGGGTATTATGGTCCTAAAGTTTTACAAAATCACACTATTTACTATTTATTATTTTGACTTTGATCTATCACACTTTTGAGTTCTACAATCATATCTTAAATTTACGTGAATTTTATCCATCATATAAATGTTACATCCTTTTTTAAAATTTTAATATAAGATTATGTCAAAATTGTTAATGGTGTGGTTTTGTGAAACTTTAAGACCATAATAGATGAAGTTTTATATCACATGATAAAATCCATATGGTTTTGTGCAACTTGTACCATATATTCATAATATATGGGGTTTTATGAAATTTACTCCATAATAAACAAAGGTGCACCGTTTGATCGTGAGTTTGTGATGAGCCCATATTATAAAGATGTATATTGATTATATAGTTATGTATAAATTATGGTATTATTTATAGAAATAGAAGGTATCAAATTCAATTATATTCTTAATGTCTATTGCTGTGGAAAATTACGGTAGAAAATTCAGTATATACTATAAACATCTTATAAGATTATATTGAACACTTGTGTTCAAAAGGAGGCCATGTACAGTCAATCTTCAGCGCTACAACCTACAGTTTAGCCACACATATGACATGCTCTCTCTATTTCAAAATATATATGACGTCGCTGCCTTTTCGCATAACGTTTGCTTATTTATTTTATTAAAAAAAAGTTGTATAAATATCATTTATTGTGTTGTGGCTTGTTTTATTATCAAATAAAATATAATCTTAACTTATACTTTAACATATTTATACTAAATTTTTTTAATGATCAAACATTATGTGAAAAATCAATAATATTATATATTTTAAAAAAGATAGTAGTATATTCTATACTCTTCTCCTATCGACTAACTAGAGAATTACTACGTACTAGAATTTTCTTCCTGGAAAGAGGATGTACTCTGTGTTATTGCCTATTGGGGGTGGCGCATCTAGCATACCTACCTACCTAAAAATATGCAACAAAAAGTTTTCTTGAGGGTACCTATTGCAAAGTAAATGCAGCCAATTGTGCAACTGCAGTGCCACGGCCGGATAAGCACTCTCACTAAATTGCAGTATGTAGAAGTAGAACAAAAGATGGGTGGAAATGTGTATATCATGACAAGCTAGCATTGTGCTGAGAGGAAAGGCCGGGTGAGCTGCTGAAGCGAGATAGGAGGAGGCAGGGTAGGGGCCACGCATGGGGATGATCGGTTCGGGTCTTGGGGAATGGCGTAGTGCATAAACTGCAAAGGGTGAATGGCCAAAAAGTGGGCAAGTACCAACTTTTTGTTAATTTCGTCGTCCCAGAGCTACCGCTCAATGCCTCTGCTGTTTTGCCATCTGAGAAATAGACACAGCTGAGCCAATAATGGCAGGATATCGATCCCTTCATCATCTGATTAATGTAGTGCTCCCCTCCTTTGTTATGTACTGCTCCCTTCCGTAAAAAGAAAACGAGATTTGAAGAGAGACGTCTCTCCATTTTTCTAAATTAAATGTGAGCGTATAAAAAATTAAACACGAGACTTCGGGGTTAAAACCACATACCTCTTTTCACTGCTCTGCACTATTTAAGTGCATCTCTCCATAAAAAAAAGGAAGAAATACCTCTTGTGATTCATATAGCTATCTCATACTATTTTTTTGGGTAAATACGAATGATGTTTTGTGATGTTCTACGTAATAAAAACATGTACTTGTCGACCCGTTGATGTACCATGAATATGTAGATTATTATACATATATGTAAATGTTTGTATGATTGTGCATCCTGGTTGGTAGAAAACCAAAATCAATAATTTTTATTATAAAAAATGTAAAAATATTTTCGAGAAAATTGGTGATGGAGAGTTCTTAAGTAAAAAATGATTTTATTTGAAGCCAGTGCATTATTCTGGTAAATTAGGCATTGACAAAATGATATAGTTTTAAAAATAAAAATATATTATCCTATACAATGTTGTATTTATGTTTAAAAGCTAGCTTCATGGGAGCAGGCTACACTATTAAAATTGGTACTAGTAGCTAAGAGTCTTTCTCTCCGTATCAGATGGCGCAGTACGTCTACAGTTAATTGCCAATCTTTGTGGTTTTTGTTAGCTGTTAATTCAGCTGGTCCCCTTAGTAGAGGAGTTGAGGATTTGTCCTACATGCATCACTATGTTTGTTTTTCCTATTTATTAAAAACAAAACTTCGTGGTTATCCTTGTCGCTGGCGTCTAGTGAAGCATTTCCATTATTTTAAAAAAATCAATAATTTAAGTTAGTCTCAAAAATAATTTTTATAGTGCCATAATTTTTGCTAAGTTTTGTAAGGAGGATATAACGATATTAAGGCTACTTTGGAATAAAGAAAAAAATGGAAGGATCACGAAGGATTGAAATGAATGACCTTTACAAAATCCTTTAAAATTCCTATAGAATAGCTGATTTCATAGTGATTTGAAAAAAAAAGTTAGCTAGAGATGAGGTTTCCTGTTTTCTATTTTTGGATGTGTTCGGTGATCGTATAAGCGGTGATAAGATAAAGAGCGATTTGATGTGAGAAAAAAATAATGTTTGAATGGTTGATAAGTTCGACTGATAAAACAAGCGAACAAGGACCCTTGCTCTCAAAATTCAAATGTCATTTTTATAAATTCATGT
The DNA here is from genome assembly GCA_019925245.2 of Oryza australiensis. Taxonomy (NCBI): domain Eukaryota; kingdom Viridiplantae; phylum Streptophyta; class Magnoliopsida; order Poales; family Poaceae; genus Oryza; species Oryza australiensis. The sequence goes on from JAIFGZ020000117.1 coordinate 339,206, forward strand.
GGATTCACTTCCTGTAGTTCAATAAGCCATGACATCTGGCCTATTCCCGCGTCAATGAAAGAACATTGACATTACACGTGTTTCAAAGGAGCCTTAATCGGTGGTGTCAATGTCGTGTTTGTGCGAAAGCGTCAACTTTCAAATTAATTATTCACTTGTCTGTGACCCTAATGAGTGTTGTTACAAACACCCATTTGTCTTCCTCCTTCCTGTATGATATATAAAGCAAACAGTTAATTTGATGACTCGTATTCCCCTGTAAATTTTTTAGAACAATGTGGACCTTTAATTTTTCATTATGGTCGGAAAACATAAACAATGAACTCATCACCAAAGCGTTGACACCATGACATGATCCTATTAATGCATTAGACACTAGTCCAATCTGCAAGACACAAGTCATATGTCCTATCGGCAAGATACTATTAAAAACCACTTTAGTCAACTTAGGCTATCTACTTATGAAACAAAAGAAGGAAAAGATATATAGTGGTCTGCAAAGTGCGCATTTAATTTCCTCTCTACAATATGCATATGAATATATGTGTTATAGGACTCGTCTTGTGCACCCATTGCCTTTGGGCCATGCTCGGTGAGTGGTGACATAAATAAACTTGGCCAGTTCGCCACCTATCTAGTGCGTTGGGTTTGATAATACTACCATGCAAAGCGAAAGATAACCAAAGAAATCTAAGAAGATCAGAATGCTTTATTATCTGATAGTTCTAGTACACAAGTTTCATCGTATTCCTGTTTGCTTAGCACACCACTACGAAAGTACTACCTTTGTACAGGCGACCAAATCTGGTTTGTACATGCGGAGGCGGGTGGTTGAGTGGCTCTCCGCCTCTGATAAATTACCAACTTCACAGGTGGTAATCTTTTCAAATATATTTGTAAAAAATTTGAAAATCTAGATCGAATCACAGTCCTACAGAATCTTGATAAAATTCACAAATTCCCAAATCCCTTTTTACAATCCTTTTGCAAAAGTAGCAACAATAGCCAAGATGACATCCTCCTTACGGTCATCATCGCCATTCCTGAGTCTCAGGCCTTGCTGCGGTCATCTTTGTTGTCATTGAGTAGATGCTTGGCTACAGTCACCGTCACCATCACCGAGACGAAGCCATTGAGGACCCCTGCTCCTATATCTAGTGGTCCCTAGGCCTGATGCCGTCAGATTTGACGGCCTCAAGGCTCGCCGCCATTGATCCGCCACTCCTGAGGCCCGTTGACGCCGGATCCACTCTTCCTGGCCCTACTACCATCGATATGCGCTCCTGAGCCACACGGTCATCGTTGATCCATCATTTTCGAGCGATTGAAAGAAGGATAATGAGGAAGAAGGCTAGGATCGTTGGTTTGTCGTTTTCGAGTGATAGAAAGGAGGACAATGAGGAAGAAGGCTAGGATCGTTGATCCGCCGTTTTTGAGCGACAGAAAGGAGGACAATGAGGAAGAAGGCAAGGAGGGAGTTGCGGGAAGACACATGAAGAGCTTAGCCACTTGCTGAGCACATCATCATTTTTAATATAGTCAAACGATTTTCAGATTTATTCATGGGAAGGGATCGCTTATGAAATAGCAGTTCTTATAGGGGTTTGTTTGTGAAAATAGTGATTTCTATGAATGGTTTCTTAGGCGAGTTCTTTTCTTGAGGTTTGCAATTTGCCTCTTATGTTTTTCACGTGCACGCTTTTCAAACTATTAGAGGTGTATTTTTTTGAAAAAAATTATATGAAAACTGTTTAAAAAATCATATTAATCCATTTTTTAAAAAATAACCAATACTTAATTAATCATGTGTTAATGAGTCATTCCGTTTTACGTCTCAACCCTATCAACCGAACACAGTCTTAAAAGACCCTTATGAAGCAACCCTATTTATACATATGATTTTATAAAATGACCTACATAGATGATCCATTTAATAATTGCCGTATATTTTTATAGGCATGGCTTCTTATGGATTGTCTGTATAAATAAAAGGGGTCTTGTTGAAAATGTTTTTTAGTAATGGCACAAGCTAAATTTAGGCCCTATTTACTTCCTGTAAAATAGTGTAAAGATTTAGGATTTTGGACACTTTTGGGGATTTTGGAAGTAAACAGGTAGGTGTAAAGTTAGCTTGTAAAGTTTTTTGGATTTGGGAGGTTTGAAAGTAAAAAGGTGTAATTTTTTTTGGGAAAACGTGCTTGCCCATCCTACCCTGCGCACGCACCCCCCGCGGACGCCCACCCCGCCGCCGCCGCATCCAGCCCGACCGGCCGCCACCCGTCGTCCGTGCCGCACCCAAGGCCGCCGCCGTCGAGGCCGCCGCATCCAGCCCCGACCGGGTCGCCGCCCGCCATCCGCGCCGCACCCGAGGCCGCCGCCGTCGAGGCCGCCGCATCCAGCCCCGACCGGCCACACGCCCGTCGTCCGCGCCGAGCCGAGGCGGCCACCACCGCCGTCGCCGAGGCCACCGGATCGGACGAGGCCGAGGTGGACGAGGCCGCCGCCACCGCGAACGACAACGCCGCCGCCAAGGCCACCGTCGGATCGGACGCCACCACCGAGGCCGCGCCGCCGAGCCGAGAGGGGAGAGGAAGGAGAAAGGAGGCGCGGGGGAGAGGGGAGAGAGAGGGTAAATTTGTATTTTTATAGCATTTCAAAAACTTTACACAGATAGAAGTAAACACCCCTCTTAGATGTAAACTTTACATCTAAAATCTTTTGGATGTAAGTTTATACCCAAAATCTGAAAGTAAACGGCGCCTTAACCACAAAATACGGCCAGATCGACCGAGTTTTCACAATTAGCCGGTGCAACTCCGTGACATCATGGATCGGCGCAAGCATGCATGTCATATTGTCATGCATGGTAGTCGCGCTTGTGATCGGCTGTCTTTCCATGGCGTGCCCGAAGCGTCTCGTCGCCACTGATCGGCGTGGCGATTGGGCAGCCTCTGATTCGTCTTTTGGCGACGCCTCGTCAAGGAATCTATCTTCTGCTCTGCTCTCTTCAGACTCTGCTTCTCTGCCCTGCACTCCTGCCTCCTGGCCTGTCCGTGGATTGACTGCTGCTGCTGCTGCCGCCACTGAAATCCATGGTACTCTCGACCGGAGTAGTATTCCAATTGTTTTTTTTAAGTCTTCTCGGATCAAAGCTGTGGGCAGGAGTCTCATCAGGGGACTTTTGTTTTTTTCTTTTCCTGAAAAAGGGAATTCTGGTCAGCAGGTGCAAATGAGGGAGATGAACGTGCAAATGGTGCCTTTGCAAGTATATGGACTAATCTTTACTACTCCTATGTCTTATACTAGAAAACATTTTTCTTTCTCGATCTGGACATGTCTAATAATTATATACATACAAAATTAATGAATGATTTTCTTAGCGCTCATACGTGGATACTTTCTTTGTAAAATAAATAAATTTTATACACGAATCTGAATATAGTCAGTGTGATAAAAAAAGAAAAATAAAAAAAATTAAAGCATGAGTTGAACCATGCACGTTCAAAGTCTTAAGAAAAATGTGATCTAATATTCCCTCCCTTCTTGTTAAACGCCATTTTAGTCTCGGACATATGTTGAGGCGTTGATCAAGTCATATTGTTTCGACAAACTTGCCACTTTCAAACTAATATTGTTAGCTTCAATTAATAGCCCCACACACCCACTAGTTCCATTACAAGTCTCGACCACTTTTAAGAGGGCCTGTCTAGGGGGAAGAAAAATCCTCAAATGATACTATTTTGTGAACAAAAGTATGTTTTTGAACCACACATGGAAAGAGCGGGCCGAGGAATAAATACCTTAACAATAATTATTTTATGGTAGAGTAGGGTTGGAACACATTTAGATGTCCCCAACAGTTGCGTGCTAGTCGCGATTAGGGGCTCACCAAATTAAGAGCTTGCCATACGATATGTTTAAGTTCAAGAATTTCTAGCAATTCCATTTTTTTCTCTCGTCTGTTATAAGCTACAGACACTAAGGCAGGCATCATCAAATTTTTGGTTATGGTAGATCCTTTCTTTCTACATAAGGTTAATATTCCACATTTCTATATCTGCACAGAAAGTATAGATTCATGCTAGCAAGTTTGAGAGAGAACACTTCTTGTGTGGTGAGCAATGGCAAATTAATATTTGTGGCAAGAGCCTTTTGATCAAAAGGTTTATCTCAATATAGAAGACATGAGAAACTGAGTCACACGCACCATCTTTCCTTTGCACGAGGAGCCAGAAATAAATAAAAGGTGCAGCAGTAATACTTAAAAACCGCAAAACACCAAGGGTGCCTTTTTTCGCCCAAGTGTTTGTAGATATCAAATGCTGGCGACTTTATCAAAAGGAAAGGTAGCTAGCTAGTTAGCTGCTAGCCATCTCGGAGAAAATTAAAGGAGGGCCAAGCGAGTTTTCTCCTAGCGTTGGAACAGTTGGGAAGAAATGGCCGAAATGGGGCACCACCATTGGTTGTCACGTATGTAACCACTAGGGGAACAGCGATATATACAGGTCCCAAAGCCACACCCCCTCTCAACACAACAAACAGTACCGCCACATCAAGCCAACAGCAACATGCATGCACTTGTCAATTTTTTTAATTAATTAATCACCATCAATTAATTTAATTAATTTACACCCGAACTAATTATATTTGTACATAGAAGTATAATTAATTTAGAAAATAAGGGAAGGATATATATGATACTATAGTTATTTTCTCCCTTTTTTCCTGAATTCTCTCTCATTAGCTGCTCAGCTGGTTATACAGACAAAACTAAACCTCACCCCCAAAAATCAAGATGGAGAAGATGAAATGGAGACCGATCAGTGTCAAACAGCAGTAGCCTACGTACGTACGATCAAAACCTCTAGCTCCAGAATTAATCGATCGGTCTACGGATGGATCGACGACGGCCAGGCTGGTTAGCCGCTAGACGTGGCCACCCCCACCGCCGTCACCGTCGTGCTCCACCCCCGCCTCGTCGTCGTCCCCCACACTGATGAGCGGGGCCCTCTCCGAGGAGGAGTCCCTCCTCTGCCCCGCATTTCCCTCCGCCGTACCGGCACCACCGTTGCTGCAGTGCTGTTTGTCCCCAGCATTCGTGTCGACGCCTAACGTGTCGCCGCCGCCGCCGCCGCAACCACTCGTGCCGGGAGGGCTCATGGCCATCAGACCTTCCTCCAGCTTCTCCAGGTCCTCGCTGCCGTCTTTGTGGCCGCTCTCGCTGATGGGTACGTAGCCAAGGTTGTCACTGCTACTGCCGCCACCGGCATTGATGTTACTGGCGGCGGGAGACGTTGTCGTTTTGGTGTTAGCCTTTGCGTTGGCGGTGTTGTTGTTGCACTCGTGCTGGTGGTTGGTGCTGCTGCCCGTAGTGGACGCCTTGGTCAGCTCCTTGGCACGCGCCACCTCGACGTCCCAGTCGGTGGCGGCCACGGCGCGCGCCATCCACACTGCGCAGGCGGCCTGCGCGGCCAGGAGTCCCAGCCACAGCCCGGCGAAGCCGAGGCGGGCGCCGAATGCCAACGCCACGCCGACCGGCATGCCGACCAGGTAGAAGGACGCGAGGTTGATGCGCGCGCCGCTGGCCGGGCGGGCGCTACCGCGGAGGACGCCGCACCCGGCCGTCTGCGGGCAGTTGCCGAGCTCGCAGAGCCCCGCAATGGGGAGCGCCACGGCCGTGAGGCGGAGGATGTCGCCGTCCGACGTGAACATGCGACCCCAGTGGCTGCGTACCGACACCATGAAGGTGGCGGCCGCCGCGCCGACGACGAGGCCGATGGAGAGGGCGGCGCCGGCTGCGCGGCGCGCTCCCGCGGGCCTGCCTGCGCCCAGCTGGTGGCTGACGCGCGTGGACGCACCCTGGCCGAGGGAGGAAGGGAACACGTAGACGAGCGACGTGGCCTGGATGAGGATGCCCATGGACGCCACGGTGGCGCGCGGGTTGGCGAGGAGGCCCGACAGCACGATCATGAGCTCGTACCACCACCACTCGAGGCAGACCGCGGTGGCGGTTGGCACGGCGAGGCGGAGCAGCGCCGGCCATCCGCGGAGGCAGTCTGAGGTGGGCCCCACCCACGAGTCCCTGTGGGCCCCCGAGATGGCGAGGAAGCAGAGGAGCGCGAGGAGCAGGTTGAGGTCGGTGAGCGCGACGGCGAGCGCGACGCCGGCGACGCCCATTCGGAGGCGCACGACGAGGAGGTAGTTGATGGGCCCGTGCAGCAGCACGGAGAAGAGCGAGCAGGCGGTGATGGGCAGCGTCAGGTTCTGCGACCGGAGGTAGACGCGCAGCGGGTGCAGCACGGCCAGCACCGCCAGGTCGGCCGACGCGTACGCCGCGAACGTCTGCGCCGCGTCCGCCACGCCCTCGTCCTGGCCGAGCTGCTTCAGTATGTACCCCGTGGACGTCACCCACAGGAGGGAGATGGGCAGCGCGACGGCGAGCAGCAGCAGCACGGTGCGGTGGAGCGCCAGCGCCAGCAGCTTCCCGCGGCGCGCGCCGAACGCCTGGCCGCAGATGGGCTCCATCCCGAGCGCCAGCCCGGAGAGCACGGAGTAGCCGGTGATGTTGGCGAAGCCGAGCGCCAGCGACCCTCCGGCGAGGGCCAGCTCGCCGAGCCGGCCAAGGAACAGCATCGAGATGAGCGCCCGCGAGTACATGACGAGCCCCGTCACCGCCATCGGCACCGACACCCGCCCGATCGCCTGCGCCTCGCCGGCCACCTGGGAGACACGCACTCACGCCTGTGAGAACCAAGAAGCAAGCAAAGCATCGGTGTACGTCGTCGTCGTCGTCTCGATCAGCTGTGCGTGTGCATGGACGTATTGATCAGCTCTGCCATTTCCCACCAGCTGGAGCTTTCCTTTTCTTTCTCGTTACTGTTACTGCCAGTGATGCCTAGCTAGTAAATAAGTATTAAACAACCAGCCAGCCAGCCAACCAGCCAGCCAGCACCCTCTGTCGCTATGTGTGCTTCATGCATCACTCTTGATATAATGGCCTACATGTTCTGTTCATGCCACCAAAATTACCAGCCGGCGGGTAAGCACAACATGTACGCATGTTTTACCTTGGAGAGCAGCAGTGCATGGCCGTCGTCGCCGTCATCGTCCATGAGGCGGAGGAGGTGGGAGGAGTGCTTGAAGGAGGTGAGCGGCGGCGCAGGCGGCGACGGCGAGGAATTGGCGCCGGAGTTGCACATGGTGTCGACGACGACCTTGGCCGTCCGGCCGGCTGTCAACTCCCGGGGACTCAAAAGCGCGCGCTGTTTGGAGAAGAAGAAACAAGCTGAAGCAGCTCGCTCGCTGTCCTCTGGCGATTGGTGGCCGCGGTGTGCGAGAGAGAGCTACAAGTACATTTGACTGGCTAACTCCCGCTGGCTCTGGCTCTGGCTCAGCTGGGTTTGTTGGTGCTCGTGTTTCCTTTGGCCTTTTGGTCTCCTTCCAGAGAGGTGAGCACTGAACAGAGAGAGAGAGTGTGATCAGGTCAGGTCAGGTCGCAGTGGTGTGTAGTGTAGTGGTGTTGGTGATTTGGGTTGCCCTGGAGCGTGGCCTCTGCCTATATATATATATATATACACACACACGCGCGCACGAGTGGGTGCGTGGGGGAGGGAGACGAGCCACCATTGGTACGTACGTGTCTGCCGGTGGGGGAATTTCCCGGCCATGGCCAGCCGCCCAGCCGGCCGGCCCGGCGGCTGGGGCAGAACGGAATATATCTCGCTCGCTCGATCGATCGATCGATCGATCGGATATATGCGCCTGTCTGAAAATTCCCCTATCTCTTCGCCCGCGGAATGGCATATTTCGCCACTGTCGGAACCAACGGGTCCAGTGCTACTATCCCGCTGCAGTGGAGTTAAACCTCGCTCGCTCGCTCGCTCGCTCGCCAACATACACCACTACTGCTGATTTAACCGCACCACCACCCGGCGAACTTGATGCGATTGCGGATTAGAATAGGGGTTTTGGGGGGATCGATGGATGGATGAATGGACGGATGGAAAGATCAATCTGAGGTCGGGGCTTGGCGAGTGTACTACTACGATCGAGTATAATTTGTGCGAACTGTTGTTTTCACTTTTACTTTTGATTGTTGGGGGGTGACTGCTAGGTGTAGGACGGGCTACCACATACGTGCATGGCTAAGCTGTCGACGTTGGATGGACGTCAGTGAGGGGGGCTAATCTAGGCAAAGTATTACATGATATGCACAGCAGCCAGGGGCACCCAGAAATGATGGCTGTACTGGTGAAGTGTACTGCATTGAGTTCACGCACAGAATGACAGGGGCGAGCCGAGCTAGCTAGGCTAGGCCAGGATAAGCATCGTTCGTTCGTTCGTCAGGCCCCCTGCGCCTGTGCGAGCTTAATTGATGCATCGGTTGATCCTACATTCAATACCAAAACAGCACAGAGGAGAGAAGTTCAGGTTCAGCTCAGCTCAAATGCTCGATGACAATGGCGAGCTGATCATATACGCGCAGTAGTCAGTGCTAGCTCACTCGCTGCTGCCTATAGCTTTGTCTCTCGCTCCATTGTTCACTGCTACTCGAGCACAGCAGCTGATGGTGGTCCCTATGAAAGAAATGAGGAGAATAACTTTTCCTCCCCCTCTTTTCAGAGTGGCAGCTAGCATTGATCCTTAGTTCTGAATTCTGATGGCCAGTACAGGATTTTGCGATCTAGCTAGAGCAGATTTATTTGTTCGAATTAAACACCATGCGCACCCTGCGACCCTGTGCCCCTGATCTGTGCAGCAAAATGCATGCATGTACTCTTATTTACTCTTGCCCTGTCCTTACCTGCAAGCCTGCAGGAACTTGGTTACTATTTTTCTTACTAAGAAAAATTCTCTGCCATTTTAATCTGAAGATGGCAATGGTACAGGTGAGGTAGCTGATTGATTTTCCGGTCCTTACAAGTACAATCCACCAACCTTTCATCTTGTTGCTCCCCATCTTCTTATAACTTCGTTGTACCTTTTTCATTCTCTTGCATTCTGGAGCAAAGCTTTTTAGTTGTAGTAGTAGTATCTGTTCCTTCTACAGTTCTGCTGCAAACGCCCAAAGCACCCTCCACAGTTTTGGGGTGGACTTTGCATTTGCTTCCCTGGCTGTAAGATTGCCCGATATATGCAGCTGCATACTGAATTTGTTCCTCGCTCAACTTGACTGAGTCACCTCCATTGCCCTTTTTCATCCAGGTGGCCTTCTTTGCGGCGTTCAGGAGGAATCCTCCAGCTAAAGAGTATCAGGTCTAACGTGTAGCATTCCATTGCCCCCACTTTAACTGCAGCAGCTTATTGTGTAATGTTAGTATCTCCGTGTGCTGAAATAGCTAGTTGTCGTTCCAAAAATATCTCCGCAATTAATTAAACTTTCACATAACTAAAACAAAATCTTCATGTCAAACAAAACCGATACAATAAAAATTATATTATATAGTAGTCAAATTAAAACCGCACAACAAAAATGTTGCGCATGTCTAAAGAAGTGCAATATCAGGGAGGAATTGGGATGCTAGCTAACATTTTTTCTTTCGACCAGAGTTGAGATGCTATCATTTGTTCCCTCTCTAGTCACACTAATTATATTTTGGATACCAACATGATCTCCAGGTACAACTTTGATCTTTAACTTTAATTTTAACTAGCCGAATTTCCGGCACAATCTTATGCCGAGCTAAATTAAAGTTTATCTAAAAGTCTGTTTATATTTGATATACTATTCTTGCTTCTGTTTATATAATATAATGATCCTGTATACATCATATTTATTCATCCGCATGGTTATAATCTAGACACTACGATTGACATCATAGATATTGTTTTTCTCTCTCCGGTTACTGCGATGGTTTTAAGGCCTTCAACGTGGACGCAGTAGCTCCACTTAGCCTTCTCTTAATAACTTAATAGATAGGTTGCTAGAGCCTAATAAAATGTTGCCATAACCTAATAGAATTATGCAAATCCTGGCAATTCGCATGGTTGGATTGACAATGCCCAAGACGAGACACCTTCCAAGCCTTTATGCCATCTTAGCTCCAAAGAAAGCGATAATCCAAAATGTCCTACAGATCATGGGAATTGGATCCTTCACATCTGGATGACTGAGGTGGCCGGTATGGTGTCTACTCAACACTACAGATGTACTACTACAGCCTGTGAGAGAAAGTACAAATTGTGTAGCTCACAACTACATATCATTATGAACAAGATTGTGTGGAAGCTGATGCCTCAAGGTGAAATGTATTTCTACAGCCTGTGAGAGATAGTATGTTCAAATTGTGTGGCTCGATCACAACTACATATACATCTGAACAAGATTGTGTGGAAGCTGATGCCTCAAGGTGAAATGGTGAATACACCTCCACCTTTGGTAACAACGCACAATTCCTTATATTGAAAACTACCAATTTAAACAAGCTAATCAGCCGCAAATGTGTACCACCACTCAAATGCAACTCTTCACCTTGTGTTCTAACATATAGGTTGTGAATGGTAGGGACAATTTCTTGCTTTTTCGCTTTTTAAATTGCTTCTTCCCCTACTTCAAATACTCACAATAGAGTGTCACTAGTGTGAAACAAGTCATCTGTGTCGGGCGAAAACCCTTATCTGTGTTGGTGAGAGGCCGCGTTATCGATTATTGGTCAATGATGTGAAAAGTCATATGTATCAGGTCGGCAGCCGTCACCGATAACAATTATATGTGTCGAGCCAATATAAAATCCTATCATCGATAGGTTTGACCCAGCAAAAAATTCAAACTAGAGCCCATCACCAATAAGTCATCCATGATGGTTCCCTACTATAAACCGACAAAGATGACTAGGTCACCTTTCTCGGTATGGTTTGGAGACCGTCACGGATGACTCATCGGTAACAGACTCTATTTTAGACCCAACGTCTTTTATGCACACCCATTACGAGGTTTTGTTCTAACCCGACACCGATGAGTAATTTACCCCAAAAAATAAATTTCTTTTTGGCTAGCCTTAGACCTTTGCTAGCAATGCCCGCTGCAAAATAACAGAAACACAAAATAAATCCCCAACATCCCAACATCCCCAATATTTTACAAATCCATTCACATGCCATACATCTATACATTCACAATAACATATACATGCATTTCACAATCACATCCATTTCACCAAACCGCCGATATGCATCTTCAAGAGTTAAGCATCACAACCTGCAAACCGAGTTATAATTTGAAACAAGTTATGTAATTAGCAATCCAAATATATACAAAAGCATCAAAGATTGTACTACATATAATATATACATAAATGTCACATAATCACATGTTTTTTAACAAGCATTGATAAATATTCAACAATTTTTGGACGGGTTACTTTGAAACAAAGCTTACTTTTGAAGATATGATCTCCGCAAGTATGAAGACATTTAGTTCCTCTCTAATTTGTTCAAAGTTGTATGGCGGAATGTTGTTAATCCTAGCCTGCAAGTGAGGTGCCAAGTTAGTATATATACATATACATGTGTGTGTGTATATATATATACACACACACACACACTTAAAACCGCTAGCTTGTAGTATTATAAATAAGTATACGTGAGCACAAACCTCAAGATTCTTCAAAACCCTATTTGACGTCACCATATGCACCAAAATATATTAAAAAACAAAACTCTATCAAAACCCTATTTGACATAGCCTAAATCACCATATATGCGTACCAATTCCTAAAATCCCCATCGTCACTATTCACTAAATACCCTAAGTCACTATGTAAATCTACAATAATTACACCTAAATTCACTAAGTCACTACACTAATTCACCAAAATTCACTTGGTAACTAAGCAAATCTACAATTATTTCACCTACATTCACTAAGTCACTACACTAAAACACATAAAAATCTAAATCTAAATTCACTAAGTCACCTACATTACACTAAATTCACTAATCACTAAATCTCAATTCACTAAGTCACTAATTTAAATGAGAGGAGGACGATGGCGGCGTACTGTAAGTGGCAAGGCGGTAGTGCTCTGTGGAGGGGGAGCCGGCGGCGGCGAGGGCCCATGGGCTCAGCGAAGGGGTCAATGTTTTTTCCGACCCGTCAAAGATGACGCCAATGTGACGGTTCCCGAGCACCTGACACAGATAGACCGCTCACGATGACCAATTCTATACTAGTGGGTGGAATGCGGTTGGATGAATCATGACATACTCCCACAAAATGGACATCGATCACATCTATCAAAGAATTGGTGGTGTTGGATGTAGAGGTCAGGTTTTAATCCATATTCTAAAAAAACTATTAAAGAATACCTGGCAACCACACCAGAGGCCTCTTAACAAAAAGAAGATCACACGTTCCGCAATCAACCTCATGATGTGGGAGATTTGGAAGAGACGAAAGTGGGGGGATCTTGACTCTTGAGGTCAAATACAAGAGTAGGGGTCATCCTCCCGGTATAATCAAGCTGCTCGACATGCACATGCATTGGGTACATATAGCAACGCATGCACATATGGAAGCTAGTTTACCCGAGGGTAAACAATAATGGCAGCGCACTGCTGTGGCCCTGAGAGAGTGGGCGAGGGGTCTCTTTTCGGAGGCTAAGCTTAAGTTCTATATGGCGCTCGACATGATTCAAAGGCTAGAGCTACCACAACAAAGAACACTAACCCTGCAGGAGATGAATCTCAGAGCAGGCCTTAAGCGTAAAATCCTTGCCTTCGCCTCCTTGGAAAGGACAAGAAAAAAGCAAGCCTCGAGGATAGCATACATTAGGGAAGGAGATGCCAACACAAAAATTTTTCACCTAAGAATAAACGCTCGAAAAAGAAAGAACACCAGTCAGCGACTCCGAAGAGAAAATGGTTGGGCCATAACGCATAAAGAGAAGGAGGAAACAATCTTCAGGCACTTCGGCTCAATAATGGGAAGGCCAGGGCCAAGACCAAATGAGTTGAACTGGGAGGCGCTCAACATTCAGCCATCCAATCTAGAAGTCCTAGAGGAACCGTTCTCCGAGCAAGAGATTCTAGCGGCAATTAAAGAATTGACAGCCGACAAAGCCCCAGGGCCAGATGGCTTCACTGGTGCTTTCTTCAAGCATTGTTGGGACATAGTCAAGCCAGACATCCTCTTAGTTTTTGAGGCTATCTTCAATGGGAGATGTGCACACTTAAATCTGATCAACTCGGCAAACATCGTGCTCATCCCAAAAAAGAATGAAGCAGAAGGAGTTGCGGACTTCCGGCCAATAAGCCTAATCCATAGCGTGGCAAAACTTTTCTCTAAGGTGCTAGCGCTGCGACTGAGACCGCTAATGTCTTCCCTGGTATCTGCCAGTCAAAGTGCCTTCATAAAAGGGAGGAGCATACATGATAACTTCCTTTTCGTGAGAAGTATGGCCAGAAGATATCACAGGCTAAGGCGAGTGGTGCTACTGTTCAAACTAGACATCACGAAGGCCTTCGATTATGTCCGGTGGGACTATTAATGGCCTTATTGCAACGCAAGGGTTTCCCTGTGAGATGGCTAAACTGGCTGGGTGCGCTCTTTTCCACCTCAAGCTCCAACGTACTACTCAATGGCTATCCTGGATAGCGAATTTTTCATGGGAGAGGACTTAGACAGGGAGATCCCCTATCACCGCTGCTCTTTATAATCGCAATAGACCCACTTCAGAGGCTGCTTGAAAAGGCAACAGAGTTGGGGGCACTATCCAAGCTGAGGGGCAGAATGTCAAGCCTACGAATCTCGATGTTTGCAGATGATGCTGCTATTTTCATAAATCCTTCTTGTCGAGACGTAACAACCCTCACCAACATTCTAAGCAGTTTTGGCACTACTTCTGGGCTGGTCACCAACCTTCAAAAGTCCCAAGTAGCAGCAATCAGGTGCGATAATATAAACCTGGACGAAATTTTACAAGACGTCCCGGCGGTAAGAGCGGCCTTCCCGCTAAAATATTTAGGACTCCCCCTTGTGCTTGGAAGATTAAGAAAGAGGGACCTACAACTGGTCTTCGACAAAATTGCCGACAAGGTTACAAGCTGGAGGGGGAAAACATGGGGCTAGCAAGGAGATCCACATTGGTAAAGTCCGTCCTATCGGCACAACCTATTTATCTCCTGACTGCCCTCAAAGCCTCGAAAGGTTCTTTAGAGCAGTTAGACAAGCAACGGCGAAAATTCCTCTAGGCGGGCATGGGAGAAATTATTGGAGGGAAATGTAAGGTCAATTGGACCAGAACATGCCTGCCGACCAGCCAGGGTGGACTGGGAGTACTGAATCTTGAAAAATTCACAAGAGCCCTGTGGCTGCACTGGTTGTGGCGTGGGTGGAAGGATCCGACAAAGCCATGGGCTGACCTGGAACCTATTTGCTGCTTCAACAAAAATCACGGTGGGGGATGGTAGCACAGCCAGGTTCTGGGAGTCTGCTTGGCTAAATGGTCAGAGGCTAAAGGACTTAATGCCGCTTGTCTACAACCTTGCCAAAAAAAGAAGCAGGACCCTGCGTCCGGGTAAAGAGAATGATTCTTGGTTATATGATCTAGCCATCGATAACAGTACGGTGTGGACTGTGAGCCTCATAGAGCAACTTGTCGATTTGTGGGAAGCGGTGCGTCAGATTCACCTAGCAGACGAGGAGGCTGACCAGATCACCTGAAAGTTCACAAATAATGATTGCTACACGACATCATCGGCCTATAAAGTGCAATGCTACGGTGCACCTAGCACAACCTTCGACCGCCTCATCTGGAAAGTTTGGGCGCCAGAAAAATATAAATATCACACATGGCTAATCATCCAAAACAGAGTTTAGACTTCTGACCGGCTAGAGGCTAGAGGATGGAGAAACAATGGCCTTTGCCCCTGTGCCGATCCTCGCCGGAAACAGCACTACATCTCGTCGCAACGTGTAGATATTCCTCCAGAATCTGGAGTCTTGTTGCAAGCTGGGTGGGGCTCCACCAAATTCAGGCGACTGAATGGAGGGAGGCGTCATCGGTCCAACAATGGTGGAAAAATCTAGCGAACACACCGGGGGTCTCCAAGAAGGGACTTAGATCCCTTATCCTTCTAGTCGAATGGGAGCTATGAAAGGAAAGAAACAGACGTATTTTTGACCATAAAGAGGCACCAACAACCCACCTTCTTACGATAATCAAGGAGCAGACTGTGATCTGTGATCTGGCGGGCGCTAAGCACCTGCGTGAGATCATAAACTCATCTGTACAGTGACTGTTATGTAACCCTGTTTTTTCTTTTTTTTCCTAGAGTGTTTTTGTTCCCTCCCTATTGAATGAAAAATGGCACAACCTTAAAAAAACAATAATGATAGCTAGACAAAGGTGACCTACATGTACGTGTACGTACTGGGAGGGATCATGCATATATAATGTAGGCGAATCAGAGTAGACTACGAGCCACTGTGCACGTACGCATATGTCGATGGATGGCATGCACGCATCTCAAGGACACGAGGGGGAGAGGGGGGAAGAGACAAGAAGAATTCAATCAAAGTGGACACAAAGTGCATGTGCAATGAGTCCAATGACTCGCCCGGGGGACCTGAGTACTTTCCCCATTTAACTGCCTGCCCTTCCCCTGTACCACGTCATCATCATCGAGCAGGCCTCCTCCTCCTCTACTACTACTACTGCCAGCCCCAGAGAGAGATAAGAGAGAAGATGTGAATACTGGTGAGAGAGAGAGAGAGAGAGAGAGAGAGGGATGAATGCGAATGCGAATGCGAAGTGGCTGTTGCATGCGATGTGGGGAAGGTAAATGGTTAGCAGGCGGGGAGCAGTTTGCTGTAGGGGAGCACCGCTAGCTAGCTCCCCCCCTCTCCCACGCTACGCACATGCGCGTACCCCACCCTGCAGCTGCAGCACCGCGCCCCGGCCCCCGCTGCGGCGGCTAATTACATACCTCGCTCGCGCCCACCCGACCGGGCACGCGCAAACCACCGCCATATCGCATCCGTTGATATGCGCAGAGCTCGCACGGCGCAACGCCGGCCGCGCGCCCGTGGAAAAACCGTGCGTGGCGTACGGCGAACTTCACTTTGCCGACCGGTACGCGCGAACAGTGCGTGCAGCTGCAGCGGCGGAGCAACACCTGAGCTGGGGCGCGCCCGGGCTCGACGCGGGCGCTCTCGCTAAGGTAGTACGTACGTACACTGCTAGGATTCGTCACCAAGATAGCTGGCAACCACAACCACTAGAAAGCTCCCGTACGTACGCGCCATGTGACATGATCTACGGTTATGTGTGCCCACCATGTTGATCGACTGTTGATCGAGTCGGAGTAAGTGTATGGTGGACGAACGCGACGGAGACGGACGGTGCAACTTGGACGTGCAATGCTGCTGGCTGGCGCGAGAGATATGATCATCCAGAGGTAGGAGTACATCGATCGGATTATTTGTTACTACGTGTGGCGCCAATTATAGTAAGGCAGGGCATCCGGGGATCATGTCGCTTGTTACCCCATAACACCATCGCCATGTCCCTCGAGCGCCAGGCAGCCTCGCCATGCCCTGCCCTCGTGTCACGCCACCGTATATGCGTGCGTCATCTACACGGAGGGCGGGCTTGTACCTTCCTGCGTCGCCTGGTGATCACAACCGTGGGGAGCAAACGTACGACCAAGCTAGACGTTTGGTCCATCCGTATGCAGTTAAGCTTACAGTGTCAGCTTGGGCTTAAGCGTTTGGGCGAAGAGACGCTGACAGAGAGTGGCAAGTAGGGCATGTCACACATGCATGACACATCACATGCCTGTTGCCATCCACCAGCTAGGAGATGTGACGGAGAGAGACGCGAGGCAGCGGCAGCAGGGCAGCGTGGGTGTTGCTATAAATTAGCCACCACTAAACTACAACCTCCTTTTCCTCATTTACCATAAACACATTTTCTAAACTATTAAAAAAATATGTTTTTAAACAACTATTTATATAAAAGTTTTTTAAAAAATCAAATAAAATTATTTTTCAAGTTTACAGTAGTTAATATTTAATTAATCATATGTTGTTGACGAGGTTTCTCGTTTTCCTTGCCACTGAAAAGTTCAGCCCAAACACACCATCCAACGCAGCCTAAGCACTGTGCCATTCCTCTAAACAAATTACCCACCTACTCTTTCTTTCCATCTCAAAATATAAGCAATTCTGAAATTTTACCCCAAAATATAAGTATTCCCTCCGTCCCATGATATGTTCATTGTAAGTTTCTTCAATTTGTCTCAAAACAAGTTTATCTTTAGTAATTATTATATCAAAATTTATAAAAATAAGAAATAATTATATTGGGATAGATGAAGTGAATAATAATTATATTAAGAGTAGATAAAATAGGACACTATAGTCTTTTTAATTACGTTCCATAATTTTGTATTCGAACATATAGGAGGGATGAAAATGAATTTATTTTGGAATGAAGGGAAGGGAGTACTTCTACAGTTTTTCACAAAGACAAAGGATAGGTGTGAATTAAATAAGGGATGTGGTTGGTTGAGATATAAAACCAATTTTATCTTAAATAAGAAATATTAGTTGTGCTCGGTTAAAATGAGAAAGGTTACTATATCTATCTATAAGATAGATAGATAAGAGTAGCAGCTAATACTACTGCGGCTGCTGCTATCATCTCCAGCCTTTGCTTCCGGCACGGTGAGTGAAGGGCTTAGATGTGACCGGCGTAGCTTGTTGGTTCCATGCCGACACGGGGGCATTCCTTATCGTCGTTCAATAGGCGACACGCTGGCTGGCTAGCTAGATTAGCCCCTGGGACGCGAGACAGGACGCAGCACGATGATCTGATGGGGAGAATGCCTCGCAGGCGCGTGTACTTTCACCAATAAGAAGCAAGTGTTGTGCAGTATTTGTGGTAATTTGTAAAGCAGCAAGGAGTTGGACATGGGCGTACTCTGGTGAAGGCCAACATATCCCATAGCTTTGAACGAATAACCACTAGCAATGTCAGACAAGGAGATTAACATGAGTGAAAAAAACAAGAGATTGGAAAAATGCAATAGCATCTACTCCTACTAGTTTGTCCCCTAGCAAAGCAAACAGAGAAAGAAGCCGCGCAGATTATATCAGAGGTAAAGAGACGTACTGCTGCTGTTGTGTGTTGTGGGCACCCTGATTATCCTCCTGGCCGGCTTTTACTGTCGACGCCCTGTGCAACTGTTACAAAAAGGCAGCACATTTCAGTCACTTCCTGTGCACAATTCTACATCTTTGTTAGGTTGCAATTGATATCTGGCGAGCAACTGGGCCATCACAATTGCGCAGCAGCCTAAAACCAAAACCAAATCTGAGGACCATCTCCGCAGACCAGACCACCATGGCCCACCCTCAAAGCCTAAATTGGTCCATTTCTGCAGACGAAAACATGGTTTTCCATTCTGATGTTCAATTAATCTTAGGTCCAGCATCAGCTGTTCAATCATTTTTTTTCACAAGTAACGACAAGGAGTTTTTACCAATGTGTAAAGTCAGCTAAAGGTGAAAAATAAGAACTGCTTGTCTTTCAGATCAAACAGCTGCGGTCTTCATGTGACATATCGATTATGACATGGGCGCGTCTAGCCTCAAACAGAATTACAGCAACTTACCACGCCCCGCAGGAGCCCCTCCGGATTGGAAATGTCTTTTGCGAAGCTTGGTTCTTGAGCATACAGAAAGCATTGCTTTTCAGCGGATAAAGTGACAAATTGCGAACATTATGGAGGGAGCATAATCCTTTAAATCTCGTCGCTGCAGTATGAGAGGATCAGATGCAGGTTATGACAAACACACTTTAACCCTACCTCCAGAGGAGATTTCTCTTCCGTAGACCTCTAAGGGATGGCCTTGTCATTTTTCACATCTGTGTTCATGATACAATAGTGGCCAATTAGATCACATGTAATCGCCAACAGTTCAATACATGAATAAATACTACTTCATGGCTTGAAAAATACAATGACAGCCTCTACAAGATACTGACATCAGAAACAGGTTGTGGGTACACCAGAATCAGTTCAATTTGCAAATATCTTGCAGAACCAATAACTCTTTAAAAAAGGACAAGACATGAACAGAATATGTTCCAATGGTGAATGCATCTGCTGGGACTTATATGGCAATTCTGCCTGGTGAGGGTATATGTGTGTAATGCTCCTCTCACCATTGCCCCCACTACCAGCTGGGCTTGGTGCTCCTAAAATCTGGCTATGTGTGACCACCATTGCCCCTATCATTTGATCATATAGCTGGCATTTTGTGATAATGGGCACAAGGGGGCTCACATCCTATCCCTTCGGTATCAGTCAAGGCTACATAATTTTGAACAATGATATGTGAAGAAATTATACAGTGACTGCTGAATAGCTGAAGTAACAAACCATCAACCCAAGTTATAGTACGACTCTACCCTTTCTCTGGAATTTCTCAAAATGTTTGTACCACCAAAGGCCTGTGCAAAAAATACATTTTTCTTTAGAGGTAGCATGTTGGTCGAATTCTTTTGATTGTATTGGTGCCATTACAGAAGTTATTGCATATCCAATGTCACATGGTCAAGATGACAATTGACAATAGTAAATACCACCGCCGTACAGATCTTGGCTTTCTAACATTTTCAGAACATTTAAGCCACTGTGGCATTGCATTGAAAGCAATCAGGTGTCTTCAGAACCTTATGCTGGCGCCTAATGCAGGAATTTATTCGGGATAATGATGGAAGGGCATTTAAAAGGAAAATGCCAAAATTTAAAGTCCGCAGAAACAGAAGCACAACCTGTCTCTATCGTTGATGACAATCAGCATATCGCCATATCCTCATCTTGGTTGTCAGCAACTTGGGTAGGAAATCCAGATACCACCAGTAGGAACAATCCTTAAGAATTAGCACATCACACCAAACCACATCCTGGAAACACATCCGAAATGCGGTTTCATTATGATATAGCTCATTTTTGCAGTTTGTGTGTGTGTGTGTAATAACTCATACCAACAAGTCCTGCTGTTCACAAGTTTAGATTGGAGCGCAAGTAAAGGAACAGTACCTTCTAGAAACACCCCCTAATATTTTCTTCAGATATCATCCATTGCACATTGGAGACATCAATGATGGACTAAAGCACACATGCATCCAACGATTGAAACCCTAAGAAGTTGGAAAGAAAGGATCAATTACAAGGTTACGGCAAACATTTACATAGAAGACCCCACAAACACCTCAGCAAAACTGTATGCCCAACAAAACTGTATGTCCAAAACTAGTTTCCAATTTGATGGCAAGCATAAAAGGGAACAACAGGGAACTCTTTTGTGATGTGCTACAAGGACTCAGTCACTCAGCAGATAACTGTAGCTACCTAGGCAAACAGCTAAGGACATGTAGAAGACATGGACCACAGAGAACAACAGTTTTACACTAATTGGCAAGGCATATAAAATTTCACCGAATATCAGGTTTCAACAGCCATCGGCACTAGGCAGCATGCAAATGGCAAGCACTAGCAGCGATATTAATACACTTTCCGTACTTTTGACCCCCTATTAGCACCATAGGAGTTAGTGACTCTGATTATTGCAACCAGGCACACTGAAAAAGCTGCACATCTGCTACCGCAGAAAAGGCTGGCAAATTGCCACATTCATATAATTGATCACAGTAAATCTCCCAGAGAGATAGAACACCTGGTCTAGTACGGGTTATACATTGGCCACAGTAAAAACATGACAATCACTTAATTGATCATAATATGACTTGGATATATTCTCATATTTACATATAGTAAATGAAAAAAAACTGCACTCATGGCACACATCAATCACGTTATAGGCAAATTATGCTACAACTAAGTTGTACCCACCTTGACAAGGAAGAGGTACTTTGAATATAAATATGAAAGAGTTCAAGATAACCCTCTGTAAGTCTCAATTTGTCATCTAGTAGCTTATGAAAAAAGTTTGTTCAACTTGAGTATATTTCAGTGAGTATGAAACCATCTATTTTGGCGTCATAATTGAAAATTTTACTAGCATTATCAAGGATGCCTGTAAAGAACTAGATTTCCACAATGCAACACAATGCAGCACAACAATCGCAAACTCTCTTAGTTAGATAAGAATGCAGTAAGATGGCCCAGCCAGTAACAAGATAGTCTATATTATAAGTCACTTTAACTTTTTTCATAGTCAATTTTTTTTAGGTTTGACCAAGTTTATAGAAAAATTTAACAACATCTACAATACTAAATAAGTTTTATTAAGTATATATTGGATATATTTTTGATAATATGTTTATATGTTTGACCAAGTTTATATGTTTGTTTTGTATTGAAAACGTTGCTAAATTTTTTCATAAACTTGGTCAAACTTAAAAAAAGTTTGACTAGAAAAAAGTCAAAGTGACTTATGATATGAAATGGAGGGAGTAGCTACTAAGAGAAACCATCAAGATAATGCATTAGTAGATTTGGTGCCATCATTGTTTCCCTAGAGGAGGACAAAGCACGTTAATGATCATTATGATCAGTTTGCAAAATGATTGATTCTACTGAGAGCTAGAAAGCTACAAAGTGCACATCATTGGTGCCCTCGAAAACAGGGTGATGAAATTTGGAATAACTCACAACATTCTGCTGGGGTAACCAAGCAAAAGATAGAAACAGGTATTTCAAAATGATTAGGTAACAGGCGAGAACAAAGAACAAATAGAAACTCCTAGCCCAGCTTTGCAGTATTTCCAACTAGCAGAAACTAGTACAGCTCAAGCTTCATATAAATTTTTATCAAGTCTGATGCGGTGATCCTAGCCCCACTCACTACGGGAAAGCCAAGATATACCGAGTGCAATTTAGTTTGTCGAGTGCTTTCCTTCGGGCACTCGGCAAAGAAAAACACTCGACAAAATATACTATTTGCCGAGTGTAAACACTCGACGAATAAAAACACTCGGCAAAGATTCTATTTTGCTGAGTGCCCTCATAAGGCACTTGGCAAAAGGGTAATTTTGCCGATTGCCACTTTGGGACACTCGGCAAAAATGTAACGGACGTCACCCATCCCCCAAAACGGCCGTTCGTCAAGATCTTTGCCGAGTGCCGTGGTAAGACACTCGGCAAAATGAACCCTTTGCCGAGTGTCTCACCAAGCCACTCGGCAAACGAGCAATTTTGCCGAGTGCTTTGCCCGGCACTCGGCAAAATTTTGAAATTTTTTCTCCTCCACCCTCCAAACTTTCTCTACTATGTAAATACAACATGTAACTCCTAATTATAAAATTTGGTAATTTTTTGATTGGCTTTGCTATATTTCTTTGATTTATTTTATTTTCATGAATTTTTTGCCAAGTCTCACATTTGAACTGCAAGTGATTAAAAAAATGGAATAAAATTAGTGGAAAAATTATAATCATTTTATTTAGACTCGTTTGATTTATTATCCTGTAAATGAGAATAAATTTCGAAATTTTCTTCACGGAACATGATTAGGAACCTATTAACCGAATGATTTTAAAATTGTAAAAATAGCAAATGAAGTCGGAAAATCATGAAAATTATCTGGATGTCATGATATCATACGTTGAGGCTTTGGTAAAAAATTGAGAAGGTTTCGAATATTTTATCAGGTATGACGCTCACAAAACCGAAGATTCTCCGAAGAAGATTATAAGTGTTGAGAAGGATTGGTTAGATTTGGAGAGAAAGTGACGGCAGAATTGTCGTTTGATTTCAAATATTTTTCCCTAGGCAACAATTAGCATAGATTGGTTTATGGAAAAATTTGATAATTTTTTGGATCCGTTTGATAATTTTTAAATTATTAGAAGCATAAAATGTAAAAAAAATTGCCGAGCGTAGCACTCGGCAAAGAGATTACACACGGCAAAAAGTATAAAAAAGGGACTGTGGACAACTTTGCCGAGTGCCAGTGTATGGCACTCGGCAAAGTCTATGTTTGCCGAGTGCATTTTTAGGCACTCGGCATATTGATGTTCTTTGCCGAGTGCCGGATCGAAGGCACTCGGCGAAGGAAGTGTTTGCCGAGTGCCTAGATCGGGACACTCGGCAAAGTGTCGGCACTCTCGGCAAAATTTTGCCATAAGGCCGCCTCCTCCCCACCCAGTCATTTCGCACTTACACAAAAAAAAAAACCTCCACACGCGCCGCCTCCCCGTGCCGCACTGCCGCCGCCCCAGCGCCCCGCGGCTAGGTCGCTGGCGATGGTGGAGCTCGGCAGCGGGAGGGAAGGAGCAGCGAGGGTGGCGCTGGTGTCGACCGTCGAGAAGAGCCGTCTCAACGTGCCCCGTAGCGTGCGGCTCTGGATGCTGCGCGGCGACGGCCATGGAGGAGCAGGCGACGACGGAGGTGCGTGGACAGAGGTGGTGCGGATGCCGCCGGAGGTGCACGCGCAGTTCACCGCGGGGGAGGGCGGGCACGGGTTCGAGTGCGCGGCGCGCGGCGACTACATCGTGCTCGTGCTGCACGGGCCCGTGGCCCAGGCGCCCACGAGCGCGCTCGTGTTCGACTCCCGCCGCGACGAGTGGCGGTGGGCGCCGCCGTGCCCCTACGTCGTCGCACACCACGGCGGCGGTGCCGGTTTCCAGGTGTTCGCGTACGAACCCCGCCTGGCGGCGCCGGCAATTGGCCTCCTCGACGCTACGGCGCCCGTCGCCTTGCATGGCATGCATGGTTAGGCGTCTGCCTGCTGCATGTGTGTTTTTGTGCATGCTGCATGAACAAATTAATTATGGCCTAGTTGTGGTGTATTAGTGCTGGTTAATTATTAAGTTGTTTCAGTAATTAATGGGGATCTAGAATGCATGCATGTGTAATGCATGCATTGGCATATGATAATTTCTTATGAGCAAGTGTGTTGTATCATAGGTTTGGTATGAGAATTAGCATGATTAATTCTACTATATGCAAGTTATTAGCTACTAGCTATCTTGGTAGCTTAATTGTATTTGCCATCTGAATTCGTATGCTAGATTGACAGTTGTTTGAAGTGGTTTATCTGTTAATTAAGAAACTACTAATAATTCAGAAAACCTACTGAAGTGTATGCTAGTCAATTACTAGCTTTCTGTGTTCTTATTTGGTCTTGCCATGCATGAGATCTGTTGAAGAATATTCATGCATGTAATTTTCTGAAGAGTGTTGATTTAGATGGTTTATCATGATCACATGAAGCCTACAACAGTATGTGACCATTTGAGAAGGATCTTCTGGCCAGCATGACTTTGTCTGTTGAATCCACCTCAGATATATAGTTTCTTAGTTCGATATGCACTTTTTTTTTCATATATTTGCTTAATATTCACACATATGTGTGTAGTTGCATCTTTCTTGTGAGTGAAATTAGTACGACCAATTAAATAAAGCTAGATAATCTGAAAAAGTAAGATGCCCAAACTTAGTTTATATAGCGCCCTTGGTCGATCAAATTTTATGGCCAATCTTTTTTTTGTGTATGTGCAAGCTTACTCTAGAATTGTACCTAACATAGACATATAATAGTACATACTATGTAAACATAGTTTTCCTGATCATGTTTTGATTAGTATTATGCATCTCGGTGGAAGCAATCAATAATAAGCACCAGGGATATGGTGGGTTGAGAAATATATATAGCCACCCCCACCAGGTTCAAATCATAGCCATTTAATTTAAAAAATCATGCCTAAACTACAAAGATGCTACGGACTGATTATTACAGTCATTTGGGACATTACGAAGGGATCATGCATGCATGGAAGTAACTTGGGTATTTCAACAGATTATGAAGAAAAGAGCACATGTGTTTCAGAACCATGAAATTGTACGTCTTCTATTTTCTATTGCAAAGAATGTTTTGTCCAGTCTCATCTCAAAGAATATTTATGTTTTGTGAATTGTGGATGTGATTGTGACTATGATTTTGTTTTGTGGATTGTGTTTTGTGGATGTGGATGTCGTTGTGGAATTATGGTTGTTGATGTCGTTGTGGGATTGTAGTTGCATGTGGATGTCGTTGTGGGATTGTGGTTGTGGATTGATGCTTATGGTATACAAATGTGATGATGTGATGTATATTTTGAATTTTTGTGAAATATGCCACCGAGCGAATTAAAAAGGACAAAAAAGCCACTTTTCCGAGTGTTACACTCGGCAAAGAAGCTCTTTGACGAGTGCAATAGCCAAAGCACTCGGGAAAATGGGCAAACAGTGGTTACGGGAACCGTGTTCGCCGAGTGCATTGCGAAATACACTCGGCGAAGATCTCCTCTTCGCCGAGTGTATTTACAAAAGCACTCGGCGAAGTTTATAATTTCGCCGAGTGTTTTTGCACTCGGCAAAGAAGGTAATTTTGCTTGAGTGTTTTTGTTTTGGCACTCGGCAAAGTTTTTACACTCGGTGAAATTTTCCGTCACCGTCCACCCAATCGAACGTGTACCTTTTTTGCCGAGTGTCGAAGGGACACTCGACGAAGTTTTCGCCAAGTGCCCGATGAAAAACACTCGGCAAAGAGCTCTTTGCCGACCCAAAATTCACCGTGTGATCTATGCCGAGTGCAACACTTGGCGAAGTCTTCGCCGAGTGTTTTAAAGCCTTTGTCGAGTGTCCCAGGCACTCGGCAAACAGGGGATCTCCCATAGTGACTGGAACACTTACAGCCCTAGCCCGGCTTAAAATTCCAGCAATAATCGTGGTGGTTGGCTCAGCCATAACCTCACAGCCCATGATAGATCGGAGTTCAGTTTCATCTAAAATACTGGAGTTCAGTAGCTCGAAGTAAGAACACTACATCAACTACTCCCTCACTCCGTATAAAATTGTAAGGCTTATTTCTTCAAAGCTTTTGTAAAAGTATGTAGCGAGGACACATTTTTCAAAACACTTCACCGTTGTTACCCCTATTTTTTACAGGTTATAAATGCATGCAACTGGAGTAGTACTATGTTAATTATGGGTAATT
The DNA here is from genome assembly GCA_019925245.2 of Oryza australiensis. NCBI lineage: Eukaryota > Viridiplantae > Streptophyta > Magnoliopsida > Poales > Poaceae > Oryza > Oryza australiensis. The sequence continues at coordinate 365,160 of JAIFGZ020000117.1, forward strand.
CAGTAAAAAGAACAGGTTTTCTTGCCTCTCTTGGTACAAGAGCCTGCAAACTACACAAAGGGAGTATTTGAAGGCGTGTTGGAACTTTTGCCAAGCTTAAGATTCTTTTGTAATCCACTTTGTATAGATTTTGGTGGTCTGGCCTAAATGACCAATAGGTAATAAACAGATTCTGAAAATTCAGGCAGAAATAATGTTGTATAAATAAAAATTTATAAGATAAAAGAACTCGACAGCATTATTGAAAGCATACTCTCTAGCTCTAGCTTATCTTTATAAGCTAGTTAAAACCCCTAAGTCCTAACAGATATTACATTTAACCATAACTTAAGCTTATTGAGGGCAAAGCTCAAGCTTATAGGCCGAGCCCTAGCAGATTCCAAAATATGATCATGCAAAAACAGCAATTGCAACGTCTGACATTAGTAACTTTCATGGAAAAACGAATCTAATGTAGTGTGTTGGTTTCTAATGCATGTACTGCTGTGCTCTGTGGTGTAATAGCTTAAATTATATGCAAACACCCTCTTCCCTTGAAGTGTGGTAAAATAATAGAATAAAAGGCCTATATGCAACAGACTCTTGTCTTGAAGTGCTTCAAGGTAAGAGAATGTTGCATATCACGAGTATAACACTAAAACAAGGGGAAAGATCCTTCACTGCATAAAATGCAAAATTCATGCACATTTAATAGAATTTAACTTTCTTTCTAGAGCTTTCTATCTCAAGAGAATTCAACTGGTTGACACAGTATCAGATTCATAGCACTCAACTAGTCATCCCTTGACCATTCCAAGTTGAAACACATACTTCTAGTCCTTTAGGCAGCCATGTATGAGCTATGAGGCACCAATGCAAGGAGTGAACAAATAATAGCACTAATGTTTAACTTGCTAAACTTACAAATTCTTAAGTTATGCAGCTAACTTACAGATTATATCCACATGCATTTCAATTTTTAAATATAGGAATAGCACCCATGGAGTCAAATGAGGTAATGTAACAAGGCTAAAACTCATATGCCACTTCCTTCTCTTGCCAAGGATGTCGGTGTCCTTACATCAATGTTAGACAATGGGCATCTAGAAGAAGCAGGTGTCACAGATACATTATGAAGTATGACTGGGGAACCATCCAGTATGCTCTGAGGTGGGGCAAATAAAATTAGTAACATTTTAATACAAATTTACAGATGAGAAAGTATTGCTACGGTTGGAAAATTTAGCCCGAACAGAAGGAAAACATAGACACCCAAAGTTCACTAACTTGTCAAGTCTGGGTTAAGCAGATTGCTCGCCAGAAGGATCAAGGATTGCAAAAAGGTATAATCCCTGCAATACAATTCTTGAATCCCGAAATCATCGAAAGGCACGTTATCAAGAAGAGATTTCACGGTGAAAAGTATATTTTTAGTAATGCAAACTTGTTCTTAGTGAAAACTCTGACCTAAGGAATATTAAACACAGATATTTTGTTCACATATAACTCTTAAGCATAGTAATAAGAAAGAACCAAGCAACCAGCTAATATACAAAGTTGAGTGGGATTAAGTGGAACCAATTAGAATTTCAACGTGGGTTTCAACAGGCGTATGTAAACTTAGCTCAATGGAGAAAATTAGAGAAGTACAGAGTCAAGAAACAAAGCTGGCGCTACAGAAAAGTGATCCACAGCAACAGCCTAAGCACATTTGTCAACGATGCATAACTTATACAAATTTATATGGTCCCAACTCCCAAGTACAAATATATATGGTCCCAACTCCCAAGTACCTCCATTAATTTTACCTTTGTCTTGTGTACTCACCATTATACATCCATGAGCTCACAACACACCAACAAAAAAGATCAAAATAATTCAAGCTTTTAACTGGAAATATGTAGGTAAAGGACAAACATAAATGATTTCTTTTAAGGTGCAATTGAAATTTCTGAGGGCTATTTCTTTGGGAAATTTTGGGATTTAGTTCAGATTTAAACTAATTACTGAGGATGTGGATCCAAATCAATCATTCATATTTTTTCCAATGAAAAAAGGCCTTGTGAGGCATGGTAGACAGACTGAAGTGAAGAGCCGGAGACCAAAGATTTCAAGAAAGGAAATATCAATGATCATTTCATTTCTTTCATGGGCATAGCAAGGGAAAAAAATTCTTGTTATGGTCATTTTCCCTATTTTCAAAGAACCTAGTTTCGAACAGGTTAAGCTATAAAGAACATGCCTTATTTTTGTGATTTGCAGAAATGATATGTTCCAGTGTTCTGTTTCAGCACAGAGAGGATCTCAAAGATATATGACTGGTTGGATTGTTGAAACTTTAATTGGTATATGCTCCCAATCTCAAAGACTTCATACCAAAATGTTTTGTAGTAGGACATGCAAAATCAGTAGGTGATTGTTGGTCTAGGATCCGTCCTCTGGGCTTTGTAGCCTGTCAAAATAAGATGGTAGTTGAAGATAGATTGGTTATGTAAAAATTTGAGTTATATGCAGCAAAAGAAAGTTTATGTTGAGCAAGAAGGAAAAGACCCCAGTGATGGCTGTCTGAAGTACTGTAGGATAGACTCTTGTGTCGAAGTGGCATAGAATAATTGTGAATTTAAAATTCAAGTTGGGGTTGTCGTTGTTGCTGAGGGCAGTGTCTTTTGATGCAACCATGGTTAAATCTGGATAGCCTCTTGTGCTTAGTGCTTATACAGTTACAAAGTTTTTATTTGCGTTGTGAGCAGCTATTGCCCTTGATGTATTAAACTCTGTTATATGTTTTCACTAAAAGAGAATTGACCCCCTTTCTCTAAAAATATAACTGGATTCTTCATAGAAACTGCAATTATAGAACATACAAGCATCATATATTACCATGTAGTATTAACTACCGAAGCATTTGGGGCAATCAAGTCAAAGGCCAATACACAAGTAACCCCATCTACCAGTCATTAATGACATACAAAAATGTCCATGTGCGCACATACATGTGTGCCTAACTTCACTAACATGAAGACTTAAAGGCCTTAGAAGCTCAGATAGTTTATTACAGAGAAGAAAGTTAGCATTTTCTGCGTTAAAGATGTGTACCATTTTTGTGTTGCTTACAAATATCTAAAATTAAACTGCAGCGCATGAAGCTACAATGTTACTTTCCATTATCATAAGTTCTATATCCCACCCACAAATATATCTCTAGTTCCCAACTATTGCTGGTGTATTAACCTGTGGAGAGGATAAATTTAGGTATAGGTGATTAAATTCAAAACTAAACAGCTCAATCTGAATAATATCACATAGGTATGCCAATACAAAAGCATATGAGTAAAACATTTTCCCGAAAGTTAAAAGGAAACCAGTGACTATACTATGAATCTAAACAGTACACACCGGCCATCAAAAATAAGGTGCAGATAATAAGGCATCAGTGTTTTCTCAACACAGCAACTTGAGCGTATCAACAGCTAAGCAAAATGATTGTACATACTATTCACAATTCACTCCCCCAGAAAAAAAAGTAGCGCGTGATTCACGAGTGCTAAATCGCGGAAAACCTAACATTATTAACCGCGGCAACCTCCTCCTTCCGTTAGGGCATACGAAGCACGGAAAACCACGCGGAGAAAATATTGTCTTACCTGTCCGGTCGGCCGCTCGTCGGCGACCGCGCCACGCCCCGGTGGCCGCGGTGGTTCGCGGTGCCGGCGATGGGGCCGGAGAACGGAAGATTGGAGTGTTTCGTCCAGGGCAGGGGAGGCCAAAGGTCGGAAGCGTTACTTCAGCCTCTGTTTTGTGGGCGCACGGCCATCCCTCTTTCGGTGGACCCCACCTGTCACCGACTGTTCAAACCGAAACAAAGCTACCATCTAGTGACGGCCGAGTTATGCCGGCCCGAGCACGGTAGTACCGTGCACCGGCACGGCACGATATGGCCCGATTGGTGATGGGCCGTGTCATGTTTGGGCCGCCGATCAAGCCCGTGGGCCGGTCCAGACACGGCACGACTACTGTGTCGTGCCGGTTCGGGCACGACACGACACGTGGGGGCGGCGGGGGTCAATTGTTGCATGACACGTGGCGCCGAGGGAGACGGTCGTTGTTTCGACGCTGTGCACGAGGCAATCATAGCGTGCCACGTGGCCATAACGGCTATATTAACGTTCAAATTTCAAAATAGCCGTTGGAGAGCTAAAAATTCATAAAAAATCCGAAAAAATTCTAAAAATATGAATTTTTGCCCTATAAAAATAGGGCATCCACCCCAGCCATTTCTCCTCACCCCAAACTTCTTATGTTGTGCTCTCAAGTGCTCTCTTTGCTCTCAAGTGTGTAATTTTTTGATTTTGACAAAATTTGCTAATTTTTTGTCAAAAATCAAAAATAGTTTCATAGTTCAATAGTTTGATTGGAGAGGTTTGATGAGCTCACGGTTGAAAAGATGTAAGTGATATTCGTATTTATATATTATTTGTATTTTATTTGTGAATTAAATAAATATTCTAAAATTTGTTTATTTCGGTTTAAATTTTCGAATGGATCCGAACTATCCATACGAGTCGTCGTCGTTCAATTTGGGTGATTTCGACCCTAACTATATGTCGGGGTTTGACGATGCCTTCAGATCGGCTCCAACTCCACCATCTGTGGAGGAGGTACCGGTTCAGACGGCGACGTCGACGGCTTCGAAGGATTTTCGGAACCACGAGCGGAAGTGTTTCGACACACACCGGCTCGAAAAGATCGAGAACCTCCGGTGTGTGGCAAGTACTTCGACGAGGTGAAGGAAACAGTCCCTGACGAAAGGGAGGCATCAAAAGCCCGTTGTAGAATATGTAGGACAATTTTATTTGCTAGATCTTCTGGTGGTGCAGGACACCTAAAGCGCCATGCGGATTCGTGTCCCAAGAAGCAAGGAATACAACTTCGGCAGCAATAATTGATGCTAAACCCGGACAGTACGGTACGTAGTTGAGAGTACGATCCCATGGTTGTTTGGGAATCTCTTTTAATCGACACGCAAGATTTACCTCTGAACTTTGGGGAGTCTCCTGCTTTTGAAAAATACATTCAGCAATCTCATAACCCTATGTTTCAAGCTGTGAGTAGGCAAACAACAACTAGGGATTTAGAAAATGTTTATCAGAAGGAATCTACTGCACTTAAGGAACTTTTTTGTACATGCACTTTTGTCTGTTAGTGTTACTTCAGATATATGGAGTAGTAGAGCTAGGAAGACTATCTTAGCGTAGTTGTTCATTTTGTTGATGATGATTGGCAATTGCAAAAGAGAGTTTTAGGTCTTAGGTTAATAGATGTCTCACACACAGGGGAAAACATAGCTGAAAGAATTAGGGAGGTAATTAATGAATTTAATCTTGCAGATAAAATATTTGATGTCACCCTAGATAATGTATCGGCTAATTCTAGGGCAATGGAAATATTGCAACCTTTATTTTCTGTTTATGCTCGTCTTTTCTCTGCATCGCGTTGTGCTTACCATATAATAAATTTGATTGTTAAACTGGGATGAAGAGAGTAGGTGATCACATCGATGCTGTTCGTCAAGCAATCGCGTGGTTAACTGCTTCTAACCCGCGGATTGCTGCATGGAAGAGGTTTTGCCATGTGGCCGATAAGAGAGCACGTAAGTTTGCCACCGATGTTGAGCATCAATGGAATGCAACATATTTAATGTTAAAAATTATTTTATCTTATAGTGATTTACTTTCGATTTTGTTCAGCCATGTGGTGGCCCAAGAAAAGTGATGACGGTCGCCCGGTCTTGAATGAGCATGTTTGGACAATTGTCCAAAAATTTTATCAATTTCTTAAAACTTTTTATTATTGTACTCTTACTCCGTCCCAAGTTTATTATCCAACTACCAATATAATTTTACATAACATTCTTGAAATTGAAATTGCTTCTTTGTTTAAAGAATATGAAAATGATGATGTTCTAACTGAAACTGTCTTTCACGTGAAAACAAAAATATTTTAAATATTGGAAAATTATACCTATGTTGTATGCTTTTGCTTTCGTTTTAGATCCTAGGTGTAAAATAAAGGGATTGTCTGCTATTTTATCACTTCTTGGAGATACTATAGGTGTAGATTATAGTTTTTTTATACTGAGGTTAGGAGTAAACTATATGAAGTTTTTGGAAAGTATGAACTAAAGTTTCAAAGAGTTCGCCAGCAGAGACCCCCTCCTATCCCCACTACAGCTAAGAAGAAGATACAGTGGGGTAAAATTTAGGATGGATCGTCTTCAAGCCAAGGTGGTGGAAGTTCGTCCGCTACAAGTGGAGAATTGGCCGCCCAGTTCGAGCAACTCTACTTAGATCCACACCAACCCCAATAGAATTTTGTTAGAACTAGTTGTGACCTTTGAGTTCTACTCTTTTCTTTGTCATAGTTTTCTCAGTTTTCCCTATGAGTTTTTACATGACAAAGTTTTTAACGAGGTAACATATATCATTGTATCCTATAATGATATAAACATCAATAAAGGTCATTACTATTTTTAACATATTCTTTTGCAATATTTTAATAAGTGTGAATTTTTCTTTCAATAATTTCAACATCATGAATCTCATTTTAATTTTTTCAAGATGACAAAAATATTACTACACCATTTTTTTCATATTTTCAACACGAGGAGGTCATTATTTTTTAACCTTTTTTAGCCTTTTTTCAAACTTTTTTTCCTGTTTTTACCATTCATTGTGCAAACGGGACGGCCGTGCCGACTCGGCCCATGGGCCTTCGACATGTCGTGCCGGCACGGGCACGACCCGGCCAACCATGGGCCATGCTTGGGCCGGTGACATGACACGCGGGCCGGCACGGCACGGCCCATTTAAGCAAACGTGCCTAACGGGTCGTGCCTAAATGGGTCGTGCCGCTCGCGGGCCCGTGCCGCCCAGGCCATGACGCCCGTTTGGCCTACTATACTACCATCGCCCGCTCCAGAACTTCCCAACGCATTGAAGGTAAAATCTAAATAGTGCAAATGCGCTATTTAGTCCTATTGGTTTATCTCATGCACGAGAGAAGTGCTCCCCGGTCCAGCTGCCGCAGCCCTCCACGATCAGCGCCCCAGTCGCCAGAGGGGCACAGAAGAATGGTCGGTCGGCGACGAATCTGGCGGAGGGGCGGTGGGGTGGCAGCGGCGCGGCAAATCGAGCAGAGTGGCGGCGGCGCGGCGTGTTTGGATATCTGGAGGATGCGCGTACGACTGATTTGGACTCAAGGGGGTTTCCGTAAAAATGTCGCATAGGAAGAATTGAGGTGCGGGGCGCTAAAATGCAAAATATCCTACTCTCCTTTTCCGTCCGTTGGATGATCATTGTGTGGCTGTGGTTAGGAGTTTGCAAGGTTGCATCACAAAGTCTGTTTCCACCTAATACGTTGCCAATTAATTAACTACAAGCTCAAAATCTGTTTTTGGTAGCTAGGTCATGCATGTGTTTTTTTCTTATAAAATGTTCTCGATGAAAGTGCACCTAGCCCCTTAAGTGGGTTTTGGTGGTTAATAACAAATGATTAAGGGACTAATGTGTTTAATTGAAATAAGTGCATATGATTAGTCCCAAAGTATTTAGGTGTGTAAAATGTGTGCAAAGGAAACCCCCTACAACAATTGCAAAGCGGCGAGAGGATTCGACGTCTTATTTAAATTTTTATTTTTATTTAATCTTAAGTTTTAGAAAAACCGTACAGATTTAAGTGCTTAAAGTCAAAATACAGAAGTGAGATTTTTTCTAGATTTTATAGAAAATTGTCTTTTTCAAGACAGAGAGTCCTGACCAGAAGTTTCAGGGTTCTTGACCAGAGCTTCCGGGTGTCATTGCCAGCACTATTCCTAAGTGTTGACCGGAAGTTCCGAGGGTCCCAGACCAGAACTTCCGGACACCTCTGTAGTTCAAATGTGAGTAATGGCTAGGTGACGAGAGCACTAACCTATAAATATCTCACACCCTCTCCTGCTCACTTTTGTCAATCCAACTTTCGTTTTTCTGTCCCCTAGCCTCTCCCATATAATTCTAGTCTACTCCATCATGATTCTTGAGCCTATGAAACAAATTTGTGAGAGAATTAAGGGTTTTGAGAGGTTTTTTTAGAGTGAAAGAGCTAGGATGATTTGAGCACTTTGTGATTCTTGCAGGGCTGTGGTTTGATGTCTATTTCTCTTGAAGAGTGATCTCCAAGACTGTTAGGTGTCTTTCGCGAGTATCTGTTCTTTGTTGATTGACCTGGGAAGGTCTGTGAAGGTTTTCCTCACCTCCGCAAGGGAACGAGGTATGATTAGTGAAAATCCGAGCTGAGCCTTCGAAGGTGGTCTTGTAGAGCGCTCCTCATTTTGTGGTGCTTGTTAAAGAGTCAAGTTATGGATCTTTGTGGTCACTTGATCTCTAGCGAAGAACCTAGAAACGTTGGGTTAAAAACCGGAGACCTCTTCCTAGGGCTTCGCTTGGTGAGACAAGGGGTTAATCGAGACATAGTTCTTTGGAGTTCCTCAACGGGGAGTAACATTCTTTGAATCCGAACTTTGGAAAAAAATCTTGTCTCAATTGTGCATGCTCTTTACTTTCTGTTTAGTCTCTTTATATCCAGGTTATTCCATCTTGTCACCTGAACATAGACTAATCTTGAAAGTTAGTTAGAACACCTAAGTTCGGATCACAACACCGAAAGTTCCGACCTGAGCCGACCGGAAGCTCCGGAGTTTCAGCTCAGAAGTTCCAGTGCCTATTCATTTTAACATTTTTAAGTAACTTTCAAGAACGCCTATTCACCTCCCTTTAAGCGACATCTATGGGCTTTCACTCTTAAAATACTTATCCAATTTATGATTCAATTATACTATTGTATTAATTATAATAATTTTTATAACACGATCTCACATAACTATATTTCTAATAAAAATATGTTTTAAATTACTTTTATCATAAATATAAATTACTTTGGCACAAATGAAAACAAGTTTTCATAGAATTAAAATAAGATTCATTGTAGGGATAAAAACATGAGTCCATCTACGGAGTAGATTTAATCGGCACAAATTATGAAATTAACAAAAAACAACAATAAAAGTAAACAAATCACAACATTATAAATGTGTGGGGATGCTCCCCGGGGTAGCCCACGCTAGGGAAATAGGATCAGATAAGCCAGGTCGGGAGTCCTCAGGCTGGGGTCGAGAGCCGAACCTCGGGTGAGGTCGGGCAGCCCGACCTCTGCCTCTTAGCCCAACCCTCACCCCTTAGCCGTTCTCTACGCATGACTCCAACCTAAAAAGGGCAAGTTGTCCCCCTCGGGAAGAAGGCTTCCTTGACAAGCCTCGCAGATGAGACAAGGGGGACAAGTAGACACATGATGATGTCACCCGGTAAGACTGCGCACAAGATGCCTGCAGCGAGCGGATCCCGAGATGATTCCATTTTGTCTTTTCATCTTTAGCTTGTATTTGTTTTATGCTTTACGACCTAGCTTTCTTGTGCCCCAAGCCTCTTGTAACTGCCTCCCTTGGACTATAAAAGGAAGGACAAATCACGCGAGCAGGGAGAGGGCTTCCAAGAACTCTCTTCTACACCTGTATTCAAACCCTAATATGGGATCACCCTAACACGAAACACATGAGTAGGCTTGTTATCCTTCGAGAGGGCCGAACCTGTCTAAAAAACCTTGGCTCATTTTGTCTTGACTCGACCATCAAATTCATTGGTAGACGTCCCGACTGCTCTTTCACCTTCTCGGGCAATCCCCATGAGTACTGTTCGATACCCCTTCGGGCAATCCCCTTGAAGTACTGTTCAGCACCCCATTAACACAATGTATAAGATATAATTTAATCAAATCTAAAAGTAATTTACATATATAATAAACATAATTTACTATATATATTTTTTATCAAAATATAATATCTTGTTACAAAAATTTAATTACAATAAATGCAATGAATTGAATTATAAATTGGAAAAATAATTTTAAAATTTTTTTATTGAAGTTTAGCTATTAGGATTCTTTTCCTTACTAATCCATGCTTACATACTCCCACGTAGGAAAAAGATGATGCATGTTATTTTCTTTTATTTGTTATTTGTTAAATTGGTAGTTGGTTAAGATTAGTGTACATGCACTGTTTAGTCGTGTCCCACATTGAACGCTAAACCGCAAGGATTCGAATAGATAAATCGGGTTCGTATCCATGAGATGATCACAGACTCACATCAAGGAAGAGAGAAAATTTAATCCAAACAGAATAATCCACCTAGTAAGGCTCTGTTCGACAACATGACAGATGAATATTAAGTGCTGTTATGTAAAATGAAAAGTCATTAGCACATTATTAATTGAGTATTATTTGTATTGTTTAGCAGTTTAAAAAATACTAACAAAAATCAAGGTAAAATATGTATCTTCATAGAAAAAGGACCAAGGTGTGATGTTTGAGATAGATATGTGATGTTTAAGATAGATTAAGATGAAGATAAAATTAATACGAGCAAAACAAAAAAGTCATTAACGCATGATTAATTAAGTTTTAATTATTAAAAACTTAAAAATAGATTTATTTAATATTTTAAAATATCTTATATATAGAAAGTTTTTGCAAAAAACATCCCATTTAACCATTTAACAGTTTGAGCGTTGATCATGGTTTGAGCATAGTTAAAAATAGATTCAGTCTCAGGTTTTACTACAATAATGCCGATCACGACAAGTAGCTTAGCATAGTGAAGCTGACAACATCGGTAAGATGCGTCTCCATCCTCCAATCCAAGCAGCGTGGATGATCGAGTTGTTGTGCAGCACATGAGTGAAAAATTCTAGCACATGAACTTCAGCATGTGCAGTCAGTTGTCCCGGTAAAAAAAGAATTATAGCTATGGCTCCTCAAGGGACTCCTTGATCAGCTTCTTCGTGAGGGATTTTGGGAGTCCCATTACACTGTCGATGGTGCCAACCTTCATGAGAGTTCATGATATGTCAGGCGTGTACCATGTGTAAAAAGGTTTCTATTTTCACTGCTGAACCAAGAAGCAGAATATGCAAGAAATACACTCACAATGGCTTCCACAAGAGGTGAAGTCAGTGGGTGTTCTACCAGCAGGCCACCAGCAACATAGAAGACATCGCCCTCCTCAATCTGAAATATAAACAGGTGTGTTCAACTGAGTCAAAAGTATCAAAGTAATCAAACTCAGGAATCCAAAATATAGTGCTTAATCAAACTCAGGAATCCACAATATAGTGCTTAATCAAACTCAGGAATCCACAATATAGTGCCAAAAAAGCCAGAATTAACTTTTACGACCAATGGCTACGAGCTTACCAAACTCTCAACAACTTCATTTGGTATCTTATGGAAATAAACCTGTTCATAGACAACAATTATCAGGCCAAAAACCAGCTCCAGAACTCATATTAATGGCAACATAGGGTCCTAACTGATTATGTTTAATCATTAGGATTAGTTTGATTTTTTTTTGTTTACAAACAATCATAGTGTGATCTGATTCTGTACCTAATTCTACATGAAGACCTAGAAAGCTAATACCTCTGAGCCAAATCAGGATGCAAAAAATTAACGTTCCACAATTAGTTTAAACATTTACATCAGTCTCAATCTGGCCCATCACTTTACAAATATCACAAGTGACTCGGAATCTGAAAGTTTGATACAAGCCAGCCCACCAGATTTCAGCAGTGATAAACATTAAACAACTTTAGAATTTAGAGCCTGAGGCAATTTGCATAGTTCACTTAAATCAGATTAAAAGCTGGGCCAAGTTTGAAGAGGAAGCTAGAATTACACATGCACCTAATCATATTAGAAGAATAACAAATTTGAACTTGTCAAAGTAGTTCATGTTTCAGGTTTCTCCTTGAAATAGAGTTGGAGTTAAAAATGAAATCTAATCTCTGAGAGTTTATGCACGACTTTGATGTCCTGTTCCTAAATAAAACATCAAGAAATTTAGGTACTACTTCAGCTTTGTCCCATCCTTCCTTTCTGACTCCACTTTTCACATTAGTAACAAGAACAGATCCAATTGTTGCTGCATGGCTTTCGGAGTATCCTGTAAATGGAATATAGTTGAGCAGCAGCCAGCAAGCAATACAGGGCAAGGACTATCTGAACAAAACTTGAGCTTATACACAACAGCACAAACCTTTGATGAACTTTCGTGCCTCTTCTGGGGTGCTAGGTTTTTCTCTAATCACTCCATCATGAACCACAACCTCCATCAGGAAGAAAAGATGAGAATGATAAAAACAAATAAGAACCAAAATGTCCATCTAAATACATGTGAGTTGAGTGCCATTAATGATGCATTTTACTATAGAACCATCCCTAAGTGTTTTGGTTAGAGCTAGCATATGCTAAACATGATTACCCATGAAGCCATAAATCACTAATGTCAAAATAACGTGCCCTACAAAAACTAGTTTGCCTCATGACAAACAGATGAAGGTAGTTAGCTTGGCTATGGAAGGTTCAGTTTCCAATTTTCCAGTACAAGTCATAAGGAAATCACAAACATGGGGATGCTTATGATTATCTATAAGTTGGTGCATAAATGACCAAACATGAGTAGACTACAGATCAAAATAACAGCGGCAAGATGCCAAGTATATGAATATGAGTCAGGCAAACAACCGGTTATGCCTCTGGAGATGGATCAATCAGTAATATTGCACATGCTCCTTCAGAAGCTATCCTAATCTACCCTAATAACTACGAGACTGCTCTTATAATCAATAGACATGTTTGAGGGTCAATACTATTGTCTTTTGAGCAGAGCATATAAGTTTAAAATCAAACAAAGAAAAAAAAAACACAAGCAGCTGAACCCAATCTATTAAAATACTATATCTTGAAATATGCAGCCAGAGAACACTTTTAACAATAATTAGCCTAGACTAGTCTGTGTTTAAATTGGCTGCAATATCTACACAAACTATTTAAGAATTATTTCACCATAATACAATACTGATTATTAATCAGTTATATCCTAAGTAGATATAAGCCACATACCTGGTCTGCAGTTATCAACAGTGTAGTCTCTTGAGAATCAAGAATTTCCTTCATCATCCCATTATTCCGCAGCTTCTCCATTATAGCATCTGCCTGCAACATTAGTAAACCATAGTAACATACTACATAGTCAATGCCTGATTCAGAATGCGCTGCACAGTTAACTGTAGTCTGCACTACAGCACTGAAAGAAAATTGTATCCGGAACCAGGTAAACACAAAACTTTTGAAGCAGATACAATAAATTAATAGCCTTTTGATGAAAGCACAGACCTTTTCATGCCCAAACCTCCTAATTGTTTCTGTCACGGTAAATAGTAAAATCTAGCCAAACGTCCTCCTGACCCACACAAGTGACACAACTGTGTAACACTTGGGCTTTCTGTTTAAAGCCGGATCATTATGTAATATGATGATCTTTTCTCTAAAAAAAGTGACACAACTGTGCAGCTACTGGCTAGAGACTAATATACTATCCCTCTGAAAATAGATTTGCTATACAACTTTTATACTTATTGATAAAAGTATGACTACAACAATAGTCCAAATGTAACAATTCTAGTATGCACGCAATCAATCTACATTATCATAATCTAAACCCACCAAAATCATTTTTCCTCTAACTAAAGCAGAATTTCTAGCCCTGTAGAGTGAACATGTTACATTTTCTTTCTACCTCTTTAATAGTTGTGATAGACTAGTAGTCTACAACCAAACCAAAAATCTCTCTCAAGAAAGTACTTGTCCTTCCTAGAGAAGGAACTAGAATCCAGTTCTTGAATAACAGAACGAGGAAAGGAGTTACTTTTGCATGAGCCAGCGCGACCACAAGCTCCTCCGGCTTCTCCTTTCTGATCTCCTTCTCGTCGATATCCGCACTCTGAAACCCCACGGGAGGGTAAAAGGAAACAGTAAAAGAAGGAACTAAACCACAAGGAAAAAACAGACTAATAGAGTAAAAAAGCTCCAGAAAACATGGGGGGAATCACCAACAAGAAGCGTGAAGCTGTATCCCATCTCGGCGAGAATCTGGCGGCGCGACGCCGACGAGGAGCCGAGGATGAGCTGCATCGTCAACCGCCAGTCCACCAACACGAATTTGAGAAGGAGATGTAACAAAGGAAAAGGGATGGATTTGGGGCCCCGTGCTTACTCTGAGAGACGACGAGGCGGCCATTCTTCGCTCTCTTCTCCGAGTAGTCGGCGGCGAGCAGGCAAGAGCCCAAGATAGCAGGAAAAAGAAAGGGGAAAAGAATCAATGGTGCGTGGTTTGAAGTGTGTGTATGATTATATTTTTTTTCTTTTTCGTTTTTTGCGGGTGATATCGTTGATTGGTAGAAAAGCCCTGATATACCGATACCATTATTGGGCCGTAGTAGTCAGGACTTCTCCGCACAACTGGGCCTGTATTTTCGTTCTTGTTAGAAAACTCTCAGGTACGTCGTAATCGTAATTCGTAATAACTAAAATATAAATTCATAATTTATATGTAATTTTTCAAAATCCCTTTTTTCAGAGGCTGCAATAGCAAATCTCCTAACTTATACGTGCGATATGAATTTTTTTCTTGTAACTTGCACGAATTTTAAAATAAATTTATCGGTTTGACATTTACACATTATGTAAAAGTTACATTAAAATTAAATAGTGAGTAATAAATATAATTACACTAAAATTATATTATATTGTATGTATATTTAATAATTTTTAAAAGAAAGTTATTGACTAATATATAGCCAAAACTGCTCTCTCCGTTGCCGGATGGGGCGGGCGCTGCCGGCCCGAACACGGATGCATTGTTTACCGGCCTGGCCTGGCACGTCATGGTAGCGGGTGGGCCGTGTCGGCATGGCCCGTTGGGGCGTGCCGTGCTTGGCCATCGGTTGAGCTCGTGAGCCGACACGGCACGACACGATTACTGTACTATGCCAGCACATGCATGACACGGCCCACGGGCTGGCACGACACGCGTGGGGAGGGGGGCGATGAATCAGAGGGTGACGCGTGGCCCATAACAACTAGTAACGACTAGTTTTTGAATTTGACCGTTGGAGCTCGAAAAAATCTAAAAAATATGAAATTTCATCCTATAAACAGGGCATCCACCCCATCCATTTCTTCTCACCCCAAACATCTCATCTTGTGCTTTCAAGTACTCTCAAGTGCTTGATTTTTTGATTTAGACAAACTTTGCTCAAGTTTCGTCTAAATCAAAATTAGTTTTGAAGTTAAATAGTGTAATCGCAGAAGTGTGAAGACAACGTGGTAGGAAAATATGTAAGTGATATTCATATTTATATATTATTTGTATTTTTTGCGAAGTAAATAAATTTATGAAATTTGTTTATTTCATTTCAAAATTTTAGAATGGATCCGAACTATCCATATCAGTCGCCGTCGTTTACTTTGGGTGATTTTGATCCGAATTACATGTCGGAGTCATTCCCAATTGGTGATGAGGATGCCACCGGATCGGCTCCAACTCCACCAGTTGTGGAGGAGGTACGGTTCAGGCGACGGCGACGGCTTTAGAAGGATATTGCGACACCGTGAGCGGTAGTTATTAGACAAACACTGGCTCAAAAAGATCGAGAACTTTCGGTGTTTGAAAGCACTTCGATAAGGTGGTCGTGACCCAACCCGACGGAAGGAAGGTAAAAGTAGCTAGATGTAGAATATGTAGGAATATTTTATGTGCAAAATCTTCTGGTGGTACAGGTCATCTCAAGCGTCATGCGAAGGCTTGTGCGAAAGAAGCAAGGAATACAACTCCGACAGCAGCAACTTATGCTAAATTCCGACAGTACGGTACGTAGTTGGGAGTACGATCCCATAGTAGCTCGGGAATCTATTGTTCGGTTAATCGCCACACAAGATTTACCCTTAAACTTTTGATGACTCTCCTGCTTTCGAAGAGTACATTCAACAATCGCATAATCTTATGTTTAAAGTTGTTAGTAGACAAACAATAACCCGAGATTTGCAAAATGTTTATGAAAATTGTTGTATTGAACTTTTGAAATTATTTAGTATATGCACATTCTCTGTTAGTGTTACCTCTGACATATGGAGTGATAGATCTAGGTTGTTCATTATATTGATGATGATTGACAGATGCAAAAAGAGTTCAAGGTCTTAGGTTAATAGATGTTTCACACACTGGTGAAAATATAGCTAAAAGAATTATGAAGGTTATTAATAAATTTAATCTTGTTGATAAAATATTTGTTGTCACCCTAGATAATGCATCTGGTCATTCTAGGGCAATAGAAATATTACAGCCTTTATTTTCTGTTTATGCTTAGTCTTTTTTACTGCATCAGTGCTGTGTATATCTTTGATTGTTAAGTCTGGGATGAAGAGAATAAGTGCTTACATCGACGCCGTTCGTCAAGCAATCACGTGGTTAACTGCTTCTAACCCATGGATTGTTGCATGGAAGAGGTTTTGCCATGCATCTAGTAAGAAAGCACTTAAGTTTGCCTCCGATGCTCCGTATCGGTGGAATGTAATTTTAAAAGTTGTTTTACCTTATAATGATTTACTAACTGATTTTGTTCAGTCACGTAATGGCCTAAGAAACAGTGATGGTGGGCCAATGCTGACTGAGCATAGCTGGAAAATTGTTCAAAAGTTTTACCAATTTCTTAAAACTTTTTATGACTCCACTCTTACTTTATCGCAAATTTATTATCCAAATGTAAATTTAATTTTGCATAATGTTCTTGCAATTGCCACTTTATTAAAAGAATATGAAACTGATGATATTCTTATGCAAGTTATTTTTAACATGAAACAAAAATATTTAAAGTATTAGAAAAATATACCTATGTTGTATGCTTTTGCTTTCGTACTAGATCATAGGAGAAATTTAAGGGGATTCTTCACTATTATATCACTCATTGGAGATAATGTAGGGGTAGATTACAGTCCCTTTTATATTAAGGTTAAATCTAAATTATATGAAGTTTTTGAAAGTATCAACTAAAATTTTAGAAAGTTTGTCAGCACAGACCCCCTCCTACCCCTACAATAGGTTAGAAAAAGATACAGTGAGGCAGAATTTGGGGTGGATATCTTCAAGCCATGATGGTGACAGTTCGTCGGCGGCAAGTGAAGACGCCTCTTCGCATGGTGCTGTCAAAGAGTTGTCCAGTTATTTAGATAGCGACGTCATTCACTATGAAGCACAAGACTTCAACGTCCTCGGGTGGTGAAATGATCACACAATGACATATCCCGTGCTTTCAAAACTAGCACGGGATATGTTGACGGTGCTCATGTCAACGATGTCCTTCGAATCGGCCTTCAGTCTATGCGGAAGAATCATCGAAAATAGGAGAACGAATCTGAGCAGCAACCACGTCAAAATGCTACTAAGCGTTAAAGACTGGGAGCTAGCCAGATAACATACCCAATACACTGCTGACAACTAAGAATTGACCGCCCAATTCGAGAACCTCTACTTAGATCCAGACCAACCTCAATAGCTTCAAACTTTGTTATAAGTAGTAGTGACCTTTGCGGTTTACTCTTTTCTTTGTCATGATTTTCTCATAATCTCCTATGAGTTTTTATATGACAAAGTTTTTAACGAGACAACATGTATCATTGTATCATATAATGATATAAATATCAATAAAAGTCACTACTATTTTTAACATATTCTTTTGCAATATTTTACTCAGTGTGAATGTTTTCTTTTAATATTTTCAAGATGACGAATAGAACTTTTTTTAAAATGAAAAATATATCATTTTTTCATATTTTCAAAACGAGAAATAGATCATTTTTTAACTTTTATTTTAACTTTTATTTTTTCGAAGAAGGAATAAAGCACCCGGAGTTCTTTTTCCATAGCCGTGCCCCTAGGTCTGTGAGCTTGAGGGCGGCCCGTGCGCCTTTGACGTGTCGTGCCGGTAGAGACACGGCCCGGCCAGCTATGGGTCATGCTTAGACCAAAAGCACGATACGTAGGCTGGCGGTATGGTTCGTAATAATGGCCGTGTCTAATGAGTCATGCGGTAGCCATGCTCAGGCTAGGTCGTGCCGTATGACCCATTTGACCAAGTATACGTCTCTCTGTTGCATTACTCCTAGTACACGTTAAGCCCACAAAACCAACTAAACGTAGTTGGTACGGTAGAAATCCGGAGAGGATTTTACGGTACGTTACCGCCGTATGCTACATATACTCCTGGATCCTTGCGTAGTAGTAGTAGACGGGTGTGTAGGTACAAACAACGAGGCCTGGCACGTTTCCAGCACCCCACGATGTCGCCAGGAGCCAGCCAGCCATGCCTGCGCGCGGCGAGCAAAGCACGAGGCCACGAGCGGCGCCGTTAATTCGCGAGGTCGACGCTGCCGCCGTGCTCCTGCGCGTCGGCGTGGCTAGAGATGGGAATAGCGGATGGACTCGTTTATCCATCAAACTTACTTATAAATTTACTTCAATTAATCTTAATCTTGATTACTTTAAATATATAAATGGATCAAACGGATCAAATCATTAGAACGACTAAAACCTAAGTTTAAAAAATTCAACCTAAAATGATTTCACATATATAAATATCTTCAAAATTTATATAAAGTTGTTTCTCTATATAATAAATTATTTCTAAAAAATTTAAATAAATTTAAAAGTTTTCATAGTATGAACACGAGTTTAAAAATTTAGGTCTGTTTTACACACATTTAACTAAAAAAATTTGGATCTTAGTAATGCATCGTGGGTCTCGCATATATAAATTACTCAAAATTTGTACAAAGTTGCTTATCTGTACAATAAATCATTTCTACAAAATTCAATTGAATCTAATAAGTTTTTATAATGTGAACGTGAGTTTAAAACTTTTGGTTCCGAGTTTTACATATACGTAATATGAGTCTTTTTTTCTAATAGTTGATCCATTTGGATATTCATGGATAACTTATTAATATAATAGACTCATGATGAATTTATGTTATTAAACCATGGATCACTAAATTGTTTGACCCATATCTTAAACCATTCTCATCCTGAGGCGCGGCACATTGCCACTGTGCCACAGGAACACAAGCAGGGCTCATCAGCGTCGCAGGCGGCGTCTCCTTCATGCTCCACGGCCGTGCATTCGCTGTACACTCTACAGGGTACCACGTACGTCGTGTGCCATGGGCGGGCTGTCAGAGATATATGTGCGTGCAAAAGGCAAAAGCAGCGATATCCCGAGCCCGCCTCGTCGAGCAGCTCAGCTCTAGGACGAGGAGTGGGAATCCTCAGCTGTAACCATATGACATATGTGACACATACTACATGTATAGTACAATAGAGTATTTGTATCCTAAGACGAGGACGTCGTGCTTTACCCGAGGCTACTGATCGACTCGGAGTATGCTTGCGTATGCATAGTTTCGTGTGGGAGGGCGCGGAGATTGGGTTGGACCTCTCTATAGATGGAGGAGGAATTCTTCACGTGGATTGAACCGGCGGTGTTGCGGTTGGCACCAGAGGATAACCTGCCTGGCGTGGTGGCGTCACCACTGAGCCGGCTGCCGTGGTGCGCATGACAGCGGCATTCATATTGCTCCAATCCAGACATACACCGACGGTAAGAGTAACTATCTTCGTCCACAAATATTACCAACCGCTACAAATTTTAATACCAAATACAAAGGATTCCAAATGAACTGAGTCATTACACGTACAAGAATTTCATCCTAATAGAAAAATGTTCATTTCATAGTAAGCTTGCCGACATCTTGTGATACAACAAAGTATCCTTTCTACTTTTTTTTAAAAAAAAACATGCGTACTTAAAAAAAAAGCACTAACCTGGAGTAAAACAGTAGCACTGTTGTTGCTTCCTTGACGCCACATAGTACAGCAGAGGTAGAAGGAAAGGGACGGTAAGAGGTGATGAGTGTTGTGGGCTGTACATTTGGCGGTTTAGGGTTAAAGCGGATTCTTTTTTAAAATTTTTTACATTTGATTTTTTTTGCAAGTGGCCCCTTGCCACTTTCTAGGAGGACTTTTTTTGCCTCCGGGTATAATACTCTCTCTCTTCCTGAAATTTTATTATAGTAACTTAAAATCCATAAAAAAAAGAGAAAGAAGGGAGAGGTGAGGAGGTGCAGAAGGTGAGCAGTGAAGCCCTGTCGATTTGCTGACTGCACAGGTAATACATTTTATCGTATTGTTTTGTCAATTTTTGTAGCTGTTTCTAGTATTAGTAACATATACCATATGTACCATATATATAGTGGAACAAGATCTATAACATTTTAGGGGAACAAGGGTCTAGAACACACACCATATTTGTAGAATTTGAGACCTAGGACGGTGCATATATTTTTAGAATTTGAGACTTAGGGCATATATAGTACAAATTGATGAATGCGACATTATATCTGGTTAGTATGATTTGAAGTTAGTTAATCCACCTTTTTTCATAAGGCAAAATGTCAAATAAGATAATATTTTAATTAGTTCACGGTCAAGACAATCTTAGATTTGGTCCAGATGGTGTTGATCAGTCGGATTTTAGCATGATATCGAAGGGCATCGATAGCCTTGCTGAGAGAACCTTTCAATTTATAGTTGGTTGCTGCAAAGATTCAGTCACCCAGAAATCAACACAATGTTTGTATCTGTCGTCCGTATCTATCATAGTGAGGTGTGTAGCAAAAGGTTATTTCTGGGAACTAATGTTGATGAATAGCACTGTCACCTGGAGACAATATGTGGAGATGGCTTTTGAACGGTCATGGCTCCTTGTTATTTTTGTGTTGGTGCATGAAAAAGATAGCCATGTTGCAATGGAAACAGAAGATGTTGAGGGTCCAAACCATGTGGGATTCTGTTGGAACATCGATGGAAAATGAGGGAAATCAAACAGTGGTGATACATGCCATGGGCGTGGCGAACGAGGGGGAGAGAGTCTGTATAATCGTTGATGAAATAGAGAGGGAATATTGGGATAATGAGCAAGCGGAGGGCGATGCATCGTTCGATGGGAAAGACGATGTAATGCCCGTTGATTGGACAAACATGAACTTCTCAGGGCTTGTTATCTCTAAAGGGCATCATGTACCCTGGGAATACAAGGAGAACGAGGTAATTCATGGTGCTAGATATGCTCATAAGAAAAATCTAAAGAAGACATTGAAGCATTGGACGGTCTCATTGCAGAGAGTTTAGGATGGTCAAGTCAACCAATTATGTGTACGAAATGATGTGCATGAAGAAAAAGTGTCCGTGGCATGTTCATGCATATAAGAGTAAATGTAATGATTATTGAAAAGTTAGCATTGCAGCCGAGCATCAGTGCCACTTACAAGGGGTGGGGAAAGTAACACCGCAACATAACTTCAGCTTTTATTGCAACTGAGATGTACAACAGTGTTGTTTGTAACAATGGGTTTGAACCAAGATATATTATTAGCCACATTGAAGACAAATTCAAGTGTACCGTAAGCTCTGCTAAGGATTGAGGGCAAAACAGAAGATTATAGAGATGAGGTATGACACATTTAAAACATCTATGATAATTTATCTCGTCTTTTAGCTAGCATTGCCCAAAAAAATAGTAACTTACTTTGACATTAATACATTTGAAGCATACTATGATTATTTGCCTCATCTGATGATCCGACCAAGAGTGTGTTGCAGAGAGCTTTTTTCACACTAGGTGCTTGCATCAACGCATTTGTGCATTGTCGTCCTATACTATACATAGATGGTATATTTTTGATCGGTAAATATAGAGGTCAAATATTGACAGCGATTGGAGCTGATGGGAACAATCAGGTATTACCTATGGCTTTTGCATTTGTAGAGAGTGAGACAACTGAAAGCTATTCTGAAGGAGTGCGTAGTGAAGTCATTCGTATGAGGCCCGATGTTTGCCTTATACATGATCGTCATGTGGGCATGATACGAGCTATTGACTACTTGCGGAACGGTTGGGATGAGAAGGGACTTTCAGCAAGGTGGCCCGATCTTTGAACTAGATGGTGCATATGTCACATGGGTGCTAATTTTTACAAACAATTCAAGAACACACACCTCATGGATCTTTTCAAGAGGCTTTGTGCACAGAGTCAAGAGAAGAAATTCAATGAGTTGTGGAAAAGGTTGGACGAGACAATAATGAAGCAAATAGACGAGCAATCTCTCCGGCCACAAATTGAAGGTGACAAACCTCCAGTAGGTCTAGGTCCACTACATGACGACCCACCTACAATGAGAAGGAGGTCGGCAACAACGATTCGAAATTTCTCGTATTGGATTAAGAATGAACCGAAGGAAAAGTGGGATCTTTTGTATGACACTGATGGTTCTCGATATGACATAATGACAACTGATCTGGCTGAGGTTTACAACTGGGTAATGCGAGGAGTATGAGGACAATCATTTGTTGGTATTATTGAATTTATCCTTCATAGACACATACCTACTTTAGGGATCGATACAAGAAAATTGGTCCCTCAATGACAGACAACAATATAACTTTTGGGATGATAGTGACTAAGTACATGCAAGATAAAATAGCTAAGGCCAAAAGGCACAGAGTTGTTGCTCCACTATATATAGATGAACCTTGGTATAACAGACAAGTCGAGTACAAGATCTTCATTTTTTCTTTCGCATTCCCACATATCTAGAGAGCATAGAGGCTCCATTTCATGAGCATCTTAACTGGCGAAGGGATCCTTTTTGTCGGTCTATTTTCATCATGGTGTGACTATCCGTTGTGCGCTTGCGGTGATCGATGAATACTCATGACATTCCTATCGGTAGAAATTCGGGGCAGGAGATTCTTCCAATGCCCAAACATTGATTAGGTATGATTCATTTGTTCCAAATTCAATTAATTCTACTCAATACATAAAACACTAATTTGTTTCTAATCATACCATGCTTCGCAGACATACCGTAGGTATGCAACTTCGTTGAGTGGGTAGATACGGAGAATCCACAGAACGACGGAACACGTCGATATCGTAGTGAAACAAGATGGGACTATCTTAGGCAAAAGGATGAACACGAACGATGAATCGCTGCAGAAGCATTAAAATTGCAGGTAAATCCCATGGGACTCCCCACATGGTGGGAGCGTCCATAGTGTTGTTGTGGTGACCGTTGTTAGGTGATAAGGTCCGTAAGACAGCAAACTCTAGAACAAAGATGCTTCATGTGTCCTAACATTGTCGACGCTGATTTCGTCGCAAGTATCATTCATTTTTGATTAGCACCTATCACTACTTTCATGCACTTACCTATGCCATCTATCCTAATAAAATTGTGCAAAGAGAAAGACGTAAGAAAATGTCAATTTGTAAAGTGGATCGATACAGTGAGAGTTACTTCCACCCGTGCAAGGATAACACCACCTAAAACGACCACACAATTCATTCAGGCATGGATGGATTATGAACATCGGGTATAGTTTAGACTGGAGAAACATTACATTAGGTTTACCTGAATAGTCCGAGCATCCAAAGTGTGGTTGTAGATATCGCTGCGAGGTTGCTACCTCCTTTGCAGAAGAGACATTTGAAAGGAGATATTTTGTCTATCCCAACATAGAAAACAACTTCGTTGTACGTCAAAGCCTTACATTTTTACAATTTCGCTGACATTTGCATAATATTACTACATTCACTAACTAACTACATTTATTTCTCATGTCAATCCAAGAATGTGTGGATTTACTTTATAGATCGACAATGTCAATCCGACATACGATGGCGAAAAAATAACAGAGACTGAAACCCAAATAGAGTACCAGTGATTGAAGGAGCACGAAAATGTAATACACGCTGTATGACGTAGAAGGGGTCGGTAGATAAGCTCATGCTCCGTTCATCGGGTCGAACAAATTTGTATCATTCATCTATGTCACTTCTTAACTATCTTATCATAACAACACAAATTTCATTGATGGTTTGCGTTGGTGTATGCATCACGAATTAAAACTAATGTCTCTATTTCGTTTCCATTTATAAGTCAATTTTTTGTCTCGCTGCGTTGTGTTCCTTCTGAACTAAGTACGCAGTTATATTTTGGCAAATACTTAAAAATATTAAATTATATCTTCAATTATGTACATGATTTATTAGGAATCATTCAATGTTTTCCTAATGTTAACTAAATCTTTTTGTAAACTAAACTATGTTTTTTCATTTGCGAATTAATGTATATGAGCAGAATTCTATTTTTACTACATCCCATTAATACATATGAACACAGTCCAAAATAAATTTAAGCGCATTTGGTAAAATATAGGGAAAAAGGCCCTCGTAGAAGGTGACAATGGGGTCGCTTGCAAAAAAAACCAGGCCGCCCTCGCTGGCCTCTGCAGGCAGCTCCCTTCGTGCGAAAAAACGTCTTCCCAAAGGGCGGCAAGGGAGCCGCTTGCATAAAAAGTAAGCCGCCCTCACCGCTCTATGTAGGCGGCCCCTTTCACCAGAAAAAACACCCTCATAGAGGGCAACAAGGGGACCGCTTGCAAAGGGTGACGAGGACGGCCTGGCTTTTTTTGCAAGCGCCTCCCCCCACCCCCGCTGAAAAAAACGTCCTCTCGGAAGACGGCAAGGGCGCCTGCAAAAAAAATCCATCCTTCATGGATGTTTTCTTTTAAAAACAATCATCTTAAAGGGCGTGAGACGATTATTTTTGTAAAACTTTCAAATGAGATTTTTTAAACAATTTTTTTTAAAAATAAAAAAAATTCATTAAAGCGATGAAAACGAAAGACAGGGAGAAATGTCCTGTGTTGGGCCCCACCAACAGAAAACTGAAAGAGGGCTCCATGGGCCCATAGCCCATCTCGCTATTCAACTTACCGGGACCCACGCGCTCTATCTCCTTGTGGGCCCATCACTGGCAGAACCATGCCCACTAGCTAGGCCCATCCTCTCTACACCTGGTCCATGGACTTGCCTCATTTTTCTCTACACTCGTGTGTGTCGTGCAGATGATGCACAGATCATATGTGCGTCTATAGACCAAGTCCACAAATAATGTACACTGATCAGCATGTAGACGGTCGGAAAGGTTTCTTCTTCTAGTCGTCTCCTACTATCCTCCTCCCTGCTCCTTCCATTGCCTCCGGCCTCCAATGGCGAACCCGGCGGCCGCGCCCTCCAATGACTAGCCTGTCAGTGCCTCGTCTCGTCCAATGAAGGCGTAGGAGGGTGCGGCCGCCGCCCCGCCACCACCAAAGGCAGACAGGATGGAGCCAGGCATTACTTGTACTACCAATGATGAGAGGAGGCCGGAGGCGAAGGGAGAAACAGGGCCCTTGCCCTTTGGTGTGTGTATGTACGTGCTTCCGTCCGTATATACAAGGCGTATAGATACGGTCGGAGGCGGCGGAGTATTGTACGGATCCAAGGTTCTTGCTTGTCACCGCTCTCCGTGTCATGTGATGTTTTCAATTTTCTTTTTCACTAGTTTATATTGATGGGTAGATGATATCTTTGAGCAAAGTCCTCTGAATTTGGAATCATTTTGATATTATTCTTGTTACTTCTTCGAGTTATGGTTTACGGGTAAATTTTTATGCTCCTGGCTCCCCTGTAAGTTTGCAAACAGAGCTTGACCGTTGCTGTGGCTTGAGTAGTTTAAGTCTCTGTATTGGGTTCTTGTCCATGCTAAGCTTGAGTTGCAAACAAGGGTTATGCTAAACTTCTAGCATATCTGCATTTGTTAATTCTTTCCGTTTTTCTGTGACAGTGTGGATGAAACAATAAGTTAATGTGGTTATGTTCTTGCATTATCCCTTCGCATATCCCTGCTAAGAGACGTCAGTTTGTGATGCATGTGAGGTCCTTTGCTCATTTCTCTAATCATCCATTGCTCATCGCGTGCTTGATGGTTGTGTGGTAAAGAACATCGCCCATTGGTGCATTGTGATCTATCCTATTTACTATCTGAACTTCTGAAGTTAAGCCTAGCCTGGTTTATGCTATGCATCCCTTTCTTGATCACTTGGGAGATGGATCCTTACATGATATTGTTATGCTACTTCTAAATGACGTTTTCCAGTTGCTCACAGTGTAAGTTCAGGGCTGACCACATACCACTGATGTCTTGTTTAATTTATTAGGTGATGAGTAGTCGGTTGATGTTTGAACTTTGAATGGCTGTCAGTTCTGCACAGTTAGTCAGTTGGGCTTATTAATGACATTTTTTTGGTCCCCGCAAAAAAATGACACATTTTTGGAGTCCCAAATTTTATACACATATACTCCATTCTTTTCATCAACGTACATTCACAAGCCTAGTTTTAGACTCATTTGCATTCCATATCAGTCCATGCTCAAATTGGCTTGGTAGCTTCAGTGCATATATACTCTGTTTCCCCTAGTGTAATAACTGTCATGAGTGGAATACGTAGGTGATGTTTAAAATTAATGAAGATGAAGATTAAGTTGATGCATGTAAAATGAAAAGTTATTAGCATATGATTAATTAAATTCTAATTATTATAAACTTTTGATATTTTTGTTTTCACACGAAATATGTCGTTTAATAGTTTAAAAAAAATATATCAACGAGAATCGAGATAAAATGGGAATCGTAATAAGGCCTAGTGTTCGATTTTTATCTCTAGCTATCGAGTCAGATGGAGGCGTGCGGCATGGCCCACCGAAGGCCGATGCTCTCCCAAACGAAAAGGCGGGAGTCTGGCCTAGTGTTCGATTTTTATCTCTGGCTATCGAGTCAGATGGAGGCGTGCGGCATGGCCCACCGGAGGCCGATGCTCTCCCAAATAGAAAAGGCGGGAGTCTATGGACTTGTGCGCACGACGTGCGCGTTGATTGAATTGCTTGCGCTAAAATTCTATGGAATTGGCCTCGACTCCCATAACGCTATAAGAGGACCCAGCCTCATACGAAATCTCTCTCTCTACGTAGTTCCCATTCCTCACAATCCCTAAACCCCATCGATCCTAACCGAGTGCTAAAGGGAGAAGGGGGATTGAAGGACGAGTTCCACCCGGTGATCCCATTCACCGGTGTTTCAATTCCCTTCACCAATGTTTCAGGTGACGCACCTCGACGACGACTCCCTCACGTCAGCGTTCATCTATCACATCATCGACACCTACATCTGTAATGACAAAACGACCGTAGCGACACCTATGACTTCTTCAATCACCGTCATTCATTACTGCAGAATCTTTTTTATAGGAACCGAAAGATATCTTCCCACGTGAAAGACTAGTTCGCATGCGCGCGAAGGTCTAGAAAAAAATCAATTTTTTACGTGCGGACGGCCTAACCGCACGGGAAGATCTATTATCCCGTGCGAACGGTCTGCATGGGATAATAGATCTTCCCGTACGGTCATATTAGTGGCCCACACGAAAAGATAAATTCTTCATATATTACATATATAATTATTGAATTATTGAATGATATAATTAAATCGACAAACATCACAAATTACATAAAAATAATTTCACATCATCACAATTTTACACCAAATTTCACATGTATAATTTTATAACAAATTTTACAACAAAGCGACGGTGGCGGCGACGGTAGAGGCGGTCGGGTCGGTGAGAAAGGCGGTGGCGGGCGGTCGGTGAGGAGCCAACGACAGTCGGCAAGGAGGAGACGACCGCAATGGAGGAGGCGGCTGCGGCGGACGAGGCGGCGGTAGAGGCCGACGGTGGAGGACGGCGTGGTCGGTGGAGGCGGCGGTGGAGGCCGGTGGTGGACAAGGCGGTCGCGGTCGGTGGAGGCGGCGGTGGAGGAGGCCGCGGTCGGTGGAGGCCGACGGCGGTGG
Organism: Oryza australiensis; assembly: GCA_019925245.2. Classification (NCBI taxonomy): domain Eukaryota; kingdom Viridiplantae; phylum Streptophyta; class Magnoliopsida; order Poales; family Poaceae; genus Oryza; species Oryza australiensis. The sequence continues at coordinate 392,972 of JAIFGZ020000117.1, forward strand.
AGGTCCTCGGTGGTGGAGGCGGCGGGTCGGTAAGGAAGTGTTAACGCCAAAATTTGATAAGTCCGGAGCCGAATCGGCTAAGGTGTCCATCGGCTGATACCGAATCGGACAAGGCAAGCCGATGTAGCCGATTTTGGTATGACAACATTGAAAACATCGTCGGATCAAGATGATGTGCATCATGAGGATTGCCATATAAGGATAGAGTCCTAAAAAGACAATTGTATCTATTAATTAGGAAGAGTTTGTTAGTTTTCTATTTTATCTTTAGGAAAATGTATTACTGTCCAATAAGGACTCGGTTTGTTTTCTTTTTATCTTTAGGAAAGTTCGGATTGTAATCTGTTAGGATCTTTGTTAGCCCGTGGGTATAAATATGTAAGCCCGGTGTCCATGTAAATCATATCTCTCGATCAATACAACTCGGCGCATCACCACCTTTTTACTTTTGGCTACTTTATTCATCATCCGGTGAGACTCAGTGACAAGTCTCACCGGATGATGAATAAAGTAGCCAAAAGTAAAAAAGATGGTGACGCGCCAAGTTGTATTGATCGAGAGAGATGATTTACAAAGATAAAAAGGAAACAAACTGAGTCCTTATTGGACACTAATACACTTTTCTAAAGATAAAATAGGAAACTAACAAACTCTTACTAATTAATAGATACAATTGTCTTTTTAGGACTCTATCCTTATATGACAATTCTCATGAAGCACATCATCTTGATCCGACGGTGTCTCCAATGTTGTCATATCGGAATCGGCTACATCAGCTTGTCTTGTCCGATTCGGTATCAGCCGATAGACATCTTAGCTGATTCAGGCTCCAGGGCTTACCAAATTCTGGCGTTAACAGAAAGCCATGGCGGGATCTAAAAAATTTTGTTGGGAGTTAGAAAATTTTGAAGCCCGCGCGCACACCTATATAGACAGTGGTGATCATTGCGTACGGACGGCTTAAGTGGACCGCACGAAAAATAGATTATCCTGTATGGACGACTTAAGTAGACCACATGAAAAAATGGATTATCACGTGTGGTCGCTTAAATGGACTACACGAGATAATACAGTACTCGTGTGCGGTCGTTTAAGTGGACCGCATGAGATATTATCGCGTGCGGTCGTTTAAGTGGACCGCATGAGATATTATCGCGTGCGGTCGTTTAAGTAGACCGCACGAGATAATAAAACCGGTCACTGGGACCGATTTTTCTATACGTGGCCATTTATGGTCCGCCTTAAATCTACCGATGTCTCGTCTAGAAAAACACTTTTTTAGTAGTGATATTCCAACACCTCAATTCTACATAAGTTATTTAGATGATCATGTATAACCAAGCTCGTGTTAATGTTTAAGCGAATAAATTCACTAATACTTACATCCACGAACATATGCGTATGCAGGCATAATACTTCTGGAATGTTGCAAAATATATTCACTACCACAATTTATAACAAACACCGGTCCAAGAATATTTTAGGACGTGGTCCATGAATAGCACGACTTCCAGGAATATATTCACTTAACACAATTATTTTTGCAATACTATCTTTATTTCATGTTAACTTTAAGCTCCTTTCATTTATCTTTATTTTTAAGTAATTATTACATCAAAGTTTATAAAAAATAAAAAATAGTTGTATTAGGAGAAGATAAAAAGAGAAATAGTTGTATTAAGATTTAATAAAATAAAGATATTTTATTTTTTTATTGATATATGTATATATATAGGATGAGTAAAAAGTAAATTTATTTTGAGACATTATACTCTATGGTTTGTTATAAATTCAGTACTTTCATGAGTGCTAGTTCCTAGTATTTGTCCACGCGTCCTGCACCTTGTAGTTATGACAAAGCTGAGAACATGATCGCCTGTTCCCATCGGTAAACTTCTGGGCCAAGAAATATGCAGAGGAGATTAGCTGCTGGCATCCATTACACGAGGCAGTACTGGAGGTACTCAGGTATAGATTCTTCATAGTGCTTCTAGTAGTAGTACTGAGAAAGCGTTTGGTTGCAAACTTGCAATGATTGATTCTCAACCCCATGATCTTTTGTTTCTTGACACTGACATCATCCATCACGATGTTGCCAACGAATTTTGACACAGATAATCAAGAATGTGCTTGGGAAATGGTAATCTGATCGATTCTACAGTTTCAGCTCAACGAGACACGAGGCTGTCACGTCATCAGTTTTCAGTGATTGTGTATGCACATACTTGTGTCGCGCTCGCAATCATCATTGTGGTCGGAGTCGCACATTTTCAGCATAGCGAAATATTATGAAAAAACGGGTTAAATATTAAAAACTCATAAAAACCATGTTTTTTTAAAAATTTTTATAAATTCATAAAAAATATAAAGATGTGTATAGATATAAAATATATTCTCCCCAAATATTAAGTCAAAACTTAACTTTGTTTGAAAAAATCAAAATAAAAATTTTAAAATGAATAGTGTCATGTTGCCATTCATTTAAAATTTATAGATTTAATAAAAATGTATTTCATATTTATATTAATTTTTTTATAAATTTATAAAACTTTTAAATATATTTTTTCACAAGTTTTTAACTTCTTAACTTTTACCGATATATCCTCTTTCATGGAATCACACACTTTCAGCATTTCAACTCCTTTTTGTTTGCCAGTGCAGGTTCCAATATCTCCTGCAAATTGTGCCGAGAAATCGAGATCTGTTCATTTAGTGACGCCCCATTTGTGCGCCTGGATGAATGATGCTATTGCGCGCATTGGTGCCTGCAGATCTGGCTCCGATGAGCGCCGGGTAGCCCCCCGACTTTCCGGCATTCCATCATTGCGTACTGCAAAAGTTCCAGGGCAGCTGCTTGCGATTTTGCTGGTGTGTAAGGTACTATCGATCACCTGGACCCTGCTTTTGTCCTTCCAGTACCGTTGCTTTTAACAACTTGTTATTGCCGCTCCATCTTTAGTTACAAGTCATTTAGACAATTATACATCGTTCTACATAGTCTGTCGGTTCCAAAATATACTACATCATTTGATTTTTTTTATACAACGATCATTCATTTTATAAAAAAATTAGTATAAATATATAAAAGTATAAGTTAAAAGTATAGTTTCATTGACAATAATCATAATAAAATAGATAATATTTATATATTTTTAATAAGACAAATGATTAACGTTATATAAAAAGTCAACAACGTAATGTATTTTGGACGAAGGAAATAACTATTAGCTATTGGATTATACGAGCGTGTATTCTAAACTGCTAAACAAGTATGATTTTTTTAAAAAATTTATATAAAAGTTATATTAAAATTTATATAAATCTATTTTTAAATTTTTAAATTTATAATAGTTAGCACCTAATTAATCATAGGTTAATATATTGTCCCATAAGAAATGAACACTGCTTTAAATAGAAAGCGGTTAGGAGTATCTTTTAGTGGGATAATCCTGCTACCAAATACAAACACTTAGAGAAAATTTAATAATATAGCTAACTAGCAGTTTCAAAAATTAAAATATTATCTATTATCTAATATAACTATCTCTCTTATTCATTGAAGCTTGTACTGTCTATCATAATCTCTTTTTTCCTTTCTTTCATATAAACATAAACATATTTAATCCGCCTGTCATGTGCTCGCTTAACATATTTAATCCACCTGTCATGTGCTCGCTTAGTATTCAAATTTTGTATACAATATAAACACATTTCTAGGACACTGATTAAAATAAGCGGGAATCAACCAGACAATTAGGTGCTGAGAAGGGAATGCTACCAATTTTAAAATTAACCAACGTGATGACTAGTAAAAAGGCAATCTTTCCTCTTCTCCTGATTTCTTGAACAAATCTTTGCTTTTATTTATAATATTTGCTAAACAATGTAGAAATGTAGAAATGCTTATATGTAAAAGTTGAGATAAAGTATATCATAAGACGATAAAATATTTTCATTCATGCTTCCCGGCAAACATTTGTTTGCTTCCAGAAAAGAAGATTTGTCCTCGGAAAAATAAAAAAACAAACGATTTCATCCTCAGAAATAAAAAGGAATGTTTGTTCAAAGAAGATTCATCTCCATGAAATGATTTCATCTTCAGAAAAAAAAAATATGAATGATTTTAAAAATTATGAATTATTTCATCTTCAGCAATAATAAAAAAATGTTTGCTTTCCATCAAAGAAGATTCATCTTCATGAAATGAAAATTACGAGTGGTTTCATCTCCAGTAAAAATAAAAATGATTTTAAGAATTATGAATGACTTCATCTTCAGCAAAAATTTAAAAATTAATGTTTTCTTCCAACAAAGAAGATTCATCTTCATGAAAAGATACGAATGATTTTCATCTTGATAGTCATGAAAAAAATTACGAATGGTTTTATTCTACAGCAAAACTAAAAAATATGAATGATTTAATCTTGATAGTCAAGGAAAAAATATTCATGATTTTGTTCTTCAGCAAATATACAAACAATTTTTTTTGAAAAGAATTGCTTTCGTTGAGTTCTTCCAACACAGAAGATTCATCTTCATGAAAAGATACGAATGATTTTCATCTTGATAGTCATGAAAAAAAATTACGAATTGTTTTATTCTACAGCAAAACTAAAAAATATTCATGATTTAATCTTGATAGTCAAGGAAAAAATATTCATGATTTTGTTCTTCAGCAAATATAAAAACATTTTTTAAAAAGAATTGCTTTCGTTGAGAGTCGAACTCAAGACCTCCCGCTTACTAAACGGGTGCTCTAACCAACTGAGCTACGAAAGCTCTTGTTCTTTTTTCTTCAGTAAAAATTCTGTTTAACCATACCAAAAGAGTTACCTCCAGAAAATATCTCTAGGTGATCTCAAAATTTAATCAACGAAGAAGCACCTGCAATTTAAAATTTCTAAATTCCATTATTCTAAATTCTCTATCCTCAATATTTTGCATCATGATTCATGAACCGGAAAGGATATACACTCAGGAATTAGCATATACAGTACACGGGCAACCCTGCACTTCAGAAGTTGAGCGAGTATTTCTGTATTTGGGTTATACTTATAATAATTTACAGTTTTTATTCTTCTCTTTATACTCTGTGGGCCCCTCAGAAATGGTTCCTTGATTCCTTTCTTTGGGGCTAATGCTCGGTGAAGATAAAGATTCCGTTTCTTTTATCTCCATGGTATTTTAGAACCTAAAGAAGTAGGACTGGTCGTTCGGTTTAGCCGAAATTTCAGGTCGGGTAGTTCGGGTTTTTTAAATTTTGGGTTTTAAAAACTGATATCTGAAATATTATCCGATCACCTATTTACCCAAAATTTCGGATTTTGATTTCGAGTTACCCGAGCGGCGCTGTGAGGGCGAGCAGCGCCGGCGCGAGGGCGCGAGGAAAAAGCGAGCGGCGCCGTCGCGACGGCTAGCGGCAACGGTGCGAGGGCGAGCGGCGCCGGCGCGCGGGCGAGCGGCGAGGGGCTAGCAGCGACGACGAGGGGCACGAGCGGCAAGGCGACGGCGGCGACGCGGGAGGGGTAGGGTTAGGGTTAGGGTTAGATTTACGGGCAGGCGGGCGCACGGGGTAACGGGTTGCGGGCGCACGGGTTGTTCGAGTTATCGAGTATCGTAAGTTACAACCCGATTAACACGAAATAATATCGAGTTTTTAAGTTATCTACTCGATATCAGTGTTCGGTTTCGGGTTTCGGGTAGTTCGGATTCGGGTTCAGGTTTTTTCGAGTTCGGGCTTCGGGTTCGGGTTTTATGCCCACTCCTATAAAGAAGTCACTACAACGGGAACCCTCATCCTAATCGAGCGACAACCCTCATCTATGTCGGGTACGGCACCCGTCAGAGCGCAAAAATAAGTGATGTGAGAAGTCATCTCTATCGGGCAAAAACCCGTCACTGATGCACTTATCTTTGTTGGGCCTAAACTAAAGCCTGTCATCGATAGATTTGACCTAGAAGCTCAGTCAATCAAGGGCCCATCACCGATGAAATAATCTCAAACGGGTCCCAATTAATGCCCGTCACGGATGATTAACATCGGTGACGGGCTTTAACTTAAGCCCGTCACAGATAACATCATCTGTGATGGGCTTAAGTTAAAGCCCATCACTTATGAGTGTTTCCCAAAAAAATAAATTCTGTTTTTTAGCTAGCCTCAAGCTTTGCTAGCCATGCTCGCTGAAAAACTAGAGAAACAGAGATATATATTCCCATTCCCAGTATTTCTATTCATATATACAATTATACAACAGTCCCATTATACAACCAAAATGAAAGTCACATTATCTCATATCTATACATGTCTCATTATACAACCATAACAAAAGTGACATTATCTTATATCTATACATTGCATCTCTCTATGTGCTCCTTTAGATATTGTTCCTCTTTTGTCCCTCTTTTTTTCTTTTTTGGGCTGTTGTTGTTTTTTGGAAAAAAATCGACTTTTTTTTAATTTTTTTACTTTGGAGCATAAGAAAGGTAACCAAAGAAATTTAAAGAAATTTTGAGACTAAACAAGTGAAAGACGAGGCTGGTGAAAAATTAAGAAGACACGTTCAAAATTGAAAAAAGCTTCTAGGCTTGAAAAGATAATCTTTTGACTAGTTTTTGGGAAAAATAAAATTGCCGAACCTGACAAAGCGGGGGACGAATGGATCCAAAAAAATTTTCTGATCGATTTTCATATATGGAACATCTTAATCAGAGTCCGTATACGAAAATTATGGCCGTTTTAAAAACTGACTCTGAATTAGAGGACAAACGAGAACAATGCACACAAAAACTGGTTACACGCGCACAAACTAGACATGACGGCTAGGGTTTCATGAAAACAAAGGGAAAAACACATGAGGGAGCACGACAGCACATGAGGGAGATGGACTTACCTGGAGCACGGTGGTACTTGGGGTCGGGGACGGTGGCGCTCGGTGGCGGTGAGGGAGAACAACGGCGCCAGGCTCGGGAGGACGTGAGGGACGGCTACGACGGGCTCTGAGAGACGGCGCCGGTGCTAGGGCTCCGAGAGACCGCGACGTCGCTAGGGCTCCGAGAGACGGCAGTTGCGCTAGGGTTCGCAATGTGAGGACTTAGAAATTTTTCACGCTTATGTGTAGATCTGAATCAGTGCTCGAGCTTAAAGTGATGACACCCACGGTGACGAGCCTAATTATTATCTCAATCGGGTCTTAGGTTGGAGCCCGTCACTGATGACACTCATTGGTGACGGGTCTAATTGTTATCTCAATCGGGCATCCGGTTGTTGCCCATTACCAATGAGTATAATCGGTCACGGGTTTCTGTTGGGGCCCGACAAAAATATCGTAGGTTATCTTTGTCGGGCCGTGATTTGAGCTCTTCACTGATAGGTATCATCCGTGACGGGCTCGAGTTTTTTTTACATCTAACATGTTTATGTAAGTATTTCTTTGTCGACATCTTTTTAGGTCCGTTTAAGATGACTTTGTTGTGATGGCTCATAAAATCCATATATATGAGAGACTGTCATAGATGAGAGATATGTACCGGCGAGTGCAAAAGACACGAGGAAAAAAGAAGTAAGCTGATGAACTAGCCAGGTGTCAAAGTTTTGTTTAAAGAAAATTCATGTCTAGTACCAAATCATGCATGCTGGTCGAAGAATTATAGGCCCCAAGTGGAAAGTTAAAGAATTAGATCCTTCTGCTATTTAGGCCCGTGGTTTTAAGGAACTTTCATTCAAATAAATCAATAAACCAAATAAGTTGATCGATAAACTTAGCCTCTCATTTTATCATCTCATCGTCTGCTTGTTAGCTTATTAGCGTTTTGCAAAATTTGAATTAAACTAAAGTTTACTTTAAGCTTTATTTTTCTGGTATAGTCTCTATATTCCATCGGCTTTTAAAACGCGAATTAATAATATACTGATTAAAAGTTTACATACAAATTATTTTTATTGCTTGGTCAATATTTTGATGGCATATCAGCTGTAGCTCAACCAATGGGAGGCTATTGCTCAAATACAGGTACCATAAGTTTATCAAATGATTGATATTTTTCTTATCCATCAACCTGCTGTAACTTTAAAAAAAGATGCACTGTATAGTATTTTGAGGAATCCCTGCCAAAGTGCCAACGTCAAAAAAATGCAGAGTATAGAGAACCTTAAAAACACAGTATATGTATAAGCAGATACGTATTAAACAAATTAAGTAAACCAACACATATTTAATTTCATGCAAATTAAAATGTCCACTGGACAAGTTTGGATGTGCAGTACTCTCTCGAGTCATAAATATATGCATGATGTTTTTTACACTAATTAATGACTGGAAAAAAATTTAGACAATGGACCTATAAATAGGGAAACTGCAGATGATCAATGGTGATGACCTCTCTCCCTCACCCTCAGCAGAAGTGATCAGTGAGTGAGTGCAATTAGTTAATTAAAGTATGCTTTTGCGCCCATGCAAGTGCATTCATGCTATGAAAACCTTAACTACGTATGCAAGTGCAGAAATATAATAATAGGCATTCAGGACGAAGGCACGTAGGAGTAATATCGTAAAGAACCGGAAAGGGAATGCGTCAAAAGGGTCAACTAGGTGGAATTCTGACATTGCGAACAGCCTTCCATCACAGATAACCAAAAGAAGAAAGAAGCAATTTTCTCCCGTCTTTAATCCTGCTCCTTTGATTCTGCCTTTTCCATGCACTTTACAGGAAAACCCCCTGGTGCTTACCAATATTATGGACAACACTCCGCCACTTGTAAAAGGAAAAAGAAGAAAAGAGACCTCAAATCATATATTTATTTTGTCACAAAATAATGAAGTTCAAACTTCGTCTCAAAGTATATTAATTCATACCTTCTTATCTATCCTCGGTCCATAAACTAAACGTGTGTTCCTTTCATCTTTTCCCAACTTTACACACGTTTTTCGAGCTGCTAAATGATACGTTTTTTGAAAAACTATATAAAATTTACGTTAAGAAATTATATTAATTTATTTTTCAAGTATTCTAACTAATATTTAATTAATCATATGACAATCTATCGTCTTTTGTATGTCATAGGGAAAAGTGTTCCAACCCTTAAAAAACACAAGTAAGAAATTTTATGGATATCTTTACGTATCGACGGTAAATGGTCAATACTCAATACTACTTTCTTTTAACGAGAAGCATTATTGTTTTTTTCCTTCATGACTAAAATTGTCTCGCCATGGAGGATTCGATGTTTTTTAAGGACAGAGAGACGTGGAAAATCGCAAAGTGTTATTTTTTTTTCAGAAGGCTCTTCTAGTTTTGAGATAGATTAGGATCCACATATATTTACATACAAAATCCATCTGAAACATTTTGTACTTTCAAAAATAGAAACAATGTTTGCCTGAGATTACTTTCCATGAAGCTTGACGAATTAGTTGGAATTTTTATTTTTAGAACAAACGTAGGAGCTCACAAGACATACACACTTATCCCTATAAACACATATATCCACATCCTATTTCTATTAGCACCTTAAATAGATTGGTCTGACATATATTTTGATTGACGAAATCACCATGAACGTCTCGTTGTAAATGAGTATGTCGTCTATCAATGAAAGAATAATTAATTAGTCATAAATCAATCTAAAACTAACACAAATAACAAAACCATGACACCATGCTGGCCTTCTCTTGCTTTCTCCAATGGACTAGTGCATACTAAATTCTATTATATGGACATATAAACCACGGAAAATCATGTGCTATATCAAGTTCTTAATTTTATGTTTTTGCACGTATAACCAGAAACACAATATTTTCAAGAGTGACTCTATGCCGAAAAATACCCGGTTTGATACTGATAGGCCATACCCCTAAAGCGAATACCATGACAACGCATAAGGATGGGAATGGTTAGGATATGGATCGAACCTAAACCATTTTTAATAAGTTCGTTGATCCATGGTTCAATAGGATAAATCCATCGTGAGTCTATTATATTAATAGGTTATCCATGGATATCCAAATGGATCAGCTACATTACTATTAAAAAAACTCATATTATATATAGGTAAAACTCGGGTCCAAAATTTTTAAACTCGCGTTCACATTTTAAAAACTTATCAGATTCAGTTGAATTTTGTAGAAATGATTCATTGTACCGAGAAGCAACTTTGTACAAATTTTGAGCTATTTATATATGCGGGGCCCACGATGCATTACTAAGACCAAAAATTCTAGTTAAATGTGTGTAAAATCCGGACCCAAAATTTTTAAACTCGCATTCACATTATAAAAACTTATCAGATTCAATTAAATTTTGTAGGAATAATTTATTATACAGAGAAGCAACTTTGTACAAATTTTGAGCTATTTATATATGCGGGGCCCACTATCTATTACTAAGACCCAAAAATTCTAGTTTAATGTGTGTAAAACTCGGACCCAAAATTCTTAAACTCGTGTTCACATTATAAAAAACTTATCAGATTTAGTTGAATTTTGTAGGAATGATTTATTATGTAGAGAAGCAACTTTGTATAAATTTTGAGCTATTTATATATGCGAGACCCATGATGCATTACTAAAACCCAAAAATTATAGTTAAATGTGTAAAAAATTTGGACCCAAATTTTTTTAAACTCGTGTTCATACTATGAAAACTTGTTAATTTCTTGTTAATTTAGTTAATTTTTTAGGAACAAATTATTATATAGAGAATCAATTTTGTATAAATTTTAAGGATATTTATACATGTGAAGTCATTTTGGATCGAACCTTTTAAACCTAGGTTCTATTGGTTTGATCCGTTTGATCCATTTGTATTTTTGGAACAATCCTAAAGATCCATTGGAGCAAATTTATGGATAGGTTTAATGGATAAAAGGATCGAACCTAACCATTCCCATCCCTAACAACGCATGCCATATCAAGGACAACATGACAATCAAATTGAAGAAACCAAAATAAAAACGTTTCGAGTATAAGGGTCAGTGGCAGATCCATTGTCGGGGTTTATTGGTGCGCAAGCGCTAGCCCCACCTCCTATTCATATTCATGTCCCTAATAAGTCACTAATGAGTATAATTAACTCTAATTGACAATTATTCCCACGATACTAGTTGAAGTGCTCAGTGGCTAAAACTAAAAATATGTGATTCACTCTGAATCAATCATACCAATTTACCCATAATAGATTTTTTAAGATATATGTTAATATAGCTAAACATTAAAATAGAGAAAACAACTGTTCTCTTTTGATCACATGTGTATTTAGGTTTTATTGAAAAATACCGAGTTAATATATCTATAGTTTATTTTAGTCCCACCTTAATTTATAACCTGGATTCACGAGAGATAAGGGTCCCACAAGGATTTGCCGGAATGTAAGGGTCCTGTACGCAAAGTGTCCGAAGGGCTCGTCTCTTTCGCATCTGTTCGTTCCTTTGCCCCAAAGCAAAGGTCAAGCTAATTAAGCAAGTGATCACGAACCTAAGAAACCAGACCGAAGCAGTGGATGCATATGCTCCCCCTGCTGCGGCGCACGTACTCACGTAGGCACAATTAATTAGACGGAACTAATTAATCTAATTAAAGCGCAGCCTTTCAATTCGATCGAGCTCGTCGATCGCTCGCATATTCTGACGAACAAAAGGCAGCGGTTCGCGATGAATCGTAAAGGCGCGCCCCCCGGGGGCTCCCCGGGCTATTTAGCTCGATGATCGCTAGCGAGGTCGCAACGTCGCCATCAAAAAGTTCGCTTAGATTGTGTTATTCTTTTTTTTGTTCTACTTTTTCGTATGATCCAACTCGATATATCGACCAGGGCAGTCGGTTGTTGAACCGCAGGTTGGTTTGCTAGCTTAGGCGCTAAGTATCTGCTGGCGGCAGCATACTTGGCAGCATATATCGAAGGCCAGAAGCAGCAGACCCGAGTTCAAGATTAGTTTAGTTAATCCGTTAATATCCTTATGTGTGAATGGGTTAAGTGTTTGGCCGGTTAGTTTTGATTAGATATGTTTTTTAACTTTCCAATCAATGTACCCCTTTCATTTTATAAGAAACCAACTTCTAACTAAATTAAAAGTTAATTATTTATAGAACAAAGGGTGTACAATTTTGTAAGCTTTCTATATGTAATTTATTTAAAATGATTCTTTGATTTTTTTTTCAACGGTTTTGTTAATTGTACTCTCGAATAGTAATTTATTCAGTCATAGGATGCAATATGTATAAGAACACACCACTTTGTATGCTATGACCATATCACATATTGTGCAGACCAACGATAAATCTCGCTTCACACTGAATTTCTATTATATATATATGACATTGGGATTTAATTAATACTCTTAGTCAATAGGGTATATTACTTCTACAACATGATATTTAGAATAAAATTTAACTAAACTTATAAAACTTCGTCATCTATAATTTTTTATTTTTTAAAAAATATGCGTAGATCGATTCTTCATGACGAAGACTTATGAGATTTTATAAATTTATATAAAGAAAGTACATTAATAACTTGTTATTAATGACTTCATCGTCCCACTTTAATGCCGCCTCAACCAGTTCGATATACGGCCTAATATGCACGCAAAATTCCACTGCTTGATTTTTTTAGTCTCACGTGTTCTCTTGGTTCGGACCATGTGTACGTCGTGCCAGAATAGGTCAACGTAGAGATGCTTGGCTAGAAGCGGCTGGTCAACCCAACTCGTTAATTTAGCTAGTGGCCAAAAATTGTCATGCTTGCGTCACGGCCGGGGCTCAAACTTAAACGGGATGAGTTGCACGTAGGGATGAACACGGCCAGAAAATTCCCGACCAACTGACGAATTGTTTTCGATTTCTACCGACTGCGCAATGTGAAATTTACGGTACAGAAATGATAAGAAAATGAAAACAAAAGCGAAAACGAAAAGTATTTTAGTATTTACCGTCATTTTTTTTTTGCAATAGGGCATATATTGTAGGCAGCGGCTGATTCACCGCCCGGCCAGGACGGACAGTTGCCTACTTTGTCTGCACAATCTATTGAAGTATACTTATTTCGTTGTGTAAAAGTCCACTGATTGCTGATCTCCAACAAAGTTATCAGGCTAAACTCTTAATTAGAAGCCTGGACCAAACATGCTTCACTATGGCTGACGTGATTGACTTAAGTAGCAGCAATATGAATCATCCATTTTTATTATGAATCATCTTGTTTTTAAACTAGTGAAAATTTACATGCATGCTAAACTATGCTTTTATTGGAAAAAATGTTATGTGTTCAATTTGATAGTAAAATCGGCATATAAACATTTGATAAGTGGGTAGTGATTTTATATAGTTTTTGTTGATTTGCCCAGGCTTCGTAAAATTTCTAGCTCCGTCACTGATCACTGATCATAGGTAGCATTTGAAAAACTTATAAATAAGAAATATCAATCGAATAACTTCTGTCATGTTTTAAAAGCACTATTTCTTTTAAAGGGTTTTGGTATATTAGCATACAAATCACACATATAATTGCTTTGTCTTCGTAGTGCAATATAACAATGGTTTCAAGCTAATTTTTTCACATGTTTGATTATTTTTTCGAAACAATATTTGTTTGAAATAAGACCATAATTATATAAATTTAATTAGTATATGTAGTTTACCTGTAAATTTGAAGTGCCTTATAGTAAAATGTATTTGTATCATATAGTTTGATTATATCAAGAACATAGTTTTGTCATGCAAGCTCTAGCCTTCAATATGATTCACATCACCATAATTAATAGAACTTAGTACAAGAAACCATGATTCTTAAAAAAATCATTCGCTTAATTTTTTCCCCAATTCAGATAAGTAAATATTCTCATTCTTACTAACATTTTTGTTTTTCCCCAATTCAGATAAGTACATATTCTCATTCTTACTAACATCTTTGTCGCTACTCATAATTAAAGGAAAACTCTTTGCATATCATGATACATCATGCCAACACTCATATATAGCTATAAGCTATTTGTCATTATTATTTCTCCACTTATTGCTCGATGTTACCCTTCACTCATCCATTGTCTTGTATAGTCGTATATGTCATAGTCATATAGACCATATTTTATCTAATTTATGTATTTATTTAGTTTACATAGTGGTGCAACGCCATGTTGTTCCTCGCATGGGACACATGGTCTGTCGATGGATGGGTCAACAGTCCTTCAAGGGGGCTACCTAAGGAAGTGAAAGAGTGGTCGAAAACGTCTATCGAAAGGGCGTGATGGTCGACTCAAGAAAGAAAATGAGCCAAAGAGATTTTTAGACAGGTTCGGTCCTCTCGGAAGATAACAAGCCTACGTCCTGTATTCTTTGTTGGGGTGGTATATGAAAAACAGAGTACAAGGGATGTGAGTTCTTGGGGTTCTAGAGATTAGACCTGGCTCCCAAAAATCGATCCAAAATCGACCCCCTCCCCTGCGGTCCTGCCCTACCTTTTATAGGTCAAAGGGGACAGTTACAAGCGGACTTGAGGGCCAAGAAAGCTAAGACTAAAAGCTAAAAAGTAAGTACAAATAACATCTGGAAAATACGTAGAGATTCCTCCGGGTCCTACACTCCGTGGGTATTACGCACTCCATCTTGCTTTGGGATTCGCTCTCTGTAGGTACTGTCTGCGCAGTCTTGTCAGGTGACGTCATCTTATGTCAGGTTATCTCCTCCTTATCTTTTTCGTGATCCTTACGATGCAAGCCTCCTAACCTGAGGAGATCGGAGGTCGGGCTGATGGACCATGGTCAGGGTAAGACGTTGTGTCGAGACACCTGAGGAGTCGGGGCTCCCGACCCCAGGAAAAGATCGAGCATTTCATCTCCCCCCGAGGACTATCAGTCCGACTTCGGCTGTTCTTAACTCCACTTCGCGGGCTACCCTGGGATGTCTCCCCCCACATGGTCCAAAATGCTTTTCCCAAAACATGTTCTTCGTCAACATATGTAATTAGAACATTAACTGTGTAATATATACGTATGGGATACATCCTTCCAGCTTCGTCCTTGTAAACATGTAGACATACATTAATTAAGTTGGTAAGAAATCATTAGATGTTTTATGGTAATCAATGTTGATACATGTTAACAATTGTTCTTTAACTAATTAGAGTAGCTCTTACATATTCATTTCATGACTTTAATTACCCATTGATCATCATGATTTGTATAAAAATCTATGTGCTACTAAGGGTTAAGGATAGCTAAAATTGAAGGATTATTTTATTTTTGATAGCTATTTGAAGGTATAAATGAATGAACTAACTTGTACAAAGTTGATAAGTTGTTCAAGAAAAGTATTCCAAGAAAAATTTGGCATGAAAGAAGCTTGGAAAGTGTAAAACTGAAAATCCAAAAACCATAATCATGAAAAGAAATAGACTCTCTTATAACCCCCCTTTTTAAGAGGTCTAGTCACATTGGTTAATATAATAGTCAAAACCTAACATAATGATTTCTTTTGTTTGCATAAAAAATAGTACAAAATCTAAATACGACATATCACAATATATTATAATTAGATAATTAACCATTGTTTCAACTTAGAATCTACATTATGCCACTATGTCAATAAGTTTATCCTTAAGTTTGTCCTTGCTTAATGATTTACCATTGACATTATCCCTTTTTATAATATTTTGGCGTGTTTATCAATTGTTCTGCAATATATTATTGGACTGAGCTTTTTTATAAAAGTACCCAAAATACCCTTAAAGATATACAAGGTAAGTATGATTTTTGTATGTAGCCTCCTTACACAACATAAAAGTTTGTGTATAAGTTCTACCTTTTTTACATTAAGAAAATTATAATTTACATTGAAACTTCCACTTTGTGTGAAGAGGCTTAAAAATTCATATTTTTTTGGAACTTCTAATATATAAGTCAATTGTTATCCAGTATGTCTATAAGGGCATTTTGGACATTTTAGAGAAAATGCATAGTCCAATGATATATTGTAGAATAATTGATAAACGTATATTATAGAAATGGACGATGCCAACGTTAAATAATACATATAGACATATAGTATATTTTCTCGTTATACCAAAGATACATATTGCAAAAACTCAACCTTTCGATACTTGATTCAATTTGTTATCACGTTATTAACAAAAGCAATCATTATCCAATGATGATTCAATACATATTCACCTTAACAAATCATCTTAGTTTTCTCATGTACGATGCTTCATGGTGCTTGTAGAAGGCAAAGATGTAAATATGCATTGTGTAGAAGGCTAGAGAGATCTTTGGAGGCTTTGTTTTTCATCAAAAGATAGATACGTTGCCTAAATAATGAGTAAAAATCGATGCTAAATATTATTATTAAAAATAGTATAAAATATTGGTTCACTGGTTTAAGTATAAATTAGTCAATATATATATTAAATTTTTAATTTAATGTGTGTAGAAATAATGGTATAAATTTTATTTTCAAACGCTGTGTTGTTTGAAATAATAGTCTGAAATAAATGTCCACGTAAAATTATCTTATATTTTTAATTTAATGGGTAAATGCACGCATGTCTGTGTCGTGTTGCGGGACAGAGGGAGAGTTGTCTTGAATTTTTAGCATTTATAATTTTAATTTTTTAAAGATTTACAAAAATAATTTTCGGATTCAAAAATTTGCAAAACTAGTCCCTTCCCGCCCTCTGGGAGGGTGGGATTTAAAAAACGCCCTCCTAGAGGGCGTTTTATCCGATGTGACAGACGGCCGTTGGGTGCCGTCTGCCGCGCGCGTGTAATTCTATATTTTGTCCCCTTCCCGCCCTTGCAAAGGGCGTTTTCTTGTGCGGTGAATAGTAATAAACAGTGAATAGTGAACGGTCACGTGCGGCGAACGGTGATGAACAATGCAATGAACGCGGTGAACGGTAAATGAACAGTGAAAACGCCCTTCGTAAGGGCGAGAAGGGGGCAAAATGCAAAATTACACGCGCGCGGTCGACGACACCCAACGGCCGCCGCCACGTCGGATAAACGCCCTCCGGGAGGGCGTTTTAAATCCCGCCCTCCCGAGAGGGGAAGGTACTAGTTTTGCAAATTTTGAATCCGAAAATTATTTTGTAAGTCTTTAAAAGATTAAAATTATAAATGCCAAAATTTCGAGTTGTCTTCCGATGCTTTGTTTTCTGGCAATATAGATAGATCCTGATGGCTGATGGTCTAAGTATTGGGTGCACCGTTTTAAGTCTAAATCGATCACTAAATATTTTTATTAAAATAATAGTATAAAATAATGGTCTAATAGTTTAACAAATATAAATTAGTCAATATCTATAACTTTATAGAGCAAGTAGTGTTTCCATTCAAAATTTTGTTTTGCTTGGCTATTTTGCAGAAAACCCCTTGAGTTTTTCCAAAATTAACCCGCAGTCCCAATGTTGAAAAGAAAGGGAGGGTTTGGATAAAAAAAGACCTCCTGCGCCCTTCCTCCTGTCCCCATCCGTGTCGCGCCTCGACTTCACCCATTGCAACGCACGTGCACAATTGCTAGTAATCTATAAGCAAGCAGTGTTTCCACCCAAAATTTGTTTTGCCTGGCTATTTTAAAAAAAACCCCTTAAGTTTTTTCGAAATTAACCCACAATCCACCTGGCTATTTTTTTTAAAAAATCCAGTTATATGTATGATATAGCTTATCTTAACTACTTAAAAAATCTTTTTGATCATCAAATTGTTTTTTCGTCCAAATCTATAAAATTTTCGTATCCGTATAACCTCTCGCTCCATTGTTGCCTCACTTTCCTCACCTCCAACAGGCGAGCCCGACTCACGCGCCTCCTGCATCGTCGTGCATTGCCCTGCGCGACGGTCGAGCACACGCTGCACGCATGAGCTAGGCGCGCGTCGATATACATGCGACTTATCCTATTCATCAATATACTTCTCTAACTAATAATATCCGAGTCATAAATATTTTAAACTTTTATCAAATTTCTAATCGGTTTAAAATATCAGTAAGTCAATATCTATTCTCATTATATTTTTGACTTAATTTTGTGAAATTAAATTAACTTAGACTAAATGTCTATATAATACTATTTCTTAATGAAGGTTCAGTGGTACATAAAGTTGAAGATACCCTTGCTTTTAAAGTTATATATATATGTATATATATAACTATCTATAAAGCAAGTAGTGTTTCTATCCAAAATTTTTGTCCGTCTGGTTATTTTACAGAAAACCTCCTGAGTGTTTATAAAATTAACCCGCAATCCCAATGCTGAAAAGAAAGGGAGGGCTTGGATGAAAAAAAAGACCTCCTACGTACCTCTTTTTCATCCCCATCCACACCGCGCCCCGCGCAGCGCCTGCGCCCCTCCCCTGCGTCGCTCGGAGCTCCCGCGCCACCGCCTGGACCTTCGCCCTCCGCCTGCTTCCCTCCCTGCGTCGTCGTTCCGTTGCAACGCACGGACATTTTGCTAGTAGATCTTAAATTATAAATTTAGTGGGTATAGAATATAATGGTGTAAACTTTATTTTGGACACTGCGTTATTCAAAAATAATAGTCCAAAATAATGGGTCTTCCGTTTAAGTGAAAATCATCTTAAATTATTACTTTAATGGATAAAAATTTTAAGACGTAAATTTTATTGCCAACATGCTAGAGAAAATTTAGTTAAGTATATATTTAAGGAGTTATGTGATGATATAATCTACTATTTAATATTTATTATCATTAATAATAATTGGTATCTCAATTATACATGGAGAAAAGAGGGAAGGAGAGAGGACATGGTTGCGACCGCAAATACGTGGAAGGTGGAAGGAGGAAAGGTGGACTGTACATGACCTTAGTGTTTGATTGAACATCGATTTAAATTAAAATTTCTCATAATTTCTATAATTTTCTATAATTTATTTATTAGAACATCATGTGACAACTTTGAGAGCATTTTTAAAAAAATTAATAGATTCTTAATATCTATATATAATATATATGATATTTATTTTAATTTTAAATACCGTATATCTATGGTGCGCCTCTATTTGATCTATAATTTTTTTAAACACATTACAAATGTAACACACACTCATTCTTAAAAACACATATGCACATACCATATCTATATCTGAAAATGAGCTGTACGCTTCGGATGAATAAATTATTTATCATTAAAAATAATTATTTGAGCTCAATCTAACCGCTATCGCAACTTGAACTCAATATAACCACTATCCAGTTAAGCGACACTCGCTTTGCTAACCAAATCTTTAACTTAAGTACGTGATAAAAGAGAGAACTTATAATTTACTTAATTCATTTAGTCATACTATATGACTGTGATAAGTTAAATGAGTGATGTTACAGTTTAGTGGTTTCGGCATTTGTTATTGGGTTATAATTGATACATATTTGTTTCTGTTTGTTTTCCTATAATTTCTATACAGTGTTTTTTCTGGTTTTATTTTTTATTCTATTTCTGAGAAAGATAAGCCGCGGAAATAGTTGAAAGTGTTTTCCGACCATTTTCATCGCGGGTTGCAACTTGCATGCCAAATTGCCAAGATCAAAATATCTGGCGCGCATGGGATAAATGTAGGAGTAACAGAAGAAAATATCTTTGCTCGTGTTTATTGGGTTCTGTGCATTTCTGGCAAGTCAGGCGCTTCACGCATGCGTGGTTGGCGTGCATATCTACTACACACAGGAATATCAACATATCACGCGGCACGTGTGCGTGTCTCACGCCAAATCCATCCATGGTATTCTCAACGAATTGGACGTGACACTGATCATCTGATCTTCAGTAACAAAATGTTGATCGGACACACTACACACATATCGACCGACTGATTCTTTTGGGTGGAGGGTTTGGGGTTCAACTTCAGCTTTAAAAAAATAAGATTAAAAAAACTTTATTCTAAATATAAATTATGAACATATGAAAAATTAAATTTGAGACTTTAAAATTAAAATCATATATTTTTTTGTCACTGTACTATCAAATACAACATATATGCTTAACATATTCCTATAATGTTTGAATTAGAGCCACCATTTTCTACACTCCAGCCGAATTGGGCAATCGGGTACGTTACGTACTTCATCCCCAAGTCTTCATATGTTTCTTCAATTCTTCTTGATGAAGACCACAAGGCGCTAATTTCAAACGGTTCTCCCAAAATTGCGATGTGTTTTTTTTCACTAGCAAATGATGAAGCGTGCAAGCGATCCCCAACCTGTCACGAGGAGGCGAGCAGAGCAGAAAAGGAGAAAGCGAACTGCTACTCCAGCAAGCCGATCACGTGAGGTGACAAGTGGATGGTCCTGTACATGTTTCCGGGAATGACTTGACCGTCACGGAGCAGTAACATAAACATCAATCCGTGCCGTGGAGGAGTACAAACAAAAGTTGCCTAATGCCAAGTCGAACACAGGTCGAGCACGGCACACACACACGAAGTACTAGCAGTAGAATACTCAAAACTCCCGTACGTTGATCCAGATGGTCAACGGCGATGGCAAAGGTCAGCGTTTGGTTTACACGCCTCGGCTGGCCGGTGGGGCCCACCGGGAAGTCTAATTAGACCCCCCCAAAAAATAAACAACTTGCTTCACAAGAACATCGCGGGTGGGAGCGGGCGCGAGCAATCTTAAGCGCCAAGAAAATACGCAGAGAGGAGTAGGAGTAGTACCGGTGGTACGGGCGGTTTTGCGGCTGGAGTGAAAGCAACGCGCCGTTTCGTGCAGGAGTTATCATTTTCGTTTTTTTCCCTTTCTTTTGCATTAACGGACGTTTCGTACAATAACCTGGTCCTGGTACACAAGGAGGCCTGTCCATGTGAAGTTAAGGGCAAAGTCGGTACACTAAACTAGTCAGCGTGCTTCACATGCGACAACGGTGACTCAAGGTGAAGTAATCAAGTTAAGGGCTAAGTCTTTATGTACGAGTAAGTACTAGTACTACTAGTAAGAGTGCTAGGCTGAATTTTGCTCTATTATCAAACAATTTTTTGGAGTATATAGTTAACCAGAACTCATATAATCAAATGTGTATGCAGGAAATTGAGCAAATGTGTAATGTATGGGTACATTTTTTTGGTTCCATCTACCGTTTTTTATACCAGCTTCTTTATTTTATTTTTTTAGATGAGCACTATTCTTTCCGTTCAAGCAAGTAGGCCAAAAGAAGAAAAGAAAAAGAAGCCAACTGGCGTAAGTAAAACGGCTCGGGGGTAATCTAGACATTTTTAGACTTCTCTACCAAGGCATCTCCTCCTGAGGGGCAAAACCGCCATTGCCTTGCAACGAAAAGATAACTCGCGCGGGCGGCGGCCAAAACAGAAGTGAAAAACGAGCGCCACGCGCCTCTTTCTTCCGCCTTCCTCCCCCATCACGCCGACGTCCTCGCCGACGTGCCCTTCAAGAGACCGACGTCCCGCCGCGGCCTCAACCTATATATTCATCCCAACCTCCTCCACCGCTCCCCCGATCGCCATTTTGCCACACCCTAGACATCCCCGGCGGAGCAGAGTCGCGTGAGAGATCCGGGTCGGGAGGGAGGGGGTGATGGACTTCTCCGGCGACGTCAAGCCGGTGATCCACCGGCCCTCTGTTGCGGCGGTACACAGGGGAAGAAACGGTGGATCGAGCCCGCTCCTTCGTGGGTGGCAGGAGTTCCGGCGGAGCGGCGCGCCGGCGAGGCTCCTCTGCTTCGAGGGCGGCGAGTGGGCGGACGTCGCCGGCGAGGCGGTCGCGCAGCTGCGCCGGGCGTTCCTGGAGGGGAAGGCCGTGTCCGAGGCCGCCTGCGGTGGGAGGGTCTTCCTGTTCGACTTCCTGCGGATGGTTCGGATCGACGAGGCCACCGCCGAGGAGGCAGCGCTGGGTTGGATCGACGACCGCGGCGCGTGCTTCTTCCCGGCTCCCGAGGGCGGGAGGAAGAGGAAGAGGGATGAGGCGGGATCGGAGGTGAAGGGGGAGGAGCGGCGGCGGGCGGAGGACGGGGACGAGGCGTCGTCCGGCGTGGAGGAGCGGTCCGGCGAGAGCCGCCCCGAGGCAGATGAGTCCGACAGGAAGAAGGCGCGTGGGATGTGGGGGAAGGCGGTGAGGCTGGACGAGACGGACAAGTTCTACAAGGTGGTGGAGAAGCTCTTCGTCAGCCGGATGGCTCCCGTGGCGGCGGCCCGCGGCGTGGCGATCACGGCGGTGCACAAGGTCGCGCAGGGGCCCCGGGCAAGAGCTTTCCATCTGCAGGGGCAGCTCCTTGCCGCTGCTCGCGGTGCCGGTGGCAGCAATGCCAAGTTCGCGTGGTACGGCGCGCCGGCGGCGGACGTGGCCGCGGCGGTGGACCACGGCTTCGGGAGGACGAACGGCCAGTTGGTCGGCCGGCTCGCTCACGGCGACGGCGTTCACCTTTCGCCGCCGCAGTACCCTTACCCTAGGTGAGTTTCCGAAATGCTTTGAACTCTTTCCATCTGCAAATGCTTTGAACTCTTGGGGAACATTTTCAGAAATTTCTGAAAAATTCACCAAGTGAGTGCCACGTATATTTCATCTTCCGATATTACCATAGGATCTTGAGTAAAATTAATTTTCTGTCTGCCATTTTGGTGCTAAATAATGAAACAATCAATCGTTTTTTTTGCATCTAAGCTGATGATTTTAGAGCAAAAAACATTGAACAGTGCCTAATTTGTGATGAAATTTGCGAGTCAATGTCCAATTAAGCTAATGAGTTCATGAACTTGTCTTCGAGCAGTGCAATGCTGACCAAGCCAGACGAGAATGGCGAGGCGCACATCGTGCTGTGCCGCGTCCTGATGGGCCGTCCAGAGGCCGTCCCTGCCGGCTCACCCCAATTCCACCCCAGCAGCGACGACTACGACAGCGCCGTCGACAACATGGAGAATCCACGGTGGTACGTGGTATGGAGCACAGACATGAACACCAGGATCCTCCCAGAGTACGTGGTCAGCTTCAGGTGCCCCAACCTGCCGCAGATGGAAGGTTGGTCTCTTGTCTGAATTTGCTGGATGGAACTGTTTCCATTTGGCACGTCGTAACATTGAAATTATGGTTTTCAGGATCATCGGAGTCGGCATCAAAGTTGAAGCAGCCTTCACCAGCAGCTACTCGTGACATGTTCCCTATGCTTCTGACGGAGATCCAGCGGATCGTTCCATCCCCAAAGTTGCAGACTTTGCAGAGGACTTACAACTGCTTCAAGGTAAATCGGTACTACTTTGCAGAGGACTCACTGTCTCACTGAGCATTTCATTTCTAGATAGATGATTGATTAGAATCTGCGCTAACTTTATACAACGGCTGATCCGATCGGTGAATTTAGTTGAGCAATTTTGCGCTGCCTTGTTAGCGATGTGTTATTCAGTCTAGCTCTCTATATCCAATACTAGTAATTAGCACGTACAATTGTTGATTTGTACCGCACTGCTTTGGTTTTCATATGGTCGTTTTTATTCTGTAGTAGTTTTTGATAGGGCCATGCGGACTTTATTCTATAGTAGTATGATGCTTTAGAACAGAATCATCTACCTGTCAATATTTTGTGCAAGCGACTTCAGCTCAGCATAGAGGCGTTATAATTTTAAGCGAATCTGAAGTCCTGAACATCCAATAACGTTTTTTTTCTTTTTTGTTTCAGAGAGGACAGATGAAGAAGGACCAGTTCATCCGGTTCTTGCGCTCCTACATCGGCGACAAGGTGTTGACCACCGTGGCCAAGAAACTCCGAGGGTACTAGTGCAAGGTTCAAAGTTGTCTCCCACTCTGGCTGATTCGACTAACTGCGTAGAATTGAACAGTGCGTGTCGTGTACCAATCCTGACAGGGCTATTCTCTTCTGATGCTGCTTTATTGTCATGAACAGGGGGGGGGGGTGTCTGTGATCTTCCATTAACCAACACAGAAGGGTAGATTCAAATATGCAATTCTTGAGTTCGGTCATAGTTTTACTTATTTTCAGCAACTTGTAATTTGTACAGACTCTACCTCAATCCGGGAGTTTACGGAGCTTTTGATCTAAATTGTATTGTTGCTCTCCACCCCCACCCCCGGGCTCGGGAGTCGGGATCGTGTGGTGTTTAGCGCACGATCTGCGTGCTCTGTACTCGGTAGTCTCGTAGATCGCAGTCATCGTGTGCAACACCTCCGCGATCCCCGCACACAGATTGCGTAGGTGTGTATCTGCAGATTGAGCGTACACTGTTATCTCACACGTGTCCTGCCACGCGGCATATGGATCGTGTTTGGTCGGTAGCATCCTCGTCGGCCCCGTGAATCCACGATATTTTTGTATGGTTAAATGGCACAGTGAACTCTGCCTGCAGCAAACTGCTGACAATGATGTTTCACTTTCAACAGCGAGGAGGATGGTTGTCTACTTTGGAGTCCATATACCTGTCCTTAGTGGTGGCCAAGTGGGCCGGACCGAGGCGTGTCGGCCCGGCATGCTGGCAATGCGTACCGGCCCGGCACGGCCCGGCTCGAGATGGGTCGTGCCAGCACGGCACGACGGACCGTGCCGTGCCTGGGCCGACGGTCGCGTCTGGGCTGGCGGCCGCGCCCGCGGGCCGGCACGGCACGGACCATCTGTCCGTGCGGCTCGGGCACGCACGGCCCACGGGCCGACACGCGCGCGCGGGGAGGGCAAATGGCGGGCCGACGCGTGGCGGGCGGGGTGGTGGGCGCGATGGCGGGTCGGTGGGATTTTGAACCGGCAAATCACAACGCGACACGCCGCCTCAACGACTAGTTTAACCTAGAATTCAAAACTAGCCGTTAGAGGGAAAAAATTCAAAAAAATCCAAAAATTTCAAAAAATATGAAATTTCGTCCTATAAATAGGGCATCCACCCGTCATTTCTTCTCACCCCAAACATCTTATTTTGTGCTAAGTCTCAAGTGCTCTCTTGTGCTTTAATTTTTGGTTTTGATAAAATTTGCTCAAATTTTGTCAAAAATCAAAATTAGTTTTGTAGTTAATTAGTGTGATCGCAGAGGTGTGAAGAGCTCGCGGTTGAAAAGATGTAAGTGATATTCATATGTATGTATTATTTGTATTTTGTTTGTGTATTTAATAAATATCTAAAATTTGTTTATTTCGGATTAAAATTTCAGAATGGATCCAAACAATCCATGTCAGTCGCCGTTGTTTACTTTGGTTGATTTTGACCCCAATTACATGTCGGGGTTTGACGATGCCTCCGGATCGGCTCCAACTCCACCAACTGTGGAGGAGGAACCAGTTCAGACGACGACGACGGCTTCGAAAGGATTTTCCGGATCCACGAGCGGAAGTGTTTCGACACACACCGGCTCGAAAAGATCGAGAACCTCCGGTGTGTGGCAGCACTTCGATGAGGTGAAAGTGACCGGCCCCGATGGGAGAGAGGTAACACAAGCTAGATGTAGAATTTGTAGAAATTCTTTATCTGCACGATCTTCTGGTGGTACAGGACACCTAAAGCGTCATGCGGAGGCGTGTGTGAGGAAGCAAGAAATACAATTGCGGCAGTAGCAACTGATGCTAAACCCGGACGATACGGTACGTAGTTGGGAGTACGATCCCATGGTAGCTCGGAAAAATCTTGTCCGGTTAATCGCCAGACAAGATTTACCCTTAAATTTTGGGGAGTCTCCTGCTTTCGAAGAGTACGTTCAGCAATCGCATAATCCTAGATTCAAAGCTGTTAGTAGACAAACAACAACCCGAGATTTAGAAAATTTTTATGAGAAGGGTAGAACTGCATTTAAGGAACTATTTAGTACATGCACTTTCTCTGTTAGTATTACCTCAGATATATGGAGTAGTGGAGCTAGGGAGGATTACCTTAGCGTAGTTGTTCATTTTGTTAACGATGATTGGGAGTTGCAAAAAAGAGTTCTAGGTCTTCGGTTAATAGATGTTTCACACACAGGTGAAAACATAGCTGAAAGAATTAGAAAGGTAATTAATGAATATAATCTTGCAGATAAAATATTTGCTGTCACACTTGATAATGTATCTGCTAATTCTAGGGCAATGGAAATATTACGACCTTTATTTTCTATTTATGCTCAGTCTTTTCTACTGCATCAACGTTGTGCTTGTCATATAATTAATTTGGTTGTTAAGACTGGGATGAAGAGAGTAGGTGTTCACATCGATGCTGTTTGTCAATCAATCGCGTGGTTAACTGCTTCTAACCCACAGATACAGAGCATCGGTGGAATGCAACATATTTACTGTTAAAAGTTGTTTTACCTTATAGTGATTTACTAACTGATTTTGTCCAGTCACGTAATGGCCCGAGAAATAGTGACGGTGGGTCAATACTGACTGAGCACGTTTGGGCAATTGTCCAAAGATATTACCAATTTTTTGAAACTTTTTATGAGTCTACTCTTACTTTCTCCCAAGTTTACATCCAACTGCCAATTTAATTTTGCACAATATTCTTGAAATTGCTACGTTGTTAAAAATATATGAAAATGATGAAATTCTAGCCCAACCTGTCTTTCACATGAAACAAAAATATTTAAAAATATTGGAAAAATATACTTATGTTGTATGCTTTTGCTTTCATATTAGATCCTAGGGGTAAATTAAAGGGATTCTCCACTATTTTATCATTTATTGGAGATACTGTAGGTGTAGATTATAGTTCTTTTTATACTGAGGTTAGGAGTAAACTATATGAAGTTTTTGGAAAGTATGAACTAAAGTTTCAGGGAGTTCGCCAGCAGAGACCCCCTCCTATCCCCACTACAGGTAAGAAAAAGATATAGTGGGGTAGAATTTGGGGTGGCTCATCTTCAAGCCAAGGGGGTGGCAGTTCGTCGGCTCGAAATGGAGACGTCTCTTCGCATGGTGTTGTCGAAGAGTTGTCAACTTATGTGGACAGCGACGCCATCAGGCATGAAGTACAAGACTTCAACGTCCTTGGATGGTGGAATGACCACAAGATGGCATATCCCGTGCTTTCAAAACTAGCACGAGATGGGTTGACGGTGCCCATAGTGTCCTCCGAATCGGCCTTTAGCCTGTGCGGTCGAATCATCGAAGAAAGGAGGACGACTCTGAGCAGCGACCACGTCGAAATGCTACTAAGCGTTAAAGACTGGGAGCTAGCTAGACAACATGGCCAATACACTGCTGAGAACCAAGAATTGGCCGTCCAGAATTGGCCGTCCAGTTCGAGAACCTCTACTTAGATCCAAACCAACCCCAATAGAACTTTGTTAGAAGTAGTTGTGATCTTTGAGCTGTACTCTTTTCTTTGTCATGGTTTTCTCAGTTTTCCCTATGAGTTTTTATATGACAAAGTTTTTAACGAGGCAACATGTATCATTGTATCATATAATGATATAAACATCAATAAATGTCATTACTATTTTTAACATATAGTAAGTGTGAATATTTAATTCAATAATTTCAATATGAAGAATCTTTCGTTTTTCTCAAGATGACGAATATATTATTTTTTTCATATTTTCAACATGACGAATATATCATTATTTCATTTTTTAACCTTTATTTACAATTTTAGTTTTTTTCTACAGAAATAATAGGGTTGTTTATTTTTTCCTTTTTTTTAATTTTTGACGTGCCTTGCGGGCCCGTGGGCTCGGCCACGGCCCACGGGCCATTTTCGTGCTGTGCTGGCACGGGCACGGCCCGGCCTCCCATGGGCCGTGCTTGGGGCACGCGAGCCGGCACGGCATGGCCCATCACAGTGGCCATGCCTAACGGGCCGTGCCGTGACGGGCCGTGCCTCGGGCGTGCCCGTGTCGGGCTGTGTCGGGCCGCTCGTTTGGCCTGCACTACCTGTCCTCCTGATGTCCATGGCAATCAACCAGGAAAGGATTAATTTCGTCGATTTGCCTCTGCCACAGCCCACAGAACAAAAGAGAGAACGATGCAACGCCGGCGGCCTCCGTGAACTCTTGGAGCAGATGTACTGTGTACTTCTCGATGGACCCGACCGCAACGTCTCCTCCAGTGGCGGCTGGCCGCTTCGCTGCCTAAATTTTCGCTCAACGTGCTTTGCTCTCGTGGGGGCAAGTGGATTCATCGTCCAACAAGTCCATCCGCGAGGCCGGCTGAAGAAGCAGAAAGCGAGAGGACAACTCAAACAGACGGCCATCTACCATGTTTTTTATTACACGACACACATCACTACATACGTAACATAACATTTATATTTTTACGAATACATTTTTAAAAAGACGAAAACCAACAATACATTTTCAGATCCGGCCTTAAGGACAGGACAGTGGGGCAGCCGCACTGGCCCCAAAATGTTGAGCCCCACCTAATTCCGGGCTATTCCGGGCTTAGCAATATGATCATGCAGCGTTGTCGTAAACGTAGACGAGTACGCATTAACGGAGATGTAACGACCTTTGACCGTCGTTGGTCGTCTTGATTCAGGATGGCCGCCTTCAAGCTTAACGAGCCAACGAGTATCGATCTGCCATCATTCATATGCCCATCCACTACTCGTTTAAATTTGCTATCCCTCTCCTTACTGACTTTTGATATTTTCGCTGTGATGGCTTTCAACTGATCATGAGGTGTACCGTAGGTTTACATTTCTTTTTCTAATATATTAACGTGCAATATAATTCTTTTACGTATTTGTAGATAAAAAGATTTGTTTGTATTAATTAGGTGCTTTTTAAGTTTTATAATGCATATGAGTTTGACCACTAATATGCTAGTATTTTTTTCATTATTGAGCTTATTATAGATGTCATGTCATCGATAAATTAAACTACTATAAGGTTGACAACTTTATGCATTGACAATATTGATGTTTTCATAAAAATAACAAACTGTTATATGCGATTGATATCAATACTATTATCAGTCTTTGCTTCTAGAGTCCAAAATTTTTTATGTAATGTTCGATATTTTCTATAAATATTGCTTTTGAATGCACATTAGATACATTTATGCATACGTAAAGCATAGCACACTATTTAGCGTTGTATTCATTATTATTTAAAAGTAAAATTAAGGGCCTATGTTTTTAGTTTCACCCTAAGCCACCAAAACCTCAAGACCGGCCCTGCATATTTCTCATCTCACTAAACATATGTTTGGTTTAAGAACGAGATGGGATGGGTTAGGTCCATCCCTATTTTTTGGAATGTGATGATCTTGTATTTTGCTTGGTTCTACGAACCTTTTTTTTGGTTTGAGAGATACAGTGGGTTAGATTGATCTTATCCCTTGTTTGGATGGAGGGATGAAGATGGGATGCCTAGATAGAGTTACCTCTTATATTAGTTGGTGAAGTGACCTCTCATAGTGTACACATTGCAAAAGAACATTTGAACATGAAGACCACACTTCATCTCATGTAAAACAGAACATACACATATTTGAAAAGGAAATCCTCATCCAATGTTTAGGGTTTTCTTACCATGGACAATGAAAATCAAGATCTTCATTTGATGGGTATGGACGGAGAGGCTGAGGGTGAGCAGCGACCGACAAGAGAGGAGGCACCGCTAGCTTCCTACCACTACGCATGGTTGCTGCCGTCGGGATTCACGAGAGGATGGGTAACGACGTGGGAGGATGGATGACAACAACACGGGTGAAGGGTGGATGGACGATGACGCGGCCGTCGCCGGCTCACTCCTGCTCAGGCTAACCCTAGAATGAGTCGGGATACGGAGAAAGAGCGCAGGAGAAAAAAAAGAGACCGATGAAAAAAATGGAAAGGCCAAGAGAGTTACCACGCGTGAGGCGCGCTTGCGGAGGTGGGTTGGCGCCGTCCGCTAGTTTTTCACGAATGAGGTTGTCCTGAATATTGAAGGAATATTCCTTATTAGAACCATCCTATCTCTCATAGTCTCTCAAGTCTCAACCAAACACAAGTAAAAATGGGATGATCCTATCCCATCCCGAGATATCCCTCCAACCAAACACATAATTAAATCATATTTAAAATCTACCTACATATGCATAATATTTATGAGCACTAGAATACAAATCCTAGTAGGTGAAGTCATGCACCACGACTTCACCACTACACTATTGATCTACCATGCTCATTTTGACACAACACACATATAAGAGTTGGATTTTTTGCACGCGGAAGCACATGTACCCACAATCTACACCCTATATACAACTTACGAATGTATATTAAGGTGCTAATAAAATATACCATGCATGATCTTTTATTTATACGATATTTCAAAGTGTAAATTTTTGGTATGTACACTGTGATTGTCATTTTTTAGTCTTTTTATTTTTTATTTTATATGGTTGGCCCTATTAATATTAATTTTACAAGTTTGATTGAGATTTTTTTAATATGTTTGATGAACTAAATACCAAACATGGTATGATAGGATATATATCATTTTTGCAAGATGTCAATTTGGTGATATAATAGATATATCATTTTCTCATTTAACTAAATATCATGTTGTGAAAAAAACAAGGGTCGAAGTAATACCATGCACGCTCATATATAGTTATTATTGAAAAATATTACTATTGGATAAAAAATGCTACAAACATATTATACATATTGCGTGCCAACCTAACAGTTTCTCCCTATAGTAAGCATTCATTTGGTTACATTTTACAACACGAATCTTGACACACATCAATGATTCAGATTGTGAGTACATGTAAACTTGGGTGCAGATTTTTGTATTTTTCTCTACACACGCGCGCGCGCACACACACACACATAAGTTCAACAGAATATAATCTACAGGGATCTAATGGCAAATGTAGAACCGCTAAATCGATGTGAAGACTAGGGCCTATTTGGCACAACTCTAGCTCTCAACTCTAACTTATCTAGAGCCGAAGCTGTGCCAAATGGTATATATTCTTCATTTTTTGAAGCGGAACTAAATGAGTTGCTTCACAAAATTGTATTATGAGGGTGGAATTTGCTGCTCCACTCCATCCCAAAAGACCTACTATCCTTTATTTTTTTATGTATTTACATGATATGCCATCGAACTACCCCTTCACACCATCTCTCCTCACAATTCTTCCTCCCTTAAGCTAGGGCTAGGGTGACCGGCCGCAGTGACCGACGACGGTGGCGGGTGGGTGGCGTGAGGGCAGCACGACGACGGGCGACGACTCGTGGGCGGAGCGAAGTCGGCATCGGCATGGCGACGCGCGTGCAGCGGTGCGCGGGCTAAGAAGTAGTGCACGATGACGACGTTGGCAGGAACACAGGACGCCAACCAGGTGTTCGACGAAATGGCGACGTGGGACATGGTGACGTGGAGCTAACCAGTCTATCCAAAAAAATTTATACCCACCTCCAGCTTCTATAGGAACCAGCTTCCACTAAAATTGGAGTTTAGAGTTGAGAGTTGGAGTTGGAAACCCTACCAAACGAGACCTTAGGAACCATAGTGCAAATTTGATTTCATGAGATGGGCCGCACTGACACTGGATAACAAGTGTGGGCTTTACATGGGCTACAATTGCTCAGGACGTACGGATTTACTGCAGCGCTCTGCACCCTCACGGCCCAGGCGCCCCCGTCTGTCCACGGGTTGTGCAGCCGCTGCTCGCCGGCGTCGCTACTCTGCTTGAGATGCAACGCAAGCGAGATCAAACCTCTGCAGCTCAGTTGGTTTATCTAACCACCCAAAACTGATCCACACGAAAGAAGCCCAGGCTACTTTGTCACGTTTTCGTCTCACCAGCATCAACACAAAAATTACTTAACCTGACCACCAACAGGGTCATTGTCGCGTTTGTTCGATAGCATCCTCGCCGGTCGCCGCCCCACCACCACTCCCCTGAATCTACGGTCATGTGGCCTACTCAAACCCTCTGCCTGCAAGCAGCTATTGACAACGACGGCTTCAACGGCGACGCGCTAATTGAGACGGCTGTGTGTAGTTTGTCGTTCCATCGGCTGGCGTCCGTCGAACACGTTTCCCAAATCCCCAAATCTTTGTACGCACGAACAATCCATCAATCATCCATCGTCACTCGCCGATGCAAAAAAATTGCAATTTCTGCGAAGAGAGTAGTAGCACGGCTGTGGACAGCCGCGGATGTGCGGCAGGTAGGCACGGAGAAATGGCACTTGCTCTTCCCTCGCCTCACTTCGTCGCCTACAAATACCCGCTCGCTCTCTTCCTCCTTCCCCTTCCACTCGTCTCGCCATTAACAAGAGCTCCGGGGAAGGAAAAAAAAAGATTTTTTTCCCCCCAAATCCTTCCCGAGCAATTCACTCCCACCTTTGCTCCGACCCAGCTAGGGAGTAGTTCGCTTGCAAGACGCCGGCTACCTCTGCTCGATCCCGCCTTGCCTGTAGATTTACACCCTGATTTTTGTCGTTTGTTTCTTTAGTTTCTTGGCCAAATTCGAGACGAGGGGCGAGAGTTTGGGGGGAGTTCTTGCGGGTATGCGGCTGCACGGGGAGGTTTCCTTCGATGAGGACGAGGAGGAAGTGGTGATTGTTCCGGCGGCGCTGTCGTCGCCGCTCAACGGCGGGGCCGTTCCGGTGACGAAGCTTGTGGTGGGGTACGCCCTCACCAAGAAGAAGGTGAAGAGCTTCCTTCAGCCCAAGCTGCTCTTGCTGGCGAGGTAAAAACCTGGATCAACGCTCAAAGAGATGAACCTGTTGATTCGTGGCCGTGGGGGATGCATGTGGTGAAGGATTTTGGGAGAAAATAGAGTATTTTTTTGTTGGGTTTCTTGTTGATCGAGTGGCAAAGATTTTTTTCCACTAAAACCAGAATTTTTTCTGGTCCAGGGAGGTTGAAACGTTTTGCTGTTGTAGGGAAATGGTAAATGATTTGAGGGTGGAATGCATGGTTTATGAGATCCAGTTTTGCATTTGAGTCTTGATTACATGCTGTACTTGGGTTCTATTTCTGAAGCCCAGAAATTTTTGCGACAACAGGTAAAAAACTTGTGGTTCCATAACAGTATGGGGGTGGGAATGGAATGCTATTCTATTCCTTGTAGCACTAATCAAGTAGTGATCGAATCGGACCTCTACTGGAGTATAAAGTTAGCAGGAGCGGCTAGTGATAGTGGCTTCTGGGCGAAGCCTGCTGCATTTGTGATATATTGTAAACTGAAGAATATGGCTAGTGTTTATTAGGAATTCTGGTAGCATCTGGAGATGCCCCCTTACGTGCGTCTCATGTTGACAATTCCACTGCATGCGGGGGTCTCTATAGTCTATAATTGTATATTATCATGCCGACTTTGCAAAATGGGTCTTAGCATGCAAATCTTGCTACTTGGTATCTGGGATTCTAGTTTGGAATATTCCTATGGATAAGCACATCACATGGATTACGACAGCTTATTGATGGCAATGCCTTTTCGGGGATCGTTTACAATTTAGGGACTGACTTGTTAGGTTTGATGGCAACATGGACCACCGACAAACGATCTTTGTGATTGCCTTGTTAGCTCCCTGAATCAAGATCCAAGCTGAGTCAATCATTTGCTAGTTGCTCCGTAGGCTGCAGACATAAGCAACACAAGCTGAAATATAGAAGGGAAATGAAATACTTACGCAAAATCAAAATGTTTTTGCTCAAAACTATTTGTGTATTGCATGCCTGGTTTGTGCTTTTGTTTCGATAGATTTATTGTTTAGTTATTCTAAGAAAATAAAGGAAACAATATATATTTATGCAAAATCCAACTATATTCATTCAAGCAACCTGCATATTCTCTAACCTTTTTTTTTATCCCTGTACTAGTCTTATTTTCAAAGTATAATAGAGAAATACTCTGTTGCAAGGCAGTTTAACTTTTTTTTTTATCATTCTTATTCATACTATCGATTGAGTATAACTGTAGCCCAAACGACATGTTATACATGGAGAGATGATGATGTAGTAAAAAATTCTTGATTCTTTAAGGGCTTGGACTTGGTCAAGATGGCTATTGTACTTCCATATGGATGTTAGGATCTATTTCTGTTTCTTGCCATTCTTCTTGTATAACACTATTTGATGATGTTTCTTGTACTGTGTCAGGAAGAAGGGAATTAATCTCATAGCAATTGATGACACTCGTCCGCTTGCAGAACAAGGCCCATTTGATGTTATCTTGCACAAGGTTAGTCATGGCCTTTTTAAAGCTGGACTAAAATAGTGCTGCCCATTGGCCCTGTATGATGTATTTTGTTAAAGAATAACATCATCTATTTATGAGCTTTAGTTATAATTAATGTTCTGTAATAATGTC
This sequence comes from Oryza australiensis, assembly GCA_019925245.2. Taxonomy (NCBI): domain Eukaryota; kingdom Viridiplantae; phylum Streptophyta; class Magnoliopsida; order Poales; family Poaceae; genus Oryza; species Oryza australiensis. Next base: position 427,143 of record JAIFGZ020000117.1, read on the forward strand.
ATTGCAGTTTGGTCAAGTATATGCATATTTTATTGAAATATTTCTTTGTGCAGATTACTAGCAAGGAATGGCAACAGGTTCTGGAGGTAAGATCTGAGAACATATGCAGAAATCTGATGATGCACAGTAAATGACCATATCATTGATAGTATGCACAGTTGCCTTTTTCTACTTGTTCGCTGCCTCATCATGGGGAAATATGTTATCAACTGAGGAAATAAGCAGTAGATGTTTGTCACTGTTTCTAATGATTATATATCCAAATTATTTGATTACCGTTCCCTATCGTAAAGCTTAACATAAATTCATAATTCTTGGAATTTGCTGTTGGCTTCTAAATCTGGGTTGCCCTTTTATTGAAACTTTCTGTTGACTCAACTCTTTCACTTTCTCGAAGGATTATCATGAGGAACATCCAGAGGTTACTGTCCTTGATCCACCAAATGCCATCAGTCATCTGAATAATCGGCAATCCATGCTTGCAGAAGTATCTGATTTGAACTTATCCAGTTTCTATGGTAATCATGAAACTTAACATGTATATTTATATGCTATAAAATGGATTCCGTATTTTACTTTTCATTTCTAATGTTTATACCGTTAGTCAGTGTCTATTTGGTTATCGAATATATTCACATGTGGAAAGCAACGGTGGTGTGGTGGTGGAGTTGTGGATGCATGACTCCACCCACCAGGGTTCAAATCCTGGTGCCCATGAATGGGATCAGGAATGTGCCGCTGGTTTCCGTCTCTTAGAGTATGTGTTAGGGACACATCAGCTGAGTGAGTGTGGTGTTGCTTGTGTAGTGGTGTGTTTGCGTTTGCCGTGTAATCGCAAAAAAAAAAAAGAGAGAATATATTCACATGTCTTATTCCTACCTAATAATGAAACTTCAGTCCTAGAATGGAAGAGACTTTTGCTTTCAAAAGCGACGTGCAGAGCTAAGACGCACAATATATATTTTCTATTCCTTGTGAACCTCAGGATTCAGGAATTTCCAATTAATGTTGCTATGTAATTCTTTCTTCAAACAAAAGAAATTTGTGTTAAACTCTTAGAATGCTGAAATTCCCAGTAGAAACCCATAGTTTTTTTTTTTTTGCTTTGCAGAGATTTCAAGGACAAATATTGCTTGATCAGAAACATTATTTCTTTGCGACTGGTTGTGAATACAGTGTACCGAGATAGTAAAAGGCAGAATTCCAAAAGTGTATCGTCAGTTAAATCTATTGAGGGCATTTATATTTATACTAATATATGATTTTTTATGCATTGAACCATTGCAGGAGAAGTTTGCACTCCACGCCAACTGGTCATTATGAGAGATCCATCCTCTATACCAACCGCAGTTGCCATGGCTGGACTAACCTTGCCCTTGGGTAATTGGTCATAATCTACGTCTTAAAACTATCTGTTTCCTCTAGATAAGAAAACATTGCCAAATCATGCGAATGATTTGTTTAAATACAGCAAAAAATGTTTCAACTTTTTTATTCCGGCAATGTCTTTTCACCTGCCCATGCTCAGTTCGTTTTTGAACATGCGGTCTGTTCTTCAGATAATATTTCAACATAGTTCATTGATAATTAATTGTGGGAGACGTTCTCTTTTTCATTCTTGGAACTATTGAGCTTAGAAATTGTTTGATGCGAAGTGCTTCTGTCTATACAGTTGCGAAGCCATTGGTTGTTGATGGAACATCTAAATCCCACGAACTATCTCTTGCATATGATGAGGCATCCTTGTCAATGCTTGATCCTCCTCTGGTCCTCCAGGAATTTGTGAACCATGGTAAGTTCTGTTTTTTTTTCCCTGTAGCTGTAGTATTTTTTGCATATCCTGACACTCTTCCCTCCAACAGTAGAAGTTTGGACCTAAATTATTCCCTCTACAGGTGGGATCCTCTTTAAGGTGTACATCATTGGTGAAACTATACAAGTTGTACGGAGGTTTTCTCTTCCTGATGTTAACACTTATGACTTATTAAACAATGTTGGTGTCTATCGATTTCCAAGAGTTTCATGTGCTGCAGCTAGTGCAGACCATGCAGATCTTGATCCTCATATCTCAGGTGAGACATCTGCAGTATCGCTAATTTTGGTTATTACTGATCCGTGCTTCTTTAATGTAAGTGGGGGCATTAAATTCAAACACAACCTTTCTTTAGAACCTCTACGCAGTGTACATGGTAAAGAGTTTTATGTCTCCTAATCATATGTCAAGTCGAGGACAGCGTTTGTTCAATGACAATCGATACTTCTTGATTTATTTTGCTTTTGATGAGTTGTCAACGGCACCAGATAAACTTTTGCTATATATTGATCAGAACTTTCTGTTACATGATAGAACTTCCTCCAAGACCACTCCTAGAGAAACTGGGAAAAGAGCTTCGTGGAAGACTGGTATGGCTATGTATTTTTATTAACCATGCTTTGTTTCATATGCTTGTGTCATCTGACGTGCTTAAAAATTTTCAGGGTTTAAGATTGTTCAACATAGATATGATTAGAGAACTTGGAACCAAAGATCGGTACTATATAATTGACATCAACTATTTCCCAGGTGTGCAGTTATTTTCCCACTGCCTTCATAAATGGCATACTATCATTTGCATTTCTTTTCCTCTCTTGGTTCATGCAGAATTTGTTAGGCCTGATTTTATTCCAGCCTGAGGGGAAAGGAGGATACATCGCTACACATACCCGGACTCTAGGCCAAATTAAACTGTTCCAGTTATCCATTGTCTCGAATTTCTGTGTTCTTGTTATTTAACAACACAGCGTGATCATTGTTCTGCAGCAGCATTTTCTTGAGTGTACGCTCACTCCCTCTTGCTTGCGCAGGGTTTGGGAAAATGCCAGGTTACGAGCACATATTCACCGATTTCTTGCTGAATCTTGCGCAAAGCAAGTACAAGAAGTGCTTAAGCGGCGGCTGAAGTGCAAAAGAACAGAGCCCTGTTGAACATTAACAAAAAATGGAATGTAACGGTCTAGCAGTCAGTGTAAATATCTCGGAGAAATAAGTTTTTAATCCCAAGGCTTTGAGGAAGTGAGATTTAGGGTGTCTTCCCAAAAGTGGTTGCACTTACCGGATTAGAAAAGAGAGGAAAAAACGGATAGAATTTCTAATGCCGAGTGCTTGTATAAATCACTGGCACTGAATGTTGTTCCCAGCGTGCCTTCGTCAAGGCTTGTCTCTCCATAATTTCAGTATCTTTTTCATGAGCAACCCTTTTACAGTGCTTATTTCTCCCTGGGAACTGCAATGCTGTGCTGATTCTCGGCTGAGTGTTTGATTGCCTGATTGATCATCAAATAGTCTACGATCTATGAAGGATCTCATTATGAAACTCTTGCGAAAATATTGAGATAATGGAACGAAGTAGCCACTAGCATTCATACCCTCGTTTATCTGTTTACAGCCGTATTTGTTTATTTATTTATCTTATTTTCGCTAACGCTGTTTTATATGTTTGACATGTTTGCTAACGCATGTTTCCGGAGCCCATCGAAAATTTTCTTCTTGTAAGTAATGATAGCCCAGAAGACGATGGCTTCAGCCCAAGAGAGCGTGGAGGAGTTTAAGTCGCGTAAAACGGCGAGGATTCTGCAGAAAACCGGTGCCCTTCGTCCCGCAATCCATCCGCAAAGGATCGCGGCGGCTAGTCACGGCCAAATGGGCCGTGCTCCCACGGGCCGGCCGGGCATGCCGTGAACAGTACCGGCACGGCCCGATAGGCAAACGAGCCGTGCTGATACGCCCGTCCATCCGTGCCGTGCTTGGGCCGGCCGTCGAGCCCGCGGAATGGCACGGCTCGTTTGCGCGTGCGGTCGAATGGGAGCGCGACACGTGGCAGGATGGGAAGAAAGGCTGCGCAACGGCTCTTCGGCGGTCCAATGGGAGCGCGCCACGTGTCACCAACGGCTCTATGGCTGTTCAAATTTCAAATTAGCCGTTGGAGACAAAAAAATCATAAAAATTCAAAAAAATTGAAAAAAACAGAAATTTCGCCGTATAAATAGGGCATGAACCCCAACCATTTCTCCTCACCCCTCACATCTCATTTTGTGCTCTCAAGTGCTCTCAAGTGCTCTCTTTGCTCTCAAGTGTCTTTTTTTGATTTTGACAAAATTTGCTCAAATTTTGTTAAAAAAAATCAAAATTAGTTTCGTAGTTCAATAGTTTGATCGCAGAAGTTTGAAGTTCTCGCAGTTGAAAAGATGTAAGTAATATTCAAATTTGTGTATTATTTGTATTGTGTTTATGAATTCAATAAATATTTTACAATTTGTTTATGTCGGTTTAAAATTTCAGAATGGATCCGAACTATCCATACCAGTCGTCGTCTTTCACTTTGGATGATTTCGACCCCAACCACATGCCGGGGTTTGAAGATGCCTCCGGATCGGCTCCAACTCCACCATCCGTGGAGGAGTGCGGTTCGAGTGCGGTGGCTTCGGAAGGATTATCTTACGGATCCGTGAGCGGAAGTGTTTCGACACGCACCGGCCTAAAAGATCGAGAACCTCCGGTGTATGGCAACACTTCGACGAGATAAAGGAAACAACCCCGGACGGAAGGAAGGTATCAAAAGCTCGTTGTAGAATATGTAGGAAAATGTTATTTGCTTGTGGTTCTGCTGGTACAGGTCATCTCAAGCACCATGCGGAGTCATGTGCCAAGAAGCAAGGAATACAACTCCGACAACAACTTATGCTAAACCCGGATGGTACGGTAAGTAGTTGGGAGTACGATCCCATGGTTGCTCGGGAATCTCTTGTCGGTTAATCGCCAAGCAAGATTTACCCCGAACATTGGAAAGACTCGATTTTGAACAATACATTCAGCAATCTCATAACCCTAGGTTTAAATCTGTAAGTAGGCAAACGACAACTAGAGATTTAGAGAATGTTTATCAGAAGGATTCAAATACACTTAAGAAACTGTTTAGTACATGTACTTTCTCTGTTAGTGTAACTTCAGATATATAAAGTAGTAGAGCTAGGCAGGATTATCTTAGCGTTGTTGTTCACTTTATTGATGATGATTGGCAATTACAAAAGAGAGTTTTAGGGCTTAGGTTAATGATGGCTCACATACAGGAGAAAACATAGCTGAAAGAAATAGGGAAGTAATTAATGAATTTAATCTTGCTGATAAGATATTTGCTGTCACCCTAGATAATGCATATGCTAATTCTCGTGCTATGGAAATATTGTAACCTTTATTTTGTGTTTATGCTCAATCGTTTCTACTACATCAGCATTGTGCATACCATATAATTAATTTAATTGTTAAGACTGGCATGAAAAGGGTTCATAACCATATTGATGCTGTTCGTCAAGCAATCGCGTGGTTAACTGCTTCGAACCCACGGATTGGTGCGTGGAAGAGGTTTTGTCATGCGGTCGGTAAGAGAGCTCGTAAGTTTGTCATCGATGCTGAGCATCGGTGGAATTCAACATATTTAATGTTAAAAGTTGTTTTACCTTATAGTGAATTCAACATGAGCATGTTTGAGCAATTGTCCAAAAATATATCCAATTTTTAGAAACTTTTTATGATTGTACTCTTACTCTGTCACAAATTTATTATCCAACTTTTAATATAATTTTACACAATATTCTTGAAATTGCTTCTCTATTTAAAGAATATGAAAATGATGATATTCTAACTGAACATGTCTTTCACATGAAACAAAAATATTTTAAATATTGGAAATATATACCTATGTTGTATGTGTTTGCTTTTGCTTTGGATCATAGGTGTAAATTAAGAGGATTGTCTGCTATTTTATCACTTCTTGGTGATACTTTAGGTATAGATTATAGTTCTTTCTATACTGAGGTTAGAAGTAAATTATATTAAGTTTTTGGAAGATATGAACTAAAGTTTCAGGGAGTTCGACAGCAGAGACCTCCTCCTATCCCCACTACATGTAAGAAGAAGATACAGTGGGGGTCGTATTTGGGGTGGATCTTCTTCAAGCCAAGGTGGTGGCAGTTCGTCGACTACAAGTGGAGACGGCTCTTCGCATGCTGTGGCCGAAGAGTTGTCCGGTTATTTTGACAGCGACGCCATCCACCACGAAGCACAAGACTTCAACGTTCTCGGGTGGTGGAATGACCACAAGTTAGCATATCCCGTGCTTTCAAAACTAGCACGTGATGTGTTGACGGTGCCCGTCTCGACGGTGTCATCCGAATCGGCTTTCAGTCTATGCGGCCGTATCATCGAAGACCGAATGACGAATCTGAGTAGTGACCACGTCGAAATGCTACTAAGCGTTAAAGACTGGGAGCTTGCTCGACAACATGCCCAATATACCGTGGACAACCAAGAATTGGCCGCCCAATTTGAGCAACTCTACCTGGATCCAGACCAACCCCAGTAGAATTTTGTTAGACGTAGTTCTCACCTTTGAGCTGTACTCTTTTCTTTGTCATGGTTTTCTCAGTTTTCTCTATGAGTTTTTACATGACAAAGTTTTTAACAAGACAGCATGTATCATTGTATCCTATAATGATATAAACATCAATAAAGTCATTACTATGTTTAACAATTTTTTTGCAATATTTTCGTAAATGTGGATTTATTTTTAACATTACTAGGTCATTATTTTTTAAAACTTTATTTTTTTAATTTTTATTTTTTTAAACTTATGTGTTGTTTATTAAAAAATTGTAAAAAAATGGCCCGTGGGCCCGACCTATCCCGTGGGCCACCGACGTGCCGTGCCGACACGGGCCCGGCCCGGTTCCCCACGTGTCATGCTTGGGCTGGAGCCTAGGCACGTGGGCCGGCACGGCACGACCCGTTTCATGAAGCGGGCCAAATGGGCCATGTCGAAACGGGCCGTGCCGGCATGGACCCATGCCGTGCCGGGCCGGGCCGCCCGTTTGGCCGTGACTAGCGGCGGCCGAATCGGCGACCACGCCGCGCCGCGGGCTGTTTACAGTTTACATACCAAACGCCAGGCCCGCACAGCCTCACGGGCTGACCGCACCGCACGCGTCCCCCATCAAGGGCAGGCAAGCACGGGCTCGTTGCGGGGTTTGCACGTGTCCCCGCGGTGTCCAGATTGTTCTTCCGCGGAAGGCCGCCTGACACCTCGTAGCACGCGGGCCAGGGAGCGTTTCGCCATCGGCTGCTGGGCCAGGCCGTTTTGCCGTGTTGGTTCATTGCTTCTATCTAATTCTAACCCTTCATCAGCGACAGACTCCGTCTCCACGTCTCCACCACACATCAAGGCTGCTGCTAGCCTGCCTGCCGCTGCTGATGCATCCAACCACGCGCGATTTGACTCCCCAACCGAGCAGTGACTGACTAGTGAAACAACCGGGGAGGACATGCTCGGTCGCCGTCACTCACAGCCATTAGTGACCACTGTTTAGGTACGCATAGGCCAGTAGACAAGCATGCATGATGCATGCAACTTAACCCTTCTCCTCACCTTCTTACGTCTGATCTATCTATCAGTTGGTGCCTGCTCACGCATCTCACACATCGATCGATCGATCGATTGATTGTTTTTTGCCTCCATGTCCCTGTCTCCTAATCCTGTTCACCTAGCTCGGCCGACACGGTTTAAACAAAAACGCATGACCTACCCTGACCTGACATGCCAACATTATCCAGGACTCCCAACACAAAGCCGGTCACTAGCTGTGCAAAAAGCTACGCATCCTGCTGTGCCGCCCGTGCGTGCGTCACCCGGCACGGCAAGATTAATTTACATAACCCCAACTGAACACAGAGTTCTCCCTGCCGCTAGCTGAACTTGCACCTTATCCCCGTCCCTCCAAAAGACCGGAATTTTCAATCGTGCCGCCGCTCAAATCGCCGGCCGACGACGCGTGGATCCCCCGCCGGCATATATTCGACGTATCCACGGCCACGATCTCTTTCCGGTTATTGTCATTTAGCTCGCTGCTAAAAGTTAAGATCATTATCTCTACCCCTTTCAAAGAAAGAAAAGTAAAGTAAATGTTACAAAACTCTCTGTTTTGGGACATTAGTAACTTGAAACCCCATGTACTTCTTTGGAAGTATAAAAAACTGACACAAGTTTTTTAAAATATTTTAAAATATAACTATAGTACAATTACAATATAACCGTATTATAACTTTATATAATTTAAATAATGTAAGTACTAAATATATATATGTATATATGTATATATATGTCTCTATATATATAATAACTTTTGATTTTTTTTGTCAAACTTAATTTAATCAAACTTATAAAAAATTTAAATTTAGTAACATCTAACCTATTAAATTAGTTTTATTAAATTTTTATTAAAATTAAATAAAATTAAAATGGTTAATAATATGAAACGAAGGAAGCAGTAAGTTCTATCTTACCGATACCTCGAAACCGAGGCTTCTTCAAATTTACTTTTATAGAAAAGGATCGTTATCTGTACCTACGCCTTCCGGTGCATCATCATAGCGCCGAAGTCTTTCCGCTATCACCATGGATAGGCGGCGATTACATTCTCTGACCTTCTCCTCCTCCTCTTCTTTTTCGCCTTTCCTTTTGTCTGCTCGATCATGGCGCTTCTCGGCGATGGCGTTTATGCGTGACGCACACACGCACGCGCTTAATTTGCCGGTGTGTGGTTTCCGACTTGTGCTTGAAGATTAAGTAAGGTGTATTGTGTTGGTCTATTTGGACTAATCTGCAGGACCAAATCTGCACTGCAAATGATAGGTTCTGACTGCTACTGGCTGGTAGTGTGAGAAAATTTGTGTACGACCAAGTATAAATTATCAGGAATCAGGACATTCAAAACTGGTTTTTATTTTTAATCAGTCGGAAATGGACTACAGATTAAATAACAAGCTAATGATTAACGCCGATGATTGGTGGTTTTTGATTAGTCTTGCCGACTAATCATTATCGTCCCAGGATATTTTGATCTGTCCTTCTAAGTACACGATTTTCAAGCTGACAGGAGCACTGGGAAATTCTGTAGCTTTGGTTGGGCTGACACGTACACAGGCAACATCCCAACTTGCGATTTCAATAGGCAGATATTGTTCGGTGGACTTAGATTTTTTCAAAGGGGTTAAAACATTGAGAACTCCCAGTTGCACCTTGGCTGGATATGGAAGCAGGTAAAATCATCATCTGATCTCAAGCTCTTTTGCCGCCATGTCTTTTTTGTTCTCGAATCAGTTTGTTCTTGCATAAGCACATATGTCAATTCGATGTGTAGTGACTTATTACCTAGACCATTCTGTTCTTGTGATCACACTGTGATCGAATACTTGTTTTCAGGAAAACACAAAAAATATGCTTTGACAAAATTATCTCCGGTCTAGATCACTTATTCTATCTTACAACCCACCCTTTTCTTTTCTTTGTTCACACATTACGCAATCAACCGGGCTTATGCTAATCACTGAACCTTTGCCACTTCACCTAATGATGTCCACCTCATAATAACGAGTCAAACGAATAGCTTTTTTAAAGAGGCACTGGAGGCTTGCTAATGGCAATATGCACATCACATTTTGACTTGTAGAAACATGGCTCCATACCTAAAATATATTATGAGATCTTGTGCTTGGCTTATGCTCTGTTGCTTTGCGCCTATTGTTTATTGGCCGTCGCTTCTGACCTAACTATTAAGTCCAAACAAACAGAGGAGCGTTATCCGTAGTGCCTTTCTGAAGGCCATATGGTGCATTATATATTATCAGCACTTTGCATGACCAAATGATTAGCCTATTCTTTTGTTAATGCTCTAATGGAAGAGTGGTTTGTCTTAGCCTCACAAACAGGCCAATTCAACCAGACAGAAAGCAAACAAAAAGATATGGACGTGATCTCAGGTTGCTATTATCAATCATTTGCATGTTTACTTCCTGCAAGACACCAAGAATCTTTGAGGAAGAAAAATAATGTGCAGGTTAATCGTATTTAGGACCTGTTCTGCTGAAAAAAACCAGAAACGAATTATGAACTGCTGCAAGATGAACTGAATATATTGCTTTCTACAGAGTCCACAAACGTATTTTCAGGATTTTTCTCGAACGATATTTGTTCGCCAAATAGATACTAATTTCAGTACCTTTCTTATGATACGTCAGAAATCGGAATTTCTTTCTGCTCATCATGCTGTCTGAAGTTATTCATCAGCATAGGATTCCACATGGCCCTTGGCTGCATTTTCGGCAGCATTGCAAGTAATCTAAGCCACTTTTGGCACATGGAAAATCTATCCTCTTGCCTTATCACATAGAATCCCCTCTTGAGCTGGGAAGAATTTGGCGAATTAGTTCCCACACATGAGTAGATTTCCAAAGTGCTCGAGATAGGTGATTCATCTTTGTGTCAACAGCACATTTCTCTTGCTGAAAACTACATAGGCCAGACTTTTATTTGCTTGAGAATTCGAATAGTCGGCAAACAAACTTGCAAGTTGCAACTTGTATAGAGCTAGATAAGAACCGCACTCAGAAACTTGGTTAGATCATGATCGAAAGTATGTAGAAAAATACGAATGAGTGCAAGTGATCTATACGTTTAGATGGTAATTTAAGAACAAAAGGATTAGTTAAACAAATGATGATAAAGGATGATAGATCAGCCTGCTATATCATGAAAAAGGACAAGTTGAGAAACATTATCAAGCGTAGAGATATTCAGATATATAATGAACTTGGTTAACAAAGGCAGATTAGTTGAGCAGCTCGATCAGCTGACCCAATCATGAGAACAGACAAAGAAAACGCAACAATACGTGGAAGTGTGCTAGAGATAATTGTCATGACTCATGAGTCCGGCTATGTGCAATTATAATCGAGAATGGCTTTAGGCTCCGTTTAAAACAGATTACATATTAGCAGATTGTCGCTACTATTATCTACTTAAATTATAAATATAAATTAAATATTTTGATAAATAAACTTAATAAATAATTTAAAACAAGGGGTATAAGCAATAAGTTTCTTATATATATATATTTAAGGCGTTGAGAAAATAATTCGTTTTAACAATTCGATAAATAAATAAAACACAAGCCAAAGCTATCTTTGACGCAGCGACCGGCTTATCTATTATCTTAAAATAAAGTTATAGTTGAGAACTCAGTTTTAGATAATAAAGAAGAATATACATCGAAATTTCAGCAAAGAATTACTCGAACTAGTTAGGCCAGTCTCAATGTAATGTTTTATCTCTCGTTTCTAAGATGTAAAACACTTCAGATGATTCAGATGAGACACCTCACTCTCTCAATGTATAGTTTTATGGTATAGTTTCATAAATTATTTTATTACTTTCCTTTCTTCCTTCCGCTAGCGCCAGCTCGCGCCCGCTCGTGTCGTCGTGGCTGTACCCGTGCCCGTTCACGTCCCTCCCCTGTGCGCCCATGCCCCCACCGGCGGCCGCCCGCGGCGTCGCGGCCGTCCGAGCCCTGGCCGCATGCAGCAGCTCGCGCTTGCGTCTGCGCCCGCGCCGTCCACACCACCCGCGCCGTCCATGTCCCTCCCCTGTGCGCCCTTGCCCCTGTCGGCTGGCCGCCCTCGGCGTCGCGTCCGTTCGCGCCCGTGGTAGCTTGCGCTCGTCCGCGCCCCGCCGACGGTGGCCGCGGCGTCTAGCCGCGGCGGCTCGCGCTCGCGCCGTCTTGTCCGCGGCCGCGGCCGCCCGTGGCGCTTGCGCCCATCCACGCCCCGCCGGCGGTGGCCCGCGGCGTCGAGCTGCGGCCGCCGCGCCCACGCCCGTTTGCACCCTAGCCGCTGTGGCGGCTCGCGCTCACGCCCCACGCGCCCCGTGCTCCTGCGCCGCCGGCGGCACACCGCGGCGTCCGCGCCCGCCGCCCGTGGCGCTTGCGCCGTGCCGCTCCGTGCTGTCCGCGCCCCCGCCGTCTGCGCCTAAGCCACCCGCGTCCCTCCCCTGTGCGCCCGTGAAACACATGTGCATCTCTCAGTGGAAGTTTCACGCGAATACCAACGTTTTGGACATCGAGCTGATAAGTTTCGTGGGGATGAAACGATACACTTCTCTCTCCTTCCAGTTTCATACAAAACACTGACGTGTCACCCTATTAAATATGCATGAAACCCGGGATGATACCCCATTGAGACTGGCCTTATATGGTAGGATGTGCCTATGCCCATACATCCTACAAGTTGACAACTACTATACAGTTGGATCTTGTGCATTGCACATAAATCTAGCTTGACAAACAAAGAACTTACACTGGTGAGGAAACCTCCTTTGGTTTCAGGTTATAATCTTTTTAGTTTTGGGTTTTAAATCAAAACAACAAAAGTGGGACTAAAGATGTCTATCTTTAGTCTCGATTGGTAACACCAATCAGAACTAAAGATGACGACGCCATGCTGGCTCCACCATCTTTAGTCCCGGTTGGTGTAAAAACCGGGACTAAAGTTTTTTTTAATTTTGCTCCTGCGACTAACTTACGCTTGTTATATATTATGCATATATATTTTATACACACACATATATATATTTATTTATTTATACATATATATGCAATATGCATATATATGTATAAATACATAACACACACATATTTATACATATATATGCAACAACATTAAAATTAACACCACATATCAAATGCAACAACAAAATCATCCAATAATTCATAAAAACATCTAAAAAATCATTCACAAAATTCATTAAAAAATCATCCGCTGCCGACGCTTGCGACGACGACAGCGGGAGGAGGAGGTGACGAGGGGGGCGGTGGTGAAGCGGTGGAGTTGGAGCGGCTGCTCGGTCATCCTCGTCGTCTCGCTCCGGTTCGCAGCAGCGTCGTGGTGGCGGCGTGTGGCGACAGCGACGACGACGGCGAGATCAGGACGTATACGGCATGAGACGACGGTGGCAAAAGAAGAAAAAGAGATTAAAAAAACAACTAAGTGTTGGATCAATGGAGAAGACGATGCACGCCATAATATATATACCCCTAGATCTGTAGCCCGGTTGGTACCACCAACAAGGACTAAAGATATATTAGTCCCGGTTGGTGACACCAACCGAGACTAAAGATCCAACTTTTAGTCCCGGTTGATGGCACCAACCGGGACTAAAGATAATTTCTCACTATTTTCGATTCATCTTTAGTTTCAGTTGTAGCCATCAAGTGGAACTAAAAATAATTTCTCGCTAATTCCAATTCATCTTTAGTCCCGGTTGTAGCCACCACGGTTCACCTTACCACGAAAACCGCCGTGGTTTTCGCGGTTTTCGTGCGTATCCGGGGGTGCGGCACAGCATCCCCGTGGTTTCGTTTGAATAATTTCGTGCTAATTCAAAAAATTTGAAAAAAATCCATTTTATCCCATATATATTATCAAAAAATTAAATTCCGCACGGTTTGCCACGAAAACTGCGATATGTGGCGTGGTTTTCGTGCGGTTTGAACGAAATCCGCGGCACGGCATGGATTTGAATTTGGTTCAAATTCAAATTACGCTTTTCACGGTTTTCGTTGTGGTTTGCGCGGTTTTCGCGGTTTTCACGCGGTTTTCGCGACGGTTTTCGCGCGGTTTAGACGAAAACCGAGGTACGGCAAAACGTCACGAAAATTACTATTCATTCCGTCGTGGTTTTCGCGCGAAAACCACGCTACCGCGGGGACGGCACAGAAAAGCGCACGAAATAGAAAACCATGGTAGCCACGAACCGGGACTAAAGATAATTTTTCATCATTTCCAAATTTTTTTGTCCCGACTAAGGTTAACAACTCAGACTAAAATTAAACAATACATTAAATATGGCCAAATTAATTTTATTAAATATAGGTTTAAAACAATAATAACCAATGCATTAAAATTTAATCAAATATAGGTAATCCTAGATATTGCACCTCTCTATGTGCTCCTCTAGATATTGTTCATCTTTTGCCCCTCTCTTTTTTTAGCTGTTGTCCTTTTTTTTGAAAAAAATCGACCTTTTCTTTTTCTTTTTTCATATTTTTCTTGACTTAGGAGCACACGAGAGGTAACCATAGAAAGTTTGAGCCTAAACAAGTGAAAGACATGGTCGATGAAAAATCGAAGACACGCTCGGAATTGACAAAAAGCTTTCGAGCTCAAAAGGCAACCTTTTGACCAATTTTTGGGGGAAAATAAAATCGCCGAACCCGGCAAAGCCAGAGATGAATGGATCTGAAAAAATTTTCTAATTGATTTTCATATACGGAACGTCTCAATCGGAGTTCATATGCGAAAATTATGGTTGTTTTAAAAACCAACTTCGAATTAGAGGATAAAATGGAAACAATGCACACAAAAACATGTTACACGCGCACAAACTAGATGCGACATCAAGGGTTCGATAGAAACAAAGGGGAAAACACACGAACTGGACTCTAACACGATCTAACCAGCAACAAGACCTCGACCAGGATACAAACTCGATACGACGGACTCTGGAACTGAAATATACAAAGACTATGGCACGGAAGGTTCTAGGACAGGGAAAACAAATATGGCAAAAAGTGACACACCGATCCGGCTTCAGATTAAAAGATCCAACCCTGCAATCTTAGCACCACAACTCCTCTGGTTATCAACCGAGACATAGACCCGGTTGATCTTGTCAAGAAGGCTAATTCTCCCTTCTTCCTGCAAACCTTCGCATTCTCGTTTTTTACGCGCAGGCTTCCCAAACTGACAAACAAATTCTATAGAAAAATTTCTTTGAAAAACATATTAATTATTTTTTAAATTTTTCAGCTAATACTTAATTAGTCATGCATTAATATATGCTTCATTTTACTTGCCGAAGAGAGGGGTTCCTAACCCCTCCTCCAAACAACCCTAAATATCATAAGTTTCATTTAGATTTTTCATTGTTTTTCCTCAATAATATGACACTATCTAGCATAAAGTGAAACTTATATCAATTCCTGTTTTGTAAAGTAAATGTACATACTAAACCCAATGTAAAGTGAATACAATTTATCGATATAAAGTGAGTGAAGATCTTTAGTCCCAGGTTGGTGTTACCAGCATGGACTAAAGACCATTTGGATCTTTAGTACCGGTTGGTAACATCAATCGGGACAAAATTTAGGATCTCTAGTTCGGTTGGTGTTACCAACCGGGACTAAAGATCCCGACACCTGACATTCGACAAGAATTTAATCGGGACTAAAGATTATCTTTAGTTTCGGTTGATAACATCAATCGGGAGTAAAGATTTTAGAGAACTATTACCTTTATTAACCGAGATTAAAAACGTTTTCTATTCTTGGTTTCTATTAGAACCGAGATTATTGTGGATTTTGGTCAGTGGAGCAAAGATCATTTCTCCAGTAGTATTACGTAGAGCATTGCTGATATACAATTGCTGGAAGAATTCTGGTGAACACACTTATAAAGTATTCCTTTTCTACTTGATCTAGAAGAGAATATATTGGTGAGGTCATTGTTCATGCCGGCACCGGCAATAATTTGAGCTACTAGTCCAAGATCCCTACAAGATAGCCCTAGCAGTTGCACTTGCACTCCAGGCTCCAGCACACTTTTGTAAACCATAATGTCGGCCTTGTGGTTTGCAGGGTTTAAAAGTTCTATTTGTAAAACATATCAGGAAAGATGGGAAAAATTCAAGGAAAAAAAGAACATACTTTAACTGTTTATGTTTTACCAGCTTTAGGGCTTCTATGAAATGCAGGAATTATTTATTAAAAATTTCAGGATTTTGTTGAATTTTTAAAGAAAAACTCTGAAACTCCTCCATTTCAAAAGAGGCCTTAATGTTTCTATCAGCACGACTAGAAGAATCGAAATTTCATTCCGAAAATGTACGCCTTGGTGGTTTATATTTGCTCCATCCATCCATGTGGTTTTGGATGGATTTGCATCACAGCGTATCATGAGCATGCATGCTGACGCTACATAGAGGAATAAAAAGGGTCGAAAGCGATATCATGTATAGCCAGTTAGGAATTTTTCATATTTATAAATTTAACTAATCTAATAGTGTTATCAATACGACGCTAACAAAAGTTTTATATATGGCCAGAATAAATAATATTACCACTTTACGAAAACGATATGAGTCAGTCGTGAATTTTCGTCACTGTTTTTATACCTCTGCAGCACGATCACAGAGACATTGGAGGGGAAAAAAATTGGTACGGTGGTTCTGGTATTTTCACATTTTAGACATTTTTAAAAATTTATTCTATAAATAAATCCTAAAAACTTATTTTATTTTATGAATGGATCTTTTTGTGACGTCAATATCATTGATGTTATGGTTCAACATAAATCGTCGATAACATTAACACCGTCCCCTGGCCTCCTCATGAAAAAGCTAAGTCGCTTGGCGTTTGAGGACCTATTTGTAAAAAAACTTAAAAAAACTTATTTGTAATAAAATATTTACAAATAGATAGTTTTAGTGTCATTGACATCAAGGATCTATATGTGTGTGTATATATATAATAGGTCTTTTTTTAATTATAAATAGGTCTTTTCGAATTTTTTTTACAAATAAGCTCTCGACGTCATTGGTGTCGTCCTTTTCATATAAATGGCTTCGCTTCCATGAAAAAGCTAGGAGGACGATACAATGTCTTTGGCGTTGTCATGATGAACCACGACGTCGATGATGTTAACATCACGAAAAAAGTCCATTCTTGAAATAAGTTTTTAGGGTCTATTTATAAAATAAATTTTTAAAGATCTAAAATATAAAAAATCCAGTACGGTGGTTTGGGTCACAGTTCTGATTCCTGAAGAGAGTACAAGGTGGACAAAGCATGGCCATGACAGATTGTTCTGGCATGGTGAATTGGTGTGGTGATAGGGTTGTGATTCAAAGGGCACGTGAAGATTGGAACCCTTGTCCCCTATAGCTTCCTACTAGTAGCAGGCACAGAGAGAGGATGGTGAGACTGGGGTCTGCCACTTGTAGGAACAGCAATTTTGGCCCAAACAAAAACTTGTACCCAGCATTGGCAAACATGGTGAGAACTATAACAAGGTGGCGATGATTATTGGATGTTGACCCAGAAGGAATTGTACAAACATGAAGATGTGTTCATGACGCAAACTCTCCTTGTTTTGCCTCGCTAATAGCAGTACCAACTGTCCCCTAAACTGTTGCTTGTAGTACCTTAATTAGTTGATGTCTTCTCATTTTCTCTTCCTCATATTGATTTTCAATATATTCCATCAGAAAGAACAGGTTGATTTCTATGGTTTTCCCTTGTTATCATGGATCTTTGCATCTTGAACTTGCACACAACTGGTTATTAGTAGTTGGATGGGCATGCTCTAGCGAAGTTAAAAAATATTAATGATCACTATCATGGGTCACCTAATGATATTGCAAGGATGAAACTCACCAAAGTAATTGAGTGTATCTTTATTGCTTCCTTTTTGATGAGTGAAGGATAAAAGGAGAGCAAAAGTAGAACTTTTTTCATAAATCAATGGGAAAATTCATGAAGTGAGTCAGAAGCAATTCCATGTTCTCTCCCGCACCAACGAATGTCAACTATTGTGAAGTAAGTGATGAGGATGAGCACAAAGGCAAATTCTACAACAAGACCTCTTCCACTTATAACAGGTCTGACTTACTCTCTATGTTCCTTTTTCCTTGTTTAAAACATCGACATATAATATTAAATTGACATATTCTATCATTGTTTCTTTAATCATATATTTGTACAGATAATTAAAATTACAGCCATAGTAAAGTACTTTCATAATAAATCTACTAACATAATTTCCATTTTTATACATTTTTAGAGCTTCTATTTTTATACATCACCTTATTCTTGGCACCCACGTATTAATGAATTAAAATTCTGAGGTTTTACTGCACTTGTTCCTTCAAAACGATGTTAGAAGGATGTATTACAAATGACAAACCGCAACCATACATGTTCGCGATATCTAGGAAGGTGAATATCTGGAATTTTCAATGACCAGATTTGCGAAATCATGCATTTTGTAGATGAAAGGTGAGAATCATAGTTTAGTTCTGTATTGTGTCACGGTTCAAAATATGAGGACATTATGTATGCACTAAATTAAACTTTTTTGGAGAAGCATCACGGGTGTAGCGGTAGAGTCATGGGCATGACTTTATTCACCAGTATTTAAATATTAATGTTCACGAATATTACGTATTTGATCATTTATTAAAAATTTTATTGGGATTAGGATGTGTCGTTGGTTTTCGTCTGTCAGAACATATGTTAGGAACATATTTACGAGAATATAAGTATGATGTGACACGTGTAGTGATGTTGTACGTTTATCATGTGATCTTAAAAAAATAAATTAAACTTTCTCATTAGGTCTCATGGGTCATCCCATGGCAATTGACTTGAAGGAAAAAAAAAGGAACTCCATTAATTCAGACCCTGTGAGCCATGCACAGACAATCCGATGTGCGCACTCGATCGCACGGCGATATATTATCGTCGTCACCATCGCTTCCCAATCGGATCAAATGCGCCCCCACCTCCAGGATTGCAAATCATTTGTGGGCGCCACCCTATCTGGTCTCTATCCAACGTGTCACCACACTAACCCGACAAGTCAGCGGTTAGCACCATCTCTTGCTGCATCCGGCAGTTTCTGTTATCTTCTTTTCCTCTTTGTTTTTTTTCTTTTTTTCTCTCTTCTCCATAGAATGAATGGATGGATCTGGTGTCACTGTTTGCTGATAGCAACATCTAACTATGATTTGCTCAAGGAAAATATACTACTGGAGGACTGAGCTCGCCATTGATAGTTGTTGCAGGTACTTGGTGTACGTATTTGTAATTTTCTGCAATTGTCCCATGGGCTAGAATGTGATGTATTTGGCTAGCTGTGCCAATGATTAGCAGGTTGACTGTTGTATACTTAATCGGTAAGGAACTTGTTTTGCTCTAATAATGAATTTTATAGTTCACTGCAACAGAAGATTAATTAAAGTATCCGTTTGGACCACGGGGATTTTACATATTTGTTTTGAAAAATTCACGTGAAATCGTTAGAGTATATGGATATGTGAAATCGTTAGAGTATATGGATATGGTTAGTTTCTATCTCTATCTCTTTGTATTCCATGTAATCTATATATACGAAGTCTCCCAAGGCTTAATACAAGCTTTTCACATTACACAATACATCTTTCTGTACAAGCTTTCATGTTATCAAAACGGATGGTCTAGCCTTGCTCCTAAGGTTCCGTCACTGTTGCCTCTAGGAGTAGCGATCTCCGGGAGCGGCCCTTTTTTGTTTTTGTTTTGTTCTCATCGTTGTTTTCATATTCCCAGTAGTTGAAGTTACGGGCGTTCAATTTTTTTCATCATCATCGAGCAGTAGTAGAAGTTACCTTTCGTCATCGCCTCAGGAATTGGCGTTGATTTGACACCTGCTGCTGTAGGCCTTTGACGCGTCGCGGCTCTGCCATTGTCAACCACGCTCAAGGAGGAACACTCAAAACCAACAGCAGGCCTTGCCGTTGTCAAACACGCTCAAGGATAGGACTGGGCGTTCGGGTATACCCGAAAATTCGGGTCGGGTAGTTTGGGTTTTTAAAATTTCGGGTTTTCAAAACTGATACCCGAAATATTACCCGATCACCTATCTACCCGAAATTTCGGGTTCGGGTTTTTTCGGGTTCCGATTTCGGGTTACCCGAGCGTCGCTGTGAGGGCGAGCGGCACCGGCGCGATGGGCGAGTGACCAAGCGGCGCGCGGGCGGCGGCCGGCGGCAGCGCGGTGGCGCGTGGGCGGCGCAGCGGCAGCGCGCGGCGGCGGCAGCGATGGCGGCCGCGGGCAGCGGTGGCGCGCGCCGACGCGGCGGCGCGCGGCGCACGGCGGCGGCGCGGCGACGCACGAGCGAGCAACGGCGGCTAGGGGCTAGCGGCGGCGGCACGGGCGGCGGAGCGGCGAGGGCTTGCGGCGATGCGAGTGGCGACGGCTAGGTGCGCGAGCGGCGGCGGCGGCGGCGTGGGAGGGTAGGGTTAGGGTTATGGGCGGGCGGGCGCACGGGGTAACGGGTTGCGGGCGACGGGCGCACGGGTTGTTCGGGTTATCGGGTACCGCAAGTTGCAACCCGATTAACCCGAAATAATATCGGGTTTTCAAGTTATCTACCCGATATCAGTGTTCGGGTTTTGGGTTTCGGGTAGTTCGGATTCGGGTTCGGGTTTTTTCGGGTTCGGACTTCGGGTACGGGTATTTTGCCCACTCCTACTCAAGGAGGAGCACTCAAAAACCGTCGCGCCATTAATCTCGTGGATTTTGGAGATTCTCGCTACTCACTACTACGAGAATGCAGTTTTTCATACGGACCAAAAGCATCTTTCCGTGCGAAAGGCCGCCGCATGCGCGAAATGGTCGGAAAAATCATTTTCGGGCAGCCCCAACCGCACGGAAAGATCGACTATTCGTGCGGTCGGCTTAAGTTGCCCGCATAGGAAGATCGATTATCCCGTGCGGTCGACTTAAGCGGCTCGCACGGGATAATAGAATATTCCGTGCGGGCCGCTTAGCCGACCGCACGGAAGATGGTCGTGCCCATTATTTTATGTATACGTTCGTTATCCCCCTATTGTCTCTCTCAGTAATGTTAAATGAATCTATATATATATATATATATTTCGCGAACGAGAAAAAAACATTTAATATTATTTCATCATAAAAGATATGTATATAACACGGATCGATCATGTGTAATGTTTATATACGTATCAAGCTAGTTTCGTCTCGCAAATTATAACATAAGTCTAGCTATAGCAACAAATAATTTACAAATTTAATGACGGTGCTCTTTTTCCCACTCCCTAAGTCATTTGAATTTATCGTCCGTCGCCAGCTCGCTCTCCGGATCGTAGAAATCGCCCAAATGGTTGCAGACATCGCGACGGATGAAGAGGTAAAGATCTGCAACCAAGTTAAGCATGGTTCTATCGTCGAACCGGTTCGCTACACCTGGAACTTCCGTGATCTGTTTAAAAAAAGTACATATATACATACGATTAGGAAAATTATACAAGATCGATAACATGTAGAGATATATTTCTCTGATGAACTTACTTCTTCGAACTTAGTAGTGTATCTACCGTAGATTCTGAGCATCTCACACACGTAGTAGCCGCAAAGGTTAGTGCCTGGTGGTTGCTTATAACACTGTGTTGAATAAAATTTATTATGTGCATGCGTCAGTAATTTAAAGTTAAACACAGTATAAAATGTCGGCATATGTCGAGCATATAATTACCGGCCAATTTGTCTTCACAAGAAGCTTCCTCTTTTGTGGATCCTTAACCGGTCCACCTTGCCTTACATAATTATGGTGTGCTCTGTAGACAAAATAATTGCATGCTTACTGATCAATTATTTAATTATTCGATAGTAAAAACAGACAAAACTTATTAAATGGTGCATGATAGTACTTACAAATTTAAAATGACGAGGAACTCTTTAAATTTTTCGGCCTGTAGTGCGCCGGATCAAGCACTACGGTCAAGTGGTCTCGCGGATATACCAGAAATAGTGTGTAGTGATCGCTGCGAAAGATCGAAGAGATATGTTAATTGTAGGGGATATTAGTAAAATATCGGTTTTACGGATGAATATTACTTACTGCAACGCATAAGGGACCATTAGGACATCTTTGTCTCTGTGCTCGAACATAGCACGGCCCAAGTAGGATGCTACCGCGATCATCTTGTCCCTGTGCAATTGTTTGATGATCGTGTCCTTTTGTTTCTTCGTTTTGCCTTTGAACTCAGCAGAGTCTTCACAAATATGTAACTCGTGTTTCGTCCAGCATATCCTTGTTGGGTTAATGAACGCAGCTGGATAGTTGGTCTTTTTCGCGTCTGCGTATTGCATCCTAAGTAATACAGCGAGTAATTAGCTATTCACAAGTTAGTTTGTAAATCAATTCTTTAATGACATTAAGTTAAGCAGATACTTACAGGCAAAACGTTGCAACGAGATTTTTATCCATTTTTTCCATCCTGAATAATGCGTGAAAGTCGTTGAAATCGATGACCAACATCCCATTTGGGCCACTGGTGAACGCATCATCCGGGACCTTCACGGTAAGCATGCTGAGCCCCAATTTGAATGCCTTTAGGTACCAGTCGTGCATTAGCCTGATTTCCCAGGGCATGTCTTCCATGACGTGCCATGGCAGGAACGGCTTGCCGTACTCGTTCTTTGTTGGCACTTCGTCTGAAGTCCAAGTTTGCAGGTCCTCCGCTATGTTCTTCACTGATTGTTGTGAGTCCGACAACTTGGTCGGTTGATCCTGCGGCTTGTCAGTCGGCCCCTCCCCCTAAAAGCCAAGAACCCTAAGTCTCTCTCGTCTTTGGTCATTAATTCCTTGTCATAGCTTGATCGAATCATCTTTGGGATAATCTGACGAGAGAGCTTGCTCGGACTTGGAAGGCTTGTTGTTTGTAGAAGGGGCCTTTGGGGTACCGCCAATGCCGACTGCGGTGTCGAAGGAGATTGGTGAATATGTTGTGCAATGACTTCAGGGGCTGACGGCATTGGCGAATCGGGACCTTTATCCTTAGGAGGGAGCGAGGTGGGGAAGCATGCCGAGGTGGGGAGTGAGGTGGGGAAGCGAGGCCGAGGTGGGGAGCGAGGTGGGGAAGAAGGCCACAGTAGAGAAGGCGGTGCGGGCGCAGCGGCAATCGAGGAACCGATGCGGGGATGCGACGATGTACCGACCAGTAAGATATCTTGTCGATGACATAGAATGAATTGATTCACCGCATCCCCAAGAAATTCTATCCCTTCAGGTGATGGAATGTCTAGCTCTAAGCTTTTATGCTCTGCATGCACCTTGGCCACCTGCACACTTGCATATTCCTTAGGGATTGGAGTGTTGTGAAATTGTCGCCCTGGTATAGCAAGTCCTGTACCCACCTCCTTTCTCTTCCCGGCCCTTCCTATCGGCACGAGGAGGCTGCACGGCGTCGGGCCAGTTATGGTATCCACGGAATAGGGTGCGGTGTCAACTGACCCGACGCTACTGGGCATGTGTACTGTGGGTTCTTCGGATTGCTGAAAGAAGTTAGGGAAGACTTGGCGATTCTGTGCAACAAGAGAGTAGAAATGTTCTTCAACTTGTTTTGCTATCTTTTCTTCAAGTTTATGTTTGTACCTGTCTCTTTTCTTGTAACTTGCAGCTTCCCAAGAAACCCTTCTTTCCAACTTGTCTTTGACGATACACCTTTAATCGTCCAGAATGTTCAGGGTTGCCCAATGCAGCTGTCAATTGATTGTGTTCCCTTTTAGCAATAAATTCCCCAGTCTTCTCCTTTTCAGCTATGTCTTTTAGACTTCGGTCACACGCTCTATATCCGGATCCTCGAACAGGATCTCTCCCTCGTCGGTGACTGTCCCCCGCGCTGCCCCGCTTTTGCTTCTTTCTTTTAGTGCATCCACAAGCAGGGCTTTCCTTGGGCGGCAAACTGTTCTTCGGTTGCTCGCCACTTCTCTATGTGGCCATCGTAGCCGCTAGAGCCCAACCATGCGGGTACTTGTTCCTTTTCGCGAGGTCGGACATCTTCTTCCTCCGTGCTAAGGCTTCGGGCTTGTCATCTTCGCCACGAACCTATCCCATTCGGCGGGCGTAATCCCGCCGTAGTCTTCGAATGGGGACTTGTTCTTTTGCACGTAGTTAGTGTTCAAGTCCGATTTCCACCGCCTCCACCTCCCCCAATCGTTTTTAATGCAAACTCTTTTCCCGAGCCTCGAACCGGCGGATATACAAGCCACTTACTGCAGCTCGTTCCATATGAAGTTCTTCAAGTTGTCATCCACCGCTCCCAGGAATCTACATTTAAAGGGCCGTGGGTTCGCGATACCCCGCAAGCGCCGCCGAACTTTGTCATTGCTACCTTGGGCTCTAATGGCTTCCCATCATGGTTCGAGAGGTGATATAATATGTCTCCTTGGGGTTGGTTCTTACTTCTCTGACCACGTCTTCTTTTTTGACGTCCTCCAGCGCTCGCGGACGTGTCGGTTTCTACCGGAGCGGACGTTGCTGTGTCCATCTCGACTTCAGCAGACCGGACGACAGACTTGGCGACCTTTCTTTTTGGGCGGCGCCTTGCTTCCATCCGTACGTACAACGGATAACGTTAAACGAGATCCTACGATAGGGATCATAACAATATGGTTGGACTTTCGCTTGCTCGATAGGGATGTAGTCCGGTCTTCTTCAACCGGTGGTGTCTTGGTGCTTGCATAACTTCGATGAATGGATCGCTTGGTTCGTGCCATGTGCCTTCGCTCGAAGACTTCTCCATTGATTCGACGTTGCGTGCCTCGGAAGGAGCTTTCTCGTTCGACATTTGATCTACAGTTGTTAATAAATACAACTTGTGAAATTTGTGAACACACAACTTATAGTATTATCTAATATTAAGGACATGCATAAAAATATAGAGACAAAACGAATGAAAAAATGTATTTATTTCCTTCTTCTCTTTATTAGAGACGAGAGATGAAAATATATATGTTTGCCTATTTTGTCCGTGAGAAGAGGTGAGATTGGGGGAGGGAAAGAGATGAGAGACCGAGGAGAGGGAGATGAGAGAGGGAGATTAGAATATACCGAGGAGACGGTGAGTATATGTGTTTGAAAATTTAAAATCTAACCTAAAATCTAAAATTCATCCTAAAACAAACGACCGAACAAACGAACGACCGACCGATCCATCAAAATTGAAGTCCTACATATCATTTCACACAAAAAAATTCATTGACAAATTCATCAAAAAATAAACAGTCCATTTTACATTTCCATCAATATTAACTAGAGTTCCATCAAATAAATAAAAGTTCATTTTACGTTATATCAAAAACTCATCAAAAAATTATCTAACATTCATCCAAAATTTATCTAATCCATTCATCACAGTACAATCACATCCATAATCCATCCATCACAGTACAATCACATCCATAATCCATTCCACATCCATATAATCAACTTAGCATAATCATCTTCTCGCAAGAAGATAGCAAACATCTACATTCCCGGGGTGGAGTACTAACCGGTGGCCGGCGGAGGTCGCGCGGGGATGGATAGGCGGAGGTCTTGAAGGCGGCGGCGACGATGAGCCGGTCAAAGGTGAAGATCTTGAGGGCGGCGGTGAAGGGGCGCCGATGGTAGGGCAGGCAGGAGGCGGTGGAGTGGTGGAGGGGCGGCGGTCTCGGTGAAGGTGGCCGTGCGGGCGGGCCGGCAGTGGTGGGCGGTCTTGAGGCTGACGACGGCGACGGAGAGAGAAAGGGGGGGTGAAGGGGCGGACGACGGCCGGCGAGGTCGGTGAAGGGGCACGGACGGTGGCGCGGCAGTCTTGTTGTCGGCCGACGGAGAGAGAGAGAGGATGAGGCGGTGAGGCGAGGGTTAGGGTTGAGCGGCGGCGGCGGCGGCGCTGGATCTGGCGGCGCAGGATGGCGAACAGGGCGGGGATCCGGCGGCGGCGCTAGATTTTGGCAGCCTGACAACGTGGTGGTTGTTTGGATTTTCGCATGGGGACTTAGAAAAATTTGGGAGCCCGCGTGCGAGTATATATAGGCCACCATCTTTCCGTGCGGTCGGCTTAAGGGACCGCACGGGAAAATGATCTTCTCGTGCGGGTGGTTTAAGAGGCCTGCATGGAAAAACGATCTTCCCGTGCGGGCGGTTTAAGTGGCCCGCATGGAAAAACGATCTTCTCGTGCGGGCAATTTAAGCGGCCCGCACGGCAAGATATTTTCCCGTGCGGGCGCTTTAAGCGGCCCGCACGGCAAGATATTTTCCCGTGCGGGCGCTTTAAGCGGCCCGCACGCGATAATCGGCCCCCTCTCTCTTTTTTTCGCCTCAAATTGGATATTAATGAAAAAATTATCAAACTGATTCAAAAAATTACCAAAATTTTTCATACATCAATATATGCTAATTATTGCCTATGAAAAAATTTTTGAAATCAAAAGACAAATTGTCACTTTCTCTCCAAATCTAAACAATCCTTCTCAACACTTCTAATCTTCTCTCGAGAATCTTCGGTTTTGTGAGCGTTGTATGTGATAAAATAGTCGAAACCTTCTCAATTTTTTACCACAGCCTCTACGTATAATATCATGACATCCAGACAATTTTCATGATTTTTCGACTTCGTTTGCTATTTATACAATTTTAAAATCATTTGGTCAATAGGTTCCTAATCTTGTTTCATGAAGAAAAATTCAAAAATTATTCTCATTTACAGGATAATGACTCAAGCATGTCTAAACAACATGAATATAATTTTTCCACTAGTTTTATTCTATTTTTTAATCACTTGGAGTTCAAATGGGAGACTTGGCAAAAAAATCATGAAAATAAAATAAATCAAAGAAATATAGCAAAACCAATCAAAAAAATACTAAATTTTATAATTAGGAGCTACATGTTGTATTTACATAGTAGAGAAAGTTTGGAGGGTGGAGAAGAAATTTTTTTCAAAATTTTGCCTAGTGCGAGGGCCCTTAAGCCGACCACACGTGATAACGTATCTCATAAAATATTGGAAGCCGGATCAATTTTTTACCATAGCCTCTACGTATAATATCATGACATCAGACAATTTTCATGATTTTCTGACTTCGTTTGCTATTTATACAATTTTAAAATTATTTGGTCAATAGGTTCCTAATCATATTTTATGAAGAAAAATTCAAAATTTATTCTCATTTACATAATAATGACTCAAGCATGTCTAAACAACATGAATATAATTTTTCCACTAATTTTATTCTATTTTTTTAATCACTTGGAGTTCAAATATGAGACTTGACAAAAAAATTCATGAAAATAAAATAAATCAAAGAAATATAGCAAAACCAATCAAAAAATTACCAAATTTTATAATTAGATGTTAAATGTTGTATTTACATAGTAGAGAAAGTTTGGAGGGTGGAGAGGAAATTTTTTTCAAAATTTTGCCTAGTGCGAGGGCCCTTAAGCCGACCGCACGCGATAACGTATCTCATAAAATATTGAATACCGAATCAATTTTTTACCACAACCTCTACGTATAATATCATGACATCCAGACAATTTTCATGATTTTCGACTTCGTTTGCTATTTATACAATTTTAAAATCATTTGGTCAATGGGTTCCTAATCATATTTCATGAAGAAAAATTCAAAATTTATTCTCATTTACGGGATAATGACTCAAGCATATCTAAACAACATGAATATAATTTTTCCACTAATTTTATTCTATTTTTTTAATCACTTGGAGTTCAAATGTGAGACTTGGCAAAAAAATTCATGAAAAGAAATTAAATCAAAGAAATATAGCAATTGGCATCATCGCATGCGGTCCACTTAACGGCCCGCACGGGAAAAGGGATTATCCCGTGCGGGTCCTAAGTGGACCGCACGGATAATGCACTATTATCATGTGCGGTCGGTTAAGTGGGCCGCACGGGATAATCACATTATCCGTGCGGTCCACTTAGCGGCCGCACGTGGGATAATATCCCATGCGGTCTCTTAAGTGGACCGCACGGGATAATGCGATTATCCCGTGTGGGCCAATTGCCGGCCCCCGGGACCGATTTTTCCAGGCGCTACCTCTTATGGCCCGCCTGGAACCTATTTGGGGCCTCGTCGAGAAAAATCGTTTCTCCAGTAGTGTCTTTTGGCAATTTTTCTTGGTATTTTTAAAAAGGGCATAATCCTTTATATAATAGATGGAGGCAGTAGGTTGCTACTTAAACTTTTTAACTTGAATTTTGTACAAGACGAAATACAACACTTAATTACTTGTCAAACTTAGTCACCTACTATTCATAAGGCTAATCATATCTCAGTGAAAGTTTCGTAGAGTTTAACTCTCCATGCACTTTAAATATGGTGACACATTATTAAGAGAGATGGAAGAAATTTTATCAGAATAAAATTATGTATGCACTGTTTTTAAAAATATGAAACCTTGATGATATTGTCTTGTGGGCTAGAGAGTTTCTTTTTATCTGATCATATTTAATCACATACCTTACAATTAAATAATATACGTAGTTTATAAAATCATAAAATAAAATTTTGTATTAAAGGATCAATTTTATTCATTGACTTATTTTTTTTATGAAACTCTCCACGCAAAAATAGCCTAACTGGGTGTATTTGACCACGGCATTGTTGCTGACGTAGGGAACCATACGGCTCGATGCGATGCTGACGTGGAACCAAAGAGATGCTGCCACGTGAGTGTGAAACGTTAGGCTCGCGCGCTTTTTAACCGCTTTCGTTTGCAGGAGGGCCGGTTTGTTATTCGCTAATCATGTCATTAGATATGCTGCTTTTGTCCGCACGATAGCTTCCAAGCCAATACATATCTCCATGGTTGGACTGGGCTAGATCCCCCGGCCCGTGATAATGATTAAAAAAATAAAGCGAGTGATCAGAGTTGATGATTAATTAACGATAGAGCGAAACTACCTATTCATGATCTTCGTTAATTCTGCATATTGCCATGGCCTTCGTGCCCGGGGTTCTTATTTGCTAATCTATCTAAGTATACTTAAAAATTCATTAAACTCTTTACAAATATTTTTAAATTGTCACGTCATCTCCTATAAACACGGTACGTGGTACTTTAATAAAACTAAATTTTTTTTAGAAAAAACCAAAACATATGACTGTTGATTTTTAATTAAATGTGGTTACCCATTATTTATGACATATATTTATTTTAAAAAATAAAAATCATCTCCCAAACCCTAACCTCGGGCTCACCTCGGGCTGTACGTGTTCCTTCTATCTTCTTTTCCACCTATTCCTTTTTCTATTTTAATGCGTTGTTAGTCATAAAATAAAAAATGTGTTAAATAAATCAACATTTATCTATAATTTATATCTATCTATATCTATATCCATCTATAATCTATAACTCTACAAGTAGTGTTTTCATCTAAATTTTGTTTTGCCTGACTATTTTACACAGAACCCTTTGGTTTTTTCGAAATTAACCCTAAAGTCCACCTGGTTATTTAAAAAACTCAATTAAAGAATAAAAAAGGGTTATTTTGCAGAATACCCTTGAGTGTTTATAAAATTAACCCGCAGTCCCAATGCTGAAAGAAAGGGAGGGCTTGGATGAAAAAGAAAGACTTCATGCGTCTCTCTCTTCCGTCCCCATCCGCACCGCGCCTCGCGTCTCGCTACCGCCCCTCCCTCCCGTCGCCGCTCGGAGCTCCCGCGCCGCCGCCTGGACCTTCGCCCTCCGTCGGCTTTCCTCCCTGCATCGTCGTCCCGTTGCAACGCACGGGCATTTTGCTAGTAATCTATAAGCAAGTAGTATTTCCACCAATTTTGTTTTGCCTGGTTATTTTGCAGTAAACCCCTTGAGTGTTTATAAAATTAATCCATAGTCGCAATGCTGAAAAGAAAGGGAGAGCTTGGATGAAAAAAGACCTCATGCGCCTCTTCCTCCCTGCGCCCCTCCTTCCTGTCCCCATCCGCACGTGGTGCCGCGCCGCGGCTGCGCCCTTCCCTTTCGTCGCTGCTCGGAGCTCCCTCGTCGCGCCTGCGCCCCTCCCTCCCGTCCCCATCCGTGCCGTGTCTCGACTTCACCGTTGCAACGCACGGCACAGTTGCTAGTAACATTTAAATTATACAACTAATTTTTATTCATTTATACTTTAAATTATATATAACTAAATTTACAATTAAATACCAATTTTTTACTATAATTCAACTTTGAAAAGTAATGTCATTTTAGATTATATTTTCTGACTTCGTGTGTCATTCAAGTAATTATAAAAATATGAAATAATATTATTATTATAGATTTTATCATCGTACATGACTTCATAATATTAAATTAGATCTACAATCATAAAAATAAATAAAATGAACATAACTGTGAGTAATGTTCCAAAATATTTAAGTTAGAAAGCAAAAGTTATACTAAAAATAAACAACTATAACATATAAATCGTATAACTAATATTTGATTCGCTTATGTCTTTAGATTATTTTACATTTAAAGACCGCTATGCACTTTAATTCAACTTTGGAAAAACATGTCACTTTGTTTTTATATTTTCTAACTTTTAAGTGTCATTAGAACAATTTTTAAAATTATGAAAAATAATGATATATATTTTATCGTTATATATAACTTCACAATAATTAAATTAGATGTAAAATGATAAAACTAAAATGAACCTAACTCTCGGTAATGTTTCAAAAAATTAATCCCCATTCTGACATTATAATAAGTTAAAATAACATTACTAGATTTGTAGTGTTCATATTTTTAATATCTCAAGTAAAAAGATGTATTTGATCAATCAATAAAGCTTTTATTATATTTTTATTTAATAAAATAATAGTAACTAAAACATTATAATCTGTAAATAATATTATAATTATAGCACGCGTACTCTCTCCCATTTGACTTTCTCCTCCTCTCCTCTCTCATTCAATTTCTTCGTCTTTTAATATTTAACTTATTAGCAACTTAAAAAAAGATAAATAACTACAAAGCTAGATAATTATATGTCGATGTGTGTGCTCGACACGCGAGGACCCGGGGGACCCCTTTTTGGTTCGGCACAGGGGAGCGGTGAATCAGGGTTCGAACTCGTGGTGAGGCAGATGGAAAGTAGGAAGGTGGAGATAAGCCGCAATCACAAAAGACACAGAAGAGTTATGCAGGTTCGGACCGTCGGGGAGACGTAATACCCTACTCCTGTTTTTGTGTTATGTGGAGGTTGAATTACAAGGATGAGGTGTGGTTGTTCTTCCCTGGGGAAGCTAGAGCTGATGAATGAGGTGGAAAATGCTCAAAGCCCAAGGCAAAAGTAGCTGAACAACAGACCAACTCAGGAACCCCCAAAAAGGCAGAACCCGTTCTATGATGGACTTGGACCTCCTTTTATAGTGCAAGGGGACACCACAGTAGTCCTAGCTTTCTATACTCCTCTTCACGTGATGGAGCGGCTCTTGTCCTGTCTTGTCGGGGATCTACTTCCATTCCTGCTCCTGTTGCCACGTTGCGGGAGTTGGTGGAGAAAAAGGGCGTCGTGGCTGCCATGCTGCTGACGTGAGGAGGGATCAACTTACCTATTCCAGTGGGGCCTACCGGTCAGTGACCCTCCGCCTGGAGAGGGGTGGATGTGACACCCCCAACGCTCGTATCCTCTCTCCCACGCGGCTGTCCAACGCATTTAATGCGACCGGACGGGGCACGGAGGGGGGCGTGCGTGGAATGACCGTGCGGCCATACTGCGGTCGCCATCAAAGACTTTCTACCCTCTCTCCCTCGTGACGGGCAAAAAGGGTGATGATGAGCGGCTGACAGACGTGCCTCACATCGCAATAAATGCGACGGGGCAGGTGTCTGGTCTCTCTCTAGGCATTAAATGCGGTGGTTGGCAGTTGGCAGTTGATCTCGTTCCCCTCTCAGAGAGATGCGGGGTGATGGATGGGGGTCCGGGTGATCCCGAACCCTGTCATTTGGGAAAGCGGCGGCCTCCGGGCAGCCCCCGAGCCAAGTCCCCTTTGGGATGGCCACGTGGCCGCCCGTTGCTCGGACCCGCATGAGCCGTCTAGGACATGTCTTTGGGGCGCCCTGGTAAGCGAAGGTGTCTTCCTTCTTCAGATATTATATTCTCGATATACCCCCAGGCCCATATCACCGACATTATAATTTTTAAGTTATATCCAATTTTTAGTTTATTTGAATCGGTGTTTTTTAAATTAAATAAATAATTCAAAATTCATATTGTTTGTATTTCACTGTATAAATATAAAAATTTGTCATGTTCACACCTATCCTTTATATGATAACCAAATAGCAAAAAAAACAAAATATTATAAAAAATAAGTATTATATCACCTTAAATCATGTACATCTTCTGTAGCGCACTTAAGGTGTCACGTGTTAAGTCTTAATTAAAAACAAAACCTTACAATTGTAAAAAAAGACAACTGACCATTTGTTTTCACCTAGATAATTGTTTATATAGATGCATTAAATATTAAATATTTTAAAAAACATTTGGAAAAATTATTCAAGTAATGACGATGAAGAAAATTTATGAAAAAACGGTACTTTTAAAACATGACATATATTATTCGGTTGATATTCTGTATATATATATATATATATATATATGTTTTCAAACACAATCTTAAAATACATGTCCGCGCGCGAGCTACCTTCATAGTATTTTTAACAAATGGAATTGAAATTACCACACATCGAAGATTTGATGTGTGTACCTGATCACTTTTAGTATTTGTTTTTGTAACCGAACTTTCAGTAATTGTTAATTACTAGTAGCTAGGTTTTCGGGCGCGTGCAAAATTGCTAGCTAATCGAAACAACTTAACACCTGGAGATGAGGATGCGTGCACGGATGACGACGATGTCCAGCCGAATTATACAATTCGACGACCAATAATTCATCTATGTACGACGTGTCCTGATAGGGTTAATGATATGGCGATTGTAGTAATGATACATAACTTCAAACTTAAAATATGATTTTCTGTCTTTTTCTTCCATTGAAAATTAGACTGCAGGTATGAGTCTCGCTTTGTAAATTGAGAAATTCAGTGGTGTGCTCCTTAATGAGGTGTAAGACGAATGGGTCTTTGTCACTACTGGAGTAACGAATTTTACGTGCGGACCAAAAGACATTTTTCTATGCGGAAGGTCGGCCCACACGCACGAGAAGGTCTCGAAAATCAATTTTTCATGTACGGACGGCCCAACCGCACGGAAAGATCTATTATCACGTGCGGGCGGTTTAAGAGGCCCGCACGGAAAAATCTATTATCACGTGCGGGGCACTTAAGCCGCCCGCACGGGATAATATATCTTTTCATGCGGACGTATTAAGTGGCCCGCACGGGAAGATAGATCCGTCCTATATGAATTATTGAATTATTTAATGATTCAATGATATTAATCGATAACTAATATCATATCACAAATAACACAAAATTAATTGATGATCATCACAATTTCACATATATACTTTCCAACTAATTTTGTGTACAATTAAATTTACAAATAATTTTACATATATAATTAAATTGACAACTAAATTCACATCACAAATTAAAAAAATTCACGGCCGGCACCGGCGTAATTGTGGCATCGTCGTCGTCGGTGGCGGTGGCGGCGGTGGAGCGGCGACGGTGGAGGTGGAGGCGGCGACGGTGGAGGTGGCGGGCGGTGGAGGCGGCCGTCGATGGAGGCGACAATGTGCCGGCACACTCGTGAAGCCTTCGCAGTCGTTGTCGTGGACGGCGGCGGCGGTGGAGGCCGGAGGCAGAAGAGGCCGGCGGTGAGGAGGCGGCGGTGGAGGCCGGAGGCGGAGGAGGTCGGCAGCGGGGAGGCGGAGACGGAGGCTTAGGCCGCTGGCGGAGGAGAGAGCCCTCGACAGTGGAGGCGGGATCTGGATTTCGTGTCGACGGGTGTTAGAAAATTTTGAAGCCTGCGCGCACCTATATAAGTGGTGATGATCATCACGTGCGGTGGCTTAACGCCCGCATGGAAAGATTATCTTTCCGTGCGGGCGTCTTAATGGCCCGCATGGAAAGATTATCTTTCCGTGCGGTCGGCTTAATCGGCCCGCACGGAAAAACTATCTTTTCGTGCGGGCTCTTAAGCCGCCCGCACACGATAATCTATAAACCTTACATCTCTAAATTGGACTACAAAATTTATAATAATATTTTAATTTGGTCAAAAAATTCTATAAATCGACGTAACAATTTATTTTTGTTTCATAACACTATCATAAAAAACTCAACCAGTTTTGATCAAGTGAGACTATATGTTGTTCATAAATGGTTACATCTCTGTTTTATCTAAACATTACTATAAGTTTCAAAGTATATATACCTTATAAAAAACTATTATTAACATGACAACTCATATATAATTACATTGTAATCCTAGACTATGTGCTCCTCTAGAAGCTATGAAGTTATGGCTATTTTAAAATCGACTCCGAATTAGAGGACGAAACGGGAACAATGCGTGCAAAATTTGTTACACGCACACCAACCGGATACGACGGTCGGGGTTTGAATGTTCTTATCAATATTATAGATCTCTTCTATTTGTATATTATCACCAAAATAATTTCATAAAAAATATATATTGAGAATCATTAGTTAATAACAATTTGTACATAACATTAACTCATTATCACAACATATGAAGTTATATTGCCTTTTGTGTTGTGAGAAAAATATTTTTTATTTGATTTTATCCCATATCCAAGAATTAGATGGAGAATTGAATCAATTTATAGATAATTAAATCGTACGAAAAAATCGATTATCCTCGTGCGGGAGACTTAAGCGGCCGCACGGAGAAATAGATTATCCCGTGCGGTCGCTTAAGTGGGCCGCACGGGATACTGTGGTATTATTCCGTGCGGCCCACTTAAACGACCGCACAGGATAATGCTTTTATAATCCGTCTGGAAAACCGTTTCTCCATAGCAATCATCTTCGGCTGTAATTGTCGTTGTTGCACGCCTACTTCAATAACGACAGTGACGAATCTCCAAAAGATTTGATATGATTTTCTTTACTTGTGGGAAGAATATAGAAAGGTAAAAGGTAAGAAAATTTTACCAAATGGAATGGTAACTAAAATTCTTAAAATTACCAAGACGTATACACGTGGCACATCCTTAATATCCATATGTACTTGTCCAGACCAAACCTAACTTGGTTAACTTTAACTTTTTAGTGGAATGTTTTTCTAACTATTCAGATTTACATAATGAAATGTTTCATACGGCTAATCTGCTCCATACTTACTAACAGAGTACCATAGTTAATGAGTCAATCCATTCTATGCCATCGACAAAGAGTGGGTTCTACAATATACTACTAACAAAACTTAATTTTATAGTACACCATCGAATAACCCGTTTTGTTTTTTATATACCATCGTCGTTAGTTAATGGTTAGTCAAATGCCGTTTTGTTTTTTATATACCATCGTCGTTAGTTAATGGTTAGTCAAATGCCGTTGAGGAAGGAAAAATGACCATTTTACCTCGGTGATAAAATTGAAATTTTACATGTTACCATGTCGCATCAAATAATCTTGATGATAGAAAGGCAAACGGTGTCTTCTTTTCATCAATGATAAAAATATAGTGAATCATGGCCAATGAAATCTGTCAACAAGCTATACCCAAATATGGTATTTGGAAAGCATAGAAGACATTGGAACTAGAGTGTACGCAAGACTGAAGTAAAGAAGACGGGAAACAGTAATTTTTATTAAGGTTTGGGCATCTTAACTGAAAGGTAATAGCCTTACTCATATTGGTCGAAGCCAGTGTTGCCTTTTTATATCAGTGTCACGAGTACAATATTTGAGATGACCTAATCTAGTCTCTGTCGGTTTGACGGCATGGAGCTCTCACACGTAGTCGATAGCTAGTATAGTCTTCTTCTTTGAATATGAACTCCACGAGATTAAAGATAGCTCTAGATCCCTCATATCGGGCTTTGTGGCTTCAAATTAGGTTTATCTAGGCTTGTCCCGGTGCATGTTAGCTTGTCTTGGATTATCTAGATTTGTACTAACCTCTGTTGGCATGTGCCCTCCCCTTCTGGGGGTTCTTGAATTTATATCCTTGGGTGATCCCTTGTTCAATTAGAACTAAGAAGCTAAGTATGAATACGATCCGAGTAGTCCTTGTCGTGTCCAAGTAGGATTTTGCTTCTCTCCTTATCCAGAACATCTTCTGTATATGGAGCATGATTTTGTATAAAACTTGGTATATCATGAGTCTCGCTGAGCTTAACACAGAAGTACTATATATGTCTTATCTATAACACTGACAAAATCCATGAGTACCCATGACACCCTAGGGTTAAAATGGTCATTTTTTCTCTCTTAATAGGGTTTTGATTATTGGTTGATTAACGACAATGGCATATAAGGAAGAAAACAAATTGTTCGATGGTATATTATAGAACCGAGCTTTGTTATTTTTGTTTTGTCGATGGCATAAAATGAATTATTTTTTATTTAATTATGTTTGACTGAGAAAAAGCTTTAGAGTTTTTTCGGTTTGGTAGTATTGTAATACTAATATTATGAAGAGCACAAGCAACGTAAATCATTTAATTTACTAGTTCTACTCTCAATAAAAAATATTTTACTACCAGT
Source organism: Oryza australiensis (assembly GCA_019925245.2). Lineage (NCBI taxonomy): Eukaryota > Viridiplantae > Streptophyta > Magnoliopsida > Poales > Poaceae > Oryza > Oryza australiensis. The sequence continues at coordinate 463,323 of JAIFGZ020000117.1, forward strand.
AATTAATTAAAATATTTTACTACCAGCAATTAATTAAGGTGACAGTATAATAAATAGATATAATCCATTAGAGAATAAAAAGATAAAACAATGTCAATTGATTGTAGTACAAGTAGGGACAAGTGTAAAATTTGTCAAAAAGTTTAACCTAAATAGTAAAAGCAAGGGTAATTAAATTAAACCTTACACCAGATAAATGTTAAGGTAATCTAAAATTGATATAATTAGAAGTAAACCATTATTTGTAATTAAAATAATAATTTAAGAATGATCACTACTACATATCTTTTTATCTATGACAACCCATAACATAACTGAGTTTTGTGAGCCGTCACAACTAACCCATCTCAAACGGGCCTAAGAAGAGACTGACAAAGATATAGTCGCCCACACCTGTGATATGTGCATAATTTTAGAGCCCGTCACGGATGACACAGATCCGTGACGGGCCAAAATAACGGCCCGACAAAGAAAACGAATATTACCTTTGTCGAGCCCCAATACAATCCTGTCACCGATGTTTGTCATCCGTGACGGGCTTTAGATTATGGCCCGATTGAGATAACAATTAGGCCCGTCACCGATGAGTGCCTTTGGTGATGGGTTTGAAGTTAGGCACGACGATATAACCGTAATACCCGTCCACAGCTGTTTTTTGGTGTTCCGATATTTACCGCACTCTATAAATACTCGACCAGACCATTGTAGTGGTTATCCCACTGTTCACTGTCTTGGTGGGAGGAGGAAGAGGGTGAATTTTTTGTCATTTTTTCCAGAAAATCAGAAAGTGCAAAAGTAATTGAAAAATAGTAGTCATTTCTCGTAAATCTAGTAGATACTTATGTACGAAATGTTAATTTAATATTTTCCACTTTTTTGCAGCTTAGCGATGGATCGAAGTTGGATGTATGGGAACAATATGCGTCGTTATAGCAAAGAGTATCGAAATGGCATGGTAAATTTTATAAACGCCATGGACGAGGATAGGAAAAGAAAAAAGAGTGATTACATGTGTTGTCCATATGTAGATTACAAAAATAAGACTATGTATCATAGCAGAGTGGACGTACACGCTCATCTGATACAATGAGGATTCATGGAGGGGTACACATGTTGGGTGAAACATGGAGAGCAAGAAACAGGCAGTGGTGCAGTTGCAGACGGAAATGATGCACAAAATCAAGAAGATGAAGATGAAGATGAACATGACATGTTTGTACCTTCTTCACTGGGCGGTGAAAGGGTTGATGTGGATCACGATATGCTGCAAGACATGTTATGTGACGTCGATGACCTAGCCTACAATGAGAGAGATTTCCTGAAGTTCAGCAGTTTGGTCAGTGATTCGGAGAAGCCTCTATACGCCGGATGCAAGGAAAAACACACAAAATTGTCAGCTACCTTGGAGCTAATGAAGCTGAAGGCAAGCAGTGGATAGATAGACAAGAGTTTCACATAGCTTTTGGGAATTCTGAAGAGCATGCTTCCAGATGAGAACACATTGCCCGAGACGACACATGAAGCAAAGCAGGTTTTGTGTCCTCTGGGGTTAGAGGTCCGTAGAATTCACGCTTGTCCAAACGACTGCATACTGTATCACAAGCAATATGCAGACCTAGATGCTTGTCCTGTTTGCAAGGCTTCTCAATACAACAGAACAAAAAGTGCTGATGAAGAAATGAAGTCAAAGCGGGGTGGTCCCACGAAGGCCGTGTGGTACCTACCTATCATCAATCATTCCAAGAGAATATTTGCCAACCGCAATGAAGCAAAATTAGTACGTTGGCATGTCACGGAGAGAAGAAATGATGGTATGCAAGACACCCCGCAGATTCCATTCAATGGAGGTATATTGATCGAAAATACCCAGATTTCGCAGCCGACCCTACAAACATGAGAGTATGTTTGTGTACGAATGACATGAATCCTTTCGGAGACATGAGCAGTTCTCATAGCACATGGCCAGTTTTGATAGCAAACTATAAACTATCGCCATGGTTGTGCTTCAAAAGGAAATACATTATGCTATGTCTATTAATCCAAGGACCGAAACAGCCCGACAATGACATTGATGTGTTCTTGGAGCCTGTGATCGATGACCTTGAGACTCTCTGGAAGGAAGGTGTGGAAACTTGGAATGCGTATGACCAGGAGAACTTCAACCTACGCCGTTCTATTGTTCTGCACCATTAATGACTATCCTGCACTGGACAATCTTTCTAGACAAACCGTGAAAGAAAAGAAGGCCTGCTCTGACTATATGGAACATACACGAAGTAGGTGGCTGAAGAAATCCAGAAAGATGGTTTACATGGGTCATAGGAGATGGCTTCCCCTCCAACACGTATTTAGAAGGAAAAAGAAACTTTTCAATGGTAAGAGGGAACTTCAGACTGCACCCAAGCATCTATCCGGAGATGAGGTCCACAACATGGTCAAGGACCTTACTAATGAGTTTGGCAAGAAAAGAAAACGAAGCAAGGCAAGAGACAAGGGTATGTGAAAGAAAAAATTCATATTTTGGCGACTTCCTTGCTGGAAAGATATCGAGGTCCGTCATTGCATTGATCTGATGCACATCGAGAAGAATGTGTGTGAGAGTCTAGTAGGGCTACTGCTGAATATTCCTGAGAAGACAAAGGATGGGTTGAACATGTGCCTTGATCTACAAGAGATGAATATTCGCAGTGAACTCCTGCCTGTAACAGATGCAGAGACAGGCAGAGTGTACCTCCCTCCATCTTGCCACACATTGTCCAAGGACGAGAAGATCGCAATGCTATCATGCCTCAGAGATATCAAAGTTCCATCATGCTATTCAGCAAGGATAAGTAAGTACGTCAAATTGAACGAGCTAAAACTGGGTTGAATGAAGTCACACGATTGCCACGTGCTCATCATGCAAATCTTGCCAATTGCTATTAGAGGCATTATACCACCCAAAGTCCGCCACACGATCCAACGTCTGTGTGACTTCTTCAATGCAATCGGTCAGAAGGTTATAGATCCTGAAGGCCTAGACGGATTGCAGACTGATATTGTCAATACCCTCTGTCACATGGAGATGTTTTTTCCTCTGTCCTTCTTTGATATCATGACTCATCTCCCTGTACATCTCGTGAAGCAAATAAAATTATGTGGCCCTACATTTCTAAGAGAAATGCATTTCTAAGAGAAATGCATTTATAAGAGAAACAAAACCAGAGGGGAGCATCATTGAAGGTTACACGACCGAAGAGGTTATTGAATTTTGTGTTGATTATATGGCCGAGGCCGATCCTATCGGAGTACCAGCGTCCCGTCACGAAGGAAGGTTGGCAGGCGCTGGCACAATAGGCAGGAAAAGAGTTGTCCCTGATCGAACCTCGTATTCGTAGGCTCATTTTACTGTGCTCCAACATATGGCTGAAGTTGCCTCATACTTTGAGGAGCATTTAGCGGAAATCCGACAGGAGAACTTGGGGCGATCGGACACGTGGATTAACAGAGAACATAACTCCAGGTTCAATGAATGGTTCAAGAAGCATATTACAACGTCGACGGAACCTTCAACTGAGGCAGTACGGTTGTTGGCGATGGGACCATGTTGGAAAATAGACACATGGCAAGGATACGATATCAACGGTTACACGTTTTACACCGTACAACAACATGAAAAAAGCACAGTGCAAAACAGCGGAGTCTGTATAGATGCAATCCAGGATCAAGTTGGGTCCAGCACATACTACGACCGCATTGAAAGACCCTGCAAACAAGAAGATATTCTACATAAAAGACCCTGCAAACAAGAAGATGCACATTGTGAGGGATGGCAAGCGCCGAATTGTGGGGGTTGACAACGTCGTTGACGAAGAAGAATACAATCAGAATCTTCATGTCAGACCTCGCATTGACCTTAATGATGATCCTCAAGAGGATGTGGCATATGCTCGGTCAGATCATACGAAAGGCATAACCTTGTGACTGATGATTTTGTACTTATTTGTTTTGCTATTTGTTGTAATGAATGAAGTATTTTGTACTAACAAGACTTTTGTGTAAATAAATTTTTGAACTTTAATGAACTTTATCTAGTGGCTTAAATATATTAATGAACTTTACTGAATTATACAGCTAATTATATGAAAACAGTAATTCAAAGGTTGAATTTAGTTAATTTGGAGATTTATTTACTGGCTTAAATAAATTAGTGAACTTTACTTATACAGTGAATTATATGAAAATAGTAATTCAAAGGTTGAATTTAGTTAATTTGGAGATTTATTTACTGGCTTAAATAAATTAGTGAACTTTACTGAATTATACAGTGAATTATATGAAAACAATAATCCAAAGGTTGAATTTAGTTAATTTGGAGATTTATTTACTGGCTTAAATAAATTAGTGTACTTTATACAGTGAATTATATGAAAATAGTAATTAATATAGTGATTTACTGTAATATTGAATATTATTCAGTGAAATAAATGCAAGTGGAAAAATTGTATCGGTGACGGGCTTTATGTAATTGACCGATAGGGAAGACGACCAGAGCAAACAGCCTTAAACTTTGAGCCCGACAGAGATGATTAACAGACTTATCGGGTTTAAACTTAAAGCCCGTCATAGATGACTCATCGGTGATGGGCCCTAATTTCATTCCGACAGAGATGGTTAATTCACTAATCGGACTTCAAGTTAAGGCCCGTCACAGATGAGTCATCCGTGACGGGCCTTATATCTAGCCCGATACGGATAATATTTTTCCATTGGCCATTTGGGCGCCAAACTAGACATCAACCGTGACGGGCTTTACATTAGGCCCGATTGAGATGATTAATCTCAATCGGGTTTAATGTAAAGCCCATCATCGATGTTGTTCCAAATCTATACATAGCACCAAAAAATTGGGAACCCTAGCCTGGTCGCCGTCTGCAGAGCCCGTCGCCGTCGTCCCTCGCGCCCTCCCAGGCCCGTCACCGTCGTCCACGAGCACGTCGCTGTCGTCCCCGAGGCCATCGCCGACGTCCCCGAGCTAGAAGCGTCCCTTGCCGTCGCTGACACCGAGCACCGTCGTTCCTTCTAGCCGGTTAGTTTCCATGCATATAACCCTAGCCCTTATTGAGATGTGCCATGCATGAGTACAATCTGAGTTTGCTCGTCGTATTTGCCATCCTCGAGCCCGTCACCATAGACTAGCCATCTTCTTTCCTCGTTGCCGGCCCCGAGCACCCTGAGTCGCCACTCGCCACCAAGCGTCGCCATTTCTCGTCGCCACCGCCACCGGCCATCTTCTTCCCTCGTCGCTACCGAGCTCCAGGTTAGTCTCCATCCCTCTCATTTGCGCCCTGATGTTGAAGTATGGCCGGCCCTGATGTTTGAAAATGTGTATATGTGAGAATGTGTTGTTGACGCCAAATTCGTACCGCCGCAAGATGTTTTGACGTCAAATCACATGCTGGCCTGGGAGATCTGCTTAGCTCCAGTGCAGGTCCTAAAATTGATGAATCGCATGCATGTCAGTCAGTTTGATCCTGCCATTAACAAGATATGCAAAACAACAGAGCATAAATCATATTGGCCGATAGACCGATAATCAAAACAGTTGATCTGTTGACAACCGATTGTGTGATTCCAGCCGATGTCGATGTCCAAATAACTCGTCGGCTGAAACCCCGACGAAACCCTTATTGGTAGCCATCAGGTAGGCTAGAGACTACGGTTCTAATCATGACTTAGTAGGTCAAACTGAATTGATGCAACACTAAGTATGAAAAAAAACGCAATATCTAAACAATCAAGCCTTTGACTAATTTTTAGGGTGGTAGATGTCTAAACTAATCTAATCTAGTAAACAGTTTAGCCGGTATCGGCAGAGACCCTAAAGCGAGAGACAGCTGATGGAGCTAAATTGAGATACTAGGACTAGATTAACAGAGATATATGATAAGATCGGCTAACCCTCTGGTGAAACATTAGCATGAACCTATCGACTTAACAAGACTTAGATTATCGATAACAATTTAGTAGGTCGGACCTAACCGATGCAGCACGAGATCGTATATGATAATATAATACTCGAGGAGCCGATAGATCTATCTAATGTGATGGATATAAAAATCTACCTAAAGCGACATTATGTTTACAGAAACATTGACTTGATCAGAATATCAGACCTAACCGAGAAAGTCCTAACTAAGCTGATGTATCTATGAACGGTAAAGAAACTAAAGATATATACGATATACCTGGGCCGGCGGGACCTTGGACTTACCCCTTCGCCGGAGATCGAAGCCGATGCAGCCCCGCGTCGGGTGCCATGTCCCGCCGATGATGAACAAAGTGGAAAAGATAAAAGGTGGCGATGCGCCGAATTGTATTGATCGTGAGGGTTTTTTACATGGACCCCGGGCTTACATATTTATTATCCGCAGGCTAACAGAGATCCTAACAGATTACAATTCAAACTTTCCTAAAGATAAAAGGAAACAAACTGAATCCTTACCGGATACTAACACACTTTCCTAAAGATAAAATAGAAAGTTAACAAACTTATCCTAATTAATAGATACAAGCCGTATCCTTCGTGAACTCGGTGTCTTCTGGATAAGATCTTTCCAAACCGAATCTAACTAGAATCCGACTGCTGAAGATATTGATCCTCCATTGGCTGACATAGGACTCTCAGCCAATTCTGCTTTGAGCCGATATGAACACTTAGCCGATGGAGACTCCAGGGCTTACCAAATTTTGGCGTTAACATGTGTATATCTTGCTGCATGTGTATATGTGAGAAAATGTACTGATGTTTGATGCCCTAATTGTTGATGTCCCTGATGTGTATATGCCCTAATTGATTTGAAAATGTTGTATGGCCGTGATGTTTGATGCCCTAATTGTTGATGGCCCTGATGTGTATATGCCCTAAATGGTATGAAAATGTTGTATGGTCCTGATGTTTGAAAATGCATGTTGTGATCTTGTGAATGTATATTAATTGTAAAATCTGTGTATTCGGTGAATTTTGTATAATGGGACTGTTAAGCTATGTTTGGACAATGAATGTTGCAAAGCTATGTTTGGATAGGATTCATGCAAAACTATGGTTGCAAAGCTATGTTTGTATAGGATTTATATTTGGTTTATAATTGCATGGTTAAACAAGGAAGTTAATATACTTAGTTTGGAAAAGCTTTAAAAGCAATTTCATAGATTTATAAATAAATTCAAAGATTTATTTTTCTCCCTTTCTCATATCTTTCAAAAAAAATTCAAATATTTATAATCATCCCTTTTTCCTCCCTTTCTCATCTCTTTCAAAAATACTTTCAAATATTTATAATCCTTCTGGTCATTATGCTAAAGTGGAGCAAATGCCGCTACATAAATTCCAAGATGAGTAAGACGTATGACTGGATCCCGATCCAACAAGCAATCAATGAAGCGTGGGGAATATATGTGGAGAAAGGAGGGCGTCATAGCAATTTTCAACAAACCCTCATCCACAAAAAGGACACCCCGTCAAACAGCAAGTAGGCGATCAGTGCGGGTTCTATGTGTGCCACAACATGCGATTCCTGCGCAACAACAAGTTCCAGACTATGACCGAATTTGAGATTTATGATCTCATTTGTGATATGTACTAACTACTTCGAATTATATATATATTGATCGACTAATTTCAAACTATGTACATGTAGAAAAATATATCCAAGTCTGCGGCTACTAGCTTTGACGGGATTAGAGAAGAAATAACAGGCTTTATAGTTCATGACATATTAAATCCCAAGGGAATGTTTACACTACAAATACAAGGTTAAAGACACATGAAATAACATACTAGCTCTTTTGAACATTTTGTAATTAATGACAAATACATGTAAATATTTATCACTTCTGATTTAAATTACAATTTTGTCAAATATGTTTTATACTTGCAATGTGAAATATGTGTGAATAATGGATGTGAATAGATTTATGAGAATGTTAGATGTATATGAATGTGTGTGAAATATATATCTGTTCTATCATTTCTACAGGGGTTTGGCTAACAAAGGCCTGAGTCTAGCCAAAAAAATAATTTTTTTGGGAAAAACTCATCGGCGACGGGCTTTAAATTAAGCCCGATGGAGATGTTAGTCATCAGCGATGGGTTTAAGTAAAAGGTCGATTGAGATGTAAGTCATTCCTGACGGACACAAAACACAACCTGTTTGAGATTATCTCATCGGTGTCGGGCTTTTGTTTGACTGGTCTTATGGGTCAAACATATCGGTGATGAGCTGTAGTTTAGGCCCGACAAAGATAAGAGCGTCGGTGACGGGCGTTTGTCCGACAGAGATGACTACTCACATCAGTGACCTTTGCGCCGTGACGGACGCTATACCCAACACAGATGAGGGTTATCGTCCGATTAAGATGAGGATGACCGAACTAGTGGATGAAGATATATCTCTACTAACTTTAAAAGTAAAACCGTCCTACTTATGTCCCCTCCTCCCACCTTGCGCACAGTACTCGCACGCATAGCATACTTAGCTAACTAATGGATCCTCGGGCACGTTCAGGCCCGACAGAGAGAAGGACGAGCGTCCTACTTATGTCCCCTCCTCCCACCTTGCGCACAGTACTCGCACGCATAGCATACTTAGCTAACTACTGGATCCTCGGGCACGTTCAGGCCCGACAGAGAGAAGGACGAGCTAACGCTCGTCCTCCAAAACCCAGAGCACCCGGGGCGTACGCGAGGAAAAGGCGTCGTCCCCTGGAAATACGGGTTCCAAGCAGATGTCGACACATACAGGAGCCGAATGAGGTCAAAGCGGGAGAATGATGCTAGATTCGCTGAGATGGAAATGAAGCTCTCGCAGATCGATCAGATTGTAGACGAAAGGGTGGCCCTAAGGTTGGCTGAGGAGCAGAGCCAGTGGGTTAGCCAATAGCCGGATCCAGCAACAACCGCACAACTCTAATAGCAGCGCAGCAGCTGTGCGTCTACTGGAAATGAAGGCGAGCTGGCCCCACAAGCTCAACCGGGTCCGCCATGCCCCGTGGATGACATCACACAGCGGACCCCGTGTGAGCTACACATCCCGCTGAAAAACGTAACAATAAAGGTATGTTCATACTTTTATGATGTACGTATATTTTCTTGAATAACTTGTCAATCAACGTTCATTACTAACTAATAAGCAATCTTCTCGAATAGGTCGCGTCGGGCATGGCTATTCCAGTAGCCCGAGATGACACCTACCACTCCTGACCCGTTCCACCTTCGTACTCGAAGGTTGAAATTGAACAGGTGGAACGCGGCTATGAAGATTTGGAGCTGGATATCCCCGGAGGAGACGAGGAGACGACGCTAGGAGAAACGGCTCATGGAATATTTCTCTGGAGGAAGATCTTCATAAAATTCTCCGGACGAACAATGTCTCCTATCGTTCCACCGCCCTCGCCTCCACGTGGGCCGTCTCCTCCGCCTCCTTTGCCGCCTCTACCTTCTCCGTCTCCTGCGTCACCTCCACGAGCACCGACTCCTAAACGGCCGTCTCCAACTCCACCGCCTTCCAACCCTCCTTCGTCGCCACAACGAGCACCGACTCCTAAACCGTCATCATCCAAGAGCGCGCCGTCAATATCAAGCGGTCGTCCAAGAAAGACTCAGAGAATTGAGAAGACGCCGCCACCCGCACCAAAGCGGTCGGCTGCTGGCAGGGCGAAGAAAGCGGGCAAAGATGTACCCCAGCTTGACATGCAGCCATAGAAGCCTCTGGTGTTCAGCACGATTCAAAATATTAGACCTGATTTAAGACAATTCATGCAAGAAGCTGGAATTAATATGGATCAATTACACGGGCGTGCACCCCTGGCGAAGGCTCCGCTTAAATACAAGTTCAACCTTGGAAAGCCTCTCGTCAAGCCAGATCTCATGAAAAGGCTTCCAACTCAGATGTACCGCTTCCATCAGTGGTACATGCAGCGATCCAGCAAGGGTGAAGACATGATAACATGCAAATATTCAATTGACTACTTCTTCGATGGAGATGACTACCTCTATCTCTGATTCAAAGATATATTCGACCTGTACCAACTTGATGCCCTCGACATCTCACTTCTAACCGCGCGGGTTTTGTAAGTATCTCCCTGTTATTTCGTTTCTTACCTCCTTGAATTTAGCTGACTAAAATTCTTTTTAATCGTTGTAGAATGGTGATCCAATACTGCAACAAGCACGAATGCACCAAGCATGGATTCATGGATCCACGCAAAATCAACGGCCCATTGGTTGATCAGTTTTCTAATGACACCGTGGACAACATATACAACACGCTTGTGAAGCAACCCTTTCGGTCCTTCATCCTTCTGCCCTACAATACTGCGTAAGTTTTTTTCTTTCTTTCCGAACCAATTTCAATCCCGTGCATACATAAAGTTTCATATATGTCATCTAAATCAATTTACAGATTCCACTGGATTCTGTTAGTACTTGACATGGGTCAGTCGAGATCCATGTCTTTGACTCAATGGATAAACCAGTCCACGTACTCTGACATATTTGAACTGTTTAACAGGTAATGCCATCTTACTTTCTATTGCATGTATGCGGTTCTCGGATAATTACGTGATAACTTTTAACTGCACGTAGGGCATGGGAACGATTTCGGGTCAATGTTCGCGGAAATTGGAAAGATAAGCTCTGTGCGGATGAAGTTTCCAGTGAGTAACATGCCTGCTCCTAATTTGAGTTGAATCATTATTATGTTCTAAAATATGAAATGCATATTAAATCTGTCATCATTTCTCTTTTAGTGTGCAAAACAGTCGCATGACACCAACCTATGTGGATATTACGTCTGCGACTACATCCACCGCTTTGTGACCGAAGTCAAAACTGTCGATGATCTAGATATACGTATAACAGCAATTCATACATTACGTCTCGATTTCTTATTCACTTCATATATTTATTTCTCGTTTATTCTAATTAATGATAGCTTATGCGAGTAAGAGACGACCTCCCCCACGAGACTTTCATACAAGCCGCTCAGGAAGATTTGATGAGATTTATTAACGAGGAGGTCGTTGATCCCGTGGGGGAGTTCTTCATTAGTTTTAGTAGCCAAACCACTCCATCCACATCAAAGTAGATTAGAGACAATTTTTTATAAGCTAGCTAGGAAACATGTATAAATATTGTACATATTTTGATAATATATGTATATTTCCTTTCTTAAGTTCATTTAAATGTAGGTAAATTATATATTTATACATATATATAATGTTGCATATATATATATGTAATATAATATATATGTGTAATATATATATAGCAGTACTGCTGGAGAAAGGGCAAATTAAAAAAATAAAAAAAATCTTTAGTCCCGACCGGGACTAAAGATGACGGAGCCGGTCACGTGGCTCTGCCATCTTTAGTCCCGGTTGGTGGCTTCAACCGGGACTAAAGATGCATCTCTAGTCCCGGTTATTTAACCGGGACTATAGGTCGCCTATCTCTAGTCCCGGATTCGTAGTCCCAGTTTGACAACCGAGACTACTGAGGGTTACCAACCAGGACTAGTGTGACTTTCTTTAGTAGTGAATCTATCTACTTATATGTGTCTGGTCTATTAGGGTATATAAGTTACTAGTAGTACTAACATGCGAGTTAATATGTACTATTCTCCCAACCAAACTGCCGTACAGCCACGACAACGTTTTTTATGTGCATGGTAACATGGTATAGTTTAATTAGCTGTGTCAACTGATCCACGGAAAAGCTCAAGCAGTATATATATGCATGTTTTTAGTGTGATCGAACGTACGACTTCCTTAGTGAGAAGGTACAAGAGAAGTTTCACATAGCTTTTTCAAGTCTTAATGCTTGTGGTACATCTTTGTAATGCTCATCGAAGTGTAATTTTTAGTTTTCCAACATGATTAAGCCATGCTGTTGTAGTAATTAAATCGTCAGTACGCTCATCGTCCTTTCTCGCACGTAGTTTAGGATTTGACAAGTAACAATTGTTATAATATGGATTTGACAGGTAACTATTGTTACATTACGGTAAAACGATGATTAACCTTCTGAACATTTAGTTATTGATCATCTTAACACTTGTTTGATGATAATATATGAACAATATTTGTTAACGATGTTCAGCTGAAGCCTAATCCTCGAGACAATAATTATGAGTAATTCTCCCCAATCAACATAGCATCTAGCCGTTATGATTTCATGGTCTCATCGCCATTCTTTTCCTGCATGTCATTTTTTTCCTGCATGTCTACGCGATATTATTGTCATTATGGTTATATTATGGTTCCCTCTCGAAGGGTTACCGGGTTATAGAGTTTGACTCTAACTCCGTCCCCACCACATATTTCAACTACAAGTCCAATCGTAATTAAATAGGACTAGTATATTCCATAGTTATTATAACAAACTTCATCTTCACAAATATGCATCACCTAAAAGTCATAAAATCACCATGCCAATTCATCAGTCCTCTAGCCTTGGGTTGTCCTCTTTTGCGGCTTCATAACGAGCCATTTAACAAGCCTACACTCATCGGCATCAAAGAGACTCCGATGTCTCAGTAACTTCTTCCTTTGAACTTCACCTGCAACAATGTTCTATCTTCTCTTTTATCATCATAGTCGTCTTGCCAAGCAAAAAGTACTCCTGCTTAGCTGACACATCTTAGACTCCTCAAAGACCATGTTCACCTTCATCTTCCGTCTTAAATTTTGTTCTTTTATTGCATGGCTAAATAACAAGTGTCATCACCAAATAGACAAATCAAACTCACTAGACTATTGAATTGAACCTTCCTTAACGTCTTATGCACCAAGCTAACAAATCCAACATCAATGCTTTTCGCATCCTTAGAGTGAATCCATAATACTTTCAAAAAATATAGTTGCCTTGAATCATCTGAAGAGGTTACCACAGCAGCCTTGTCGTTCCTCATCAATGACGCAGATTTCCACATATCCCATCATGTGCACTACAGCTACAACTCCCTTTTCAATGACGCAAATTTTCATATATCACCTTTCGTTATGGCATGTGTGCGTCAGGCACGCTACCCCTCCAATTTATTCGATCGCCTTTGGCCACCCTGGCCTCGTCTTCTGGCCACGCTCCACCATCATTGGTCTAATCATGAGTGAGATTGTTGCCTCCACAACATCCTCATTGTCACCATCGATTTCATTGCTATGATCAACGATCTCATGTCGATGCTCGATCTCACCTCGTATTTTCTCCTCCACATGTCTTCTTTATCCAATGCTGAAATCTTCGGCTTTGATACTACTTGTTATAAAAGGTCGATATCACTTGATACCACTCTCACCTTGTGTATGTACGCTATATTGTTACCGTCATGGTTACATTGTAACGTCCTCTCCCCCACACTTTATTTAAAGGGTTATCGGGTTACGAGGCTGACTTTAACTTCACCTACTACAACCTATTCCAGCTCTAAGTCATCAAACTGTAACCAAATAAAACTGGTATATTTGACACATATTCTAACGACTACAACATGTATCTTGGAGATTAATTCTTTTTTACGGAAAAAGCACATACATACACCAATAAACATAATAGTGAATACGCCTTGTCAAATTACTAGAAAAAGGCTAACGATAAATCTAGACTAAACTACTCCCCTGTTTTGTTTTGGACAGAGGTAAGGTCAAACTTTACAATATTTGACTATAAATATTTTTTAAAATATTTGTCTTATAAATATGAAGACCATAAATATAGATTAGTTTTAGAAAGTACTTCAACAAAGTCATATAATTGTTGCTATATAAATTATAATAGAAAATAGTGGTTAAAGTTGCTTTTGAAGACCGTATCCTTGTAAAAAGACCAAAATAACAAGTATTATCAATGGGAGTAATTTAGATCATGTTAAAAGCAAGCCCACGGGTTGCATGCATGATTGCGTGCATCAGAATTTAAACAAAGCGATGAAGTCACATATATGACCACGACTCTAGCATCGTATTTTTGGCGCTTTCACACGTGCTTCAGCTTTTTAATTTATCAAACACAACCAAATTTCAAATTTTAAAAGTTAATTTTGGAGATGATCTTGATGTTTCTTTTATCATAATTTATTTTATAACTTTGACTTTTAAATTGCTAAGAACATATACATATAAAAGTTTTATACATAAATTATTTTTTATTGTTAATAATTGTTACGGCTTATAATCAACTCTTTAGGTGAGATGATGGGACTGAGAGTATAGTTTGGTTAGACCGCGTTGGTTGGAAGCTGGCCATGAGACATCGATCTGATGGTGATCATATCATTGCGCCCATTCTGGTCATTGAAAGAAGCCCATTTCATGGTACAAAGTACTGTGATAATACGTACATATCTCATCATGCAACATATCCATGGCTGGCTCTCTCAAGATAGATTGGCCACATCAGCACACTATTGTGAAAAGTTAGGGGAGCAAGGCCAAAATGGCCAGGTAGTGCCCAAAGTACATCCCAAATCCCCCAGTACTGGTTATAATGTCATACCCTCTGCGTTCTAAAAAACCTCAACCTAGATAAAAGATATAATCCCTCCTAGTATAATGAATTTGACATTTCTCTATCCAGATTCGTTATGTGAAGGGGTCACATTCCCTTCTATGTTGAGTTTTTTTAATAGAGGGAGAATGTGTAATGTATTAGGCCCCACATCATCTTGTTTTTCCCTTGTGAGAGAGACACCGAGGGGCCGTGGTGCATTTAGCCACACCCCCTTTGTCTCCATTAGTTGGAGCGTCCTTCTCTCTTGCCAATGCAATGCCATCCATCTCTCTTGGTGTTAATGCAAATCAACGGCTCAATGCATGCTAGGGGCAAATATTGGGAGACAGGCAAATATTGGGAGATCTTCCTATGCATTCATGCATGCCAACAACGATGGCACCATTGCAGCGCGGGTAGAAATGGCGATATCAGCTGACGGGGGAAGCCCAACATCTCATGTACATGTGAACTTGAAGGACTCTGACCCACGCCCTACACATGCATCTTTAGTCATCAGGTTCCAATCATGAATGCACAGAGAATCTGTTTGATCGATACGGTGTACGTCACTCGATGATATGATCATTCGTGGTGCACTTATATATATATATATATATATATATATATATATATATATATATATATATATATATATATATATATATATATATATATATATATATATATATATGCTCTATGTGCGCGCGCGCCCCATCCCGCGTGGCATGACAGAATCTCTAATTTGAAAACTCAAATTGAAAATCCGAACCGTTCAAATTATTCTACATATTAATATCGCCTTGTATACCAAATTTTATATTTTTTTTAATTTTTTTACTATTTTATCAGATAGGTCAAAGATGCATAGTAATTAACCAAGATTGCATATATATATATGTATATATATTTCGCATGAGAAAAAAGACATTTAATTATATTATTTTTTATAAAAGATATAAATATGTACACATCATGCAAAGTTTATATACATATCAAGTTTCGTCTCACAAATTAGAGTAGTACTCGCAATTTACATATGGTCTTTTTCCCACTCCCTAAGCCTTCTGAATTTATCGTTCGACGCAAGCTCGCTCTCCGGATCGTAGAAATCGCCCAAATGGTTGCAGACATCGCGATGGATGAAGCGGCAAATATTTGCAACCAAGTTGAGCATTGTTTGATTGTCAAACCGGTTCGCTACAACTGGAACGGACTCAATCTGTTTAAGAAAAAAATACACATAGATACGATTAGGAAAATTATACAAGATCGATCTTAATGTGTAGAAAGATATTTTCTCTGAACTTACATGTTCAAACTTTGTAGTGTATCTCCTGTAGACTCTTAGCATCTCACATACATAGTAGCCGCATAGGCTAGTGCCTGGTGGTTGCTTATAACACTGTGTTGAATAAAATTGTATACGTATGTCAATAGTTGAAATTAAACATAGTATAAAATGCTGGCATATAGCGAGCATATAATTACCGGCCATTGTGTCTTCACCAGAAGCTTCTTCTTTTGTGGATCCTTGACCGGTCCACTGTTTCGTACATAATGTGCGTGTGCTCTATGTAGACAAAGTAATTGTTTCAGTCAATTATTTATTCGAGAGTAACAACAGACAAAATTTATTAAATGGTGCATGATAGTACTTACAAATTTAACAAGATGAGGAACTCTTTGAATGATTCCTCATTGTAGTGTGTCGGATCAAGCACTACGGCCATGTGGTCTCGCGGATATACCAGAAAAAGTATGTAATGATTGCTGCGATAAAAGAGATATGTTAATTGTAGGTGATATCGTAGTAAAATATAGGTTGGTCGGAAGAATATTACGTACCGCAGCGCATAAAGGACCATGAGGACATTTTTGGGGATGCTGACGGTGGACCGACCAGCAGGATATCTCGTTGATGCCATAGAATGAACTTATTCACCGCATCCCCAAGCAAGTCTATCCCTTCAAGTGCTGGAATATCTAGATCTAAGTTGTTATGCTCTGCATACACCTTGGCCACCTGCACCCTTGCATATTCCTCAAGGATTGGCGTGTTGTGAAATTGTCACCCTGGTATAGCAAGTCATGTACCCACCTCCTTTCTCTTCTCGGCCCTTCCTATCGGCACGAGGAGGCTACATGGCGTCGAGCCAGTTATGGTATCTACTGGATAAGGTGCGGTGTCAACTGACCCGATGCTGCTGGACACCTGTACTATGGGTTCTTCGGATTGCTAATACAAGTTAGGGAAGGCTTGGCGATTCTGTGTAACAAGAGAGTAGAAATGTTCTTCAACTTGTTTTGCTATCTTCTCTTAAAGTTTGTGTTTGTACTTGTTCCTTTTCTTGTAACTTGCAGCTTCCTCAGGAAACCCTTCTTTCCAACTTGTCCTTGACGATACACCCCTTACTCGTCTAGAATGTTTGGGGTTGCCCAATGTAGCTGTCAACTGATCATGTTCTCTCTTGGCAATAAATTCTCCACTCTTCTCTTTTTCAGCAATGTCCTTTAGACTAGTGGTCACATGCTCGATATCCGCATCCTCAAAAAGGATTTCTCCCTTGTCGGTGATATGGCCCGTGTTGCTTGCCCAGGCCCAGTTTTTACTTCTTTCTTTTAGTGTATCTACAAGCAGGGGCTTTCCTTGGGCGGCAAACTTTTCTTCGGTTGCTCGCCACTTCTCTACGTGGCCATCGTAGCCGCTAGAGCCCAATTGGTGCGGGTACTTGTTCTTTTTCGCGAGGTCGGACATCTTCTTCCTCCGTGCTAAGGCTTCAGGGCTTGTCATCTTTGCCACGAACATATCCCATTCGGCAGGCGTAATACCACCTTAGTCTTCGAATGGAGACTTGTTCTCTTGCACGTAGTGAGTGTTCATGTCTGATTTTCACTGCCTCCATCGATGCCCAATCGTTTTTAAGGCAAACTCTTTTCTCACAGCCTATGAACCAGGCGGATATACAAGCCACTTCTGCAACTCGTTCCATATGAAGTTCTTCAAGTTGTCATCCACCTGCTCCCAGGAATCTACATTTAAAGGGCCGTGGGTTCTGGCCAGTACCCCGCAAGTGCTGCTGAACTTTGTCATTGCTACCTTGGGCTCTACTGGCTTCCCATCCTGGTTCAGAGAGGTGATATAGTATGTCTCCTTGGGAGGTTGGTTCTTACTTCTCTGACCACGTCTTCTCTTTTGACGTCCTCCAGCACTGGCGGACGTGTCGGTTTCTATCGGACCGGATGTTGTTGTGTCCGTCTCGACTTCGGCTATGACGACAGACTTGGCGGCTTTTCTTTTTGAGCGACGCCTTTTTTCCATCTGTACGTACAACAGAAAACGTTAAACGGGATCCCACGAGGTGCACCGATCAGTTCATAACAATACGACGAGACTTACTGCTTGCTCGATAGGGATGTAGTCGGGGTCTTCTTCAACCGGTGGTGCTGGCGTAACTTCGACTAAAGGATCGCTTGGTGTCTGCCATGTGCCTTCGCTCGAAGACTCTTGTGCTGGAATTTCGTTGGGTGCCTCCGAGGGAGCTTTCTCGTTCGACATTTGATCTACGGTTGTTCATAACACACAACTTATGAAATTTGTGAACGAAGGGACTAGATAGTTGTAATATGGTGTATATAAGAGGTGTACATGTGAGCACAAAGTCTCCTTCTATCCTAAAAGAAAGTTGATCGTAAAGTTTACTAAACTACTCTAAATTGTGAATGTCGTCTTTGTTGGGGAATGCAATGAGAGTAGCTAAGGGAGCTTGAAGTTGCGGGGGCACATGCAATTGTCTCGTGCCCCTTCAAGTTCAAGCTCCCTTAGCTAGTCTCATCGCACATAGAGAAAAACCTAAAGAGAAGAAGAAGGAAAAAATGTATTTTTTTCCTTCTTCTTCTCTTTATTTTTTGCTGTAGGTCAGGTCTCTTATACCCGAAAAGACTTTAGCAATGAGAGTAGCTACGGGAGCTTGAAGTTGAAGGGGCACAGACAATTGCCTGTGCCCCTTCAAGTTCAAACTCCCTTAGCTAGTCTCATCGCACATAGAGAAAAAACCTGAAGAGAAGAAGAATGAAAAAATTGTATTTTTTCCTTCTTCTTCTCTTTATTTTCGATGTAGGTCGTCTCCTTCTCCCGAAAAGACTTTAGCAAAATTTCAAAGACTTCAATTTAAAAATACATATGTTTGAGTATTTGTTTACTTCCATGCTTTTAATAATTTCTACCAAATTTTGTCCGTGAGAAGAGGTGAGACAGGGGAAGGGGAAGAGATGAGAGACCGAGGAGAGGGAGAGGAGAGAGGGAGATTAGAGAGGGTGTGTATATTTATTTGAAAATCTAAAATCTAACCTAAAATGTAAAATTCATCAAAAAATTTCACATGAACTATTTCACATCAACTAATTCACATCAGAACAATTCATGAAAAAATAACAGTCCATTTTACAATCAATTTACAATGATAACAGTCCATTTAAAATCTAAAATAAACAGTCCATTTACAATCCTAAAATAAACATTCCATTTACAGTCCATAAATCATCTAAAATAAAAAGTCCATCATATTTTCTATTCGAGACCAAATTCCAAAATAACTCTCTACAATTTATCCATCACAATATATCATCTAAAATTCATACATCACAAAAATAAATTCATCCATCACAATATACCCTCCATCCAATATATCATCTAAAATTCATCCATCACAATATACCATCCATCCATCCCAACCTCCCCCCCACTGTATCCATCCATCCTAAAATTCACATCACATTCACATCCACATCCTAAAATTCATCACATTCAAGCACATACCGGCGGTTGGCGACCGGCGTGGAGGCGACGGGCGGCGGTGAGGGCAGCCGGTGGGGAGGCGTCGGGCGGCGGCCGGCGGCCGGCGTGGAGGCGCGGCGGCAGTGAGGGCGGCCGGTGGGGAGGCATCGGATGGTGGCGGCCTCGGTGAGGGCGGCGGTGAGGGCGGCGGTGAGGGCCGCTTAAGCCAACGAGGGCGGCGGTGAGGGCGGAGGCGTCGGTGAGGGCGGAGGCGTCGGTGAGGGCGGTCGATGGGGAGGCGTTGAGGGCGGTCAGTTGAGGACGGTGAGGGCCTCGGCACCGGGCGGCGGTGAGGGCACCGGCGCCGTGAGGGCGTCGCTTAGCGCGGCGCGCGTGAGCGGCGACGCCGATTCGGCGGTGCGGGCGCGTCGGTGAGGGCGGCGGCGTCGGCGGCAGAGAGCGGAGAGAGAGAGAGGGGTGAGGGCCGCGAATCTGGGCGGCGGTTCTCGGCGGCGAAATTTGGTAGCCTGACGGCGCTTTGTGTGTTCGAACTTTTCGCCTAGGACTTAGAACTTTTCAGGAGGGACCGCGCGGTTATATATAGGGGCCGATTTTTCCGTGCAGGTGGCTTAACGACCCACATGGGAAAATAATCTTCCTGTGCGGGCCGCTTAAACCGACCTCACGGGAAAATGATTTTCCGTGCGGGTGGCTTAACGGTCCGCACGGGAAAATAATCTTCCCGTGCGGGCCGCTTAAACCACCCGCACGGGAAGATCGCCCCCCATTTTATAAATTCATCACAAATTAACTTTAATAATTTAAATTCACCACATATTAAATTTAAATTAATCAATGTAAATTCACCACATATTATTATAATTAATGAATGTAAATTCATCACATATTAATTTTATTAATTAATTTAAATTCATGACATATTAATATAATTAATGAATGTAAATTCATCACAGAATAACTTTATTAATTAATTTAAATTCATCACAAATATTAATTCATCACATAGAACCACACATTCGCTCGTAACACCATACGTTTGATACATTCGCTCGCAAAAACATATTATACACAACAAACAAACTAGTGTTTCACAATTTTTGGATTAACATCCTTCAACACGGATGCAAACTTTGATTCGTCGAGGACACTCTCAATGCGTTTCATCCGCGTAGGAAGATCCGTGAATAACGAAATAGCGTCGTATTGATTATAATCGGACGCGTCTTCAATGTTGTCAAATGTGTTGCTTGCCCGATACAATAATGTCCATCTTTTCATCGGAAGGATCCTTCACATAAAAAACTTGTGCAACACGCTCGGCAAGGACTCATGGATCATCCTTGTGTCAAATTTTTCTTCGTTCATCACACGTAAATCCAAATTTATCTACCATGTTGTCTTTCACCCATTGACATCTGAGAACAGGGATCTGAATGTTTAAATCGTAGTCAAGTTCCCATATTTCTTGTATGATCCCGTAGTATGATTTCTTTTGCCCTGTTGCGTCCAACGCTTTGACACAAACCCCATTGTTCTGCGCTGAGCTTTTCTTGTCTTTGTTGTTTATGTAAAAAGAATATCCGTCGATGTCATACTCTTGCCATGAGGTCACAAGGCTTGTTGGGCCAGCTGCAAGTCTTTCTATCGTTTTTCTCCTCAAATGATTCACCAGACGATAGCTTTTGATCCTTCAGCCATTGGGAAAAAGTGTGCTTCTGTTCTTTCGAAAACCAATCGTCGGATCGCCTAGGATTGCATGCTCTCATCTCGGAAGTGTGTTGCTCAATGTAGGGCGCAATGATGGCGAGTTGTTGAAGAACACTGCTGTGTGCATCTGATACCACTTTGTAATCGTTGTCGTAGAAGCATTTTCTTACCACAGTACCCTTCCCAGATAACCTTCCACCATGTCGAGGCACCGGTATCCCAATGGGGTTGGCATCTTTCATATAATCTAGGCAACACTCAACAACCTCCTCAGTTGTGTAACCCTCTATTATCGAGCCCTCCGGATGAGCACGATTACGGACATACCCTTTCAGAACAGCCATGTATCGCTCGTACGCCCACATTTGCTGTAGGTATAGAGGACAAGTTCAATAATTTGAGGGACAATGTGAACAATGAGATGTTCCATCATGTCGAAGTACGATGGAGGAAAAAACATCTCTAGCTGGCAAGATGTCTCGACTGCGAATTTCTGAAGGGGTCCTAATTCTTCTCGATAAAAACTTTCTGTGATACTCGATTAAAAAAATAGCACAACTTTGTTATCACTACCTTGGTGTGCACTGGTTTCACCGCCCTTATAGCGATAGGGAGGAATACCGTAAGCATCTTATGACAGTCGTGAGCGTTGTATCCAGAAATCGACAAATCTTTCATTGATACTAGTTTCTGGATATTCGATGAGAATCCAGTCAGCACTTTCAATCCACGAAGACATTTACAGAAAGTTTTTTCTCTTCTAGTGTCATTGAGTAGCATGCAGGTGGAATCTCAATCTTACCATTCGTTAGCTCTATCGGGTGGAAATCTTTCCTTATGCCCAAATTGACCAGGTCGTTACGTGACTTCAACCCATCCTTTGTTTTACTAGGGATGTCAAGTAAAGTCCCGATGGTGCGTTGAACACGTTTTTCTCGAGGTGCATGACATCGATGGCATGACGAATCTCCAGGTCTTTCCAGTATGTCGGTACTTGAAAAGATTGAATGTTTCTTGAAGGGCGCGTGTTTTCTACCACTTCTTTCTTCCTCTTGCTCGAAGTCTGTCTTTCCCTTGCTGAACACGACCTTTATGTCCTTTGTCAGCTTGAACACCGTGGAACCATCTTTTGCTTCGGGGGCAGTACATTCCTCAACAGTTTTGTCAAAAAAGGTAGCCATCGCACGATACCTATGCTTCTGTGGTAAGAAACGACGATGACGCATGTAAACTAACTTTTTTGATGAGGTCAGGTATATGTACGATGTGTTGTCCAGACATATCAGACATTCGGTCTTTCCTTTAATCTGTCCGGAGAGGGAAAAATTGGCTGGTGGATCGTTTATAGTAACGAATATGATAGCACGTAGAGTAAAATACTCCTGACGGTACGCATCAAACAATCGTAGACCCTCTTCCCACATTTCTTGCATATCCTCCATCAAAGGTTCAAGAAACACATCTAGGTCGATGCCAGGCAGTTTTGGCCCTTGTATAAGGATAGTCAACAAAATGTACTTTCGCTTCTGACATAACCATGTCGGAAGGTTATAGATGGTGAGCAGAACAGGCCAAGTGTTGTGCGAGCTGCTTAGGTCACCAAACGGATTCATTCCATCCGTGCTCAACGCAAACCTGACATTTCTCAGATCATTTGCAAATTCTGGGTGCTTGGAATCAAAGTTTCTCCGTTGTCGAGCATCGGCGGGATGTCGAATCATACCATCCGTCTTTTGACCCTCTTGATGCCATCTCATCAACTTGGCGTCGGTGGGATTCGAGAACAATCGCTTCATGCGATCTTTCACTGGCAAGTACCACATCACCATGGCCGAAATCTTTTTTTCCTGGCTCGACCAATGCATTTGGTTCGGCAACATCACTATCGACGGCACTGTTATCCTTTTTGTACCTACTCGTCCCACAAGTTGGACACTTGTCCAAGTTAGCATATTCCTTGCGATAAAGTACACAGTGATTAATACATGCATGTATCTTTTCCACGCCAAGTGATAATGGACATATCAGTTTCTTGGCTTGATAGGTGTTAGCTGGCAATAAGTTAGGCTTAGGAAACATAGCTCTGAGGAGACCCATTGTAACACCCTAAGGTGTTTTTCCCTGTTAAAAGTCTAAAAGAAAATCGTAAAAAAAATCGTTGAAATTAACTAGAGAGAGTAATTAATTTTAAAAGCCAAATGTTAAATGGAAATGGCATGGTAGGATTTTTCTAAAATTCTACATGTCAAAATACATTAACAAGATTTTTAGTGGAATTTTCAGAGCACAAGAAATAATTTTTAACCAATTAAAAACCAAAATCAGAATTAATAAATCCCTGGAAAATCAGTTTTCTCTCTCCTCCGTCCTTTCCCGCCCATTTTTCGGCCGTGGGCCGTCGGCCCGAGCCGACAGCCCATCCTCTCCCACGCGCCAGTAGATCGGCCTAGCCGGCGGGCCGTTCCCCACCGACACGCCCCACGACCGCGCGCCCTCCTCTCCTCTATCTCGCGGGCCGGCCGAAGGCCACGGCCCGTCAAACCTCGTGCCAGCAAATAAGTCTATTTTGCCTCCTCCTTTATCCCGAGACGCCGACGGTGGGGCCCACCTATCACGCTATCGTCCCCGACCCCGGCCGCCTCGACGCCATTTCCGCCGCCTCCCTCCGCTCGGATCTAGCGTGCCCGCCTTGCCCGCGCTCCGGGATCCCGCCGCCTTAACTCCCCGCCGTGCCCGTCGGCAGTCAAAGCCCCCGGCCGCCTCTCCCGCACGCCCTAATGGCCGGATTTCAACACCGGCCCTTACTTTCCCCAAATTTGCGCCGGCGAGTAATTCCGTCCTTATCCGGTCAACACCGACCTCCCCCTTTCCCTTTAAAAGCATCCCCGCACCCTCGCCGTCCTCCCTACACCTTCAACCAAGCCGCACTCACACTCGTTTGCTCCCGCACCGTACGCCTTCGTTTCGGACATCGTCGCCGAGCTTCGGCCGTGTTTTCCAGCTGTTCTGAGGCGTCCCGAACTCCGCCGACGCCTCCCTCCTTGTCGTCGGTGCCCGCGCTACTTCGGCCACCCCTCCCCGCGAGCTCCTCCCGTCTCCCTCGTCGTCGTCGTCGTCGTCTCCCTCAACTCCGGTCACACCGCGGTGAGCCGCTCCTCCTCGCCTTCTCCGTCGTGCTTGCGCCACTGCCCGGGTACGCGCGGCTCCGCCCACGCGTAAATGCGTGGCATCCCACCGTCCCACGCCGCCGTCCGAATGGCACCGGCCCGGGCTCCGGCCATCGGCCGCCGCCGCCGGCCGATCGCGCCCACGCCCTTTCTTCTCGGCCGTCCGATCAGCTTCGTCCGATCGGCACCGTCCGTCTCCGCTCGCCCACGTGGTCGCCACCTCGGCACCACGTATGCGCCACCTGGTGCACCGCCCGGTCCGGCCGTGGACCCGGTCCACCGTGGACAGGATTTTTTTTGTTTTAGTAAAAACCCAAAAAACTTCTAAAAATCATATCTTTTCAATCCGACCTCCATTTTAGCCCATTCAAATTTCATTAAACTCATAAAAATGCCAAGAATTCATTAAAAATTGTTTTGTTCCCTGTTTTAGTTAGCCTGTTTTGTTGAAGTGCTTGTTTGCCGTGTAGATCCCGGTAGTCCTTACGTCCCGGTCTACTTTGAAGTCGTCGCTGAAGTCCCCCAAGGCGAAGAGCAAGGCAAGTCATACCATATTATTGATCATATTGCTCCCATTTTGCTAAAATATATGTTTTATTCTATAAAATTACATGTATTTTATATTGTCATTTCATGGGAAATGGTACACCTTATGCCTAGTTTATGCCTTAGGTTTGACACCCCAAACCCTTTGATTAAACTTGGGTAAATAATATGATTAGATTCAGGACTAGGTTATGCTTAGCCTGGCTTAGACTCACTAGCTCACTAAATGAGTCATTCTCACTTAATATGTCTCTCCTGGACTTCTGTTCGGAGGATTAATAATTAGTGAACCGGACTAATAATTAAAATATGACAAATGGTGGGCTGTGGGCGCTATGGTTTTGGTTAGCGGCGCCCATGGCAATTAAGGACCGGTTCATGGGACCCCTCGGGAGAATGACCGTGCAAACCACAAGCCGAAATGGGTAAGGTAGGTCCCATAGTGTAGCCTCTCCTAGCTGACGAACCCATCGGCATGGGTGAGCGGGATGGAGTTTCGGTTGGCCCCGGTATAAGGGTTGCTGGGCTGCCGGATTCACCAAGGCACTCGGGGCGCCTCGCTCCCGTGGTCCGGAGTGGGGCGAAACCTTGGTGAGGTTCGCTTGGTTAGTGGGGGGTTATACGAAAGGTCCTATCACAGTTCCCTTTTGGGGGTACCGTGGTGGTATTCCGACGCACGGGAGACCGTGTTGTGGGGCTGTGTCTTGTCGGTACAGTTGTACAACTTTGATCAGAGTAAACCTATTCGAATAGCCGTGCCTGCGGTAATGGGGCGATCGACCGAGCTCTCCGTGATTAGTCTCACACTTCTACACCCTAATTATTGGAACCTGACTAGTATAGGTGGATGGTTTGGGCCTGTCACAACGTGGGGATAACGTTGGATAGTGTTGGTGTTCAAAATGCTTAAATTACTTAAATTATTATTATATTGTTTGTGTTCAAAATTCTTATTTATTTGAAAAAACCCCTGCTGTTTGCGCAAAAGCAAACTTTAGCCAAACCCTTGTCTTCCCTGCATTCATTTTTCTCCCCTTCCGGTGTGACTTGCTGAGTACGTGGAAGTACTCATCCTTGCCTCTTCACCAGAACCTGAGCCAGAAGTTGAAGACGAAGAGGAAGTGGAGTAGGCTTTTGTCCTACACTATGGAAGCTGCCTGTGGAGTGGTCAAAGCCGCGTGGCCAACGTTAAGCTTAGGCTTAGGCCCTTTTTCTTTTTCGTTGTTCTTTTGTAATCTTTTTGTATTGTTTCTAAGACGTGGAACTGTAATATCAACAATTGTCGTATGTGTACCCTGGCCGGTCTTGGACAGGGATTTCAATACACATATAGCTTCGAAAATTCGGGTCTGAATTTCTGGGCGTGACAAGTTGGTATCAGAGCCAATTTCCAGACCGTAGGAAAAGCCACACGGAAAAACCTTAGGAGCCTTCTGAATCTTTTCATATGCATAAGCCCTGGTTTTTGAAGTCGTTTCGGGAAAATGGTCTTGTTTTCCTCGGGATTGGGGAAAATTTTAAAGTCTCTCTCAAAACATTTTGAAAACTCGGTCAAGTCTAAGTGATAGGATTTTAGAGTTAAAACTTGAAAAAAAATGTTTGATCTCTTATTAAACCGCCAAGTTGGGATTTTCCAAGGGATCAAAGTCCTAAGTCGAGATAGGAGGGAATGGTCACCAATTTTATATTATCACTAAGCATCTATTTTTCAGCATCATCTAGGGGATGTCCTTAGAAAGTTTTACTTAACCTCATAAAAAGGTTTCTCAAAAATCCTCTTTTTCTCGTTTACTTTACTTGAGTCATTCATCGTTTATCTAACCTGGGTTTGAGCATGCATTGATCCCCTACCTTGTCTTCTCTAGATGGTAGGTCGTCCAGTCACCCACAACGGTCAGGGACTGAAGGGTTTCGTCGCAGAGCTAGCGAGGATGGCCTTGGCAGTAGGCTATCCAGATGCACCTGAGTACACTGTCGTTTCACCATTCGGCAGTGAGTTGCCTCACCAAGTCCGCCTGGAGGTGCACGGGTTCGCCGGCACCAACATCCCGAACATGGTGGTCACTGCGTCAGGAGGAACAGATGAGCATGCTTGCCAAGAGGCGGCTTATCTAATGCTAGCACGGATGAGGGAGATGCATGACTACCATCTCCGCCACTCTACCTACCGGTACCATCCTCGGCGGGGAACTTCGTCAGCAATCAACACCTTCCAGTCTGCTGAAGGGGAGAACGACACCACCTTCTCCCACATGAGGACGATGATTGAAGGGCTGGATAAGATGCATGCAGATCTTCACATGGCGACAAAGGCTCTGAATGACCAAAAGATCTTAAGGATCAAGAGTTTGAAGGATGAGGTGGATCGTCTCAAGAGAGAGATCGCCAGTCTAAAGGGGCTTCCACCTCCCAACATCCTTCGGATCAGGATCACGCCGCGGAAGAACACCAAGGCTTCGATGCGGATGCAGCTGGCGCCCAGGGTTCCACCTCCTGCACCGCCACCTTCCCCAGTCCCCGCCCCAGTGCCAGATCCTACTCTTGCTCTGGTCCCTGCCCCAAGCAGAGGAAGAGGATGGATCTCGGTGTCCAGTAGTAGCCAGGGCAGTAGCAGTGGCAGCTCCAAGAGCCCCGGACGGAAAGAAGAGTTAGCAAGCTCTCGAAGCCGCTCGAAGGAAAAGGAAGACAGGAACTCTCTTGGGTGTGGGTTCGACTCCTCCGACCGCGGAAGCCGTTCCGACCCTTAGAGCGTCGCCACCCTTAGTTTACCGTTTTCCTAGTTTTCCTGTTTGCTTAGTTGTTGTGTGCTAGGAGTGTTGTGTGTGGGTAGTGGTCAACCTGTATCAAGTGTGGATATGGGTTGTCCAAATAAGGATGTTGAGTGTGTTTTAAGTGTTTTAATTAAAGAACAGATCACAACAAGTAATAAAGATCGACTTCTCTGTCCAATCTGTTTTACTCCTTCTCCCCGCCTTGTTTGTTCCATTTCTTCAGATGGTGAACACCAGGAATGGCAGCAACATCACTGAGTCAGTTGAGAACAACACCCGTGCTAATGCCAACAACCCACCTCCTCCACCTGAGAACGTCACTTTGGCACAAGTCCTAGCCAACCAGACCCAGATGATGGCTGCAATGATGCAGCAAATGCAACAGCAGCATCAGCAGATGCAGTTGCAAAAGATGCAACAGTTTCAGCAGCAGAACCAGCATCAACACGACCATTTCGCACCACCGCCTCCCCCAAACCAACTGTCAGAATTCCTTCGAGTCCGACCCCCAACTTTCTCCAGCACCACCAACCCCATGGAGGCTAATGACTGGATCATCGCCATAGAAAAGAAGTTGGACCTTCTCCAGTGCACGGACCAGGAGAGGGTGTCTTTCGCCACCCACCAACTCCAAGGCCTCGCCTCAGCCTGGTGGGACAACTTCTTGGTTACCCGTCGGACAGACGCACCCGCAGCGACTTGGGAAGAGTTTTGCCACCAATTCCGGAAGGCTCACATCCCCGGAGGGATAGTATCCCAGAAAAAGAGGGAGTTCAGATCCTTGGAGCAAGGCACGCGAACCGTCACCGAGTATCTGCACGAGTTTAATCACTTAGCGCGATATGCTCCGGAGGACGTACGTACTGACGCCGAGCGTCAAGAGAAGTTCTTGGCCAGGTTCGACGATGAGTTAAAAGACAAACTCATCTCCAACGAATACGCCGACTTTCAGAGTTTGGTCGACAAAGCCATCCGTCAAGAAGACCAACGCAATAAAATGCTCAGAAAACGGAAGGCTACCCAGTTTAGGCCACAACCTCAGCAAGGGAATCCCCAGCGGCCGCGTTTCACTCCGGGTGGTCAGAGTGGACCTACCACTATGATCGTTCGTCAACATCGCCCGTACCATCCCGGGAATTTCCAATCCAACGGAAGGCGTCCGGACGTCGCGGAATCCGGCCGCGTCGCCAACAAGCATGCCGCCACCGCAGTCCAAGCCAAAGCCACCAAAGAAGGACTCGGGATTCAAACCGGGTAACTGTTTCAACTGTGGATAACCTGGACATTTCGCAGACAAGTGTCCAAGGCCAAAACGCGCGCCCAGGTTCATCCAAGCAAGAGTGAATCATGCTTCGGCAGAGAAGGCACAGGACGCACCGGATATCATACTGGATATGTTCCCTGTGAACTCCTTTAATGCATCAGTCCTGTTTGATTCGGGTGCAACCCATTCTTTCATATCAAAAGCATTTGTGGGAAAACATGGGTTGTCGGTGTTAAAACTTAAGATACCCATGCGGGTCCAAACTCCCGAGAACCATTTGGACACTGCCCACTTTTGCCCTTCGATGGCAATAAAAATCCAAGGATTCCCCTTTCTAGCCAATCTTATCCTTCTAGAATCACAAGGCCTGGATGTCATCCTTGGGATGGACTAGTTGACCCGTCATAAAGTTCTGATCGATTGCACAAGCCGCACGATCTTCTTGACCAATGACGAAGGGAAGAAAGTGATTTACCGCTCCCCTAAACCACTGAGGGTAGTGGCAAGCCTGAATTGGATCTCGGCTAAGGAGAAGCCCGAAGAGAAAGGAAAGGACCAGGCGAAGTTAGAAGATATTCCCGTGGTTTGTGAGTATCCGGAAGTCTTCCCGGAAGACCTAACCACAATGCCTCCTGTAAGAGAAATAGAGTTTCGGATTGACCTAGTCCCTGGCACTGCTCCGATCCACAAGAAGCCCTATAGAATGGGAGCCAATGAGTTGGCAGAGGTCAAGAAGCAAGTAGATGAATAGTTGCAGAAAGGTTATATCCGCCCGAGCACATCGCCCTGGGGTGCGTCAGTCATTTTTGTGGAGAAAAAGGATAAGACCAAAAGGATGTGCGTCGACTATCGCGCACTCAACGAGGTCACTATTAAGAATAAATACCATCTTCCTAGGATTGATGACATGTTCGATCAATTAAAGGGGGCAAAGGTGTTCTCAAAGATAGACCTGCGGTCAGGCTATCACCAGCTAAGAATTCGAGAAGAAGATATTCCCAAGACCGCCTTCATCACTCGGTACGGACTGTACGAGTGCACAGTCATGTCCTTCGGACTTACAAATGGCCCAACCTTTTTCATGAATTTGATGAACAAAGTGTTCTGGAATTCCTAGACAAGTTCGTCGTGGTGTTCATTGACGACATCTTGATCTACTCGCAGTCGGAAGAGGAACATGAGCACCATCTCCGGTTGGTTCTTGAAAAGTTAAGAGACCACCAGCTCTATGCTAAGTTTAGCAAATGTGCTTTCTGGTTGAAGGAAGTGCAATTCCTCGGCCATATCGTGAATGCCCAAGGAGTCGCAATGGACCCTTCCAATGTGGAAGTAGTAACCAAATGGACTCCACCTAAAACCGTCACCCAGGTCAGAAGTTTTCTAGGACTTGTGGGTTACTACCGTCGGTTCATCGAAAACTTCTCAAGAATTGCCAAGCCATTGATGCAGTTATTAAAGAAGGATGAAAAGTTTATATGGACTGTCGAGCACAACCAGAGTTTTTAAACACTCAAGAGAAAACTAGTGTCTGCACCCGTATTGATCTTGCCAGATCAAACCAAGGATTTCCAAGTCTATTGCGACGCATCTCACCAAGGGTTAGGCTATATGTTGATGCAAGATGGAAAAGTGGTCACGTATGCTTCCCGCCAGTTGAGACCTCATGAGTCTAATTACCCAACACATGACTTGGAACTAGCAGCAGTAGTTCATGCTCTGAAAATATGGCGACATTACCTCGTCGGTAATCGTTGTGAAATATATACGGATCATAAGATCCTGAAATACATCTTCACCCAACTGGATTTGAACCTCCGTCGGCGACGATGGTTGGAGTTGATCAAGGATTATGATCTCAGTATACACTACCACCCTGGCAAAGCTAACGTGGTAGCTGATGCCTTGAGCCGAAAGAGTTACTGCAACTCTATTCACATAGAAGGGAGATGTGAACAGTTACTACAAGATCTAGAGCACCTACACATAGGAATTGTTGAACCCGGATTTGTGGCCGCTCTTGAAGCCCAACCCACACTATTAGATCAAATTCGCATAGCTCAAGCCTCGAATCCTGACATCGCTGAGCTTAAGAAGAATATGAGAGTGGGAAAAGCTCGTGACTTCACGGAAGATGAACACGGAACCATATGGATGGGCAACAGGATATGTGTGCCAGAAGATAAGGAATTGAAAAAGTTAATCCTTACTGAAGCACATCAGAGTCAGTACTCTATCCATCCGGGAAGTACCAAAATGTACCAGGACCTTAAGGAGAAATTCTGGTGGGCTAGCATGAAAAGAGAAATAGCAGAGTTTGTGGCACTATGCGATGTATGCCAGTGAGTAAAGGCAGAACACCAGAGGCCTGCTGGATTATTACAGCCACTTCAAATCCCGGAATGGAAGTAGGAGGAAATCGCGATGGATTTCATCACCAGTTTACCCCGGACATCGTCAGGACACGATTCTATCTGGGTTATAATCGACCGCCTCACTAAAGTGGCTCATTTTATCCCAGTGCTTACCACCTATACGGGCAGAAGGTTAGCGGAATTGTATCTTACAAGGATTGTGTGTCTTCATGGTGTACCCAAGAAGATAGCATCTGATCATGGTAGTCAGTTCACCTCCAAGTTTTGGCAAAAACTACAAGAGGAACTTGGCACCCGGTTGAATTTTAGCACGGCCTATCACCCGCAAACCGATGGTCACACGGAACATGTAAACCAGGTTTTGGAAGATATGCTGCGAGCTTGTGCTCTAGATTTCGGAGGAGCTTGGGATAAGAACCTGCCCTATGTAGAGTTCTCCTATAACAACAGTTATCAGGCCAGTTTACAGATGGCACCTTTCGAAGCACTTTATGGACGAAAGTGTCGAACCCCGCTTTTCTGGGATCAGACCGGCGAACGTCAGTTGTTCGGGACTGAAGTGTTAAGTGATGCCGAAGAGAAAGTCAGAATCATAAGAGAAAGGCTGAAAGTTGCACGAGTCTCGTCAAAAGAGTTATGCGGTACAACCGTCGCAGAGCTAGTTTTCAAAGTCGGAGACTATGTATATCTTCGTGTCACCCCACTTCGGGGAGTGCACCGATTCCAAACCAAAGGCAAGTTGGCACCACGCTATGTGGGGCCAAACCGGGTTCAAGAACGACGGGGTGAAGTGGCATACCAACTCGAACTGCCACCCACCATGGCGGGAATCCATGACGTTTTCCACGTCTCCCAACTCAAGAAGTGTTTGAGAGTTTCGGAAGAACAAGCCAGTCCAAAACAGATCGAAATCCAGGAAGACCCGAAACCAGCACGGATCCTCGAAACCAGTGAACGGAGGACCCGAAACAAGGTTATCAGGTTCTGCCAAGTTCAATGGACTCATCACTCCGAAGAAGAAGCAACCTGGGAAAGGAAAGATGAGCTAAAGGCCGCTCATCCCTATCTGTTCGCCAGTACCTTCGAATCTCGGGGTCGAGATTCCATTTAAGGGGGTAGGTTTGTAGCACCCCGAGGTGTTTTTCCCTGTTAAAAGTCTAAAAGAAAATTGTAAAGGAAAATCGTTGGAATTAAATGGAGAGAATAAATAATTTTAAAAGCCAAATGTTAAATGGAAATGGCATGGTAGGATTTTTCTAAAATTCTACATGTCAAAATACATTAACAAGATTTTTAGTGGAATTTTCGAGCACAAGAAATAATTTTTAACCAATTAAAAACCAAAATGAGAATTAATAAATCCCGAGAAAATTAATTTTCTCTCTCCTCCATCCTTTCCCGCCCATTTTTGGAGCCGACGGCCCATCCTCTCCCATGCGCGCCTAGCCGATCGGCCCCAGCCAGGGCCGTTCCCCACCGACGCGCGCTCCTCCTCTCTCTCCTCTCTCGCGGCCGGCCGAAGGCCACGGCCCGTCAAACCCTCGCGCCCACAAATAAGTCTATTTCGCCGCCTCCTTTATCCCGGGACGCCGACAGGTGGGCCCACCTGTCAGGCTATCGTCCCCGACCCGGCCGCCTCGGCGCCATTTCCGCCGCCTCCCTCCGCTCGGATCTAGTGCGCCCGCCTTCCCCGCGCTCCGGGATTCCGCCGCCTTAACTCCCCACCGTGCCCGCCGGCATTCAAAGCCCCCGGCCGCCGCTCCCGCACGCCATAATGGCCAAATTTCATCACCGGCCATTACTTCCCTCAAATTTGCGTCGGCGAGTAATTCTGCCCTTATCCGGTCACCACCGACCTCCCCCTTTCGCTTTAAAAGCATCCCCGCACCCTCGCTGTCCTCCCCACACCTTCAACCAAGCCGTACTCGCACTCGTTTGCTCCCGCACCGTACGTCTTCGTTTCGGACATCGTCGCCGAGCTTCGGCCGTGTTTTCCCGCTGTTCCGAGGCATCCCGAACTCCGCCGACGCCTCCCTCCTCGTCGCTGGTGCCCACTTTGGCCACCCCTCCCCGCGAGCTCCTGCCCTCTCCCTCGCCGCCGTCGCCGTCATCTCCCTCAACTCCGGTCACACCGCGGTGAGCCGCTCCTCCTCGCCTTCTCGGCCATGCTCGCGCCACTGCCCGGGTACGCGCGACTCCGCCCGCGCGTAAATCAGTGGCATCCCGTCGCCGCGCGCGCCGTCCGAATGGCACCAGCCCGGTCTCCGGCCACCGACCGCCGCCGCCGGCCCGTCGCGCCGCGCCCTTTCTTCTCGGCCATCCAATCGACTTCGTCCGATCGGCACCGTCCATCCCCGCTCGCCCACATGGCAAGCCACGTGATCGCCACCTCGACACCACGTGTGCGCCACGTGGTGCACCGCCCGGTCCGGCCATGGACCCGGTCCACCATGGACCGGCGCTCCCGCGGGCCGCTGGCGTCAGCCCTCGGGCGCTGACGTCAGCCCTTGCCGCTGACGCCTCCCCCGGGATTTATTGCGCAATAAATCGATTAAGGATTTTTCTGTTTTAGTAAAAACCCAGAAAACTTCTAAAAATCATATCTTTTCAATCCGACCTCTGTTTAGCCCATTCAAATTTCATTAAATTCATAAAAATGCCAAGAATCCATTAAAAATGGTTTTGTTCCCTGTTTTAGTAGCTTTTTAGCCTGTTTTGTTGAAGTGCTTCTTTGCCGTGTAGATCCCAGTAGTCCCTCCACCCGTCTACTTTGAAGTCGTCGCTGAAGTCCCCCAAGGCGAAGAGCAAGGCAAGTCATACCATATTATTGATCATATTGCTCCCATTTTGCTAAAACACCTATTTTATTCTATGAAATTGCATGTATTTTATATTGTCATTTCATGGGAAATGGTACACCTTATGCCTAGTTTATGCCTTAGGTTTGACACCCCAAACCCTTTGATTACTTGGGTAAATAATATGATTAGATTCAGGACTAGGTTATGCTTAGCCTGACTTAGACTCACTAGCTCACTAAATGGGTCATTCTCACTTAATATGTCTCTCCTGGACTTCTGTTCAGAGGATTAATAATTAGTGAACCGGACTAATAATTAAAATATGACAAATGGTGGGCAGTGTGCGCTATGGTTTTGGTTAGCGGCGCCCATGGCAATTAAGGATCGGTTCACGGGACCCCTCGGGAGAATGACCGTGCAAACCATAAGCCGAAATGGGTAAGGTAGGTCCCGTAGTGTAGCCTCTCCTAGCTGACGAACCCATCGGCAAGGGTGAGCGGGATGGAGTTTCAGTCGGCCTCAGTATAAGGGTTGCTGGGCTACCGAATTCACCGAGGCACTCGGGGAGGCTGCCCGCTCCCAGGGTTCGGGAGTGGGGGCGAAACCTTGGTGGGGTTCGCTTGGTTAGTGGGGGGTTATACGAAAGGTCCTATCACAGTTTCCTTTTCGGGGTACCGCGGTGGTATTCCGGCGTACGGGAGACCATGTTGTGGGGCTGTGTCTTGTGGGTACAGTTGTACACCTCTGATCAGAGTAAACCTATTCGAATAACCGTGCCCGCGGTAATGGGGCGATCGACCGAGCTCTCCTTGATTAGTCTCACACTTCTACACCCTAATTATTGGAACATGACTAGTATAGGTGGATGGTTTGGGCCTGTCACAACGTGGGGATAACGTTGGACAGAGTTGGTGTTCAAAATGCTTAAATTACTTAAATTATTATTGTATTGTTTGTGTTCAAAACTCTTATTTGTTTGGAAAAACCTCTGCTGTTTGCGCAAAAGCAAACTTTAGCCAAACCCTTGTCTTCCCTGCATTCATTTTTCTCCCCTTCCGATGTGACTTGCTGAGTACGTGGAAGTACTCATCCTTGCCTCTTCACCAGAACCTGAGCCAGAAGTTGAAGACGAAGAGGAAGTGGAGTAGGTTTTGTCCTACACTCTGGAAGTTGCCTGTGGAGTGGTCGAAGCCGCGTGGCCAATGTTAAGCTTAGGCTTAGGCCCTTTTTCTTTTTCCGCTGTTCTTTTGTAATCTTTTTATATTGTTTTTAAGACGTGGAACTGTAATATCAACAATTATCGTATGTGTACCCTGGCCGGTCCTGGACAGGGATTTCAATACACATATAGCTTCGGAAATTCGGGTCTGAATTTCTGGGCGTGACACCCATCAAGTCATTGAAACTAGTATCAGACCGTTCATGCCTGGCCTTCAATCTAAGAAGTTCTAGCACCGACCGCAACACCGTATAATCCATGTCACATCCCTTTGATTGATCGTACAATAGATCTTTTCACTGATTTCTGCAACACCTCCCAATTGTTTAAATCTCTGCTTTCTTTGTTAGGACCTATGGTTCAGCGTGCCGCAACATATCCTCAAGATCAAGATCAATATCAACCTCTGCATCATCAAAACCAGAGCCGCCAAAATCACCCATCATTTCACGGGAAATGTCCTCAATTATAAAATTCTCTGCCTCATCGAACCAAATATCAGGAATCTCTTCCGGAGGGGCGACTTCCCCGTGATAAGTCCAAACTGTGTATCTCTCCACAAATCCACACTGAATTATGTGTCCGAGAATTATATTCGGATCTTTTCACATCTTCTGATTCTTGCAATCCACGCAAGGACAAAAAATATCCTTCCTATTCTCCCTCAAAGCGTGTGCCTTAGCCTTATCAATAAATGTTGATGCTTCTCTCATGAACACCGGATGAGTTCTCCGTGTCTCATACATCCATGTCCGATCCATCCAAAAAAATTGACAGCATAAATTAATATTATATTGCTAGTTTTTCTAAATAAACAAATTAAACTTAAATCTTACTTTATAACTAAAACCTCATTCACAGCAAATAATAATACTGAGACAAAATTAGTTACCAAAAAATGGTTAAATAAAAATAAAATATTTGACCTACAAATTACAAAAATAGCTGAAAATGACAATTCAAACAAGTTTAAATATCTTCGCATTCAACCGATGAAATTTTACAAAAATGAAAGCAAATAAAAGAGATGATCAAGCACGTTACCTTTTATATTGATTTCAATTGAAGATTTCAAGTCTAAAACCTCCCACCAAAAGAAATTGTCTATTACTGGAGAGAGAAACCGAGTTAAAAAAAGTTCAAATATCTTCGCATTCAACCAATAAAAATTTTTAAAAATGGAAGCAAATGGAAGAGAAGATCAACTATGGTACCTTTTGTATTGATTCCAATTAAATAATTCAAGTTGAAAACCTTCCCCCTTATAATTGCCTTTTTTTGGAGAGAGAAACACCATGTTAAATGTGGCACTGTGGGGTTGGGCAGCTGTTTTATGATGCATCATCGCGTGTGGTCCACTTAACGACCCGCACGGGAAAATGCATTATCCCGTGCGGGTCCTTAAGAGGGCCGCACGGGATAATCGCATTATCCCGTGCGGTCCAACACCCGACCCCCTCGGGACCGGTTTTTCCAGGCGCGAC
Source organism: Oryza australiensis (assembly GCA_019925245.2). Classification (NCBI taxonomy): domain Eukaryota; kingdom Viridiplantae; phylum Streptophyta; class Magnoliopsida; order Poales; family Poaceae; genus Oryza; species Oryza australiensis. Next base: position 499,979 of record JAIFGZ020000117.1, read on the forward strand.
AACTTACGGCCCGCCTGGAAACTATTGGGGGCCTCGTCTAGAAAAATCAAAACTGCAATAGTGTTAGTTGGTTCAAACTACATTCGATTGTTAAACAATTCATATAAAGTATAGATATCAAATAATTCATCACACACGATCGCATAGTAAACATTAGGTTTTGTATAATGACAATTAGGGTATGTAAAAGAGAAGAAGAGTAAAAAAAGAAAAAGAAAAAACATGTCACCCTGTTGGTCACACTCCTCGGCCGCTCGTCGTTGCACCATTCCTCTGACGACGGCTGCTCCCCGGCCCTTGCCGCTTCTTTGGCCTACCGCTTGCTGCTTCTTTGGACCTACCGGCTTTTGTTTGTTGTTCCCTCTTCTCGGTCCCGCTGCTTGCACCCCGGCCACCAGAGCCGTTAGATCCATCGGCCACAATCTAAAGGATGTCGGATATGAGGGCTTCAAGCTCGTGGCCATCAAATTCAGTGGTCCAACAGTTGTGATGGGTCCGGGGATGGCTGTTGACAGTCATTAATTATCGATTTTGACCATCGACTATCATAATAAATAAAGAGAAAACTAACATTTTTACATGTATGTTAGTATTAAATAATTTAGTTCCACTTGTCCTGAAGTATTAATGTGTATGCAGAGATTATACAATAAAGTAAGAGAGAAATAAGCCGACATGCAAAGAAACACACCTTCGAGGAATCACGTGCGAGCACACGGATTGATGGGCCCATAAAAAGTCGGCTCAAACTGACCTAAAGTGGGGCCAAACCACCAAGAACCATCTTAGGGGCCCACATGTCAGTCTCTGGTGAAAGGCGAATGAGAGAGGTGGGGCCCAGTAGTCGAACCCTAGTTCGGCCAAACCGCCATCGCCACCTCTCATCCCCACCTTCCATGTGACAACATCCTAGCCCTTCCTGATGACGATTACAGCTGCACCGACCAGCCGTCATTACAAGGTTATTTAAGGAGTTGAGTTTCTCACTTCATAATACACACTCAAGGAACAATTCTCTCTATCTTATATTGTATTCTCTATAGTATTAGTGGAGTTTAGGCTTAGAGTAATCTTCGGTCCTATTGTTTTCTCGAAGACTTCGGTGTGTCTTTAGTATTTTACTCTTCTTGTAAGACTATATTTGCAATAAAGGAATTATCTTCTTTACTTAGCAGTGTTATAAATAGAATATACTTCATTTATCTTATTCATTTGATTAGGCTAGTCGATCTATGCCACGGTAACGATCCAATGATCTTAACGGGTTGCACTAGTTCTAACTTATCCAATCTGAAGGGTTTGAGTCCCAGGGAAATTAGTGAAATTATTTATTAACATAAGCATAGTGCTTAGATTAGTTAAATGTCGTTGGATGCGGGTGTGCCCCATGAAAAGTGAGGTAGACGATAGGTGGTGACAACCCTGTCCGTCCTTTATATTCTTCTACATACGGGTATGACGTAAGAGTTCGTAAAATATCATAACCACACTGGCAGACCAACATGGAGTGGTCTCTCGGTAATACATGGGTGCCTACAATTAAGTCCTAGCCTTGTAAGTATGTATTTGTTAAGTGTATACTAGACATTAGTAATATAGAAGTATATATGAATCGTGGTTCTCTTTTATCCTTCTCCACTATATATTATTATAGAGATGAATCTCATATGTGTCATACTACCCCTATATTATTATTATCTTACCCCTGTTTAGATTTTGGAATATTAATTGTAGCTTGATTATAAATGTATGAACTACATCTTTACACCGCCGCATTCCCTGCAGAAATATAAATACGATACCCTTGGAATACTCCTGGGTGAAATGCTACGAAGGTATTGATGCGCTTGTGGATTTATCTGTGATCGTAAGAAATACCAACAATGTCCCCTAGATCTTGTCACCTCCAAAGTGTTCATATCTGCTCCAACTAGTTCGTCGTCGAATTTGGCGCCTGCACCCTCATTCTCGCGGGGTCCGACCAAGAAGATGGTTTTGGCAATGACGATAGGAGAAGAGGAGAGAAGGTAGAGGTCCATCAAAAGAAGTTGCGACTGCATCCTTGAGCTAGCACATGTCACCCCTGCTCACTGAGGTCGAGCCCCTTACCGCTCCGCGAGGCAAGGGAAGTGAGTCGACTCGCACCCCCACCTACACCCATGCATAAACCAGCTCCTGCACAAAGCCGGGCCAAGCTGAGGAGAGAAGCTCGAATTCTATTATCCTCCTTAGTTTGGGTAGGCGGAGGAGAGAAGCTCGAATTCTATTATCCTCCTTAGTTTGGGTACGCGGTCCATTTTACACCCATGGGTCCAGGCTCTCGCACTCGCCTATCCAACCAAAAACACTTCTCCTTGTCTCACCATGTGAGCCAAATTAGATGCGGGCAACCAAACACGGCCTAATATAATGCCAGTTCTAACTTTGACCAACAATAATTTATCAATTAGAAGTATCTAGTTATGTAGCCTCAACGTGGTATGGTTAAATTTGTAGCCAAGTGCTTTACTATAACATTCTACATTTGAATAACTTTTGTATTTTTAAGAAAATAAGTATAAAAATTTATGTGCTTACATCCTGAGGTTAGAAGTAACAAGTATTTTTAAACAAGAGATCAGGTGCTTGGTAAGATGCACAGCTCGATCTTAATTTAATTATGGCGTAGTCACCATTATACATGCACACTGCTATAGAAATCATTTTCCTAAACGGCCAGAACATATTTTTGTAGTAGGGTGGAACAATCGCCTGCGCCTAGGTATCTACGAAAATCAAGCCAGAAGCCACCATCGTCGTCATGCCCGGCTCCGTCGCCATCATCATGGTGCCCGAAGCCGCCATCATCATCGCGCCTGGATCCATAGTCATCGTCACTCAAAGCCACCGCCACCTTCGTCACAACATAAGCCGCTGCCATTGTCACGTCTAAATCCGTCACTGTCATCGCTCCCGAGGACGGGAGCGATGGATCCGTCCCAAGGCTGGCACCGCCCTCTCCCAAGCCATTGGATCCACTGTCACTCCCAAGGGCGAGGGCGGCAGATCCTTCCTGAGGCCAACGCCGCCCAATCTCGATCTGTCGGATCTGCCATCGTCATCCTGAGTCGTCGAATCTAGGAGGGGAAAGTAGAGGAAGGAGGAGAAAAAATGAGAAGAAGAAGAGGAGGAGGAGAGAAAAAGTACCTGAGGGAGAGATAAGGGGGAAAGTGGGAGAGATAAGTGGAAAATGGGAACAGGAGAGTGAGGAGATAAAAAGCAAGGTGAGGAGGCCGGGCGCGCTGTTGCGTGAAGTGTAGGGAGAGGAGAGGGATCTCCGCATGAAAAACTATTCTTTTTTCATGCAGTCATTAACCGAACAGCACCTAAATCTTTTTACATAGAAACTTTTTTAAGCCTGTCTGTAATAAAATATGGGATGCATCCGTAAAAATCTTTTTTTACAGTGGCACCTTAACACATGCTCAAATCGATGGGGGATAAAATTCGTACCAATCACATATGTGTGTATGTAATCGCAAGAACTAGGATTTAAATCATGGTGAATAAAAATATACACCCACAATTTTATAATTACATCAAGAAAATAAATGATTTCCCGAGGAGGTGTCTCGTGGAAAAAGAAATTGTGCGTGTCGAATTTTTCGGGTCTAGAACTTCAGATTAATGTTGTCTATGCCAGATCAAGCATGAGGACGTGGTATATGGAGAGTGCTTATCTGTGCACCACAATAAATTTTCTCTTATACAGTATATAAATCTCTTCCGCAATGTTTCCTCTTCAATTCCATAACAATACAAGGAGAACTGTAAACCAGGGAATTAAACAGCGGTGGTATGGTGTTGAAGTTGACTTGAGCTTAAATCCTAAGGTCTATAGATATTACATACACATGTATATTTTAAATATGATTTTAGTGACATCAAGAAGCCTTCATCTCTTTAAGCATATATGTCAAAGGAGCTTACTCACGGATACGTTCGTCTCCTGTGTTCAGTGTTGTACTATATAGGTGAGCGTGTCTTTTAAACAAAGTTTAAACCAACAACCGTAAATAGTACTCCTGCTTCTCTCCAGCATATAATTGAACAAGAAGTCGCGCCATAATTAATTCTGTTACCTAGGTCAGCTAGCTAAGCGTCCTGATTAGCAAGGACGATCGAGAGGCGACCGGGAATGAGATGGACGGAGACACGGATGTGAACTCCAAGCCCGCCATTGAAAAAGTTGTCACTGGGCTAGCTAAACAGCACCCTGACCCACACCAACGCAAACCTTTCCAGGGGCGTGTTCATGTCCCATGTGGAAAAAGCCACGAGGTGTTGTGGAAAGATGGCAACAAGAGGCCAAATACCTAGTGCCTACTGCTTACTAGAACTTGGGGGAGAAGGGGAGGCAATGGGCGGCGGTAATGGCAAAGCTCGGAGAAAAGGAGAGCTAAACCCAGCTACTACTGGTAGCTGCACTACTGGATGACGAGAGGAAGGAAAGTTAATTTGAGATCGATCGATTGTAGAAGAAGCCCCCGTGCAACAGGCCAACCACACACCTAGTAAATTGTAGTGTGCACGCACACATGCACAGGTGGTTGTGTCGGTGATGAGTAATGTTCTTCTGCTGCCGGACCGCCATATCCATTTATGTCTCCAATGCTGGTGTGTGCACAGAGCAAATTAGCCACAGATTTTCCTGAAAAGAGAAAAGAACTACTAGTAGTACTACAAATCATTACGGTCATTTGTGGAAATACATAATAATTAACCGAACAATAATATGGACTTTTTTCTAATAGATACCGCTACTTAGAAAACAATCTTCTCATGCACATGGGTTTCATTTCTATATGTGGGCTAAAAAAACACTCGTAATAATGACAGGGGATCCTCTGCTCTAAAAGTCACATGCAAAGACTATATATGAAAATGGTGAAATGTTATTAAAACGGTGGCAGGCCGTTGCTCCCTCACCTCTCTCTTCTCTCCCCTGTGCTCATCGTTATATATGCCTGACCTCTCATTCTTTGCTATCTCCTAGCTGGTGCCGTCATCGATCACGCATATGTATAGACATGTCGCCACCGCTGTACAGACATGACATCACCTTCGTTGACCATTACCTTACTCCGCCACGCTCGTTTACTCAACCAGATGCTATGGAGAGCCTAAAGTCCAATGCTTTGGATTCAACAGTGGATCCGATACCGACGACATCTGTAGCCTCCATGGGCTCAGGAGGGACGGATGTGGCGCGGGAATAAATTTTTTGGATTATTTTTTTGGATTTGGGGAGTTTGCGGGATTTTGGGAATGTTGAATGTGAATTATGTATGTACTGAATTTGATTGGAGGCTGTGATTGGATTTTTTTTCTCTTTTTTACACTGAAGACCGTTGCCTAGTTGGTAGGTTCAACCTAGTCATCCGTAAAAGATCGATTTTCATATACAGTTATCTATCTTAAAAAACCATACGTAACTAACCAAATATCCATAATTTATTATGGATAAAAATAGATATTATAATATTTTATAAAATAAATAAAAACATATTGTCTATGAAATATGTTATCCATCTTTTATAAAAAGATCCACCTTAATTTAATTTATATGTGGCTATTTATTTAGATTTAGTTGTTATGTAATATTAAAAGTTTAAAGAATAATATATAAAAATTTAATGAGAATATATAGGATGATAGATTTACTGAACCACTACATAGAAAATGACGATTTTACCGGTCTTTTATTACATGAGATCATTCGAACTTTGCCTCGATCAATTTTAGTCACCTATAAAAAAGACCTTTTTATAGTGTACATAAAAACTACGGATTTTTTTAGAAATAATAATATTTAAATATAAAATTGCAAAAATAGTGGTCAGATGATTGAATCGTAATTTTAGTGCCTTATCGAACAATCAAATTTTGATGAGGCTCATATCAAAGTGACCAAACAACCCTTCAACAGGCACTATCGAACTTTAGTTGTTCGACGGAATAAAATAAATACATACACGCAACATGTAAAGCGGATGTACGTGCGTGTAATGGACCCTGTCAACCTTTGTCAGTTTCACAAGCCTTGTGATGGGCTCTGTAAACCTCTAAACCTCTAGTAGTTTGATTGGTCCTGTGTAGGGGCCCTATAGTTCTTCTGTTGTTTAATAGATGGTCTATCGTTCATTCGGAGGATGACATATTACTATTTATGCGTTTTTCACAAATTAAGTAACATTTTTGTAATTTTTTATTAAAATAATATTGTTTCTAAAAAAATTCCCTAAACTACCATGGATTCATACAAATACAGGTACGACATACCTAACTGCTCTCTAGAACGTAGGTATACGTGCCCCCAGTTAACAAGTCACACGAATAGTATATAAGCAATGTAGCCATCGATATCGCCATATATAGGTTGCACTTTTATTTGTGGATTGGTTGATTAATTTTGCCCGCGTCGCCTTTTGAAATACTATGTAAATTATACATGCATGTTTGCATGTTAATCATTAATGGTGATATACATTTCCATACACTGTTCATCTCTATTTGTTAACGTCAAATTTTGATAAGCCCTCGAGTCTTTATCGTAAGTGTTCGTATCGGCTCAAAGCAGAATCGGCTGAGAGTTTTGTGTTAGCCGATGGAGGATCAATATCTTCAACAGTCGGATTCTGGTTAGATTCGGTTTGGAAAGATCTTGTCCAGAAGACATCGAGTTCAAGAAGGATGCGGCTTGTATCTATTAATTAGGATAAGTTTGTTAACTTTCTATTTTATCTTTAGAAAAGTGTGTAAGTATCCGATAAGGATTTGGTTTGTTTCCTTTTATCTTTAGGAAAGTTTGGATTTGTAATCTGTTAGGATCTCTGTTAGCCCATGGATATAAATATGTAAGTCCGGGGTTCATGTAATCTATCCTCACGATCAATATAACTCGGCGCATCGTCACTCCTTTACTTTTGGCTACTTTATTCATCATCCGGCGGAACTTGGCACCCAACATGGGGCTGCATCGGTTTCGATCTCTGGCGAAGGGGTAAGTCCAAGGTCCCGCCGGCCCAGGTATATCGTATCTATCTTTAGTTTCATTACCGTTCATATATACATCGGCTTAGTTAGGACTTTTTTGGTTAGGTTCGATATTCTGATCAAGTCGATGTTTCTATAAACGTAATGCGTTTTAGGTAGATTTGTTATATCCATCACATTAGACAGATCTATCGGCTCATCGAGTATTAGATTATCATATATAATATCGTATTGCATCGGTTAGGTCTGACCTACTACATTGTTATCGATAATCTAAGTTTTGTTAAGCCGATAGGTTCATGCTAATATTTCACCGGAGGGTTAGCCGGTCTTATCATATGTCTCTGTTAATCTAGTCCTATTATCTCAATTTAGCTCTATTGGTTGTCTCTCATTTTAGGGTCTCTGTCGATACCGGCTAAACTGTTTACTAGATTAGATTAGTTTAGACATTTACCACCCTGAAAATTAGTCAAGGGCTTGATTGTCTAGATATTGTATTTCTTTTCATACTTAGTGCTGTATTAATTTAGTTTTGACCTACTAAGTCGTGATTAGAAACGTAGTCTCTAGCCTGCCTGGTGGCTACCAATAAGGGTTTCGTCGGAGTTTCAGCCGACGAGTTATCTTGACATCGGCATGGGCTGCAATCACACAATCGGCTGTCAATAGATTGGTTGTTTTGATTTCTCGGCCGATATGATTTATACTCTGTTATTTTGCATATCTTGTCAGTGGTAAGATCAAACTGACTGGCACGTTTGTGACTCATTAATTTTAGGACCTGTACTGGAGCTAAGCAGATCTCCCAGGTCAGCGTATTCGACGTCAACACATCTCGCGGATGTACGAATTTGACGTCAACACTATCCTAATATCTAAAATCCATAATATATAATATTATACCATCTTTCAATAAATCTTTCATATTTCAGCCTCTATAAAATTTTAAAATTACTTACTTATTTAATAAAAAATCATAAAATTACTTCGACTAAATAAAGTCTTATTAATTAATTTAATAAGCTAAACTAGTAGGAAGAAAATGAACAAACACATGCACATTGGCTTTGAGAATGACACTGACGCTTCTAATATTGCCCGGCCCTTTTTACACATGGGCGTCCACGTGGCCTTCCGAACGCGCTCAATCCAATCATCCCAACGAAAAAGAAAACCCAACTTTTTTAAACGGCAGAGACGGGTAGTAGTAATTTTCAGTAGAAAGAAAAAAACAAAGGAAAAGCTAGCAGAATTGGCTGGCTCGTCAAACCTTTGGAGTGCGTCCGTGTGTGCGCCCGTGTGATGGGGGCGGGTTGGTGTTCGTGTCTCCGCTTGTCTCCCCCCGGCGCCCTCAAATATTCTCAACCCCCCAACCAATTCATTCTCCCGAGCTGAGCTCTCATTCCTTCCTTCTCCTTTCCGCCGGCCTTGCTCTCGTCTCCTCCTCTCCCCGGTCTCCCCTACCACTGGTACGCGCGCTAACCTCGCGAGTCGCGAGAGAGAAAGGAAACGACGAGCCCTGGCACGCACGAGAAGCGAATAGAAGTGGCGGCGACAGGAGCAGCTGCTGCTGGGTTGTTCGTCATGGCTCAGGAGGACGTCGGCCACCTGAGCGACGCCGGCCTGGCGCTGGGCCTGTCCCTCGGCAGCGGCGGCGGCGGAGGAGGAGGAGGAACGACCGACGCGGCGGCGCACCGAGGGGGCTGCCGGCGGCCGTCGCCGTCGTCGCAGTGCCCGCCGCTGGAGCCGTCGCTGACCCTGAGCATGCCCGAAGACGCGGCCGGCGCGGCCGCGACAGCAACAGCGACAGCGACGGCGACCGCGTCCGGCGGGGGCGGCCCCGCGCACAGCGTGTCGTCGCTGTCCGTCGGCGCGGCGGCGGTGAAGAGGGAGCGTGCGGAGGAGGCCGACGGCGAGAGGGTGTCGTCGACGGCGGCCGGGCGGGACGACGACGACGACGGGAGCACCCGCAAGAAGCTCCGGCTGACCAAGGAGCAGTCCGCGCTCCTGGAGGACCGCTTCCGGGAGCACAGCACGCTCAACCCGGTACGTCACGTACGTCCGCGCGTTCTTCTTACGTTCTATTGACTTGCGGCCGCTAGCCTAGCCTAGCTGCAGAAAGCTGCACATGTGTAGAACACAAGGAGCAAAGATAAAACATGGCGCATATTAATTTGTGTTTTGTTCATCTTTTGTTGATCGAATCATCGAATATATGTGAGTCACTGAACCACCGCTTTTGTTTTGTTTCTTCGAGCAGAAGCAGAAAGTCGCTTTAGCGAAGCAACTGAACCTCAGGCCAAGGCAGGTGGAGGTCTGGTTCCAAAACAGAAGAGCAAGGTTAGTATTTTCATTTTCCGCAATCTTTTTTCCTCTTCTGAAGCCAGTATTCTGCAACATGCACACGCGCCAGTGTGCACATATTTGCATCACATACATATCCTAGTACTACTTTTATCTCAGCAAGAACCTTTAGCGTCGCTTTTTCTTTACGTAATTCAATCATGCATGCATGAGACAAGGATTATGATTATCGGTGTGTAGAAAACTAGAAATATTTTGAGGGTGCAGTGCAGTTTGTGGCTGTGGTTGATAACCATCGGTTCGTTAATTTACACGCGTATGCTATTACCCCATGCAGGACAAAGCTGAAGCAGACGGAGGTGGACTGCGAGTTCCTGAAGCGCTGCTGCGAGACGCTCACCGAGGAGAACCGTCGGCTGCAGCGCGAGCTGCAGGAGCTCCGCGCGCTCAAGTTCGCCCCGGCGCCGCCGTCCTCGGCGGCCCACCAGCCGTCGCCGGCGCCGGCGCCGTTCTACATGCAGCTCCCGGCCGCCACGCTCACCATCTGTCCGTCCTGCGAGCGCGTCGGCGGGCCCGCGTCCGCCGCTAAGGTCGCCGCCGCCGACGGGACCAAGGCCGGGCCCGGCCGGACCACCACTCACCACTTCTTCAACCCCTTCACCCACTCCGCCGCCTGCTGATCCGATCCATCCGCGCACGCGCGCGTGCATGAATCTGCAGTTCGATCGATCTGCACCACGAAACAGACATAGCACTGCTGCTGACTGCTAGCTAAAGCTTATAGTACTACCTCACGTCACAGGTAACATATACACGTGACATACATGGCAATTGGCGACATGATCTCATCATCATCCTCCTTGAGCTACTGTTTCTTGCCCTGGGGGATTCCAGCTTCCATTAGCTAGACAGTCCATCAGTCGATCAATCATAGGCTTAATGATAGGATTAGTCAAATTAATAGCCGGGCCACAGCTAGTACCCGATCAATGTATATTTTTGTGCATGCATGTAAGTATGTAACTGTGTGCCCCCCTCTCATCACTAGTAGTTAGCTTTTCTTTTTTGTTTCACTGGATAGTTAATTTTCAGAGGGGATCAGACCATGGGCACGGCCGTGCATGGTACGTGCTACCATGAGCTAGATAGATTAAGCTTGTATACTAGCACTACTGATGGATTAAATTCTTAGACAGTCTCACACACACATAGTGTTGGATCGGATGACGACACGAGCTAGCTTAGCTAGCATGCCTGCCTCCCTCCTGTTCGCTCGGCCCTCTCGGGTGCGTGTACATGTGTTTACTTTTGTATGGATATACCTCTCAATGATTGTGTGTGTCGGGGCTCCCCAACTTCAAAAATTTATTTTAGTTGCCATCGCTTTCGACTCTGTTGATTATTGATTAATCAGGAGGAGAGAGCGCGACTTCACCCTCTCATCTTTTCGTTTGCTTAATTAGGACTTGAGAGCGGTAGCTAGCCATCTGGATCTCTGCTCTGCTGCACGCCATATTAATTAACCCAAAGGCAATTTTCACACGGCCACCACCACTCGCGATCGGCTCGTCCTGCTGGTACGTAGCTAGCCCATACATGATCGGTTCGGTTGCACGTACTGTTGGACACCGATGGTTTCCGTGCGATCATACTACTCATCAGCTGTCGTTAATACTAGTTCGTTGAGTAATTACTGCACTTAGGTATAGTCAGCGTCGAAGTTGCCCTTGTTCCTGCCTGCCTTCCCTAACTAATTTACACAGGAAAATTTACGCGTGCGGATCGTGTGATCAGTGATGGCACGACCGAATCATGACACGTAAAAAGGAACTTCGCGGCGGGCGTGGTAGTCAATATGGGAGTCATGCCAAGTACTATGAGCCGGTCGGGCTTGGCTGGCATGGCCGGCGCGGGAGCACGCACGCGCATGCGCTCGATCTCTCTCCAGGAAAATTAACCTGGCGGTCGAATTCCTTTTTTTGACGGCTTGCTCTCTCTGCGCGCTGCGCGGCGGCAGCTGGCACGTACTCTGGCCATTGTGTTGGCCCGGGTCGGCTGTCCGCTATATGCTGCGCTGCATCAACCTCCCGTCGTCACGCGGTACGTGTCGGACCGGCCGTTCCTGATGGATAGTAACTGCTTGGGCGGTGCCCGCCTGCCTGCCCCGGTGGTCGCATCGCAACTAACACTCCACCGTGAAGAGCTACGATTAATAGTTGGAAGGTAGTCGGTGTGATTTGGGGCGTATGAATTTAACAGAGTTTAGGAAGGTATATATATGACATATATACAAGTGTTCTATATTTATAACTTTTACATATGTTGCATACAACTATATATTGATGATGATATATCCAATTGTATATATCTGCAGGCAATCGTGTAGCATGTATGCGTTGGCGCTACAAACAAACGAGACTTTGCTATCGTACACGTATATGATTGAGCTTAACTATAATAGGCTGATCTGGACGATTGATGTCGCTTTGGCATCTCTCTCTAGTCTAGATCGAACTCTAGATAGTTCCCTGATCTCATAATGTTCTATTCTCCGTACAATATACTAGTGCTAGTAAGTAGGAGTATCATACTACACGCAGCACCGGACTTGCACCAAGCATCTGACGGAGGCCGGTTCCCCGTGAAGGCGATGAAACGGCCGGAGCGCGCGCGAGCCCAAACGAGAGTTTACGCCGGTCACACCTCGCGCATGCGTGTGAAGCGTGTCCACATGCCTCCCGTCCCCGAGAGTTAAATGTCGCGCCTCCGCGACGCGTCGCTCCTGTCCCCCGCGCGGTGCGCATGGGGACCTTTGCCCTGCTGCGAGTTGTCGACACCAGCGTACGCGCATCGGCGCGTTTCGCCCGGCCCACGCGCGCCGCAGCGTCGGCAACAAAGCGGGCGAGCACCAGGGCCGGCACGTTCGCCGAACCTGTCCCGGGATCTGAGGCAGCGATCTGACGAGGTCTGTACTAGCGCGCGGGTCGTTGCGGGGCGGAGCGGGTACATCGAGAGGGAGTATAGGGACCATTTCCTGTGCCCCATCTCTGTGTACTAGGCCGTGTCAGCCTCTCATCATTCGCGCGGATTTACCTGTGGATACGCTCGCTGCGGCATGCATGTCCACATGACGTGCCTCGCGCAATCATTGGCCACCACCAGAAAGATACGCCTCAGTATGTCCAGGATTGGGCTCAGGGCCTAGGCTTTGGGATACGTACTTTCCGTACCTATCTTTCTCGCATCGTGCGTGACAATTTATTCGTGGTAGTAGTACAATCAAACGATCCTATTCTACGTACCGAGCTGCACGTACATGAACGCGGATGAGATCGAATATGATATGGAGCGTACCTACCGGCCGGCGATAGAAAGATTGTTTGTGGATTAAAACTGCCCTCTGTACTGTCCTCTCAGGATTGATTTGAGGGCACCAACGGGCGGTTTGCAGGAGAGGAATACAATGCAGGAGATCTATCCGTAGATTTCCGTCTCGCTTCTTCCACATTATCCTCAGGCTGTTTTTGATGATTATATTTTATATCGTCACTGTTCATTCGCGATGTGGAGAGATTTGCTTTCTGCCCGCACGTCAGGTCAATCAGATGAGATATGGAATATATCCGCAGGGAATTGGAACCTGGCTGACGACAATGTTCTCTCGTTGCCGACGTCCTCTGCTTTCCAGCGAACACCGAGGTTCAGAAAAACAGAAGGAATTGCTTGCTTTTTCAGTGTTCATCTAATGAACCGAAGGGTATTTAAAAAATATTTTATTCAGTACCTGTCTACGCATAATGTGACCGCAGGGCATCGTGACAGCACGCGGGAACTTACGTTATGGTAATTTTTCGGTGCTATTTAGCACGGGTGCAGACACATGTCGTGAATCTGCCACGACCATACGACAAAGTGCGAGACCACCTAATTAGGTCAAGTACAAGTTTTCTAGATGAAGTAAAGTAAGTTCTTTTTCTTTTATCTCAACTTAAGTAAGTTATAATAGTTATTACACATCACGCATCGTGCTAAAAAAATGAGTGGATCATCCGACAGAAAGCGGGCATGGTGCCCCCTGTCACGGCGGACAATTAATCGGAGCCGTCGATCATGTGATCCCGCGGCCCAGAAGTGGCAAGCCCGTGCCGCCGTGCGTGGGTCCGTCCATCCGCTGACAGATACTACGACACGTACAGCAGTAAATGCTCCGGAGCAATGCACGTGGGCGGCGAGAGCAAATCTCGCGCAGAGCAGAGAATTCGAATCAGGGGGCCAAGCCGAGGTAGGCAGGCACGGCGCGGCTGGCATCGCAGATTCTCGATCGAACGGACCAAAAGGAGCCCTGGGACCGAGACCACGTTAGATCTCTACTAAATGGGCTGCTGGGCTCAGATGATCTTCTGGGCTGGTTTTCACCGAGAGGCCAGGCCTTCCCTGCCGATCCCGTGAGGCATCTTCCTTTCCGCCCGCACATTCGTTCAGCGTGAACATGCTTCCTCCTCGTGCAATGAATGGCTCATACGTTCGGCGTGAGACGCTCTCGATCGGTGGTCGGCCATCACGGGAGGCTAGTGTGGTGGAGTACTCGCTTAGAATTGATGCCTTCGTGTACGTGGTTCGGCTCGGCCGCCGCCGCCGCGGCGCAACGATCGCGTACTAGGCGGAGCCGCGCCCGTGTCTTCTGCGTGATTATCCGGCTCCAGTCACGGCGATGCAGTGCAGGACGCCCCGCGCGTTCGAGGTGCCGCGGCTGCAGCATGGTTTGCGCCGCTGCACAGTGGAAGCTCCGCGGGTATCGGGTGGCGCGGCGACCGCGAGGCATGGATGCCGTGCGCCGTGCGAGGCGGGGAGGACAACGGTGGCACGGGGTGACGGGGGCTTCGAGCAGAGTGGTTGAATTGTCGACATGTCCAATGGTCCCAGTTTGTCGACAGCCTAATGGGCTACACTAAACGGACACTTCCACTGGTCTGGAACACCGGAAGTGGGTTCGGCCCATGAACAACCGTTACAAACCTTATCATATCTGATGGAAATAAGTTTACTTGAGATCCCTCAATTTGTCGTCAGGTCTAGACTCCATCCCTCAAATCGAATACAACGCATTCCTCAACTTACAAAACCAACGAGGTCCCTTAGCAATATTATCTTCGGTTTTGAATGACGTGATACCTATGTGCTTCCTTTGACTACGGTGGCGGAGGACGGGACAAAATTGAAGAGTGGCGAACAATTAAGCACACAAAAATTCCTACATATTGTCCTAGTATCGTAATACCATCAACATACAATATTTCAAAGCGAAAAATGTTGAAGTACCTTGACAAGAATAAGTTAACTTATATACAACCAAATGATCCTGGAAGTCCTTAAAAATCTGTCAAACATAGATCAAACATGAATCGATAATGCATTATTGAGAATAAAGAACATATAGGCAGTATTGAAAATGAAAGTTATACCCGATGATGGATTTTTTAGTTACGTCTAGATCGTATAGGAGATCTAGGCAACTGCATCTTTCTTTCTTTCTTTGAAATGCCTTTTTAATACTTCAAAAATCAAGTCCTTTGAATATCTCTCGCTCAATATAGAACACCATCAAGTCATTAAACCAACCATCAGACATCTTGTTTCGTAAGTTGGTCTTTACAATCTTCATGGCACAGAAGGCTCGGTTATACCTTCAACATGTGCATCTCCTTCAACATCTCCTCTTGTTGCCTCAACATGTTCTTGCTGGACATTCACTTGTTCGGGTTCAGAATTTTCCACTGACACCAATTGCAGACCTAATGGCACTTCTTCAACCTCTTCTCCTGCAACCACAAATACTCCACTCTCATGGGTACTAGGATTTGAGCCACTAGATCCTTGGCCCCAAAAACTATTCAAATCTGCCCAACAAAAAAACTTAGCAATAAAAAAATCCTAAACATTTATAAATCCTAAACATTTATAAATCCTAAACATCTATACTTAGTTCTTTTAGTAGTAGCTACCTTTTTGCAATGCACGTCCCTTTTTCCTTTCTTTTTTCTATCCATGCTCAACAATTTGTGTTTGAATTGAATCCCTGTAAATTATGCATCTAATTTATCATCACTATTTCTTTTCCTCATTTGATTGTCAAACTCAGTTACTCAAATCAAATGTTAACTTACTAGTTTACTACTCTTCTATCTGCTACTGATGTCCCCTCTTTGTCTGCCGCCGCCCCGCCCGAAGCCTATTGCGGCACTTCAGCGCCCTGGCTGTGCCCCTGCCGAAGCCGGCCGTGCCCCTGCGGAAGGCCGCCGCCTTGGCTGCCAAAGCCGGTCGCAGCTCGCCACCGTCCCAGCCACTCGCTCCTGTGCCGTGCGTAGAAAACCCTAGCTCGCGAGGAGGAAGGGTGCTGCTGTTCTTTCCTTTGTTGGGCCGGTTAGAGCACCGGGAGGGGGGTTCCTTGGGTCGGGCTAAGGTATGGCTTGGGCCATACCTCGCCACACTGGGCCCTCCACCCTGTTTGACTAGGTCTTTGCCCCCACGTTGCATTGACGTGACACTACGTGGCACTTTGATTCAAAAAAAGAGCAAAATGAAAACTAAAAAATTAAAATGAAATATACGGGACCCATGTCAGTCAAACAAAAAGATAAAAAATAGAGACTCACATGTCAGTGGGTCCCACTTCCTCCACCTCACCCTTTCTACCTCTATCTCCTCTCTTCGGCGACAAGCCGTATCCAACCGAAGTCAGTGGGGAGTCCGACGAGGGGCAGAGATGTTGGTGAGCGCGTGGGGAGAGGGAGAAGGTGGGGAGGCCGGCGAGCGGGCGGGGGAGGGAGGAAGGTGAAGAATCAGAGGGAGCACCACGTCATGCCGGCTACGTCAGGTTCGAGGAGCACGCACAACGGTGGCGGCGACATCCCCGACGCGCTCCTCCAATAGATCTTCCTCCGCCTGGACTCAGCCCTAAGCCTTATCCATGTGGCAGCAGCGTGCAAGCAGTGGTGCGGCGTCATCGGCTGTAGCATCTTCCTTTTCCAGTTCTAGGACCAAAGGCTTACCAGTGGCCATGGAGGCGATGGAGGACGCGAACCTGGTTGCCAGCAGCAACGCTGCAATGATGGTCGGCAGCGGTATGGGGTGAAGAGCACCAATAGCGGCGTAGCCACAATCAGTGTCAGCACCGTCCCCGTCACCGTCGGCCTTGCCAACTCCAGCATCGACCCTGCCGCTGCCACCATGGCCACGCCCTTCACCATCGACACCTCTTTGACTCTCTCTTCCCATCTTTAGGGTGGTGCGTAGCGGGCGATGTGGAGAGGTTGGAGTAGCCAGGCGCCAAACATGATGGGCCCACAGAAGACGGAGGCTAAGAAGGGGAGGCACATCAAGGGAGGAAGACGACAACGCATTGGTTTAGGCGGGATCCAAAAGCTCCTGGCCCTGTCCTTGTTGTTGCCTCCTTACCAAGGAGGGGATGGCGAGCTTAAGCTCGCCAGCTCCCTCGCCTCCCTCCTCCCCGCCACTCTCCTCACCTCCTCCGCCTCAAGATGGCAACGGGTACATACCCGCTCGGTACAGCTAACCCATACCCGTACCCGCGAAAATAAAACATGCCCGTTAGAAAACCCATACCCGCTGACGGGTACAGATTTACACCCATACCCGTGCTCGTGCGAGTAACGGGTACCCGTGGGTTGCCCGTGCCCGACAAAACTGCAGGCTAAAACAGGAACATGCAACAACAGTAACACATACATAATTGATTATAACAAGGCAACAGCAATTAGCAACATAATATTTCATAGTAAACTACC
This sequence comes from Oryza australiensis, assembly GCA_019925245.2. Classification (NCBI taxonomy): domain Eukaryota; kingdom Viridiplantae; phylum Streptophyta; class Magnoliopsida; order Poales; family Poaceae; genus Oryza; species Oryza australiensis. The sequence goes on from JAIFGZ020000117.1 coordinate 517,126, forward strand.
ACCAATTAGGTGACACAAGTACCAGGAGAACAATTCTTAGCACATCTGCTATCTGCACATGCATACAGCATAGTTCGAATCCTATTTATATATGTCATTTTTGGGCTGGGCTAAATGTATTACTTGGACCATATTATACAAGATACAACATTGGAACGGGTAAAATGAACCCATGGGTTTGCGGGTATGGATACTCTAGGAACATGCCCCTACCCGCAAACCCGATGGGTTTGAGTTTGTTCCCATTAACAAACCCATGGGCATGAATATTAACTCTCGGCATATTACCCGCTACCCGCTACCCGAACCCGAAAAACCCGGACCCGGACCGAAAAACCTGAACCCGCAGTACCCGAAGTCTAGATCGGATAGTGAATACTATTACCCGAATTTAATTTGGGTAATTCGGGTAACATCACGCGGTACCCGAACTACCCGTAGTCCTGCGCTCGTCCGCTACCTAGAAATCTGGAATAGTGGAATCCAGTCCAACAGTGCGGCCCACACATCGCCCCGCGGCCCAATATCAGATGATTGAACTATGGACGACCTCTTCACCTCCTCGGTGCCCTCCGCGAGTCCGCCTCCATAAACCTAGCCGCTGCCCACCACCAGGACCAGGCCGCCAGTCTCCACTCTCCCGTCTCCAGGCGCAGGCGTGCAGCGCGGTGCACGCGTGACGGTGACGCGACGCCGCAGCCGGTGTGACCCGACGCCGCCCGTACTCCCTCATCCACCTCTGTCCTCTACGGCCCGGTCGGCCGCCTCTCCGTGTCCGCCCGCTCAACGCCGCCGAACGCCGCCCTACCAATTCACTAGCCGCCGGTGACTTGAGAATAGAAGGACGACAGCCACATCGGAGTCGTCGTGCAATGTATGTATTCCCGAATACGTAACCCTCTTCCCCTTAGTTTATTTTTTATTTGTGTATATGAAAGATGAGACGATGCGTGCATCTGTTAACTGTTATTTATCTATTCAATTTAATCTGCGATTTAGTTCATAATATGGCGACATGGAGTTGTTGACAGTATAGTGATTTATTTATATGACCTATGAATTTATTTATACGATCTGTGAATTAGACAATTAGTTGATCTGTTATTTGTCTATTCGATTTGGCATGTGATTTATGATCTGTTCTTTAGTTCTTATGATATGCGATTTATTTATATGATCTATTTTTATGATCTGTTATTAGTGAATGATTAGTGCTTGTTTTTTTGGTAGATGCCAGAACCAGAGGATAATATTGAGTCACTGGCTACTGGCACTCAATTTGAAAGTGAGGAGACTCAAGCCATGGCAATGGTGCCAGTAGAGGCTCGGGTGCAAGGAAAAACTGATGGCAATAAAAAAGGGTCATTGATGTGGAAGAAACAGAGAAGGAGAAAGTACAGAGGAAGGAGATGGTTTCAAGGTCTGAGATGTGGCAGCATTTTATCAAGATCAAGGACGACAAAGGGTTTCTGAAGGCTGCAAGATGCAAATATTGCCACCGTGAAATCAAGGCTGACACAAGGGGACATGGAACGTCTGCATTGAAGAAACATTTCGGTACATGCAAACGCAATCCTCATGTTTTTAAAGGACCCAAAGCAAGGCACCTTGCAAGCAGGTCATGGGGAAGCTCCTGCCACTTGGAGGTTTGATCAAGAAGCACTTAGAGATGCCTTTGCTGAGATGGTAATAGAAGATGAGCAGCCCTTTTGTTTTGGTGAGAACCCTGGCTTCAGGAAATTTATGTCCAAAGCATGTCCTCGTTTCCATGTTCCATCTAGAAGAACTTGCACAAGGGACATTGTACGTCGGTACTTTGAAGAGAAAGCCAAGCTCAAGAAGTTCTTCAAAGATTCTTGTCAGAGAGTGTGCCTGACAACAGATGCTTGGACTTCTCAGGTTCAAGATGGATATATGACTATTACAGCAACTTTCATTGATGAAAACTGGAACCTGCATAAGAAAGTGATAAGTTTTTTCATGGTAAAGGGTCACAAAGGGGAGGATATTGGGAAGAACTTGACAAGATGCTTAGCTGATTGGGGTCTGGATAGAGTTATGACTGTAACAGTGGATAATGCAAGTGCTAATGACAGTGGTGTTGATTACTTGAGGAAGCAGCTGCAGAAAACCAACATTGCCAAGGGCAAGTTTTTGTATATGAGGTGTGCAGCCCACATTGTGAATCTTATTGTAAGAGATGGATTGCACGAAGTGGACCAATCTATTAAGCGTGTAAGGGCTGCTGTTAGATATATAAAAAATGGGACTTCAAGATTGGTCAAGTTCAAAGAAATTGCTGAGGAAGAGAAAGTGGACAACAAAGCTTTTTTGAAACTTGATGTTCCAACAAGGTGGAATTACACATATTTGATGTTGAAGGCTGCAATTGTGTATGAGAAAGTGTTTTTAAAGTTAGCTGAAGACGACACAAATTATGTTATTGATTTTTCTGAAGCAAGAGATGGCTTTGGGCATCCTGATGAAGATGATTGGGATAATGCGAAGAAGATGGCACAATTTCTGCAGCATTTCTATGACCTTACTTTTCGTATCTCTTCTTCTCTCCAAGTCACTAGTAACACTTTCTTTCATGAGATTGGAGAAGTCCGTCGTTGATTCAAGAATGGCTGAGCAGTGAAGATAATTTTCAAGTTTCAATTGGTAATAGAATGAAAGAGAAATATGATAAATATTAGGGACTTTGGCACACCAACAGCAAGGACAGTGAGAAAGGGCAGCAACAAGAGCAAGATAGGGATAAAGGGCACAGCAAGGGCAGGGGGAAGGACAAGGAGAAGGAGAAAGAGAACATCAATTTATTGATATTTGTGGCTGCATTCCTTGATCCAAGGTACAAGTTATCTTTGTACACAAAGATTATTGTTGAAGAGATATTTGGTGAGGAAAGAGGTCAATTGGTTTGGACAGCAATTAATACTTGTGTGACAAAACTGTTTGAAGAATACAAGAACATGTATGCTCCAGATGAAGAAACTGCTTAAGTAGTTGATGATGATAAATCCAAGAGAGTAGCAGGAGGAATGCTTAAAGAAAAAATTGCCAAGAAGATGAAATTAAACAATTGTTCTACCAGCACCCACAAATCTGAACTTGAGAAATATCTTGCCGAAGAAACAGAAGACACAGAGTCAAAAATGGACATTCTTGCTTGGTGGAAAGTCAATTCAAATAGGTTTCCAGTTTTGGGTCACATGGCTCGTGATGTGCTTGCTATACCCATCACAACAGTAGCGTCGGAGTCCGCTTTTAGCACAGGTGGACGTATTTTGGATGACTTCCGTACCTCTCTTACTCCATTCATGTTAGAGGCTTTAGTATGCACGCAGGATTGGCTTCGAAGGCCTACTGTTGACATAACAGAGAGTACGGAGGAACTGGTAATAATAGAAAAAGGTATCAAAATTTCTTCCTTGCTTGGATTTATGAATTTACTGTATGTAATATTAATATGTAACTCTGCTGTGCATTTACAGAGTGGATAGAAGAATATGGCGGCGGAGGAAAAAAGAATGAGCAGCAGCAGCCATCTGTGACTGTTGGCACCTCCGGCTCCAAGTCACAAACACCAAGCAGTAATGTTCAGACCTCGACTATGGCTGCAGCTCAGCACAAAACCTAAAGTATGTCAAGTATGTTTCGGTAATCAGTATGATTTTGAAATATGCTATTGTGCCCAAAGTTGAACCATCATTTTTATTGCCAGTATGGACTATGAACGACTGGAAAAGGATTGCTGCCACTGGAACTGGAGTATGGACGACACTGGCATATGGACTCTGAACCATCATTTTGTTCTTATTTGTGTGATGGCAGGCATCGGCTTGATGCCTTAAACTGTTGAATACTTGAATTTGCTTTTGTATCTTGCCAACTCAAGTACCTGTGTCTTTCTTTGTGAATGTGGTGTACTGTTAAGTATGAGTTGTGTTGGCACCTACAGTTGCTTCAAAACTTAAAAGTATCAGTTATTACTTATTAATTATTCTGTCCAGTTTTATTCCTATGCAAAAGTTGTGTTGTTTGAGTGTATACTATGATTTTATATATTTCGGGTAAATTGGGTATACCCGAACCCGAACCCGAAATTGCGGGAACCTGATTTTGCGGGTAATGTTTTTTTAAGGCTGTTATCGGGTAACAACTCTCATTACCCGAATTTCTCAAAACCCAAATTACCCGACCCGAACTAATCGGTAACCCGAACGCCCAGAGTTAATGAATATTGACCCAACCCATGTCCTAATGGGGTAAAAACCCATCGGGTTTCGGGTCACGGGTACCCATTGCCATCTCTACCTCCGCCGCCACGGACCACCGCAGTCCTCCTTGTTGGCTGTCCACCGTCGCTGCTACCTTACCATGGAGGGGATGACGAGGAAGAGGTAGGTGAGGGGGAGGATGAAGATGAAGAGGATGCCAACGACGAAGACAAAGAGGACCAAAAAGTTGATGGTGCCTCACCTTTTTTATTATTTTTGATGTAACTAACACGTGGGCCTCATGTTTTTATTTTTTTCGGAATCAAACTATCACGTAAGCGTCACATCAATGTCACGTGGGACGAAGACCTAGTGAGCCATGTAGGCATCACATCAGCTAAAACCGAGGATAATACTGCAAAGAGATCTTGTTTGTGCTGGTTTTTAAGTTGAGGATGTGTTGTATCTAATTTTGTTATTTAAAATAAATTTTAAACTTGACGATAAATTGAGAGAACTAGAATGAACTTATTCTTATCTGCTGCTGTTATGGGTCTATGATCCTCCGGGACCTCCATACAGCCTACACTCCTACAGTACAGGCTGCACGACCCTTGCTGTTAGCTTAAAATTTCAAGCGAACTAGGCGATCAACGAAAGCTTGTATACTAGATCACAATGTCAGCTTCGTCCTCTCTTTGCGGTCAACTAAAATAGGGAAAGTTAAAAAAAAAAGGTGAGAGTGCAATCAACCCAGTCCTTTTCCGCGTCGATGTAAAAGTTCTACACAGTACCTTAACAGCGACAATTTTTTATCGACTTTTCCATTTTGAAATCAAAATCGGGAACTACTCGTCAAGTTTTCGTCCATCCGTGCTAATGTCACGTCCATGTCAGGCTGCGTCAAGCACACAAAACTTCACACGGCAACGAGCCCTGCTGGCTGATCACGTTCTTGTCCTAAGACCTAGGAATCTCCTGCGTTACAGCATCGCCACTCGACCTCATGTAGCTGTACAAGTGTGTGAGGATATGCACCGTTCACCGCCCGCGTTACTGACATATAAATTTATTTCTTAATAATTTTATATTTAGTGACACAAAGTCAATTCACATTACGTTAAATAAATCACTTCTCGGACGGATCTATCCTTTTCTGGCCAATTACATTCAGTTGCTGATGTGGAAGTGGAGTGCAACATGTCATTGATCGATGTCAAGTGTGACTTGATGCCTTCAATCCGTTGGTCTTTCTATTTTGTTTTTGTCTGAAGTGGAGGAAGCAGCCATGAGCCCCATGAACGATCGAGTTAAGGCCAGCCGTTCCTTTCCCCCAGGTCTCTGGGAACCACAGAAGTACACTAGTACAGAACTGCTCAGCTTTTGCTACTGTTTTACATTCCTACCCGTTAACGACTTATTCGGTTGGAAAGAATTTGAACCTATAGAAATAGAAAAAGTAAATAAAAAATAAAAATGTTTGCACACATCAATTCATAAGATTTTTTCCAACAGGTTTAAGTTGATGTAAAAATTTATGCGTTTCCTCAATATAACTTGTAGAAAAGAAAATTTTTCTTTGTTTTTTTACTTCATCCACCAAACCGAATAACACTCATAAAAAATAATCTTTAAGAATTTAAATCCTCTGTTTTTTTTCAAAACGAATAAGCACTAAAACTACAGAGGTATCCCGTATCGACATCGACGTATCTAAAAATGTTGGGAGTACTTATTCCTAAGACTGTTCATGTATGTGTTACGGCTTCAAATGGTTTGACCTGTAATGTTGTTATGGATCATGGGCCAGTCAACACAAATTACAAATATAGAAGCCATGGACTTTGAAGAAATACAAGCTCTTCGTCTGGCTTATGCGAAACAAAATATGGATTTCAGATAGATGGCCAACAACACATGCTGCTCGATCTGTCTTTTTTTAATTTAAACCTGAATTCCTCTCATAAAAAGTCAAACTTAGAACATAAAAAATGCTATTAGAGTTGTCTACCCAACTCAGCTACCCAACTCGAGACCCGTTCGCTACTACTCGATATGTTGTCACATGCAAAAGAAAAAAACGTGCTTCCATCTTCTAGTGAAATACAGATACAGGAGAAAAATCTAAAACAACCTAACAACCTAGACAATCCGCGAAGAACTCAAAACGTCGAACTGAACGGCAACCACAACGTTTCATGATTGATGGATGGGCCTGAAAATTGATAAAAGACTACTGAAAAAAGGAATCCGTACCCTATCATCATCCTCCTGACAATGGGAGTGGAAAATCTGAAGAAGAAAAACCAGAATCTTTCAACACAAAAAACTGTTCGTCACATTGCTGGGAGCGAAGATCAAGGAGGAGGCCAGAATAAAGATGGCAATGGGTACTCACGATCCAAAACCCGATGAGTATTTACCAATGTGGGAGAAAATCATTATTCATGGATATTTAAACGGAAAAAATCCATTAAATTCATTACTCATTGGATACGTGGGTATGAGTACATTTTAGCAGTCCTTATACCCGTTAACCCATGGGTAAAAAACCCGACCTAAACTCAAAGAAGCCCACCAAACCACACAGCCCACCATTAGCTCATTAGTGAAAACCCTAGATACTTAACCCCCTCACCCCAACCGACCAGCCACCGGCCACCCTTCATGTCGCCCACTCGCCCCCGCCCCCGAGTCATCGGTTGGCGGCGGACCGCCAATCCGGTCGCGCCGTGGCCCACGCCTCGGCCGCGCCGCCGGCGCCGCAAGCCCCTTGGCCGCGCCATGGTGGTGACCGAGACCGAGCACGGTAGCGTCAACGGACGGTGACAATCTTGCTTCTTGACCTTTGCTTCATTGTTGACTGTTTATGTATCTGTAAAAGATTTTTGGTGGGTATGGATGACCCGATGGGTATGATTTACCCGTCTGAGTATGGGTATGGGGAATTTTCCCCACCCGCAGTTGGATATGGGTATACCCATGGGTCTCATGTTGTTGTTGTGGGTATGGGTCTGGAGAGTCCATACCCGATGGCTATTTACCCATTGCGATCTCTGGGCCAGAACTTAGGCTGCCGCATGCGGAAAACACCTCTTGCACATCATGTGTAGAATTTTTTCTGTTATTGTTCAATTTTTTTAATACTTGTATAACTAACTTTTACTTTTATATATTTAATAAAATTGACATACCTAATACTGGTTCATTAAAACAGAGCATGGGGCTCTTCAGCTGTTGAACACATGGCTGGATGGTTTTCGTTTAAATGTTCATATCATTTCCGCCGAAAGTGCTATTCGCTACGTATTGCCAGAGTCAGATTAATTAGCAAGTAATCCATGTCAACTCCACGCAAGCCGGAACAGCCACTTGCTAATCTATGCATCAGCAACTGTCATGTTGATTGGCAACTTTGTCCACAGTACAGTGGTTTGCGCGTTCAAAAATAAATCCATAGTACAGTGGAGAACGCATGATTTTAGAGATGGGGAAAATGTTTCACCGTAAATTCTAAAGCTTCATGATAGCAAAAGCAAAGTACTAATTTTCCTTGTCATAGCTAATAAAATCATTTGACATAAAAATTATAAAATTGTTCGGAGAAAATTTTGATTACTATAGTGCCATATCTAAAAGGTATTTTTTTACCACTACACAACATAAATTCAGATAATTCAGATATACACATTCCATCACACTACTGTAGTATTGTCTCTTGAGTTTGAAGTGTCCTCAAGTAAATATCGATTGAATCGACCATTAAACTATCTGAAACATGGCCTGGGGAAAGTACATCACGTATTTGATGTGAACACTCTCAATCTCTATCTTGAGTACAGTAGCAAAGCTGATTCACTGTTGGTTTCTTGTCACTAGCACTATCTTGACAGTCTATCGCAGCACCATTGCACCAAGCTTTTCAGCTGCTTGGTCGATCCTCGACGCGAGCAGCGCCTGCTTGTCCTGAACGATTGAACCACACAGCAAAGCATCGGGGTCCAAGGAGGTTTGTGCCGGAGCTGTTTCATGGGTTGTACTAAGTTGGTGTTCATCTCTATTGATAATGAAGATAAAATTAGACATGAAAAAAATCATTAACATATGTCCCCTTAGTTTTCTCCTTCCTTCTACCTCTTGCACTAAAGGTTGATACTACTTGTACTGCACGGACGGGCCTAAGGTCCGGCTAGCCTGACTGTTCGGGTTCATCCATCCCTAACAGACTTGCAGGGCGGCGACAGCAGGCTGCGGGGCCGCGGGCGGCATCAGATGGGCGAGGCGGCGTCGACGTGCCGGCAACAGCAGGCGGGTGGGTCGACGCGCCGATGGTAGCAGGCGGGCGGGGCGGTGCTTGCGGTCTCCTCCGACGGTCAGGGCGGCGCCGCGGCGGCAACAGAAGGAGCAGGCGGGCGTCGGGCGGGATGGCAGCAGCAGTTGGCCCCGCGGCAGCCGCGCGCCCACTAGCAGGTGCTACGGCCTGCTCAGCTATGCTACTGCTGATGCTAACGAATAGTACTGGTAAAAAGATAATCTACTGCTAATTTAGATTAGCAACTAATTTATTGGTAAAAATATACATAGTTCTCGCGGGTTAGAATTCATAATTTTTTTGTTTGAAACATAAAATAGCTTGTATCTATAGAACATTTATCGTATCATAGATATTAGTAATTTAAATGTTTGCATGATTGTTAATATTGAGTACTTTTTCGTAATTTGCCAGTTATTGAAAATTTCTGGATACTATTGTACTGGTTGCTTGATATTTGAATTGGTATTGTGATCAGGGTTTCCATATGGTGCGCGTCTACCGTGCCGTCCTCCACATAGCACGGTTTTCACGCGAAAACCACGAAAACCACGGAGGAGTGAACAGTAATTTTCGCGATGGTTAGCCCTGTCGTGGTTTTCGTGAAAACTACGCGAAAACCGCGCAAACCGTGTGAAAATCGTGAAAAACCGTAATTTAAATTTGAACCAAATTCAAATATGTGTCGTGACATGGTTTTCGCTCAAACCACGCGAAAACCGCTCACGTGGTTTTCACGGCAAACCGCGCGAAATTTGTTTTTTTATAATATATATATTTGTGATAAAATAATTTTTTTAAAATTTTTTAAATTAGCACGAAATTATTCAAACGAAACCACGGGATGTCGTGTCGTACCCTCACGTTATGTGCGAAAACCACAAAAATAGTGGTGGTTTTCGCGATATCGTGTATCGGATTGTGATTAGAGAATTGAATTGCTAACATTTTCTTGTCTTTTACGGGAACTGTTCTATTTCTGGTTAAATTTTCATAGAATTCATACTAACTATTATATACATATGCGCGCAACCTGGTTGATTAAAAGGACCGGTAGAGAAGTAACTATCAGCTTGATGAAATTATAGTAAAAGTGAGCGTGGATTGGAGTTCTTATTATTTTTATGGGATAATTCACTTGCACATGCATGTACACGTACACATACACATAATAGAGTCAGCCGATCGCATCCGCAGTAACGGATGAATGCCTATCGATCTGTCCCGTAGCTGATCACCAACCCGCAGTCATGGGCTGCCTGCATATATGACAGCATGGATGACTAGATGAAGAAACAGTTTGCCAGCAATCAAGAAGAAGAAGAGGGAAAAAAACGAAGGGGATAAGCAAGGTAGGACCGAGACTGTACGCGCCAGCTCAAAAGCATATCGGTACTTGGTAGGTGCGAAGGCTGGGAGCTGGAAAACTCGCCGATTCTTCCTGTGAAACAAATTACACGCAACTGGATCAGAAGTTCAGAACACCTTCAAACGGTGAAAGCGAAGGGAGCATAACAAACGTGAAAGGAAAATACTCTAATCATTCTAAAGACAAAAATATAGCTATTTTTAAGCTATTTTAGTATTACCAGGGCTTCAAGGCGGTATTATGGTTATTTCATCCATATTCATCCATATTCCTTCATCCATAGAAAACAACCTAAAAATAGTTAGATTTTGAGATGGGGTGTATATTTACTATGTTCTTAAAAAATAATACAAATATGAAGAAACATCCATACTCACGCGCACGCTATCCTTATTAATAATTTATTTTTTATTGATAAAGTCATCATAAACACCTCGTTGTTGACGCACCAATTGGTTAGTTCCAAGTACACTAATCAGTGACCTACGCTCACTTCGTAAAAAAGATATTGGTTAAGCAAAAAATAGTCATTAGCAGCCTCCTTCTTCAGCTTATTCTTCGAAATATTGTCACTGATTATTTAATTCACATTTCTAAAATTACTATTTTTTTAAAAACTTTCTTCCATTATTTAGACTACTAAGTTCTAAGCTGGAGTCTATGTTAAATTTATTTATCAAAATATTTAATTTATCTTTTAATCAAGTCGATAATTCATGCTAGTATAGAGTAAATAATTTGATTCAAACGCTACCCGTTTGGGCGCAGTGGCTCACACAGTCACGCTTCACCACTTGATATGCAACTTTAGGTGATTAGAGAATACTTATTGCATAATATTGAATATCCACCACTTATTATGCTAATTATTCTCTTGGTCGATAAATTTTGTATATTAAAAATTGCTATATATTAGATATAGCAATTTTTAATATACAAAATTTATCTCAAAATATAGCAACTTCTTTACCTATTTTTTATCTCGACCAATCACAACCACCTCTATATATTTAATTATTTTTATCTTTTTCAATCCAAACAACCACGATAATTGCACTCCTCTCCATAATCCTCGTTAAAAACACACTTCCTAGTGATTGACGGCCCTTTTGTTTGTTCCAAAATAACACTCTCTCTGTTATAAAATAACTTTATTTTTATATATTATTTGCAATAAAATATGTTTATCTTTGAAGTAATTGTATCGAAGCTTGTAAAAATATAAGGTAAATATATTAGGATTAGATAAAGTGCGAGACAAATGCCATTACTGGAGAAAGGCTCATCTCTCCTGGTTCATAACCCCCTTAGTCCCAGTTGTCGAACCGGAACAACCAAAGCTGGATTAAAGATGGGTCCCGAGCGAAATAACCGAGATTAAAAATAAATCTTTAGCCCCGATTGATATCACCAACCGGGACTAAAAGATATAAGCCCCTCCGATGGACCTCCCCAATTTTTTTATTTTTTTCACTGTTTTTCCTGGCTGCGAAATCAAATTCACATATGAAATACATCACAAAATTCACAAATCGACATCACAAAATTCACAAATCCACACCACAAAATTCACAAATCCACGTCACAAAATGCACATCACAGATCCACATCACAAAATTTACATGTATCACAAATCGAGTAAAGATCACAAAATTTAGAAAAAAATTTCCCAGCGTCGGATCCGACGGAGGGAAGCACCAAGACCGCCGCCACGCGCAGAGGGCATGGATCCGCCGTGGGAGCACCGAGACCGCCGCCACAGCGTGGAAGCGGGCACAGATCCGACGAAAGCGGGCACGGATCCGCCCGCCCGCACCGCCCGCCTTGGCGGCCGCAACGCTGCCGCCCGCACCGCCTCGCGCCCGCCGCCCGCCGCCTCCCGCCCCCCGCCGCACGCGCCGCCTCGCACGCCCCCGCCGCTCGTCGCTCGGCCGCAACGCCGTCGCCCGCAGCGCCGCCGCCCGCCGCTTCCGCACCGCCCCGCAAAGACGACGTCGCCCGCACCGCACCGCCAATCGCCCGCCCGCCGCACCGCCCGCGCCACCATATCGCAAGTGAGGAGAGAGCCGAGAGAGGAGAGGAGGGACTAAGGGAGAGCGAGAGATCGAGGGAGAGAGGATGAGCATGCACGGCGCTGGGAGAGGGTAAAGATAGGGACGCGCACGGTAAATGAGGAGATAAGGATAGTCTTAGTTTTTCGTTCCGATTGGTATAAAAACCGGGATTAAAAATTATTAAATCTTGGTTGGTAACACCAACCAGGACAAAAATAATATCTTTAGTCTCGGTTAGTGTTACCAACTGGGACTAAAGACCCCTGGTACTCTGATAACCTTTGACAGGATTTGAACCAGGACGAATCGGGACTAAAGGTCCTAGAGATCTGTTGCCGTTTTAAACCGAGACTAAAAATATTTTTTTTAATCCTGGGTACAACTCAAACCAAAACTATTATGAATTTTGACACTTTAACCGAAAATGATTTCTTTAGTAGTGTGCATTGTTATTTAAAAGGTGAAGGACATTTTTGTCTCTCTGATTTTCTTTTGGTACGTGTGAGAGATAAAAAATAAACTTATTTTATCTGAGGGATATTATTTATTTTTAGGAGCCGTACCAACGGCCACCAGCAGAGCCGTGAGCTGACGCCTTCCTCCCGGATTACCCATCAGGAGTGCAGGGCAAAGCCATACCAACCACAGCGGCAGTCCTCTCACTTACTCGTGGGCCCAGATGTGGTCCGGCCGCACTGTTCAACTGGATTTTCACTTTTTACCTTTTAAAGGACTTATTCTATAAATAAATCCTTAAAAAATTATTCTATAAATAATCCTTTTCGCGACACCAACATCGTTGTCGTCGTGGTTCAACATGACAGCGCCAATAACATTGACGTCATCCTCCTAGCTTTTAGGTGAAAGCTAAATATATTTTTTTGAAAAATGATCTATTTGTAGCAAAAAAATATTTGTAAATAGATCTTTGATGTTAACGTCATTGACATCGAGGATGTATTTGTAAATATTTTTATTATAAATAAGTTTTTTTATAAATAGGTCATTTTAAATGTTTTAATAAATAGTTCCTCGACATCAATGACATCGACGCGGTCTTCATTCATATTATTGACTTGGCTTTCATTGAAAGGTTAGGGGGAGCGCCAACTTCGTTGACGCCAAAAAAAGATCAAAAAAGTCTTTTAAGGGTCTATTCATAGAATAATTATTTTAAAAGGACTAAAAAGTGAAAAATCCAGCACGGTTCAATTACCCGCCATCCACAGTTGCACACCCCTCGCCCTCGCTGTGTTGTCCATATACACGGAAAAGGTTGCTACAGTTGTACTTTATGCTCCTTCCACCTTACTATACCTTCGTAATAGTAGTAGTAGTGCACTCCCTATCGATCGATGGATGGCCCTGCGACGTCAGTCAAACGTCGCTGTAATCCGCATCGTCACCTCGAAATCCCAACACCCCAACGCAATGTTCCGCGAGACCGGAACACCACGGGCACGGCCGCCGTCCTAGTGGTTGTTAAAAGCACACTCGCGAAGCTGTTTCCACGACACGATCGACTCGTGTATATCTCGGCTTCGCGCGCGAGCTGTTACGAGGACGAGCTGAGCCAGCCTGAGCCTGAGACACGCGCTTCGCGTAGCAGCGGTACGTCTCCCCAACCCCTGCACAGGTCTTTTGCATGGCTGCTGCGTCGTCGGCGTCGTCCGCGAAGCGCGCGCTCCTCCCGTGGGCTCGCGACGCCCACCACGCGCTGGCCAGGGCCCTGCAGGGATGCGGCGGCGGCCTCCGCGGGGCGCTCCCGACGGTACGTGTGATTACCCTCACTTTTCGGTGCTTCAGATCCCACTCACTCTCTCTGCTTAGTTTCTCTTCGACTCGTGGGTTGCGTACTGAGCATCGTGCGCGTCTGTCCGATCGAGATGGTTTCTGTGTTGATGCGATCGGTTGGGGCTCACGGTAGACGCCTTGTCGGTGTGCAGGCCGGAGGCAGGTGGTCCCTGCTCCAGTGCCGGTGGAGGTCGTCGCTGCCGCAGCTCGACTCCGCCGACAGGTGAGCCCCTACTCATGCATGCAGATTCTACTCTTTCGGTCTCCGTCGAACGATTTGTTGTTTTCACGTCCGCTTCCGATTCAGTATTGTCTCTTCCATTGCCGCTGGGCGTGTATGAGTGTGCGTGCAGGTCCGATGAGGAAAGCGGCGGCGACATCGACTGGGACAACCTGGGGTTCGGGCTGACGCCGACCGACTACATGTACGTCATGCGGGGCTCGCTGGAGGACGGCGTCTTCTTCCGCGGCGAGCTCAGCCGCTACGGCAACATCGAGCTCAGCCCCTCCTCCGGCGTCATCAACTATGGCCAGGTCAGTCGTCGTCCCGTCCTCCACACACCAGACACATGTCCATGCAACGCAACGTCGATCCCGGCGACCGGACTAACGAGTGAACGAGGGTGATGGCTGCTTGCGTGCTCGATGATCAGGGGCTCTTCGAGGGTCTGAAGGCGTACAGGACGGCGAACCGGCAGGGGTACATGCTGTTCCGGCCGGAGGAGAACGCGCGGCGGATGCAGCACGGCGCCGAGCGCATGTGCATGCCGTCGCCGTCGGTGGAGCAGTTCGTCCACGCCGTGAAGCAGACGGTCCTCGCCAACCGGCGCTGGGTACGTACTACGACCGTAACACATGAGAGTGCCATTGCCAGACTCGATGAATTCTCTCTCTGATAATTCGATCGCGTCGCGTGTTCTTTTTCTCAGGTGCCACCGCAAGGAAAGGGGGCGCTGTACATCAGGCCGCTGCTCATCGGTAGCGGCCCGATCCTCGGGCTGGCTCCCGCCCCCGAGTACACGTTCCTCATCTACGCCGCGCCGGTCGGAACGTACTTCAAGGTGAGCACAAAACTCGGTCACTAGCTGCTCGTCGTCTTTCTGAACCCTGCAGCAGCTAGCAAAATCTGAATCTTTTGGGCTCGATGGATGGATCGGTTTCAGGAGGGTCTAGCGCCGATAAACCTTGTCGTGGAGGACTCGATTCACCGCGCCATGCCGGGCGGCACCGGCGGGGTCAAGACGATCACCAACTATGCGCCGGTAAGCTAAGCTACAATATCCTCCTATCGATTATCTCCTGGATGTGACTGTGGACAATCTGCATGGGGATTGTTCAGGTGCTCAAGGCGCAGATGGATGCCAAGAGCAAAGGGTTCACGGACGTGCTGTACCTCGACGCGGTGCACAAGACGTACCTGGAGGAGGCCTCCTCCTGCAACCTCTTCATCGTCAAGGACGGCGTCGTCGCCACGCCGGCCACCGTCGGAACCATCCTCCCAGGGATCACGCGCAAGAGCGTCATCGAGCTCGCCAGGGACCGCGGCTATCAGGTGATGGATGCAGTCCCATTATTACCGTGACCTGTCAAACAGTAGTTGTAGTGCCACTTCAAGTGATTTGGCGACAGCATCTGAACCAATCTCTCTGGCCAAGCAGGTTGAAGAACGCCTCGTCTCCATCGACGATCTGATGGGCGCAGATGAGGTCTTCTGCACCGGAACAGCGGTGGTTGTGTCTCCAGTGTCGAGTGTTACTTACCAAGGGCAAAGGTAAATCTGCGAGTCGATCGTTCGCAGCAGGATGGATCGATCTGAATTCTGAATCCCGCAAATCTCTGACGATTTTGTATCGATTTCTTGGGCGCGCGTGCAGGTACGAGTTCAGGACTGGACAGGACACGTTGTCGCAGACGCTTCACACGACTCTGACGTCCATCCAGATGGGCCTGGCTGAGGACAAGAAAGGATGGACAGTGGCAATAGATTAAGGACGGATATGGGCAAAGGGATCCCGATTATTCCTCGTGTCATGCTTGCGCCAATGTAGATTATTGTCGTTTTATATATCTTCCTGTAGCGACAGTGATCACAGCAAGTGGAATTTGGACGAACAAGAAGCAAATGCATATCATCTTACTGCATATTTCTTTGTGCGTGTAGCCAATAAAATCTTGTGATTGCCAAATCTTTGAGATAACTGAATACTCATTCATCTAGGCGCGCTAATGAGCAACTGTATAGTTCGCGAATCACTCAATCATCTCGGCACGCGAGCTGTGAATGCAATTATGCGCAAAGCCGATTGCAGGCAAATGTTTTGATTTACAACTTCTATAATTTAAATTGTGACAGCCTTGACGCCGTTGCTCCTTTCCCTATCCCTAACACAGCATCAGATGCTGATTTCTCCGATATACTTGCACACACGCGTGAAGCAAGCAAGTAGCAGCAGCTGCTGCAGCCAGCAGTTGCAGTGGCACGAAAGGGAAGATGGCCAAATTTGCCACTCTAGCCGCAGTGACACGAAAGGGAAGTACACGCCGATTTTGCCACGAGGTTAAGTGGTCGTTTTCTTGGACGAGCTCCACGTGGGTATGCTAATCCAAATATCCAATACCCCGGCGCTTACTGCGTGTGTATGTCATATCGCCTGTGCATGCATTGAGACGTTTGAAGGGAAGAGTTCGATGCCGAAACAAACACGGGTCTTTTGTTCCTTTTTCTGCTTCCAGCAGCTCCGTGATCAGGGGACAAAAATGGCATGATCGATGCAGGATAACATTGACAATATCTCGCCGCTGGCTATGCGTTATCCGGAAATGCCGAATTGGCTAAAGAGCTTCCAGAGGCTCACTAATCATGTCCTTACTAATTTGGTTGGGAGGAATTGCTCTAGATTTCTGGTCAACCTGTCCGGGTGGTTGTCCTGCTATATTTTTCATTGAATGTTTTTGCTTCTTTCAATTGCATACAAGATTTTTGTTTCTCGTACAATTGTAGCCCCGAGTAAGGGTCTATTTAGGAGAGGTTTTGACAGCTGTATCTTCTCTCAGAAGCTTCCTCAAATAGTTCAGTGTTTTATCTAGATTCTTAGAACTATACTTACAAAATAATAATAAAAAGAAAACAGTCTCTAGATTCTTAAAAGCTAACTTCCAATAGCTATTTCTCATAAACTTAAGCTCTTCAAACAAGATCTAACAAAAGATAACAATTTTTCAATTTTTCACCAGAACAAGCAGCTTAAAAAAGATTTTGGTGATCGCGGATTACTCGCAAGGACGAAAGAGCCGACTAGTTTAGATTTCCCAGCCAGCTCAGCCTGCAGGGCTTTACAGATCAAACACTATTCTGGCCCATGGAATTCAGTAGTGTAAAGCACTGTTCGAATTAGCGGTTGAGATGAGCTTTTTAGCAGCACACAAAATGAGGCCAGTCGTTAATACACGGTTAATTGGCAATTAATTGTTATAAACTTGAAAAATATATTTATTTGATTTCTTTAAAAGTAACTTCTATATAAATTCTTTTTTTTTGCAAAAAAGTACCATTTAAGAAGTGGGCCCATAAAAACAAGAAACTAGCTCATTCCAACGGTGCAGTAGAGGCAAGCAGAGCACCTCAAGTACTCTAAAAGAGATAGTGAGCAAGACGCATTAGCAAGTTCAGAGGGATATACAACTTAGTATTGACAATCGACACGCATCCCAATTTCCTATCGGAAGAACACGCTACTCTAATCAGCACACTCGACAGCTCAAAAGAATTAAAAAGAAAAACAGCAAACACCATAGGCTAACATGGAGATTCTTACTCCATTGGAGGAGGGGCCCGGTAATATGCAGGGACTGTAGCAGGGAAGAACATTTGCCTCACACCTTCAGCTTTGATGATTGGGAAGATGATACCACATGCACCCTGCAGTGAAAATTCAGTTATGTAGAGAAAATGAAATCGTCTACATTGTGTGGATTTTGAAGAGAAAACTTCAGAAAGAGGCTGCCACAAAGTTGTCTGTGTATAAATGAGTGACTTTGAACTTTGAGGACGTCGGAAAAAAAAAAGAAGATTTGAGGAGCTTACGGAAACCAGTCTCACGCCGATCCACATGCGTTTAGGTGAAGGGATGGGGAGCATTAGGCGTCCAACGCCATAGATAGCAACAGCAAAGAAGTGAGCTACTAAACTCAGTGGCCGAGGATTCAGGCCAGAGAGAAGAGCAATAGGCCCATTCGAGAAGACTCCTCCAAGGCTCAAGTAATCAAAGCAAGCTTCGCGCATCTCATTCCTAGCCTGGTCAGTTGAGGCACAGAAGACTTTGTACAGAGCACCAGCCAGTGTGTTGATTGTAGAAGCAACTGGCTGCAAAGACAATACCATTAGTAGTAATACTTAAACCATAAACATTTTGAGAAAACTGGGTGGTGAATTGGGACGCGAAGAGTGAAGACTGACCTTCCGCAGTGTATAGAACGATTCAAGGTACTTGCATAGGGAAGATGCATCATGCAGATTGTGCAGAGGCTTGAGAAGATTGCGTAGGACAACAATATCAGAAAACGCAACGGTCATTCCACCACCAGTTAAAGGATGTCGCATGTTGAATGCATCACCCATCAAAAGCGCGCCAGGGGTTGGAAGCGGAACAGCTGGCATACTCCTATTTGGCATTGTCCTTATGCTTCCTTTATCAATTGCTGCAATGAAAGAATCATGGAGTTCTGGAGGAATCTGAAAATATAAAACTTCCATTAACATATCTAGTTGTGAAGAGTACACAATGAAAATAACAGTTGGTCGATAGCAAAAATTAATACCTGAGGTGCAACCACAGTCTTGAGATATTTTGCCATTTCACCAGTTGCCATGGAAGGCACCTTCTGCCCAGGGATATCAACCAAACAGCGAATCTCAGTGCTGCTTATTGGGTAGCATAGGATAGGTGAAGGATTAGCCAGGATAACGTGGCCATGGTTTGGGTGAGGAAGTTGACAATTCTCCAAAACCAACCCAACAAAACAGGATGGCACATCAACCTAAGCGCGTGTATTTCCCATTAATATTAGTGAATTCAGCAAGAAGCAAATCAGCATAATTTGAAAGATGTACCTTTGGAGAGCAAAGCACACGCCGTAGATTTGAGAAACAGCCATCACATACAATTGTCAATGGTGCATAAGCCTTTAATTCTTCGCCTGACTTTGTCTTGTAGTGAACACCCTTAACCGTGCCACCTTCTTCGAGCAATGATGTAACGGTTCCTTGCTCCAATTGAACGCTGAAATATCCAATGTATTCTAATCATAAATCTCCTATGACAAGCAAGTGCATTAATCATATACAACACATGGATCTTTTCATATAAAATGAAAGTATGTGAGGACAACAAAAACCCATAGTAACTTTTACATGATCATAATCAAGTATGTAAATCCAATAGATCCATCTAGAATTTATCATTCTGGAGGTGTAGATAATCAAGAACTTTGACAACAACACAAATATATGATTTTTCAGTAAAGATAAACTTGTACGGGCAAAAGTTATTACTTAGGCAAAGATGCAGCTTTTTGACGCATCCTCTGTATAAACCGTCCATTGTGAAAGCTCCTACCAGCAACATCTGAATGGAACTTCTCCAAGGGATAAGAAAGCTTTGTGTTTCTCCCATCTTTCAACAATGCGTAACCAAGTACACGCTGAGCATCAATTTCTTCAACACAATCTGAATAAAATCCAAGGACATTTAGTACAAAGTACTGATGACGCTTGTAGAAAAATGGCACTCTTACCCTCAAGACCCAGTTCGATCAATTTCAAATAGCCACCAGGCTGTAGCAGTTCACCAACAATTCTATCAGGCTCTGTCATGTCTCGCTCTATAACATGCACTCGTCGCCCATCCTAGTTCATCAACAAATAAATAAAGACAGGAAAGTTAGAAAAGGGAACTTCAGAATATAACTTTTTTTTCACAATGCATCACTTGATGTCTTGATGGTAACGAGATACAGAATTGCACTTTTAGACTATTCAGTGTTCTGTTGTCGGATAACATGAATGATACAATCGAAGTGCTTCTACCAAGTACAAAAGACACTACGCATGGTATCTCAATGTGTTCGTTCCTGAATAGCAATTTGACTTTTCACGATCTACAAGACATGATTTTCACCATTAACCTTATATTAGTACAGGGTACTAAAATCATATGTCAAGTGAGAAATAGAGTGAAAGTACTTTCATGGTCAATCTAGATGGTTTTAAGCATGGTGATGGTAAAGATTTTGGTAACTAGAAAAATTTGCACTAATCCTAAAACATATTGTTAAAAACACGGCGCTTTGGTTGTGTTCTCTATTTTTTTTCTGTTCTCAATCTCACTCCTAAGTGAAAGATTTACATAAACTGCATCTTCTACTGAATATAATACCAGCTCTTGTTGGCCCGGTTTCAAAATAAAAAAAAATAGATGTATTACTTTTTTTAAAAAAATAAAACACTTTCGCGTTTCAATGGTGCACCATTTACAAGTTGGTGGTAGTTACGAAAGCACATTTCCAGCCTAAAAGAATTCGAACGATCCGCCTCTCAACCAAATGTGAGTACGTCAAAGAACGAGTAAGACAAAAAAAAAGGAGCCACCTTTCCGAGCGTGTAGGCGAGCGCAGATCCGGCGACCCCGGCACCAACAATGATGATGTCCGTTCGATCATCCCCATCGCCGCCAACAACCCGGCAGCCACCCTCCGGCGCAACCTCCCGTTGACGGCGGCGCCACCACCCCATCACTGCGGCGAGGAAGATCACCGTGAGGAGCGTGGCCGCGGCGAGGCCAACGAGATGCCCGGCGCCGGCGACCGCATCCATGCCGCAACGGTGTGGCCCTCCCCTCCTCGGAATCTCCCACGCCGCCTTGCGCTGCTTGCTGCTCTGCGTGTGTGGGTGGGTGGAAGCGAGGCGACGGGGACGAGACGTTGCGGGTTTCAAGGCGGCTGCTTCCGTTTTATGGGAGAAGAAGTGAAGAAGGCCGGGCCGCCGCTGATTGGCAGCTGGCATCGTCGGCTTCGCTGGCGTGGCTCGTGTTTGCCGGAGTTGCGCCACAGCCCACAGGAGTCAACGTTTCAGCGAGCAAACGGTAGCCGTCCATCTCGCCCCGCACACGAATCTCGAAGCCAAAAAACCATGTCCGGCTCCCAGTTTTACAGGTTCGTCGCGATGCTGGCTGGCTGGCTGGCTGGCTGGCTCTGTGCTCTGGTCATTGCATTTACCTCTGCCACTACACTCCGAGATTCCCAGGCAGAGATCTTGGCGCTAATGTAGTGATATTTTTACTGATTAGTAGGTGGCAGTCTGGCAGACATGCCCCCGTGCCATGGACTACTTGCAGCAATTGTTCGTCGTATAAAAGAATGTCATGAATATCATAAATACAATGGCTTTATTAGTGCTGTGGACCAAGGAACTTTGCATAAAAGAAACAGTAGCAGCCAGAACAGACAGGAGGAAAGACTGGCAATCGTCGGAAGCCAAACAGAAGCTGATATATTAAATGTTACAGATCGTGGGCCTCGTGGCATATTGGACCATGGGAGGAAAGCAGATTCAGCTTGCCGCTCCAGCACTATAATGATGTTGTTTAGCAAACACAGTTGTATCAATCAATCACACAGGAGTCCGACCCATGGAATTCAGTGGATTAGCAACGCACCCAGTTAGAGCAAAGGAGCAATCAAGAACTCAAGAGGGATATACAGCATAGGATTAGCAGTCGACATGAATCCCTGACGGAACAATGACAGTGGTGCGTGGACAGGGAAGGTCACAGTGTATACAAGGACCCTAGTTCCATTTGGACAGCAGCACACACAACACCGCCTGACGACTACTACCAATTACACAGGAAAATTGCCATCCACGAAAAACATCCACCGATCAGGACTGTGGCAGGGATTTTCTCTTCACTTCTCCTTTCCTTTTTGTCCCTTACTCCATTGGACGAGGAGCACGATAATAGGCAGGGACGGTGGCAGGGAAGAACATTTGCCTCACACCTTCAGCTTTGATGATGGGGAAAATTATGCCACATGCACTCTGCAGTGAAAACTCTGAATTAGAGATAGTACAGAGACGGGAAAATTGTCTGTTAAGTGTCCTGGGTTCAGAAGATATGAAGGCGATGGTCAAGGATAGGGAACGAGAAAATCATCTAGAAAATTGTCCATGAATGGTAACATGGCGGAAAAAATAAAGTTTGAAGATTTTGAAGAATAAGATTTGATATACTCACGGAAATCAGTCTTACGCCGATCCACATGCGTTTAGGTGAAGGGAGGGGAAGCATTAAGCGGCCGACACCATAGATAGCGACAGCAAAGAAATGTGCCACTAAACTCAGTGGTCGAGGATTCAGACCAGAGAGAAGAGCAATAGGCCCATTTGAAAAGACACCTCCAAGGCTCAAGTAATCAAAGCAGGCTTGGCGCATCTCATTCCTAGCCTGATCAGGTGAGGCACTGAAAACCTTGTATAGAGCACCAGCCAATGTGTTTATGGTAGAAGCAACCGGCTGTTAAATGAAAGCGCCACACATCAGCAGCATACATTTTGAAAGCGGTGGTAAAATGTGAAATTAAGAGTGAAGACTGACCTTCCGCAGTGTATAAAATGATTCAAGGTACTTGCAAAGGGCAGATGCATCATGCAGATTGCGGAGAGGCTTGAGAAGATTACGTAGCACAACAATGTCAGATAATGCAACAGTCATTCCGCCACCAGTCAAAGGATGCCGCATGTTGAATGCATCACCCATCAGAAGTGCACCAGGGGTTGGATGTGGCGCAGCCGGCATGCTCCTGTTTGGCATTGTTCTTATGCTTCCCTTGTCAATGGCTGCTATGAATGAATCATAGATTTCTGGAGGAATCTGTCAACACAACATTTGTGAGCAGGCAAGCAAAAACTTAGAACAAGACTGACTGAAATAGCAAAATAATACCTGAGGTGCAACCACAGTTTTGAGATATTTTGCCATTTCACCACTTGCTATAGATGGCACCTTCTGACCAGGGACATCAACCAAACAGCGAACCTCAGTGCTGCTTATTGGGTAAAATAGGATAGGTGAAGGATTGGCCAGAACAACATGGCCATGATTTGCATGAGGAAGTTGACAATTCTCCAAGACCAGCCCAACAAAACAAGATGGCACATCAACCTAACCACATATTTCCATCAGTATTAGATAACTTCTAAATGCATGAAAAAAAGGATAATGCAAAAACTAAAAACTGTACCTTTGGAGAGCAAAGGGCGCGGCGAAGATTTGAGAAACAGCCGTCACATACAATTGTCAGAGGTGCATAGGCCTTTAATTCTTCACCTGACTTGGTCTTGTATTTAACACCATTAACTGTACCATCTTCTTCAAGCAATGATGTAACAGTTCCTTGCTCCAACTGAACACTGGAATATACAACATAATGCCAAACATTAACCTCATGTCACATGATGGTGCATGAATTAGATAAATCTATATACAGCGCATGTAGAATTCAAACAGTAAAAGGAAATAACATGTGAAATACATCATTCTGGAGGTATAGCAAAACAAGCACTTAAACATAATCTAGCATGTTAATCTGTAGAGGGAACTAAAATACTAATGAAATGCTCACATCGAACAATACAAGAAAATCATAAAAAGAAGTATGTCAAATTATAGTGAAGATAAATTTGTATTGAGAGGCTATTACTTAGGCAAAGATGCAGCTTTCTGGCGCATCCTCTGTATAAACCGTCCATTATGAAAGCTCCTACCAGCAACATCTGAGTGGAACTTCTCCAAGGGATAGGAGAGTTTTGTGTCTTTCCCATCTTTGAATAATGCGTAACCAAGGACACGCTGAGCATCAATTTCTTCAACACAATCTGAATATAGTTAAAGATTTAGTCCACTGTACCACAAATACTATAAGAAATATGCGCACGCAGAGAGAGGGAGAGAGAGATAAGAGGGAGGCTTACCTTCAAGACCCAACTCAATCAATTTCAGGTAGCCACCAGGTTGTAACAGTTCACCCACAATTCTATCAGGCTCTGTTAGGTCTCTCTCTATAACATGTACACGACGACCATCCTAAGTCACAGAATGATAAAGTCATAAAAGAGAAATCTCAGGGACAATTGTTTCACTGTAATGCATCATTTGATCATAATGAGCTATCGAATTGCCTTAATATCAATAAGTTTTTATTAGAAAACACGAACGATACAGAAGAGGTGCTTTCAACAAATACAGAAGACACTAGGTGATTAACAGAACATTGTATACTACCTCTTGGAGTTTCAGTTGCTGTGCATTTTGTTTGAGTGCCATATAGCTTTTCCTATTCAGTTCTAGAACTAGTGGTTACAGCGAATGAGCAATCTTGTGCTAACGGAACATTGCAACCCACAAAACAACAAACATTAGAATCTCAGTATAAAATCGTGTATTAATTGATAAGTCTCTGAAGAATAAGGGCAAATTGTGATTATATCAATACAAAATAATATTATTGAAAGTGATTTTAAGGAGAAATGCAGTGAATTCATATGGCAAGAGCCCCCTAGGTGTTTTCAAGCATACTGATGGCCAGCTTTTGGAAGTTTGTGCAGACTCCAAAACATAATACATCTGATGATTTTTTTATAGGGGATTTTTTTTTGAAAAGTATATTAAACTTTAGCCATTGAACTCATTTATCATAAAGTATATTATAAAAGCTATAAAACAAACATTTTGTGAGAGCATGTTGAAATACGAATCTATTGGTATAATTTTTATACATTAAATGTTCTTGTGAATTGATGATGGTCAATATGTACATAGTTTGACCTTTTTAAAATTAGAATACCCCTTCTTAAAATCATCGTAGGGAGTATCATTTACAAAGAACAAAGCTTCTAGGTATATTATCCCCTCCATTGATAAATAAAAAGCCTATAATTTGAATAGTTGATGGTAATACAAACACTTAGCTTTAATGGCATTTTCTACTATGCCTCTGCTTATTCTCACTCTATTCTATGTATTATACGATTTATGCTCACACAAAGTATTATCACTCATATTTCCAAAGCAGTTATGGGGTTACTCAGTGATTTTCTCTAGGAACTATCTCAATTTTGCCATCTCCTTAGTTTGCGTAAAGTCAAGAAGTCAAGATATGCCCAAGTAGTATATTTTTTTCTATTAAAAAAGTGTCACTCTCATAGTTGCTGGGAGTTGCGAAAGTAAATTGGGTCATTGATTTAGTTGGGCATTCCATTGATATCAAGATAAGAGCATATTAATGCTCTGTTGAAGCAGATAGAAACTGAAGCCTGATAAAGAATAGAAAACCAGAGAAGGGAAACACAAGTGACTCTTTGCTTCTATGCGACAAAAAAAATATAGTACTGGAGTTGCAGTAGTTCCAGACTAGAAAATAATTGTATACAATGAAGTATATTAAACATGTTCAAGACAATTTGTTTGAAAATCCTTTTCGGTTTGAGTTAATTAGTTTTGTTATTACTGCAGTAAAATTTGCAGCACCGATCAACAAAATTCTATTTTGCTATAACCAATAAAAACTATATTGGTTTTATAGAACACCTTAGATTCATATTTTATTTTTATTCAAATCATGTATTAACTCTTCTCTGGTTGTCACTTTCTGTCCCTTTTCTGCTCCATCCAGATGACTTGTGGTCACCGGCCAGTATGGACTATGGAGTACTGCAGATGGAAAAGAGAGATTTCTCATCACAGTTACATGACATGCGAATTTTTGCCCACCAACATTTATTGGCCACACAAATTCTATGTCCACAAAAAAGGAAGAGACAGACAGACTTCGCTTTCTACCGGCACGCTAGAAAATGCAAAAATACCGACCAAAATAAGAAATTGCATTAAATCACAATTAATTCATACACGAATCTAGTCTTCTGGGACTAACATATCAGCTGGCTTTCCAGAACTAAATCGAAGTATGCCGCATGCATAAGCAGGGATTGGCAATTTGTCCTTAAGACTCTCTGCTTCAGGATAGAAATTTTCGTCCTTGCGCCTAACTCACCGGAAAAAATATTCAATCTTGCATTGTTCTTCGACCTTTTTATTAATCAGCCTTTGTTCTCAACGAAGAGTAAACAACAAAGTTGCAGATTTAAAAAGAAGAAGAACCCATCTAAAAATTCGAACGTTCCGCCCCAAACCAATGGGAAAACGCCAGAGAACGAGTAGGCGAAAAGGAGTCACCTTTCCAAGCGTGTATGCCAGCGCAGATCCGGCGACCCCGGCTCCGACGATGATGACGTCGATCCGGCCATCCCCGCCGTGCCCTTCGCCGTCGGCGACCCCGCAGCCATCCACCGGCGCAGGCTTCCCTGTCAACGGCGCCCGGCGGCGGCGGTGGCGGGCAAGAAGGGCGGCCGCGAGGAAGATCGCCGCGAGGAGCGTGGCCACGGCGACGCCAATGAGCTGCCCGGCGCCGGCGGCGACCTCAGCCATCCCGCACCAATGGTGGGGCCTCCTCAGCGCCCGCGGCCGCTCCGCGCGTGGTGGTGGGTTTCTCTGGGGTTGTGGAGCGCCGCCGATGCGTGTCGGGGCGAGGCAGCGGAGGACGGGGGACGGCGGGGGGGTGCGGGCAAGAGGGGAGAAGGGAAGCGGCGGTGGGACGAGCAGGCGGAGACGTGCGGACGCTTCCAGATTCTTCCGTTTTATCGGGAGCGGAGGGGAAGGAGAAGGACTCCTCCCTGTTCTCATAGCTGGCTCGGCTCCGCCCTCCTCCGCATCGCTGGATTTTCTCACCTCCCAAAAATACGATTTTGACATCTCCTTTTTGAGCTTTTTTTTTTTGTTCTGGCTACAACGTGTACTACCAGAGGTGTCCACGACGTCATAGTCCGCGTCAAGGGGTCTGCCCCTAACAAATGAATTAATTAATTCATACGGTTGCTTGGTTTGTTCTGTCAACTTGTCAGATATCTTCATTTCAGGAAAAAAAAAGGACAGATATCTTCGTCTACAATCCCTGGTGGGCTAAACGTCCAGCCGGGTTGTGATACTATTTTGTGATACATAAAAATATACATATTTATTATAATACACGTGAATTTGTAGGACTCGAAAAGAAATTTGATAATATATCGCTCTCTATAGCAATCAAGGTAGTTGGACCGAGAGAGTATTAATGGAGTTGGCAGAGATTATTTGCACTCAAGCTCAAAATAATATATGTCAAAACTTATTGTGCGATCCTCTCTATAACTGAGCACATCTTCAAAATCTATCTTTTTTATAAAATTATGTAGAATAGAAAAGATTGTAACCTTGCAAAATAATAGAACAAAAGGGTAGAATGTCTCAAGAGATGGTAAGTTGGCAACGAGGAAAGGGCTGTAAAACGACTTAGGATCACTAGGCATCGGTTCTAGGTGGATTTAGACGTGTAGATCATGAGTAGAACACTAGAGAGAGGCGGATTAGGGTTACCGGTCGAGTGAGAGGAGAAAGATTGCCCGTTGGCCATCGTGGTCGTGCGCCGACGTGGTGCGTCGGTGTCGATGTCGCCGGGGCGTGGTGGTGGCGCTTCCCGTCGCTACTGCGTCCCCACGGTTTAGATCGGCTACGATTTGTGGGTGAGGTTGGTGGCGACGGCGAACCTCGTGTCGTGTACCGCCCCGGCCCTCACCCTTTTATATGGCGCAGGCGACAGAAGCCCACCAGCTAGAGGAGGCTGGGTGCCCCGATCAGGCGTGGTCAAGGATTCCTGTTGGGTCGTTGGGCCTAACGGGAGAAGATCAATTCTAACAAGGGCTAGACTAAAACGATGACAGACGTTCTAGCGGATGACGATAATAGAGAACATAACTTTTGTCTTGATCTTTGCATTTACATTTTTTTAGCGTGTCTTCCTATCGTTAAATATCTACATGACTTGGTAGTGTTGCTACTATTAACTAAGTTTTAGTTATTATTGTATTCGATGAGGATGCATGACACTGACAAAAATTGCGAGTATCTCTAGATAAAATTATATAGATATTTTTTTATATTTTAGAGCAAATGTAATAATAATTATAGAATTGTTTGAGACACGAAAAACCCTACGAAGTGTGTGCAAAGCGTAAACACACTGAAAAAACACACGCCCGCTAAACTCGTACTCCAACCTTTGTGCGCTCTGGGACCGTGTGATCTGTCATGCGATCTGACCGCACATACGCCCTCGCCGATCGCCAGCTGCCCGGCCGCTCTGTGCCAACTCACGTGCAGCAATCGGCCCGGCCCGCCGCAGCAACGTCTCGCCACCACGATTCAGATTCGCTGTCGCTTCGCCCGCGGGGAGCGCTGCGCCGGCCGCGCGCACGGACACGAGGCACGACGAGAGCAGGGTTTTTTTTATTTCGGGTGTTTCTATCGTGCCGCTCTTTACAGTAGCATAGTTTTCACATAAAAATCATAAAAATTGTGATAGAATAAATAGTAATTTTCACGATGTTTTGTTGTATGGTGATTTTCGTCTAAACCGCATGAAAATCACGTCAAAACCGTGAAAACTGCACAAACCGCGACGGAAACCGCGAAAACCACAATTTGAATTGGAACCAAATTCAAATATGTGTTGTGCCGTGGTTTTCATTTAAACCACACATAAACCGCGCCACATATCACGGTTTCGTGATAAACCGTGCGAAATTTAATTTTTTTTATAATATATATATATATATTGAATAAAATAAATTTTTTAAATTTTTTGAATTTGCACGAAATTATCCAAACTAAACCACGGGGATGTGTGCTTATGTATGAAAATAAAAAAACCATAACGGTTTTCGTAGTTTTGTGTACCCTAGTTACCTTAGTTTAGTGGTGTGATTTGGTGAGATCAGATGTGCCATGGGCCATGTGGTCAGACGCTGCCCATACCAGTACCACGGACTACCTTTGCAAGGTGCAACAATGCTTCACCATATGAGGAACAATGGTTGCTCCTGTATGATATGTGTCGATATTTTTTATGGACTTTGTGGACCTCACCAAGCGGTAGTTATGGTTGTTCTGTCACTTGTAGGAGCGTGCGTGATGGATTATGTCACAGTAATTGGGTTTCAGATTTGCCTAACGTACGATTTCACACATAAAATTCTTCTCGTGTCGTGTGGTTTTTGTACTCGCAAGTTCATATCGTATTAAAAAGTTTAGAACTACACAAGGTCATTCCCTACTTCAACCAACTTTGGCTTAAACACACACAAAAAATCAAAATTCTAGATGATGGATGAACATAATAAATCATTGATGTATTTTACATTATTTATTTTGATAAAATAAAGAAACCAGAGAATTAAAGTGGAAGATGGAAAAGTTATTGTTCTTAGCAACCTGACTTTGCTATTTTTCCTTAAACTTGTTTAGTTGCATTATTATTGTGCTTTAATTAAATACGTGATCGATAAACAGTACTCCTGCTTAAACAGAAATAACATGAATAATTTCAGCCTGCAATTTGGTGTACACTGTTCGCGTACTACCGCATTTATATGATACGTGCATCCTTGCAGGGCCAATCATGTGCATCCTTGTCTTCAACTCTTCAAGACACCACCATCTCTCAAATTCTTTATTAGCTAAAGATCAATGATGCACAAAAATGATTAGCTCAGGGTGGGTTTACACACTGAAGAGATAGATGCCACTCTCCTCCGCACTCACACAAAAATGTACTATGTAATTTAACTAAGGAAGTTGTCTCGTATCATTAAACGAAAAGCATGCCTTTAGTTTTTTTACCATCGAAGTATTTTCTAAAAAAATACAATATAAATACAGATATTTATGTACTTTTATCCCTAGAAACATTTACAAAAAATTAGGTCGCACTACTGAAAACATACATAGGTGTCGGCCCAATAGGTGTCAGTTCTATAAAAATCGACACCTATTAATACAATAAGTACCGGTTTAAAAACCGACACCTATACTATAGGTGTCAGTTTTTTCAGAAAAACCGGTTCCTATAATATATTATAGGTGTCGGTTCTAAAGAAAAACCGACACCTCTCGTATTAGTACCGGTTTTTTTAAAAAACCGACACCTATAATATATTATAGGCACCGGTTTTTTAAAAAAACCGGCACCTAAACACCGAGCCAACGGGTGCAGAGCCGGAAGGATTTTTATATGCGTCGGCCCCTCCGTCTCTTCTTCCTTATCTCTTTCTCTCCTATCTTTCCTCTCCTTATCTCTTTCTCTCCTCTCTTTCTCTCTCCACATAGCCGGTGGCAGAGCAGCGGCATGGCCATGGGCGGCGGGAGGCGGCTACCGCAGGGAGGGGAGCGCGCGGCGGCTACGGCGGCGGAGACGCCATCCTTGAGGACAACTACTGCTGCGTCGTCCCGTCTTGATTTCGTTCTCTTCTTATCTCTTTCTCTTCCTAACTTGTTTCTCTCTTTCTTCTTCAAGTGCGGTGGCATGCAGGGGCGACGGGAGGGGCGGCAGAAGGGGCAGCGGGATGGGTGGCGGCGACAGGGAGGGGAGACGGCGGCAGGGGCGGTGGCGGCAGGGAGGGGAGGCGGCGGGAGGGGCGGCGGCGGGGCTCGCAGATCCGGTTCCGGCGCGACGGCTCCGCCAGATCCGGCGTGACGGCTCGAAGGCACGCGCGGCGGTGTGCGGAATAGAGGTTCTCTGGATTTTTTTGTTCTTGGATTGATCTGTGGTTCTTAGATTTTTTTTGATTTGTGGGGATTGATATGTGGATCTGTGAAATGGATAATATGTAGAATAATTAATCTGTGTTGTTGTGGATGTATTATTGTGGATTGATCTGGTTGTGGATTGGATTGTTGTGGATCTGGAGAGCGGACACTGAATGGATGGGACGATGCAACCGGTTTTTTTTGAATTCTTGAATGTTAAAGGTGTCGGTTCTTTAACCGGCACCTATTAATTTTGCTATAGGTGTCGACCAATAGGTGTTAGGAAAACCGGTCCCTATGGAGGTTTTCCAACCGAAACCTTTGAAAGTTTCTGTACTAGTGTCGACATATTTTAAGATTAACGAAAATAATAGATATGTTTTAATATTAATAGGTATATTGTTTATTACATAAGTAATTAGTTATAAAGTTGAGCATCTATAATTTACTAATACGCCCTGCTTGATTTGTCATCTCGGCCAAAGAAAACTAAGACATTTTAAGCTACACCTCAACCCATCATGCTGCCTCTACAACACACTCCAATATTGTAGGGTATCGTGGTTGATCTTTTCAGCCAAAGCCATGCAACGCTGTGTCCCCGTCATAATGCCGCTACAAACCCAACCCCCTCCCGCTGCCCCCAAAAAAAAAAAGAAAAAGGAAAGAAAAGCATGGTCAATATGGCCGAAGATCATGCTGAAGCTATTGCAGCAAAGATATTTTTTCATCTTAAAATAAATTTATTTTTCATTCATTTTATACCTATCAATATAAAATATAAATAATATAATACCTCTCACTTTATCGAATTATTCTTCAATTTATCTATCTTAATATAATTATTTTTATTTTTACAAACTCTAATTTAATGATTGTAAAAAATATTTTTTTACACAAATGGAAGGGAAGGGGGCGTGAAAATGAACTTATTACGGAGAAAGGAGTATTTCATTAGTGTCAAGCAAGATATTTTTTCAGGTTACTTCGAAGACGTGTACACACCATCAGGTACATGCGCACACCATACTCACATATTGTCAGATAATGATGTTAAATTAGGCCAACATTAGATAAATATACTAATACTAACTGAAATATATATATATATATATATATATTAAGTATTTTTTAATAAGCCACTTGATTCGCCTAAAAAAGGCATTTAACCATTTGCTACTATGAGATTATGAGATTATGAGTAGAAAAGTATTTGTCACTTTATACACAGTGAGAGATTAAACTAGCAGCGGTGTCTTAAAATAAAAGAAAAAAATACATACTACAGTGTCGGGATCCTGCGGGTGGGACGGTGTAACAACATGAACCCGAGACCTCGACTTCCTCGTCCTCCATCTACTCAACCTACCAATTTCTCGTCCAGCTCGTTCATCATGTTAACGTTAAAATTTGACCAACCCTAAAATCATCATCGGTCTAACAGTCGGTATCGGTCTTAGAGTTCTGGAGTTGGCCAATGGATATTATCAATCGTTGGAAGTTGGATTCTTTAGTAGAATCGGTTAAGGAAATTAATCAATTAAAGGAACTTTATCCAAAAGAGATCGAGTTCAAAAATGATGCGACATGATAATTTATCTATTAATTAGACGATGTCGGTTAGTTTTCTTTTTCTTTTAAAGAAAGATTGTTAGAGTCCGATCAAAAATTGTATCTTTTACTTTATCTTTAAAAAAGTTCGTGTCGTGTTTAATAAGGACTAATATATATCCATGGGTATAAATATATACACTCAGAGTCATTGTAGTCTATCCCCACATATCAATATACATATACTTTTGGTGCATCGCTACTATTTTATGTGGTTTTATTTCGATGAGTTCTTGTTTTCGCGCATGAGCTACACAGATTGAATTTGACCCTCGACAAGAAGTGAGTTCCTTTATCTTTGCTTGCGCTAGCATGGCTAAGACTTTCTCGGTTGAGTCCGGTATTCTAATCGGACCGATGCAAGTGTTTTCTATCTAGTATATCATCTCTATCTTTAGTTCCATTACTGTTTATAATTACATTGGCTTAGTTAGGACTTTCTCGATTATGTCCGATATTTTGATCAAACTGATGTTTCTTTAAACAAATATTACTTTAGATATATTTGTTATATCCATCATATTAGACAAATTTATCGGCTTATTGGGTATTAAATTATCATATACAATCTCGTGTTGCATTGGTTAGGTCCGACCTAATAGATTGTTATTGATAATCTAAGTCTTGTTAAGTCAATAGGTTTATGATAATGTTTTATTAGAGGGTAAGCCGATCTTATCTGATGTGTTAAATTTCTCTTTGATGATTTTATTGTCTTGGTTAAATTTAATACATGACCACTTTGATCGGTGTCATATCGCCTGGTTTAAATCTATCTGGTAATTATCAACCTTATGTTGTATCGGTTAGGTCTGACCTATGAGATTATGGTTGTAAGTTAAATTTATCTAAGTTAGTAGGCATCAATCATTGTTTTATCGAAGTTTTAGCCGATAAGTTATTTAGATATTGTTTAAGTGTTGCATTAGCTTATAAGGATTATATATCAATTGGTTTTAGCCGATTGCAGCAAAGGTTTCATTGATCACTTAATCATTTAGATTTAATGACATTAGATTACTAGCAGAGGGGTGCTTTAATCATCGGATCAACATTTATTCTATCATACCATTATTTGTCGATTGGTCGTTGCTTTATTACATTACCATTAGTCGATTACCTTTATATCATTATTTATCCAAATATCAGAATCTGTGTCGGACATATAATCGATCGTTCAAAACCCTTTCGACATCGGCTATCGGCTGGCATCAACAACTATTGGATATCAGCTATCACACTATCGACTGATCCTACATCAAGCCATCAGCTATCGGTTGACACATATCTTTTGGATCGCTTAGTGGGATTCAGGCTTTGTTTCATCAACATCGGCCTGTTGGCCGATTAGCTTTATATCTTGTCAGTTGTAAGATCAAACTGACTGGCGCACTCACATTTCATCAAAGTTCGGGACACCTGCTGAAGCTAGCGAATCTCTCGAGCCATAGTGTTTGTCGACATAGTTCGTGTCAACACAAATTTGGCATATCGGCCAGACGCGGATTTTTCATCAAACGTCCCCTCCTATCCATCTAGACTCATCAAGAAACGGTAGGATCGACAATGGAATTGGTTGTGACGATGGGAACCTTCCCTAAGACGATGATGGTGACAAACAAGGAAGGGGGAGTCAAGGGTGAGGTTGTGGTTGGTGTAGGCAAACAGGATATGTGAGCTTGTGACGGCCATGAAGGAAGTCGGCATGGACAAGCCTCACGTCCTCCTCACTGTCCACCACCATCAATAGTGCAAAGCCACCTATCGCTGGGACGAGATTCAGGTAGCGACACTAGGCGAACGAGGCTGCCTAGCGCCAAGATCAAGGATGCCCCCGATGATGCAGATCTGGGAGGTCACGTGGTAGTGACTGGTGGCACTCACCTAGCTCACTTGCACAACTCAACATCAGGCGGAGGATCCTAGCAAGCCCGGATCCATGCAGTTACGACAACCATGATCATATGTTCAGCGGTGAGAGCACAAGAGGACCGAGCGACCGGCCAATCCAACCGTCGTCCTCCCTCACATCTGATCCGACCGTTGATGCCCTCTTCCTCGCCATGTCTGACCGACATCGCGAGATCGTGGCGGCCGCTTCCCTCCTTCATAGTCCACACTAAGGCCATTCGCGTCAGCCTACACATCACGTCGATCTCCCTCCTTTAGCCACACCTTCGCCTAGAGGGCAACCCATCTCTATCCCCGAGCACTGCCATCGATTTCAGATGCATCTTCTTGAACTCCATCCTCAAAAGCAAGTGTAAGCCGAACGGTTCGTTTGGTTTCACACATGTATAAGTCTGATATCAACTAATATCAGCTAGTATTAGTATTAATGTGATATCAATTTGATATCGATAGGCATCAAACCATGCACCATTCTGGCACCTAGTAACCGTCCGGAGAGTCTAGCACGAGATCCCATCGTGTGGAGTCTCTAAAATTTAGCGTTAGACCAAGCTGGCCAACGAAACAGTGTATGACGCACTCAAGAGTAGGCAACATCGACTGATCATCTTTGATCCGCAAAAAATTTCCGGCACGATTGACGAATCCTCTTCTCCGAGAGAACTACAGCACTGCAGGCACAGGCACATGGCACCAACCGAAGCCGTACAGGAAATCGCTATCGACAAAATTCCACCAAAGGGATCACCAATTCAAAGATCAACTTCCGATATGAACGCTACTGTAGAGTAATACTATTGCTTAAATTTGTCACGTTGTACGGTTGAGTTAACAAACGCGTCGTCACGTTTTCCTCTCGCGCATTCACTGCAGCAAATATGTCGGCTACAAGCCTACAGACGCCCCGCAACATGAGCCACCCGACGGATGTGAAACCGAGCTCGCGACACGTCGAGGCAGCCATGGCACGCATGGCTATGTCTCTCTCTCGGTCGCTCGGATCGTTCGATCGATGTGGCGACGCCTCCCGGCTGTCGGATCCAACAACCAACGGCCAAAAAGTTGGTGGCCGGCTGCGCGCACGGAAATGAATGAATGATTTGAAATGCTGGAGGCGCGCCGACGGCGATGCTCGCATGCTATGCTACGGCCTGATCCGGGAGAAGCGGAACGGAACCCTTCGCGTTCGTATTCATTGCGTCTGGTTGGAGGCTAAGCTAGCCTGGAGCTGAGTCAGTTGCAACTTGCAAGTTGCACATACTTGAAACACGTGTCATAAATTTCTTCAATCGTTTCGTCAGTGGTGGGGGTAGCATTTTTCCACACGTTGACGTCTCCAACGTGATAACATCATGTGTGTCAAAGATAGCTTTAGGCACTATTTTTTTACATTAGGTTCCGACTTTTTAGCCTTATAAAAAGTAAAAAAATAGTTTTTATATTTAGCTTTTTAAAAATTATTTGGCTTTTCTGAACTACAAAAGCTAAAAACTCATCAGGGTGAGTTTTTCTGGCTTCTGAGAAGAAAAATTATCCACCTGCCATTGTAATGCACCAGCTTGTCTGACTTCCTCCGTCGGATATTTTAAACTTCGTTTTTAGATATTTTGAACTTTGTTTGGTTCAAAAGCTAATCCTGAAGAAAGTTGTGAAACAGGCTCAACTTTTATAGTTTCAGCTTCTGAAGGTAGTAGTAGCCAGAATCCAAAAGCTAGAAGCTTGCTTCTATAAGCAAAAGCTGAAAGAAACAGGGCCTTAGATTACTTCATACATTCAAAAATATAATATTTCTTTTATCATCAAAACTAAAAAATAACTTGTTCATAATGTTGCAAAGATCAAAGAAATATATGTATACATGTAATCAACGAGTATTAAGATGATTAGTCGAGTTACGGTTAACAATTTTAATTTAGCACCGTAAAATAAAATAACAACCCTTTCATCTAAGTCTTATATATAAATATGTCTAATTCATTTTTAAAAAGGAAAGTAAAATAAGCTTAAAGATTTTTGGATGAAAGAAGTATAATATACAAGAGCGAAGCATAATCTTACTAGTCGTATAGAAATTAGAGTGTGTAGTTTGGAGCTAGTCTATGGGATGAAATTTTTTTTAAAACTTATTGTATAATTATTAAAGATAAAGTTTAGAGGAAATGAGAACCCCTACATCATCTTTAACGATAAATTTCTACCACTTATAATGTATCTTAGCAACGGTTCAGATTTAACTTCTTTCTCTTACTCACTCATAATTTAACGGACGAAAATCAGAGTCCACTTTTGTTTCATATTATTTTTTATTTTTATCGTGTGCATGCATGCATGGATTTAATTATGAGATGTTATTCGAG
Organism: Oryza australiensis; assembly: GCA_019925245.2. Taxonomy (NCBI): domain Eukaryota; kingdom Viridiplantae; phylum Streptophyta; class Magnoliopsida; order Poales; family Poaceae; genus Oryza; species Oryza australiensis. Next base: position 553,490 of record JAIFGZ020000117.1, read on the forward strand.
AATTGCTTTTTTTTCTGGCTTGTATGCATACAAGTTATCCGAGATTTATTCTTTTTTCTGACTTGTATACATGTTTAAATTTAAAAAGGAGTAATTAATTATATTACTGTAGCGTTAGAATGAGATGAGTACGTTATTAGTTTTACATAAGACACCGTTATTTCGGAAGTTAAAAGGAAACTGAACTATGAAGACAAAACCTTCAAAAGAAAACATACAACAATTCGATGAGGTCGACAGGGGGCTGCTGCGTTACCGTCACTATATCCAAAAGCTTCTACTAGCCTACTACATACGTACAGATCGGTGTTCTCTTTGACTGTCTTCACAGAAATGGTACAATTCAAGTGAGGTGAGCAATTTATTCGTGCTTAGTTAGATTGAGCGTGTATTACAATACTACATAATTAGTTGGGATCAAGTCACTGTCAATCTGAGGTGGTTAAAGCTGCTTTAGACCTTTAGTAGGAGCAAACACATACATGTGCAGTTAAGTCATATTGCACCGATCAGCTCAAGCTTATTTTAGCCTTATACGGCAGACATATATTGCGCACCTGCAGAGCCACTGAACATTTGTCTGAACCTGTTTGAGTCGAGGGTGAGGTTAGCTAACTCCAAACTGAAGCAACCAACCATGACTTGCTGGGGATAACTCGTTGTCTCGTTGAACAGTTGAAGGCTCTGACTAGTATTATTGTTAGATCGACCGCAACCTACATGGCACCACTGGGGCGTTCGTTTTGTCGAGTCTGTCGAGGTTTTATGTTTTATATCGATAATAATAAAAAGCACATAAAACCTAAAAATAAATGGATGCAAAAAAAACAATTTAACTCTCGAGAAGAGTTAATATTTTAGAGATTATATTCGTCGGATGTTGTATTGATCTAACGACGATCGAGTTGTGCTTATGTCTTTAAAAGGGCTCATTGCCCACCTTATATAGGTTGGGGGCATGGTTACAAATAGAAAAACTTAGCTGGATACGACATCAGTTTCTAATGTATTACATAGTAGTATTCAACCGGGCTCTAAGCCCTGCTATAAAACACAAGACAGTGACTGAGTCCTACTATATTACATAATACATGGATTCATCCCACTTTTCATGTGTAGTCGGATATGCAGGCTGTGTGAGTATCCGATAGCCATATCCTTCGCAATAGCCTCCAAGACCTTCACAGTCGAGTTGCAGTCTTCTCCGTAGTTGATGACCAACATTGAGCGCTTCAAGCTTTCCTGCAAAGGCTTTCTGAGTGCTTCCTTCTTAAGTCCTCTTTATTGATATCTTGCAAAGAGATAATGGAGGGCTAGCCAAAAATATTAAATAAAAAGGTGTATCAAATAGATGCACCTAATTAGGTGTAGTGCCCGACTATATGCTTAGCTGAAAAACAACAAAACATATAGTCAAGAACTATAATCTCAGTCAACTAAGTGACTTAATACCAATTTATAATATATGTGGTGTGAATCCCCGAGTAACATGATCTGAGTGATATATCGATTGCATAAAATATGATGCGCGTAGCTCTGAGCCAACCACTGCTTAAGAATATGATGCGCGTAGTTCTGAGCTAACCATGGATTAAGAATAAAAAGCACGTAGCTCTAGGCCAACCACGACTTAAAAATAATAAGCACATACCACTAATCCAACTGTGACATAATATAATACGTGTAGCTCTAGGCCAACCACGTATTTAAAAATGATACCAAATAGCACTTGACTCTTATGAAAAAAATTCAGTTTATAGAAGCTAAAAAACATGCTATTGGTCAACTTTAAAAATAGCATACTAGATGACTTCAATAAAAGGCCTTTATGCAGTGAACAAATTTGTTAAGGTATTGGGTTTACACCATACACATATCGTAAAAATGAGTATACTTAAGTCCCTATAAGACATACGGCTCCATCACACCTGAAAACTGGGGTTGCGAACATATTAAACCTTGACCCAAAAAATGTCCATACCATTAAATTATTCTGATGTATAAGCCTTCGTCTTCTACCGAGTGACAAATCTCCCGGGCAAACATGGATTATTTTGTTTGTTGTCTCCATGCCGTAGGAGAACACTCTTCTAGGAGGATCAATTCATGGAGGTACATGAAAACACAAATCAAATTTGCAAAAAAATATAATATATACCTTATGTAGCCCCGACTCACTACTTAATGGGAAACCAAATAATGTAGTGAGATGATGGAAAAAAGAAAATATTATATAACGAAAGAAATTAATATTGGCTTAGCTTTTTTTAGTGAGCCGGTGGTTGTTGATGAAGCCATCAAATTAATAATTTTTTGTCCCCAACCATGTCCAGGCTCCTAGAGCAGAGGAATCGGCTAGGAAGAAGGTGTGCGTGTGTAGATCCTCATGCATATTGACGCCAAAGATTGATGCGGCAACGACAGAGGCAGCTGGCAATGAAGATGATGTCGCCCATCAACAGTGGCGGAGTCCACTAACCGTGGCGGCGACGGAGAAACCAACTGACAACGACAAAGGCAACCAACGTTGAAGATGATATCGCCCATCAACAGCGGTGGAGTCCACCAACCGTGGCGACAAAGAAACCAGTCGGCGGCGACGGAGGCAGCCGGTAATTTGTTGATTAAGTAAGGAATTTGGTAGCTGCATGGCCTGTTGTTGCAATAGTGCTGGTTGGCAATAATTGACCGGAGATGAAGGTAATGTTAATGGAGAAGGTGTGGATAGTGACATCAATGATAATAATCCATCAAACTATTGAGAAAATGTCCAAGCTCTAGTAGTTATCTTGACATTAGCGTGTGTGCGTCGAAGATTGATGCAACACCTCTTGATTTATGACGATGACAGTAGAACTTAGTGTTGTATCTATTGGAGATGCTTCACTTGGAGGAAGGTAGATGTTGATGTTGTTGTCCAACTTGTCGAATCTGAATTGATTGGTTGATGACTCCAAACTCCCTAGGCCTGAACTTGGGAGGTTCAAAGCCATATCCGAGTTGAACTCCAAAGGGCACAGCTGAATCTGAGCAGGACATGTAGATTAAATCTTAAACTTGACACTTGAGAAACTTGGAATAGACCGTAGCAGAGCTGGGAGACAAAGTTGTCGGTGAGAATGCTGGAGTTGCTGAAGTAGAACGCTTGCTCTGCAGCGAAGACGAAGCTATTGACTCTCGAAGTTGATTTCATAGAACTCATTGACTGATTAATTGATTGCTTCATCTTGACATAATGTCTGTCGAAATTTAGTCTTGTGTTTGCGTAGCCTCCGACTCTATGCTTCGTTGGGAAATAACTGAACATAGAGTCAAGAACTGTAGCTTCTTGTTGTCGAGTACCCATCGCTTGAGAGAAGATATGCATTAAGGATGTCCGAATAGAAAGCTTGAGGATTGGAGCACAACTTGTGTTAGTAAATTAACACGACGTCATATCTAGTGACGCATGTCTATAAGTTCAAGTGCCTTAATTTGGTTTTAGTGATTAATGACAAATCTAATTATATAAGACTAATGTTTTATGAGTTTTTCTTTGACTAGTCTTATTTGGATGTGAAAATGAAAATGATGAGAGGTATGTATTAAAGTTCACATATTCTAACTTAGTCTCTCTTGTGGATCCAAAATATAGTGCGAGCTCCCTCATTGATCTTAATTGATTATGTGCATATGTGTTTCTTCATATCCATATGTATGCACGTCTTGAGAGGGAGGTTATTCTATAGTTTGTTTATTATAAGATCTCTACTTTGATTTGAAATCATCTCTCATCTCATCTCTCTATATTGTTTATATTGGGTTATTATCCATCACCAAAGAGAGAAAATATTGAAAGATCTTGTATTAAACAATTTGTGTCATTGTTGCTTTGGTGATAGATGATAAACCGATGTTTATGGGATTAATCTCTCTTTTACACAAGTTGTCAACTAGGTTATTTCCCGATGATAAGATGTGATAGAAATGTCTTCTTTGGCAATAACAATGTCAAGGATGAAATGCATGGAGATCAAGAGATATTCTTATCTTTTTTAGTATCTTTTACATAGAGAAATTGGAGATCATGAAGGTGTGTATTTGTGCTTATCTATATCATTGCCACATGCCTTTTTATTTATGTATAGGATAAACTCCCACTGGTTCAACTTTATTTATGCATATACTTGCCTTTCATGGATACATTTTGTATGCATATATTTACGGAGAGAAAATTCTATACACTTGTTGTGCATGTTCTAGATCCATATTGTTTAGCTATTATTTATATTGGATCTTTGCACTTGAGCTTGCATGTGAGTATGACACTTGTGATGCTAATGAATACTCAACAAACATATTCATATATTTCAGATGAAATCGGTTGTTCATCAAGTGGAGGGAGGCAACCAATTTGTTGGGACTAATGTTCTCCTTTGAGCTGTGCAAAGGAATAAGTTCCTCCGTGATGAGGCTAATGGATGATACCATGGGTTGATGGTCAGAAAGCCAAGGACATTGCTATGTTGACAAGAATAAAGTCAAGCTTGTGATGAGAAGAAAGTCTTGACAAAGGATGGTCACGAGCTCGGCATAAACTTGGTTCAATCGGATGGTCACAAGTGTTGATCTTGGATAAAGCATTGACCCCGAGTTGGATGATGCAAGGCAAAGGTATAATGGAGCTAACAATATTTTCTTAGTCTTTTTTCGATCTTGGTGTTTGATGTAGACTAGATTTACTAGATAGGCGTCGTACTATCAAGAGGGGTCTATGAAGTGAGCATGTGAATGATCTTGTGCCATATTAGTTCATACGCATGTGGGTGCATTTGGTAGGCTTGTCTAGCCAATGCGGTGAGTTTTCTCAAGTCCTTGTTAACAATAAAATTTGGCAAGATACTCGGGATCAAAGAATAAGGCAGGCGATATAGTTAGTTTTGGGTTCAAGTTGGGCTTGGATTCAAACAAGGATAAAGTCCATTACATGCAATTATATCTATTAATTAGAAGTATTAATGAGTCATTTTCATTAGAGATATTTTGGTAAGAATCCACCTAAGGGACTTGTTCGTACGTTTATATAATTTAGAAGTTTGAGTCGTGTCCAGCATGGACAAGTTTGTATATTTGGGTATAAATAGACGCCCAAGGTCTTGTAAAAAACAACAAAAACAGTTCAATAAACACTTTCAGCGCATCGCCACCCTAGTTTTTTAGGTTTTCATCTCAACGAGTTCTTGTTTCGAGTTGGGTTGTATCAGCTTGATCTCCAACAAGGGGTAAGGCTTGTCATAGCGGTTTGTATCGGTGGGATTAGTACTTACATCATTTTGACACTCTAATCTAGCTTATGCATCTGTCTATTTATCATATATCTTAATTAATCTAAGTCGATAGCTTTGTTTACTTGTATCGGCTAGTCCTTCTCTAAGGTTTTTCTGATATCGAGTAAATTGTTTCGTCGATTTAGATTAGCTAAGGTATTTATCACCCTAAAAATCAGTCAAAGGCTTGATTGTTTAGATTTTATGCTTCTTTTCATATCTAGTACTGCATTAATTAGGTTTGACGTAGTAAGTCGTGCTTAGAATCATAAAAACTAACCTGCATTGGATTGCCAAAAAGGATAGTATCAGGGTTTCAGCCGATCTTACCTTGTATAATTGTTTATTTTAAGTTACTATTTTGCTTAACTGATTATATCTATCATCTTGTTTAAGTTTATAATCCTTTAAATATACTAAGCTTGTTATCGAACTCTCACTGTCTCGGTTTGGTCTGATCTGTTGGGGTTATAATTTGTTTAATGGATTTAATTAAAGTTGATAATCTTATATAAGGCTATATCAAAGTTTTAGCCGATATGTTATCTGATCACCCAAGCTATTTCATCGGCTATGATATAAGCCCATGTAATTATTAATTTGTCTGATCTTGGTTATAAGTAATTAATACTGTCTTGGTTAGGTCCGGTCTATCGTAATTACTTGCAGCTAAGAAAAAGATTAAATTATTAATTACATGTTATTTATATCTATAGCTGATCATTATTGTTTTGGGTCTAATCTTCCATATCTGTCCATTAGCTAGTTATTTAGATCATATAATTACATAACAATTGACTTTATAATATCAATTTTATGCTCCATCGATTGGGTTCGACCTATAGAATTGATTTTGTTAAAAAAAGTTGTTTATGGTTATATCTAATCTAAATCTAGTTCATGAACAATATCGTCTACCTTACAATCGATTCGACTCGATCACATCGGCTAGGTCATCACGATACGACATTAGCCTATCGACCAATCGACTATCGTATTCTAACGTTTACCATGTCTTGTTGATTGCAGGATCAAACCAACTGGCATGCCCGTGTTTCTATCGATGTTTTTGGACCTGCATTGGAGCTAAAACAGAACTTCCAGGTCGCCTTGTTTTTGCATCGACAGTCCCAAACAAAGAGAGAAATGGGCATGTCCTATAAAAATGGGCAGCCTTGTGTGGTTATGTCCGGTGGAGTATCCTTTAGAGTGTGAGCCCTTTCTTCCTGAAAAAAAGTTGTGTTTCTTGGATGGATTTTCATTGGTTGGATAGCCCTTTGAATAAGCTTTCCATAAAGTCCAAGAACATCAATTTCCGACATCTGAGTCATGAAATATCATCGTTTTACTAACTGCTGGTTGTGCTGAAAAATGACCTACGATCGGACTGCAACCCTTATGGAGGTCTAACCACAGTGCATTGTCCAGTCTGACCGCAACTCTCATGGCAGTCTGACCGCTGCTCCTGAAATTGAAGGAGAGGTCTCGTCTTGGAGATACAAAGCCGTTAGAGCCGTAGTAGGTCTAACTAGAGACATCTTGGTTTGACAGGAGCCGATCACGGTCTAACCGACCAGATTATAGCGGTTAGACCGGGAGTGCATTAAATGCACTATAACAACTAGTTCTCTAGCCATTGCATTGGAGGCCGGTCTGACCGGCCATCCCATGGCGGTCTGACCGACCGACACCTGTGAGTTGGGATTTTGTCCCCAACGGCTAGTTTTGGTGGTTGGAGGTATATATACCCACTCCCATTAGCAAGGATAAGTTTTGGCACTCCATTGCATTATCTTGGACCCTTGCAAGAGCTCTCACACCCTTGTGCACTTAGTTTATCTAGTGAGGTGTTGGAAAGTGGGTTAAGCCAATCCAAGTACATTGCTTCATTGTCAGAGCTAGTGTGACACTTGATCATCCTCAGCAAGTATCCTAAACTTGTTACTCTTGGAGGTTGCCACCTCCTAGACGGTTTGGAGGAGTTTCCATGTGACCTCTTCGAGAAGGTTGTGGAGGAGGCTCGGTGTTGGTTGTGAGAGGCTCGGTGTTCGCCATCTTCAGAGTGGGGGAAGAATAACCATAAGGATTGAGGCTTGGAAGACCACTTCGGGGCCGACTCCCACCATGACCATCCCTTGACGAAAGGGTTCGGAGGCTCGGTGGTTTGAGCGGTGAAGTTTGGCTTGCCTCAACGATACGTAGGAAGCAGGCAAGCTTTCGAACATTGGGTGAAAAAATCCTTTGTTTCTTGTCTCCTTTATTTTGTGCAATTTATATTTGTGCCAATTTACTTTGAGCAAGTTTACATACTAGAAATTATTTGTGTTCTTATCACCCTAGGCTTGCAAACCTTAACATAGGCTAGCTTCTTTGTGCATTTAGTTGAGGCTAGTTGATTTAAGTTTTGAATTGTGGAAAACCGTTTTGATTTACCCTTTCACATATATAACTCGGTTTAGCCAAAAGTTTTAAAACCACCTATTCATCCTCATCTAGTCGGCCTCATTGATCCTACAATGCCCAGATTCTTAGTTCTCACGGCCGTTGAGGTTGGTGAAGTAGAGAAACTGGCGAAGTAGAGGGAGCATAGGTTGCCAATGATGAAGATAATAAAGATAGAATCATCCAACAATGGTAGCCACGTAGGCCAACCATGAAGGTGAAGACACCAGTCGATGGCCACGAAGATGGCCAGCGGTAAAGACGAAGATGCCCATCAATGAAGGCAGAGTAGGCCAACCATGAATGCGAAAACACCAATCGACAACGACGAAGACGACTAGCGGTGAAAACGAAGACGTCCATCAACGGTGGCAGAGTAGGCCAGCCATGAAGGCAAAGACATCAGTCAACGACGACAGAGACAGTCGACGGTGAAGACAAGGTCGTCAATCAATGACGAGTAGGTCAGCCGTGAATACGAAGAAACTAGTCGATGACGACAAAGGCGACTGACGGTAAAGACGACCGGATGACATCGCCGCTCGGTAATACATGCATGGAATCAAGGGGAAAACCACATTAGAGTAACATGTGATTAGATATCAATCTAAATAAAATTAAAGTGGATCAACACGGGTAATAGTTGCGTAGATCGATATATGTGATGATGCCAAATATTACGGCCACGAACTAGCTGGTTGATCTTGATCTTCTTTATGCTTGCCATAGGTGTGCATGCACATATATATGATTGGTTGGCCAAGTAATCACGTGTAGATAAATGCCATGTGGTCGACGGCTAGGCACGTGATTGCATGTCTCCAGAGATGAGTGTAGTGCCGGTGCTGGCGATATGTTCCATCGCATTTTTTATGGGAAGTCTCGCCGTCGCTTCTACCTAACGCGTCAAATGGATAACACACGATAATAAAAAAGTATAACGTACGAGATCTAAAAATAGATGATACAAAAGATAGGTTTAGATTTTCTCTATGAGAGATAATACCTACTCCTGTTTAGAGATTATATCTGTCAGGTATTGTTTTGATCTGACGATCGAGTTATGCTTATGTCCTTAGAAGGCTCTTCATCTTATATAGGTTGGGGGGCAGGTGTTGATGAGAAATTTGTCGCGACATACGAAGACCTAGGAGATCTGCTTATATCCAGTGCAGGTCCTATCAATTGGGTTCAGAGCGTGTTAGTTAGTTTGATCTTGTAACTAATAAGATAGAAATAGATCAATGATCAAGGAGCTGATCGACCAATAAGCCGATGAGATGTAGCAAAGTCAATCGATGTCGATAGAGTTTTGATCAATCGGCTACAAGTTCGATGTAAATTCAAATAATCAGATAAACAATGAGATTCATACTATCATCAGCTAGAATTAAACTATGCATAATTATCAATAAACCATTTTTATCAAAAAAAATCTTGATAGATTGGATCGAACCAAGATAATATAAAATTAAAGTTGATAAAGAGATTTAACTAGTGAGCATACGAGTTTGAGTATAAGCCGATCTAACACTTAGAAATAGTAACAAGATAACTCATCGGCTAGAATTCTGATGAAACATTGTATAAAAACTATCAGTTTACTAGAGCTAAACTTATTAACAGTAATCTAATATATCGGACCTAATCGAGACAACATAATATTAAAGATGATAAAAAATCTATTTAGCCGATAGATCTATACAGATGTGATTGATATATCGATTAATTAAAATGATTAGAAAACATCATACCTAACCGAGAAAGTCCTAACTAAGCTGGTATGACTTTAAACAACGATGTAGTTAAAGATAGAATTAATATATCTGATAGATAACACTTGTGTCAAGCTAGGTAGAATGTTGGACTTAACCGAGAAAGCTAGCCAAACCGATATAAGTAAAGTTGACGGAGCTTACTTTGAGATCGAACTTAACCGATGCATCCCAACTTGAAACTAAGAACTCGCCGAGAGTAAAAAATGATGCGCCAAAAGTAATTGAATTGATATGTAAAAATGTCTTACAAAGATCTTAAGTGTACATATTTATACCCTCGGGTTGATACAAGTCATGATCGAACACGCCACAGGTTTTCTGAAAGATAAAGAAAAAATACAAGTCCTGATCGGACACTAGATAAACTATCTAAAGATAAAAGAAAAGTTATGAAATCTTGCCTAATTAATAGATAGAATGTTTCGTAGTCTTAACGATTTCTCTTTGAATTCAGCTTGATCTGGATAAACTTTCATCAATCAATCGGTTCTTTTCTTAACCAAATTCACTAAAAAATCGTATCAAATTTTGATGTTAATAGCAAGATTACAGAGAAAAAACCAAGTCAAATACAACATCAGTTTTTTAATATATTACATAGTAGTAATATTCAACAGAGACTTTAAAACCCTGCCATAGAATACAAGACAATACTATGATTAAATTCTATTCTTTTACCTAATACATGAATTTTGACCCATCTTCTGTCTATAATCGAATATATATATATATATATATATATATATATATATATATATATATATATATATATATATATATATATATATATATATATATATATATATATATACTCTTGTGTGGCGCGCCGCACGCCAATCCGTGTGGCGTGGCGAATCTCTAATTTGAAAACTCAAATTGAAAATCCGAACCGTTCAAATTGTTCTATATATTAATATTGCCTTGTATACAAAATTTTACATTTTTGTGAATTTTTTACTATTTTATCGGATAGGTCAAAAATGCAATAATCCAACGATTTACGAGTATCTATTTTATTGCATTTTGACATATCGATAAAATAGTAAAAAATTAAAAATGTAAAATTTGGTATACAAAGCAATATTAATATATAGAACAATTTGAACATTTATTTTCATTTGAGTTTTCAAATTAAGATTCGCACGCTCACACGGAGAGCATGCGCCTAATACATATATATATATATATATATATATATATATATATATATATATATATATATATATATATATATATATATATATATATATATATATATATATATATATATATATATCATATGGATATTCGGTACCTATATCATTCTCAGAGTCTGAATGATGAAACCTGAAGCCTTGATGGCTCAGAATGTTCGTTTGGTCCGAGAGTAGTGCATTTAAGAGAAGCTCATAGTTAGCTAGGAGAGGACCATGCCAAACAACACCTCCTTTAAAATGGATGGACTCCAGCCATGCATTTGCCAGTTAGTACGTCCAAATGAACTGCATTTTTCTTTTTCTTTTCTTTTCTCTTTTTCAGCTTGGAATGATCCTTGTCCAACTCCAACCAGCCAACCTGGAGCCCTGGATTCTGCATGATGAGTGCATGCCACGCAGATCTGACGTTCTGTGCTATTCGGCAAGCACTACGGCTATCCAAATTAATGGGAGGTCATTGAAACTTTCTGTTGGAAGAGAAGGCCCATAAATTATTATACTACCATTTTCCTCGCTAAGCTTTTGAGAGAATTTTTAGCATTTTTAATTTTATTTTTTAAGATTTATAAAAATAATTTTCCAATTTAAAAATTGCAAAATTAGTTGCCTCCTGTTCTCTGGGAGAGTGAGATTTAAAAATCGCCTTCTCGGAGGACGTTTTAAATGACGTGACAGACGGCACATTAGGCATCGTTGGTTTTTTAAAAAAGCCCTTCCCGCCCTTCTCGTCCTCGGAAGGGTGTTTTTCACTGCACCAGGAGGCCGCTGAAAAACCGGGACGATCGCCCTTTGCGGGCGGCCCTTGATGCTACGATTAAAAAGCCCTTCCACGGGATGGGAAAGGCTTTTTGCAAAAAAAAAAACCAACGACGCGACGGAGACGACGCCCGCGGTCGTCTGTCACGTCAACTAAAACACCTCTAAAAGAGCGATTTTAAATCTCGCCTCCAGGAGAACGGGAGGCGACTAATTTTGCAAATTTTTAAATTAGAAAATTATTTTTTAAATCTTAAAAAATAAAATTAAAAATGCTAAAAATTCGCTTTTCAGACGTCATTGTTATCAAGTAGTAATGCTGAACAAATCGTTGCAATTGCCGTTTGCAGGCATAAAAATCAAGCACGAAATTCAGACGGGCACGCCGAGGAAGAAGAATGCCCGAATGAGCAACGAAAAGCCAGGACGAAACCGAAGATCCGACAACCTGTTGCCGATCAAAGACAGTTGTCCGGGCCCATCGCCCCGGCATGATCTGAAGCTAATCCGGATGTGGAGCTTCTATTTCAGGTTCGTTACATATTTCATTTGCACCCCAGGACAATCACTTCAGAATTTAGATATCAATCCAAAAAACATACTACTACTTCTTGGTACATAATTCTCTGTAAGATTGAAATGAAATCGAAATGATATGCACCTTTACCCAAAAAAGGTATTGTGCACCACCTTTCGTACAACAAACATGAGTTTTTCTACACCGGCTAGTTGTAACAGCATGGAACAATACATACACTAATAGGGAACAATACATCTCTTGAAGAAAAAAGTACCAGAAAATGCATAGCAGCGGCAGCTCTCATTAATCAGTGTGCTGGATTGTTTTGGACGCGTATTAATCCTGTTCAGCTCAACCATCCCTCCTGCATTTGTCCAGAGGAAGAAAATTCCACTTATTCGACGAATACATGGGATTCCTTTTGTTCTTGTCGAACTCTGCTGTATAGCAACAGCTATTGGCAGTTGGTGCTGAACTGGGAGCATGCTTAACAGTAAGGAAAGGTTTACCGATGATCCCTTTGGTGCAAAGTGTATGTATGTAGTCAAGGAAATCAAATGATTAGCCAGTAGTCTGTACTCTGCTCCATCGGTTGTCATCATTATCAATCTGGCGAAAATAGCTATATCGGTTTTCTCTTATGTAAGTCACTCCAGACCATATTCCACGAACAAGAAGGATACTCACAAACACCATGCTTCCAAATGTGCATACCACCTGAGCATATACAATATAACCCGTTAATGAAGGCATGGCACTAGAAGACAGGGTGTGTAGGGGTGGTGCCAGTTGAAGAGAGCCACAGTCAGTAGCCCTGCTTGAGAACCAGGATGTACTTTAAGCTTGTATGTAATTATAAGGGTTAAGACTGTACACTTCACACCTCACACCCGCCTGCCCTGCACGAAGTACACTACAATACCAGACATTTGACACCTCCAAGCTATTTGAATCTGGACAAATTACCCCCCTGGAAGAAAATGGAGTGGTTTTGGTACCACGTGACGCACACGTGGTGTTAATTTGATTACATGGCAATCCACTCAGCAAGATTATGAAATAAACTAAAAAAACCTGGCCTTCCCCATTAGCCAGCATATATTCCTTTCTTACCCCTTCTCTCTCTCTTGATGATGCCGTCTACCGCCTACTCCTTGCAGCCGCCACCTTGCCCTCTCTGCTCGCTGCCTTCAGATCGATGGAAGGAAGGGGAAGGCAAACAACAGGAGTGGAGGGAGGGGAGCGACGGAGGACAATGGCGTGACCTTGTGGGAGGATGGCAGGTGAGCGAGCTCATTTGGAAGGGGAAGGGGGGGATTGGACTTGATGACAGTAACAGTCGAGGCTTTTCTCTACTAAACAATTTTCATAATTTCTCTAAAGAGAATCATCTTAATGACAAGCCGTTTCCATGTATTATCAATAGGAAATGTTACAACGAGTAAAAATATTCCAAAAGCACTAGAGCTAAATCACATGAACGAACTACCGGAATGCTAAGAAATGAAATTTGCTGAAAGTGTCAGTGCAAAAGAATACAAGATTCATTCTCATTTGGTCTGAATTCATCCGTCGAAAATGCCATTATAAGCATTAAGTAATCTCATTATTCTAAACTACTTGTATGTCTCCTAGAAACAAACTTGTACTTGTAGTGCATGTGGAGTATCTGTTATTTCATCTCAATATTTTGATAATTTTCTGAATTGAAAGCATAACTGTTTATTGATCATCAGCATGATTCCAATTTCCAATCAAAGAGTAGACAATTAATAAGGAAATAATTGAACCATGTGCTGATGTGCACCATTCCCTACTCTGAGCACTATTATATATATGTACATTATTATATACTCTGTACTAGAACCTGTTTTTGTTTTATGCTCAAAACTGGGAGCAAGCATCTGGTTCAAGGGAAAGGAGGGCATAACTTCAACAAAGTGAGGATTCTCATCTGCACCCAATTAACTGAAGGTTGTAAAGGTCCAAACACGTGACAGTTAGAGAAAAGGACACTCTTTTGTGTGGTATCATATACACTTGTCTGGTTCTCATCCATGTTCACCAAACTTGGTTGACCAAAATTTTAAAACCAAATTTACGAGACATCAAAATGAAGGGGAAAAAACTCAAATAAAATGTTTAAAAGTGTCTTATCCAGCAAGTAATCAGATACTAGTTGTCGTCTTCACTGTCTAAGCAAATGACAACAAAGGTAGAACACCCATTTGTTCTCTGAAAAAACATGAAATTGAGAAGCACGCACAATATTATTCCATTATGTCACTGATAGTATCAGCGGTGGAGCCAAGCTCCCCCAACCGTGGGCTGGTCCAGGCTCTGCTGTCAGGACATGAGCAAGACAGCACTCCATCAATTACTACTTGATCTGCTGGTTCGAACGGGAGCCATTCCAACCAAGCAAACTACTCAATCTGCTGGTTTCAATGTTTGCTGCACAAGGGTCAACTGACACAACTCTAAAGGGATGTTTACTTTGATGCCTAAGTCAGTAGTGCTAAAATTTGGCATTGCCAATTTTGATAAGGTTGACAAGTGTAGATGGTGTTTAGCACTCATCACCACATTTGTCAAGATGATAATAGCCCCATAGTCTAGCCCATTAGAAATAAACAACCACCCTCTCAACGATATATGATCTCTCGTACTGGTTTTGCTCTTCCTAAATCACAACTTGGCTGCTGTCAGTTTTGCTTGCTTTCATAGTAAATGGTCTATGGAGATATACAGATTTGTATATACTTGTTATACATCACTAGATTTGACCAGGCTCAAGAAAATTCCTGAATCATCCACTGGATAGTGTCACAAGGTAACACTTAGTTCATATCAAAGGCAATGGTCACAATCAGCTCATAATTTTGAAACAAGCCTCGGACGAATGAATTGCTCACCTCAAGTAACCCCTTTAGGATCCACAGAAACGTGAGAACAAGCACGCCGTTGACCGAGAACTTCACCTGCACAAGCATAAATTAAACACAGCAAGACCAGATCACACACAATACAGAGAAGGATCCGCTCATTTCGAACAAAGAAGATTGAAACCAGGGGACAAACAGAAGGTTGAACGGACCAGCTCAGCGGGGACGGAAGGCGGCAGCACGGACCTGACGGCGCGGCGCGCGCGGCGGGAGACCTTCCTGAACATCGAGTGCAGGAACCGAACCAGGAGATCCAGGCTGCGGTCCTCATCTTCGTCGTCGTCGTCCTCCTCCCCTGCGTCATCCTCGTCCTCTTCGCTGCCGTCCCGGTAGGACGCGGCGCCCGAGAGGTCCCCGACCCAGGGGCGGGCGTCCGTGACGACGACGACGGCGTCGGGGTGGCGGCGGCGGGCTGCGCGGAGGAGGCGAATCGGTGGGAAGGGGCGGAGGTGGCGAGGGGAGGGAGACGGTGAGAGGTGGAGGTGGCGGGGGGAGGAGGGGGCGGGGAGGAGAGGGGGAGGATGGAGGCGGTGGTCGCCATGGGAGGCGGCTGCGATTGGAAAGCAGGTGGGTTTTTCCCCCTCTTTTTCTTATCTCAATTCCGCTTTTTGGTTCTTTATTACTGTTACTCTCTGCCAGAGAGTGAGCATGTTGAGCTAGCCTATTCTAAAGTGCGTTTGAAAACCTCTGGTTGGCCTCACGCAGAACGAAAAAATAATTAATATATAATTAAATATGTATTAATATTTAAAAATTTGACAAATTTTTATTTGTTGTTTTGAAAAGTTTTCACACGAAAATTCGTTTATAAAAGTTTCGAAAATATGTTAAGAAAACGAGAAAAAAGGTCAAAATGTAGTTTAGAACGCGAATGAAAAGTTGAGTAGACGCGAATAAAATTTGATACTCCATGACAGGCCTCAGATAGCAAAATGCCATGTAACGTTAAGTAGTTTAAACTTCAAAGACAAATACTCAAATATGTACCACTTTTATTTGAGCATTTTTTGTTTTAATGAACAACACAAAGAAGCAAAACAACTTTCCCGTATCCCTTTCTAAGCTGAAAGCTAGGTTAAGGGGTACTTCGATTTGTAAAACAAAAACATACTAAATATAGAAAATTTCAACCCTAAAGAAAAAAATACTTTGAAACAAATGATTAAATTTTATCAAATTCATATGAAATAGATAATTTTATAGAGATTTTGAAAGAAAGTTATCGAGTTTCAACCTTTTAAAATTTTTTTAGTATTTTATTTTAATTTCTGTGTTTTCTCTGTGGTCTATTCAGACGATAATTTCTATATTTTCGATGTGTTTGCAATATTTCATTTTGCACATGTATTTCTATCAAAATTTTATATATTTTATGTTTCTAGTTTTTTTCCATTTCTATGTTTTAGAATAGCTTTAAGGTTGTTTTCGCAAGTCAAAGGTTCTCGAACTTCACCCCCTCGTTCTCACGCACATGCTTCCTAAAACTATCGAACTGTGATTTTTTTGCAAAAATCTTATACAAAAATTGCTTTAAAAATTTATATTAATCTATTTTTAATTTTTAAGCTAATATTTAATCAACTATGTGCTAATAAACAATTTTATTTTCTATGCACGGTAAAGGCCTTTCCTCCTGAATAATTCAACCAAATATATATCTCTACTTTTATACTTGAAGCTTGAAAACAAACACTTTTTGTCCTCCCAAGTCCTTAAAAATTCTGTACATACAATAATACTAGTATATATGTCAAATGATAAATTGGCTAGCAAAAACTAACTACTCGTTTGAACCACGTCCTATTTTTAACTTTAAAACCTAATTTTATAATTAGTTCAGTTTTTTATCGCTTACGATTCTTGCCCTTAAGATCTGGACCACTAAATGTAAAACTATAGATGTCACTCTATAATTTGTCTTAGTCTGACCATGTGTCTTGGCTTACGAGCATTATTTGATGAATGAATGAATTTGAGTTTATGACCATTATTCAATGGCACAAATGAACGAATTAAATATTAGAAAAAAATGATAATTTGATTTTAAAAAGTTATCCAAAAATGTTGATAAAAATATTTTTTAGAAAATGTATTGTTTAGAAGCTTGGGAAAATGCATTGCAGTGATCCATAATTCGTAAGCTATCAAGAACGGATCCTAAGGCCCCATATGAATTACTTACTCCCTTTTCTTATTACTTGTCCTTTTTTGGGGGTTTTGTCTAAGTCAACTATTTGAATCTTTGACAATTAATTTGTATAGTTTAATATCATAAGTTAAAATAAAATCTTATGATGTTAAATTATACAAATTTATAAAAATTGATGGTCAAATATAAAAACAATTAACTCAGGACAAAGCTAGATCAACAAATAATTTAAAATGAAGGGAACATATAAAATGTAAATAAACATTGACGGACAATCTACTTAATTATATTGACAGATACATTGAATATTATATATATATATATATATAAACATATAAACCTAATAAATAGATTAGCACAGTTAAGCAATTTAGGTGTAGAATTTACAAAAAACATATTTTTAAAAACGTGGCACAATAATTCCATGGCAATAATCCAAGTAGACCCATTTGGCACCAAATCCAGTTCCACAACTAATCCAGATAGAAACAGTACAGCACACCAAATCTCAAACTTTCATCTTTTCGATTAGTCAAACTGTACAATGATTAGGCTACAGAGTTTTCCTCGAGAACTTCGACGACCACCAAACTCGCTCGGTTCAATGGAAACCTGTGTGCAGCCTTTGCATACCTGAAAGAGTGCATCCCTCCATTAGCAGTCCAACGCGCGATCATTCCAGGACTTTCAGGCGTGTCAATCGGTCATCACCAGCTGCTGACCACTAGCTACTCCACTTTCATCGAATCTGCAGCATCAAGATCGCCAGAGTTTCAGCTGCAGAAGAAATGTATTTTAAAAAATGCAAGTAGGGCAGCAGAACCCTGAAAAATACCAGAGTTCTCTAAGCTACTGGTGCCAGCGGCATCTGAAGCGAAACCAGCCGGAGCAATGTTGCGAAGTTCCTCGTCCCAGATTAGGCCTTTCTGCTGCAGGAAAAAAAAACCATGAATCACTCTCGGCTGTTCTGAAGGATTTGAACTATTGTATTCAGTGGAGTTCGATGTAGACCTGAGGAAATGCTGCCAAGTGAGCCATCCTTGTCATATGAACATCTGCTGGATTTGGGACACTCACACTCCCGTATAAGCCAGGAGGTGAGAGGCATTGCTGAGCCGCCCTGTACAGATTAGGATGGGCAGTGCCCAGTCGCGGGCTGCATCCCAGAAACGCGGAGCGAGCATCTTGTGAGCAAAGGATCTGTATGGTAGAGAAGAAGAAAGGATCAATGGTGATAGACGAGATGTTTGTTCTTCAGAGTTGGAGTTTTTCCATCTTACATCTTGCAGGTCGAGGTCAGAGTTCAACTCAGGACCGATTGTCGAGAGCTTCATCGAGAGGAACTGCAGAACCCGGCACGGGCAAGCACTTGAGATGGGCAGTTCAGTGATTGGCATTGAAGTGTAGATACATGTTGACAAGATGTGTAGTTTCGGGACACTTACCTCTACCTGCCGCTGCAGGGATTGCACGTAGTTTATGATCTCGTCGAGCATCATGGCCTTGCCTGTAATCTGCTTTGTCAAGAGCAACATGTTCACACAGGTTAGAGCACACCACATCATCACAGACTCAAGAGTTATTGATTTACAAACATTGCTGCTACCTTGTTGCATCCCGGGACGAGGTCCTGGAGAAGCTTCATCCTCTCGTTGATCTTCTCCCTTCGAAACTGCATTCCAGATGACGAAGCTGTGTGAACAAGAAAAGCTATACACAGAAAGATCTTTCATTAATGTTGCTGCAGAGATCAATTACTCTTTCTGCAAGACTGTGGCTGTTGGTCGCCTGGCCGCGTTTTGCCCGGACATGCACGTATTCCTCCCTGTTAGCATCAGCATCACCAGCCTTCTCTCCGTCATGCTCCATCATGCTGAGTTCTCTCTGAGTCATTTCACCGGTTTCCTCCTGCAGTAGTACGATTTTCAAGATGAAACATGCTCCCACCAGATGAAGCTAAGCAAAGAGAGCTTCTAATTAAATTGTTACTTGGGAATGTAGCGATGAACTGCCCTCGCCTGAGCCCTTCCTTTTACTGCCCTTCAAACACTTGTCAATGCTCATGTTTCTACTTAGCTGAGTATCTGTGGAGTGTTGGAACATGGGAACTGTAATAGTTAGGAACTTCACAAATTAAAAGAAACTGTGGTTATCTAATTGCAAAAAAAGAGAGGATATACTGTGGTTATCCTTGAAAATAGAACATAGGTAACGAGAGAGACATACCACTGGTAGGATTGTAAAACTGAATCCCCTCTTGCAAGCTTGCATTGCGCACAGGAAAAAGGATAGGCTCGTCGAAGTCCATGGCAAGGTCAAGCGAAGCAAGCTGGTTAGCTCCGACCACGAAACAATGCCCTCGGCTGTTTGCAGCAGCACTGCAGGGAGGGGAATACATCTGCAGAAGAAACGATGATCAATCACATGATGACCATTATATCACAAACTTTCGAGACAAGTCATCTAGTCTATGTGTGCTAGATTAGATAGATGCTAGTTTCCAACTCCCATGAACATACATGTATATATATGAAGAAATTAAACAAAGCCACCAACCTTGTGCTTGATCTCAGGGTGATATTGCAATCATTTTAAGAAATGCGTGATGGCCTTCTAAATTGTCAGCTTTGACAAGTGAAGGATCTTTACTTAAAGGGTAGGGTAGATCGGGTGCTGCGGCAGTCAATTTCTTGCAAGGCTCAACAAGGAACAACTAACTCTTGCAGCCTTACATAAAGATTGTCCAAAGTGAAAAGTTAAGTAAGCCTAATGCAATAGACAAACGCAAGGGCAAAGGTGGAAACCACAGTCCCGGAATAGAATTGTCGGTACTGCTAACAACCATGCACCAGCTGGATCACATCCATGAATCAGAATAAAAATCTCTGAATTAAGATCAATTGCAGTTGGTAATGTAAAATGAAGTCCAAACCAAGGAACAGATGCTACTGCCATCCACTGTATGAGCCAGCCCAGAATAAGGTTAATGATTAATTAATGAACTAGATCCACCTATGCTTAAACCCTCTTAAATTTTGTACTATTGGATTTATACCCCTCTTTACCAAATTTTCTGATAAAACCCAACTTACAAGTCTTAGTTTCAAAGTCTTATTCTTAACATGTTCAACAATTCTTGCATAAGAGGAGAAAAGAGAATCCACCTTTCAGCGGCAGTGCTCAGATGTAAGGTGTTGTTTCAAGTTTTTGTGGTAAATAATATTACAGACTAAACCATAGAGTCCTCTCTTTTTAATTTTTCATTAAATGAAATCTCCAACACAAAGACTCAGAATATGTATTCACCGGGGTGGATGTGAGGCTAGAGGTAACAAGGACAGAAGGTTAGTTAGCTCTTCGTTGTTACACAGTTCAAACTGTCGCTCTGAAATCTGAATGAAAATGTCAGAAGTTCGTTCTGTAGAATCAGATCCACAGAACAAGAAAGAGAGCAACAGCTAAGAAAGCGCAAAGCTTCGATGAAATCATCAGAGAAACCAGGGAAGTGATTAGGTTCTATGATCGATAAAAGTTAAAAAAGAGAGCTGACTGTTATCAGTGGCAAAGCAGAGGGATTCTTCACCTCTGAACAGTGAGTATCGTACATACCATCGTCCGAATTTGGTGCTGGCACTGTAAATGTGTCAAGCACGACAATGACTGCCGGATTTACACAAGCTGTCGACACGTCGTACTACTTAGTACTCACCAATTCAGAGCTTCTAGCATAACAGTTTGAGGGCTATCTCGAAATTCAGAAGGCAGAAATTGATTGATCCCAAATGCAAGGACAAGGGTTAGTACTTAGTACAACGTTGAAACTTCTCCCCTTTCTTTAATGTGTAGATTGAGGAGAGGCAAAAGGACTTGGATGGAGCACAGAAACCGCTAGTAAAAAGGCTGTTGTCACTTAATGAGCTAACAGCTAATAATGTTCTTGTGCTGTAGTTTCATCAAGGGAAAAAGCAATGCACTGTATACAAAGAAACTGTTCTGCCAAAATGCATAATGTTGATGTAGAAAATATTGAACAAGATATAGATTTACGATGAAAGGGGAGAGTTCTCATTACCAGCCAGGAGGTGAGGGCTGCTGCCGCTTTCTCTGCTCCACCTCTCTTGATCAGAAGTGCTGCAGTGTTAGTTACTCACCCGCCTATGGTAGAACGAATAGTGTTCACCATGTAGTGGCTGCATGCAGAGACATGTGGCTAGGACAGGAGGGGTGAAATAAAAGATACGAAGGCCACCACTGCTGCTTCCACCACTTTCCCAGTGTCTTTATTTGATTACACCTCGGTGTAAGCATAGCAGAAGTACTACTCCCCCGTGTCAAAAAAAAAAGTACTACTTCCCTTCACGAAGAAGACTAGTTGCACATTTGCAGACTTCCATTGCCACAAGACTATTCTATCCACCTTGGTTTAAAAATGGGTCCCGGTTAGGCCTTCTCCAACAAGCAATACCTGTTTATGTTACTTGTGTTGCACAAGGATGAGGTCCAGCATGCTACCAGTAGCAGATGAGAGAGCAAAAGGCAAAGCTCAAAGCAGGGTGCCCAAGTGTCAATGTAGCAGTTCATTATGTGCTGTTTCACTTCAAGAGGTTTTGGAATTTGGAGTCCATTGCCACCATCTTTCGCTGATGCTGCCGCTTGAGTTGTTGAGCAGCAGTCACCAGCAGATGGGGGAAGCTGGTAAGGATTGATTGACAGTGGAATAATACAGTCAAAGTGAATGCCTGCTGCGGAGCATCCTGCCAGCTGCAGGCAGACGTGTGTTGGCAGCGAATTGGATTCTTGTACTTACTCCGCTGAGGCTGCCTGTAGCTTGTGCAGTACCAGCCAGCTATCTGTAGGAGTACTATTGTTCCCAGGCTAACAGAACTGGATGCGTGAAACTGAATTGAGCTGGGTCTCTGGGATGCAGTATCGCTTCAAGTCCTCCACTGCAATGCAATAGCCCTTCAATAATAGCACAGGCTGAGACCGTAAAACATATGCGGGGCAAAGTTGAATATGAAACAGAAGAATACGGGTTTACAGGACTCTTCTTGGTAGAAGGAACAATGAGGAAAATATAAGGCTGCATATGAACTGTAGTTGCCACAACTGAAACTGAAATACTGTATTTGGCACAGAACTGAAACTGAAATGCTTTTCACAAAGCAACCAAAGTTCCTGGAACCACCGAGTAACATTTAACCATAATTTAGATCACCAATCATAGCATTGAGATGTCCTGACAGTAAAACACTCAAATTCTTACCCATTTGGATTTATAAACTTTCTTCCCATACTCCTTCCCCACAATCTTTTCAGTGCACCAAGCCACAAGCAAAGAGTACTCCCCTTACTGAAAGTTGTAGCCTTTCTTGGACTCCGTGACACTCCGTACAGCTCCCATTTGAGTATCGTAACGGTGGTTCAGTCTCAGTCCAAAGAGAAGTGATCAAAAAGTTAAATCTCATGAAAGATATTTCATGGTTTAATTATGTAGCATATAGACAGATGAGTCCAATAGTCAATAGAACATGTGTAGGCAAAGCAGATAGATGCACGCCTACACCAAAAAAGTGATCTTTCTCCCTGCGGTCAATATAAAGCTCACTTTAAGAAAATGGAGCAATCTTTGGTCCCCCAGCTCTAAGCCTCCAATGGACTATGGAGAGAGAAGAGCTATATGGTTCATTCAACCATCATAACCTCAAGAAAAATATGGTATGGGAACATCAATGTCGAGTTGCTTCAGAAGTCCATGAAAATCATTATTGATTGTTATATAGTGTTCGCAAAGAAATCATCCATTTTTTTGCCTTTAGTCATAACTCAAATATCTCAAAAGGTTCAGCCGTTCAGCTGATTATGTGTATAGTGGGAAATGTTGATAATTCAAGTAGTAACTGCAGTGTAAAAGTGAAGCTTCTGTACAAAATCAAGAACTTTATTCTCATATAGATCCTTCAACCCATATTCACTTAGGACAAAAGACTAAATCTCTTAAAATATTCTACCTGAACCAAATCAACCAAATGATACCACAGCAAACTCAACCCAATAGAGATGTACTGACAAAGTAAGGAATGGAAGACTAATATAATAAACTACCTATTGCGATGGAAAAATAAAAGTAAAAGCAGATACTACAGTTAGATTCATAAAATGGTGCATCGACACCCAAGAAAATAAACCATATTTGTAAGTTGAATTGAAAAAAAAGATGACTCCTTATTCTCCTTTATCATAAAACAAGTATGTGCAACCAGGAATGGATATGTTAGGAGGAAGCATCAGTTGGGGAAATCCTATTGAGATGCAAGCCACGAGAATATTGACGATCTGTGAAACATCTTACAAAATAAAGTAACAGATAAACACAAAAAGGACACAAAGGGAATAAGAAATTAACTTAGACATAAGCACATAACTATAGCTGTCTAGTGCAGGTAACATAACAGCTATTCAGATTATTTCTAGAAAGAGATAAATAGTTCCCCTGAGTGCTGCACAGAATCATCTATAATATTTTTTTTATCACAGCAGTGTTACTCACTTACCAGGTTGGGTGACGGGCTTCTGCACATAATTGCCACAGATATACTTACCAGCTAGTACGATATCCTTCGTTTGGTCAGAGTAAATGCATTTACACATCGTACAACGCATGTATCTGATCATCAAGACACAAGTTTCAGAATAATGTTCCTGCTAAATACAATTACAATAATAAGGAAATGACGGTCAGTCATATTGTTTTAAACTGGCTAAAGTATCCCCGGGAACAGATTGCTCCAGCCCCAACTACTGATAATGTATTTGATTCAAAAAGAATCCACTAAACGTCACATACGTGTGCACAACCAAAAAAAAGTCCTTGTACTGAAAGCTTGATAAAAACAAAAGCCAACAATGGTCATAGTTTTATAGAAGCTTTTTTTATCAAACACAGATAAGGTATAACATTAACTACATGCATTTAAACAGGGCAACACAGTTTCAGCAATATATAGAAGCAAACAATTGATTCATGTAATCACAGAATAATATATACAATGAAAATCAGGTAGAAACTTACAAACCATAAGTAAAACCTGATGTAAGAGAAACCTACCATAGGATTTGCTCGATAGTATGTCTTAATGAGGGATCCACTCACCCACATATCATCCTCGCCTTGGATGTTATTTCTTATTTATACATGTTTGTAGTGCAGCTCAACAAAATTTCCATAGATTTTATTGCCAAATACAAAAATTCTAAGGTATTATCTGTTTGCTAATTCGTTTGGCGCCAGAGGTTATAGTCCCATCATAAGTCTATTGATCTGTTCCTGATATATGTTCACATTTTCCTTCTTTGTTTTCAGACCATATGCTGCCCAAGTTAATGGCACTAACTTAGACATTGTTTAATGAGTTGCATACAGCCTATCCAATTTGTTTGTCCTTCTTTGTAGAATTGCAGTTTTGCACGATTCAATATCGAGGCTACGACCCCCACGCACATAAAAATAACAAAATAATATGCATAAGTTACCATAGCACAAAAGGCAAGCAACTACTCCAAATTAGGGAATATGGGATGAATATATCTTTTCATAGCATACAAAACGAAGAGAACAAAGAGATGACAAGGACATTACTTTTCTTTTACCAAAGAAAGACACCACCACTATGCTTCCAGTTATTTCATGCAAACTTTAGAAACAAGTGACACTTTCAATCTCATCAGCAGATCATGATGATATATAACAGGACCAGTATCTTTTTCTCCCTTGATTGACGAAAATAATCAGATTGACTAAAGGCATCCAACAAAAGAGATTACAATTTACGAGTGTTTGAAATGCATATTGTAGCACAGAGAATAAAACATACGATACTTTACCATGATTAAGGCATGCATAACACTGGCACAAGAAAATGTAGAATATATCAACAAAGAAAGAAAAGATTACGAGTACAGTAATACAGTTAACAACTGAACATGCATAAAGTGCCAACTATAAAATATGTACAATATGTTATATGTAGCTTCTCAGATGAAATACTCTTAATATACTAGCAAAACCCACGAAATGACTTAACCAAGAAAGTTAAAACGGTGTCCACCAAAACTGCAGCTGGGTGAGATATTCCTCCGCTGATATCCAAAGCTGCGCCCAAGGAGATTGGGATGCCCGATAAACGGGAGCATGTCTGAATCACCACCAATCACCAGAAAGCCATGTGGACTATAAGGATTACCCCAACCATAGTTCAAAAACCTCGGACTGACCCTCTTCTGGCGCTTATTGGTAGAAACCTTCCAGGCTGCTCCAAACCTTTCCTTCCAGCTCCTGCCCATCCGAGAACCCTCACCTTGAGTATTGAACTCCATCTCACATTTCTTCTTCCAAATATTATCATCTGCAGCAAGATCCCTCAATTCCTTGCACGTGCACTGAACCCTTGCAAGATCCACCCCTGGAACAAACTCCAGGACCTTCACCTTGACATCACCTGGCAGCGCCATCAAGCACGGTGGCAAGGTCAAATTGTTCAGTTGACACAACGATATCATCAGAGGCAAGCACATCTCATCCTTCAGCACCCTCCACAGCTCATGAATCTCCCTCTCCTCTGCTGCGCTCACCTCATCACTATCTAAGTACAGCAAAGGCGCAAGCTTCGGCAGCTCCAAGCACACCCTCCGCACCTCTGATGTTGCCCCAGGCACATGCCCATACACCATCATAAAATTCCCCATTAAGGAGTAGTTCAGCACTGCCACCATCCCCTCCTCAACCACAGGTAACGCTTCTACAAGCTCTGGCAGAGTGTACTTCATCGCAACGGGGATAAAGGAACCTGACGCCCAATCCTGTGGCAGCTGAAGGCAAGACCCCACCGGGTTTGCAGAGAGGAAGCCGGCATCGAGCAAGGCCGCATGCAGGGCCACGAGAAGGCGATAGATGACGGTTCCATCTGCACCACCGGCATTCTCCATCTCTCTCTTCATAGCCCCGACGACGAAACTCGACTTGCTCTTGGTCGCAGCGAAGGCCTCCGCCATCACCACATCCGGTGGATGTGGGTCGGATGCAACAGGTAAACCAGGCTTCACGCATAATGATTGCGGCAGCGACGAGGAGCTAACGGACTCCACAGGAGATTTGGTCGGGCCAACAGCTCTCGCGATCGAGGGGACATCAGGGTTAGGGTTACGGTGCAGAGGCTGGGGCTGGGGTGGAGGCGGAGGCGACGGCGATGGGAGGGGGGAGAGCGTGAAGTAGAGGAGGTCACCGGACGCGACCCCGAGGGCCGGGAGGGTAGCGGAGGGGTCGGGGGTGAGGAGCTCCTCGGAGCGGTTGAGGGTGAGGCGCACCGACTCGGCGGGCACGGGCTGCGCCGCGGACAGCTTGGTGGCGAGGAAGGCCTTGACGTCGGAGAGCGTGGCCGTGTCCGGCAGCTGCACGCGGTGGGTCTCGGCGCCGGCGCCGGCGCCGCCGCGCTGGTCCATGGATCGCAGCCGAAGCTTCATCGTTTCCTACTTCCGCGGGGAATTTTGCGAGTTGGATCGGCAGGTGCGAAGCCGTGTCTAGCCGATGAATCTGAGAATTTTTGGTACTTTTAATTTTTTTAAAAAATTTCAAAACTAATTTTACTTTTCAAAGAAAATGTAAAAATACACT
Organism: Oryza australiensis; assembly: GCA_019925245.2. Taxonomy (NCBI): domain Eukaryota; kingdom Viridiplantae; phylum Streptophyta; class Magnoliopsida; order Poales; family Poaceae; genus Oryza; species Oryza australiensis. The sequence continues at coordinate 580,252 of JAIFGZ020000117.1, forward strand.
CCCGCTGCCTTCCGGTTAAAATCGTCCTTCCCGGAGTGATTTTGCTGACGCGACATACGATCATTGACCGCTGTCTGTCATGTTGTAGAATATTTTTGCGAAAAACCCTTTTGTCGCCTTCGGCAAAGGCGATCTTTCACTGTTGAACTAGGGGGCCACCTGCAAAACAGTGGCCAGCCGATAAATTTTGCAAGTGGCCCCTTGCTGCTTTGCAGAGGACGATTTTCTCAAATCTCATTCTCTGCAAGGGTGATTTTTTGCACGGGCCCCAAAAATAATTTACAATTCTTTTAAGGAATAACTTTTAAAAAATAATAGTAGAGTTCTTGCAATTATTTTAAAGAAATATATAACTTTAAGAAAACAAAAAAGTTTTTGCAATTCTTCTAAAGTAATATATAACTTTTAGAAAATAAAAGTAAATAGTAAACAATGAAAAAAATTAGAAAATATGAATTGAAAAAAATAAATATATTCGAAGGCAAAGTTAAAAACTTATCTTTAATCAAAAATATAAATATTTTGAACTCAATTTTGACATTCAGAATTTAAGCAATTCATACGATATGCAACGTGTGTAATAATACATGCATAACTCAGATTTAATTGGTGATACAAACCATGATATATGTTTCATAACATAATGTTTTCAGAATTGAGCCATGGATATATGATACAAATTAGTCCGACCCGACGAATCAAGTCTCAGCTTTCATACGAACCCCTTCTACGGTGTGCAACGTGTCTTGCATTTTCATAGTGTTGATGAGAATTTTCTCTCACGTGCTGGCCTGAGAGATCTGATTAACTTCAGTACAGGTCCTTCTCGGCTACCTATGCTTTACAAGGTGTGCCAGTTGGTTTGATCTGTTAACCAACAAAAAAATAAGGATATATGCGTTAAGTGTTAAGTTAGATCCTACTGGATCGGCTACAAGAGTCAATTTACATATATATGTTATCCCGAAGTATATTTAAACCAAGTGACTAGAATAGATTGGCTGTGTCGAGACAGTATTAACCACTTAATCCAAATATACAATGAGATAATAAATATATGCTTTAACAATCTAGCCGATATCGTAAGTCCAACTGTGAATCGGCTAATACTCCGATTTATCTTATGAGAAGATATTGATCTGGGCTAAGTGCGCTAAACCTAGATCAGTCGACTGTCGGCTGATGTAGCTGACAAACTGATTCTGCTTAGGGCATTTAACTAGAGCAAGATCTTAATATAAGAGACGGTTTTAATAAATTTGATAGCAAGCATATCAAAAGGATATTAAAACAGATAAGACCGGCTGAAACCCCGGCACTGTCTCTAAACATATACATCTAGCCGAATAGATCATAAAAGCTCTAAAAACAACTTAACAGATCAACTATTTATAAATTATAAAGCAAGGAGTGTTTCCACCCAATTTTTGTTCTGCCATACAATTTTACAAAAAAACCCCTGAGTTGTTTCTAAATTAGCATCGCATCGCCGCTGCTGCAGACGCCGACGGTGTCGGATTCGACGACGTCACCACGGACTCCGCCAAGTGCCGCCCCAACCCAGACACCCCGCGTCCGGCTTGACGAAGAGCCAAGAAATTGATCTCCGCCATGGCTTCTCGGCCGTATACCCGGAGATCACGGTGTCTTGCTACTGTTCTGCAGGTTGAGGAGGACTAGGAAGTGGCCGGACCGACGCCGACGAACGGCCGGTGGTCGGCGCGCTCCAGCCGATCATGGTGAACGCCGGGCGCGTGCACGAGTGGGTGACAGAGTTCCTGCATGCGGCGGGGATGTCGTACGTCATCGAGGGGCCGTGGGGCTTGCCGGGGGACGTGCTGGTCACGGCCGACCCGGCGAATGTGATGCCCGCGCACGGGGAGGAGCTCGCCGCCACCATCGCCTGCGTCGACGCCAACGGCGACGGGTGCGTCGACATGGACGAGTTCGCGGAGCTGTACGAGTCCGTCATGCGCGACGTCCTTGATGTCGAAGAGCTCAGACAGCGTGAGCGACTGCGATGTCTTGCCGCTGTCCAAAAACGCCGCGCCGCGCTCGTCGAGGTCCCTCGCCATCCTGCCGTACAGCTCCGCCCGCCGCAACGACACGGAGCCACCTGAAACCCAAAAAAAAAAGGTCGCAACATTTCAACCACTCGCGATAAACAAACATACATAGATCCCTAATACAAGAAGTATAGATGGTTAGCAGAATTAAATATTTATCGATTAACATACTTCCATGAATCTGATGAGGTTAATAAAGCAACACCAATCAAACCGCACATTACAGAAACATGAAAAGTCAGTTGGTTTTCTGAATGTGTCTGTGGATTCTACATGAAGGAGTGCCTGTCCATCAGAAGTTCACAACATCTAATCCTGATAAATAATCATTGGGCATGGTTCTACTTACTGCGACCAGCAGCCTATTCTACAGGCCGCTGATTAACAGATCGAATTAAATTCCACAACTAATTGTCTAATTCAATCGTGAGAATCCCATCAAGAACAAAAAGCAGTAAAGGGACCAAACAGAACATGAGATTGATGAAAGGATACACTGTTTTGACGGCCCCTGACCCGACGATCTCATCATACTGCACACGCAGCAAACGGGGCAACAAATAACATTAGCCACCACCCGAATCAACGATCTACCGCAGCAGCAACCCTAGAACTCGAACAGAAACGAGCAGGACACAACCTTACCCGGATGAAGCGGCCGGCGGGGTCGGCCTCGACGTACCCCTCCTCGTCGCCGTCCTCGTCCGGCGAGTAATTTATACCTCCACCATCTCGACGGAGCCGGCCTGCTCGAAGAGCCCCGCGAGCTGCGCGCTGTCGACGCTGAACAGAAGATTACCAACAAACACCTTCAGTTCCTCGGCGAACTCCCCTCGGACTCCGCCCAAGCAAATAAAGGAGAGAGCGGGGACTGGCGGGATCGGAAACCAGCCCACGGTATTGGGCGCGCGCGCCACGAGGCAGCGGAAACGGGGCCGTCGCTGTACGATTTTCACAAAACCGGGAGCCGGTCCTCTCCTTTCCAGTTTCGCGGCATATGTGGTGGTGTGGCACCGTGGTTCTGTGGCTAGCTTGCCTGTTCTCTGGGCCCCACGAGGACGTGGACGCCACGCGCTGCGCAGTGCTGCTCCGCGTCTGTCGGGCACGCATCACTCTCCTTTCCCTGCCGCCGTGGGGTCCACCACCCCCGAGTCTTGCATCTGTTCGCTCTCTTCACGCTACATATATTCTGACTACGATTAGGATATAAGCCTAAATCGAATAGGATATATGTTATTTTAACCTTTTATATAATTTGGAACATACAGTTGAAAGCGATACACAGAACAATCTTTTTATGATACTTGCCCCCAACTCAATTTTATTGAAGACCTCGACAACGCTCGTATCTCCTCGCCGCCGCTGCGTTGATCTCCTCCACGCGAGCAGCCGTGTCGGCGAACGTCCAGCTGCTTTCGCCACATCCTCACCGGTGAGCAAACCATACGCGCGTGGCACGCTCTAAAGTGCTATTCATTAAAAATACTCCGATCTATATATAAAGCAAGCAGTGTTTTCATCCAAATTTTGTTCTGCCTGGCTATTTTGTAGAAAACCCCTTGAGTTTTTTAAATTAATCCACAGTCCGTCTGGCTATTTAAAAAAACAGTTAAAGAAGAAAAAGATGTTATTTTGCAGAAAACCTTTTGAGTGTTTATAAAATTAACCCACAGTCCCAATGCTGAAAAGAAAGGGAGGGCTTGGATGAAAAAAGACCTCGTGCGTCTCTCTATTCCGTCCCCATCCGCGCCGCGCCCCGCCCCGCGCTTCCGCCCATCCCTCCCGTCGCCACTCGGAGTTTCCGCGCCGCCGCCTGGACCTTCGCCCTCCGCCTGCTTCTCTCCCTGTGTCATCGTCCAGTTGCAACGCACGGGCATTTTGCTAGTTAAGTATAAAAAGAACAATTTGATCTACTGTAGTTGATGTAAATACCTCGAGACGGTGGATATCGCATATAATTTAGGCCAACCCTTAGATCTAGCTCTATCGGCTGCTGATTCTTGACAGAAACGAACCGATGTCAAGACATATCTAAACATTGTTCTAGATTATATGTGATATATTGTCACGCTTCGCTTTTCTCCCTAGATTAAAAATCACCGGTGAAAAATCGTAAAGAAGAAATTGCCGAAAAGGTAAAGAAAATCAAAATCCTAAATTAAAAATCTATTTAATAATTGGAAATGGCTTGGTGGAATTTTTCTTAAATTCTCCGTGTCAAAATACGCTAACAGATTTTTATCGGAATTTTGAGCATCGGAAGCATTTTTAAAAATAAATTAGGCTAACTGGAATTAATTTCATTTAGAAATAGGGCTTTTCTTTTTCTTTTTCTTTTTCCTCTCTTTTCTGTGGGCCTCCGGCCCACTCTCCTTTTTCTTTTCTTTTTCCCCCTCTCCACCCACCGGCCCAAGCCTTTCTTTCCCTCGGGCCCAAGCTGATCGGCCCAAGCCGCCTCCCCTTCTTTCTTCTCTCTCCTTCCTTTTCCCTTTTGGGCTGGCCCAGCACTATTCCTCACGCAAGCGCAAGTTTTGTTTTGCCCCTTCCGGCCGGGGGCGATGACAAGCGGGGCCCACTGGTCATCCCCAAGCTTTAGCCGCCCTAGCAGCAGCCGCGCATGCCGTGCGAGCCGCCGCAACTCCGGCCACGTTCCCACGTCTCTCGGCCACGTTCCACCTCATTTATCCGTGTCATCATGTGTTCCCGACGTTACTCCTTCATTTCCCCCACTTCTTCCCCTTCTCCGCTCGTTATGTGCGCCGGAACGGCCGATTGAAGACCATCATTTGCAGCCGCCATTAATGACGCGACGCGACGGTTTTCGTCCGTTCCCCGCTCTTCTCGGCCATGCCCGAGCTCCTTTGTCAACTATAAAGTTTCCCCACACCCCGAAACACATTCCTCACTCGCACTCGCTCGTGTTCGCTCACTCCCGTGCTCCCGCACCGTGCGCCGCCCAAAACTCCGCCGTCGAGCTCACTGTTTTCGTCCGTTCCCACTAAACCGTTGCTCCTCTCACCGAATTACCACCACCTCCACCGTCGCCGTCTTCTTCCCCGAGTCCGGCCGACGGTGAGAAGTGCCATCTCTCTCTTTTTCTTTTTCTCCCATGCCGAGCCACCTCACGCGTGCGCCCGCCCAAATGCCACCACCGCCCGTCACTACCTTGCGCCGCCGTCGCCGCCCGTCGCCGCCTTCGCCTTGCGTCGCCGCCGGCGAGGCCGCTGCCATCGTTGGCAAGGCCGCTGCCATCGCCGGCAAGGCCGCCGTTGCCGCTCCTCCCGGCCAAGCCCGACCGAGCCATGCACCCTCCCCTTCTCCAAGCCGGCCAGTGGTGCGTCGCCACGTGGCGCACCCTCTCCCAAGCCGGTGGACTCGGTCCACCGTGCACCATTGGTTTCTCTCTCTTGCGTCACTGTTCTGTGGGTCCTGTGGTGACGTCAGCCCTAAGACGCTTGCGTTAAATCGTTTTTCTTTTTCTTAACTAGTAAAAGGCTGAAACTTATAAAATTCATAGAAAATTCATCCGAACTCCGTTTGAGTCCGTTGAAGTTGCAGCGGATTCATAAAAGTGTCAAGAATATATTACAAATGATTTAATTGTCTGTTTTAGCTGTCTAATAGCCTGTTTTTGCCATGCTTTGTTTGTCGGTAGATTCTGGTTCCGAGGACGCTCCGGTTTACTTTGAGGTTGTCGCTGAGGTTCCGTTGGATCAAGATCAAGGCAAGTCATTTTCCTTTTAACATATTGCCTGGCAGTGGTGAGACGTACCTGCTGGACTCCCGCAGCCGATCAGAGGAGATTGGAGATGAGGCTGAGTCCGACTTCGACTCCACCGACCGCAGGAGCCGTTCCGAGCACTAGACCGTTCCCCTAGTTCCTTGTTGTCTAGTCTTTGTCTGGTAGTTGTGTGTTTAGGCGTGTTGCTTGGGGTAGTTGGCAGACCTTACCAGCTGGTTGTGGTATGGTTGTTCTTAATTAGGAGTTGAACTGTTTACTTTTCGTAATGTCAACTTTCAGATCAGTTAATCAATAATAAATTCTGGGTTTCTGAGCAGCCTGTTTTTCTTCTTGTCTTTGTTTCTTTCTGTTCGCTCTCTCAAGATGATGAGCACCAGGCCATCCAGTCAGGTCAACGGTGATGGTAACAACACAACCAATCAGAACCAGGGAACCATTCCCAACACCGTTGCAAGCCATGGTCCCCCTCCGCCGCCAGAGAATCAGACGCTCGCCCAAGTCTTGACGAGTCAAACTCAGATGATGGCTGCAATGATGCAGCAGATGCAGCAGCAGCACCAGCAGATGCAACAACAAATGCTTCAGCAGTTGCAACAGGCACAACCTCATGCTGCAGTGGTCCATTCCCACCCGTTCAGTCAAGCCGCCGGAATTCCTACGTGTTCGCCCTCCCACCTTCTCGAGCACTACCAATTCCATGGAGGCAAACGACTGGCTCCATGCAATTGAAAAGAAGCTCAATCTTCTGCAGTGTAATGACCAGGAAAAGTTGGCGATCGCCACTCATTAGCTCCAGGGTCCCGCTTCAGCATGGTGGGACAATTTCTTGGTGACTCGTCCGGTAGGGACAAAAGTTTCTTGGGCAGAATTCTGCTACAACTTCTGCAAGGCACAAGTTCTTGATGGTATTGTGGCACAGAAGAAGAGGGAGTTCCGAGCTCTGGAACAGGGCAACAGGACCGTTATTGAATATCTCCACGAATTCAACCGCCTTGCGTGCTACGCACCAGAGGATGTGCGCACTGACTCCGAGAGGCAGGACAAGTTCTTGGCCGGCCTTGATGATGAACTCACCAATCAGCTGATCTCAGGTGATTATGTTGACTTCGAGAAGCTGGTGGATAAAGCCATTCGTCAGGAGGATCAGAGGAACAAGATGGTCCGTAAGAGAAAGGCGGCTCAGTTCCGGATGAATCATGGGAATGTCCAAAGACCTCGCTTCATGTCTGGACAACAAGGTGGACCCTCCACTATGGTTGTCCGTCAACACCGTCCCTTTCACCCTGGGAATTCCAACTCGCATCCCAACCCCAACTTTAACCGTGGCAACAAGCAGCAACAACGGTGGTCGGTCTCACCGCAATCTGCTCCGTGCTCGCCGATGGCACCAGCTCAGTCTGTCCAACCCAGGAAAGACGCTGTAGGGAAGCCGTTGGTTTGTTTCAATTGCAACGAGCCTGGTCACTTCGCTGATAAGTGTCCGAAGCCCAAGCGCAATGCACCCAGGTTTGTTCAGGCCAGGGTCAACCATGCTTCAGCTGAAGAAGCTCAGGATGCACCGGACGTCATTCTGGGTATGTTCCTCGTAAACTCAGTTCCTGCTACAGTTTTGTTTGATTCTGGTGCAACTCATTCGTTCATATTAAAAAGATTTGTTGAGGAACATGGGTTAAGAAAAGAGAAACTTGTCACACCGATGTGGGTTCACACCCTAGGAAATAGCCTGATGTCAGTCAGCTATAGTCCCTCGGTGACAATAGAAATTCAAAGATCACGATTTCTAGCTAATCTCATCCTTCTTGAATCCAAAGACCTAGATGTCATCCTAGGGATGGATTGGTTGACAAGGCACAAAGGAGTGATAAACTGCGCAGCACGCACCATCACTCTAATCAGTCCGAAAGGAGAAGTGGTTACTTTCTAGTCTCCGTTGTCTATAAAGCAAGGGGTTAGTCTGAATCAAATTATCGGTAAGGATGAGTCAACGTCAGAGAAACCGGAATCCAAGAAACTTGAGGATATACCTATAGTTCGGGAGTACCCGGAAGTTTTTCCAGATGATCTCACAACCATGCCACCCAAAAGGGAGATTGAGTTCCGGATCGACTTGGTACCAGGAACCGCCCCGATCTACAAGAGACCTTACAGAATGGCTGCTAATGAGATGGCTGAGGTCAAGAAGCAGGTTGATGAGCAATTACAGAAGGGATACGTTCGCCCGAGCACGTCGACTTGGGGTGCTCCGGTGATATTTGTGGAGAAGAAAGATAAAACAAAGAGGATGTGTGTGGATTACCACGCACTCAACGAGGTCACTATCAAGAATAAGTACCCGTTACCTCGAATTGACGACCTGTTTGATCAACTTAAAGGAGCCAAGGTGTTCTCCAAGATAGACCTGCGGACAGGCTATCATCAGTTGAGAATATGAGAAGAAGATATTCCAAAGACAACATTCACTACTCGATACAGATTTTTAATACACATTCAGCTTCGGAAATTCTGATGCGAATTTCTGGGCGTGACATATATGATAACTAGCGCAGCATGAGTCATCGAATTTAGAGTGTCATAGCGATGGAAGCACTAAATTCGATGAGATACACCACTAATGACAAACATTTACCTTTATTCGGGGATCGAAACGATGCAGCCCGAAGCCGGATCAATTGTTCATATGAAGAAAAAGGAGGCGATGCGCCGAAGGTTGTATTGATTGTGTGAATGTCTTTTTATAAGGATCTCGGGTCCTATTTATACCCCAGAATAATATTATCTGTACAGACCCTGGACTCTATCTAAACTACTATTTAAAATACGACAATATCCCTGGATAAGGACCCATGCCACATTACAATAAATAGTCTAAATAAATTCCTAATTTATAGATACAATTGCCGTTACAAGACTCTATCCGTAGATGGCAATATCTTTTAACGCTCAACTTGCGAACCGAATTCTCTATTTATCTTTAAGCAATTTCACCGGAAACGGTTTTATCCTCTCCTCTGACTCAGCATTGGCTATCGACTATCCTTGTCCGATCCAACCTCAGCCGATTGACCTCGTAGCCGATCGCACCACAGCCGACTCGACCTCTATTCTTCCAATCCGACTCCGTCTCCATCTCGGCAGGGATTTAGGGATTTGGTTACCAAATTTAGTCGTTAACACGTAGTCCTTCAATCGCTTGTACTCTGGTTGTGTTTCGCACTGAGTTATCTTTTGGCCTTTATGTTATGGATTGACATTGTCGATCCACAAAGTGAATTCGCACCTCCTTGGAATGCCTTGAGAAAGAAACGTAGGTGGTCAGTTAGAGTGACAATATTATGAAGACGTTAGCAAAATTCAAAAAACGTAAGATGTACAACAAAGTCGTTGTCTAAGTTGGGGCAAACGAAATATCTTCTGCTAAATGTTTCTGGTTCAAAGGAGGTAGCCATCTGACAACGATCCCTACAACCACACCTGGGAGGCTCCGACCATTCAGGGTAACCTAATGGATTGTTCCTCCAATCTAAGCTTGCGATTTTCGTCCGACGTTCGTACTCCATCCATGCCTGGATGAATTGTTTGCTTGGCTCAAACTGTGTTACCATTGGACCGATGGATGTAGTTCTCACCGTATCGAACCACTGTTCGAATCCACACTGCCGTACATCCTCCTATTTATACATTTGTTGCAGAAAAGGTTAGACAATGAAACAAGTGATTAGCTTTACCACAAAGAATTAAAACTCATGACAAAATCATTGTCGACAATATCAGGACACACGAAGCATGTTTGTCCTCGAGTTGCTTGTCTAGTGGACCTTATCGCCTGACAACGGAGACCACAATGACATTCTGGACGTTCTCGTCGATCTACCTGCTAATCCAAAGTTTCTGCAGCAATTCGACGTTGATACTCAGCCTTCCACCGAAGGTAGTTCGACCTTGTTTCACTAAGTGGGTAAGAACGTGTTTCGTCGGCTCATGGGTTCTCTGTATCTATCCACTCAAAGAAGTTGCACAACCGACGGTATGCCTTCGTAAGATGTACCATGTTGTAGGAACAAGTTAGCATTTTATGTATTAAGCATAGGTATTACAACTCGGAGGAGATTAGTCATACCTGATCCATGTTGGCGCATTGGAAGAATCTCCTTGTCGGGCGCTGTCCGAACCTCTCATTATATATGTAGGATGAACAGTTTATCTTAATTCTCCCAACAGACGTAATAAGGCATTCGACGCTCCGAGAGAAAGATAAGTGAGACCTTGCTGGGCCTTTAGCAAGCCAGTCAACTTCTGCCTGAGATGTGCCCGTCAAACCACACGAAGGTGGCGACCAGATATGTTACACATTCAGGAGACTTGACATCAAATGGTAAATATCTACATTGCCTCAATTATCTTTAACTCATACTCATGTTTAATATGTCATAGTGAAAGGAACACATTAAACACTTTCATCCAAGCAAGTGATAATTCTAACATGACTATATGTTCTAGATTCTAAGTACTAGATATTTCATACATCATAGTACTTTAGATACATATGACCATCCGACCAAATACATAAGTATATAAGTTCACGGAAGCATCTTCTACCTGAGAGATCTTTCATGCAACCGACTAGGGTAAACCCTAGTAAGAACCATCCTGGAAGAAGGAAATATCCCCGGCAAAGTGTTGATGAGAAATTTTCCCACGCACTGGCGTGAGAGATTTGCTTAGCTCTAGTGCAGGTCCAAATTGGATTGCCTTCGGTGTTTAGGGCGTGCCAGTTGGTTTGATCCTGTAACCAGCAAGAAACAAGAAATAGACAATTTGGTTAAGATTAGATCCTACTCGATCGGCTATAGATATCCATAATATACAATTGCTATCCCAAAGCGCATTTAGACTAAGTGATTGGGATAGATCAATAGCATACTGAGATAGTATAAATCACTTATATCTAAAAACACATTAGGATAATAATTATATACATTTATAGCCTAGCCAATATCGTAGATCTAATGTGAATCGACTAGTACTCCGATACAATTTTATACTGATATTAATCTGGGCCAAATACACTAAACAAGGATCAATCGACTGTTAAGATGGTTTAACAGATTGATAAGAGGCTTAGTACATTTAACTAGACTAAGATCTTAATATAAAAGGCGACTTTAACACATCTAACAGTAGTAAAACGTATAAGATGGTTAAAACACGTAAGATCGACTGAAACTCCGATACTATCTCTAATAGCAGTCATTGTGCCGATCTATATAATTCTAAGAGCAACTTAATAGATCAAACTGATGCAACATTAAGTACAAAAAGAAACACGAGATCTAGACAAACCAATGAAAACCTTTCAAGATGATAGATACGCTATATAACCCAAATCAACCCCAAGATCTAACCCTATCAGCTGTTATCTTCAGAAAGATGCTAGCCGATCGTGGGGTAGATCGAGACATTGATCTAGATTATATAACGTATATGATAAATTAAGCATATTGCAATAGCGAGATTAGAGTATCATGACGATGGAAGCACTAACCCCGAGAACACAAACCGCTTGTAACAAGGATTTACCATGCTTTGGAGATTGGAACCCGATGCAGCCCAATGTGAGGCAAGAACTTGTCGAGATTGCGAGTAAAAGAAAAAGGGTGACGATGCGTCGAGATTGTATTGATTGATTTGATTCTTCTTAAATTACAAACCTTCGGGCCGTATTTATACCCGGTTACAATAAAGTCCTTATAGGACACGACTTCTATCTTATCTACTATTTAAAGTACGACAATATCCTGGGACAGGGTACCCTGCTATGATACACAAGGAAACTATACAAAATATCCTAAATTAAAGATACAATTGCCGTTATAGGACATTATCCATAGATGGTAATATCTTTGAAGCACTTAGAAATCGACTCCAATGATTATCTTCACGCTTTCCTTCCGGGATCAGTCTCATCCGTTCACCCAATCAGAATCGGCTGTCTTGGCTGCCCTGTCCGACCCAGACTTAGCCGATTGGCTCTTTAGCCGATTCAGACTCAGCTGATGCAGCCTCTGTTTTCGAGAATCAGCGCTCCTTCAATTCCGCTTCAATCCTGACTTAAAACTCGGGGATTTGCTTACCAAATTTGGTCGTTAACACATGCCCCCCAAGTCCGCAATATTGATAATGTAGCGGATTTTGTGCAACCCTATCCTCGGAGAAAACCTAAGGCGAGTCTGTTTCGGCTGTTGTGAAAACTCTTTAAATAATGCCTCGTCCGCGCCAAACAACTCTCGCTGTCACTTTTGCACTCCAATCAAGCCCTAGCCAGAAAGTTCCTCAAGCTCTCCGGCGATTTCCTCTCAACTCCGCTGCGGCGACCCCCTTCCTCTGGCGACAAAATTCAAACCAATGGCGGCCTCTGCTGCTCCCTCCGGTTCTTCATCCGCCGATTTTGCTGAGGTACGTCCCGTTGGCTAAATCCCTTCCTTTTCTGTTCGTAGTTGTAAATCCAAATTCTAGGCTTCAAAAAATCTTGATTTTGTTCCTCTTTTCCAACTGTAGCATCTTGCTCATCAAGTAGTTATTCCTAGTCTGCTTAATAATGAGAGATACTTCCTAGGGCCTATCGGCAACAAGGACCCCTCTAAAATCATTAATGCCGAGGCAAATATGATGCCCTATAGAGTTTCAAATCCCAGCTTAGTGCCTTGGAATGGAACCTTTAAATCCTAGCCCTCAACCGATAAATCCTGGCCTGCCTGGTACAAGAGAATGGAAGCCAGCAAGCATAGTCATTGGGAGGATGTAGGAATAACCCAATGCTTAGCACTTTCAGTAGCCGATCAACCTAAGGATGAACCATTGATATCGACCACATGCTATTTCTGGAACAATATGTTTAATGCTTTTCTCTTCCAATAAGGACCGATGACTCCCACACTAGCCGATGTCTTCATGATAACTGACTTAGACATCCTATCATCGGCTAACCCCAATCGGCTGGACGGCAAGGGCCAGTACTCTTTTAAAACCAAAGCCATTAGGGGCTGGAACAACTACATCAACATGAACATGGGCACCGGATCCGTCAACCCTAGAAAGCATGCCGCCTTCCTGATGATGTGGCTAGAGAAGTTTGTCTTCTACGGATCCAGCTATGGTCCTACAGCCAACTGGCAAGTTATAGCCGAGGCCCTAGTATCAAAGACTCAGATCCCATTGGGCAAGTTTCTATTGGGCTATCTCTATCAAACCCTCAGCCAGGCATCGGCTAAGATAGCAACCGATGTAGCTATAGGCACCGGAGGCCCTTGGTGGTTCCTGCAGCTCTGGCTGGTGCTGCTTACCCAGAAAATCTCTGGAAGGCCCAATCTGGCTGATGCAAGATTCCCTCTGATGGAGCCGATTGAGGATGACGAAGGAGAAGAAGTGACCACATGGAGGTGCATGTCCTTCGGAGAGGCTGCTACCATCCACCCCGGATCAAAGTTGACAAGTGAACTTCTGACCGACTAGTTCACGCTCTTCTATGACGGCTTTGTCAAAAACAATCGGACCTGGTTCTTTTACGAAGACCGCTCAGAGTTTGAACTCCCAATCAAACTCAATTTTGATGAGCTAAACTCAGAAAAGTATCCAAAGTCCAGAGAAATCTTCACCACAACCATCACTCCATGCATATTGCTGATCGGCATCCATCAGGGTAGAAACATTGTGAAGTCCTATGAGTTCTACTATCCTATATCGGCTGGCAGACAACTTGGGCTTGGGCAATTGCCTATCAACTTCAACTATGTTGACAAGATCCAGACGAGAGGGAGATAACTTCAAAGATAATGATGAATCGACGATGAGCATAGAGAGCCCCCTCGGCGGCATCATTGGGGTACTAGAACTGGCCCACAAGAGAAGCGCAGCCTATGACAAATGGTGGGTCGAGTTCAAGAAACACATCTTCCATCAGCATGCCAATAGGGTTGAAAACGGACGGAATTTTCCCGTCCCAACCCGCTCGTTTTTCTACATTTGACCCGACCATTTCCGTATTTTTGGAAAAATCCAGAAATGGAACGGAAGTAGAAATGAAAATTTTACGTCCATTTTAGCGGAATTCTGTATTTAATTGGAATATTTTCGGATTGTATCCGGATTTAACCCGAATTTCAGGCCCATCAATATTTGTGTCTCGAAGGCTCAGCCGTCTAGGCCCATCTGAACAAAACCTACCCTATCCTCCATCTGTCGAGATCCTTTTGATTTGAAGTGAATGATTGTATGTCATCACAGATCGTTCATATCAATTATCTTATAATTTTGACTGGTTGGTAGAATTATCTTAATTATCTCGTTAATTATCATAAGAACGAACAAGAAGTGGTTAGAAGATATGTAAATTCCGACTTAAGTTCCGGGTTCCAACCGTTTCCGTGCACCCGTCTATCCCGATTTCATTTTCGAAACCGTATTTTCCGAACCGGATCCCGTTTTCGCTAAATAATATAGAAAGGGAAGTAGAAATGAGGTTTTTCCATCCGTTTCCGTCCATTTTCATTCCTACATGCCACAATGTACCTCACCACTCTTCAGTCGGAATCAACCCCTATTGTAAGTACTTCTGTCTTCATGTATCTTTTCTAAGTAATCGGCTGTCATCTTCTAATACTTAACCAATTTTTCTTGCAGACGACAGACTCAAATCCTCCTGCTGTGAGCAACTCAGGAGTTGAGACCGACTACCTGTCGATCCCCGTTTTTGAGGACGGGAATCATTCGTGTTCATAGTATCATATCACTGGATCGAGTAGTTTGGTACCCACGAATACAGTTCTGAATTACCAGGTGCAAGTGCACGAATAGTCTTACATCGAACTTATTACAATAATAGGCCCGAAGGCAATATTCAATACATATGGGACCTACTGGTACATATACAACCAAAAGCAGAGTTTAGATAAGATTAGCAGTCGGAAAGCAGCGGCATGTCGATTGCCACAGGCAACGACCAGGGACTAAGACCTAGTAGACGCCTTCTCCTCTATCGCCCATCTGGTAGTAAGCATAGGGGTCCTCCAGTTCTTCGTTTCCTCCATCTGAAGGTTTGTGCGTATAGCAAGGGTGAGTACCCAACGTACTCAGCAAGCCGACACGGAACGATGCACATGATAGGGTCATTCAAGGGATGGCTATGGTTCATTTGCACAAAGCCAATTTTCACAAATCATTTCACAAACCTATCATCTAGCCAAGTCAAGTTTTAGTTTCAGAGTATATTAAACGGCGACGGTTCTGTCTATCATCCATCGTGATTTCCAAGGATGGCTTCCCGCCTCCGGTTTGTCATGGTTTTCTGGGGAGTCCACCCCTTCTCGTATTTCGAGAAGTTGAGTCCACCAGCACACAAAATCATTATGCAATCCCATTCCCATCATTTTAAAATTTATGAGTTTAGCCACGGGAGAAACTTGTCACGCTACTCATTAACCGCGAGCACGGCTATTCGAATAGATTGATTGACTCACACTGCAGTGGATGTATACTTTACCCGTACTCCACGACTACTCATTGAATGAGCTTTCATCCCTTTATGTGGGATGGTCACGGCAAAGCCTTTCGATAACTTTGCTTCCGCAGTACCCGCTCCATGAACTTAAATCCTCTTGCACTCTACCCGTCATTTCCTAGAAGTGAGAGGAGCTCTGGCGCTCCCGGGGTAAGGGAAAAACTTTCACAACATTCTCATTCATTGCTCAACACTTAGGCCGCAGCCTTATCTCAATAACCAGAACCACCTCTTCACTCAAGAACCACTATGCAGGGATACTGCCTCCGCTCGGCTATCTACTCCGCTAGGTCTATACCCATTCGAGAAGTACGGTTGTACTGGCTCGTTCCAGGTTATAAGTCTCATGGCTCGGTCCTTAATTGACCAGGGGCGGTACTAGCCTTTCCCAAAATCCACCCAAATCCATCCATCCGCCTTAGTCCAAAACATTGGTTTTGCACTTTTTGTTTTTCATCAAAACTAATTTCATCATGATCGGGGCAACGTGGCGCTCATGTCTCCACATGCCGTATTTCAACTACCTTCCCAAAGATAGTTGCCCAAGCACGAAGCTTCTTTGTAAAATCATGAGTATGCAAGAATCTAGTATAAGCCGGGCTAAGCATTTTACCGAAGTTAGCCTCCGGTCATATCATATCGAAGGTTACAAAGAATAATTCTAATGGTACTCAACATCAAGGCGGGTTTATCAAGCATAGGTACTTAATTGTGTATAGCATGCAATTTGTAATTGAAATCAACATCATTTCGCAAGGTAGGATCAATATGTTCAAAGGGAAGTGTTGACTTGCCTTGCTCGCACACTTGTTGGTCGGGGTCTTCAACGTAGTCGTGCTTGCTCCTCGGTTGCTATCCGTACGTGCGAAAAATTAGTTGAATTCGATCGAATTCAATAAAATGCTGAGAGATCGAAAAGAATCATAAAAACGACTCCAAACGTTTAGCCTAAAATTCGCCTCGAGTTCGGACGAGAGTTTTTGGGATAAAATACGAGTTTTGAGGTGTTACGGTTTTCGCAAAATGTTGATCGCATTTAATTAAGGAAATAATTTAAAAAGCGCTAATCGAAGGAATTTGTGCTTGAGGTTTTGGAGGTCCGAGCACCAAAAGAAACATATTTTTAATGGCGGAAAAGAAATAGACAAACTCCGGATTAAAACGACGCGAAACGAAATTTCCGAAAAATCCGATTTCTATTTCCGAATTTGCACCGAGAAAAATACACGAGAAAACAATATACTTTTGCCCAAATATTTTCCCAAATATTTTCTAAATACTTTTCCTAATTTCCCAAAATTTTTCCTATTTTCCCTTTTTTCTTTTTTTTCCTTTTTCCTTTTTCTTTTCTTTTTTTTTCTCTTTTCTTTTTCTTTTTCTCTTTTTCCTATTCCTTCTCCTCTACCTGTTCGACCGGCGCCCTTCCTTCTGTGTTTCAGCCGGTGGCCGGCGCTAGCGCGAGGGGGCGGCGGCTCGGGGCTTACCGGCGATAGCGACGGCAAGGGGAGGCGGCGGAGCACCAGCATACGGCAGCGACGGCGCTCGGCGACGGCGGCGGCTTGCGGCGCTTCGGCAACGGTGGCGCACGGCGGCTAGGGTTGCGGCAAGGGAACCGGCGAGGGGAACGACGAGGGGAAGGAGTGGAGGCGGCGGAGGCGGGAAACGGGAGTTCGGTCCCCATTTATAGGCGTGGCCGGGGAGGAACGGGGAGAGGGGGAGGACCTGCGTGGCGGTACGGCAGCGCGCGGCGCACGGGTTGGCGGGGGTCGGCGCACGGCAAATGCGGGCGACGCGCGGGACCGGCGGGCGTTGGCGTGTGGCGTGCGCGCGGGCGCGGGGCTGGTACGACACGGCACGGCGAGGCTGGGGTCGGGTATGGCGAGCGACGCGCGGCGTGCGCGAGGACGGGGTCGGGTACGGCGGGCGACGCGCGACGGGTGGCGCGGGCGGGGTCCGGCGCGACGACGTGAGCGCGCGGTGCGAGGCGGGGCCGCGCGCGCGGGCGCGTGTTGCATGCGGGTTAGGGGCGGTGCGGCGCGGCGCGGTGCGTGGCGCGTGTCGCACGCGGGCGCAGGGTGGAGGACCGGGCCGAACACCTAGCGACATATGAACAATGCTCTTTTCCATTTTTCCGATTTTAAATTCTAATTTCCAATTTCTATTTTCCTTCACTCTAAAAATTCAAAATAAAAATCTAATATTCCCAAAATTAGTTTAAGAATATATTTCCAAACTTTTCACCCACTTTTATTTATTTAAAAATATATATTACCTTATTTAATTTAATCCTTTTTCTTAAATTCCACAAATCTCAATTTTAATTCCAATTAATTTCTAGACTATATAAATCCTGTAAAATATTTTATTACCCTTTTTATTTTCTAATTAATATTACACAAACACCAAATAATGTTTTGTTTCCCAAATATATATTTTTTATGAATCCACACCCTTTTTCTATTTTATTTTAAAATTTCCAACTCTAAACTCCGAGATTTTGCTCCTCAACGGAAATCCAAATCATTTGGTTTTTCTCAAACACCGAGATGAATCGCTCACATATAAATTTATGCAACCAAGCTGGCAAATAAGAAGAGAAAAGCTCGATCAAGCAACAATAAGCAGAAAGTTTTTGTGAGTTCCGATTTTTAATTTTTGGTTTTTAAATTCTCCGATTTTCAGGGCGTTACAAATCTACCCCCTAACAATAAATCTCTTCCCCGAGATTTCTTACCGTTCGCGGAATAGGTTCGGGTACTCGGTCTTCAAAAAGTCTTCTTTTTCCTAAGTGGCTTCATCTTCAGTGTGGTTGCTCCATTGCACCTTGTATATTCGCCACGTTTTGGTCCTAGTCTTCTTCTCAGCTTCGTCCAAAATCTTTACGGGGTGTTTGAAGGGTTACGCAGAGGCTACACTAGCCGAAAACAAAAACTTTTCTACCGTGCAAACCAGGAACACTTGCAAGTAAGGGCCGATAGATCGTTATCGATTGGAGTATGCTGTAGCAAATGTACTGTAGCACAAATACTGTAGCAAATGTACTGTATCGTGGGCTTTTATTGGGCCAGAACAGTGCAAAACAGTAAAAACAGTGTAAAATAGTGTCACGGGCCAACCTTGGCCCATGGGCCTTTAACGGGCCCGTGCCGGCACGACACGGCCCGGCCACCCCATGGGCCGTGCTTGGGCCGAGGGCTCGGCACGCGGGCCGTGCCGGCACGGCCCGCTACAGGAGCCGTGCCTAACGGGCCGTGCCGTAACGAGCCGTGCCGCGGGCGTGCCCGGGCCGGGCCGTGCCGGGCGTCCCATTTGGCCACCTCTGCATAAGGTGCAATTGTAAAAGCAAATTCAAAACTTGCCCACTGATTGAGATGATTATCAAGCCGATGTCGCATCCATATGTGCAAACTGATCCATCAAAAGTTAGCATCCAGGGCATGATCTCGACTGAGCCGATTGAGTCATCTATATGCTCAACAATAAAATCGGCTATAGCCTACCCTTTAACTGCTTTAGGTGCTTGATATCTCAAGTCAAACTCTGTCAAAGCAAAAATCCACTTCCCAACTCGTTCCTTCAGAACTGGAGCCGATAGCATATATTTGACTACGTTGGCTTTGCAAACTATTGTGCACTCGTTAGATAATAAATAATGCCTCAAGTTTGTATAGGAAAAATATAAACACAAGCACAGTTTTTCCACCGAGAGTACCTCGTTTCTGCATCCAAAAGCCTTCTGCTGAGATAAAATATTGCTTTCTCCTTCCCTTCGAACTCCTAGATCAAAACTGAGCCGATGGACTTCTCGTTGGCTGATAGATATAACTTGAAAGGCACCCCCTTCTGGGGAGGGATCAGTCCAAAACCTTCTGTTGCTCTACCCCCAAGTAAACGCTTGATCAGCTTTCAACCTTAACAAAGGTGTAAAAGGCTCCATCTTCTCAGATAGATTTGCAATGAAACGCCTGATGAAATTAACCTTGCCGATCAAAGACTGACCCTGCTTCTTGTCTTGTGGAGGCTGAATACTTTTGATTGCGTTGATGCTCCTCTGTGTTACTTCAATCCCTTTGTCATGAATAAGAAAACCCAAGAACTGTCTAGCCGATACAACAAAAGTGCACTTAATGGGATTCATCTTCAAGCCATATTTTCTAGTTCTCTCCAAAACTTTCCTCAAATCGACTATGTGATCTTCAACCTCTTTAGACTTGACGACGACATCATCAATGCAGATTTCAACCAAGAAGCCGATTAACTCGTGAAAAATATAGTTCATGGCCCTCTGATAGGTAGCTCCAGCGTTCTTCAAACCGAAAGTCATAACGACCCATTCGTACAAGCCGATTCCACCTGGACACCTAAAAGCAGTCTTATGAATATCTTCCTCGACCATAAAAATTTGATTATATCCAGCATTGTCATCCATAAAACTTATGATTTTGTGTTCTGAGGCTGCATCAACGAGCAAATCGGCTATTGGCATGCGGTACTCGTCCTTAGGGATAGCCTTATTTAAGTCTATGAAATCGATACACACCCAAAGTTTGCCATTTTTCTTGATTACTGGAACTATGTTGGAAACTCACTCAGCGTATCGGCATGGCCGAATAAAACCAGCATCGTATAGCCGAGTTATTTCGGCCTTGATCACATCATACATATCGGCCTTAAACCTCCTAGGAGGCTGTTTGTATTGCCGATACCCTGGCTTAATAGGGAGCCGATGTTCAACAATCGATCGGATAAGACTTGACATCTCAAAATACTCCAGAGCAAAACAATCTTTATATTCCTTTAATAAATCAATAAGCTTGGTTCTAAAATAAGAAGACAAATTTTTACTAATGTATATCGGCCTATGGCTATCTCCTGGACCTACATCAACCTCTTCAAGCTCATCGGCCGACATAAAACCTTGCCTGAGTTTGCCATCCAGATTGTCCACGGTGTCCTTGGTGTAGACGCTCGAGCCCTCCTCGACGCCCTCAAAGTAATAATTGAGGCTCTTCGTCTCCAATTGGTTGTAATCATAATCGGACACTTTTGGAAAATCGGCATGCCAAACTTTGCCAGACAGGTAATCGATGTCGTCGACTTCCCATAAGGCTAAGTCGGCGTTGGCTACGTTCACTGACTTGTCGGCTGGCACTATTTCGATCTTGTCGCCTTGCCACTGGATTAAACTCTGATGCATTGTTGAAGGGATGCAGCAGTTGACGTGGATCCAATCCCTTCCTAGCAGCAGGCTGTACGTTCCCTTCACGTTGATGACAAAGAATGTAGTGGGCACGGTTTTGCTGCCGATGGTTAGCTCGACGTTGAGGACCAGAGGTGGCCAGATGGGCCGGGCCGAGGCGTGCCGGCCCGGGCACGGCACGGCCCATGGGCCGGCACGGCAAGCGGGGAGGCACGGCGGCGACGGCGCTAGGCGGCTAGGGTTAGGGTTTAGGGCGACGGCGCGGGGGCCGACGGGGAGAGGCGGCTCGGTGGCGATGTGGCGGCGGCGACGAGGACGGAGGCGACTCGATGCAGAGGCGGAGGGCCGAGGCGGCGCGACGCGGAGGCGGAGGACGGAGGCGGCGCGCCGGTGCGACACGTAGGGCGGAGCGGAGGTGGTGCACTGGCGTGGCGCAGAGGGCGGAGCGAAGGCGGCGCCGGTGTTGAGGACGGAGCGGACCCGGCCGACGGCGGCGGCGGCTTGGGTTTTTTCGCGGCCGGACGGAGCATGACTTGCGAGCGTGCGCGGTGCATCGTGCGGGGTTTTTTCGGCCATGATTTTTTTTATTTTTTTATTTTTTGGCCCGTGGGCCGGTTTCCGGCACGTGGGCCTTAAGCGTGCCCGTGCTGGCATGGCACGGCCCGGTCACCCGTGGGCCGTGCTTGGGCCGGGGGCATGGTACGTGGGCCGGCACGGCACGACCGTTACAGTATCCGTGCCTAACGGGCCGTGCCGCATCCGTGCCCATGCCGTGCCGGGCCGGGCCGCCCGTTTGGCCACCACTATTGAGGACCCCTTTGGCCTCTGATGGGTTCTGTGGAGATTATGGCAATCGGATATCCACATGGCAAGCTTATCCGTCTGGAGATAGGGATAGGTTGCGCCTGCCAATTATGTAAACCAACTATGACTTGGGTATTACGTTGCCGATTAGATAAGGCAAAGGCTCATAGTCATGGTTTGGTAAGATTGAGGAAACCACTTAGAGTAAGATAGGGTTTTCGATTTGTAAGCCTGCCTCCCAAGACTATATAAGGGGGGTAAGGGGTGTCCCTTGAGGGATATGAGTTTTCTGAGCTACAGATCTTGAGATTAATATACACTCGGCGGATCGAATCCCCGAAATAGGAGTAGGGAATTACCTCACGAGAGGGCCTGAACCTGTCTAAACCTTGTTTTCCACCTAACCCATCGAGCTTGGCGATCTTGACTGCACCCCCAATTTTCTATTGCCGAAACTGAGTTTCGACAGTTGGTGCGCCAGGTAGGGGACCGCGCGTCAAGACTTCTTCGACAATCTCGCCGGCAAGCGCGATGGGATCTTCTTCAGGAATCGGCGACTTCGCCGCCAACGACTTCAACAAGTTCTCCTCCTTCGACTCGGATTCGGACCAGTCGGGAGGGAAAACGCACTCGGCGTCGTTCGGGCTGCCGAACAACGCCAAAATCTGCGACAAAATCTTGAGTTCCAAGATGCAGTCCATCCACTCTGACGGAGGAATCCACTCGGTGCCGTTCGGACTACCGAACGCCGCCAAGATCTACAGCTGTCTCCTCACCCCCCGCCGGAACCAATCTACTTGGGAGAAAACCTCTCGGCGCCGTTTGGACTACCAAACGCCGCTGAGATCTACTGCAAGCTCCTCTCCCCCGAGTCGAGGTCGACCCACTCGGAGGAGTCCACGTCATCAAGCTACGACTCGGACTGGAAAGATCCAGATCCAAGCAACCCAGGCTCGAGGGAAGTCGCGGTCATCCTCCAACCGTTCGGGTCATGCTCATCGTCAGAGCTCGACGAGTACCTCAGCTCTTCAGGATTTGATGACCTTTACGGCATCCCCTCGGATGAAGCCAACGACTCCGACTGCGACAAGGACTATGAGCCGAAGTGCTTCGACGTCCTCATGGCTGAGGTGGCCGAGACCGACTCAGCCATGGCCCGTAGGCTCGCAGAAGAAGAACGAGCCAGACTTGAGCAAGAGCGCAAGCTGGCGGAAGAAGAGAAGAAGCGCAAGGAGGAAGCCGACATAAGAAAGCAGGATCTAAGGGCAGCCGGACGATCCGCTCAAGAGGCCATACTTCAAACGCGAGTCCACAACACCAACATCTTTCAGACGCCACAGCAGAACGCTGTCGCTGCTCTCACACTCCTGGACACCGTGATCGAGACGGCGTCCCCCGACGTAACGCCAATCTTGGACAAGATCAAGACCATCGTCGCGGCTACAGCCAATGGTCCTCCCTCCACCTCAGCCCGAAGACCGACTAAATCCGTGGCAGAAGCGCCCGACAGAAGCTGACTCCCGCCGTTGAGGTCAAGGGATTACAAGAGGCCTGAGCCAGACCGGACGGCGACTAGGTCAAGAGACTTTCGCCACGAGACTATGCGTAAGAATCAGGAGCAATCGGCCGACTCCCGCAAGAAGCGGCACGGACGTCCACTCATCCATCACCGGATCCGCCGCAGCAACGACTCCGACTACCGAAGCAGCCTGCCAAGGACTCCGCCGAGTGATCTGCGGGAAGTCCTTGACCGGCGTTATCAAGAACGAGATCAACGCTCCCGAGAAGAGCGAAGGGGATCGCCCGACAGCAATGACGATGGAGTACCCGCCTTCACTCGGGATCTTCGCCGAGTACATTGGCCGAACGGATTCAAGCCGACTGGAATCGAGAAGTATGACGGGAAGACCGACCCCGAGTCGTGGCTAACCGTGTACACCCTCGCCATCCGTGCGGCAGGAGGCGACAATAAGGCCATGGCCAATTACCTGCCTGTTGCCCTTGCTAACTCGGCCAGGAACTGCCTCACGAGCTTGCCAAGAGGCTCGATCGGCTCGTGGAGTGAGTTAAGGGACCACTTCATCACAAACTTCCAGGGCACCTTCGAGAGACCTAGAACCCACTTCGACCTTTATAACGTCATCCAGAAGCCGGACGAACCTCTGAAGGACAACATCCGGCGCTTCTCCGAAAAACGCAACAAGATCCCCAACATCACCGACAACATCATCATCGCTGCCTTTCAGAAGGGAGTCCGTGATGAGCTGTTGATCGGGAAATTTGGGCGCAAGCCACCGAAGACGGTGAAGCAGATGTTCGAGACGGCAAACTCATACGCCAAGTCCAGCGACGCGATCAAAGCAGCACGCCAAGACCGGCCCGACAGGAGTGACGACAAGCAATCGGGAGGAAGCCGGCATCCTAAGAAGGATAATGGCAACAACAACCAGGCCCAGAAGGACCGCAAGCGCCGACCTGAAGACCTAGTTGCCGCGACGTCCAACTCCCAACGTCGTCCCCGAGTCGCTGCCTACGACGCTATCATGAATGCTCAGTGCACGCATCATCCCAACCACAAGCACGCGGCTAAGGACTGCTTTATTTATAAACAGTTCGCCGAGCAATATGCGGCACAGCTCAACAAGAAGCCGACCGATAAAGCCGGTCCATCCGGCACCAAGAAGAACAACCCGGATGGAAACACAGAGCCTTTTCAAGACCCCGTGGGCGAGCTGAATCACATCTTCGGAGGGCCGCAAGCCTATGAATCCAAGAGGAAACAGAAGCTAACTGACAGCGAGGTCAACGCGGCGCAACCCGAGGTCCCACAGTACCTACGATGGTCGGAGGTGGCCATCACGTTTGACCGCTTGGATCATCCTGATCGAGTGGTTCACCCGGGGCGCTATCCACTGGTGTTAGACCCGGTGGTCCGCAACATCAAGCTCAAGTGCGTCCTCATCGATGGGGGCAGCACCCTCAATATTTTGTTCGCCAAGACCTTGGACGAGATGCAGATCCCGAGAGCTGAACTGAAGGCAAGCTCAGCCCCCTTCCATGGAGTTATCCCGGGGCTGTCATCTACGCCACTCGGGCACATCGCCCTTCCAGTCACCTTCGGAGTTCGAGAGAATTTCCGGACGGAGAACATCACTTTCGAGGTGGCTGACTTCGAGGCGGCCTACCACGCAATCATCGGAAGGCCTGCACTCGCCAAATTCATGGCGATACCCCATTACACCTACCTCTGTATGAAGATGCCAGGCCCTAACGGCGTCATCACCCTACGCAACGACGTAAAGCAAGCCTTCTCCTGCGACAAGAAAAGCTGCGACATGGCCCAATCTCGTGAGAGATCGCGTGGCCAGGAAGAAATCCGATTGGCCGCATCAACTTCAGCAGAGGGTGAAATCCCCACGAAGAAGATAGCCAAATCGGGAACCGACGACACCAAAACTAAGAAGATCTCCCTTGATCCATCGGATCTCTTAAAAACTGCTGTAATCAGCGCTGAACTAGATCCTAAATAGGAAAGCGCGCTCGTCACCTTCCTCCAAAATAATAAAGATGTTTTTGCTTGGAAACTATCTGATATGCCTGGAATTCCTAGGGAGGTGATCGAGCACTCTTTACACGTCAAAGATGACGCAAAACCAATTAAACAACGATTACACAGGTTCGTGCAGGACCGAAAAGATGCCATCAAGGAAGAACTCACAAAGCTCTTAGCCGTCGGTTTCATCAAGGAAGTCCTGCATCCCGACTAGTTGGCTAACCCGGTTCTGGTCCAGAAGAAAACGGGGCAATGGCGCATGTGCGTTGACTACACCGACCTCAACAAAGCCTGCCCTAAAGATCCGTTCGGACTGCCTCGCATCGACCAAGTCGTGGACTCAACAACCGGCTGCCAACTCTTAAGCTTTCTGGACTGTTACTCGGGCTACCATCAAATCAGCTTGAAGGAATCCGATTGCCTGAAAACATCGTTCATCACGCCGTTTGCGGCCTACTGCTACATCACGATGCCTTTCGGCCTGAAGAACGCTGGAGCCACATACCAACGCATGATCCAGAGATGTTTTCAGACGCAGATTGGGAAGAACGTGGAAGCTTACGTCGACGATGTCGTCATCAAGACCAAGCAGAAAGAAGACCTGATTGTCGACCTAGAAGAAACCTTTGCAAACATTCGGGCCTTCAGAATGAAGTTGAACCCGGAGAAGTGCACGTTCGGCGTGCCATCAGGCAAACTGCTCGGCTTCATGGTGTCACATCGTGGCATTGAAGCCAATCCAGAAAAAATCAATGCTATCCTGAACATGAAGCCCCCGAGTAACCAGAAGGATGTCCAAAAACTTACCGGCTGCATGGCGGCACTAAGCCGATTCATCTCTCGACTTGGCGAAAGAGGCATGCCTTTCTTCAGGTTGTTAAAGAAAACAGACGACTTCCAGTGGACTCCGGAAGCCCATAAGGCCTTTGAAGATTTTAAAGAATTCCTCACAACGCCGCACATCCTAGCCTCACCTCAGCCACAGGAGCCCCTGCTACTGTACGTTTCAGCCACTCACCAAGTGGTCAGTACGGTTCTCGTGGTCGAGCGCGAAGAAGAAGGGCGGGTCCAGAAGATTCAGAGGCCGATCTACTTTGTCAGCGAAGTGCTGGCAGGAGCCAAAATTCGCTACCCTTAGGTACAAAAACTGCTATATGGTGTTCTGATAACCGCGAGGAAATTGGCACACTACTTTCAGGGTCACTCGATCACCATCATCACTTCCTTTTCACTCGGCGATGTCATCCACAACCGGGAGGCGACTGGGCGCATCGCGAAGTGGGCCCTGGAACTGATGCCGCTGGACTTAACTTTCAACGCGAGGATGTGTGTGAAGTCACAAGCCCTGGCAGATTTCTTGGCCGAGTGGACCGAACAACAAGAAGACGTACCTCGGGAAGACCTTCAATACTGGACCATGCACTTCGACGGATCCAAGAGGATCACCGGCTTGGGTGCCGGAGTCGTGCTGACCTCCCCGACTGGGGAAAGGCTATGATATGTTCTCCACCTTCACTTCTCCGCCTCACACAACGTCGCCGAGTATGAAGCCCTGCTACATGGACTGTGGCTCGCAGTTTCACTCGGGATACGGCAGCTCGTCGTGAAAGGGGACTCCCAGCTGGTTGTGAACCAAGTGATGAAGGACTGGTCCTGTCTAAACGACACCATGGAGGCCTACCGGCAAGAAGTTCGCAAACTTGAAGACAGGTTTGACGGACTGGAACTATCCCATGTCCTAAGACAATATAACGAGGCGGCTGATGAGTTGGCGCAGTTCGGGTCCAAGCGAGAAGTCGCTCCAATAGACGTTTTTGTAGAGCATCTCTACGAACCAACTGTTGCAGCCAAACCAACTCCCAACGAGCAAGCTGCAAACGAAGCCGCCATGATCGACGCCGACTGGAGGACACCACTCATCAAATTTTTAACTTAGCAAGAGCTGCCGGAAGACCGGGATGAGGCAGAACGTGTCCGACGTCGTTGTCTGGCTTATGTCATGGTTGATTCCGATTTATACAAGAGAAGTCCCTCGGAGTCCCGATGAGATGCATCACACACGAGGAAGGACGACAACTACTCCAAGATATCCACTCGGGAATATGCGGAAGCCACGCGGCGACACACCTTGGTGGGCAAAGCCTACGAGACAAGGTTTCTTCGCTCTGGCGGTCTCCGACGCCGACAAAGTGGTACAAACTTGTGAAGGTTGCCGGTTCGTCGCCGCGAGCCATGTCCCAGCCCAAGAGCTACAAACAATTTCATTATCCGGCCGTTTGCGGTATGGGGCTTAGACATGGTCGGCCCTTTCAAGAAGGCTCCGGGAGGATTCACACACTTATTCGTCGCAATTGACAAATTTTCCAAGTGGATCGAGGCTAAGCCGGTTGCTATAATCACCGCTGACAAGGCACGAGACTTCATCCTCAACATCGTGCACCGGTTCGGTGTCCCAAACAGAATAATAACCGATAATGAGACTCAATTCACTGGAGGCATTTTCAAGGAATTCTGTGAAGATTTCGGCATAAAAATCTGCTATGCATCGGTCGCGCACCCCAAAAGCAATGGACAGGTTGAGCGCGCCAACGGCATGGTCCTTCAAGGCATCAAGGCCCGAGTGTTTGATCGCCTAAGTCCTTATGCCGGCAAGTGGGTTCAAGAGCTCCCCTCGGTTCTATGGTCTCTACGAACTACGCCCAGTTGGGCTACCGGCCAAACTCCTTTCTTTTTGGTCTATGGCGCAGAAGCCATGTTGCCAAACGAGATGGAGTACGAATCTCTCCGAGTCCGCAGCTTCAACGACGAACGTGTTGACGAAAAATCTCTCTCACGCGCTGGCCTGGGAGATCTGCTTGACTCCAGTGCAGGTCCTTCTCAGCTGCCTACAATGTGTAGAGCGTGCCAGTTGATTTGATCTGCCAATCAACAAGAAAGAAAACGAGGAAGTGTTCGTTAAGCGTTAGGTCAAGTCCCCACGAGACCGGCCAAGGAAATCCATGGATGTATATATGTTATTCTAGACCATATTTGAGCCAAGCGACCAGAACGTATCGGCCAAGCCGAGACGATCATCAGTCGTCCGATCCAAATATAACGAAGAATAATAAATATACAGATCAACAGACTAGCTGATGCTGGGAAACTAGCATCAAATCGGCTGGTATTCCATTGAATCTCGTGTAGACATAATATTCCTAGATCAAAGATGTAAGCAAGCACAATCTAGGCATAAAAGATAGCCCTAATACAAATCTAATAACAATCACGTTAAAAGAAACACATTAGGGTGAATAAAGTCGGCTGAAATCCCGACGCTATCTCCAGATAATGTAAATCCAAAAGAATAGATCACTGATGGTTCTAAAGACGACTCAATAGTTCAATCTTGATGCAGCATTAAGTATCAAAAGAAACATCCAATCTATTACTTCCGACCTACGCTCCGTGAGATGGTAGATACTACATACGAACCAACCAACCCTTAGACATAGCCTTGTTGACCACATACTTTCGACAAGATGAATCAACTACAAGATATATCTAAGCATCGAATTGGTTCATATGCACTATATGATATATGTCGCAGTAAAACTATTGAATCTAATGTATCATTGCGATGGAAGTATTAGAAAGAAGTAATCTCACCACTAACGACAAACATGTACCTGAGTTTGGGGATCGAGACGATGCAGCCCAAAGCCAAACAGGGTGTTCGTCCAAAAGGAAAAAGATGGCGATGCGCCGAAGATTAGATTGATTGAATCGTTCTGATACAGAGGGTCTCGGGTCCTATTTATACCCAAGATACAAATATTTGTAACAACTTTGGACTCTATCTAAACTACCGTTTAAACATCATATCATCCCTAGCGGGATCCATAATGTATTACAACTAACAATTTAACAAATTTCTAGATTACAGATACAATTGCCGTTACAGGACTCTATCCATAAGTGGCAATATCTTTAAACGCGCAATTAGCAACCGAATCTTCTACTTATCTTCAAGCTTCTGCATTAGACACGGTTTCATCTCCTCCGAACTAAAAATCAGCCATCGGCTGTTCCCATCCAACCCATCCTCAGCCGACTAGCCCTGCAGCCGATCAGTCTTTTAGCCGATACGACTCCTGCCTTCGGCCGATTCGATTCCACTTTGCCTTTTAAGACTTAGGAACCCCATTACCAAATTCCAGTGTTAACACATGCCCCCCAAGTCCGTAACATGAAGTGTTGCGGATTTATTCACCTATTCAAACTCTTGCTCCCTTCTTGGCCCAAATCGTCTCGGCTTCTCCCCAAGGGCTCTTTAAATATCCATCTTCCTCGGTCGAATCACCCACGCCCTCAACGTGCGCTCGACTTTCTTCTCAAACAAACTTCCTGCCCTTCTCTCTCCCCTCCGGCGACTCCATCGGCGTTCGACACCTTTTCCGCGCTCTTCGAACCCCATCTTCGTCTCCGAACTTCCGGTGGCCTCGCGCTCTGCAAGCACCTCCAACTCGTCGGCCACCACCATCGCGCCAGCCGCAACCGCAACACCATCTGCCGCCGCCACCGGAACTGCTCCAGCCGCCGCTACGAACGAGTTTCCTCAGGTATTCTCTTTCGCTCCATAATTTTACCCCCAACTCGCTTCGCCAGATATCTTTATACCAATGATCCGTTCGGTAATTTTCAGTAGTACTTTATCCCATACTCTTACTAACTAATACTTTTCTCATTTCGAACTATAAAACACCATCATTCCTAACTAGTACTTTTCTCCCCTTCTTCAAACTGTAGCACCTGTCTCATCAAATACTCATCCCCAATCCGACACAAGAAGAGAAGTACTTCCTTGGGCCTATCGGCAACACTACCCAACCGATGTAACCGTAGCTGAAACCAACCGCATGCCTTTCAACACCGCCAAACCATCTCTTTCCCATTGGAACAGGACATTCAAAGCTTGGCCGTCTACTGACGCAGCCTGGACCGAATGGTATAAGATGATACAATCGGCCAAGTACACCCAATGGGAAGAAAGGAAACTCGCCCAATGCTTGGAATTGTCCATCTCTCGGAATGGAAAAGGACGAGCCACTTCTATCGGCTGCGACCTACTTTTGGAACGACAGTTTCAACACCTTCCTCTTTAGGCAAGGGCCGATGACCATCACACTAGCCGACGTACATATGACAACTGGGCTGGACATCGAATCATCGGCCAATCCCTGCGTTTTGAACCGAAAAGGCCAACATCAGTTCAAAACCAAAGCTATCGGTGGATGGAGCAGCTTCATTGCCCAAAACATGAAAGATGGAACAGTCGGCCACCGGAATACACCGCCTTTCGATGATGTGGTGGAAAAATTTGTGTTCGCGGATCGAGCGTGGGCCGACCGCTAATTGGCAAATCATGGCTGAAATCTTAGCCGACGGAACGGAGTTTGCATTGGGAAAATATCTCCTCGGCTACACATATCAAATGCTACATCAAGCCGCCACGAAAATAGCCGCCAATGCCCCAGTCAACACCGGTGGCCCCTGGTGGTTTCTCCAAATCTGGCTGGTGTTGGCCACCCAGAACGTGGCTGGTCGGCTCCGCCTAACAGACACCGGGTTCCCAAGGCTAGAGCCAATTGAAGATGAAGAAGGTGATCAGATCATCACTAGGCGATGCACGAACTATGGAGAAGCAGCCGCCGCCCACGCAGGCTCAAGGCAATCGGTTGAGCTATTGGTCGATTGGTTCACAGCCTTTTACGATAGGCTATCCCGCGACAACCGTACTTGGTATTTCTACCCCGACCAAGGATCTTTTGAGCTGCCGATCGACTTCAAATGGGATGACCTCAACTCAGCCGACAGCCCAAGGTGTAGAGAGTTATTTCTCGCCTCTCTGTCTCCCTGCATTCTGCCGACCGGGGTTCACCAAGGCCGATCAACAGCCCGAAGTTATGAATTCTATCACCCGGTATCGGCGGCGAGACAGTTTGGTCTTGGGCAACTACCCATCGGCTTCTTTTATGCCGATAAGATCGAAACCAGAGGAGCGGTCGGCCAAGATTTGATGATGAATTGGCTGCTAAACATAACCGATCCCCCTTCGGCGACGCCAACACAATCACCCTGTCGACGAGGAGAAGCATTGCTTACGACCGATGGTGGTCCGAACTTAAACGCCATATTTTTTACCAACGGCCGTCCTGCTATATCGACTTGCTTCTGCCGGATGAGATCCCCTCGGTATATCTCGCACTGATGATTCTTTTCCTATGATTCATTCATCGGCCACATCGGCCGATTTAAGATTCGTGCTCCGACTTTGCATGAAACGAAACGGAGCGGCCGACGGTAGCGACTCACGGACGCCCATCGAATATAATCCGGGCGTTACGGACGTGGGGGCCTTGCTCCGTCGGCCATCGGTGGAGGGCGCCCAAATTATCATCTTTGTTGCGAGGCGGAGTGCGTCATCCGATCGCGCCAAAAAGGAAAACGACACCATCACCGCGTTCGTCGGCTGCGCCTGCCCCCAAAAGGGTGAAAAAGACACAATTGATCACCTCGGCCGACAGCCTTCCCCCCTTAGATCTGGCCATCGAGCAATTCCTCGATGCTGCTGTCGATGAGGAGGCGCCAACAGCTGTCCAGGCGACGGTCGAAACCGGGGCTTCGAGTCCCGAGTCGGTAAATGCCCATACCGACGCTCCGCCAGCCCCAAGTCCGCCGACAAAACGTCCTCCCGTAAGTTTTTACTTCGTTGGTCCTGGTTTCGCGACGATCGCCCGTACCTGACTCGTCTGTTCCTCGCAGTTCAAGAAGTTGGCCAGTCGCATTCCTCGCCCTGCACCGCCGGTAATCGATTCTTACCCCTTTGTCTGTGATAATTAATCAGTTCGTCCGCTAATCCCTTTCCCTCTTTGCAGCTCCCGTGATCTCCACTAGCTGCCCCCTAGGAGTCGGGTGAATGTACTGTGCCTGTTGGGGGTGGTGATGATAACACCGGCAAAGAAAGCCAGACGGCCGTAGGCAATGATCCAGCCGAGCCAACAGTCCCGACGACGGCGCCGACGGTAAGCTGACTGGCTTCAACCATTGGTTTTGTCATGCCTCTGATCCTTTCTCCCCCCTGCAACACATGGCCGATCTTCACAACTTTGACTTATCGGAGTTCGAGGAACCCGGTGATGCCGGCGAGGAAGCGCTCGCGGCATTGGCTGAGGACCTGAGTGTTAGTGATATGCCCTAGAGGCAACATGGAGATGTTGGATATCACGTCAATGTTTATGTATTTATGAATAAAGTGTTATTCAGTTCCATGAAATAGACATCTTGTATTGATCAATAAGTATGTGACTTATTTATGAGACTCTTTATGTATGAATCTATTTCTAAACGATCCCTGATCATATGTCATATTGTTGGAACAAATATGATTCTAAGATCGGCATGTTTATTGATTGATGATCATGTCTCATAGATCATGGGTATGAAGATACCAAATCAATAAACATGGACATATGTGTTGGAGAACACATTGTTGGATAGACCCACCATGAGACACTACAAGAATTAATGTGCCATTAGTTGGTCTCAGGTAGTGTTGGTACAAAGTCCTTAGACCTGAGATCACCATGGATTCCAACATGTGTAGTAGCCTTCTTTGGGACTACCAAACGCTATTCCGTAACTGGGTAGTTATAAAGGTAGTTTTCGGGTTTGCTATGAAACATGGAGTGGGATGTGAGTGATCAAGATGGAATTTGCCCCTCCTTTGGAGAGATATCTCTGGGCCTCTCGAGGTAATGGATTATGGAAATGCATGGCCATGCTAAGTTGATTGAGGAGTCAATCAATAGAAGATAATCCAATACGGTTCGAGTGAATGGTTAAGCTATTGAAGGGATGGCACACATCTTGCCTATAGCTTAACCGGTATCGTGAGGCAAAGGGATTTGTGTACACATTACAGGTTGAGCCGATGTTATTCTTGTATACTATGGTGTCAATATGTGCTTGCTAGGCGCCGCTATTGACAGTCGGCTGAGTTGGACTCGAGCCGACGGTCGGCTAAGTTAGACTATAGCCGAAACCGAGTATACCCGAACCTACGTGGTCGCACGCTTAAGGGGATAAGAACGGGCATTCGAGTTGGACTCGGATACGGCTCGATCGGATAGGGATCCGATCGGATAGAGTCCTATGGGCTTACGACGTGTGGGCGGCCAACTCTATGAGATACGGATGAGATCCGATTCAAAATAGAGTCCTAATCGGCCACTAGTCCCGTCGGCCAACTCTATATAAAGGAGGGAGGGGTGGAGAGCTGCGGCATGTCAATTGCATCGCGTGCAACGAAGTCGTCAAGATCAATCTCCACGGAAACCCTCCCCACTTTCGAGCCAAACCCTAGCCTTGCATCGCGTGCTAGCACACGGGTGTACGGCGTTTTGTCCCCGGACGTGTGGATACCGGTAGAGGCGCTGCTACGTTGCGCGCCGTTGGTCGGCCGGATCGGCCGCAATCGGAGCGATCGGCTGTGGTGAAATCATGCGGTCGGGCGCATCGGAGCGAGGCGTGAGAACGCGGCCGGACGACTCGAATCGGCGATTGGCGAATCGGCGTCTCCGGGAATTGGCTACTTTCCGGATCGGATTGCCCCGATTGGCTATTCCGCTGCACTCTACTCCAATCGGTAACGATCTATCGGCCCTTACTTGCAAGTGTTCTGGTTTGTGCGGTAAAAAGTTTTTGTTTTTGGCTAGCGTAGCCTCCGCGTAACCCTTCGGTGGTATCGAGCTAATCTTGCTTAGTTCGGGTTTTAGATTGGATCCGGAACAAGTTTTGCGCACGGGTTGATTAGATCAATCGGTTTTAGGGATCTGTTGAGGAGAGTTAATGGTAATTGCGTTCCTTGATAGTGTATCGGAACGGCGTAATATGATTACGTCGAAGCAATTTCCATATAACTCGGTTTGAGTTGGGTTTGAGATAGCGTTCCTTGATAGTGTATCAGAACGGTATAATGTGATTATGCCAAAGCTATCTTGTAGTCCGATCTTGTTAGCTGCCTCGCGCCTACGCAAACCATCTCCCTTGATAGTGTATCGGGACGGCATAATATGATTATGCCGACATGGTTTCCGTAAGCGAATTCATAGATTGGATCTATGAATTTCGTGTGGTCGTCTCGGTGCCATATCTCTGCAATAGGTAGAAAACGTTTCTACGCCTAACTTGTTTTTGCACAGAATGCTTTGAGATGGTATGGCCCTATTGTATGTATGAGATGCATGTGATGCATGTAATATTCTTTCATATGTGCAATCCCTGTAATATTCTTTCATACGTGCAATGCTTGTAATATTCTTTCACGACCTGCGAGTCGATGTAATCTTCAATTAGAGCTTCTATAGTAGTAGCTTAGTTTGAAGATATCAAGCATTCGGCACTCGGAAGAACGGTGATGAAGATGGAGATCCTCTACACCGGCATGGAGATAGAGATCACCATGTGAAGGGAGCCATACTATTTCATGCTATTCTACTTGCTTTCATATGTGATATGTTTGTTTGATAGGATAGCATCCCTCACAATATTAAGTAGTAATGATGCCCTTCCAAATGTTGCACCGTCACCGTTATGCTCGTCAATGGTGGGTGCCAAAGCGAGTGCCATTCTCTATCATAACACGAGGGGTATATGTCGGACATATACGCAGGGAGCATTTGGTTTACTTAACAAGACTATCAAAA
Source organism: Oryza australiensis (assembly GCA_019925245.2). Lineage (NCBI taxonomy): Eukaryota > Viridiplantae > Streptophyta > Magnoliopsida > Poales > Poaceae > Oryza > Oryza australiensis. Next base: position 614,916 of record JAIFGZ020000117.1, read on the forward strand.
CAGTTTTGGGCCTTGGGGCATAGGTTGGGGACGGGGCATGGAGATGCCACACCAACAACAAGAGTCACATAGAGATGTGATTAGCAAGGAGTTGCTTACCGATGTTATTAATTTTCTAGCAGTGATGCCAAAGCTCACTAGAAAATTAATTAACATGTGGATCTTGACTCAATACGTAACCTAGAGGGAAGGTGGAAAATACGTAATGGGAGTCTAATGTTAAATTGTTTAACAATAGACATAGCATAAACATTATGCTAAACTTTGCTTTTTCTGTTGTAGAATAAATGGCGGCTAATACTACACCCAGTACCTTTAATTTGCGATCTATTCTCGAAAAGGAAAAATTAAATGGAACAAACTTTATGGATTGGTATCGCAACTTGAGGATTGTTCTCAAGCAAGAGCGTAAGGAGTACGTTCTTGAAGTACCCTATCCTGAGGATTTGCCAAATAATGCCACTGCAACTGCACGGAGAGCTTACGAGAAGCATACTAATGATGCCCTAGATATAAGTTGTCTCATGCTTGCTACAATGTCCCCGAGCTTGAAGCAATATGAGAGCACGATGCTCACACTATTATTCGGGGCTGCGTGGCATGTTTGAGAACCAAGCTCGGCCGAGAGGTTCAACACCTCAAAGTCCTTGTTTGCGTGTAGGCTTGTTGAGGGGAATCCCGTCAGTCCGCATGTGATAAAGATGATTGGCTATATCAAAAACTAGGTTTTCCCCTTAGCCAAGAGTTGGCTACTGATGTGATTCTCCAGTCACTCCCTCCGAGCTTCGAGCCATTCATATTAAACTATCACATGAATAATATGGATAGAACCTTGGCTGAATTGCATGGGATGCTAAAGACAGCTGAGGAGAGTGTGGAGATTGTGGCAATCGGGTATCTACATGGCAAGCTTATCCGACTGGAGGTAGGGATAGATTGCGCCTGCCATATCTGTAAGCCGAACTTGACTTAGGTGTTACGGTTGCCGATAGAGATAAGGCAATCGGCCTATAGTCACGGTTTGGTAAGATTGAGGAAACCGACTTAGAATAAGATAGGGTTTCCGACTTGTAAACCCTTCCTCCCAAGACTATATAAGGGGGGTAAGGGGCGTCCCTTGAGGGATATCTTAGACTTGATCAGATTCTAGATCAAGAGATTCCGAGAGGATATTAGCTTTTAGCCTTCATCTTTAGGTCACGAGATCAATAAAGACACTCGGCGGATCGAATCCACCGAAACAGGAGTAGGGTATTACCTCACGAGAGGGCCTGAACCTGTCTAAATCTTCTTCTTCTTCTAACCCATTGTGCTTGGCGATCTTGACTGTGACCCCAGAAAATATATTGCCGAAACCAAGTTTCGACAGTTGGCGCGCCAGGTAGGGGGCCGCGCGTCGAGACTTCTTCAACAATCTCGCCGACAAGCGTGATGGGATCTCCTTCGGGATCCGGCGACTTCGCCGCCAACTCCTTCGACGACTCCTCCTTCGACTCGGGTTCGAACCGGTCGAAGGGAAAGACCCACTCGGCGCCGTTCGGGCTCCTCAACAGCGCCGAGATCTTCAACAACATCTTGAAGACCAAGATGCGATCCACCTTCTCCGACGACGGACTTCACTCGGCGCCATTCGGATTACCGGATTCCGCCGAGATCTGCGCCAATCTTCTTGCCTCCCCGACGGAAGCAATCTACTCAGCTGAAGACCTCTCGGTGCCGTTTGGGTTACCAAACGTCGCCAAGATCTACAGTCAACTGCTCTCCCCCGAGTTGGCGGCGATCCACTCGGAGGAGCCTAATCCCCCAAGCTCCGACTCGGACTGGAGCGATCCAGATCCGAATTTCCCAGGATCAAGGGAGGTTGCCGTCATCCTCCCGTCCTTCGGCTCCTGCTCATCTTCAGAACTCAACGGATACCTCAGCTCCGCCGGCTTCGACAATCTCTACGGCATCCCTTCCGACGAAGCCGACAACTCCGACTGCCATATGGACTGCGAGCCGAAGTGCTTCGACGTCCTCATGGCCGAGCCGGATGAGTCCGACTCAGCCATGGCCAGAAGGCTTGCCGAAGAGGAGCGAGCTAGAGTGGAGCTTGAGCGCAAGACAGCCGAAGAAGACAAACAACGCAAAGACGAGGCTGACAAAAGGAAGCAGGATCTGCGTGCAGCCGGACGATCTGCCCAGGAGGCCATCCTCCAAACACGGGTCCGCAACACCAACGTCTTCCGGACGCCACGGCGAACGCGTCGCCGCACTCACGCTCTTGGACACCGTCATGGAGACGGCTCCGGCCAACATGACTCCTATACTTGATGAGATCAAGACCATCGTCGCTGCCACGGCTAACGGCCCTCCCACCACTTCAACGCGAAGGCTGACTGAATCCGTGGCCGAAACGCCAGACAAGAGCCGGCTCCCACCTCTAAAGTCAGGAGACTACCGGAGGCCCGAGCCGGCTCGGTCGACAACTAGGCCAAGAGGCCCACCTCGCGAGTCCACGCCGAGGCACCAAGAGCAGACGGTCGACTCCCGCCACAAACGACATGGACGTCCACCCGTCCACCACCGAGTCCGCCGCAACAGTTCCAGCTACCCAACCAGCCAACGAAGACCCCGCCGAGTGATGCGGGAAGTCCTTGATCGCCGCTACCAAGAGCGCGACCGTCGCACTCGGGAAGATCGGAGGGGATCACCCGATAGCGGCGACGATGGAGTACCGGCCTTCACTCGGGAGCTCCGCCGAGTGCATTGGCCGAGTGGCTTTAAGCCAACGGGGATAGAAAGGTACGATGGCAAAACCGACCCCGAATCTTGGTTAACTGTATATACTCTTGCCATCCGAGCTGCAAGTGGCGACAACAAAGCCATGGCCAACTACCTGCCCGTGGCCCTCGCAAACTCAGCCAGAAATTGGCTCACGAGCCTGCCAAGAGGCTCAATCGGCTCGTGGAGCGAGCTGAGGGACCACTTCATCGCCAACTTCCAAGGCACCTTCGAGAGGCCCGGCACGCACTTCGACCTTTACAACGTCATCCGAAGCCGACGAGCCTCGAAGGACTACATTCGTCGCTTCTCGAGAAGCGCAACAAGATCCCGAACATCACCGATGACATCATCATCGCCGCCTTCCGAAGGGAGTCCGTGATGAGCCGCTTATCGGCAAGTTCGGACGCAAGCCACCGATGACGGTGAAGCAAATGTTTGAGACGGCGAACTCATACGCCAAATCAAACGACACCATTAAAGCCGCCCGTCGGGACCGGCCCGACGAAGAGAGGACAAGCAAGCAGGAGGAAGCCGAAATCCTAAGAAGGATGGCGGCAACAACGGCAACCAAGGCCAGAAAGATCGCAAGCGCCGATCTGAAGACCTAGTGGCTGCGACCTCCAATACTCAACGCCGTCCCAGTCGCCGCCTACGACGCCATCATGAACGCCCGGTGCACCCACCATCCGAATCATAAGCACGCGGCGAAAGCGCTTTATCTACAAGCGGTTCGAACGATACGCGGCGCAGCTCAACAAGAAGCCGACTGACGAGGCTGGCCCGTCCGGCGCCAAGAAGAACAATGCGGCTGAAAATGCCGAACCTTTTCAAGACCCAGTGGGGGAGCTCAACCACATCTTCGGAGGCCCGCTAGCTTATGAATCCAAGAGGAAACAAAAGCTAACTGACCGGGAGGTCAACGCGGCTCAACCCGAAGTCCCTCAGTATCTGCGATGGTCGGAAGTGGCCATCACTTTTGACCGCTCGGATCATCCTGACCGAGTGGTCCACCCGGGACGCTATCCACTCGTCCTGGACCCCGTGGTCCGCAACATCAGGCTTAAGCGCGTCCTCATCGATGGGGGCAGCGCCCTCAACATCCTGTTTGCCAAGACCATGGATGAAATGCAGATCCCGAGGGCCGAACTCAAAGCAAGCTCAGCCCCCTTCCACGGAGTTATCCCGGGGCTATCTTCAACACCACTCGGGCACATCTCCCTCCCGGTCACCTTCGGAGCCCGAGAGAACTTCCGAACGGAGAACGTCACCTTCGAGGTGGCCGACTTCGAAACAGCATATCATGCCATCATCGGAAGGCCTGCGCTTGCCAAGTTCATGGCGATCCCTCACTACACTTATCTTTGCATGAAGATGCCGGGTCCCAACGGCGTCATCACTCTTCGCAGCGACGTGAAGCAAGCCTTCACCTGCGACAAGGAGAGCTGTGACATGGCCCAATCTCGCGAGAGATTACGTGGCCAACAAGAAGTCCGATTGGCTGCATCAACTTCGGCGAGAGGGCGAAGTCCCGCGAAGAAGATAGCCAAATCGGGATCCGGCGGCGCCAAGACCAAGAAGATCTCCCTTGATTCGTCGATCCCTCCAAAGCGGTGTATCGGCGCCGACCTAGATCCTAAATAGGAAAGCGCGCTCGTCACCTTCCTCCAAAATAATAAAGATGTTTTTGCTTGGAAACCATCGATATGCTGGAATTCCTAGGGAGGTGATCGAGCACTCTTTGAACGTCAAAGATGACGCCAAACCAATAAAACAACGATTACGAGTTCGCACGGGATCGAAAAGACGCGATCAAAGAAGAACTCGCAAAGCTCTTGGCTGCCGGCTTCATTAAAGAAGTCCTTCATCCGCCGGTTAGCCAACCCGAGTCTGGTCCGCAAGAAAACGGGGCAATGGCGCATGTGCGTTGACTACACCGACCTCAACAAAGCTGCCCCAAAGATCCGTTCGGCTGCCTCGCATCGACCAAGTCGTCGACTCAACGGCCTGCGAACTTCCGAGTTTCTTGGATTGTTACTCGGGCTATCACCGGATCGTTTGAAAGAATCCGACGCTTGAAGACATCTTTCATCACGCCGTTCGGGGCCTCTGCTACATCACCATGCCTTTCGGCGAAGAACGCCGGAGCTACATACCAACGCATGATCCAAAGATGCTTCCGACGCAGATCGGCAAAAACGTTGAAGCTTATGTCGACGATGTCGTCATCAAGACCAAGCGAAAGAAGACCTGATCGCCGACTTAGAAGAAACCTTTGCAAACATCCGGGCCTTCGAATGAAGTTGAACCGGAGAAGTGCACCTTCGGCGTCCCATCGGGCAAGCGCTCGGCTTCATGGTATCACATCGCGGCATTGAAGCAAACCCAGAGAAGATCAACGCTATCTTAAACATGAAGCCCCCGAGTAATCAGAAAGACGTCCAAAAGCTCACTGGCTGCATGGCGGAACTAAGCCGTTTCATATCCCGACTCGGCGAACGAGGCATGCCCTTCTTCAGGCAGCTGAAGAAGACAGACGACTTCCAGTGGACCACAGAAGCCGACAAGGCCTTTGAAGATTTCAAAGAATTCCTTACCACGCCACCCGTCCTGGCTTCGCCTCAACCCCAGGAACCCCTCTTGCTGTACGTTTCAGCCACTCACCAAGTGGTTAGTACGGTCCTTGTGGTTGAACGAGAAGAAGAAGGACGGGCCCAGAAGATTCAAAGGCCAATTTACTTTGTCAGCGAAGTATTGGCAGGAGCCAAAATCCGATACCCCCAGGTACAAAAATTGCTTTATGGTGTTCTAATAACCGCGAGGAAATTGGCACACTACTTTCAGGGTCACTCGGTCACCGTCATCACCTCTTTTCCACTCGGCGACGTCGTCCACAACCGCGAGGCAACCGGGCGCATCGCCAAGTGGGCCCTGGAACTGATGCCACTGGATTTAACTTTCAAGCCCAGAACGTCCATTAAGTCACAAGCCTTAGCGGACTTCCTGGCCGAGTGGACTGAACAGCAAGAACACGTGCCTCGGGAAGACCTCCAACACTGGACCATGCACTTCGACGGATCCAAGAGGATCACCGGCTTGGGAGCAGGAGTTGTGCTGATCTCCCCGACTGGGGAAAGGCTAAGATATGCCCTTCACCTCCACTTCTCCGCATCACACAACGTCGCCGAATACGAAGCTCTTTTACATGGATGCGCCTCGCAGTCTCACTCGGGATTCGTCGGCTTATTGTGAAAGGCGACTCCCTGGTGTCGTCAATCAAGTGATGAAAGCTGGTCTGCTTCAACGACACTATGGAGGCCTACCGACAAGAGGTCCGCAAGCTTGAGGACAAGTTTGATGGGCTAGAACTCTCACATGTCCCGAGACATAACAACGAAGCTGCCGATGAGCTAGCGCGGTTCGGATCTAAGCGCGAAGCCGCTCCAACAGATGTCTTTGTCGAACATCTTTACGAGCCAACCGTCATGGCAAAGACAGCTCCCAACGAGCAAACCACGAACGAAGTCACCATGATCGATACCGATTGGAGGACGCCGCTCATCAAATTCTTGACCCGGAAGAGCCGGATGACCGGATGAGGCGAACGCCTCCGGCGTCGTTGCCAAGCGTACGTCATGGTCGACTCCGATCTATACAAAAGAAGCCCTACGGAATTCTAATGAGGTGCATCACACCCGAAGAAGGGAAACAATTACTCCAAGATATCCACTCGGGCATATGCGGAAGCCACGCGGCGCACGCACTCTGGTCGGCAAAGCTTACGAGGCAAGGCTTCTTCGGCTCACCGCGGTCTCCGACGCGGACAAAGTCGTAAGAACCTGCGAAGGCTGCCGGTTTTTGCCGACAAAGCCATGTCCCGCCGGAGCTTCAAACAATCCCACTTTCCGGCCGTTCGCGGTATGGGGGTGGACATGGTTGGCCCTTTCAAGAAAGCTCCGGAGGTTTCACACACCTCTTCGTCGCAATCGACAAGTTCTCCAAGTGGATTGAGGCCAAGCCGGTCGCCACAATCACTGCTGACAAAGCACGGGATTTTTTCCCCAACATCGTGCACCGCTTCGGCATCCCAAACAGGATCATAACTGATAATGGGACCCAATTCACGGGAGGCATCTTCAAGGAATTCTGCGAAGACTTTGGAATCAAAATGCTATGCATCGGTAGCTCACCCTAAAAGCAATGGGCAAGTCGAGCGAGCCAACGGCATGGTCCTTCAAGGCATCAAGGCTCGCGTTTTTGACCGGCTAAGCCCTTATGCCGGCAAGTGGGTCCAAGAGCTCCCCTCGGTCCTATGGTCGCTGCGAACCACACCCGGTCGGGCCACCAGGGCAAACTCCTTTCTTTTTGGTCTATGGCGCGAAGCCATGTTGCCGAACGAGATGGAATATGAGTCCCTCGGGTCCGCGGCTTCAACGATGAACGCTACGACATCGACCGAGTGGATGACCTCACCCGATTGGAAGAGGCCCGCGAGGCGGCTCTCATCCGATCGGCCAAATACCTTCAAGGGCTCGGAAGATACCACGGTCGCAACGTGCGAGCACGAGCTTTCATTGTTGGCGACACTGGTTCTACGCAAGATCCAGACCACCAAAGACCGACACAAGCTATCTCCCTTATGGGAAGGACCGTATATAATCGCCGAAGTAACTCGGCCGGTGCTTACGGCTAAAGCGCGAAGACGGGTCCATGGTGGAAAACTCTGGAACATCGAGCACCTTCGACGTTTTTACGCCTAATTTGGCTAAGGCCTCATGTTTTCCTTATTGCCAACCTCAAGCAAGATGACTTCTTGAGCTAGCGATCGGGGCGATACACACATCAATAAAGATCAAATTTTCCTCATCAAATTTTTGTGCACAGTTTGGTTTATCATTGTTTAATGTCCTTCGACTCGAGCTCGGTGTCTAAGGACGAGAGTTTTCCGATGACCTAATCGAGCCTAGGCTTGATGACGACGGACGAAAACTACTTAAGAAATTTCACGCAAAAGCTCGAATCAAGGCATTGACATAAATAAACTAAAAATAGTCACAAAAATTCCACATCGAATGTTACGATTACATGACATTCACAAAGCAAAGTCGAATATAAGTTCAAAGCTTGAAATTGTTTACTACATCTAAAGAAATCTTCTTCGCCGCCTCTTGTGTCTCACTCGGCATATCTAAGGCTTGCTCGTCTGTTGTTCCCTCGGCGAAGCCCTCTCCGACTGAATGGATATCCACTCGGGGTAGAGGGACTTGGTCGTGCAAGAGCCAGACCAGCCCCCATGTTGGCCGCCGGTGATGTTCTTCGAATCTTGTTCGGGAACCGCCGAGAAGCTTGTCGAAGATCTCGATTGGCTCGCGAGGCGGCCCCAACTCCTTGATCAAACAAGGATGTCAAGATCGGCGTGGCGGCGTTGGCGACCTCTTCCCGTATCTCGTCTTGGATTTGATCCGCCCAAGCAAGACGTCGTATTGGGCTCGGGTCTTCATCTTATAAGCTGCAAAAAGTCCCAGATCGCTCAAAAGCACTCGGAAATAAAGCAGCACACGGGATTTGACTTCAAAGAAGGTTACCTTCAAATTCGGCCTCCATCTCGGCCTTGTCAAGGTTGACCGCTTCAGTGGACTTGAAGCGAGTGGACCTCCGAAGAATTTTCTACAACAAAAGAAGATTATCGACACCAAGATCAACGTAAGAACCATAATGAAGCTGGGAGAGGCGGGCTTACTTCCGATTGATCCGCGGAGGTCGAGGTTCGCTTCCCGAAGCTCTGAGATCTCCCTCCTTAAAGCGGCCTCCCTTGATGCGGCCTCCTCCCGAGTAGCCTTCAGCTGTCGCTGAACGTCTTCCAAGGAGTTTAAGTGGGGGACTAGCTTCTCCAGCACTTCGGATTTTGCCATTGAGCGGCAATATTCTTTACGCATGCGAAAGCGAAGAATGATCGGCGAAGGATAACGAAGATATAATCAAAAAGAAAGACGAAGGCTTACATTGAGCGAGACGGGTCGCCTCATTCGGGCTCTCGACGAGGGCATCCCTTTCATCCTTTTCGGCTTGCCGGTCGAGGATGATGCCTGTCTCTCGCCTTCGAGTCCCGCCACTCGATTCTGATAGGAGGAACCCAGGTCTCAGAAGACTGCAACCTGGGGATCTCTTCTACCGTGGTTGGCAAACAAGAAAGACCAATGAAGACATGAAGGATTCAAAACGAAAGAGCAAAGGGATGCTTGAAGCAAGTCTCACCGGTTTCGGTGGTGCCTGCCTAGGTGGGGCGGCCGGACTCTTCTTCTTCTTCGGGCTCTGCGCCAGTGACCCCGGTCGGGCGCTTGGGGCGCAGCCGTGGGTTCCCGGCAGCCGGCGGTTTCCGTCGGGATATCCCGACCGCGTCGGGGCTCCTTCCTAGGCGCTCTCCTTCGAGGAGAAGGATGTTTCTTGAAACGCTCGCACTCGGTTGTGGGCTCGGGGTTTTGGCTCGATGGCCTTGGCACTTCGGGAGCAGCGGCGGGGTTGGTCTTTCATCCCCTCCGACGGGATCTATATCTTGAGGCCTCTGCGAAAGTGAATACGGCAAATATAAAGAAAAGTTTCCAGCAAAAAGTTTGAACTTCGGTTTGAGCTTACGGATGACCAGGCGGATCTTTGGTGCCGTCGCGGCGATCGCCTTAGAGGCGGGGTTTATTTGGAGGAGCCGGGACGTCGTCATCCGAATCCTCGATGATCAACCTCCTCTTGCTTGCGCGCTTGTTCGAGTCCTCACTCGGCGTTGCCGTTCCCTGGATCGGCTTGGATTTTGATCCCGCCAGTCGGCTTCTTGGCGGGGCGACGCGGCGCGTCATCATGAGCCACCTTATATGGTTTGGAGGTGATAGAGGCGTTTTCCTGCGAAGAGAGAAAGTGTGACATTAAGAGACAAGACGCCAAGATTGGGAGATACTATGAAGCATCTAATCGGCTTACCGGAGGAGGAGGTCGGTGGATGCTTGAATGGGAAGAGGCAGCGAGTATGAGGGCCCGCTCGGCGAAATCCCGGATGAGAAGAGTTTGTACATCCGAATCTTCAAGATTTCGTATGTGAGTGGATCCGGGTCTTCCCGATTGGGGTCCGTCCCGCCTTCATACTCGAAGGCCGGCTTCGACCGCTCCTTGATCGGCGCCGGTCGGCACGATGAAGTGCCGAGTGATTTGTTCCCCACGAAGATTCCTCTTCTTCATCGCGGGATCTTCGCGAGCGGATCGTTGGCCTCATCCCAATCTTGGGCTACCGGCACGGTGCTCCAAGATGGCTTAGGGACAGGAGGAAGACCAACAAAGGCGGGCGGCCGGGTTCGAGATTATTGATGTAGAACCAGCCCGCGTGCCGGCCTTTGTTGGAAGTTTTCAAGGGGAGAGAAAAGTAATCTTTGCGGAGAGATCCGCGAAGTTGGAAGCTGCCCGCCAACGACGCAAGGTTGGTCCTTGTTCGGATGGGGTTTCGGGTAGAACATACGACGGAATAGATTGAAATGAGGAAGAATGCCGAGAAAAGCTTCACACACATGAATAAAGAGGGCTATGTGAAGCATCGAGTTGGGGTTCGGATGGTAGATGTGAAGACCATAGTAGTCCAAGAGCCCCGAAAGAATTCGGAGGTGGGAAGGCTGAACCCACAATAGAAAAAGGAAGTAAAGACAACCAGCTCACCGGTGTTTGGGGTCGGGAAGTCCTCCCCGCCGGGCGCCATCCCACAAGTTCCTTCGGCGGAAGCACGCCGTGCTTCACCATCTCCTTGAGGGTGTATTCCCTCACATCCGAGGTGGCCCATTGGTCGAACGGAATCCTTTTCTCGTCCGCCATGAGAATGGGTTGATGGGAAGTGGATCCGGTGAGAAAGTTGGATCTTTGGCGACGGAATGTGGGAGAGTTGGTTGTGGAGGCTAGTTGTTGCGAGAGATCGAGCTCTTAGATGGACGGATTTGGGAGCGCGCGAGTCTAGGGTTCTCCGCGGTGAGGTGTTGAACGAGCACGTGAGAAGGGAATCGTTTGGAAGGCAAAGAGACGGGGACGACCTCGCGTCTTTATAAGAAAGATTTGAGGGTTGCGCTAGGTTTTCGGTGAGTGGGCCGAGCCCATAGGAAAATCTACGGCCCGGCTAAGGTGTGGTCCGATACGTGTCCTTAGGGACTTAAGCGGATGAGCTTAAGCAGATTTGCCACGGCAATATGCGCGTGTCCAAGTGCCTAATACCTTTAAAGATCCTTCCATGCCGCGGTTTGCCGACTTCATGAGAAGGCGGCACGATGCAATTTGGAAGGTGACCAACACGAGTTTTTATAGCTACCTTGGCGAACAAGGGCTGTTTGGTTTTTCGGCATCTGGTCGGGTAATCTTACCGATCTTTGTTTATTTTCCACTTTGGTGAAGATCTTTATAAGATTGAGACCAGTCTTATGGCAAAAGCTATTTAATAACTTGGTCATATTTTTCATATGATTGAAAAAACTTGTTTTCCCATGAGGGATGAATGAAATATTTATTCCGGGATTACTCGGGCAAATCCACTCGGTTGAGCAAGAGTTTACCGAGTGCTTTTTACCCATGAGGGATGATTGAATTATTTGTTCCGAGATGACTCGAGCAAATTCACTCGGTTGAGTATAAACTTGCTGGTAATGAGATTTCATTGATTGCTTTAGCATGAGTGGGCATCTGCATGAGAATGATTTTTATAGTTCTTGACTATATGCTTAGCCAATTTTTGACTAACCACATAGTCGGGGCTACACCTAATTAGGTGCATCGGGAGATGCACCTAGATATCTATTTTTTGAGAAATTTTTATATATATTTTTCCAGCCCTTCACAGTCTTTGGAGCCACTCGGGAAGATTCGGGCAGAGATGATGGAATCATTCGGCGCCAAAAGCACTCGGTCAAAGAGATTTTTGGTTGAGTGCTGTTTTGGTCTGAAGCTGAGTTATCTCGTCGCGAAAAGGACTCGGGGCTCTTGTGGAGATTGTGGCAATCGGGTATCTACGGCAAGCTTATCCATTGGAGGTAGGGATAGATTGCGTCGCCATATCTCGTAAGCCGAACTTGACTTAGGTGTTACGGTTGCCGATAGAGATAAGGCAATCGGCCTATAGTCACGGTTTGGTAAGATTGAGGAAACCGACTTAGAATAAGATAGGGTTTCCGACTTGTAAACCCTTCCTCCCAAGACTATATAAGGGGGTAAGGGGCGTCCCTTGAGGGATATCTTAGACTTGATCAGATTCTAGATCAAGAGATTCCGAGAGGATATTAGCTTTTAGCCTTCATCTTTAGGTCATGAGATCAATAAAGACACTCGGCGGATCGAATCCACCGAAACAGGAGTAGGGTATTACCTCACGAGAGGGCTGAACTGTCTAAATCTTCTTCTTCTTCTAACCCATTGTGCTTGGCGATCTTTGCTGCGACCCCAGAAAATATATTGCGAAACCAAGTTTCGCGAGAGTATCCGAGAAAAACGGTCATCATGTGATGATGATGCGAGAAGGCTAAGCGCAAACCACTGTCAAGAAGCTTTGCACAAAGAGGAAGTTAACTCCCGATGAGATCGCGAGTGCCTCTAATGCAAAGAAGGGCAAGAAGGGGTCGGCGGCATCGGATGCCGTTTGCTTCTATTGCAAGGAGACATGCCATTGGAAGAGGAACGCAAGAAGTACATGGAGGATCTCAAAAAGAAGCAAAGTACGACTTCGCCGGTATTAATGTTATAGACATTAATCTTGCTACTTCACCCTACTGACTCTTGGGTATTTGATACCGGATCGGTAGCTCATATTTGCAAATCGTTGCGGGGAATGAGAAGAAGTAGAGGATTGAGAAGGGCGAGGTGAAACTGCGCGTCGGCAATGGAGCAAGCGTTGCTACGGTTGCTTGTCGGCACGATACCACTTCATCTACCTTCGGATTAGTTTTGGAATTGAATAATTGTCATTGTGTTCCAACACTATGTCAAAACGTTATTTCCGCTTCATGTTTGCAAGCGGAAGGATATGATTTTAGATCAATGGACAATGGTTGTTCAATATATCTCGAGAGATATGTTCTATTTTCATGCTCCATTGGTGAATGGATTATACGTTTTGAATCTTGAAGCGTCTCCCATCTATAACATTAATACGAAAGGCAACTCTCTAATGATATAAACCCCACGTTTATCGGCATTGTCGCTTAGGCCATATAAATAAGAAACGCATGGAGAAGCTCCATAAGGATGGATTGCTTCACTCTTTTGATTTTGAATCATTTGAGACATGTGAGTCTTGTTTACTTGGTAAGATGACAAAGGCACCTTTCACGGGCACAGTGAGAGAACAAGTGACTTGTTGGCACTCGTACATGCGATGTATGTAGACCAATGAGCTCAACGGCCGAGGTGGTTATCGGTACTTCATTACCTTTACCGATGACTTTAGTAGATATGACTATATCTACTTAATGAGGCATAAGTCCGAATCGTTTGAAAAGTTCAAAGAATTCCAGAATGAAGTACGAATCATTTAGGGAAAACAATCAAGTTTCTACGATCGGATCGTGGAGGGAATACTTGAGCCAAGAGTTTGGTAATCATCGAAAGATTGTGGAATTGTTCCACGGTTGACTCCGCCGGAACTCCACAATGGAACGGAGTGTCCGAACGGAGAAATCGCACCTTGTTGGACATGGTGCGGTCGATGATGAGCCAAAGTGATCTTCCGTTATCCTTACGGGGATATGCTCTTGAAACATGCGCTCACACTAAATAGAGTTCCATCTAAGTCGGTTGAAAAGACACCATATGAGATATGGACGGGCAACCCCTAGTTTGTCTTTTCTCAAAATTTGGGGATATGAGGCTTATGTAAAACGTTTACAATCGACAAGCTCACACCCAAATCGACAAGTGCTTCTTTGTGGGATATCCTAAGGAAACTAAGGGATATTACTTTTATAATCGGGAACAAGGCAAAGTGTTTGTCGCCGACATGGTGTCTTCTTGGAGAAAGAGTTTCTTTCAAGAAGGGTTAGTGGGAGCAGGGTGCATCTTGAAGAAGTTCAAGAAACACCGAAAACGTTTCGGCGACCACGGAACCACAACGGGAGGAACAAAGTGTTGCGCCACCGGTTGTAGATACACCACCCCACGAAAGTGAAAGATCACGTCGTGCGCGACAGTACAGTACGGAACAACGTGATATATTGTTGTTGGACAACGATGAACCTAAGACCTATGAGGAAGCGATGGTGGGACCCGATTCCAACAAGTGGCTTGGAGCCATGAAATCCGAAATAGAATCCATGTACGACAATCAAGTTTGGAACTTGGTTGATCCACCGATGGTGTCAAAACCATTGAGTGTAAATGAGTTTTTAAGAAAAGGCCGATATGGATGGAAATGTTCACATCTATAAGGCGCGATTGGTGGCGAAAGGTTTTAAACAGATTCAAGGAGTTGATTATGATGAAACCTTCTCGCCCGTCGTAATGCTTAAATCTATTCGATTATCCTAGCGATTGCTTGCATATTTCGATTATGAGATATGGCGAGATGGATGTCAAAACGGCTTTCCTAAATGGAAACCTAAGCGAGGATGTATACATGATACAACCTCGGGGTTTTGTCGATCCAGAATCACTGGAAAGATATGCAAGCTACAAAAATCCATTTATGGATTGAAGCAAGCATCTCGGAGTTGGAATATTCGTTTTGATGAAGTAATCAAAGGGTTTGGTTTCATCAAAAACGAAGAAGAGGCTGTGTTTACAAAAAGGTCGGTGGGAGCGCAATTGTATTTCTAATCTTATATGTGAATGACATATTGTTGATTGGAAATGATATCCCTATGCTAGAATCCGTCAAGTCTTCATTGAAAAATAGTTTTTCCATGAAAGACTTAGGGAGAAGCAACATACATATTAGGCATTCGGATCTATAGAGATAGATCCAAGAGGCTAATTGGATTAAGACAAAGTACATACATTGACAAGGTGTTGAAAAGGTTCAACATGCATGATTCCAAGAAAGGTTTCTTGCCCATGTCACATGGCATTAATCTTAGCAAGAATCGGTGTCCTCGGACACATGATGAGCGGAATAAGATGGGTATGGTTCCATATGCTTCGGCAATTGGATCCATCATGTATGCCATGCTTTGTACACGCCCGAGATGTCTCGTACGCTTTGAGTGCTACGAGCGAGATACCAGTCGAGATCCCGGTGAATGTCACTGATTTGCAGTAAAGAATATCCTTAAGTACTTGAGAAGAACTAAGGATATGTTCCTAGTCTATGGAGGTGAAGAAGAGCTCGTTGTAAGTGGTTACACCGATGCTAGCTTCCAAACGAGACAAGGATGATTATAGATCGCAATGGGTTCGTGTTACGCCGAACGGAGCGCGATCACTGGAAGAGTTCCATGCGGGATCGTTGCGATTCTACAACGGAGGCCGAGTACATTCTTTCGGAAGGCGCAAAGGAGGCTGTTTGGATCAAGAAATTCGTTTCGAGCTTGGTGTGATGACTAGTACGACGGTCCAATGTCTCTCTATTGTGACAATAGTGGAGCCATTGCGCAAGCCAAGGAGCCGAGGTCACATCGAAGTCCAAACACATACTTCGGCGATATCATCTCATCCGCGAGATTGTGGACAGAGGTGATGTCAAGATATGCAAAGTGCACACGGATCTCAACATAGCCGATCCGTGACAAAACCTCTCCTCGGTGAAGCATGAGGCGCACACAAGAGCAATGGGTATTAGATACTTACATGATTGACTCTAGTGCAAGTGGGAGATTGTTAGTGATATGCCCTAGAGGCAACATGGAGATGTTGAATATCACGTCAATGTTTATGTATTTATGAATAAAGTGTTATTCGGTTCCATGAAATAGACATCTTGTATTGATCAATAAGTATGTGACTTATTTATGAGACTCTTTATGTATGAATCTATTTCTAAACGATCCCACGATCATATGTCATATTGTTGGAACAAATATGATTCTAAGATCGGCATGTTTATTGATTGATGATCATGTCTCATAGATCATGGGTATGAAGATACCAAATCAATAAACATGGACATATGTGTTGGAGAACACATTGTTGGATAGACCCACCATGAGACACTACGGGAATTAATGTGCCATTAGTTGGTCTCGGGTATTGTTAGTACAAAGTCCTTAGACTGAGATCACCATGGATTCCAACATGTGTAGTAGCCTTCTTTGGGACTACCAAACGCTATTTAAATAGCTGGGTAGTTATAAAGGTAGTTTTCGGGTTTGCTATGAAACATGGAGTGGGATGTGAGTGATCAAGATGGAATTTGCCCCTCCTTTGGAGAGATATCTCTGGGCCCCTCGAGGTAATGGATTATGGAAATGAATTGCCATGCTAAGTTGATTGAGGAGTCAATCAACGGACGGATAATCCAATACGGTTCGAGTGAATGGTTAAGCTATTGAAGGGATGGCACACATCTTGCCTATAGCTTAAGCGGTATCGTGAGGCAAAGGGATTTGTGTACACATTACGGGTTGAGCCGATGTTATTCTTGTATACTATGGTGTCAATATGTGCTGCTAGGCGCCGCTATTGACAGGTCGGCTGAGTTGGACTCGAGCCGACGGTCGGCTAAGTTAGACTATAGCCGAAACCGAGTATACCCGAACCTACGGGGTCGCACGCTTAAGGGGATAAGAACGGGCATTCGAGTTGGACTCGGATACGGCTCGATCGGATAGGGATCCGATCGGATAGAGTCCTATGGGCTTACGACGTGTGGGCGGCCAACTCTATGAGATACGGATGAGATCCGATTCAAAATAGAGTCCTAATCGGCCACTAGTCCCAGTCGGCCAACTCTATATAAAGGAGGGAGGGGTGGAGAGCTGCGGCATGTCAATTGCATCGCGTGCAACAGAAGTCGTCGAGATCAATCTCCACGGAAACCCTCCCCACTTTCGAGCCAAACCCTAGCCTTGCATCGCGTGCTAGCACACGGGTGTACGGCGTTTTGTCCCCGGACGTGTGGATACCTATAGAGGCGCTGCTACGTTGCGCGCTGTTGGTCGGCTTCGGATCGGCTGCAATCGGAGCGATCGACTGTGGTGAAATCGGCTGCGGTCGGGCGCATCGGAGCGAGGCGTGAGAACGCGGCCGGACGACTCGAATCGGGCGATTGGCGAATCGGTGTCTCGGGAATCGGCTACACTGTTCCGGATCGGATTGCCACGATTGGCTATTCCTGCACTCTACTCCAATCGGTAACGATCTATCGGCCCTTACTTGCAAGTGTTCCTGGTTTGTGCGGTAAAAAGTTTTTGTTTTCAGCTAGCGTAGCCTCCGCGTAACCCTTCACTGAGGGCCACTTTGGCCAATATCGGCAATCGGCTGGAGGCCTCATTGGATGCGCTGGTGGTCGACTGCGGCTCGATACGCGCACGGTTCGAGAGATATCCAAGACCGGCCTGCCGGACACCGTAGGCGAAGCCATCGTTCCGGCGACCTTCATGGAAGCCTACCGGCTAAAATATGAGCGAGCTCGGCGGCGAGTCATTGATCGCCGTGAGAGTCGGGCGCGGTCGGCTGCCATCCAATCGACCAAAGAAGCCATTGAGGCCCGGAAGGCCGCCTTCGACCGCCAGAAACGAGCGGCGGCCAAGCTCGAGCAACTCCGTGCCGCCGGGATCAGGCGGTGGGCGACCTCGTTCGGATTACAAACAAAATCGACGTCCATGAGGAGTATATGGATGATCTGCTGGCCAGGGTTGAAGCCGAGCGTCAAAGCATCAGGGCGGCCGTTGCGCATTTGCGGGGCTTGGTGCAGAGCGCTCGATCAGTGGCGGGGTCCGAGGCCGACGACCTTAGGGCAATCGGCGAGGTCGACCAAGTTAGACAGACAGCTCTGTCGGCCATAGCCGATTTCCTGAAGAAATGAGTGTAAAATGTCCGACCTTGTGAGATCGGCTTGTGTTTCTGCAACATACTTGTGTTTTTGCGATGTAATCGGATAGCCCGTATTATTCGTGCTTGTAGATACAATCGGCTATGTTTGTATGTAGGATTGCCCCTTGGCTGTGCGCGGCGTCTTGACTTGTTTACTTAAAAATTACTCTGAAGTGACACCCCGACCTTCAACGTTTATCTTTTGGTCATTCGACTCGCTAGCTATCGGCCGGCAATACCCGATTACGTCGCCGACCTGTCTTCGTAGGCCGACCCCCTCGAATCTGTACTCCGGGAACCCGTGAGTCCTGGGCGATAGGTATCCAGACTTGCGAAGTCGCTGGTTTTTCAACGATTCCCGACGCTTATAATGATGATCTCTTTGACTCTCGGGTTGGCAGCGACCTTTCATTCTAAGAACCATATCTTTTCTTTCTATAAATGGGTCCCCCTGGCTCTTCCGAATAACTCACGGCCGAAGGCGATGAACCCTCAGTAGTACAACACCTAGTCTTCTAAGTCTTGCAAGGCTTCTCATGGCGTCTTCGAGCTCGTCGGTGAACCGGTGGTTTCTCAACTCATCTACTCTCACCGTTTTCTTCCTTCGAATACTCGGGAACGGATTTCCTTGCAGCCGCCTCACTGCTTTGGGTGATCACGGAAATTATGGAGATGCCGTGCAGTGTCGGTCGCCGGGACCGAGCAGTGGCGCACTGGCGCCGGGGAGTTGGAGGCTCGTCACCGGCGGCCGGCCTCCTTTCCATCTTGGCGGCATTCTGCTGCCCATATAGCGTCCTCGACGCTCGCGCGCCTTGACCGGCTGGAGGGTAGGCAAGCTCAACTTGCCAACGAGCTATTGACCACGACCACCGACATAAGGGTCACTCGGTTGGAGCACTTGATCTGGATGCTCTAGAGATGGAGGCTGCGGAGCCATCGAACGAGCCACAGCGGCCATTAGGGAGTACCTGGCCAACATGTAATCAAAGACGGCTTCGCGCCGATTCTGAATAAAGCTTGTTTTAATGTTCCTGGTTCCACCTGACTTGGGGTTGTTTCAACTTCCCTGGCTTGATTAGTCAAAATCGGCGTGATTTTTGATCTTTTTGACTGTTTATTGTCTGACTGTCTCGCGCATGTGTATGCCCCTCAGTTTTGTTGATAGCTTGGATGTCGACAAAATTTGTGAGTCCGACGCGTTCATTCATTCTGATCTCTGCCAGGGGTCCTGAGCCGATCATGGGGCGTGGGAGGGTGTATGCGAATGCCTAAAGACGATGCCTTGTAAGGCATCGGCTGTCGTGGGTCGGCCTATTGTGACGATAATCGACTCACGCATTGATCCACACGCTCGGGTAGTATTTCTTTAGATATTTTCCGTTGAGGGCCCTTTCGAATTGTAACGTCCCACCATTCCCGGGCGGGCCTGCCTACATCTGGAAGCTCTCTAGGATCTTAGACTGCCCTCACAGACCAACACCAGTCTTTTCTGCGCACTTTGTCCTCACTCATGCGCACCCGGGAAGAACTTCCCGGTCGGTCACCCATCCCCAAATTGCCCCAGGCCAAGCATGCTTAACCTCAGAGTTCTTTGGTTCTTTGGAGATGAGCTTCCGGAAAAGAAGTTGCAACTTGTTGGTATGAGTATTCTATTAATCCTATTAAGCCCTGGGCCAGGATGTTACATCCACACCCCCTTAGAAGACCCGATGTCCTCGTCGGTCAACCCCAGGCCAGGAACCTCCCCTCTTGGCCATGTCCGTGCGTCCAGTGCCGGCGCATGTACCATGCCGTGTCCTCTTAGGGCCCACGCGCCATGCGCACCATGCCCGCGCAACTGACCCGCCACGAGCCCCATGAAACCGTGAGGGTCGGCTCTGATACCACTTGATGGCGAGCAAGAAAAGTTCATTCCAAGGATGACATCTAGATCTTTGGATTCCAGAAGGATGAGATTGGCTAAAAAAGGAATCCCTTGGATTTCTATGGACACGATGGATGAACTGTGAGTGGCATTTGACCACCGGGGTAGTAATTAGCATAGCATTGCTAAGGCTTTCTACTCTCAAGTTATGTTGCGCCACAAATTTTCTTGATATAAATGAGTGTGTTGCTCCAGAATCAAATAAAACTGATGCACAAACAGAATTAACCAGAAACGTACCAATGATAACTTCCGGAGTGCCCGCACATCCTCTGCGTGACGTGGTTCACACGTCCCCGATCATGTTGTTCTTGTCACCATTGTTGCGGATCGGTGCCGGCCTTGCGGGTGCTTCGGCTTCGGGCATTTGTTAGCAAAATGCCTCGGTTCATGGCGGTTGAAGCATAGGAGGACTTTTCCATCACGGTCTTTGTTGGTTGGCACTCTTGGTGCTGCTTTGTTGGAGTAGGACGAGGTGCACGGTTTATCGCCTGGTTCTCTTGTTGCAATGAAGACCTGTTGACAAATTGCATAGAGGAAGTGGGCGGAGCGTGAGTTGGAGGAAGATCCACCGTGATGAGGAGTGGTATAACGGAGCTTCGACTTGGCCCCTGTTGTGCCTTGAAGTTTGCCATGCGACGCTTGAGACTATCGAGTTCTTTGTTCTTGGCTTCCTGGCCGATAGACTTGTCTACCAAACGGAAATCGACATAGTCACCGGAGATCAAGCTGTCAGACGGCTCGGGGTTGAGTCTGAGAGAAACTTTTCTGCTTATCTTCATCTTCGCGTACTTCCTCGGGGCATATCGACAAGACGGTTGAATTCTTGCAAATATTACATTCGAGTGGTTGCCTTGCTTTAGATCCGGAACTCTCGCTTCTTCAAAGCCATAATACCGTGGCACATGAGACTTTCTAAATGCGGCGTTGAAGCGACCCCAAGTGATAGGTGTTCTACGGGTTGAGTGGCTTGGGCTGGTCCCACCATTCGAAGCGGGTCCTTGGAGTTGGTGGGGCGAAGGCAACTTTTTCAGCATCGGTGCCTGGATTAGGTCAAGTTTCTTGTTGATGGTGTGCAGCCAATCTATAGCATCTACGGGGTTGGAGGTGCTAGAGAAAGTGGGTGGGCGAATACGTAGGAATTCGTGAGCTTGGACGGGGAGGGGAGGTGGTGGAGCGTTAGCGGCATTCAGTTTTGGATATGATGGAGAAGAGCAGCCATCATATTGGTTTGTTGAGCTAGTATCGGGTGAGAATGGGATTGTCATGAGGTGGGGGTGGTGGAGGGGCGGTGGTGCGTTCTCATGATCACGTGCATTGCCTTACGCCTTGTGCTCTCATGCGCGACCTCCTCGTGTTCACCATCGACCGAACCAAGCAAGAGAAGGATAAGGAGACGAAAAGAAAAACAAGAGCCAAACTATTAACCCAACTTTTTAGATTTTTATTATACGATGTTGGTGAGATAACTCAAGTTTTAATAGGGCGAAGCTTATACCACAACGGGCCGGTATAGGCTGCGCCCACTCACACCAAAGAGCCATAAGACAAACGAGGAAAAACACATGCGCCACGAAGCTATTCGTCTGCTGCTGGGAGGAGTGCTACCACCGGTGGAGGCGTCGCTGCGAGGGGCCTTGAGTCGAGAACCTTGCCTTCGCCGGGGCCCTACGAAGCGAGTGACGGCTGGTGGTGCTCTTGCGGATGGTGATCTTCGAGCTGCGGCGGACACGGCGACGCTTGGGAGAGGCGTCCGGCCGTTGGCGAGCTTGAGCGACGCATTTCCTCCTCCAAGGCGTCGAGCTCCTTCTTGAGACTCGGGTTTTCCTGGCGCGGACTCGGGATCCGCGAGTTGTTCTCCACCAACCCGTGCTTCACGAGCCTATGGAAGTCGATGCGAGCGGTGTCATAGGCCTCCACCATCCCAGCAAGGTGACGAACGGTGGTGTCGTCCTCCAAACGGGTCCCCCGAGGCGGCGTAGTCGCTCGGGTCCATGCGACGAGGGTGGTAGCGGTACGGAGTGTTGTAGCTCGTAGTTGTACGTCATCCCGGCATGCCGATGAGGAGAAGCGCCGTGCTCGGCAAGCCTCCACGAATGTGTCTCCTTCGGCGAGGCGATCGGTGAGGAGCAATTGGGGTGGCTGGAAAGGAGGGTAGCCGTGACCTCCCATTCGCACTGGGGAGCGTCGTCGTTCTGGTAGCGGGAAGCTTCACTCCGTGTACTCCACCTCATTGGTGTAGCCGAGATGAAGGCAAAGGTGACGCAGCTCCGAGCGAAACCATCTGCCCATATCCGAGACGGGTCAAGGGGAGGGCCATCTACAAAATTTTTGAAAATGAAAGGTCGGTAAGAAATTTTTAATAGAGTAAGCGGTAAAGATAGAATACAAGTTTTCGTAAATAGAGACGAAATTTTTTTAAAAAAATTCTAGGGGTTGTCTCGCTCGTCCTAGGGTCAAAGGAGGCTCTGATACCAACTGTAACGTCCCACCCTTCTCGGGCTGGGCCCGCCTACATCTGGAAGCTCTTTAGGATCTTAGACTGCCCTCACAGACCAACACCAGTCTTTTCTGTGCACTTTGTCATCCTAGGGTCAAAGGAGGCTCGATACCAAGCGTAACGTCCCACCCTTCCGGTGGGCCCGCCTACATCTGGAAGCTCTTTAGGATCTTAGGCGCCCTCACGGACCAACACCGAGTCTTTTCGCGCACTTTGTCCTCACTCATGCGCACCGGGAAGAACTTCCCGGTCGGTCACCCATCCCCAAATTGCCCCGGGCCAAGCACACTTAATCTCGAGTTCTTTGGAGATGAGCTTTCGGAAAAGAATTTGCAACTTGTTGGTATGAGTATTCTATTAATCCTATTAAGCCGGGCCGGGATGTTACATCCACACCCCCTTAGAAGACCCGCGTCCTCGTCGGTCAACCCTGAGCCAGGAACCTCCCTCTTGGCCATGTCCGTGCGTCCGGTGCCGGCGCATGTACCATGCCGTGTCCTCTCGGGGCCCACGCGCCATGCGCACCATGCCCGCGCAAGCGACCCGCCACGAGCCCCATGAAACCGTGAGGGTCGGCTCGATACCACTTGTAACGTCCCACCCTTCCGGAGTGGGCCCGCCTACATCTGGAAGCTCTTTAGGATCTTAGGCGCCCTCACGAGACCAACACCAGTCTTTTCTGCGCACTTTGTCCTCACTCATGCGCACCCGGGAAGAACTTTCCGGTCGGTCACCCATCCCCAAATTGCCCCAGGCCAAGCACACTTAACCTCAGAGTTCTTTGGAGATGAGCTTCCGGAAAAGAATTTACAACTTGTTGGTATGAGTATTCTATTAATCCTATTAAGCCCTGGGCCAGGATGTTACACGAATATCTCCCCATCCAGCCCTTTTAGCATGTAAGCTCCTTTGGAGACGCATTTGTGAATCTTGAAAGGCCCCTCCCAATTTGGTGACCATTTGCCGAATTTGTTATCTCTGGATCCGATTGGGAGTATAAGTTTCCAAACGAGTTCGCCTTCCTCAAATGATTTAGGGACGACCTTTTTATTGTAATGTCTAGCTACTCGTTCCTTATCTTTTGTTACTTTTTCTAAAGCTCTCATTCTGGATAAAGCGAGATCCTCCGACTCGTCTATCATGAGGTTATAATAGTCGTCGGCGTGAGTTGGTCTTGTAGCTGAATGCGCCTTGAGCCGATGACATTTTCCCATGGAAGTACTTGCTTCGTGTCCATAGACCGGTTGTATGGGGGACTTGGATGGACCCGTGACATGCCATCCGATACGCCCATAATGATTCGGTCAATCGGGTGTGCCATTGCTTAGGATGCTCGGATATCTTTCTTTTGATCAGCTTGATCAAGCTTTTGTTTGAAGCTTCGACGACCGTTGGCTTGCGCGTAATACGGCGAAGAGTTAAGTAGCTTGATCCCCATGCTGTCGGCAAACTGGATGAACTCGTCCGAAACAAAGATGGATCCACGGTCGGTCATTATCGTTTGCGGAATGCCGAATCGATAGATGATGTGTTCTTTGACGAACTCGATTGTGTCTTTAGAATCCACTTTTCTGAGGGGGATCGCTTCCACCCATTTTGTGAAATAATCTGTGGCCACTAGGATAAATTTGAGCCCCTTGCTTGAAGGTGGGTTGATCGGCCGATCATATCAATGCCCCATCCCCGAAGGGCCACGGCTTAATGATTGGGTTCATGGCGGCCGGAGCTCGTTGTACGTGCCGAACTTTTGGCGATCTTGGCATCCTTTATAGTATTTAAAACAATCTTCTAGCATTGTCGGCGAAATACCGGCTCGGCGAAGTATCCATTTCATTTTGTGTGCCGATTGATGCGTGCCGCAGATTCCTTCGTGTACTTCCCCAATGGCCACTGTGGCTTGATCGGCGCCCAAACACTTGAGTAGTACGCCATCGATTGTCCGATAGTATAAGTCTTCATCGAGCAATACGTACCGTAGTGCCTTGTATCGTAGTTTCCTTGTGGCCGGCGAGAAGGGTCTTTGAGATAATTGTAGACGTCGAATCTCCAATCGTCGGTTGTGATGGTGGCGACGCCTATGTCGATGTCTCTCGGCATCGGCGGTAGCTGATGCTCCTTGAGCCAAATCATTGGCCTCCGTGTTTTGCTCCCTAGGAATATGCTTCAAAGTGACTAGCCGAAAGCCGTCCATTAACTCCCGGCAACGTCGGTGATAGATCATCGGTGCGTCGTTTTTGCACTCATATTCTCCGATAATTGGCGATGACGAGCAACGAGTCTCCCATTATCTCGACCGCGTCGGCTTCCATCTCCTTAAGCGAGTTAGCCCTTTGAGAACGGCTTCATACTCGGCTTGGTTATTTGTAGCGTGGAGGTCGATGGCGAAAGCGAACTCAAAGCTTGCCCCCGGGCGAGATAAGAACTAAGCCGATGCCACAGCCGTTGGTGCACACCGAGCCATCGAAAGTCAAAGTCCAAGGCATGATTTCCACGGAGCCAATCGAATTGTTTCTATGCTCCACAATGAGATCGGCTATAGCCTGTCCTTTTCTTGCTCTTGGAGCCGATACCTCGAGATCGAACTCCGTCAGCGCGAAGATCCACTTTCTGATCCTTCCTTTGAGCACTGGAGCCGACAACATGTACTTGACTACATCGGCTTTGCAAGTTACGGTGCATTCATTGGACAGTAGATAGTGCCTTAACTTTGTACATGAGAAGTAGAGGCACAGACATAACTTCTCGACGGGTGAATACCGGTCTCGCATCTAGCGGCCGCCGGCTGAGATAGAAAATGGCCCTTTCTTTGCCATCGACTTCTTGGATCAAAACGAGCCGATTGACTTGTCGTCGGCGGACAGTACAGCTTGAATGGCATTCCTTTTTGTGGGGGCATTAGAACTGGAGGGGAGCTTAGATAATCTTTTATGTCGTCTAACGCCTTCTGTTGCTCTGCCCCCCATGTGAATGTCTAATCGGCCTTAAGCCGAAGCAATGGTGTGAACGGCTCCATTTTTTTCGAGAGGTTAGCTATGAACCGTCGATGAAGTTTATCTTTCCGATTAATGACTGGAGTTGTCTTTTATCCTTAGGAGGTTGAATTGTCTTAATGGCATTAATGCTCCGTGGCGTGACTTCAATTCCTTTTTCATGAACGAGGAACCCTAAGAACTGCCCGGTCGACACGCTGAACGCACATTTAAGCAGATTCATCTTCAATCCATATTTTCTCGTCCGCTCGAGCACTTGCCTCGAGATCTGCAATGTGGCTTTTGTCTCTCTTGACTTGACGACAACGTTGTCAATGTATATCTCTACTAGTGCGCCGATCATGTCATGAAAGATGTAGTTCATCGCTCTTTGATATGTTGCCCCGGCGTTCTTTAAGCCGAACGTCATCACCACCCACTCGTAGAGGCCGATCGCACCGGGCATCGAAAAGCTGTCTTGTGGATATCCTCCTCGGTCATGAATATCTGGTTGTATCCCACGTTGCCGTCCATGAAGGCGATGATTTTGTGGCCGAGGCGGCGTCGACAAGCGGGTTGGCTATTGGCATTGGGTATTCGTCTTTTGGGGTCGCCTTGTTTAGGTCTCGAAGTCGATGCATACCAGAAGTTTGCCGTTCTTTTCAATACGGGACGATATTAGAGACCCATTCGGCATATCGGCAAGGCCGAATGAATCTGCGTCGTATAGCCGAGTGATTTCGGCTTTAATTGCGTCGTACATGTCGGCCTTGAACCTCCTGGGAGGTTGTTTGAATGGCCGATATCCTGCCTTGATTGACAGCTGATGGACCACTATCGATCGGCTAAGACCGGGCATCTCGAAGTATTCCCAAGCGAAACAATCTTTATATTCTTTTAGTAATTCAATAAGTTGGGATCTACAAAGAGGAGATAAATTTTTGCTAATGTACGTCGGCCTTGGCTTATCACGAGCCGATGTCGATTTCTTCTAACTCGTTGGCCGACGTGAAGCCTTGTCCTAACTTGCCATCGTCTTCGTCTGTGGTGGCTATGCCGAGCACGCTGGAGCCCTCCACCATGTCTTGTTCAAAGCAGCAGCTGCGGCTCGTCGCTTTCGATGGGCTGTATTGTTGAATTGGACACGTTTAGAAAATTGGCTTGCCAGATTTTCCTAGATAAACATTCGATGCCTTCAATTTCCCAAAGTGGCAAATCGGCACTGACGATACTAAGCGGCTGTCGGCTGGTACGATCTCGATCTTGTCGCCGTCCCACTTGGATGAGACTACGGTGCATTGTAGAAGGGATGCAACGTTAGCGTGGATCCAGTCCCTTCCGAGCAGCGAGTGTAAGACCCCTTCCCGTCGATGACAAAAAATGTTGTGGGCATAGTTTTGTTGCCGATGGTCAGTTCGACGTGGAGAATGCCTTTGGTCTCCGATGGGTTGCCGCCGAAGTCCTTGAGTACCATGTTGGTTTTATTAGGTCTTCGGCCCCTTTTCCAAGTTTTACGAAAGTTGCGTAAGGCATGAGGTTATTGCCGCTCCCCATCGACCAGCATTTTGGAGATCGGCTTGCCGTTAACGAATCCTTTAATGTATAACGGTTTCAGATGCCGATTTTCGGTCCCTTCGGGCTTGTCGAAGATGGCCTGGTATGGCGAGATTGTTAGTTTTGTCGGGTCATCTTCGATAACACCTGCGTCGGCTTCGGGGGCGCTAAACTCGGCCGGCAATACGAAGACCATGTTAACCGATGCGATAGCTTTACTTTTCCCTTTTGCTGCCCTTCTGGCTCGGTTGGCTTGACTTTCCTCGGCTTGTTCTTCGATGGCCATAGCGTTCTCTGGCAGGTACCCACCGTCTCTTGATCTTGCCCAGCCGACGGCGTTGTTCGTATATCATTTGTCTCACCTCGTCTTCTCTTCCTTCGCGCTTGAGTAGAATTCTCCTCTTACGGGTTTTCGTAAATAGATCGGACGGGCACCATTGTGGGTTGGCCGATTCCTCATCGTCGGCTTCTTCGTCATCACGATTGTCTCCATCCTGGTTCTCGTCGATGAAGAAGTCCGATGGATCGGACCGAGCCGATCGTGGACAGTCGCCGTCTTCGGTTCGGTTGGACGGCTCGGGGATGAACCGGATGGGCTTGCGGACGACAAACTCCGCGTTCGTCATCGTTATGGTGATCGTTACATCTTGGGCAATCTTCCGGTGTTGGTAGTCTCATGCCGGATTTCTAGCAATGCCTGAAGAAGCCGCAATGCCAATGTGGATCATCATGGCTCGCCATGTTCCGTCGGCTCGGACTCTTGGGTCGTCTTTGGCGAGGTGCTTCGTCGTAAATTTCTTCACGCCGAGGCCGATATTGATGATGGTATCGGCTTCGTTCGTGGATCGGCTGTCGGCCAGCCGATCTGATGACTGGGCGCACCATGTTAATTTGTGCAGTGTGGTATCTAGTCTGGTCCTCTCCTGTTTCGGCCTCGATCAACGTATGCGGCTAAGCCGTGCGCCATTACGTTCGTCGATCAGCTCGCCCGGGGCCGGCATGGGCTGTGTTGACCGGAAACGGATTGCCGTCTACTTTCATGGACCAACTCGAGTCAGCAAATTTTAACTTCCCGGCCTCGATGGCCATGGATTTGCCGCTGAAGACTTTGCAATCGTTCGTGGCGTGAGATGTGGAGTTGTGCCACTTGCAGTACTTCTTCTTTTTCAATTCTTCGGCCAACGGGATCACATGATTTTCGGGCAACCTGAATCTGTTTCTCCTTGAGCAGTAAATCAAAGATCTTGTCGGCTTTAGTGATGTCAAAATCGTATTTTTCTTCTTTAGCTGTCTTGACGGCCAGCGCGCAGATGATGGCCTTCTTGTTCTTAGCCCATTTTTGCCGCCACTTCCGTTTCATCGTTGTCGGACCCGTAATCCGAATCGACGATGACTTGCGTTATGGTTTTGACGGCCTTCCTGGTTTCTTGGAAACGTTGTTCATGGGCTGTCACCTTCTGCGCCAGGTGGGCTAGACTATCGAAGTCTGCGCGAGAGAATCGTTCCACGATCGGCGCGATCAAACCATGGAAGGCTAAATCGGTCAGCTGGGCGTCGATAGCACCAGTGTAGCATCGGTTTCTCATTTCTCCGAAGAGTTGAATGTAGTCTGGACCGATTCATTGTGTTTACACGCTTGGTGAGGTCCGACAACTTCATTTCATGGTTCTTGGAATAAAAATATGTGAAGCGCTTCTCAAGATCGGCCAACTCGAATTGAGTTGTAAGGCAACGAGGAGAACCAAGTGAAGGCCGATCTGAAAGAGAAAGGGAAATAGCCGAACTCTCAAGGGGTCGATGGCGATGCTTCACGCACTTGTGCCAAGAATCGGTGACATGCTCATAGGTAGAGATGTTGTCTTGTCGTGAGAATTTGGAGAAGTCCGGGATCTTGTATCGGTTGGGCAGCGGGACCCTTTCGAAATGTTACGGATAGGGGTACCGATACATATTCCACGAATCTTTTGGTTTGAGGCCGAACCGATCCCGCATAACGTCGCGATTAGTTTGGCCCGGCCCTATTATCTTCTTGTATCGGCTCGTATGGGTCATACGGCATGTGTGCTTGCCGATACATCGTGGAGGTGTCGAGTTCGGTAATGGTGATCTGACGGCCCCCTTGGTGCGGTAGCGTTGATCGGCGGGCGGCCGAGGTTCTGTTGTGGCGTTGGCGGGTGCAGGAACAGCGTCGGCCCCAGACATTCTGCAATCCACAGGGATCAATCGGCTCGGCGCCGAATATTATGGAACATGTTGTCGAGTTGACCTTGAGGCAACGGGCGTCGTCGGTTTAAAATAGTGACCGCTGGTCTTACGGCCGTCTCGCTTGGACTCAAGTGGCCGACTCCTCCTCGTGGGTTGAGTTGCGCTATTAGTGGAAGCGGGCGATCTTGGGTGACTAGTGTCCACGTAACCGGAAGCGGCCATCCGCGAAATATGTGGGGCCCGTTGCAGCTGCTTGGCCACCTTGGCATCAACCACGTGAGAAATCATATTATTAAGGGTGTTGACCAGGATGCTTTGCTCTGGTTGACGGTAGCGTGATGGACAGCGAGTCGATCCGATCTTGCAAAGAGTACACGGTTGAATCATCCTGCACTTGAGTCGGCTCTTCCACTTTCTGTTTGCCTTTCGCATCACTTGATGAGGATGCCTTGATATCGTTGAGGTTGAACTTGTACTTTTGGTGCATAGTCCGGACCTCGTTTGGGTGAAAGATTGAAGATAATTATTCAGGTTCCTCCACCATTTTCTTATACTCGGCTTGCTGTTCGGTAGATAGTTGATCCATCTTTACAGTACGACATTGTCTGCGTGATGCCGGGGATCTTGGAATCGACCATCTTGCCGACGACGAGTCTATTCGTCAGAGTCGAGCCGACAAAAACAGTCCCACCGGGCGTGCCAAGAAGCGTGTTGACAAAAAATCTCTCTCACGCGCTGGCCTGGGAGATCTGCTTGACTCCAGTGCAGGTCCTTCTCAGCTGCCTACAACGTGTAGAGCGTGCCGATTGATTTGATACGCAATCAACAAGAAAGAAAACGAGGAAGTGTTCGTTAAGCGTTAGGTCAAGTCCCCACGAGACCGGCCAAGGAAATCCATGGATGTATATATGTTATTCTAGACCATATTTGAGCCAAGCGACCAGAACGTATCGGCCAAGCCGAGACGATCATCAGTCGTCTGATCCAAATATAACGAAGAATAATAAATATACAGATCAACAGACTAGCCGATGCTGGGAAACTAGCATCAAATCGGCTGGTATTCCATTGAATCTCGTGTAGACATAATATTCCTAGATCAAAGATGTAAGCAAGCACAATCTAGGCATAAAAGATAGCCCTAATACAAATCTAATAACAATCACGTTAAAAGAAACACATTAGGGTGAATAAAGTCGGCTGAAACCCCAACGCTATCTCCAGATAATGTAAATCCAAAAGAATAGATCACTGATGGTTCTAAAGACGACTCAATAGTTCAATCTTGATGCAACATTAAGTATCAAAAGAAACATCCAATCTATTACTTCCGACCTACGCTCCGTGAGATGGTAGATACTACATACGAACCAACCAACCCTTAGACATAGCCTTGTTGACCACATACTTTCGACAAGATGAATCAACTACAAGATATATCTAAGCATCGAATTGGTTCATATGCACTATATGATATATGTCACAGTAAAACTATTGAATCTAATGTATCATTGCAATGGAAGCATTAGAAACAAGTAATCTCACTACTAACGACAAACATGTACCTGAGTTTGGGGATCGAGACGATGCAGCCCAAAGCCAAACAGGGTGTTCGTCCAAAAGGAAAAAGATGGCGATGCGCCGAAGATTAGATTGATTGAATCGTTCTGATACAGAGGGTCTCGGGTCCTATTTATACCCAAGATACAAATATTTGTAACAGAGAGATAATCCAATACGGTTCGAGTGAATGGTTAAGCTATTGAAGGGATGGCACACATCTTGCCTATAGCTTAACTGGTATCGTGAGGCAAAGGGATTTGTGTACACATTACAGGTTCAGAGCTGATATTATTCTTGTATACTATGGTGTCAATATGTGCGCTAGGCGCCTTTGATGGGTCGGCTGAGTTGGACTCGAGCCGACGATCGGCTAAGTTAGACTATAGCCGAACCGAGTATACTGAACCTACTGGGTCGCACGCTTAAGGGGATAGAATAGATATTCGAGTTGGACTCGGATACGGCTCGATCGGATAGGGATCCGATCGGATAGAGTCCTATGGGCTTACGACGTATGGGCGGCCAACTCTATGAGATACGGATGAGATCCGATTCAAAATAGAGTCCTAATCGGCCACTAGTCTCAGTCGGCCAACTCTATATAAAGGAGGGAGGGGTGGAGAGCTACGATATGTCAATTGCATCGTGTGCAACAGAAGTCGTCGAGATCAATCTCCACGGAAACCCTCCCACTTTCGAGCCAAACCATAGCCTTGCATCGCGTGCTAGCACACGGGTGTACGGCGTTCTATCCCCGGACGTGTGGATACCGGTAGAGGCGCTGCTACGTTGCGCGTTGTTGATCGGCTTCGGATCGGCTGCAATCGGAGCGATCGGCTGTGGTGGAATCGGCTGCGGTCGGGCGCATCGGAGCGAGGCGTGAGAACGCGGCCGAACGACTCGAATCGGCTGATTGGTGAATCGGCTGTCTCCAGGAATCGGCTACACTGTTCCGGATCGGATTGCCCTGATTGGCTATTCCGGCACTCTACTCCAATCGGTAACGATCTATCGGCCCTTACTTGCAAGTGTTCCTGGTGGGCGCGGTAAAAGTTTTTGTTTTCGGCTAGCGTAGCCTCCGCGTAACCCTTCAACACTGGCCTGAGAGATTTGCTTAGCTCTAGTGAATGTCCAAGTTGGTCGCCTTTGGTGATTTGAAGGGCGTGCCAGTTGGTTTGATCCTATAACCAACAAAAAACAAAGAATAGGTGATTAAGTTAATATTAGATCCTACTCGATCGGCTAATGATATTCATAATATATAATCGCTATCCAAAAGAACGTTTAGACCAAGTGACTGGGATAGATCGGTAGTATACCGAGACAGTATAAATCACTTATGTCTAAAAGCACACTATGATAATGATTATATACATTTATAGCCTAGCCGATGTTGTAGATCTAATATAAATCGGCTATTACTCTGATATATTTTATACGAAGATATTAACCTGAGCTAAATACATTAAATCAGGATCAATTGGTTGTTAATATCACTTAACATATTGATATCGGACTTAGCATATTTAAATAGATTAAGATCTTAATATAAAAGGCGGCTTTAACACATCTAACAGTAATAATACATAAAATATGGCTAAAACGAGCAAGACCAGCTGAAACCCCAGTGCTATCTCTAATAATAATCATTGAGGCAAATAGATCAATATGATTCTAAGAGCGACTTAATAGATCAGAATGATGCAACATTAAGTATAAAAAGAAGCACGAGATCTACATAGGCTAATGAGAATTCCTCGAGATGGTGGATACACCATATAATCTAAATCAACCTTCAGATCTAGCTCTATTGACTGCTATCTTCGGGAAGACGTTAGCCGATTGGGAGATAGATCTAAACATTGATCTAAATTATATGTCTGTTAACAGCTAAATTTGGTAACCGAATCCCTAAGTCCTAGCAAGGATGAAACAGAATTGGATCGGCTGGTTTGACGGAGAAACAGAGGCCGCATCGGCTGAGAAGCAATCGGCTGTGAAGCCAGTCGGCTAAGGTTGAATCGGACAAGAACAGCCGATAGCTGATTCTAAGTTCAGAGAAGATAAAACCGTTTCCGATGAAAATGCTTGGAGATAAAGTAAAGGATTCGGTTATCAGTTTGCGCGTTAAAAGATAATGCCATCTATGGATAGAGTCCTGTAATGACAATTGTATCTATAAATTAGGAATTTGTTTAAACTATTTATTGTAATGCGGCATGGGTACTTCCCGGGATATCGTCATATTTTAAATGGTAGTTTAGATAGAGTCCAGGGTCTGTACAGATAATGTTATCTTGGGTATAAATAGGACCCGAGACCTTCTGTAAAGGATATTCATCACAATCAATTAAACAACTCTCGGCGCATCGCCAAACCTTTTCTTCAGACGAGCAACTGATTTGGCTCTGGGCTGCATCGTTTCGATCCCCAAATCCAGGTAAATGCTTGTCATTAGTGGTATGTTCTACTGATTCTAATGCTTCCATCGTAATGACACATTAGATTCAGGGGTTTATACTGCACTATTTACCATATATCACATATAAACTGGAGCAATATTTAGATCTATCCTGCCATCGGCAAGTTCTATCGAGAACCCGCAGCCGATAGGGTTAGATCTAAAGGTTGAACTAGTTTATATGCGGTATCCACCGTCTCGAGAGGTATAAATCAGCTACAATAGATCAGGTTGTTCTTTTTATACTTAATGCTGCATCAACATTGAACTATTAGGTCGTTTTTAGAACCTCCAATGATCTGTTTAGTTAGATTTATATGTTCAGAGACAGTGTCGGGGTTTCAGCCGGCCTTACCTGCCCTGATATATTTTTAGTATACTTATTATTAGATTTATGTTAGGACCTCCTCTTATATTAAGATCCCATTCTTATCAAACATCATGAGCCGAAATCGGCCCGCTAGCAGCAGCCGACAGCCGATTTCCTAGGCTAAGCATATCTGGTTCAAGAATGATATCTTTTCATAAGAATCACCGGAGTACTAGCCGATCCATAGTTAGCTTTCCAGTATCGGCTAGGTTATCAATACATATATTTATTATCCTTTACCGTATTTGGGTTAAGCGGCTGATGCTGTCTCGGTATAGCCGATCCATTCCAGTCATTTGGCTTAAATATATTTTAGGATAGCATATATATGTTCATGGATTCCCTCAGCCGATCCAGTGGGGATCTAACCTAACACTTAATGCATATATCTTGTTTTTCTTGTTGGTTAGCAGATCAAACCAACTGGCACGCCTTGAACAGCATAGGTAGCCAAGAAGGACCTGCACTGGAGCAAAGCAGATCTCCCAGGCCAGCGCATGAGAGAAATTTCTCATCAACAATGTCGCATATGAAATATTAAGCAATTTGTAGCATCAAGATCAGAGTGTCATGATGATGGAAGCACTAACCCCGATAACACAAACCGCTTATGACAAAAGGTTACCTGTTTGGAGATCGAAACCCGATGCAGCCCAAGAACGAGGCAAGAACATGTCGAAAAGTAAAAACAGAAAGGGTGGTGATGCGCCGAAGTTGTATTGAGTTGATGTGATTGTCTATTACAATAAACCCTCGGGTCTTATTTATACCCAGTTACAACAACGTCCGTGTAGATCACGGTTTCTATCTTATCTACTATTTATAGTATGACAATATCCCAGGACGGAATCGCATGCCGCGTTACAAAACAAAGTTGTACAAAATATCCTATTCTACAGATACAATTGCCGTTATATGACTTTATCCGTAGATGGCAACGTCTTTGAAGCACTTTGGAAACTGAATCCAATAATTATCTCTTATCTTTCCTTCCGGGATTGGTTCCACCTTCTGCTCCCGATCGGAATCGGCTGTCGGCTGTCGACTATCCCGGTTCGACTCGGACTCAGCCGATTGGCTCCGTAGCCGATTCGGACTTAGCCGACGCGGCCTCTGTTTCCAAGGATCGCACGTTTCCTATGATTCCGCTTCAATCTCTACTTCAAATCATGGATTTGTTCATCAAATTTGGTCGTTAACAGGAAGAAGAAAGGGGATTTCCTCCACAGCACACTTCGTGGCGTTTCCTTCAAGTTCAACCATTTTCAGGCACTAGGGAACACGTTTGCGAGAGGGTTTAGCCAATGACTCACCGTGAAAGGCTGTCGACGAGCGGGTGCTTTGCGGCGGTCGGCACAGAGCGCGTCAAAGACCCGGCGTGGCGTGGTCGTGTTCCCGCCTGTTGGCTGCACCATAGGTGATGATCCCGGTGGCCTTAGAGAGGGGATTGAGTAGGGAGTAGAGAACACACATCAAATAGGAGCGAAGTTCACCGGGTGTCAATGGCGACAAGGGCCTTGCTTGTCGGTGGCGGAGTTCCTTCGGCTGTTCACGATGATTTCGAGGTGAGCGGTCTTGGTTCTTCCGGGGAATGGGACAAGAGTGAGAGAAAGAGGGCGCTTGTCGGCCGGTCGGGCTTTAATATGGTCGTTGGCAAGGAAGGGGAGGAAGAGGCACTCGCTGTTGCAGCCGACGCGTGCGCTCGTGCGTGGCGAGCGGGTTCTGGTGTGTGGGTCCGTGGAGAGAACAAGGTGCGACTGACAAAGGGGTCCCACCATGCGCCTTGGCCCACATGGCAGTGTAAAGAGTGAGAGGGATGAAGGGAGGCTAGATTTTTCTTAGTCTGAGATCAGTGGTGTCTTTACTACTTTGGCCTCCATTTAAAAACATGTCCAGGCCGAATTTGGGGTGGTACCCAATGGGAAAGTTGTAAATCAAAGATTGAACTAAAATATGGTCAAGTTTCACAGCCTGTAGGTCCCTGGTTGAATTTTGGCATAAGGTTGAAAACGGCTCCAGAGTTCTGTCACATTTCCAGCACTTACAATTTTTGTGTGACTCTTTTGGTCTAGATTTTTGGTTTAGTAAAATAATTCAAACTCCACATTGTGCTTCTAAGTTTTGCAAAGGATTTATACAAAATTTTCTCAGATTCTTGGATGGTTTAAAACATTTTTCTCCACCCCATTTTGTTGAGACTTAAAATGGTTATGCTTCTAATATGCATATGCACAATTGTTTTTCCAAAATGCACGACAATCCATTCCAAATATTTTCTAGGAAAAACTTTTAATTCTCTTTTACATCATTTTGCCATTTCCAAAGTCTACCTCATATTTCAAAATTGTGGTATGTGACACTCCTCCCCCGAGTTTGTGTGTTGAGGGATGACGTAAGTATGCAGCCATCCGCACAATGGCACAACGGACGGTCACACCATGGTGGAATCCAACCGGCGGAGGGATGGCTTCGCCAGTTGAGATGTTCAGAAAATGGATTCTGCATTCTACCAAGATGTATAGGAAACTGAAAGAAGATATGAAGAGCTCATATTTGGGTGGTGTAATATATAGTGGAGCAAGCTGAGGGACAACTCAACCTAAGAGGAGTTAATTCATTCAATGGATGTGACAACATGTCTGTGTGACAGCACAAAAAGATTCATTTACTCTTAGAAACCAGTGCCAAAAGCTGAGTGCGACAACATGAACACGCCGAAATATGATAGCGACATAAAGGACACGTCGCTCACGCGGCGAAAGCTGATAGCGACCTAACGGAAAGGACTCTCACGCGCCGAAAGCTTTTCGTCGTTTGGTTGAGTAGATGTTGCGCAGGCCGAGAACCATACGAACGAGCAGATCACGCGCGAGTATGAATGGCGTAAAAGATGGTCATGACATGTAACCAACACGCTTAAAACATATAACAGAATATGAAATCAGTGAATATATACAAAAAGTAGCACGAAGATACTAGTGTCGAGGCCTCTTACCCCTCTCCTTCCTACCATGCGCCCTAACGTGCCCCTGGGAGTACATGAGCTGGTCTGGGGGTATGGCGCGTCCTGCCCACACATCAGGTGTGGGCGTCACCAGTGGCTGGTCCTGACTCTACGGTGAAGGTGCTCCGCCAAGCTGTGAGGCTTCGATGATGTCCTGCTCTCGGTCCTCCAGATCGTCGAAGTCATCGCCACAACCTGACCCACCTGCATGCGACGAAGAGGCGCCTACACGAAAAATCCCCGCCAAATACCCTGGTGGAGATGTACAATGTTACACAATAGTTATGAGAACTAGTACAAAACTAGTAAGTACTACATCGACGCATGCTCACCCAGAGGGTCTCGCAGCTGCAAGAACGGACGAGGAATTGATGAACCGCTCGGTCCAGCAAAGGCCCCTGAGGGCAGCGTAGGACCTACGTGGCATGCAATTTGTGAGAACGTGCACAAGGTTTGTACAACAAACCATATGATACGAAACTAACCTATGGACGTGTTGACGCCAAATCCATACCGCCGCTGGCATGCCAAAAGATGTGTTGACGTCAGATCACATGCTGGCCTGAGAGATTTGCTTAGCTCCAGTGCATGTCGTAAAATTATTGAAATGCGGGCGTGCCAGTCAGTTTGATCCTACCACTGACAAGATAGACAAAACAATAGAACATAAAGCATATCGGGTGATAGGCCGATAATAGAAACAACCGATCTATTGACAGCCGATCGGCTGATAAGCCGATTGTGGAGATTATGGCAATCGGGTATCTACAATGGCAAGCTTATCCGACTGGAGGTAGGGATAGATTGCGTCTGCCATATCTGCAAACCAAACATGACTTGGGTGTTACGTTGCCGGTTGAGATAAGGCAACGGCCTATAGTCACGGTTTGGTAAGATTGAGGAAACCGACTTAGAGTAAGATAGGGTTTCCGATCTGTAAGCCCGCCTCCCAAGACTATATAAGGGGGGTAGGGGGCGTCCCTTGAGGGATATCAGATAATTTCGATAGGAGATCAGCTTTTAGCTTTGAGCCTTAGATCACGAGATCAATAAAGACACTCGGCGGATCGAATCCACCAAAACAGGAGTAGGGTATTACCTCACGAGAGGGCCTGAATGTGTCTAAATCTTCTTTTCCTTCTAACCCATTGTGCTTGGCGATCTTGACTGCGACCCCAGAAATTACATTGCCGAAACCAAGTTTCAACAGTTGGCGCGCCAGGTAGGGGTCCGTGCGTCGAGACTTCTTCAACAATCTCCTTCAGGATTCGGCGACTTCGCCGCCAACAACTTCGACGGCTTCTCCTTCGACTCGGATTCGAACCAGTTGGAAGGAAAGACCCACTCGGCACCGTTCGGGCTCCCCAATAGCGCCGAGATTTTCGACGACATCCTCAAGATCAAGATGCAATCCGCTCGCTCCAACGAAGGACTTCACTCGGCGCCGTTCGGATTGCCGAACACCGCCGAAATCTGCACCAATCTTCTCG
This sequence comes from Oryza australiensis, assembly GCA_019925245.2. Lineage (NCBI taxonomy): Eukaryota > Viridiplantae > Streptophyta > Magnoliopsida > Poales > Poaceae > Oryza > Oryza australiensis. The sequence goes on from JAIFGZ020000117.1 coordinate 652,689, forward strand.
TCTCCCCAACGGAGATGATCTACTCGGAAGAAGACCTCTCGGTACCGTTTGGGTTACCAAACACCGCCGAGATCTACGGCAAACTCCTCTCCCCCGAGTCGAGGTCGACCCACTCGGAGGAGCCCGCTTCCCCATGGTCTGACTCGGACTAGAACGATCCAGACCCGGGCTACCCAGGGCTAAGGGAGGTCGCCGTCATCCTCCCGTCATTCGGCTCATACTCATCGTCGGAGCTCAACGAATACCTCAGCTCCGCCGGCTTTGACGACCTCTATGGCATCCCCTCAGATGAAGCTAACGACTCCGACTGCCACAAAGACTACGGGCCGAAGTGCTTCGATGTCCTCATGGCTGAGCCGGACGAGTCCAACTCAGCCATGGCCCGTAGGCTTGTTGAGGAAGAGCGAACCAAGATCGAGCAAGAGCGCAAGATGGCTGAAGAGGAGAAGAAACGCAGGGAAGAGGCTGACAAGAGAAAGCAAGATCTACGCGCAGCCGGACGATCCGCTCAGGAGGCCATCCTTCGAACGCGGGTCCGCAACGCCAACATCTTCCAGACGCCATAGCAGAACGCTGTTGCCGCACTCACACTCTTGGACACCGTCATGGAGACGGCACCCGCCAACGTGACTCCAATACTTGACAAGATCAAGACCATCGTCGCAGCCACAGCCAACGGCCATCCCACCACCTCGGCACGAAGGCCGACTGAGTCCGTGGCTGAAACGCCCGACAAAAACCGACTCCCGCCTCTAAAGTCAGGAGACTATAAGAGGCCCGAGCCAGACCGATCGACGACAAGGCTAGGAGGCCCACGCCGCGAGTCCACACAGATGTACCGGGAGCAAACGGCCGACTCCGCAACAAACGACACGGACGTCCACCGTCCATCACCGCGTCCGCCGCAACAACGGCTCCGGCTACCCAACCAGCCAGCAGAAGACCCCGCCGAGTGATCTGCGGGAAGTCCTCGATCGCCGCTACCAGGAGCGAGACCGACGCACCCGGGAAGATCGGAGCGGATCACCCGATAGCGGCGACGACGGAGTGCCGGCTTTCACTCAGGAGCTTCGTCGAGTGCACTGGCCGAATGATTTTAAGCCAACAGGAATAGAGAAATACGACGGCAAGATCGATCCCGAGTCGTGGCTTACCGTGTATACTCTCGCCATCCGTGCAGCAGGCGGTGACAACAAGGCTATGGCCAATTATCTGCCAGTGGCCCTCGCTAACTCGGCCAGGAACTGGCTCACGAGCCTGCCAAGAGGCTCAATTGGCTCGTGGAGCGAGCTGAGGGACCACTTCATCACCAACTTCTAGGGTCCCTTAGAGAGGCCCGACACACACTTCGATCTATACAACGTCATCCAGAAGCCGGACGAGCCTCTGAAGGACTACATCCGCCGTTTCTCCGAGAAGCGCAACAAGATACCCAACATCACCGATGACATCATCATCGCCGCCTTCCAGAAGGGAGTCCGTGATGAACTGTTAATCGGGAAGTTCGGGCACAAGCCACCAAAGACGGTGAAACAAATGTTCGAGACGGCGAGCTCCTACGCCAAATCTAACGACACCATCAAGGCAGCCCGTCAAGACCGGCCCGACAGGAGGGAAGACAAGCAGGCGGGAGGAAGCCAGAATCCTAAGAAGGATAACGGCAACAACAACAACCAGGGCCAAAAAGACCGCAAGCGCCGATCCGAGGATCTAGTGGCCGCAACCTCCAACACTCAACGCCGTCCCCGAGTCGCCGCCTACGACGCCATCATGAACGCTCAATGCACTCATCATCCCAATCACAAGCACGCGGCTAAGGACTGCTTCATCTACAAACAGTTCGCCGAGCAGTAGGCGGCGCAGCTCAACAAGAAGCCGACTGATGAGGCTGGTCCATCGGGTGCCAAGAAAAACAACGCGGCTGAGAATGCCGAACCTTTCCAAGACCCTGTGGGAGAGCTCAATCACATCTTCGGAGGGCCGCTAGCCTATGAATCCAAGAGGAAATTGAAGCTAACTAACCGAGAGGTCAACGCGGCTCAACCCGAAGTCCCTCAGTACCTGCGATGGTCAGAAGTGGCCATCACTTTTGACCGCTCGGATCACCCTGACCGAGTGGTTCACCCGGGGCGCTATCCACTCGTCCTGGATCCCATGGTCCGCAACATCAGGCTCAAGCGCGTCCTCATCGATGGAGGCAGCGCCCTCAATATTCTGTTCGCCAAGACCATGGATGAGATGCGATTCCGAGGGCCGAATGCGAAAGCTCAGCCCCTTCCACGGAGTCATCCGGGGCTATCGTCTACACCACTCGGGCACATCGCCCTCCCGGTCACCTTCAGGGCTCGAGAGAACTTCCGAATGGAGAACGTCACTTTCGAGGTGGCCGACTTCGAGACAGCATACCATGCCATCATTGGAAGGCCTGCGCTTGCCAAATTTATGGCGATCCCACATTACACATACCACTTTGCATGAAGATCTTGCGGGTCCCAACGGCGTCATCACTCTTCGCGGCGATGTGAAGCAAGCCTTCACTGCGACAAGGAGAGCTGCGACATGGCCCAATCTCGCGAGAGATTGCATGGCCGGCAAGAAGTCCGATTGGCTGCATCGACTTCGGCGAGAGGGCGAAGTCCCCGCGAAGAAGATAGCCAAATCGGGATCCGGCGATGCCAAGACCAAGAAGATCTCCCTTGATCCATCGGATCCCTCAAAAACTGCTGTAATCGACGCTGAACTAGATCCCAAATAGGAAAGCGTGCTCGTCACCTTCCTCCAAAATAGTAAATATGTTTTTGCTTGGAAACCATCTGATATGCCTGGAATTCCTAGGGAGGTGATCGAGCACTCTTTGCACATCAAAGATGATGCCAAACCGATAAAACAACGATTACGCAGATTCGCGCAGGACCAAAAAGACGCTATCAAGGAAGAGCTCACAAAACTCTTGGCTGCTGACTTCATCAAAGAAGTCCTACATCCCGACTGGTTAGCCAACCCAGTCCTGGTCCACAAGAAGACGGGGCAATGGTGCATGTGCGTTGACTATACCGACCTCAACAAAGCCTGTCCCAAAGATCCATTCGGGCTGCCTCGCATCGACCAAGTCGTAGACTCAACAGCCAGCTGCCAACTCCTGAGCTCCTTGGATTGTTACTCGGGCTATCACCAGATCAGTTTGAAAGAATCCGACTGCCTGAAGACATCGTTCATCATGCCGTTTGGGGCCTACTGCTACATCACCATGCCTTTCGGCCTGAAGAACGTCGGCGCCACATACCAACGCATGATCCAAAGATGTTTCCAGACGCAGATCGGCAAGAATGTAGAAGCTTATGTCGACGACGTTGTCATCAAGACCAAGCGAAAGAAGACCGATCGCGACCTAGAAGAAACCTTTGCAAACATCAGGGCCTTGAGAATGAAGTTGAACCCGGAGAAGTGCACTTTCGGCGTCCCATCGGGCAACCGCTCGGCTTCATGGTGTCACATCGCAGCATTGAAGCCAATCCGAGAGAAGATCAACGCTATCCTGAGCATGAAGCCCCCGAGTAACCAGAAGGATGTCCAGAAGCTCACTGGCTGCATGGCGGCGCTAAGCCGCTTCATCTCTCGACTCGGCGAACGAGGCATGCCCTTCTTCAGATTGTTAAAGAAAACAGACGACTTCCAGTGGACCGCGGAAGCCGACAAGGCCTTAGAAGATTTCAAAGAGTTCCTTACAACGCCGCTGTCCTGGCCTCGCCTCGGCCCAGGGAACCTCTGGCTGCTGACGTTTCAGCCACTCACCAAGTGGTTAGTACGGTCCTCGTGGTCGCGCGAAGAAGAAGGACGGGCTCGAGAAGATTCAGAGGCCGATCTACTTTGTTAGCGAAGTATTGGCAGGAGCCAAAACTCGCTACCCTCAGGTACAAAAACTGCTTTATGGTGTGCTGATAACCGCGAGGAAATTGGCACACTATTTTCAGGGTCACTCGGTCACCGTCGTTACCTCCTTTCCACTCAGCGATGTCATCCACAACCGGGAGGTAACTGGGCGCATCGCTAAATTGGCTCTAGAGGCGATGCCACTTGGACTTGACTTTCAAGGCGGGACGTCCATAAAGTCACAAGCCCTGGCGGATTTCTGGCCGAGTGGTGAGCAACAAGAGAATGTACCTCGGGAAGACCTCCAACACTGGACCATGCACTTCGACGGATCCAAGAGGATCACCGGCTTGGGAGCAGGAGTTGTGCTGACCTCCCCGACTGGGGAAAGGCTAAGATACGTACTTCACCTCCACTTCTCCGCCTCACACAACGTTGCCGAGTACGAAGCCCTGCTACATGGACTGCGCCTCGCAGTTTCACTCGGGATACATCGGCTCATCGTGAAAGGCGACTCCCAGCTGGTCGTCAACCAAGTAATGAAGGACTGGTCCTGTCTAAACGACACCATGGAGGCCTACCGACAAGAGGTCCGCAAACTTGAAGACAAGTTTGACGGGCTCGAACTATCACACGTCTTGAGACACAACAACGAAGCAGCTGATGAGTTGGCACAGTTCGGGTCCAAGCGTGAAGCAGCCCCAACAGATGTCTTTGTCGAGCACCTTTATGAGCCAACCATCACGGCAAAGACAACTTCCAACGAACAAGCTACAGACGAAGTCGCCATGACTGAGGCCGATTGGAGGACACCTCTCATCAAATTCTTAACACAGCAAGAGCTGCCGGAAGACCGGGATGAGGCAGAGCGTGTCCGACGTCGTTGCCAAGCTTATGTCATGGTTGACTCCGAATTATACAAGAGAAGCCCCTCCGAAATCCTAATGAGATGCATTACACCCGAGGAAGGGAGACAGTTGCTCCAAGACATCCACTCGGGCATATGCGGAAGCCACGCGGCAGCACGCACTCTGGTGGGCAAAGCTCTTACAGACAGGGTTTCTTATGGCTTACCGCGGTCTCCGACGCGGACAAAGTCGTACGAATCTGTGAAGGTTGCCAATTTTTCGCCCGACAAAACCATGTCCCAGCCCAGGAGCTACAGACAATCCCACTATCACGGTCGTTCGCGGTATGGGGCTTGGACATGGTCGGCCCTTTCAAGAAAGCTCCGGGAGGATTTACACACCTCTTCGTCGCAATCGACAAGTTCTCCAAGTGGATTGAAGCCAAGCCGGTCACCACAATTACTGCTGACAAGGCACGGGATTTCTTCCTCAACATCGTGCACCGCTTCGGCGTCCCAAACAGAATCATAACCGACAATGGGACTCAATTCACGGGAGGCATCTTCAAAGAATTCTGCGAAGACTTCAGAATCAAGATTTGCTATGCGTCGGTTGCCCATCCCAAAAGCAATGGACAAGTCGAACGGGCCAACGGCATGGTCCTTCAAGGCATCAAGGCCCGCGTGTTCGATCGTCTAAACCCTTACGCAGGCAAGTGGGTCCAAGAGCTTCCCTCGGTCCTATGGTCTCTGCGGACCACACCCAGTTGGGCTACCGGCCAAACTCCCTTCTTTTTGGTCTACGGTGCAGAAGCCATGTTGCCAAACGAGATGGAGTATGAATCCCTCCGAGTCCGCAGCTTCAACGATGAACACTACGACCCCGACCGAGTGGATGACCTCACCTGACTGGAAGAGGCCCGAGAGGCAGCCCTCATCCAGTCGGCCAAATATCTTCAAGGGCTCAGACGATACCACAGTCGCAACGTTCGAGCACGAGCTTTCATCGTTGGCGACTTGGTTCTACGCAAGATTCAAACCACCAAAGACCGTCACAAGTTATCCCCCTTATGGGAAGGACCATACATAATCGCTGAGGTGACTCGGCCCGGTGCATACCGACTAAAGCATGAAGACGGATCTATGGTGGAGAACTCCTGGAACATCGAGCATCTTCGACGATTTTATGCTTAATTTGACTAAAGTTTCATGTTTTCCTTGATCGCCAACCTCAAGCAAGATGACTTCTTGAGTAAGCGATGGGTCTACATATGTCAATAAAGCATAAGTTTTCCTCATCAACTTTTGTGCATGATTTGGTTTATCATTGTTTAATGTTCCTCGATTCGAGTTCAGTGTTTAAGGACTGAGAGTTTTCTAATGGCCTAATCGAGCCTAGGCTCGGTGACAGTCGGACGAAAATTACTTAAGAAATTTCACACAAAAACTCGGATCAAGGCATTAACATAAATAAACTAAATATATCACAAGCCTGCATCAGAGCATCACGATCATACGACATTTACAAGATAATGTTCATAAGACAAATCAAATCCGAAAGTTATTCACTACGTCGACAGAAATCTTCTTCGCTGACTCCTGCGCTTCACTCAGCATGTCTAAGGCCTGCTCATCTGAGGTCCCGTCAGCGAAGCCCTCTCCCACCGAGTTGATATCCACTCGGGGGTAGAGAGACTTGGTTTGTGCAAGAGCCAGACCAGCCCCCATGTTGGCGGCCTCGGTGATGTTCGCCAAATATTGGTCAGGGGCCCTCCGCAGCTTGTCAAAGATTTCCAGTGGCTCTAGCGAACTGGCCCCGACCCCCTGATGAAATAGGGACAGCAAGATCGGCGTTGCTGCGTTGGCAACCTCCTCCCGGACTTCTCCGGCTCGTTTGACCCGCCCGAGCAAGACGTCGTATTGAGCTCGGGTCTTGACTTTGTATGCCAAAAGAATCGATCACGCAGAGCACTCGGAAATAAAGCAAGCACAAAGAATGTTACTTCGAAAAGCTTACCTTCAAACTCGGCCTCCAATTCGGCCTTGCCGAGGCGACCGCCTCACTGGACTGGAGCGAGTGGACCTCCGACAATTTTCTGCAAGCAAAGAAGGTTATCGATGTAACGGGATCAACATGAGAATCATAAAGAAACTCGAAGAGATGAGCTTACTTCCGACTGATCCCCGGAGGTCGAGGTTCTCCTCCCGGAGTTCCGCTATCTCCCTCCTTAGGGCTGCCTCCCTCGACGCGGCCTCCTCCCGAGTGGTCTTTAGCTTCAGCTGGATATCCTCCAAAGAGTTTAAGTGCGGGACCAGCTTCTCCAGCGCCTCCGACTTGGCCATGGAGCGGCAATACTCCTTCTGCACGCAAGATCCAAGGATTGACCAACTGAAGAAAAATGATGATAAAAGACAAAGAGAAGATCTAGGCTTACGTTGAGTAGCCGAGTCGCTTCGTTTAAGCTGTTGACAAGGGCATCCCTTTCTTCGCTCTCGGCTTGCTTGTCCAAGATGATGCCCTGCCTCTGGCCTTCCGAGTCTCGCCACTCGATCTTGATCGGGGACCCGGTTTCGAAGGCGTAACTGGGAATTTCCTCACGTGTGGTGGCGAGATAGGAAGAACAAATGAAGACACGAAAGATTCAAACTAGAGAGTAAAGATAAGATTTTGATTCAAGACTTACCGGCTTCAGCGGCTGTACTCTTGGGTGGAGCAGCGGCCGGGTGGCCTCCTTTTTCGGCTTTTCGTCGGTGATCCTCGATCGAAGGCGCCGAGCCGCGGCACTGTGGTTTTCCGCTGCCGCCGATTGGCTTCCAGTCGGGACGTCCGCGGGCGGTCGGGGCTCCTTCCTCGGGACATCCTTCTTGGGAGGCGAGGTTTTACGCCGAGCACTCTCTCTCGGGAGCAGGCCGAGGGTCTTGGCTCCGCGAGGCTTGGATGCCTCAGGAGCAGCAGCTGGAGTAGGCCCCTCACCCTTCCCGGTAGGATCTATGTCCTGGGGCCTCCTGCAATAACAAATGCAGTAAGACTGAAGACCAAGAAAGTTTTCAACGAAAAAAGTTCGAACTTCAGTCATGAAGCGTACCTGGACGACCGGCGGATCTTCGGCGCCGCCTTCGGTGATGGCTTTGGAGGGCGTCTCGGCGTAGGAGCTGGGACGTCATCCTCCAAGTCGTCGATAACGAGCCTCCTCTTGCTCGCCCGCTTGTTGGTGTCCTCACTCGGGGCCGCCCGCTTCCCGACTGGATCGCTTTGAATTTTTATCCTGCCAGTCGGCTTCTTGGCAGGGCAAAGCGGCACGTCATCATGAGGCACCTTATACGGTTTTGAGACAACAGAAACATTTTCCTGCAAGAGAAATTCTCACAATACTAAGAGGCATGACATCAAGGTTGCAAGACAATACGAAGAAGTCAGTCGGCTTACCGGAGGAGGAGGCCGGTGGATGCTGAAGGGAAGAACTGGCAGTATGAGGGCGCGCTCGACTTTCCAATCGAGAAGATCTTGTACATCCGGATCTTTAGGATTTCGTAACTGAGTGGATCTTGATCTTCCCGATTGGGGTCCTTCCCGCCTTCTTATTCGAAGGCTGGCTTCGACCGCTCTTTGATTGGAGCCAGTCGGCACCTGATGAAGTGCCGAGTGATCTGCTCGCCACGAAGACCTTTTTGCTTCATCGCCAAGATCTTCGCCAGCAGGTTGTTGGCTTCATCCCAATCGTGAGTCACTGGAACAGTGTTCCAAGTTTGCCTGGGTACAGGGGGAAGGCCGACGAAGGCTGGCAGGCTGGGTTCGAGATTGCTGATATAGAACCAGCCCGCATGCCATCTCTTGTTGGAGGATTTCAAGGGAAGAGAGAAATACTCCTTGCGGAGAGATCCGCGGAGTTGGAAACCCGCCCCACCAACGACGCATGGGTGGTCCTTATTCGGATGTGGTTTAAGGTAAAACATGCGGCGAAAGAGTTGGAAATGGGGGAGGATGCCAAGGAAGGCTTCGCATACATGAATAAAGAGAGCGATGTGAAGCATGGAGTTGGGGTTCAGATGGTAGAGTTGAAGCCCGTAATAATCCAAAAGCCCCTGGAAGAACTCGGAGGTAGGGAGGCTGAACCCGCAATAGAAGAAAGAGGTAAAGACAACGAGCTCACCGGTGTTTGGGGTTGGGAATTCCTCACCCGCCGCCGGGCGCCAGCCCACGATCTCCTTGGGGGGAAGCACGCCGTGCTTCACCATCTCCTTGAGGGTAGATTCCCTCACATCCGATGTGGCCCATTGGTCAAAGGGGATTCTCTTTTTCTTCGCCATGAGTGTGGTTTGGATGGGAAGTGGATCTGGTCGGAAAGGATGGAGATTTGAGCAAGGAATCTTGGGAGATTGGCTGCGGAAGCTGGTTTGTGGCAAGAAGCGAGCTCCTGGGTGGATGGATTTGGGTGCGCGCGAGTCTAGGGTTTTTCGCAGGGAGCTGGAGAATAGTGCTGCGAAAAAAGGAAAATTTTCGAAAGACGAAGAGGCGGGGATGACCTCGAGGCTTTATAGAAAGAGTTGAGGGTTGCGCTAGGTTTTCTTATGATTGGGCCGAGCCCATGAGAGAATCTACGGCCCAGCTAAGGTGTGGCCCGACGCGTGTCCTTAGGGACTTAAGCGGATAAGCTTAAGCAGATTTGCCTTGGCAATATGCGCGTGTCCGAATGCCCTATACCTTTGGAAATCATTTCATACCACGGTTTGCTTGACTTCATGAGAAGCTGGCACGATGCAATTTGAGAGGTGACCAACAGCTAAGCATTTTATAGCTGCCTTGATGACAAGGGCTGTTTGGTTTTTTAGCATTTGATTAAGTGATTATGTCGATGCTATTTTTCCACCTTGGTGAAGATCTTTATAGATTAAGACCAGTATTATGCCAAGAGCTATTTAATAACTTGGTCATATTTTTCATACGATTGAAAAACTCATTTTCCCATGAGGGACGATTGAAATATTTGTTTCGAAATAATTCCGGCAGATCCATTCGGATAAGCATGAGCTTACCGAGTGCTTTTCACCCACGAGGGTTGATTGAGTTATTTGTTCTGAGATTACTCGGGCAAATTCACTCGGATAAGCATGAGCTTGCCGAGTGATGAGGTTGCTTTAGCTTGAGCTAAGCATCTACATGAGAATGATTTTTTATTGTTCTTGACTATACGCTTAGTCTAGTCTTGACTAACCATATAGTCGGGGGCTACACCTAATTAGGTGCATCAGGAGATGCACCTAGATATTTATTTTTGAGAATTTTTTAGATATTTTCCAGCCCTTCACAGTCTTTGGAGCCACTCGGGAAGATTCAGGCAGAGATGATGGAATCACTCGGCGTCAGAAGCACTCGGCCAAAGAAGCTTTTGGCTGCATACCGTTTTGGTTTGAAGCTGAGTTATCTCGTCGACTGAAAAGGACTCGGGGGCTACTGTGGAGATTATGGCAATCGGGTATCTACAATGGCAAGCTTATCCGACTGGAGGTAGGGATAGATTGCGTCTGCCATATCTGTAAACCAAACATGACTTGGGTGTTACGTTGCCGGTTGAGATAAGGCAACGGCCTATAGTCACGGTTGAAGGGTTGCGCGGAGGCTACGCTAGCCGAAAACAAAATTTTTAACCGCGCAAACCAGGAACACTTGCAAGTAAGGGCCGATAGATCATTACCGATTGGAGTAGAGTGCAGCGGAATAGCCAATCAGGGCAATCCGATCCGGAACAGTGTAGCCGATTCCCGGAGGACGGCCGATTCGCCAATCGGCCGATTCGAGTCGTCAGGCCGCGTTCTCACGCCTCGCTACGTGCGCCCGCCGCGGCCGATTCCACCACGGCCGATCGCTCCGTGTAGCCGTCCAGCCGATCAACGGCGCGCAACGTAGCAGCGCTCTACCGGTATCCACACGTCGGGGACGAACGTCGTACACCCATGTGCTAGCACGCGATGCAAGGCTAGAGTTTGGCTCGAAAGTGGGGAGGGTTTCCGTGGAGATTGATCTCGACGACTTCTGTTGCACGCGATGCAATTGACCTTCCGCAGCTCTCCACCCCTCCCTCCTTTATATAGAGTTGGCCGACTAGGACTAGTGGCCGATCAGGACTCTATTTTTGAACCGGATCTCATCCGTATCTCATAGAGTTGGCCGCCCATACGTCGTAAGCCTATAGGACTCTATCCGATCGGATCCCTATCCGATCGAGCCGTATCAAAGTCCAACTCGAATGCTGTTCTTATCCCCTTAAGCGTGCGACCACAGCAGGTTCGGGTATACTCGGTTTCGGCTATAGTCTAACTTAGCCGATCGTCGGCTCGAGTCTAACTCAGCCGACACTGTCAATAGCGGCGCCTAGCAGCACATGTTGACACCATAGTATACAAGAATAATATCGGCTCGAACCTGTAATGTGTACACAAATCCCTTTGCCTCACGATACCGGTTAAGCTATAGGCAAGATGTGTGCCATCCCTTCAATAGCTTAACCATTCACTCGAACCGTATTGGATTATCTGTCCGTTGATTGACTCCTCAATCAACTTAGCATGGCCATGCATTTCCATAATCCATTACCTCGAGGGCCCAGAGATATCTCTCCAAAGGAGGGGCAAATTCCATCTTGATCACTCACATCCCACTCCATGTTTCATAGCAAACCCGAAAACTACATTTATAACTACCCGATTACGGAATAGCGTTTGGTAGTCCCAAAGTAGGCTACTACACATGTTGGAATCCATTGTGATCTCAGGTCTAAGGACTTTGTACCAACACTACCGAGACCAACTAATGGCACATTAATTCTGTAGTGTCTCATGGTGGGTCTATCCAACAATGTGTTCTCCAACACATATGTCCATGTTTATTGATTTGGTATCTCCATACCCATGATCTATGAGACATGATCATCAATCAATAAACATGCCGATCTTAGAATCATATTTGTTCCAACAATATGACATATGATCAGGGATCGTTTAGAAATAGATTCATACCTAAAGAGTCTCATAAATAAGTCACGTACTTATTGATCAATACAAGATGTCTATTTCATGGAACTGAATAACACTTTATTCATTTATACATAAACATTGACGTGATATCCAACATCTCCATGTTGCCTCTAGGGCATATCACTAACAACGGTTTGGTAAGATTGAGGAAACCGACTTAGAGTAAGATAGGGTTTCCGATCTGTAAGCCCGCCTCCCAAGACTATATAAGGGGGGTAGGGGGCGTCCCTTGAGGGATATCAGATAATTTCAATAGAAGATCAGCTTTTAGCTTTGAGCCTTAGATCACGAGATCAATAAAGACACTCGGCGGATCGAATCCACCAAAACAGGAGTAGGGTATTACCTCACGAGAGGGCCTGAACCTGTCTAAATCTTCTTTTCCTTCTAACCCATTGTGCTTGGCGATCTTGACTGTGACCCCAGAAATTACATTGCCGAAACCAAGTTTCGACACCGATAGAGTGATGCCAGCCGATGCCGATGTCAATGATGTAGTTAGCATTTTTGATAATCAGCTAATAATAATGTAATCAGATAATAAACCAATCAGCAAGCAATGGTATGATAGAATAAATACTAATTCGATGGTTAAAGCATACATTGGCTGGAGGTCCGATGTCATTAAATCCGATAGATAACCAATGATCGATGAATACTCTGTTGTCATTGGCTAAAAACCAAGTCGCACACAATCCTTACAAGCCGATGCAACGTCCATGGGATTGACGATTACTCGATCGGCTAAAGATATTAATAACATATAATCTAGGTCTCAGAATATGTTTACACCAAGTGACTGGGATATATCGGTAGCGTACTGTGGACCCCCTTTTTGGAACGGGAATCTTTCGTGTTCTTAGTACCATTTCCCTGGATCGAGTAGTTGGTACCAACGAATACAGTACTGAATAATCAGGTGCGCATGCACGAATAGTCTTACAACGAAATTATTACAACAATAGGCCCGAAGGCAATGTTCAACACACAGGACCTCATGGTCCGGATACAACACAAAAAGCAAAAATTAGATACGGCAGCGGAATAGAGGCAGCGGCATGTCAGTTGCCACAGGCAACGACCGGGGCTAAGACCTAGTAAGCGCCATCAGTTCCTTCGCCCTCCTGGTAGTAAGCGTAAGGATCCTCCAACTCTTCATTCCCACCATCTGAAGGTTTGTGCGTATAGCAAGGGTGAGTACCAACCGTACTCAGCAAGTCAACACGGAAGTGATGCATATGATAGGGTTATCCAAGGAATGGCTGGAGCTCTTTTGCATAAAGCCAATTTTCACAATTCTTTTCACAAGCCTAACAACTAGCCAAGTCAAGTTTTAGTTCCATAGTTCATTAATTCGGCGACGGTTCTGTCTACCATCCATCGTGATTCCAAGGATGGCTTCCCGCCTCCGACTAGTCATGGTTTTTTTCTGGGAATCCACCCCTTCCCGCATCTCGAGAAGTTGATCCACCAGCGAATGAAATCATCATGCAAACCCATCCCAGCAGTTTTAGGTTTAAAGTCTAGCCAAGCAAAAGTCTTGTCACGATGCTCGATATCCGCGAGCACGGCTATTCGAATAGATTGATTCATTCACACTGCAGTGGATGTACACTTTACCCATACTCCGCGACAGCCCAACGAATGAGCCTACGTCCCAACACATGAGACGGTCACGGCAAAGCCTTTCGATGACCTCACTTTGGCAGTACCCGCTCCATGAACTTAAGCCCTCATGCACTCTAGCCGTCATTTTCTAGCAGTGAGAGGAGTTCTGGCGCACCCGGGGTAAGGGAAAACTTCCTCGATCTTTAAGTTCAATTAATATCAATTTAATTCCACCATCCACAACATAGGCCGCAGCCTCATCCTCATCACATAAACCTCATCATAAAGAACCATCTATGCAAGGATACTGCCTCCGCTCGGCTATCTAGTCAGCTAGGTCTATACCCATTCGAGAAGTACGGTTGTACTGTCTCGTTTCCCGGCTATCTCATGGCTCGGTCCTTAATTGACCAGGGTCGGCACTTGCCTTTTCCGGAATCCACCCAAATCATCCGGCCGCCCCAGTCTAAAATATTTGTATAGCATTTTCAATTTTCATCAAACTTAGTTCATCATTCTCATGGCCACGTGGCGCTCTGTCTCCACAGGCCGCATTTCAACTACCTTCCCTAAGGTAGTTGCCCAAGCACAAAGCTTCTTTGTAAAATCATGAGAATGCAGGGATCTAGTATAAGCAGGGCTAAGCATTTTTACCGAAGTTAGCCTCCGGTCATATCACATCGAAGGTTACAAAGAATAATTCTAAAGGTAATCGATATCAAAGCAGGGTATACCAAGCATAGGTACTTATTTGTGTATAGCATGCAATTTGTAATTGAAATCAATATCATTTCGCAAAGTAGGATCAATATGTTCAAAGAGTGTGATGACTTGCCTTGCTCGCACGCTTGTGGAGTGGTGTCTTCAACGGGGTCGATGCCGGTCTCTTCAGGTGCTACCCGTACGTGCGAAAAATCAATCGATTCCGATTAGAATCTCATATAACACCAAAAGGTCGAAAAGATCCGAAAAAGTCTCAGAAACGACTCCAAGTGCTAAGCCCAAATTCCTGCTTAAGTTTGTACTACGATCGCCCCGGAAAACTCCAAGTTTTGACATCGGGTCGACGACTTAGGGTTTTCGCAAAATGACGATCGCGATTTGCTCGAGAAAATTGGATTTGAAAACATCCGCGGAGGTGCTTGAGGTTTTGAAGGTCCGAGCACAAAAGAGAAACATTTTTAAATGGCGAGAAAGATCTAAACAAAATTCGGATTCAAAAACGACGCAAAACGGAATTTCGGAAAAGTCCGGATTTGATTTTCAAATTTTCGCACCGAGAAAACATACAAAAATATACTTTAATTTTGCCCAAAATTTTACTCAAATCTTCCCAAAATACTTTTCCAAATTTTCTAAAATTTTTCCAAATTTTTCCCTATTTTTCTTTTTCTTTTTTTTCTTTTTTTTTATTTTCTGCGCCACTCTTCATCGCCCTTAACGTGTTCGACCGGAGTTCGGCCGAAACAGAGGCGGCGGCGGCGCGACCGCATGGGGAAAAGAGGTCGGCGGCGGGGCTTACCGGCGACGGCGGACCTCGGGGAGGTGTGGTGGGGCACGGGGACCTCGGCGCACGCCGGCGCGGCGTTGGCGCTCGGGGAAAAGGAGGAGAGGCGGCGGCGGTGCGGGAAAGGGCGGTGACGGTGTGGGAGAGGGTGGGGGTGCGGCCTCCCTTTTATAGGCGCGCCGGCGCAAGCGTGGAGAAGGGAGGGGCCGGCGTGGCGCGCACGGTGGCGACACGCGGCGGCGCGGAGGCGGGCCGGGTACGGGCGGGCGCGACGCGGCGGGCGGAGCGCGCGGCGCGGGCGGGGTGCAGGCACGATGCGCGCGGCGTGGGGTGGTCCGGGCGCGGCGGCGCGTGGCGGTGAGGCGTGCGGCGCGGGCACGGGCGCGTGGCGGCGAGGCGCGCGGTGCGGGCGGGGCCAAGGCGCGGGGCGTGCGTGCGCGCGGCGCGTGGCACGCGGGGTGGGGCCGGCGCGCGCGCGGTGCGAGGGCGAGGGCCGGGCGCGGGCGAGCGCGGCGTGGCGCGTGTCGCGCGCGCGGGCGGGCGTGCTACGGCGCGGTACGGCGTCGAACACATGGCGCAATATGAACGGTGTCATTTATCAATTTTCCCGATTTTTGATTTTTAAATCCTATTTCAATTTTCTCTCTTCTAAAAATTCCAAAATAAATCCTAGTATTCCAAAAATAATTTTTAATACTATATTTTCAACTTTTTCTCCACTTTTATTTTCCCACAATATTTTTTCATATTTATTTATTTAAATCCCTTTTTCCTAATTTCATAATTCCCTATTTTATTTTTCAAAAATTTCCCAGATTTCGAGTACGACTCCCAAACATTTTATTATTTATTTGGTGTCCTAATTTATCTTTCACCCTCCACAATTAATACTCTATTTCACAAATTCGCATTTTCATAAATCCGCATCTTATCTCGATTTCTTTTTAAAGATTCCTAATTCGAATTTCGAATTTTCTCTCCGACAAACTCCAAATCATCCACAAACACCAAAAGAGAATTGATCACAACTATATTTATGCAACGAGCGGCAAATAAGAAGCAACAAACCGAGGAAGAAACAATAAGCGAAGGTTTTGAAAGTTCCGATTTTTATGTTTCCGATTTCGGTTTCTTCGATTTTCAGGATGTTACAAACCTACCCCCTAACAATAAATCTCGTCCCGAGATTTCTTACCGGTGCTTGAGTAGGTGTGGGTATTCCGTCTTCGAGAAAATCCTCGCTCTCCCGGGTAGCCTCCTCTTCAGTGTGGTTGCTCCATTGTACTTTGTACATGCGCCATGACTTGGTTCGTGTCTTCTTTTCTGCCTCGTCCAGTATCTTTATTGGATGCTCTGGGTAGGTAAGATCACTGTTGATATGGATGGTTTCCAAAGAAGCTTGCTCTTCGGCACCCAGCATTTCTTCAAGCTGCGACACGTGGAATGGGTGGACATAGGAGATGTTCTCGGGCAGCTCAAGCTGGTAGGCCACTTCACCTCTTCTAGCGTTTATTAAGAATGGGCCCATGTATCTTGGTGCGAGTTTCCCTTTGACCTTGAACCTCTGAGTTCCCCGTAGTGGTGAGACCTTTAGATACACATAGTCACCTTCATTAAATTCTAATTCTCTTCGACGGGTGTCCGCGTAGCTCTTTTGTCGTGATTGGGCAGCTTGTAATCGGTCCCGGATCAGGCGAACCTTTTCTTCGGCCTCTTTGATTATGTCAGGCCCGAATACGGCTCGTTCTCCAATTTCTGACCACATCAATGGGGTTCGGCATCGGCGGCCAAATAGGGCTTCGTTCGGTGACATCTTCAGACTGGCTTGGTAGCTATTGTTGTAGGAGAACTCGGCGTATGGTAAACATTTCTCCCAATCCTTGGTGAAATCCAACGCACGGGCTCTCGGCATATCTTCTAGCACTTGATTTGTCCTTTCGGTCGCCGGGTCTCGTGGGTGGTAAGCGGTACTGAAGGCAAGGTGACTTCCGAGTGCCTCGTGAACTTTGCTCCAGAAATAAGACGTGAATTGGGTACCACGATCCGATATAATCCTTTTTGGTACACCATGGAGACATACAATCCTACTCATATATAGTTCTGCTAGCTTGGCACTGTTGTAGTTAGTCTTTACGGGAATAAATCTGGCGGTCTTGGTGAGCCGATCTACTATTACCCAAATGGAATCGTAACCAGTCGCAGTTTTGGGTAGTCCAACTATGAAATCCATGCCTATCTCGTCCCATTTCCATTCGGGAATCTTGAGCGGCTGCAGTAAGCCTGCCGGTCGTTGATGCTCAGCTTTCACCCTTTGGCATACATCGCACATGACTACGTATTCGGCTACATCTCTCTTCATATTGGGCCACCAGTATTCTCCCTTCAAATCCTGGTACATTTTCGTGCTTCCGGGATGTAACGAATATGCCGATTCGTGCGCTTCTTTTAAGATCAACCCTCTCAAACCACCTTGTTCAGGCACGCATATTCTTTTCTTGTACCACAGGATTCCCTTGTCGTCTACCAAAAATTCCTTAGCGTGTCCAGCGGCCATGCGTTCCTTGATTTCCTGGGTTTCCTCATTTCCCTTTTGGGCTTCTTCTATTTGAGTCCTCAGAAGGGGTTGGATTTCCAGCGAGTTTGCTTCTCCGTGAGGAATCAGGTGCAGGTTAAGTCGAGCCATCTCTTCTTGGAGCTCACTGGCCATACCTTCTATTCCCATATGGTTGCACTGGGCTTTGCGGCTTAACGCATCGGCCACTACATTTGCCTTGCCGGGATGGTAATGGATTCCTAGATCGTAATCTTTGATCAATTCCAACCATCGCCTCTGTCGTAGGTTGAGATCAGACTGAGTAAAGAAGTACTTCAAGCTCTTGTGATCAGTATACACATCATAGTGGTTCCCGATCAGGTAGTGTCTCCAGATCTTCAATGCGTGAACAACCGCGGCTAATTCCAGGTCGTGTGTGGGATAGTTCTCCTCGTGGGGTCGTAACTGTCGCGAGGCATAAGCCACGACCTTCCCATCCTGCATTAACACGCCTCCTAGTCCTTGCCGAGACGCATCACAGTACATCACGAAATCCTTCCGGTTGTCAGGTAAAGTCAAGATTGGGGCGGTGGTTAACTTTTTTTTAGTTGGTCAAAGGCTTCTTGACACTTCTCGTTCCATTCAAACTTCTTTTCCTTCTTCAGAAGTTGAGTCATAGGTCGGGCTACGGTGGAAAACCCTTCGATGAACCTTCGGTAATACCCGGCCAAGCCCAAGAAACTCCGAACTTCCGTCACTGACTTGGGTGCCTTCCATTCCGTGACAGCTTCGACCTTGGCGGGATCTACCGCTACTCCTCCGGCTGAGACCACGTGGCCAAGAAAAGCAACTTCTTTGAGCCAGAACTCGCATTTGCTAAATTTTGCATACAGCTGGTGCTCTCGCAGTTTTTCCAGTACCAGTCGTAGATGCTCCGCATGCTCCTCATCGTTCTTGGAGTAGATAAGTATATCGTCGATAAATACCACTACGAATTTATCCAGGTATTCCATGAATACCTTGTTCATCAGATTCATAAAATATGCCGGAGCATTGGTCAATCCAAAGGACATTACTGTGAACTCGTATAAGCCGTAACGTGTAGAGAACGCCGTTTTAGGAATATCTCCGGCTCTAATCTTCAACTGATGATATCCCGACCGAAGATCAATCTTTGAGAACACTTGCGCACCCTTAAGTTGATCGAATAGATCATCGATTCGAGGTAGTGGGTACTTGTTTTTAATAGTCACTTCATTCAACGATCAGTAGTCCACACACATCCTCATACTCCCATCCTTCTTCTTGACGAAGAGTACTGGAGCTCCCGGGGAGAAGAAGCTGGGACGTACAAATCCTTTCTCTTGTAGTTCTCGGATTTGCTTCTTGAGTTCTTCTAACTCATTGGCCGGCATTCGGTAAGGTCTCTTGGATATGGGGGCAGTACCAGGCATTAGGTCGATGATAAACTCTATGTCACGATCCGGGGGCATTCCGGGCAATTCCTCGGGGAATACGTCTGGGTATTCTTGTACTACTGGCATCCCGCTTAGAGGTAGCATGGTGAATACTCCCGCAGCTTGCTCGCATAGCTTCGAGTTTTGGTCCATAGTTATGCTCATTGGTGATCCCCATGGGGTGGACACCGTGACTTCCCTTCGACTGCAGTCTATGATTCCATTATTCTTGGTCAACCAATTCATCCCGAGTATGATATCAATGGTTTGGGGTGATAGCACCATAAGGTTTGAAAGAAACACCACGTCCCTAATCCGTATGGGCACATTGATACAAGCATGGGGTACGGTTATGTTTCCCCGGTGAGTGTACCAACATAGGTCTCTTAAGTTCTACTTGGTGTAGGTGGTGTTGTTTGCTTACTTGGGAAGATATGAATGAATGCGAGGCTCCAGAATCAAATAAGACTTTAAGCGGGGTAGAGTTGATAGAGAACATACCAATCAGCACGTTCTGATCCTCCTGCGCTTCTTCAGCACGCACATGATTCACCTAGCCACGTCGAAACCCGGTGGCAGCCTCATTGGGTTGCGGGGTCCTGAATAGACCGCGTCCCGCAGGGGTGGGGGTTCCTCGGACGGCCGTTGCATTGGCGCCGGTGCGCACGGGAGTGTTGCGTGGTTTGGGGCAGCTGTTGGAGTAGTGCCCGAATTCTCCACAATTGAAGCGGTTCACATTCCTTCTTCTGGAGCGGCTAGGGTTGGCGTCGGTGTACGGAGCGAGGTGTAGCGGCCTGTTGACATGGTCGGGTGCGGGAAACGACCAGGCTGCTGGAACGTTTGGCTTCCATCCGGACGGGGTGGCTCCTTTGGGACGTTGAGGCGCTCCCCGAAATGGGCGGGCCATAGCAAGCCTCCTTTGCGGTTATTTTCTACCATCTTTTGGTCATGTTCAAGCCATACGACCTTGTTGATGAGGCTTTGGAAGCTGGTGTGGTCTTGTCCGATCATCGGTCCTCTCGGCTCATCATTTAGTCCCTCGATAAATTTATCCATCTTCTCTTCTTCGTCGCCGGGTCACTTGTGGCGTAACGGGCCAGTGAGTAAACTTGTTCGGTACTCTTGTGCGAGGTGTTTCCTTGGCGCAGCTGCGGAACTCATTTTCTTCATCCTCATAGCTGCGCTGTACGAAATTTACGCGGCCGTGAATTCTTTCCATGTCGGTTCTCCGGCATCTTCAGCTCGCGTCTCCTTGTAGGTGTCCCACCGAGTCACTTGCGGGACCCTCTAGGCGGCTAGTGGCGAAGATAACTCTATCTGCTTCTCGAACTCAGACGAGAGTTAGCTTTTTCTCGATCACCCTCAACCAATCCTCAGCATCCATGGGTTCTTCGGCCGTGGAGAAGGTTGGTGGCTTAGCTCGCATGAACTCTCCTAAACTTGATCCTCCTCGACTCCCCTGGTTGTTGGCAATTGCTTGGAGCAGCTGGGTTTGTAAGGCCATAACCTCCGCCAGAGTGGAGGGGTTAGGCTCCGGCGGGTTCTCGTTGGTTGCTGCGGCTCTGCGGCGATGCGCCATCTGAAGAAGATAGATGAATTCAGAGACCGGACCTGTTAAGGTCATGGTTCCTAGGTGCTTTCTCTTCAAGTTGTTTTTAAATGATCTTCAACCAACAAGCATGGTAAAATAAGCTCATTAATAGGATACCACAAAAGCGTTACTTAGGTCCATAATATTACATCCAAGGGGTACAACGGACTGTACATGCACAGTCCCACATGCCAAGATACAACAACTACATCGTCCTACTGCATTAACTATTAAAGGGGGGAAAGGGTGTGATCCTTGCTGCCGAACCGTCCAAAACGAGATCAAGCTGGGGTGGTCCTCCCGCCTAATCATCCAACCATCCGCAGGAGCCAGGTCCAGGAAGGGGGTAGTCCTCTGCTGAAGCAAATTGGAGTCCTCATGGCTCAGAGGTGGTGGCCTCGGAGTCATGCTGGATCTTCCTGCTCGGTGGCCGTGCACTCTTGCGAGCGGTCTTGCGGGTGAGGGGACCTCCGGTGTGAGTCAGGCGACGAGTGGGAGCTTCCTCCTCCATTGGATCGGTGTCGCTGGACTCCCATTTGATCTCCATAGGTTCCGCCTTAGACTCAGAGTCGGTGTGGATCGGGATGGGGTTTCCTCTCCCGATCCAGGCTCGGATGGCACTGCTACTGAGTTCGAGGTGGGCCCCATGGACGTGGCAGCAGTGGGGTCTATCAGGTACGGCGCCGGCTCTGTGCTCAACATAAAAGCTTGCTCCATCATGGCTTGAAAGGTGTCCAAGCATGCTGGAGTCATAAGGTAGTAGTGGTCGAGCACAGGAGCAGGAGGTGTTGGTACAACTCCGGTGGAAGTACCTACGGCATGGACGAGGGCGGGAGCGCACTGTTCCTCCAGTGGTCGACTTGTTGCTTGCTCCTCCCGAGCTGCTCCTCCAGCTCTACCGGGGCTTCCCCACGGGCCATGTAACGGTCCGAGAGCTGCTCATATTGGGCACCGTTGGCTGCGGTGAGTGCGGCATGTTGATCGATCCCCACGCCACGGTGGCTCTCGACCGATCATTGAGGCGTTGCTGCTGGTCGTTGATCTCGAGCAAGGCTTCTTCGTAGCAGTCATCCGCCGTTTCCGCCCAGCGTGATAGACGTGTGACCATAGGTTGTAGCAGCAGGGGGTGGCTTCCACGGTGCAAACTGGGTTGCCTTCCTCGCGATAGGGATGGTGCACGAACTCTGTCACTGTAAGTTCAGCACGATGTATCACATTAAGGCGAAGAAATGCTTCGCGGGCCGCGTCTTGAATGGCTGCTTCCGCTAAATCTCGGTGATAGCGGGTGTGGAAGCAAAAAGGTGTTTCACTTCCCATGCGGGATTCCACGGAAACTGCTGCTTCCCATGCGGGATATCCTTCGGAGCCATGCCTCTTGGTGATAGCGGCATGTCAGTTGCCACAGGCAACGACCAGGGCTAAGACCTAGTAAGCGCCATCAGTTCCTTCGCCCTCCTGGTAGTAAGCGTAAGGATCCTCCAACTCTTCATTCTCACCATCTGAAGGTTTGTGCGTATAGCAAGGGTGAGTACCAACCGTACTCAGCAAGTCAACACGGAAGTGATGCATATGATAGGGTTATCCAAGGAATGGCTGGAGCTCTTTTGCATAAAGCCAATTTTCACAATTCTTTTCACAAGCCTAACAACTAGCCAAGTCAAGTTTTAGTTCCATAGTTCATTAATTCAGCGACGGTTCTGTCTACCATCCATCGTGATTCCAAGGATGGCTTCCCGCCTCCGACTCGTCATGGTTTTTTTCTGGGAATCCACCCCTTCTCGCATCTCGAGAAGTTGATCCACCAGCGAATGAAATCATCATGCAAACCCATCCCAGCAGTTTTAGGTTTAAAGTCTAGCCAAGCGAAAGTCTTGTCACGATACTCGATATCCGCGAGCACGGCTATTCGAATAGATTGATTCATTCACACTGCAGTGGATGTACACTTTACCCGTACTCCGCGACAGCCCAACGAATGAGCCTACGTCCCAACACATGAGACGGTCATGGATAAGCCTTTCGATGACCTCACTTTGGCAGTAGCCGCTCCATGAACTTAAGCCCTCATGCACTCTAGCCGTTATTTTCTAGCAGTGAGAGGAGTTATGGCGCACCCGGGGTAAGGGAAAACTTCCTCGATCTTTAATTTCAATTAATATCAATTTAATTCCACCATCCACAACATAGGCCGCAGCCTCATCCTCATCACATAAACCTCATCATAAAGAACCATCTATGCAAGGATACTGCCTCCGCTCGGCTATCTAGTCAGCTAGGTCTATACCCATTCGAGAAGTACGGTTGTACTGGCTCGTTTCCCGGCTATCTCATGGCTCGGTCCTTAATTGACCAGGGTCGGCACTTGCCTTTTCCGGAATCCACCCAAATCATCCGGCCGCCCCAGTCTAAAACATTTGTATAGCATTTTCAATTTTCATCAAACTTAGTTCATCATTCTCATGGCCATGTGGCGCTCATGTCTCCACAGGCCGCATTTCAACTACCTTCCCTAAGGTAGTTGCCCAAGCACAAAGCTTCTTTGTAAAATCATGAGAATGCAGGGATCTAGTAGAAGCAGGGCTAAGCATTTTTACCGAAGTTAGCCTCCGGTCATATCACATCGAAGGTTACAAAGGATAATTCTAAAGGTAATCGATATCAAAGCAGGGTATACCAAGCATAGGTACTCATTTGTGTATAGCATGCAATTTGTAATTGAAATCAACATCATTTCGCAAAGTAGGATCAATATGTTCAAAGAGTGTGATGACTTGCCTTGCTCGCACGCTTGTGGAGTGGTGTCTTCAACGGGGTCGATGCCGGTCTCTTCCGGTGCTACCCGTACGTGCGAAAAATCAATCGATTCCGATTAGAATCCCATATAACACCAAAAGGTCGAAAAGATCCAAAAAAAGTCTCAGAAACGACTCCAAGTGCTAAGCCCAAATTCCTGCTTAAGTTTGTACTACGATCGCCCCGGAAAACTCCAAGTTTTGACATCGGGTCGACGACTTAGGGTTTTCGCAAAATGACGATCACGATTTGCTCGAGAAAAATGGATTTGAAAACATCCGCGGAGGTGCTTGAGGTTTTGAAGGTCCGAGCACAAAAGAGAAATGTCGAAACTCGGTTTCGGCAATAGAAAATTGGGGTCGCAGTCAAGATTGCCAAGCACAATGGGTTAGAAGGAAAAGAAGATTTAGACAGGTTCAGGCCCTCTCGTGAGGTAATACCCTACTCCTGTTTCGGGGATTCGATCCGCCGAGTGTCTTTATTGATCTCATGATCTCGTGTATCTAAAGCTGAAAGCTCATCTAACTTCTCATGAAGCATATGATCTAAAGCCGATATCGCATATCCCTCAAGGGACGCCCCTTACCCCCCTTATATAGTCTTGGGAGGTGGGCTTACAGATCGGAAACCCTATCTTACTCTAAGTCGGTTTCCTCAATCTTACCAAACCGTGACTATAGGCCGTTGCCTTATCTCTATCGGCAACGTAACACCCAAGTCATGTTTGGTTTACAGATATGGCAGGCGCAATCTATCCCTACCTCCAGTCGGATAAGCTTGCCATGTAGATACCCGATTGCTATAATCTCCACAGTAGCCCCCGAGTCCTTTTCAGTCGACGAGACAACTCAGCTTCAAACCAAAACGTTACGCAGCCAAAAATCTTTTTGGCCGAGTGCTTCTGGCGCCGAGTGATTCCATCATCTCTGCCCGAATCTTCCCAAGTGGCTCCAAAGACTGTGAAGGGCTGGAAAATATCTCAGAAATTCTCAAAAATAAATATCTAGGCGCATCTCCTGATGCACCTAATTAGGTGTAGCCCCCGACTATATGGTTAGTCAAAATTAGACTAAACGTATAGTTGAGAACTATAAAAAATCATTCTCATGTAGATGCTTAGCTCAAGCTAAAGCAATCTTATCACTCGACAAGCTCGTGCTTATCCGAGTGAATTTGCCCGAGTCATCTCAGAACAAATAACTCAATCAATCCTCGTGGGTGAAAAGCACTCGGTAAGCTCATACTTATCCAAGTGGATCTGCCCGAGTCATCTCGGAACAAATATTTCAATCATCCCTCATGGGTAAGAAATCAATTCGCTCGGTAAGCTCATGCTTATCCGAGCTGATCTTCCCGAGTCATCCCGGAAATTTGCCCGAGTCATCTCGGAACAAATAATTCTCTTATAAATGCTTAGCTCAAGCTAAAGCAATCATAAAAAATCACATCACTCGGCAAGCTCATGCTTATCCGAGTAGTTCACCCGGGTCGTCTCAGAACAAACAATTTAATCAACCCTCGTGGGTAAAAACACTCAGCAAGCTCATGCTCATCCAAGTTAACTTGTCGAGTCATCTCGGGACAAATAATCTAATCAACCCTCGTGGGTAAAAAACACTCGGCAAGCTCATGCTCATCCGAGTTAACTTGTCCGAGTCATCTCGAGACAAATAATCTAATCAACCCTCGTGGGTAAGAAATTAATTCACTCGGCAAACTCATGCTTATCCGAGTTGATTTGCCCGAGTCATCTCGGAACAAATAGCTTAATTGACCCTCGCGGGCAAAAAACACTCGTCAAGCTCATGCTCATCCAAGTTAACTTGTCAGAGTCATCTCGGAACAAATAATTTAGTCAACCCTCATAGGTAAAAAACACTCGGCAAGCTCATGCTTATCCGAGTTAACTTTCCCGAGTCATCTCGGAACAAATAATTTAATCAACCCTCATGGGTAAAAATCACTCGGCGAGCTCATGCTCATCCGAGTTAACTTGTCCGAGTCATCTCGGGACAAATAATTTAGTCAACCCTCATGGGTAAACAAATTTTTCAGTCATCTGAAAAATATGACCAAAATATTAAATAGCTCCTGCCATAATATTGGTCTTAATCTAAAAAGATCTTCACCAAGGTGGAAAAATAGCATTGATATAATCATTTAATCAAATGCTTAGAAACCAAACAGTCCCTGTCATCAGGACAGCCATGAAAAGCTTAACTGTTTGTCACCTTTCAAATTGCATCGTGCCAACTTCTCATGAAGTTACGCAAACCGCGGTATGAAAGAATTTTAAAGGTACTGGGCTATGTAACACGTGCATATTGCTAGGGCAAATATGCTTAAGTCCATCCACTTAAGTCCCTAAGGACACGTGTCAAGCCACACCTTAGCTGGGCCGCAAGTCTCTCATGGGCTCGGCCCAATCACGAGACGACTTAGCAAAAACCCTCAAGTCTTTTTACGAAGCCTCGAGGTCGTCCCCGCCACTTCATCTAATCATCTTGGTCTCTTTATGCCTCCGATGTGAACTTGTAGGTATCTAGCTTATTTATGTTAATGCCTTGACCCGAGTCTTCATAGAAAATTTCTTAAGTAATTTTCGTCCGACTGTCACCAAGCCTAAGCTTGATTAGGTCATCAAAAAATTCTCAGTCCTTATCTATTAAACTCAAATCAAGAAACATTAAACAATGATAAACCAAATATAAACAAGTTGTCGAAGAAAACCATGCTTTATTGACACGTATGTATCCCCCGATTGTCAACTCAAGAAGTCATCTTGCTTGAGATTGGCAGTCAAGAATAACATGAAACTTACGGCAATTTAAGCATAGTATCATCGAAGATGTTTAATATTCCAGGAGTTCTTCACGATAGATCCATCTTCGCGCTTTAGTCGAAATGCTCTTGGCCGAGTCACCTCAGCGATTATGTATGGTCCTTCCCATAGTGGAGATAATTTGTGATGGTCCTTGATGGTGGATCTTGCGTAGAACCAAATCATTGACAATGAAAGCTCGCGCCCGAACATTGCAACTATGGTATCTTCTAAGTCCTTGAAGATATCTTACCGACTGAATCAAGGAAGATTTTCTTCGTTTTGGTGTCGCCTTGTCCCGACTTGGCTATCCTCTTTGTAGAAATTTCACCCTCTTCAGATGTTGATGTAGCCAGTCGGATTTCTTCCTGGCCACGTGATCTCTCACAAGATTGGGCCATATCGCAGCTTTCTTTGTCGCATGTGAAGGCTTGTTTGACGTCGCTGTGCAGGGCGATGACGCCGTTAGGGCCAGGCGTCTTCATGCAGAGGTAAGTGTAGTATGGTATCGCCATGAATTTGGCGAGTGCAGGCCTTCCGATGATCGCGTGGTAGGCCGTCTTTGAAGTCGACCACCCCGAAGGTGGTATTCTCCGTTCGGAAATTCTCGCGAACTCCGGTGGTGACTGGAAGGGCGATGTGCCCGAGTGGTGTGGGCGACAGCCCCGGGATCACTCCGTGGAAGGGGGCTGAGCTTGCCTTCAACTCAGTTCTCAGGATTTGTATCTCATCCAGGGTCTTTGACGAACAAGAGATTGAGGACGCTGCCCCCATCGATGAGGACACGCTTCACCTTGATGTTCTGAACCATCAGGTCAAGTACCAAGGGATACTGCCCTGGGTGAACCACTCGGTCAGGATGATCCGAGCGATTAAACGTGATGGCCACCTCCGACCATCGTAGATGTTGTGGGACTTCGGGTTGTGCCGTGTTGACCTCGCGGTCCATCAGCTTTTGCATCCTCTTGGACTCATAAGCCTGCGGCCCTCGAAGATGTGATTCAGCTCGCCCACGTGGTCTTGAAAAGGCTCCGAATTTCCAATCGGGTTGTTCTTCTTGGTTCCCGATGGACCGGTTTCATTAGTCAGCTTCTTGTTTAACCGTGCCGCATATTGCTCTGCGAATTGCTTGTAGATGATGCGTGCACTGAGCGTTCACGATAGTTCATGATCGTGTCGTAAGCCGCAACTCGGCGACGGTGTCGAGAATCGGACGTTGTGGCAACCAGGTCTTCGTGTCGGCGTTTGCGATCTTTCTGGGCCTGATTGTTGCTGCCGTTATCCTTCCTTGGATGCCGGCTTCCTTCCGAGTGCTTGTCATCCCTTTTGTCAGGCCGGTTTTGGCGTACCGCCTTGATTGCATCGTTGGACTTGGCGCAGGAGTTTGTCGTCTCGAACATTTGCTTCACCGTCTTCTGTGGCTTGCGCCCAAACTTTCCAATTAACAGCTCATCACGGACTCCCTTCTGGAAGGCGACGATGATGATGTCATCGGTGATGTTGGGCATCTTGTTACGCTTTTCAGAGAAGCGCCGAATGTAATCCTTCAGGGGCTCGTCCGGCTTCTGGATGACATTGTACAAGTCGAAGTGTGTGCCGGGCCTCTCGAAGGTGCCTTGGAAGTTGGCGATGAAGTGGTCCCTCGGCTCGCTCCACGAGCCGATTGAGCCTCTTGGCAGGCTCGTGAGCCGGTTCTCGGCGAGTTGGTGAGGGCCATGGGCGGGTAGTTGTCCATAGCCTTGTTGTCACCGCTGCGTGGATGGCGAGTATACATGGTTAGCCACGACTCGGGGTCGGTCTTGCCGTCGTATTTCTCTATTCCTATTGGCTTAAAACCATTCGACCGGTGCACTCGGCGAAGCTCCCGAGTGAAAGCCGGCACTCCGTCGTCGCCGCTATCGGGTGATCCCTCCGATCTTCCCGAGTGCGTCGGTCTCGCTCTGTAGCGGCGATCGAGGACTTCCCGCGAGATCACTCGGCGGGGTCTTCGGTTGGTGGTTGGGTAGCCGGAGCGTTGTTGCGGCGGACTTGGTGGTGGACGGGTGGGCGTCCGTGTCGTTTGTCGCGGAGTCGGCCGTTTGCTCTGGTACCTCGTGTGGACTCGCGGCGTGGGCCTCTTGGCCTTGTCGTCGACGATCCGCTCGGGCCTCTTATAGTCTCCCGACCTTAGAGGCGGGAGTCGGCTTTTGTCGGCGTTTCAGCCACGGACTCGTCGACCTTCATGCGAGGTGGTGGGATGGCCGTTGGTGTGGCTGCGACGATGGTCTTGATTTTGTCAAGTATTGGAGTCACGTCGGCGGGTGCCGTCTCCATGACGGTGTCCAAGAGTGTGAGTGCGGCAACAGCGTTCTGCTGTGGCGTCTGGAAGATGTTGGCGTTGCGGACCCTCGTTTGAAGGATGGCCTCCTGAGCGGGTCGTCCGACTGCGCGTAGATCTTGCTTTCTCTTGTCAGCCTCTTCCCTGCGTTTCTTCTCCTCTTTAGCCAGCTTGCGCTCCTGCTCGATCTTGGCTCGCTCTTCCTCGGCAAGCTGCGGGTCATGGTTGAGTCGGACTCGTCCGGCTCGGCCATGAGGACATCAAGCACTTGCCGGCGCGTAGTCCTTGCGGCGGTCGGAGTCGTCGGCTTCGTCGAGGGGATGCCATAGAGGTCGTCGAAGCCGGTGGAGCTGAGATATTCGTTGAGCTCCGAAGATGAGCATGAGCCGAATGGCGGGAAGATGACGGCGACCTCCCTTGATCCTGGGTAGCACGGGTCTGGATCGTTCCAGTCCGAGTCAGAGCATAGGGAAGCGGGCTCCTCCGAGTGGGTCGACCTCAACTCGGGGGAGAGGAGTTTGCCATAGATCTCGGCGGCGTTTGGTAACCCAAATGGCACCGAGAGGTCTTCTTCCAAGTAGATCGTCTCCGTTGGGGAGACGAGAAGGTCGGTGCAGATTTCGGCGGTGTTCGGCAATCCGAACGGTGCCGAGTGAAGTCCTTCGTTGGAGAGGGTGGATTGCATCTTGGACTTGAAGATGTCGTCGAAGATCTCGGCGCTATTGGGGAGCCCGAACGGCGCCGAGTGGGTCTTTCCTTCCGATTGGTTTGAATCCGAGTCGAAGGAGGAGTCGTCGAAGAAGTTGGCGGCGAAGTCGCCGAATCCTGAAGGAGATCCCATCACGCTTGTCGGCGAGATTGTTGAAGAAGTCTCGACGCGCGGCCCCCTACCTGGCGCGCCAACTGTCGAAACTCGGTTTTAGCAATAGAAAATTGAGGTCGCAGTCAAGATCGCCAAGCACAATGGGTTAGAAGGAAAAGAAGATTTAGACAGGTTCAGGCCCTCTCATGAGGTAATACCATACTCCTGTTTCGGGGATTCGATCCGCCGAGTGTCTTTATTGATCTCATGATCTCGTGTATCTAAAGCTGAAAGCTCATCTAACTTCTCATGAAGCATATGATCTAAAGCCAATATCGCATATCCCTCAAGGGACGCCCCTTACCCCCCTTATATAGTCTTGGGAGGTGGGCTTACGGATCGGAAACCCTATCTTACTCTAAGTCGGTTTTCTCAATCTTACCAAACCGTGACTATAGGCCGTTGCCTTATCTCTATCGGCAACGTAACACCCAAGTCATGTTTGGTTTACAGATAGAGCAGGCGCAATCTATCCCTACCTCCAGTCGGATAAGCTTGCCATGTAGATACCCGATTGCTATAATCTCCACAAGAAACATTTTTAAATGGAGAGAAAGATCTAAACGAAATTCGGATTCAAAAACGACGCAAAACGGAATTTCGGAAAAGTCCGGATTTGATTTTCAAATTTTCGCACCGAGAAAACATACAAAAATATACTTTAATTTTGCCCAAAATTTTACTCAAATCTTCCCAAAATACTTTTCCAAATTTTCTAAAATTTTTCCAAATTTTCCCTATTTTTATTTTTCTTTTTTTCTTTTTTATTTTCTCTGCGCCACTCTTCATCGCCCTTAACGTGTTCAACCGGGGTTCGCCCGAACAGAGCGGTGGCGGCGCGAGCGCATGGGGAAAGAGGGCGGCGGCGGGGCTTGCGGCGACGGCGGAGCTCGGGAGGTGTGGCGAGGCGTGCGGCGCGGGCGGGGCCGGGTGCGGGCACGGGCGCGTGGCGGCGAGGGCACGCGGTGCGGGCGCGCCAAGGCGCGGGCGTGCGTGTGCGCGGCTCGTGGCGCGCGCGGCGCGCGCGCGCGGCAGGGTAGGAGCGGCGCGCGCGCGTGCGAGGCGCGGCCGGACGCGGCGCGCGCGCGGCGCGGCGTGTGTCGCGCGCGGTCGGGCGCGGTACGGCGTCGAACACATGGCGCAATATGAACAGTGTCATTTATCAATTTTCCCGATTTTTGATTTTTAAATCCTATTTCAATTTTCCTCTCTTCTAAAAATTCCAAAATAAATCCTAGTATTCCAAAAATAATTTTTAATACTATATTTTCAACTTCTTCTCCACTTTTATTTTCCCACAATATTTTTTCATATTTATTTATTTAAATCCCTTTTTCCTAATTTCATAATTCCCTATTTTATTTTTCAAAAATTTCCGAGATTTCGAGTACGACTCCAAAACATTTTATTATTTATTTGGTGTCCTAATTTATCTTTCACCCTCCACAATTAATACTCTATTTCATAAATTCGCATTTTCATAAATCCGCATCTTATCTCCGGTTTCTTTTTAAAAATTCCTAATTCGAATTTCGAATTTTTCTCTCCGACAAACTCCAAATCATCCACAAACACCAAAAGAGAATTGATCACAACTATATTTATGCAACTAAGCTTGCAAATAAGAAGCAACAAACCCGAGGAAGAAACAATAAGCGAAGGTTTTTGAAAGTTCTGATTTTTATGTTTCCGATTTCAGTTTCTTCGATTTTCAGGATGTTACACGTACTGAGACAGTATAAATCATTGATATCTAAACGTACCTCAAGGCGAAGATTTTATGTATTCATAACATGGTCAATGTAATGTCCAGATAACTCATCGGCTGAAACCCCGATGAAACCCTTATGTGGCGAGTCAACAAGCGAGCTAGAGATTACGGTTCTAATCATGACTTAGTAGATCAAAGCGAACCGATGCAACACTAAGTATGAAAAGAAACGCAATATCTAGACAATCAAGCCCTTGACCGATTTTCAGGGTGGTAAATGTCTAAGCTAATCTAATCTAGTAAACAATTTAATAGGTATCGACAGAAACCCTAAATTGAGAGACAACCGATAGAGCCAAATCGAGATACTAGGACTAGATTCAACAAAGACATATGATAAATAATCAGGCAAAGATGTTAACTGAATCGAAGCAATCCAAGAGGTCGAATGTACTGATGCAGCCTTGGACGATGCTAACGTAGCCAATACGATCGCCTGAGCCGACGAGACCTTGGACTTACCCCTTCATCGGAGATTGAAGCCGATGCTGCCCTGTGTCAGGTGCCAAGTTCCGTCGGATGATAAATTAGAACAGATAAAAAAAGGTGGCGATGCGCCGAGTTGTATTGATCAAGATATTGATCGATTACATGTACCTCGGGCTTACATATTTATAGTCGTAGGCTAACAGAGATCCTAACAAATTACAATTCAAAACTTTCCTAAAGATAAAAGGAAACAAACCGAGTCCTTATTGGATACTAACACACTTTCCTAAAGATAAAATAGAAAGTTAGCAAACTCTTACTAATTAATAAATACAAGCCGCGTCCTTCCTGGACTCGGTTTCCTTTGGATAAGACCTGTCTCGAACCGAATCTAACAAAAATCTGACTACTGGAGATGTAGATTACAGAAAACCCCCATCGGATGATGCAAAACTCTAAGCCGATACTAGCTTTGAGCCGATATGAACACTTAACCGACGAGGACTCTGGGACTTACCAAATTTTGGCATTAATAGGACGGTCCAGCACCGTGGGAAGCCGATCCAGGGGTAGGAGAGCTCGGACGTGTAACTGCAGGGATTGGTGGAGGTATCGCATCCACGGCGGTATGACAAGAGAAGACGCGCAAGATCGAGTGCATCTTCGTCTGCATCCGCTCAAACGTCAACATCTGCTCTGCGTCATTCAGGTGCAGTCTAGCATCAAACCTGAGCATCACCGCGTTGATATCGACACTAATGGCTCGTGCGGCGTCGGCCTATGCAAGACAATAGAAAGCAGTTCTGAAACACACATTTGTACCAACCGAGAAGTACGAAAGGAGGAAGTCTGTGAAAGATGGACGCCATGAAGTAGTCCTGGTCACGGTGCGTGGGGTACGTGTCCATGACGACTGCCTGGTGGTGCTGTGGAGCGGCAGGAGTGAACGTCACACAGGCACGTGTGCGAGGCAAGTACCAGTGAAGGTACACACGGTAGTTCTCCTCGGAGTGGGGAAAGAGCTCGTCCATGACCTCCTTGGAGGATATCAACCAGTCCTCCACGTACCGGTGTAGTCACGGTGCCCACAGTGTCCCTGCTTGCTGTCCCCGACGAGTAAACCTGCAAAAAACATTAGGGTTATCGATCTGTGGGAAGCAATAGACGTGATAGTTATAAAGTTGAACACAAATTACTCACTGATGGTCCTGGGGGGACGGGCATCGCAGGGTTTGCTGGAGACGTCTGCCTGAGTCCGAACTGCCTCATAACATGCGTCGGGCAGTGAGGCTCGACGAAGATGTCAAACACCATCGGCACCAAAGTCAGCCAGTATGCCGCGTCATGCGTGCACAAGGAAGACAGACCTAAAGGAGTTGTCCCCGCGACGGCCTGCTCCGTGTACGGCTCCCAGACGACGTCGCTGGCCTGCAGATGGTCAGACTCGAAGACGAACTCCGGGTAACTCCGTCGAACCTGCACGTGGGCGTAACGGCGCTGTGACACACAGAGAACTGGGGTTAGTGGACAAGTAAAAATAAATTTGAAATCAAAACACTTTGTACTTACGATATGGCGACACCAGTAAGTGCCCATCGTCGGCCCGTCCTCTAGGGCATCGGCTGGGGGTCCTGACTCGTAGGGTGTGGTGTCCATGATCGGTTGTCCGACAGCGAACCTCTCAGCTGCCCAGAGCTGGACAAGGAGGGGAAAACCAACGAAGATCGCCCCCGCATCCGTCTTGTAGCAGGCCTGTCACAGCGCACGGTAAGAAGCTGCGAGCACTGCTGATCCCCAGCTCCACTGAGGCACACAGCCTAACTCAGCATCCGCGATCGACCGGGCGTAGTGGATGAGGCCCTTGTCCACTGCGTGGCCTGTGGTGCTGGTGAACATCACCCAGCTCAACAACCAGAGGAGGTACGCCTGGGTCGCGTCTGACAGAGTACTCGTCGGCGTTCTGGTGGAGCTTATCAGGCTATAAGGAACAGCAAACGATGTTACAACTACTTAGTTTTGTGAAAATTAACAAAGCTTTGCGGTGAACTTACAGTGAACTGTAACAACCAAGCCTTCGTAGGCCCGGCTGTGGTGTACGCGTGTAGTCCAGCTACCGGCACGATCCCAAGAAGCTCATCACGGGCGTGAAGCGCTCCGTGATATCGTCCATCCATCCTCCCGCACCGTCCACTGGCCCAACAACGTCTCCGGCTAATGGAAGACCTAGAAGGTATGACACATCCTGCAATGTCGGTGCCATCGTGTCGGTGCCATCTCCCCACAGGGAAGATGGAAGGTGTGCATCTCAGGCTGCCACCGATCTACTAAAGCAGCTAGCAGTGACCGGTCATCATCCCAGCGCTTCGCTGGTTCTCTCTCGTCCGCCCTCGCCTCAACAAGCCTGCAAAGCGCAATCAGGCCTGCCTCACGCAACCTACGTAGCGTCAAGTCAAAACATTAGTACAAACAAATTAGAGTCAAATCAAATTTTTTCCTCAAGTAAATGAGTTTAGACATACCACGAAACGTGTCACGGATCGACACACAACAACTCGCGCGAAGGACATGGACGGAAGGTGCTGAGCTGCGCACCCTCTACTGCTGACAGGTACGAGCGGTGGCTCCTGTCTAGTCCCCTGTTGAAGAGCGTTGGTGTGTCGTACGCCATACCTGCATACATATAACTTATTAGACATAAGCAACATATATCTCAATCAAAATCAAGAGTAACAGAAACACAGAACCAAAATTCAGAGCGATGAATAAAAGTCCTAAATTCTAGGACCTGAACTTAACGGGGTAAACCCCTAGTCGGTGCGCTTGTGGGTGGGTAACCAAGCCTCCGTTGTTCGCTGTTCTCTGATTTATTTATATTTATTTGGCCGGTCGGCCTATGTAATTATTTATGCGTTGTAATCCTTTAAATTCTTTCATCTTACATGTATTCGCTATGTATATCCATGCTTGAGATGAAAGTGTGAATCTAGTGCACATCCTGGGAACTAGATTCACATGAGTAAGAGTTAAGGTTATTTGAGATGTTGTAGATCTTTAGGGACATTACACAAATAGTTCAATACAATGATAATGCAAATTGGTAAAATACACAGTACAAAAATGACAACAACATTACAATACATCAAGTTTCAGAAGGATAAATATTACTGTGGAGATTGTGGTAATCGGGTATCTACATGGCAAGCTTATCCGACTGGAGGTAGGGATAGATTGTGCCTGCTATATCTGTAAGCCGAACTTGACTTGGGTGTTACGGTTGCCGATAGAGATAAGGCAATCGGCCTATAGTCACGGTTTGGTAAGATTGAGGAAACCAACTTAGAATAAGATAGGGTTTCCGACTTGTAAACCCTTCCTCCCAAGACTATATAAGGGGGGTAAGGGGCGTCCCTTGAGGGATATCAGATTCTAGATCAGAAATTCCGATAGGAGGTTAGCTTTTAGCCTTCATCTTTTGATCACGAGATCAATAAAGACACTCGGCGGATCGAATCCACCGAAACAGGAGTAGGGTATTACCTCACGAGAGGGCCTGAACCTGTCTAAATCTTCTTCTCCTTCTAACCCATTGTGCTTGGCGATCTCGACTGCGACCCCATAAAATATATTGCCGAAACCAAGTTTCGACAGTTGGCGCGCCAGGTAGGGGTCCGCGCGCCGAGACTTCTTCAACAATCTCGCCGACAAGCGTGATGGGATCTCCCTCAAGACTCGGCGACTTCGCCGCCAACTTCACCAACGACTCCTCCTTCGACTCGGATTCGAACCAATCGGAGGGAAAGACCTACTCGGCGCCATTCGGGCTCCCCAACAGCGCCGAGATCTTCGACAACATCTTGAAGACCAAGATGTGATCCACCTTCTCCGACGACGGACTTCACTCGGCACCATTCGGACTACCGAACACCGCCGAGATGTGCGCCAATCTTCTCGTTTCCCCGACGGAAGCAATCTACTCAGATGAAGACCTCTCGGTGCCGTTTGGGTTACCAAACGCCACCAAGATCTACGATCAACTTCTCTCCCCGAGTTGGCGGCGACCCACTCGGAGGAGCCTAACCCCCAAGCTCCGACTCGGAACGATCCAGATCCGGATTTCCCGGGATCAAGGGAGGTCGCCGTCATCCTCCCATCATTCGGCTCTGCTCGTCTTGAGCTCAATGGATACCTCAGTTCCGCCGGCCGACAATCTCTACGGCATCCCTTCGACGAAGCCGACAACTCCGACCGCCGCATGGTGTGAGCCGAAGTGCTTGATGTCCTCATGGCCGAGCCGGATGAGTCCGACTCAGCCATGGCCGAAGGCTTGCCGAAGAGGAGCGAGCAGGGTAGAGCTTGAGCGCAAGACAGCCGAGGAGGAGAAACAACGCAAGGACGAGGCTGACAAAAGGAAGCAGGATCTACGTGCAGCCGGACGATCTGCCCAGGAGGCCATCCTCCAAACACGGGTTCGCAACACCAACATCTTCCAGACGCCACAGCAGAACGCTGTCGCCGCACTCACGCTCTTGGACACCGTCATGGAGACGGCTCCGGCCAACGTGACTCCTATACTCGACAAGATAAAGACCATCGTCGCAGCCACAGCTAACGGCCACCCCACCACCTCGACGCGAAGGCTGACTGAATCCGTGGCCGAAACGCCAGATAAAAGCCGGCTTCCGCCTCTAAAGTCAGGAGACTATAGGAGGCCCGAGCCGGCTCGGTCGTCAACCAGGCCAAGAGGCCCACCTCGTGAGTCCACGCTGAAGTACCAAGAGCGGACGGCCGACTCCGCGACAAACGACACGGACGTCCACCCGTCCACCACCGAGTCCGCCGCAACAGTTCCGGCTACCCAACCAGCCAACCGAAGACCCCGCCGAGTGATGCGGGAAGTCCTCGATCGCCGCTACCAGGAGCGCGACCACGCACTCGGGAAGATCGAAGGGGATCACCCGATAGCGGCGACGACGGAGTACCGGCCTTCACTCGGGACCTCCGCCGAGTGCATTGGCCGAGTGGCTTTAAGCCTACGGGGATTGAAAGGTACGATGGCAAGACCGACCCGAATCTTGGTTAAGCGTATATACCCTTGCCATCCGAGCTGCGGTGGCGACAATAAAGCCATGGCCAACTACCGCCCGTGGCCCTCGCAAACTCTACCGAAATTGGCTCACGAGCCGCCAAGAGGCTCAATCGGCTCGTGGAGCGAGCCGAGGGACCACTTCATCGCCAACTTTCGGGCACCTTCGAGAGGCCCGGCACACACTTCGACCTCTACAACGTCATCCGAAGCCGGACGAGCCCCGAAGGATTATATTCGGCGTTTCTCCGAGAAGCGCAACAAGATCCCGAACATCACCGATGACATCATCATCGCCGCCTTCCGAAGGGAGTCCGTGATGAGCCGCTTATCGGCAAGTTCGGACGCAAACCACCGAAGACGGTGAAACAAATGTTTGAGACGGCGAACTCATACGCCAAATCCAACGACGCCATTAAGGCCGCCCGTCAAGACCGGCCCGACGGAAGGGAGGACAGGCAAGCGGGAGGAAGCCGAAATCCTAAGAAGGATGGCGGCAACAACGGCAACCGGGGCAGAAAGATCGCAAGCGCCGATCCGAAGACCTAGTGGCCGCGACCTCCAATACTCAACGCCGTCCCCGAGTCGCCGCCTTCGACGCCATCATGAACGCCCAGTGCACCCACCATCCGAATCACAAGCACGCGGCGAAGGATTGCTTTATCTACAAGCAGTTCGCTGAACAGTACGCGGCGCAGCTCAACAAGAAGCCGACTGACGAGGCTGGCCCGTCCGGCGCCAAGAAGAACAATGCGGCTGAAAATGCCGAACCTTTTCAAGACCCAGTGGGGGAGCTCAACCACATCTTCGGGGGTCCGCTAGCCTATGAGTCCAAGAGGAAACAAAAGCTAACCGACCGGGAGGTCAACGCGGCTCAACCCGAAGTCCCTCAGTATCTGCGATGGTCGGAAGTGGCCATCACCTTTGACCGCTCGGATCATCCTGACCGAGTGGTTCATCCGGGGCGCTATCCACTCGTCCTGGACCCCGTGGTCCGCAATATCAGGCTTAAGCGCGTCCTCATCGATGGGGGCAGTGCCCTCAACATCCTGTTCGCCAAGACCATGGATGAAATGCGAGATCCCGAGGGCCGAACGAAAGCAAGCTCAGCCCCCTTCCACGGAGTTATCCTGGGCTGTCTTCAACACCACTCGGGCACATCTCCCTCCCAGTCACCTTCGGAGCCCGAGAGAATTTCCGAACGGAGAACGTCACCTTCGAGGTGGCCGACTTGAACAGCATATCATGCCATCATCGGAAGGCTGCGCTTGCCAAGTTCATGGCGATCCCTCACTACACTTACCTCTGCATGAAGATGCCGGGTCCCAACGGCGTCATCACTCTTCGCAGCGACGTGAAGCAAGCCTTCACCTGCGACAAGGAGAGCTGCGACATGGCCCAATCTCGCGAGAGATTACGCGGCCGACAAGAAGTCCGATTGGCTGCATCGACTTCGGCGAGGGCGAAGTCCCCGAAGAAGATAGCCAAATCGGGATCCGGCGACGCCAAGACCAAGAAGATCTCCCTTGATTCGTCGATCCCTCCAAAACCGCCGTAATCGGCGCCGACCTAGATCCCAAATAGGAAAGCGCGCTCGTCACCTTCCTCCAAAATAATAAAGATGTTTTTGCTTGGAAACCATTTGATATGCTGGAATTCCTAGGGAGGTGATCGAGCACTCTTTGAACGTCAAAGATGACGCCAAACCGATAAAACAACGATTACGCAGTTCGCACGGGATCGAAAAGACGCGATCAAAGAAGAACTTGCAAAGCTCTTGGCTGCCGGCTTCATTAAAGAAGTCCTTCATCCCGACTGGTTAGCCAACCCAGTCCTGGTCCGCAAGAAAACGGGGCAATGGCGCATGTGCGTTGACTACACCGACCTCAACAAAGCCTGCCCTAAAGATCCGTTCGGGCTGCCTCGCATCGACCAAGTCGTCGACTCAACAGCCGGCTGCGAACTCCTGAGTTTCTTGGATTGCTACTTGGGCTATCACCAGATCAGCTTGAAAGAATCCGACTGCTTGAAAACATCGTTCATCACGCCGTTTGGGGCTTACTGTTACATTACCATGCCTTTCGGCCTGAAGAACGCCGGAGCTACATACCAGCGCATGATCCAAAGATGTTTTCAAACGCAGATCGGCAAGAACGTTGAAGCTTACGTCGACGATGTTGTCATCAAGACCAAGCAGAAAGAAGACCTGATCGCCGACTTAGAGGAAACCTTTGCAAACATCCGGGCCTTCAGAATGAAGTTAAACCCGGAGAAGTGCACCTTCGGCGTCCCATCAGGCAAGCTGCTCGGCTTCATGGTGTCACATCGCGGCATTGAGGCAAATCCAGAGAAGATCAACGCTATCTTAAACATGAAGCCCCCGAGTAATCAGAAAGACGTCCAAAAGCTCACTGGCTGCATGGCGGCACTAAGCCGTTTCATATCCCGACTCGGCGAACGAGGCATGCCCTTCTTCAGACTGCTAAAGAAGACAGACGACTTCCAGTGGACCACAGAAGCCGACAAGGCCTTTGAAGATTTCAAAGAATTCCTTACCACGCCACCCGTCCTGGCTTCGCCTCAGCCCCAGGAACCCCTGTTGCTGTACGTCTCAGCCACTCACCAAGTGGTTAGTACGGTCCTTGTGGTTGAACGCGAAGAAGAAGGAAAGGGCCCAGAAGATTCAAAGGCCAATCTACTTTGTTAGCGAAGTATTGGCAGGAGCCAAAATCCGCTACCCTCAGGTACAAAAATTGCTTTATGGTGTTCTAATAACCGCGAGGAAATTGGCACACTACTTTCAGGGTCACTCGGTCACCGTCGTCACCTCTTTCCCACTCGGCGACGTCATCCACAACCGCGAGGCAACCGGGCGTATCGCCAAGTGGGCCCTAGAACTGATGCCGCTGGACTTAACTTTTAAGCCCAGGACGTCCATTAAGTCACAAGCCTTAGCGGACTTCCTGGCCGAGTGGACTGAACAGCAAGAACACGTGCCTCGAGAAGACCTCCAACACTGGACCATGCACTTCGACGGATCCAAGAGGATCACCGGCTTGGGAGCAGGAGTCGTGCTGATCTCCCCGACTGGGGAAAGGCTAAGATATGTCCTTCACCTCCACTTCTCCGCCTCACACAACGTCGCCGAGTACGAAGCTCTTCTACACGGACTGCGCCTCGCAGTCTCACTCGGGATTCGTCGGCTTATTGTGAAGGGCGACTCCCAGCTGGTCGTCAATCAAGTGATGAAGGACTGGTCCTGCTTAAATGACACCATGGAGGCCTACCGACAAGAGGTCCGCAAGCTTGAGGACAAGTTTGATGGGCTAGAACTCTCACATGTCCTGAGACATAACAAC
Source organism: Oryza australiensis (assembly GCA_019925245.2). Classification (NCBI taxonomy): domain Eukaryota; kingdom Viridiplantae; phylum Streptophyta; class Magnoliopsida; order Poales; family Poaceae; genus Oryza; species Oryza australiensis. The sequence continues at coordinate 692,569 of JAIFGZ020000117.1, forward strand.
GAAGCGCCGATGAGCTAGCATAGTTCGGATCTAAGCGCGAAGCTGCCCCAACAGACGTCTTTGTCGAACATCTCTACGAACCAACCGTCATGGCAAAGACGGCTCCTAACGAACAAACCCCCAACGAAGTCGCCATGACCGACACCGACTGGAGGACGCCGCTCATCAAATTCTTAACTCGGCAAGAGCTGCCGGATGACTGGGATGAAGCAGAACGCGTCCGGCGTCGTTGCCAAGCATACGTCATGGTCGACTCCGATCTATACAAGAGAAGCCCCTCCGGAATTCTGATGAGGTGCATCACACCCGAAGAAGGGAAACAATTACTCCAAGATATCCACTCGGGCATATGCGGAAGCCACGCGGCGGCGCGCACTCTAGTCGGCAGAGCTTACAGACAAGGATTCTTCTGGCTTACCGCGGTCTCCGACGCGGATAAAGTCGTAAGAACCTGCGAAGGCTGCCAGTTTTTCGCCCGACAAAGCCATGTCCCGGCCCAGGAGCTTCAAACAATCCCACTTTCCTGGCCGTTCGCGGTATGGGGGCTGGACATGGTTGGCCCTTTCAAGAAAGCTCCAGGAGGTTTCACACACCTCTTCGTCGCAATCGACAAGTTCTCCAAGTGGATTGAAGCCAAGCCGGTCGCCACAATCACTGCTGACAAAGCACGAGACTTCTTCCTCAACATTGTGCACCGCTTCGGCGTCCCAAACAAAATCATAACTGATAACGGGACTCAATTCACGGGAGGCATCTTCAAGGAATTCTGCGAAGACTTCGGAATCAAAATCTGCTATGCATCAGTAGCTCACCCTAAAAGCAATGGGCAAGTCGAGCGAGCAAACGGCATGGTCCTTCAAGGCATCAAGGCTCGCGTTTTCGACCGGCTAAGCCCTTACGCCGGCAAGTGGGTCCAAGAACTTCCCTCGGTTCTATGGTCGCTGCGAACCACACCCAGTCGGGCCACCGGCCAAACTCCTTTCTTTTTGGTCTATGGCGCAGAAGCCATGTTGCCAAACGAGATGGAGTATGAGTCCCTCCGGGTCCGCAGCTTCAACGATGAACGCTACGACCCCGACCGAGTGGATGACCTCACCCGATTGGAAGAGGCCCGTGAGGCAGCTCTCATCCAATCGGCCAAATACCTTCAAGGGCTCAGAAGATACCACAGTCGCAACGTGCGAGCACAAGCTTTCATTGTTGGCGACTGGTCCTACGCAAGATCCAGACCACCAAAGACCGACACAAGTTATCTCCCTTATGGGAAGGACCGTATATAATCGCTGAAGTGACTCGGCCCGGTGCTTACCGGCTAAAGCGTGAAGACGGGTCCATGGTGGAGAACTCCTGGAATATCGAGCATCTTCGACGATTTTATGCCTAATTTGGCTAAGGCCTCATGTTTTCCTTGACTGCCAACCTCAAGCAAGATGACTTCTTGAGCTAGCAGTCGGGGGCTGATACACATGTCAATAAAGCTCAAGTTTTCCTCATCAACTTTTGTGCATAATTTGGTTTATCATTGTTTAATGTCCTTTGACTCGAGCTCAGTGTCTAAGGACTGAGAGTTTTCCGATGACCTAATCGAGCCTAGGCTTGATGACAGACGGGAAAACTACTTAAGAAATTTCATGCAAAAGCTCGAATCAAGGCATTGACATAAATAAACTAAAAATAGTCACAAAGTTCCACGTCAAAATGTTACGGTTACATGACATTTACAAAGCAAAGTCAGAATACAGATCAGAGCTTGAAGTTGTTTACTACATCGAGAGATATCTTCTTCGCCGCCTCTTGCGCCTCACTCAAGCATATCTAAAGCCCGCTCGTCCGTTGTTCCCTCGCAAGCCCTCCCGACCGAGTGGATATCCACTCGGGGTAGAGGGACTTGGTAGTGCAAGAGCAGACCAGCCCCCATGTTGGCCGCTTCGGTGATATTCTTCGGTGATCGTTCGGGAGCCAGCCGAAGCTTGTCGAAGATCTCGATTGGCTCCAGCGAGCTGGCCCCAACTCTTTGATCGAACAAGGACAGCAAGATCGGCGTGGCGGAGTTGGCGACCTCTTCCCGTATCTCGTCGCTGGATTTGATCCGCCCAAGCAAGACGTCGTATTGGGCTCGGGTCTTCATCTTATAAGCGCAAAGAGTCCCGGATCATTCAAAGCGATCGGAAATAAAGCGGCACACGAAATTCGACTTCAAAGAAGGTTACCTTCAAATTCGGCCTCCATCTCGGCCTTGTCAAGGCTGACCGCTTCCAGCTGGACTTGAAGCGAGTGGACCTCCGAAGAATTTTCTACAACGAAAGAAGATTATCAATAGCCAAAATCAGCATGAGAATCATGATGAAGCTAGGAGAGGCAGGCTTACTCCCGATTGATCCGCGGAGGTCGAGGTTCGCTTCCCGAAGCTCCGCGATCTCCCTCCTTAAAGCCGCCTCCCTTGATGCGGCCTCCTCCCGAGTGGCCTTCAGCTGTCGCTGAACGTCCTCCAAGGAGTTTAAGTGGGGGACTAGCTTCTCCAGCACTTCAGATTTTGCCATTGAGCGGCAATATTCCTTCTGCACGCAAAAGCAGTGGAGTGACCGACTGAAAGATAACGATGATATAATCAAAGAGAAAGACAAAAGACTTACGTTGAGCAGTCGGGTCGCCTCATTTAGGCTCTCGACAAGGGCATCCCTTTCATCCTTTTCGGCTTGCCGGTCTAGGATGATGCCCCGTCTCTCGCCTTCCGAATCCCGCCACTCGATCCTGATCGGGGAAGCCGAGTCTCGAAGGCGCAACCTGGGATCTCTTCTACCGTGGTGGCGAGCAAGAAAGACAAATGAAGACATGAAAGATTCAAAATTGAAAGAACGAAGGAATGTTTGAAGCAAGTCTTACCGGTTTCGGTGGTGCCGCCTAGGTGGAGCGGCGGCTGGTTTTCTTCTTCTTCGGGCTCGGCGCCGAGTGACCCCTCGGGGTGCTTGAGCCGCAGCCTCGGTCTCCGGCGATGGCGCTTTCCGGCCGGGATATCCCGACTGGCAGTCGGGTGCTCCTCCCTAGGGGCGTCCTCCTTCGGAGGCGAAGGTTGTTTCTCCGGAACGCTCGCACTCGGTTGCGGGCTCCGGGGTTTAGCTGGCTCTACGGCCTTGACACTTCGGAGCGGCGGCGGAGTCGGCCCTTCACCCCCTCCGGCGGGATCTATGTCCCGGCCTCTGCGAAAGTGAATACGGCGAAGATAAAGAAAAGTTTTCCGCGAAAGAGTTCGGGACTTCGGTTTAGCATACCTGGATGATCTGCGGATCTTTGGTGCCGTCCGCGGCGATCGCCTTAGAGGCGGGGTCTCGGCTGGAGGAGCCGGGACGTCGTCATCCGAATCCTCGATGATCAGCCTCCTTTTGCTCGCGTGCTTGTTCGAGTCCTCACTCGGCGCTGCCCGCTTCCCGACTGGATCAGCTTGGATTTCGATCCCGCCAGTCGGCTTTTTGGAGGGGCGACGCGGCGCGTCATCATGAGCCACCTTATATGGCTTGGAGGTGATAGAGGCGTTTTCCTGCAGACGAAAGAAAGTGCAACATTAAGGGACAAGATGTCAAGATTGAAAGATGCTATGAAGCAACCAGTCGGCTTACCGGAGGAGGAGGTCGGTGGATGCTGAAGGGAAGGATTGGCAGTATGAGGGCCCGCTCAACTGCAATCCCGGATGAGAAGAGTTTGTACATCCGAATCTTCAGGATCTCGTATGTGAGTGGATCTGGGTCTTCCTGATTGGGGTCCGTCCCGCCTTCATACTCGAAGGCCGGCTTCGACCGCTCCTTGATCGGCGCCAGTCGGCACCTGATGAAGTGCCGAGTGATTTGTTCCCCGCGAAGATTCTTCTTCTTCATCGCCAGGATCTTCGCGAGCAGATCATTGGCTTTGTCCCAATCTTGGGCTACCGGGACGGTGCTCCAAGATGGCTTGGGGACAGGAGGAAGACCGACAAAGGCGGGCAGGCTGGGTTCGAGATTACTGATGTAGAACCAGCCTGCGTGCCAGCCTTTGTTGGAGGATTTCAAAGGGAGAGAAAAGTAGTCTTTGCGGAGAGATCCGCGAAGCTGGAAGCCTGCTCCGCCAACAACGCAAGGTTGGTCCTTGTTTGGATGGGGTTTCAGATAGAACATACGGCGGAATAGATTGACGTGAGGAAGAATGCCAAGAAAGGCTTCACACACATGAATGAAGAGAGCTATGTGAAGCATTGAGTTGGGGTTCAGATGATAGAGATGAATTCCATAGTAGTCCAGAAGCCCCCGAAAGAACTCGGAGGTGGGAAGGCTGAACCCGCAATAGAAAAAGGAAGTGAAGACAACGAGCTCACCGGTGTTTGGGGTCGGGAAGTCCTCCCCCGCCGCCGGGCGCCATCCCACGAGTTCCTTTGGCGAAAGCACGCCGTGCTTCACCATCTCCTTGAGGGTAGATTCCCTCACTTCCGAAGCGGCCCATTGGTCGAAGGGAATCCTTTTTTCCTCCGCCATGAGAATGGGTTGATGGGAAGTGGATCTGGCTGGAAAAAGTTGGATCTTTGGCGATGGAACGTGGGAGATTTGGCTGTGGAGGCTGGTTGTTGCTGAAAGCGAGCTCTTAGATGGAGGGATTTGGGAGCGCCCGAGTCTAGGGTTCTCCGCGGTGAACTGTTGAACAGCGCTGTGGGAAGGGGAATCGTTTGGAAGATGAAGAGGCGGGGACGACCTCGCATCTTTATAGAAAGATTTGAGGGTTGCGCTAGGTTTTCTGGTGAGTGGGCCGAGCCCATAAGAAAATCTACGGCCCAGCTAAGGTGTGGTCCGATACGTGTCCTTAGGGACTTAAGCGGATGAGCTTAAGCAGATTTGCCCTGGCAATATGCGCGTGTCCGAGTGCCCTATACCTTTAAAGATCCTTCCATACCGCGGTTTGCTTGACTTCATGAGAAGTTGGCACGATGCAATTTGGAAGGTGACCAACAGCTGAGTTTTTATAGCCGCCTTGGTGAACAAGGGTTGTTTTGTTTTTTGGCATTTGGTCGGGTAATCTTACCAATGTTGTTTGTTTTCCACCTTGGTGAAGATCTTTATAAGATTGAGACCAGTATTATGGCAAAAGCTATTTAATAACTTGGTCATATTTTTCATATGATTGAAAGAACTTGTTTTCCCATGAGGGATGAATGAGATATTTATTCCGGGATTACTCGGGCAAGTCCACTCGGATGAGCAAGAGCCTACCGAGTGCTTTTTACCCATGAGGGTTGATTGAATTATTTGTTCTGAGATGACTCGGGCAAATTCACTCGGATGAGTATGAACTTGCCGGGTAATGAGATTTCAGTGGTTGCTTTAGCATGAGCTAGGCATCTACATGAGAATGATTTTTTATAGTCCTTGACTATATGCTTAGCCTGTTTTTGACTAACCACATAGTCGGGGCTACACCTAATTAGGTGCATCGGAGATGCACCTATATATTTGTTTTTGAGAAATTTTTATATATTTTTCCAGCCCTTCACAGTCTTTGGAGCCACTCGGGAAGATTCAGGCAGAGATGATGGAATCACTCGGCGCCAAAAGCACTCGGTCAAAGAGATTTTTTGGTTGAGTGCTGCTTTGGTCTGAAGCTGAGTTGTCTCGTCGACTGAAAAGGACTCGGGGGCTACTGTGGAGATTGTGGTAATCGGGTATCTACATGGCAAGCTTATCCGACTGGAGGTAGGGATAGATTGTGCCTGCTATATCTGTAAGCCGAACTTGACTTGGGTGTTATGGTTGCCGATAGAGATAAGGCAATCGGCCTATAGTCACGGTTTGGTAAGATTGAGGAAACCAACTTAGAATAAGATAGGGTTTCCGACTTGTAAACCCTTCCTCCCAAGACTATATAAGGGGGGTAAGGGGCGTCCCTTGAGGGATATCAGATTCTAGATCAGAAATTCCGATAGGAGGTTAGCTTTTAGCCTTCATCTTTTGATCACGAGATCAATAAAGACACTCGGCGGATCGAATCCACCGAAACAGGAGTAGGGTATTACCTCACGAGAGGGCCTGAACCTGTCTAAATCTTCTTCTCCTTCTAACCCATTGTGCTTGGCGATCTTGACTGCGACCCCATAAAATATATTGCCGAAACCAAGTTTCGACAATTACACCGACAATCACATTAATTGCAGCAACCAAAATACTTGATTGCGCACAGACATAATTAGGCCATTGCATCGCCAGCAGAGGACGTAGTTGCCGCTCGAGAACACCTAGGACATGGTCGCCTGGTTGGTGTTCCTTCTCCGGATGGACAGCTATCATCGGTTGCCTGTCCAAATGGACTCGCAGCCGGGATGTTTGGAGCTGCAGCATTCTTTGGACATTTCTTGTAAGCATGGCCGCGCTCATCGCATTTGCTGCATCGTAGAGTCGTCCCACCTGCCTCTGACGTCGGCCTTTTTTCACCATTAACTTCAACGGATCTAGAATGTGGAATACTTGTGGCCTCAGAGTTGTATAAGATCCAGATATCCCAAACCCATATATCTCCTCCCTCCATGTATGAAAAATTGCTTCTTTCCTATAGTACGGTCAAACATAGACATCGGGAAGTATGTGACAATCTCCAGCTGCCGCAAGTATGTGTGAGCAAGGCAGATGTCCAAGCTTGGGCTTCATGCAACTGCAACTGCAACTGCAACTGCATTCGCCATCCGCATGGAGCACATATTCCTGCATAGCTTGGTGGCGGTTGATGCCACGCCTTCTTTTGTCGACACACATCACCTCGTACCTATGAACTTGGGAATCTCGGGGAATAACTGTGCTTCATAGCCTTTGCGATTTTGTCTTGCATATACTTTGTCACCACATTTCCAAATACAATGTTGTTATTAGCCATTAAAGGAGTAATTTTGTTGTATCTGTCCTTGAAGTATGCCTGTGTGCCGTGAAGAATAAATTCGACAATACCAACCAATGGGAGTCCTCGCACTCCTTGCATTACCCAGTTGTACACCTTGGCAAGGTTGGTTGTCATTATACCAAATCGAGACCCATCAGTGTCATACAACAGAGACCACTTTTCTTTAGGTTCATTCTCTATCCAATGTGAGAAATTATGGTTTGATGATGCGGACCTCCTTCTCATTGTGGGCGGGTCATCATGTAGTGCACCAAGCGGTTATGGAGGCTCGACATCCTGTGGCCGATGAGATTGCTCGTCGGTTTGCTTCGTGGTCAGCTCATCCAACTGTTGGTATTTCTTATGACCACAGATAAAATCCGCAAGCGCACGGAATACCGTTGTAGCACTTCACCCAGGGAGTATTCCAAGGGATATCGAATCCAAGGAATGGTAGGACTATCTAAGAGAAAGGATCATCCAAGGACATCCAAGATTAGGTAGGCGATAGTATAGAGAGGATTACTATGGTTGCGGCTCTAAGAAGTAGGTAAATTACTTTAGCTTTTCTCTTGCTTACTTCGGGCACCGGCTTACACTTGGTCTGCCGATTGACTCCGTCATATAGCTCTACGTCGTACTCGAACGTGGAGGACTACAAAGGACGGACAAGGTTGTCACCACCTATCGCCCACCTCTCACCCGTGGAGTATGAGGCAAACAAAGGTAAACTCTAACCTAGTCACCACGTCTAAACTATCGAATACTACTCTAGCCTTGCGCAAGAACACTCGTCTTTATCAGGGGTCTTAGCACTAGAGCACCCAACTTAGGGCGGTGATCCTGCAAACAAAATTTAAGTAAAGTAAAATACTCAATGTAAATGCTTAACAACCAAAGTAAACACGAACACTTACTTTATTGAAGAAAGTATCCGTCAAGGTACAAGGCCGAAGGTCGGTACTGGGACTCCCGGCACTCCTTCGAACTACCCCTCGGAGATAACTCCGACATTTGGGGCACTCCTTTCGAAGCTTCCCCTCACTCTCTAACCTATCTTCTAAGTACTAGAAAGCTAGCACTACAACCTTTGGAGTTGATGCATTGATCTTCTTGGAGGTGTGTCTTGAATGGAGTGAGGAGACCTCCATACATAGCACCAAATGACGGTTGTAGGTCTGTTAGTAACTGCCATTAGCCTCTAACTGTCATTGGGATGCATTGTGGAAGCACCACGTGGAAGTTGGGTAGGATTGGCTGCCAAGTTGGTTCGGCTGAACCCTGGTCAGCTCCCTTCTCCACCGACTTTCTTGAGTGGATGACAGGTGGACCCCTAAGGTGGTTCCCGGGTGTTTGGTCCCACTTTAAGGCGGTTTCACCCAACTTGTGGGCTCTCCGATCCGCGGGAAGCTGACGTGACGATCGCCGATTTGTTGGAGTTGTGTTTCTTCGCCACGAAAGCACACTTTTACTTCATGTTGATACATAAATCACCTGCATACATTAATTTACCAACACTCGTGGAAAAGGTTAGTTTATAACCCCTACCGCTACGTTGATATGCCAAGTTTGTTCCACTTATGCAGGGTGACGGTCTGATTTAAGGTGATAACGACCGTCAACAAACTCCCCCACACTTAGCCTTTGCTCGTCCTCGAGTAAAGGTCGAGACTAAGGTGGATGATACGTTATCGGTATGATGCAAACATACAAATTATTTCTAGACCTACTCATAACTGTGAATCTGTATGTGTCTATCATGAAATTCTAAGTATTGAAATATGGAATAGTCTAAGTATAAGCTACCATAGCTTCTTCTGCACTAAATAACTTGGGGTTTTGATAAGGTTTTCAAAAATGAAAAAACATGACTTTACTCCTCTAATGATTCTCTCATGTCACTCGAGGTGTTTGACTCCTCACCAGGGCAATGCTCGCCCTAAATTCTCCTACTTCTAATAAGGTTTATGTGGAGCTCAAGATAGGAAAAATCATGTGGCATACTTACATCAAATATTTTGTAAAGTCAAATAAAAGATCCAAGAAGAAAACTGATTATGTACTCATGACCAAGCTTGTGCATATTTATGTGGATAGAAATATGTGGGTAGAAAATGGAAAAAGAAAAATATTTGTTGTGGTGGCTTCTATATTTGAATGATCATCCTCCTACTTTATTTTAGAGAACATGGCTATGATTCTTTTTTTCTTTTTCTCTTTTTTTGTTTTTTTACAATCATTCTGCTCGAGAAGATTTTTTTCTTCATTTTCATGAGCATCATGAATCTTTTTATTCTTATTTCTATAGCTCATGTCTCATTTTGGTATGGGTAGGAGGATCACTAATTGATTGGAGTCTTTATTTTGTGGATGACTATAGTGGATACAAATCCCTGGAGTAGAAATCTGCATGCATGAGGATGTGGAAACTGTGGTAATATTTTTTGGCCTAACCTCTGATGTGATGGATATGCACAAGACTTTATTCAACGAGAACATAAAAAGATTCTACCAAGGGTCTAAAAATTTGACTAAACTCAAAATGATGACAAGTAGCATATGTATAAGGTTTGATCATGTAATTCGACATATGGCCTTGGTAGGAAGAAAACATCATCGAGGAGTTAAAGTTATGGTTTTTGAATTTTTTTAAAATAAAATTCCCACGTATTCTTATGCAGCATGAAACAAAGTTGCTCATTACCAGACTATCTCGCATAAATCAATAGCTCGAATAACATGCTATACCTAAATAATTGATTTCACAGCATATGAGTGCAAGTCATGGAATAAAGTATATGTAAGCCAACCAACATGTATCAGGTCTCCAAGGTTGATTTTTCTTTTTTTAGGCTCATGCTCATAGTGCTAGAAAAATTTATTAGTATGCGAGGTGCAAAAATAAGAGTTGCAAACTTGCGCAATGGGAGAGCATGATGACGAGCGAGACCAAATTTGGTTTGAACCAAATGAGGTCTTGCTGCGTTTTCTTGCGTTACTCCCATGCTAGAATGTGCAACGTCATGAAGATGGTCCGAAGGATTGTGCGTGTCGAACGAGGGACACCCCCACACTTATTTTTGTACCTGCAGCTTTATTGGACACAACACAAGTGGAGACAAGAAATAATTCTACCGGTGTAAATAACCGGAGAACTTTTATTTAATTAAAATGAAACTTACCTGAAAACTTACCTTGAATCCTCATGGGGACTTTGTGCGTGAAGGCTACGTCACCCATGGACCAAATAAAAAAGAACAAGAGAAAAGGGATTCTTACCTTTCTTACTTGTTTTACTTATATATATATTTTTCTTTTTTTGAAAATTTTATTTTCACCAACTTTTTATACTCAACCAAGGCTAAATTTGAATTGACTCAACATAAACACAGAGGATTTTGCACCCGCTCTGTATGTTATGCATCTTTTGTCATATATCCGATGTCTTGGGTCATCTCCATTTTGAATCAACTTAAACTCATTTATACAACCAAGATCTATACGAGCATTAACTCTAAGGTTCATTAAGCAAACTTGACACCATGTCAAGTTTGATTAAAGAAGACTTTTAACCTAAGCACCATGCTTAATTGAAAGAGCCTATGAATGAACTATATATATTCATTCAAACCAGAGCATGCGAAAATAGATAAAGGAAGCATATGATTAAGTTATATTCATGTGAAGATAAGAATGAGTAAATGAATGGTGAACTTTGGGTACCTCCCTGTAGGGCTTTGTAATGTCAAAAGCAGGACATTTCAAACTCCTTTTTTTCAATTTTTTTAGCAAGGCAAGATGGAACTAACATCATCTCTAAACCATGGTGGAATTCTGCATGAATGGAATTTGTTAAGTGATACGTACCAAACTCTCCCACACTTGGATTTTTGTGTCGCGGGACATCAAAAATCAAGCATGTGGTGTCAAGCCTCCTTCAAAACTTGTTCCATCACCAGAAACACCAAGGTGCAAAAGCTGATGTAGCTCCATGTTCTCAAGCGTCGCATGACCATCGTTATTTTTAATCTTAACCTGAAATGGTTAGTGACCAAAAATACCCAAGGGCAAACTTATCCCTAGGGAACATGTTCTTGCTTTTTATTTATGAAGGGAAATGATAATCCGGGCTACCTCCCGGTAGTGCTTGTTTATGGTCAAAAGCTTGACCATGGGGACTTTTACATTGCAGTGTCACGCCCGGAAATTTATCCCAAATTTCCTGACTATTTTATGCATTAAATCCCTGTCCAGGAATCAACCAGGGTACATAAAATGACAAATTAATACACAGGTCCAAACGTAAAAAAAAGCGTAAAAATAAAAATACTTACTGAAGAGGCACTTAGTCCTCACACCCAAAAACTGCAGCGGAAAAAAAAAATGACACTAGCGGGGCTTCGCTCCACTCCACGAGCAAACTCAATCGGGTCCGAGCCTTGGTCTTCTAACTCCATCTTCAATTCGAAGCACTACACTTCGAAAGGGGAAAAATCGCAAGACTGAGTACAACCACCGTACTCAACAAGCCACACCGAGAAATGCAGACGTGCAAGGGGAGTCAAGAGTGGCTTGGGGATATTTTGCATAAATGCGGTTTACAAACATTTAATTATTTAAAAATAGTAAAACAGTTGAGTAATTAAGACAATATTAATCTTCCACTGAACAACGTTATCCCCACGTTGAACAGGCCCAACCATTCCATCTGAACTAAACTAGTTCCATTAAATCAAATTATTCAGTAGTGGGACTAATCATAGTGAATCTGGTCAATCGCCCATAACCGCGGGCACGGCTATTTGAATAGTTTTACTCTGATCAGAGGTGCGCAACTTTACCCACAAGACACGATTCCACACATGTTACCATGCCCCGAAGTACCACCATGATACTGCAAAGGGGGAAATCGTGACAAGACCTTTCGCATAACTCCCTCTAACCAAGCGATACCACACCAAGGTTTCGCCCCCACTCCCCGCAGGGCAGCGGGCAGCCCCTCTCGTGCCACGGTGAATCCGGCAGCCGATCAACCCGTAAACGGGGCCGACCCAACTCCATCACGCCCACCCTCTCACTAGGGTACGTCGGCCAGAGGAAAGCTATACTACGGATCCAGCCGTTGCCCATTCTGGCTTGTGGTTTGCACGGTATGTCTTTTAGGGTTTCCCATGAACCGGTCCTTAATTGCCATGGGTGCGACCATCAAAACCATGCACCCACAGCCCACCATTAAGTCATATTTTAGTTGAGATAATTATGACCAATAAGACATGGTCAGGTGTATCGAGCTTGCAGCTCATTAGAGACTAGAATAAAGTGTAATTATCCCATTTAGTGAGCTAGTGGTAGTTAGGCATAGCTAAGCATATAATTCTAGCTCAAGTCCACATTAGTGACTAAAGCTAGTTAAATTATCACCCAAGGTTAACAAAGGACGGATAACAAGTAAATAAGGCACAAACAAGCAGATAGGTAATCCATCATTCCATGTAATTAGCAAAGCAATGCAATTTTATTTGCAAACGTAAAACATTTATAAAAATAGGATCAATATGCTTCAAGGGAAGTGTGACTTGCCTTGCGTCTTCAAGCAAACTTCTGGGCTCTCCCTCGCGAGCGCAAACTCCGGAAACGACGGAATCTACACGCTGGCACACAAAATGAGGAAAAAGCCCTAATAAAAACCAAATAACAGTACATAAAAAGTAGACAAACATGTAGAGCTTAATTTTAGATAAATTTTGCAATTTGAATGGCCCAATTTGGAGTTCGTATGAATTAGATATGAATTTTAGAAGTTTTGGACCATTTAAATGAATTTTGGAAATTAAGATGATTTATTACGCAATTATTAATTAATTTTGAACTGGAGAAGGATTGTTTAAGACATCAGCCAGAGAGAGGATGTGCTGATATCATTGAGAAACGGGACCCACATGTCATAGAGACGATGAAGGTTTGGTTCTACCGTAGACCAAGTCTATAGAGATGGTCCACGAGACCTCGAAAGATGGATGGCTAGGATTGTTTTGACTGGATTTGACTCGAGATCCGACGATGTAGATTGGATGTGGCTAGGATTGCGACATAAGACGCCACATCAACGCCACGAGGACAGGGAGGACAGACATGGCGCCGACGGGGATGCCACGAGGGCTGCCACGTAGGCACGCCGGCGGCGGCTCGCGATGGCTCCGGCGACGGCGGACGACGTGCGGCGATGAGAACCGAGGGCACCAAAAGAGAGAGGAGGTTGCGGTGATTCTTACCAACGCAAAAATGACGACGAACGGCAAACGGAGATGGCCGCGACGAGATGGAATCGGCGGCGAGATCGGGTTGACGGCGACAACGGCTTTCCGTGGCTTTCGATGGAGGAGAGGTGGAGCACGGGCTTCGGCTTGCTGCTATGATGCCGACGGTGAAGATGGCAATGATAAACAGCGACGGAACGGCGACGAGGCACGGCCGAGTGCGAACGGAGGCGGCGACGCACGGGTCCACGGCGACGGGGCCTTCCGGTGGTGTTTGGCGCAAGGGAGATGGATGTCGGGCTTCCTTGAGTCCTTGCGGTGCTGAGGGAGGCGACGGCGCTGTCCGGGACGGCCGAGACGGCGGCTAGGGGCGGCTGAAATTGAGGCCGGTGACGGATGGAGATCGATCTCGTGGGAAAGGTGGTTAGAGCACGGGAAAAGCTCGAGAAAAAAAGGAAACCGAGAAGGAGACCCAGGGGGTCCTTTTTATAGGCTTGGGAGGGAGAGAACCGCACCGGGAAGAGAGGATTTGGCGCCGGATTTTTAGGGTTTATTCCGAGTTCGTCGGGATAAGAACGGGGCGGAAATTCGCGCGATTTAGCACGGGATTGAGGGGGATTTCTTGGGAGAAACGTAGAGGAGATCGAGAGGAATCCGTTCCCGCAACTAATTTTTGATTTCGGCAGAGGATTGGGCCAGATTTGGTGGAGGAAACAGCAGCGGCGGCTCGGCTACTGTTCGGGATGAACAGTGCGCTGCTGGAGGTAGGAGAAGGTACTGTAGCGAAGGGAGGGAAAACAGACTTTTTGGTCCAAACATCCTTTAATTCTTATAAATACTTCCAATGCCCAAATAATTCCAAGAAAAATCCTGAAAATATATTTAAAGTATTTAATAAGAATATCTCCAGCTCATTTAAAGTTTAATTTATTTATTTAAATAATTATTGAATTGTTCTTTGTTTTATTAAAATTATTTATGGAGCTCCAAAATTTCATGAAAAATTTTAGAGAGTACTTTAGGGCATGGAGAATATTTCAAAAATATTTCCAGCCATGATTTTTAAATGAAAATTTAATTTCCTTAATAGTTTCACTTGATTTACTTTGTTTTTCTTTTTATTTAATTTCTAGAAAATAATTTATTAAATGATTTTTATTCCCGAACGAAAATCGGGTGTGACAAATCTACCCCTTACGGAATCTCGTCCCGAGATTCGGGCTAGAAAGAAAAAGGTAGGATGAGATTGGGTTGGCTGCTAACCTCTAAGGTTTCTTCGGCTCTCACCGCGATTGACGACCAAACCTATGCGACGACCGGGCGATCAAACTTGCATAACCGAACTGACTGGACTCAACCCTGGTGTTCTGCGGCTTCACAAACCAAACTAAACTAGCTGATCCTTCCTGTTCGACCACGACCGGATTTCATGAACTCAAGTGCTTACTTTCCTCGAACCGCACAATTAATATTGACAAACTTGACAAGCCGAGAACTCACTCCCGCCGACCGTAATTGATGGTACTTTTCGAGACCTTGTAATCGACTTTCGTGAACACATAGACCACGAAATTCTTGTTTTTTCCCCGTGAACTGCTCTCGATCCAACATCAAGTATTTGAAGAAGCTGCTCGATCGACCTTTCATCTGGATTGCGACTGTTCTCAAATGATGCTTCTTTAGACTGCACTGTTGACACGACACCTTGGGTGTGTCTTAGACTCGATCCTACTAACTTGTGATCGTTATAGCCCCGATAACAGCTCATAACTGACTCTTTTGGTTACAACTCAATCTACTTCGCGTGGTTGAACCTCCAAACGAACGGTTACAAGATATAATTAAACTCATCTTTGATCTCGCCTTTCAAACCAGTGGTTAAGCTTTTGCCTGACCGTGAATCAATTGTACTGCCATCTTTGAGGTTGACCAACATTTCTGTGATTTGCCAAGAACCTCAACTCTGAACATTGGATACTCCAACGATCAATTGAAATGAAACGAAGACTATGCCCTTCCATTCTAGAGACTCCTGGAACTCAACACTCAAATGATAACGGGAGGTTATACATAAGAATGACTCTCGTGCAACTCTTGAACAAATTTACTTTTGATTGACTTTTTCATTGGGTGTATTTGTTGACCTGCCTGTTCCGCTTCTGACCTGACTTTGGTGCCATCTGCCTAAACATAACATGTAGTTGACCTGACTTTGGTCCCGGCTATCTCATGGCTCGGTCCTTAATTGACCAGGGTCGGCACTTGCCTTTTCCGGAATCCACCCAAATCATCCGGCCGCCCCAGTCTAAAACATTTGTATAGTACTTTCAATTTTCATCAAACTTAGTTCCTCATTCTCATGGCCATGTGGCGCTCATGTCTCCACATGCCGAATCTCAACTACCTTCCCTAAGGTAGTTGCCCAAGCACAAAGCTTTTTCATAAAGTCATGAGTATGCATAAGTCTAAGTATAGCATGGCTAAGCAGTTTACCGAAGTTATGCTTCGGTTGTTTGTATCACATCGCGAGTTACAAGGAGTAATTCTAAAGGTAATCAATAGCAAGGTATGGCATAACAAGTATAGGTAACTCGTAAAGCATGCATGTTTAGAGTTTAAAATAACATCATTTCGCAATTGGGATCGATATGTTCAAAGGGTGTGAAGACTTGCCTTGCTCGCACGCTGGTTGAGTGGGGTCTTCCGCGTAGTCGTATTCACCTCTTCGGACGCTATCCGTACGTGCGAAAAGAAGGGTTGAATCCAATTAAAATCCAACAATATCAACGAAAAGAAAGAGATCTCAAAATGATCGCGAAAGCGGATTCCAAACACAATCTCAAACTTCGGACATTTTAATAGTTGAATCAACGAAAAGGAGTCCAGTTAAACCGAGCAAACCATCTCTTAATAAATATATATTTTGTTCCTAAATTTGAAGATATCCTAGAATAATTAGATTTCTAATTTCCATATCTCTAATAATTTTATCTTTAATGTTGCGATTATATTTGCTAGGGGTCTTGAAATTCTAACGACAGGATAAGGTCATTCATGCTTAACTAATATTTTAAAAAAAATCTCATGTGAACTTTGATAAAAATTTAGAGGTCGGACAATATTTGAATTCCTAAAAAGGAAAAAATTTAATCTATAAATTATTTTCACAAAATATTTCTTTTGGAAGGAAAAAGAATATTATACTCATTACTAGATAATAATATTTCAATAACCTATTTTTTTATCCTGAAATATTTCCAAAATAATCTTTTTACCTTTACCCTAATTCCTTTACCATTTTTCTTTTCCTTATTATTTTTTTCTTTCTCTTTCTTTTCTTTTTCCCTTTCTTTTCTTTCTTCCCTCGCTTCTTCCCTCCCTTTCCCCTGCTCTGTTTCCCACCGGCGGCCGACGGTGAGGGAGGGTGCCGACGGCGAGGGAGGGCCGGAGCTAGGGAAAAGAGGGGCGCTACACCATCTTGGGACCACGAGGATTCCATTTCTCCACTCGGCGAGACCGGGAGCGAAAAGGCCGGCGACGGCGAGGTGGTTCGGCGGCGGTGGCGCTCGTCGCAGCAAAATCCGGCGAAGCTCGGCTAAAGTGAGGGTCTACGAGCTTCGGTGAACCCTAGGGATGCTAACGGTGGGGTTGGTTCGGCCGGAGAGGCCTGCAGCGGCCGGCGACGGCAAGGTGATTCGGCGGCCGAGACAGGGAATTCGAGGGGTTCGTCGCCGGCGATTTTCCGGCGACCATTTGGCCTCGGGAAGCTTAGGGGAATTAAGACCTAGAGCACGGGGATGATAATGGTACCTTTAATTCGGGAAGAAATCGGCCGAGGGTGACGAATTTCGGAGTGTCGCACGGGCGGTCGAATTAGGGTTCTTCCGCCGAGCTCCGATCCTTCCCAAAATTCGCGCAATGTAGTGGGTAATCTTTGGGGGAAATTGGGGGAAAAGCACGAGTGAGCACAGGGAGTATTTTTGATGTTGGGGGCCGGGTGCGGGGAGGCTTCTTATAGGCGGTCGACGGCGAGGGCGCGCGACGACGCAGCAATGGCGCGGCGTCGGCGGCATGGCGCGGTCGCGGGGAGATCGTGCGCGACGTGCGCGGCGCAGCTGATGTATGTGCGTACGGTGAGCGCGGTGAGGACGGTGCTTGCGGACTGTACGGGCGCGGCGTTCACGCGGCGTACGGCGACGACATGGCGACGGCCTAGCGCGGCGTCGGCGGCGACTCGGCGACCGCGGAGTGGCGGGCGTCATGCGCGGGCAAGATGCGCGCAGACGGTGTCGTCGCGAGCACGCGCGTGCGAGGGTGTCCTGGTCGCGCGGCACGGCGCTCGGCGCGTGGCGCGCGAACGTGGGCGACGGTTTTGGTCGAACACCTGAGCTAATGAACAGTGCGCCTTTGCTTTTTCCCGATTTTAAATTCCTATTTTCCATTTCCATTTCCTTTCACCCTAAAAATTCAAAATAAATTCTAATATTCCCAAAATAATTTTGAAATTATATTTTCAAACTTTTCCCCACTTTTTATTTTTCAAAATATATTTTTCATATTTTTATTTCTTCTTTTAAAATCAATAAATTGGGGTCTTTGATTAATTTCTAAATTCATATTTCCTTTTCAAAAATATTTTTATCATCCAAATCCAAATATTTATTATTTTTTCCTCCACGAGTTAGGGTTTAAACCAAAATATATTCTTTTCAAGAATCTTTTGTAAATCCACAAAATTATGTATTTACCCTATATATTTTGAATTATTACTCCCACTGGGATATCAAAGCTTAGGGTTTTTATCCAACTTCACATCAAAGCAATTCAAAAAGAACTCTTATGCAACGAGCTTGGCAAATAAGAACGATAAACACGATAAGAAGCAATTAATCCAAAAGGTTTTTGTGAGATCCGATTTTCACGTTCCGAATTCTACTCCTTCGATTTTCGGATGTTACAAACCTACCCCCTAACAATAAATCTCGTCCCCGAGATTTTCTTACCGTCTGCTGAATAGGTGTGGATATTCTGTCCTCGGGAATTCTTCGCTCTCCCAGGTAGCTTCTTCTTCTATGTGATTGCTCCATTGTACTTTGTACATGCGCCACGACTTGGTTCGTGTCTTCTTTTCTCGCTTCGTCTAGTATCTTGATTGGATGCTCGGGTAGGTAAGATCACTTGTGGACATGGATGGTTTCTAACGGGGCTTGCTCTTCCGGTACCCGCAAACATTTCTTCACTGCGACACGTGGAATACTTGGGTGAACATCGGAGAGATTCTCGGGCGGTTCAATTGGTAAGCCACTTCTCCCCCCGGCGCTTATCGGGAATGGGCCCACGTATCGTGGTGCGAGTTTCCCTTTGACTTTGAATCTCTCGTGTTCCCCGTAGTGGTGAGACCTTTAGATACACGTAGTCACCCTCTTTGAATTCCAATTCTCTTCGTCGAGTATCCGCGTAGCTCTTTTGTCGTGATTGAGCGGCTTGTAGTTGGTCCCGAATCAGGCGAACCTTTTCCTCAGCCTCCTTGATTATGTCAGGCCCGAATACGGTTCGTTCACCGGTTTCAGACCACATCAATGGGGTTCGACATCGGCGACCAAATAGAGCCTCGTTTGGCGACATCTTCGGGCGGCTTGATAGCTATTGTTGTAAGAGAACTCGGCGTACGGCAAGCATTTCTCCCAATCCTTGGGTGAAATCCAATGCACAAGCTCTCAGCATATCCTCCAGTACTTGGTTCGTCCTTTCAGTCTGCCCATCGGTCTGTGGATGATAGGCGGTACTGAAAGCGAGATGACTTCCGAGTGCCTCGTGGACTTTGCTCCAAAAATGAGATGTGAATTGGGTACCACGATCCGATATGATCCTCTTTGGTACACCGTGAAGACATACAATCCTACTCATATATAGTTCCGCTAGCTTGGCACTTGTTGTAGTTAGTTTTCACGGGTATAAATCTGCGGTCTTGGTGAGCCGATCTACTATTACCCAAATGGAATCGTAACCGATCGTAGTTTTGGGTAGTCCCACTATGAAATCCATGCCTATCTCGTCCCATTTCCATTCGGGAATCTTGAGTGGCTGCAGCAAGCGCGGGCGTTGATGTTCGGCTTTCACCCTTTGGCACACATCGCACACGGCTACGTATTCGGCTACATCCCTCTTCATATTAGGCCACCGGTATTCTCCTTTCAAATCCTGGTACATTTTCGTGCTTGGGATGTAACGAATATGCCGATTCGTGGGCTTCCTTTAAGATCAATCCTCTCAAACCGCCTCGTTCGGGCACACGATTCTTTTCTTGTACCACAGATTCCCTTGTCATCTACGAAAACTCCCGAGCGCGTCCAGGCCATGCGTTCCTTGATTTCCGGGTTTCCTCATTCCCTTTTGGGCTTCCTCTATTTGAGTTCTCGGTAGGGGTTGGATTTCCAGTGAGTTCACTTCTCCGTGAGGAATCGGGTGCGATTGAGTCTAGCCATTTCTTCTTGGAGTTCGCCGCCATACCTCCCAATCCCGGTGGTTGCATTGGGCTTTGCGGCTCGGCGCATCGGCCACTACATTTGCCTTGCCGGGGTGATAGTGGATTCCTAGATCGTAATCCTTGATCAACTCCAGCCATCGCCTCGTCGTAAATTGAGATCAGGTGAGTAAAGAAATATTTTAAGCTCTTGTGATCGGTATACACATCACGGTGGTTCCCGATCGATAGTGTCTCCAGATCTTCAATGCGTGTACAACCGCGGCTAATTCCAGGTCGTGTGTGGGATAATTCTCTTCGTGGGGTCGTAATGCGCGAGGCATACGCTACGACCTTCCCATCCTGCATTAATACTCCTCCTAATCCTTGCCGGGAGGCATCACAAGACATCACGAAGTCCTTGGTTGTCGGGTAAGGTCGGGATTGGGGCGGTGGTTAACTTTTCTTTTAATTGGTCGAAGGCTTTTTGGCACTTCTCATTCCATTCAAACTTCTTTTCCTTCTTCGAAGTTGAGTCATAGGTCGGGCTACGTGGAAAACCCTTCGATAAACCGTCGGTAATAACCGGCCAAGCCCAAGAAACTCCGAACTTCGTCACCGACTTGGGCGCCTTCCATCCCGTAACGGCTTCGACCTTGGCGGGGTCTACCGCTACTCCTCCGGCTGAAACCACGTGGCCAAGAAAAGTGACTTCCTTGAGCCGAACTCGCATTTGCTGAATTTTGCATACCTGGTGCTCTCGTAACTTTTCCAGTATGAGTCGTAGATGCTCCGCGTGTTCCTCATCGTTCTTGGAGTAGATAAGTATATCGTCGATGAACACCACTACGAATTTGTCCAGGTATTCCATGAATACCTTGTTCATCGATTCATAAAGTATGCGGGGGCATTGGTCAATCCAAAGGACATCACTGTGAACTCGTATAAGCCGTAACGTGTAGAGAACGCCGTCTTAGGAATATCTCCGCTCTAATCTTCAACGATGATATCCCGACCGTAGATCAATCTTGGAGAACACTGCGCACCTTTAAGTTGATCGAATAGGTCATCGATTCGAGGTAGCGGGTACTTGTTCTTGATAGTTACTTCATTCAGCGATCGGTAGTCCACACACATTCTCATACTCCCATCCTTCTTTTGACGAAGAGTACGGGGCTCCCCGGGAGAAGAGCGGGCGTACAAATCCCTTCTCTTGTAGTTCCCTTATATCGCTTCTTGAGTTCCTCTAACTCGTTGGCCGGCATTCGATAAGGTCTCTTGGATATGGGGGCGTATGGCATTAGATCGATGATAAACTCTACGTCGCGATCCGGGGCATTCCGGGTAATTCCTCGGGAAACACATCCGGGTATTCTTGTACTACGGGCATTCCGCCTAAGGGTAGCATGGTGAACACTCCCGCAGCTTGCTCACATAGCTTTGGGTTTTGATCCATAGTTATGCTCATCGGTGATCCCCATGGGGTGGATACCGTGACTTCCCTTCGCAGTCTATAATCCCATTATTTTTGGTCAACCAATCCATCCCGAGTATGACATCTATGGTTTGGGGTGATAGCACCATAAGGTTTGAGAGAAACACCACGTCTCTAATCCGTATGGGCACATTAATGCAGGCATGGGGTACGGTTATGTCTCCCCGGTGAGTGTACCAACATAGGCCTCTTAAGTGCTACTTGGTGTAGGTGGTGTTGTTTGCTTACTTGGGAAGATATGAATGAATGCGAGGCTTCGAATCGAATAAAACTTTAAGCGGTGCGAGTTGATAGAGAACATACCCATCAATACGCTCGGTCCTCCCGAGCTTCTTCCGCCCGTACATGATTCACCCGGCCACGTCGAAACCCGGTGGCAGCCTCGTTGGGTAGCGGGGTCCCGAATGACCTCGTCCCGCGAGGGTGGGGTTCCTCGGACGGGCGTTGCATTGGCGCCGGTGCGCACAGGGCGTTGCGTGGTTTTGGGCAGCTATTGGAGTAGTGCCCAAATTCTCCGCAATTGAAACACTCACATTCCTTCTTCCCTGGAGCGGCTAGGGTTGGTGTGGGCGTACGAAACCGAGGTGTAGCGACTGTTGACATGGTCGGAAGCGGAAGAACGTCCGGTTGCCGGAACATTTGGCTTCCATCCGGACGGGGTGGCTCCCTTGGGGCGTTGTGGCGTTCCCGAAATGGGCGAGCCATAGCGAGCCTCCTCTTGCGGTTATTGTCTACCACCTTTTGGTCATGCTCAAGTCGGACGACCATGTTGTTGAGGCTTTGGAACCGGTGTGATCCGCCCGATCATTGGTCCCCTCGGTTCGTCATTTAGTCCCTCAATGAATTTGTCTATCTTTTCTTCTTCGTCTGCCAGGTCACTGGTGGCATAACGGGCAAGTTGGGTGAACTTGTTCGGATATTCTTGTACTCGAGGTGTTCCCTTGACGCACTGCGGAACTCGTTTTCTTCATCCTCATCACTGCACTGGCACGAAATTCTCACGGAACGCAGCCGTGAATTCCTCCCATGTTGGTTCGCCGGCGTCTTCAGCTCGTGTCTCCTTGTAGGTGTCCCACCAGTCACTCGCGGGACCCTCCAGCTGGTTAGTAGCGAAGATAACTCTATCCGCTTCTCGGATTCTGACGAGGGTTAGCTTCTTCTCTATCACTCTTAGCCAATCTTCGGCATCCATAGGTTCTTCAGCCGTGGAAAAAGTGGGCGGCTTAGCTCTCATGAATTCTCCCAGACTCGATCCTCCTCGACCTCCTTGATTATTAGCAATCGCTTGGAGTAGCCGGGTCTCGCATAGCCATGACCTCCGCCGGGGTGGAGGGGTTGGGTTCGGCGGGTTCTCGTTGGTTGCGCGCTCTGCGGCGATGTGCCATCCGAAGAAGGTAGATGAATTAAGAGATCGGACTAGTTTAGGTTATAGTTCCCGGGGAATTTTTCTTCAAGTTCTTTCGAATGATCTTCAATCAACAGACAAGGTGAAATAATAATAAGCATACGAATTAAGACACCGCAAAGCGGTGCTCGGTTCATCATATTACATAAGGGTACACGGACTGTACACACACAGTCCTTCATGCCAGATAGCAATAATAATTATATCGTCCAACTACATCAACTAATCAAGGGAAATAGGAAGTCTTGCCGAGCCGGGAAGGTCCTCCCGCCTAGTCCTCCATCCATCCGCAAGAGCCAGCGCGCGGAAGTGGGTGGTCCGCCGCTCGAAGCAAACCGAAGTCCCCACGGCTCGGAGGTGGTGGCCTCGAGTCACGCCGAATCTTCCGACTCGGTGGCCGCGTACTCTTGCGCGAGCGTCGGCGGGTGAGGGGCCTCCCGTGTGAGTCGGCGACGAGGGGGAACTTCCTCCTCCATTGAGTCGGTGTCGCTAGACTCCCATTTGATCTCCATGGGCTCGCCTAAGACTCCGTATCGGTGTAGATCGGATGGGGTTACCCTCTCCCGATCCCGGCTCGGATGGTACCGGTACGGAGCTCGGGGTGGGTCCCATGGATGTGGCGCGAGTGGGGTCTACTGTGTACGGTGCGGCTCGTGCTCAACATAAAGCTTGCTCCATCATAGCTTGAAAAGTATCTAAGCTTGCTGGAGTCATAAGGTAATAGTGGTCGGGCACGGGCGAGAGGTGATGGTACGGGCTCGGTGGAAGTACCGCACATAGACGGGACGAGTGCGCATTGTTCCTCTAGCTGGTTGATCTCTGCTTGCTCTTCCCGAGCTGCTCTTCCAGTTCTACCAAAGCCTCCTCGGGCCATGTAGCGGTCCGAGAGTTGCTCATACCGAGCACCATTGGCTCTGCGGTGAGTCCAAGCATGCTTATCGGTCTCCACGGCCTTGGTGGCGTTGACCGATCATTGAGGCGTGACTCGCGATCGTTGATCTCGAGCGGGGCCTCCTCGTGCGCTCGTCGTGTCTCCGCCCAACGCGGATAGACGCGTGACCATCGGGTTGTAGCAGCAGGGGTAGCCTCCACGGTGCGACCGGGTTGCCCTCTTCGCGGTAGGGATGATGCACGAACTCTGTCATTGTGAGTTCGGCACGGTGTTCCGCATTAAGGCGAAGGAAGGCCTCGCGAGCTGCATCCTGAATAGCTGCTTCTGCTAGGTCCCGGTGGTAGCGAGTATGGAAGCAGTAGGATGTCTCACTCCCCATGCGGGCTTCTATGGATACGGCTGCCTCCCAGGCTGGATACATCTCGGAGCCATGTCTTTTGGTGTGATAAGTGGGTGGTTCCGGGTACCTCAAACACCATAGTAGGGACTGAAGTTGTACCACGAACCCCTCGTCTCGCGTAATAGTGACTTCCCAGGTTCCGTCGTGGTTTGACATCTGCTTTTACAGGCAACTTAGGGTTAGCGGAAGGGAGCTATCATAATCATTTGGTAAAAAGAAATACAGATATAGAAAAGATATATTTGCATTTTCGGAAATAATAGTTTAAAACTGATCCTATTGTAGGGATATTTCCCTTTAGCCATCTAGTTAGGGGTAGGGCGCCATTTGGTCTTAGCCTACGGTCGCATGGCTCTGATACCAGCTCTGGGGACCCCCGATTTTGAGGCGGGAATCTTTCGTGTTCATAGTACCATTTCCCTGGATCAAGTAGTTGGTACCCACGAATATAGTACTGGATAATCAAGTGCGCATGCACGAATAGTCTTACAATACCATTATTACATTAATAGGCCCGAAGGCATTGTTCATCCCACAGGACCTTATGGTCCGAATACAACATAAAAACAGAGTTTAGATAAGGCAGCGGAAAGAGGCAGCGGCTTGTCAATTGCCACAGCAACGACCGGAGCTAAAGTCTAATATGTGCCATCGTTCCCTCGTCCTCCCGGTGATATGCGTATGGATCTTCCGGCTCTTCAACTCCATCGGTGGAGGTTTGTGCGTATAGCAAGGGTGAGTACCAACCGTACTCGGCAAGCCAACATGAATTGATGCATATGCTAAGGTTATTCAAAGAACATGGCTAGGGTTATTTTTGCGTAAAGCAAGTTTTCACAATTCTTTTCACAAGCCTATCGACTAGCCAAATCAAGTTTTAATTTCATAGTTCATTAACCCGGCGACGGTTCGTCTACCATCCATCGTGATTCCAAGGATGGCTTCCCGCCTCCGGTTCGTCATGATTTTCGGGAGTCCACCCTTCTCGTATTCTCGAGAAGTTGATCCACCGAATAAAATCACCATGCAAACCCATCCCAGTATTTTTAAGTTCAAAGTCTAGCCAAGCGAAAGTCTTGTCACGATGCTCAATATCCCATGAGCACGGCTATTCGAATAGATTGATTCATTCACACTGCGGTGGATGTACACTTTACCCGTACTCCGCGACAGCCCAACAAATGAGCCTACGCCTCAACACATGAGACGGTCACGGCAAAGCCTTTCGATAACCTCACTTTGGCGCACCCGCTCCATGAACTTATGTCCTCATGCACTCTAGCCGTCCTTTTCTAGCAGTGAGAGGAGTTCCGCGCACCCGGGTAAGGGAAGACATTTCCAATCTTTAAGTTTAATTAACATTAGTTTAATCCCACCATTCATAACAAAGGCCGCAGCCTCATCCTCATCCCATAACCACATCATAGAGAACCATCTATGCAAGGATACCGCCTCCGCTCGGCTATCTAGTCAGCTAGGTCTATACCCATTCGAGAAGTACGGTTGTACCGGCTCGTTTCCGCTATCTCATGGCTCGGTCCTTAATTGACCAGGGTCGGCACTTGCCTTTTCCGGAATCCACCCAAATCATCCGGCCGCCCAGTCTAAAACATTTGTATAGTACTTTCAATTTTCATCAAACTTAGTTCCTCATTCTCATGGCCATGTGGCGCTCATGTCTCCACATGCCGAATCTCAACTACCTTCCCTAAGGTAGTTGCCCAAGCACAAAGCTTTTTCATAAAGTCATGAGTATGCATAAGTCTAAGTATAGCATGGCTAGCGGTTACAGAAGTTATGCTTCGGTTGTTTGTATCACATCGCGAGTTACAAGGAGTAATTCTAAAGGTAATCAATAGCAAGGTATGGCATAACAAGTATAGGTAACTCGTAAAGCATGCATGTTTAGAGTTTAAAATAACATCATTTCGCAATTGGGATCGATATGTTCAAAGGGTGTGAAGACTTGCCTTGCTCGCACGCCGGTTGAGTGGGGTCTTCCGCGTAGTCGTATTCACCTCTTCGGACGCTATCCGTACGTGCGAAAAGAAGGGTTGAATCCAATTAAAATCCAACAATATCAACGAAAAGAAAGAGATCTCAAAATGATCGCGAAAGCGGATTCCAAACACAATCTCAAACTTCGGACATTTTAATAGTTGAATCAACGAAAAGGAGTCCATTAAACCGAGCAAACCATCTCTTAATAAATATATATTTTGTTCCTAAATTTGAAGATATCCTAGAATAATTAGATTTCTAATTTCCATATCTCTAATAATTTTATCTTTAATGTTGCGATTATATTTGCTAGGGGTCTTGAAATTCTAACGACAGGATAAGGTCATTCATGCTTAACTAATATTTTAAAAAAATCTCATGTGAACTTTGATAAAAATTTAGAGGTCGGACAATATTTGAATTCCTAAAAAGGAAAAAAATTTAATCTATAAATTATTTTCACAAAATATTTCTTTTTGGAAGGAAAAAGAATATTATACTCATTCCTAGATAATAATATTTCAATAACCTATTTTTTTATCCCTGAAATATTTCCAAAATAATCTTTTTACCTTTACCTAATTCCTTTACCATTTTTCTTTTCCTTATTATTTTTTTCTTTCTCTTTCTTTTCTTTTTCCCTTTCTTTTCTTTCTTCCTCTCGCTTCTTCCCTCCCTTTCCCCTGCTCCGTTTCCCGGCGGCCGACGGTGAGGGAGGGGTGCCGACGGCGAGGAGGGCCGGAACTAGGAAAAGAGGGCGCTACACCATCTTGGGACCACGAGGATTCCATTTCTCCACTCGGCCGAGACCGGGAGCGGCGGAAAAGGTGCGGCGGCGAGGTGGTTCGGCGGCGGTGGCGCTCGTCGCGGCAAAATCCGGCGAAGCTCGGCTAAAGTGAGGGGTCTACGAGCTTCGGTGAACCCTAGGGATGCTAACGGTGGGGTTGGTTCGGCCGGAGAGGCACTGCAGCGGGCGGCGACGGCGAGGTGATTCGGCGGCCGAGACGGGGAATTCGAGGGGTTCGTCGCCGGCGATTTTCCGGCGACCATTTGGCTCGGGAAGCTTAGGGGAATTAATACCTAGAGCACGGGGATGATAATGGTACCTTTAATTCGGGAAGAAATCGGCCGAGGGTGACGAATTTCGGAGTGTCGCACGGGCGGTCGAATTAGGGTTCTTCCGGCCGAGCTCCGATCCTTCCCAAAATTCGCGCAATGTAGTGGGTAATCTTTGGGGAAATTGGGGGAAAAGCACGAGTGAGCACGGGGAGTATTTTTGATGTTGGGGGCCGGGTCGGGAGACTTCTTATAGGCGGTCGACGGCGAGGGCGACGCGACGGCAAGAATGGCGCAGGCGTCGGCGGCATGGCGCGTCGCGGGGAGATCGTGCGCGACGTGCGGCACTGCGGCTGATGTATGTGCGTACGGTGAGCGCGGTGAGGACGGTGCTTGCGGACTGTACAGGCGCGGCGTTCACGCGGCAAGACGGCGACGACATGGCGACGGCCTAGCGCGGCGTCGCCGGCGACGGCGACCGCGGAGTGCGCGCGACTATGACGGCGGCAAAGTGCGCGCAGACGGTGTCGTCGGCGAGAGCACGCGTGCGAGGGTGTCCTGGTACGGCGCGGCACGCGCTCGGCGCGTGGCGCGCGCGAACGTGGCTGACGGTTTTGGTCGAACACCTGCTGAGCTAATGAACAGTGCACCTTTGCTTTTTCCCGATTTTAAATTCCTATTTTCCATTTCCATTTCCTTTCACCCTAAAAATTCAAAATAAATTCTAATATTCCCAAAATAATTTTGAAATTATATTTTCAAACTTTTCCCCACTTTTTATTTTTCAAAATATATTTTCATATTTTTATTTCTTCTTTTAAAATCAATAAATTGGGGTCTTTGATTAATTTCTAAATTCATATTTCCTTTTCAAAAATATTTTTATCATCCAAATCCAAATATTTATTATTTTTCCTCCACCAGTTAGGGTTTAAACCAAAATATATTCTTTTCAAGAATCTTTTGTAAATCCACAAAATTATGTATTTACCCTATATATTTTGAATTATTACTCCCACCGGATATCAAAGCTTAGGGTTTTTATCCAACTTCACATCAAAGCAATTCAAAAAGAACTCTTATGCAAGAGCTTGGCAAATAAGAACGATAAACACGATAAGAAGCAATTAATCCAAAAGGTTTTTGTGAGATCCGATTTTCACGTTCCGAATTGTACTCCTTCGATTTTCAGGATGTTACAAACCTATTCCCTAACAATAAATCTCGTCCCCGAGATTTTCTTACCGTTGCTGAATAGGTGTGAATATTCGTCCTCGGGAATTCTTCGCTCTCCCGGTAGCTTCTTCTTCGTGTGATTGCTCCATTGTACTTTGTACATGCGCCACGACTTGGTTCGTGTCTTCTTTTCTGCTTCGTCTAGTATCTTGATTGGATGCTCCGGGTAGGTAAGATCACTGTGGACATGGATGGTTTCTAACGGGGCTTGCTCTTCCGGTACCCGCAAACATTTCTTCAGCTGCGACACGTGGAATACGGGTGAACATCGGAGAGATTCTCGGGCAGTTCAATTGGTAAGCCACTTCTCCCCTCCCGGCGCTTATCAGAATGGGCCCACGTATCGTGGTGCGAGTTTCCCTTTGACTTTGAATCTCTGTGTTCCCCGTAGTGGTGAGACCTTTAGATACACGTAGTCACCCTCTTTGAATTCCAATTCTCTTCGTCGAGTATCCGCGTAGCTCTTTTGTCGTGATTGAGCAGCTTGTAGTTGGTCCCGAATCAGGCGAACCTTTTCCTCGGCCTCCTTGATTATGTCGGCCCGAATACGGTTCGTTCACCGGTTTGGACCACATCAATGGGGTTCGACATCGGCGACCAAATAGAGCCTCGTTTGGCGACATCTTCGATCGGCTTGATAGCTATTGTTGTAAGAGAACTCGGCGTACGGCAAGCATTTCTCCCAATCCTTGGTGAAATCCAATGCACAAGCTCTCGGCATATCCTCCAAGTTTGGTTCGTCCTTTTAGTCCGCCCATCGGTCGTGGATGATAGGCGGTGCAAAACGAGATGACTTCCGAGTGCCTCGTGGACTTTGCTCCAAAAATGAGATGTGAATTGGGTACCACGATCCGATATGATCCTCTTTGGTACACCGTGAAGATATACAATCCTACTCATATATAGTTCCGCTAGCTTGGCACCTGTTGTAGTTAGTTTTCACGGGTATAAATCGCGGTCTTGGTGAGCCGATCTACTATTACCCAAATGGAATCGTAACCGATCGTAGTTTTGGGTAGTCCCACTATGAAATCCATGCCTATCTCGTCCCATTTCCATTCGGGAATCTTGAGTGGCTGCAGCAAGCCGTGGCGTTGATGTTCGGCTTTCACCCTTTGGCACACATCGCACACGGCTACGTATTCGGCTACATCCCTCTTCATATTAGGCCACCAGTATTCTCCTTTCAAATCCTGGTACATTTTCGTGCTGGATGTAACGAATATGCCGATTCGTGGGCTTCCTTTAAGATCAATCCTCTCAAACCGCCTCGTTCGGCACACGATTCTTTTCTTGTACCACAGATTCCCTTGTCATCTACGAAAACTCCCGAGCGCGTCCAGCGCCATGCGTTCCTTGATTTCTGGGTTTCCTCATTCCCTTTTTGGGCTTCCTCTATTTGAGTTCTCGTAGGGGTTGGATTTCCGGTGAGTTCACTTCTCCGTGAGGAATCGGGTGCAGATTGAGTCTAGCCATTTCTTCTTGGAGTTCGCGGCCATACCTCCCAATCCCGGTGGTTGCATTGGGCTTTGCGGCTCGGCGCATCGGCCACTACATTTGCCTTGCCGGGTGATAGTGGATTCCTAGATCGTAATCCTTGATCAACTCCAGCCATCGCCTCGTCGTAAATTGAGATCAGCTGAGTAAAGAAATATTTTAAGCTCTTGTGATCGGTATACACATCACGGTGGTTCCCGATCGAGATAGTGTCTCCAGATCTTCAATGCGTGTACAACCGCGGCTAATTCCAGTCGTGTGTGGGATAATTCTCTTCGTGGGGTCGTAAGCGTCGCGAGGCATACGCTACGACCTTCCCATCCTGCATTAATACTCCTCCTAATCCTTGCCGGGAGGCATCACAAGACATCACGAAGTCCTTCCGGTTGTCGGGTAAGGTCGGGATTGGGGCGTGGTTAACTTTTCTTTTAATTGGTCGAAGGCTTTTGGCACTTCTCATTCCATTCAAACTTCTTTTCCTTCTTCGGAAGTTGAGTCATAGGTCGGGCTACGGTGGAAAACCCTTCGATAAACCGTCGGTAATAACCGGCCAAGCCCAAGAAACTCCGAACTTCATCGCGACTTGGGCGCCTTCCATCCCGTAACGGCTTCGACCTTGGCGGGGTCTCTGCTACTCCTCCGGCTGAAACCACGTGGCCAAGAAAAGTGACTTCCTTGAGCCGAACTCGCATTTGCTGAATTTTGCATACAATGGTGCTCTCGTAACTTTTCCGTATGAGTCGTAGATGCTCCGCGTGTTCCTCATCGTTCTTGGAGTAGATAAGTATATCGTCGATGAACACCACTACGAATTTGTCCAGGTATTCCATGAATACCTTGTTCATCAGATTCATAAAGTATGCGGGGCATTGGTCAATCCAAAGGACATCACTGTGAACTCGTATAAGCCGTAACGTGTAGAGAACGCCGTCTTAGGAATATCTCGGCTCTAATCTTCAGCGATGATATCCCGACCGTAGATCAATCTTGGAGAACACTGCGCACCTTTAAGTTGATCGAATAGGTCATCGATTCGAGGTAGCGGGTACTTGTTCTTGATAGTTACTTCATTCGCGATCGGTAGTCCACACACATTCTCATACTCCCATCCTTCTTTTGACGAAGAGTACGGGGCTCCCAGGAGAGAAGAGTGGGCGTACAAATCCCTTCTCTTGTAGTTCCCTTATCGCTTCTTGAGTTCCTCTAACTCGTTGGCCGGCATTCGATAAGGTCTCTTGGATATGGGGGCGTACCGGGCATTAGATCGATGATAAACTCTACGTCGCGATCCGGGGCATTGGGTAATTCCTCGGGAAACACATCCGGGTATTCTTGTACTACGGGCATTCCGCCTAAGGGTAGCATGGTGAACACTCCCGCAGCTTGCTCACATAGCTTTGGGTTTTGATCCATAGTTATGCTCATCGGTGATCCCCATGGGGTGGATACCGTGACTTCCCTTCGACCGAGTCTATAATCCCATTATTTTTGGTCAACCAATCCATCCCGAGTATGACATCTATGGTTTGGGGTGATAGCACCATAAGGTTTGAGAGAAACACCACGTCTCTAATCCGTATGGGCACATTAATGCGAGGCATGGGGTACGGTTATGTCTCCCCAGGTGAGTGTACCAACATAGGCCTCTTAAGTGCTACTTGGTGTAGGTGGTGTTGTTTGCTTACTTGGGAAGATATGAATGAATGCGAGGCTCCAGAATCGAATAAAACTTTAACTGGTGCAGAGTTGATAGAGAACATACCCATCAATACGCTCTGGTCCTCCTGAGCTTCTTCCGCCCGCACATGATTCACCTGGCCACGTCGAAACCCGGTGGCAGCCTCGTTGGGTAGCGGGGTCCTGAACAGACCTCGTCCTGCCGCAGGGGTGGGGGTTCCTCGGACGGGCGTTGCATTGGCGCCAGTGCGCACAGGGGCGTTGCGTGGTTTTGGGCAGCTATTGGAGTAGTGCCCGAATTCTCCGCAATTGAAACAGCTCACATTCCTTCTTCCTGGAGCAGCTAGGGTTGGTGTGGGCGTACGAAACTGAGGTGTAGCTGACCTGTTGACATGGTCGGAAGCGGAAGAACGTCCGGTTGCCGGAACATTTGGCTTCCATCCAGACGGGGTGGCTCCCTTGGGGCGTTGTGGCGTTCCCTGAAATGGGCGAGCCATAGCGAGCCTCCTCTTGCGGTTATTGTCTACCACCTTTTGGTCATGCTCAAGTCGGACGACCTTGTTGATGAGGCTTTGGAAACTGGTGTGATCCTGCCCGATCATTGGTCCCCTCAGTTCGTCATTTAGTCCCTCAATGAATTTGTCTATCTTTTCTTCTTCGTCTGCCAGGTCACTGGTGGCGTAACGGGCAAGTTGGGTGAACTTGTTCAGATATTCTTGTACTGAGGTGTTCCCTTGACGCAGTCTGGAACTCGTTTTCTTCATCCTCATCACTGCAGCTGGCACGAAATTCTCACGGAACGCAGCCGTGAATTCCTCCCATGTTGGTTCGCCGGCGTCTTCAGCTCGTGTCTCCTTGTAGGTGTCCCACCAGTCACTCGCGGGACCCTCCAGCTGGTTAGTAGCGAAGATAACTCTATCCGCTTCTCGGATTCTGACGAGGGTTAGCTTCTTCTCTATCACTCTTAGCCAATCTTCGGCATCCATAGGTTCTTCGGCCGTGGAAAAAGTGGGCGGCTTAGCTCTCATGAATTCTCCCGGACTCGATCCTCCTCGACCTCCTTGATTATTAGCAATCGCTTGGAGTAGGCGGGTGCATAGCCATGACCTCCGCCGGGGTGGAGGGTTGGGTTCGCGGGTTCTCGTTGGTTGCTGCGGCTCTGCGGCGATGTGCCATCTGAAGAAGGTAGATGAATTAAGAGATCGGACTAGTTTAGGTTATAGTTCCCAGGGGAATTTTTCTTCAAGTTCTTTCGAATGATCTTCAATCAACGGACAAGGTGAAATAATAATAAGCATACGAATTAAGACACCGCAAGCGGTGCTCAGGTTCATCATATTACATAAGGGGTACATGTACACACACACAGTCCTTCATGCCAGATAGCAATAATAATTATATCGTCCAACTACATCAACTAATCAAGGGAAATAGGAAGTGCCGCGAGCGGAAGGTCCTCCCGCCTAGTCCTCCATCCATCCGCAAGAGCCGGGCGCCGGAAGTGGGTGGTCCGCTGAAGCAAACCGAAGTCCCCACGGCTCGGAGGTGGTGGCCTCGAGTCACGCCGAATCTTCCGACTCGGTGGCCGCGTACTCTTGCGAGCGCCGGCGGGTGAGGGGGCCTCCGTGTGAGTCGGGCGACGAGGGGGAACTTCCTCCTCCATTGAGTCGGTGTCGCTAGACTCCCATTTGATCTCCATGGGCTCGCCTAAGACTCCGTATCGGTGTAGATGCGGATGGGGTTACCCTCTCCGATCCGGCTCGGATGGTACCGGTACGGAGCTCGGGGTGGGTCCCATGGATGTGGCAGCAGTGGGGTCTACCAGGTACGGTGCAGGCTCTGTGCTCAACATAAAAGCTTGCTCCATCATAGCTTGAAAAGTATCTAAGCTTGCTGGAGTCATAAGGTAATAGTGGTCGGGCACGGGGCGGGAGGTGATGGTACGGGCTCGGTGGAAGTACTCGCACATAGACGGGACGAGTGCGCAGTGTTCCTCTAGCCGGTTGATCTGCGCTTGCTCTTCCGAGCTGCTCTTCCAGTTCTACGAGCCTCCCCTCGGGCCATGTAGCGGTCCGAGAGTTGCTCATACTGAGCACCATTGGCCTGCAGCTGAGTCTGCAGCATGCTTATCTGGTCTCCACAGCCTTGGTGGCTGTTGACCAGATCATTGAGGCGTGACTGCTGATCGTTGATCTCGAGCAGGGCCTCCTCGTAACAGTCGTCTGCTGTCTCCGCCCAACGCGATAGACGCGTGACCATCGGGTTGTAGCAGCAGGGGGTAGCCTCCACGGTGCAGACCGGGTTGCCCTCTTCGCGGTAAGGATGATGCACGAACTCTGTCATTGTGAGTTCGGCACGGTGTTCCGCATTAAGGCGAAGGAAGGCCTCGCGAGCTGCATCCTGAATAGCTGCTTCTGCTAGGTCCCGGTGGTAGCGAGTATGGAAGCAGTAGGATGTCTCACTCCCCATGCGGGCTTCTATGGATACGGCTGCCTCCCAGGCTGGATACATCTCGGAGCCATGTCTTTTGGTGTGATAGGTGGGTGGTTCCGGGTACCTCAAACACCATAGTAGGGACTGAAGTTGTACCACGAACCCCTCGTCTCGCGTAATAGTGACTTCCCAGGTTCCGTCGTGGTTTGACATCTGCTTTTACAGGCAACTTAGGGTTAGCGGAAGGGAGCTATCATAATCATTTGGTAAAAAGAAATACAGATATAGAAAAGATATATTTGCATTTTCGGAAATAATAGTTTAAAACTGATCCTATTGTAGGGATATTTCCCTTTAGCCATCTAGTTAGGGGTAGGGCGCCATTTGGTCTTAGCCTACGGTCGCATGGCTCGATACCAGCTACTGGGACCCCGATTTTGAGGCGGGAATCTTTCGTGTTCATAGTACCATTTCCTGGATCAAGTAGTTGGTACCCACGAATATAGTACTGGATAATCAAGTGCGCATGCACGAATAGTCTTACAATACCATTATTACATCAATAGGCCCGAAGGCATTGTTCATCCCACAGGACCTTATGGTCCGAATACAACATAAAAACGAGTTTAGATAAGGCGGGAAAGAGGGCGGCTTGTCAATTGCCACGGCAACGACCGGAGCTAAAGTCTAATATGCGCCATCGGTTCCTCGTCCTCCCGGTGATATGCGTATGGATCTTCCGGCTCTTCAACTCCATCATGGAGGTTTGTGCGTATAGCAAGGGTGAGTACCAACCGTACTCAGCAAGCCAACACAGAATTGATGCATATGCTAAGGTTATTCAAAGAACATGGCTAGGGTTATTTTTGCGTAAAGCCGGTTTTCACAATTCTTTTCACAAGCCTATCGACTAGCCAAGTCAAGTTTTAATTTCATAGTTCATTAACCCGGCGACGGTTCGTCTACCATCCATCGTGATTCCAAGGATGGCTTCCCGCCTCCGGTTCGTCATGATTTTCGGGAGTCCACCCCTTCTCGTATTCTCGAGAAGTTGATCCACCAGCGAATAAAATCACCATGCAAACCCATCCCAGTATTTTTAAGTTCAAAGTCTAGCCAAGCGAAAGTCTTGTCACGATGCTCAATATCCGCGAGCACGGCTATTCGAATAGATTGATTCATTCACACCGGTGGATGTACACTTTACCCGTACTCCGCGACAGCCCAACAAATGAGCCTACGCCTCAACACATGAGACGGTCACGGCAAAGCCTTTCGATAACCTCACTTTGGCGCACCCGCTCCATGAACTTATGTCCTCATGCACTCTAGCCGTCCTTTTCTAGCGGTGAGAGGAGTTCGCGCACCGGGGTAAGGGAAGACATTTCCAATCTTTAAGTTTAATTAACATTAGTTTAATCCCACCATTCATAACAAAGGCCGCAGCCTCATCCTCATCCCATAACCACATC
Source organism: Oryza australiensis (assembly GCA_019925245.2). Taxonomy (NCBI): domain Eukaryota; kingdom Viridiplantae; phylum Streptophyta; class Magnoliopsida; order Poales; family Poaceae; genus Oryza; species Oryza australiensis. Next base: position 727,735 of record JAIFGZ020000117.1, read on the forward strand.
ATAGAGAACCATCTATGCAAGGATACCGCCTCCGCTCGGCTATCTAGTCGGCTAGGTCTATACCCATTCGAGAAGTACGGTTGTATGCGGCTCGTTTCCGGCTATCTCATGGCTCGGTCCTTAATTGACCAGGGTCGGCACTTGCCTTTTCCGGAATCCACCCAAATCATCCGGCCGCCCCAGTCTAAAACATTTGTATAGTACTTTCAATTTTCATCAAACTTAGTTCCTCATTCTCATGGCCATGTGGCGCTCATGTCTCCACATGCCGAATCTCAACTACCTTCCCTAAGGTAGTTGCCCAAGCACAAAGCTTTTTCATAAAGTCATGAGTATGCATAAGTCTAAGTATAGCATGGCTAAGCAGTTTACCGAAGTTATGCTTCGGTTGTTTGTATCACATCGCGAGTTACAAGGAGTAATTCTAAAGGTAATCAATAGCAAGGTATGGCATAACAAGTATAGGTAACTCTGTAAAGCATGCATGTTTAGAGTTTAAAATAACATCATTTCGCAATTGGGATCGATATGTTCAAAGGGTGTGAAGACTTGCCTTGCTCGCACGCGGTTGAGTGGGGTCTTCCGCGTAGTCGTATTCACCTCTTCGGACGCTATCCGTACGTGCGAAAAGAAGGGTTGAATCCAATTAAAATCCAACAATATCAACGAAAAAGAAAGAGATCTCAAAATGATCGCGGAAAGCGGATTCCAAACACAATCTCAAACTTCGGACATTTTAATAGTTGAATCAACGAAAAGGAGTCCAGTTAAACCGAGCAAACCATCTCTTAATAAATATATATTTTGTTCCTAAATTTGAAGATATCCTAGAATAATTAGATTTCTAATTTCCATATCTCTAATAATTTTATCTTTAATGTTGCAATTATATTTGCTAGGGGTCTTGAAATTCTAACGACAGGATAAGGTCATTCATGCTTAACTAATATTTTAAAAAAATCTCATGTGAACTTTGATAAAAATTTAGAGGTCGGACAATATTTGAATTCCTAAAAAGGAAAAAATTTAATCTATAAATTATTTTCACAAAATATTTCTTTTTGGAAGGAAAAAGAATATTATACTCATTCCTAGATAATAATATTTCAATAACCTATTTTTTTATCCCGAAATATTTCCAAAATAATCTTTTACCTTTACCCTAATTCCTTTACCATTTTTCTTTTCCTTATTATTTTTTTTCTTTCTCTTTCTTTTCTTTTTCCTTTTCTTTTCTTTCTTCCTCTGCTTCTTCCCTCCCTTTCCCCGCTCCGTTTCCCACCGGCGGCCGACGGTGAGGGGGGTGCCGACGGCGAGGAGGGCCGGAGCTAGGGAAAAGAGGGGCGCTACACCATCTTGGGACCACGAGGATTCCATTTCTCCACTCGGCCGAGACCGGGAGCGGCGGAAAAGGCCGGCGACGGCGAGGTGGTTCGGCGGCGGTGGCGCTCGTCGGCGGCAAAATCCGACGAAGCTCGGCTAAAGTGAGGGGTCTACGAGCTTCGGTGAACCCTAGGGATGCTAACGGTGGGGTTGGTTCGGCCGGAGAGGCACTGCATGGGCGCGACGGCGAGGTGATTCGGCGGCGAGACAGGGGAATTCGAGGGGTTCGTCGCCGGCGATTTTCCGGCGACCATTTGGCTCGGGAAGCTTAGGGAATTAATACCTAGAGCACGGGGATGATAATGGTACCTTTAATTCGGGAAGAAATCGGCGAGGGTGACGAATTTCGGAGTGTCGCACGGGCGGTCGAATTAGGGTTCTTCCGCCGAGCTCCGATCCTTCCCAAAATTCGCGCAATGTAGTGGGTAATCTTTGGGGAAATTGGGGGAAAAGCACGAGTGAGCACAGGGGAGTATTTTTGATGTTGGGGGCCGGGTGCGGGAGGCTTCTTATAGGCGGTCGACGGCGAGGGCGACGCGACGCGGCAAGAATGGCGCAGCGTCGGCGGCATGGCGTGGTCGCGGGGAGATCGTGCGCGACGTGCGGCAGCTGCGGGCTGATGTATGTGCGTACGGTGAGCGCGGCGAGGACGGTGCTTGCGGATCTGACAGCGCGGCGTTCACGCGGCAAGACGGCGACGACATGGCGGCGGCCTAGCGCGGCGTCGCGGCGACCGGCGACCGCGGAGTGGCGCGATGCACGGCGGCAAGAAGGCGCGCAGACGGTGTCGTCGGCGAGAGCACGCGTGCGAGGGTGTCCTGTACGGCGCGGCACGGCTCGGCGCGTGGCACGCGCGAACGTGGCGACGGTTTTGGTCGAACACCGCGAGCTAATGAACAGTGCGCCTTTGCTTTTTCCCGATTTTAAATTCCTATTTTCCATTTCCATTTCCTTTCACCCTAAAAATTCAAAATAAATTCTAATATTCCCAAAATAATTTTGAAATTATATTTTCAAACTTTTCCCCCACTTTTTATTTTTCAAAATATATTTTTCATATTTTTATTTCTTCTTTTAAAATCAATAAATTGGGGTCTTTGATTAATTTCTAAATTCATATTTCCTTTTCAAAAATATTTTTATCATCCAAATCCAAATATTTATTATTTTTCCTCCACCAGTTAGGGTTTAAACCAAAATATATTCTTTTCAAGAATCTTTTGTAAATCCACAAAATTATGTATTTACCCTATATATTTTGAATTATTACTCCCACCTGGGATATCAAAGCTTAGGGTTTTTATCCAACTTCACATCAAAGCAATTCAAAAAGAACTCTTATGCAACAGAGCTTGGCAAATAAGAACGATAAACACGATAAGAAGCAATTAATCCAAAAGGTTTTTGTGAGATCCGATTTTCACGTTCCGAATTCTACTCCTTCGATTTTCAGGATGTTACAGATAATTATGACCAATAAGACATGGTCAGGTGTATCGAGCTTGCAGCTCATTAGAGACTAGAATAAAGTGTAATTATCCCATTTAGTGAGCTAGTGGTAGTTAAGCATAGCTAAGCATATAATTCTAGCTCAAGTCCACATTAGTGACTAAAGCTAGTTAAATTATCACCCAAGGTTAACAAAGGACGGATAACAAGTAAATAAGGCACAAACAAGCAGATAGGTAATCCATCATTCCATGTAATTAGCAAAGCAATGCAATTTTATTTGCAAACATAAAATATTTATAAGAATAGGATCAATATGCTTCAAGGGAAGTGTGACTTGCCTTGCGTCTTCAAGCAAACTTCTGGGCTCTCCCTCGCGAGAGCAAACTCCGGAAACGGCGGAATCTACACGCTGGCACACAAAATGAGGAAAAAACCCTAATAAAAACTAAATAACAGTACATAAAAAGTAAACAAACATGTAGAGCTTAATTTTAGATAAATTTTGAAATTTGAATGGCCCAATTTGGAGTTCGTATGAATTAGATATGAATTTTAGAAGTTTTAGACCATTTAAATGAATTTTGGAAATTAAGATGATTTATTACGCAATTATTAATTAATTTTGAACTGGAGAAGGATTGTTTAAGACATCAGCCAGGAGAGAGGATGTGCTGATATCATTGAGAAACGGGACCCACATGTCATAGAGACGATGAAGGTTTGGTTCTACCGTAGACCAAGTCTATAGAGATGGTCCACGAGACCTCGAAAGATGGATGGCTAGGATTGTTTTGACTGGATTTGACTCAGATCCGACGATGTAGATTGGATGTGGCTAGGATTGCTGACATAAGACGCCACATCAACGCCACAGAGGACAGGGAGGACGGACATGGCGCTGACGGGGATGCCACGAGGGCTGCCACGTAGGCACGCCGGCCGGCGGCTCGCGATGGCTCCGGCGACGGCGGACGACGGTGCGGCGATGAGAACCGAGGGCACCAAAAGAGAGAGGAGGTTGCGGTGATTCTTACCAACGCAAAAATGACGACGAACGGCAAACGGAGATGGCCGGCGACGAGATGGAATCGGCGGCCGAGATCGGGTTGACGGCGACAACGGCTTTCCGGTGGCTTTCGATGGAGGAGAGGTGGAGCACGGGCTTCGGCTTGCTGCTATGATGCCGACGGTGAAGACGGCAATGATAAACAGCGACGGGAACGGCGACGAGGCACGACCGAAGTGCGAACGGAGGCGGCGACGCACGGGTCCACGGCGACGGGGCCTTCCGGTGGTGTTTGGCGCAAGGAGATGGATGTCGGGCTTCCTTGAGTCCTTGCGGTGCTGAGGAGGCGACGGCGCTGTCCGGGACGGCCGAGACGGCGGCTAGGGGCGGCTGAAATTGAGGCCGGTGACGGATGGAGATCGATCTCGTGGGAAAGGTGGTTAGAGCACGAGAAAAGCTCGGGAAAAAAAGGAAACCGAGAAGGAGACCCAGGGGGTCCTTTTTATAGGCTTGGGAGGGAGAGAACCGCACCGGGAAGAGAGGATTTGGTGCCCGATTTTTAGGGTTTATCCCGAGTTCGTCGGGATAAGAACGGGGCGGAAATTCGCGCGATTTAGCACGGGATTGAAGGGGATTTCTTGGGGAAACGTAGAGGAGATCGAGAGGAATCCGTTTCCACAACTAATTTTTGATTTCGGCAGAGGATTGGGCCGGATTTGGTGGAGGAAACAGCAGCGGCGGCTCGGCTACTGTTCGGGATGAACAGTGCGCTGCTAGAGCTAGAAGAAGGTACTGTAGCGAAGGGAGGGAAAACAGACTTTTTGGTCGAAACATCCTTTAATTCTTATAAATACTTCCAATGCCCAAATAATTCCAAGAAAAATCCTGAAAATATATGAACACCCAAAGTATTTAATAAAAATATCTCCAGCTCATTTAAAGTTTAATTTATTTATTTAAATAATTATTGAATTGTTCTTTGTTTTATTAAAATTATTTCTGGAGCTCCAAAATTTCATGAAAAATTTTAGAGAGTACTTTAGGGCATGGAGAATATTTCAAAAATATTTCCAGCCATGATTTTTAAAGGAAAATTTAATTTCCTTAATAGTTTCACTTGATTTACTTTGTTTTTCTTTTTATTTAATTTCTAGAAAATAATTTATTAAATGATTTTTATTCCCGAACGAAAATCGGGCTGTGACATGCAGCCACCATTGGCGATGTAGTTCCCAGCTTCACCACCAATTGTTGGTTTATCATTGAAGTTGTAGCTGCAAGGTTAGTGCCAAAAGAGCAACCACAAAATTTGCAATGTTTATGGTAAACAAATGCATCTACAACCAATCTTCTAAACATTTCTTTAGTCAGGGTCTTAAGGTGGTTGTATGTGCTCATGGCATAAAATGTGACAAGTTCTAAAGATACCTTAAGAGAGCAAGATTCCTCAAATTCAACAAAGAAACTTTCATGCTCGTCTTGTAGGTCCTGCACATAATGCGCACGAGACACGTGGTCTGCTATAGGATTTTCTAGTTCCTTTTTCTCTTTTATTTCAATGTCAAATTCTTGGAGTAGAAGAATCCATCTAATTAGCCTAGGTTTAGTATGTTTCTTAGTGAGCAGGTATTTCAAAGCAGCATGATTAGTATAGATTATTACCTTAGCTCCAACTAAGTAAGATCTAAACTTATCAATAGCAAAAACAACAGCAAGAAACTCTTTTTCAGTGAAAGCATAATTAAGTTGAGCTCATGTTAGAGTTTTGCTAGCATAGACTATGGCACTAAGTTTCTTGTCCTTGGTTTGACCAAGGACTGCTCCTATAGCAAAGTCACTAGCATTGCACATTATTTCAAATGGCAGCGACCAATTGGACGGTTGAATTATAGGAGCAGAGATGAGTGCTTCTTTAAGGATATTAAAGGAGCGCAAGCACTCATCATCAAAGTCAAAGGTAACATCTTTGGCTAACAGGTTCGTGAGGGGTCTAATGATTTGAGAGAAATCCTTAATGAACCGGCGATAGAACCCCGCATGACCTAAGAAGCTTTGGATTTCCTTGACATTGATAGGAGGTGGAAGTCTTTTGATAATATCGATTTTAGCTTTATCCACCTCTATCCCTCTTTCAGACACAAGGTGCCCAAGGACTATGCCTTCACGGACCATGAAATGGCACTTCTCCCAATTAAGTATCAGGTCCTTCTCCCTACACCTTTGTAATACCTTATCTAAATTTTTGAGACAATGATCAAAAGTTTTTCCATAGACAGAGAAATTATCCATGAAAACTTCCATGATTTGCTCGATCATGTATGAGAAAATAGACATCATGCACCTTTGGAACGATGTGGGTGCATTACACAACCCGAAAGACATCCTGCGATAGGCATACGTTCCATAGGGGCATGTGAATGTGGTCTTACTTTGGTCGTCGGTATGGATGGGAATTTGATGATAGCCAGAATACCCATCAAGAAAACAGAAGAAGGAATGATTCGCTAACCGTTCCAACATCTCATCGATGAAGGGAAGCGGAAAGTGATCTTTCTTTGTTGCCTTGTTAAGATTCTGATAATGTATGCACATTCTCCATCCAGTGACAGTACGTTGCGGAATTAATTCATTTTGAGAATTGGCAACGACCGTCATACCTCCCTTCTTTGGCACTACATGAACCAGGCTGACCCACTCACTATAGGGAACGGGATAAATTATCCTGGCATGAAGGAGTTTCAAGACCTCCTTTTTCACCACTTCTCTCATCGCATTATTTAACCTCTTTTGAGGTTCCTTAGAAGGAGTGAGAGTTGGGTCTATAGGGATACGATGGGTACAGAGGGTGGGACTGATTCCCTTGAGGTCTTGGAGTGAGTAGTCTAGAATAGCTCGATGCTTTTCTAAGATGGAGATGAGTTTGGAAGTTTCATCCTCTGAAAGCTTGTCACTGATGATGACAGGTGATTCCATATCTCCGAGTAGAAAAGCGTATCGAAGGCCAGAAGGTAGAGGTTTGAGCTCTATGGGAGGTCGTGATGGTGGTTCTGACGTGGGCAACTCAATTGTCTCCCCAGACTCGTCTGGTTCTTGAGTAAAGAAGGTAGCTTCTTCCTCAGGGTAAGACTCGAGGATTCAAAGGAGAAACCTACAAAACATCCTCGATAGGCTCACATTCGGGAGAGGACTCAGCTATGGAGTTCATAGCTCTAGAGATAGGAATTGAAAATGAATCCCTCCTGAGTTTGATATTGAGGACTCCTAGTGTCGGTGCATCTAAGAAAAGCTTTTCAAGCGGATGCCCGATCAGAATGTCGAAGTCTAAAACTTCGAACACATGAAAGTCTAGGACTGCCTCAAGATTTTCGTGACCCACAGTCACGTTCTGCAAAATCCCATAACGTTCTAAGATATCTCCATGAGGAGTCCTGAAAGTTTTATGAGTCGTGGTCAATGGTTCGTCACCAAGAAGTGTGAACGCTAGGGAATCAGAAATGATATTTGCCCCGATGATGGGATTGTAAAGGACCTAAACGGACGTTCCCCTTATGTTGCAATGGATGGTTGACGAAGGTAAACTAATCTGAATTGCTTCGAACGACAATTCACACTCTTTCAAAAATTCATGGCTCAGAATGGATGTTAACCCCTTCACGATCTCTCTAAGGAATTTATCCTCGAGAGGCACAGGAGGAGGAACTGGAACTGGTGGTCTCCTTTTGCAGAAGAATTTTGAGGTATTTCCATAATCTTTGAAAAGATTGTCCTCGAAATTAAAGGGAAACTTTGAAGATTGAATTGCTTCATCCTTCGCTGTTCCCGGTTCAGGTGAGGATTCTATAGCCGGATCTTGAGATATGCAAGTTAAAGCATTGGCCTCGGCTGGAGAGTTATCCTCATCGCTTTCCTTGACCGCCGGTAGTGATTCACGGTAATATTCGACGAGTAAGGTGTTCTCTAAGATATGACTTAGGATTTCCCTTCCTTCCGTCAGAGTCTTATGTGAAAACGAACCACCGGATGCGGTATCAAGGTATAGGGCAAACTCTTTGTCAAGACCTGACCAGAAATGCGGCAACAACACATGGTCAGGTAGAGACAGGTTGGGGCCGGATTGGATAAGAGTTAAGAACCTAGCCCATGCTACACCTATAGTTTCCTTCTCAGTCTGACGAAAGCTTAGAACTTCTACTCATAGATATGAGATACGGGATAGCGGGAAGAAAGCGAGACAGAACCTGTTTCTGAGTTCTTCCCACTCATTGTTTACTTTCTCTTTGGTAAGAGTGTACCATTGTTTCGCCCTTTCGATAAGTGAAAAGGGAAACAACTTCCATTTCAAAGTTCTTTGTGTCATACCTGGAATCATCAGGCATGAACACATTTGTTCAAACTCTCGCAGATGATAATGTGGGTTTTCATTATCGTGCCCAGAGAAGGATTGCTCCCGAACCATGGCTATAAAGCCAGGGCGGTGTTCTAAGCCAGATGAAAGAATTGGCTCAAAAGAAGATGGTGGCTCAAAGAACTCGCCCTTTGGAGCGTATAGGCTTTGGATAGATTGCTCCATATTCTAAAAGAGAAAAATAAAAAGATACGAGGATGACCTAAGCTCTAGGATAAAACAGCAACCGTTCTCCGGCAACAGCGCCAGAAATGCTTGTTGGTATTTCTTACGACCACAGATAAAATCCGCAAGCGCACGGAATGGGAGTATTCCAAGGGATATCGAATCCAAGGAATGGTAGAGACTATCTAAGAGAAAGGATCATCCAAGGACATCCAAGATTAGGTAGGCGATAGTATAGAGAGGATTACTATGGTTGCGGCTCTAAGAAGCAAGTAAATTACTTCAACTTTTCTCTTGCTTACTTCGGGTGCTGGCTTACACTCGGTCTGCCGAGTGACTCCATCCTATAGCTCTATGTCGTATCGGAACGTGGAGGAAGACAAAGGATGGACATGGCTGTCACCACCTGCCGCCTACCTCTCACCCGTGAAGTGCGAGGCAAACAAAGGAAAACTCTAGCCTAGACACCACGTCTAAACTATCGAATACTACTCTAGCCTTGCGCAAGAACACTCGTCTTTATCAGGGGTCTTAGTACTAGAGCACCCAACTTAGGGCGGTGATCCCACAAGCAAAATTAAAGTAAAGTAAAATACTTAATGTAAATGCTTAACAACCAAAATAAACACAAACACTTACTTTATTGAAGAAAGTATCCGTCGAGATACAAGGCCGAAGGTCGGTACCGGGACTCCCGACACTCTTTCGAACTACCCCTCGGAGATAACTCCGACATTTGGGGCACTCTTTTCGGAGCTTCCCCTCACTCTCTAACATATCTTCAAGTACTAGAAAGCGAGCACTACAACCTTTGGAGTTGACGCATTGATCTTCTTGGAGGTGTGTCTTGAATGGAGTGAGGAGACCTCCTTATATAGCACCAAATGATGGTTGTAGGTCATTTAGTAACCGCCATTAGCCTCTAACCGTCATTGGGATGCATTGTGGAAGCACCACGTGGAAGTTGGGGAGGATTGGCTGCCAAGTTGGTTCGACCGAACCAGGGTTCGGCCGAACCTTGGTCAGCTCCCTTCTCCACGACTTTTTGAGTGGATAATAGGTGGACCTCTAAGGCGGTTCCCGGGTGTTTGGTCCCACTTTAAGGCGGTTTCACCCGACTTGTGGGTCCTTCGATCCGTGGGAAGCTGACGTGGCAATCGCCAATTGGTTAGAATTGTGTTTCTTCGGTACGAAAGCACATTTTTACTTCATTTTGATAGATAAGTCACATGCATACATTGATGTACCAACACTCGTGGAAAAGGTTAGTTTATAACCCCTACTGCTACGTTGATATGCCAAGTTTGTTCCACTTATGCAGGTATTGACGGTCTGATTTAAGGTGATAACGACCGTCAACACCAACCTCCTCCACAACTCATTGAATTTCATCTCTTGATTCTGACCGCATAGCCTCTTAAAAAGATCCATTAGATGCTTGTTCTTGAATTTCTTGTAGAAATTTGCACCCATATGACGCATGCACAATCTACTCCGAACATCATGCCACCTAGCAGGAAGTCCCTTCTCCGGCCAACCATTCTGCAGGTAGTCAATTGTTCTCAACATGCCCACATGACGATCATGTATTAGGCACACATTGGGCCTCATACACACCACTTAACAGCGAACTCTCTCCAGGAACCAATACCAGCTTTCGGTGTTCTCGCTCTTGACAAATGCAAATGTCATAGGTATCACCTGGTTGTTCCCATTGGCTCCAATCGCCATCAATATCTGACCTTTGTATTTGCCTGTCAAAAATGTACCATCTATGCACAATACAGGACAATAGTGAACAAATGCGTTGATGCAAGCACCCAGCAAGAAAAGGCTCTTTGCAGCACACTCTTGCTCAAGTCATTAGACGACGGAAATGTCTTAATGTCATAGTTGGTATTGTGGTTTCTCTGAGCAATGGTGGCTAACAGACAAGGTAAATTGTCATAGGATGCTTCAAATGTGTCATACATCATCTCTAAAATCTTTTCTTTTGCCCTCCAGACCTTGGAATAGCTTATGGTATACTTGAATTGTTTTCAATGTGCTTAATAATGAAGCCCGGTTCAAAGTCCGTGTTACAAACAACATCGCTGTAGGACTACAGTGATGTTGCGGTGATACTTCTCCACCCCTGGCAACCAACAGTTGTGCTTGATCACAATGCTCACTTTCTAATAGTCATTCCATTTACCCTTATATGCATGAACACGCCATGGACATTTCCCCTTCATGCACTTCACTTCACACACATAGTTGCTTGACTTCACCATCCTAAACTCTCGCTGCAAAGAGATTGTGCAATGCTTCACCGCCTCTTTCATGTCTTCTTTATGAGCATACCTGGCACCCTGAATTACCTCGTTATCCTTGTATTCAAAGGGTACTTACTGCCCCTCTGAGATAACAAGTCCAGAGAAATCCCTTTTTGTCCAATCAACGGGCACTACATCTTCTTCCTCGTCGGATGATGCATTGCCCTCTGCGTGCTCATTTTCAGAATCTTCCCTCTCTATTTCCTCAACAATTGCTTCGATTCTCTCTCCCTCGTCTGCCACGCCCATGGCCTCCTGCACTCTTGCTTCATTATCCCCACTTTGCACCGATGGTCCAACATTCTCCATCACATTGCTAGGACCCTCGACATCTTCTGTTTGCACTGTAACACTGCTATCTATTTCATGCAATGTCACAAAAATAACAAGGGGTCATAACCTTTCAAAAGCCATCTCTGCATAACGTCTCCAGGAATCAGTGTTATCTATAGGCATTAGTTCCTAAAAATATCCTTCTGTTGCACGACTCACAACAACGAAGAGTGTCATTGTGTTCACTCTAGTATCCACTTTAAATCCACGTAGCAACCAACTATAAATTGACTCAAATGTTCTCTCGGCAGGCCTATCAATGCCCTTCGATGTCATCCTAAAATCAGACAGATCAACATCATCTGAACCAAATTTAACGTTGCCTTGACCATGAACTATCTGAAGTATGACATTACTTGCCATTGTGCCTGATAAACATATCGAAACTGAGTTTATTTCATACTACCAATATGTTGCTTATATCAATCTTTAATTCGGGCTAAGTTAAAGTCTCTAAATATATGTTCTCTGTTCTACATCTTAAAATCTGCAGAATCAGTTTTTCCATCTAGATCTAACTTCTATGTCCGCTATGTCCTAGGTCTAATTCCCTAAAATAAATCATGCCTTAATTTATAAATACACATTTTTGCTGTGCTCTAGATCTGAGTACTACACATTTATTCAAATATTACAAATACATGCTATTTAGACTATTATTCTACACATAATAAATAATATAAATATAGATCGGGATATTGTATTTACCTGCGATCGAGGAAGCACACCGACAGGGCTTCACTGCTCTCCTCCTTCTTCCTCACCTCTCTCTCTTTTTCCTGGAATTTAGCGCGTTTCAAATGATTAGTTTCAGAGGGCATTGGGCTTTTATACCTAGCCGGCCAAAAATCGCCCTTGCAGATGGCGAGATTTCCTCAAAAATCGCTCTCTACGAGGGCGGCAAGGGAGCCAACTGCAAATTTCCCAGGCCAGCCGTCCTTTTGCAGGCGGCCCCCTATGTGAACAGTGGAAAAATCGTCCTTGCCGAGGACGACAAGGGACTTAATTGCAAAATGACAGCTGGCGGACAGACGGCGGCCAACGGTCGTCTGCCATGTCAGCAAAATCGTCCACCGAGAAGGCGATTTTAAAATTTCGCCCCCCCAGAGGGCGACGGGAGTCTAGTTTTGTAATTTTTCGAAAAGTAAAATTAGTTTTGAAAATCTTTTTAAAAAATTAGAAGTACCAAACTTCATGAATCTGAAGAGAGGAGTACTGCTGGCCAAACAGGCCACCCAGCACGGCACAGCCCGAGCATGCCCGCAGCATGGCCCGTTAGGCACGGCACCTGGTAATAGGGATAGGTTATGCTTATAGATTGTGTAAACCGGCTATGACTTGGGTGTTACGTTGCCGATCAGATAAGGCAATGGCTCATAGTCATAACTTGGTAAGATTGAGGAAACCGACTTAGAGTATGACAGGGTTTCCGACTTGTAAGCCCGCCTCCCAAGACTATATAAGGGGGGTAAGGGTGTCCCTTGAGGGATATCAGAGGTATGCGAAGCACATACAAGCTTTTGGACACACGAGATCTTGAGATCAATAAACACTCGACGGATCGAATCCCCGAAACAGGAGTAGGGTATTACCTCACGAGAGGGCCTGAACCTGTCTAAACCTTGTTTTCCACTTAACCCATCGAGCTTGGCGATCTTGACTGCACCCCCAAATTTATATTGCCGAAACCAAGTTTCGACAGTTGGCGCGCCAGGTAGGGGTCCGCGCGTCAGGACTTCTTCTTCAATCTCGCCGGCAAGCGCGATGGGATCTTCATCAGGCATCGACGACTTCGCCACCAAAGGATTCAACAAGCTCTCCCTCCTCGACTCGGATTCGGACCAGTCGGGAGGGGGGAACCCGCTCGGCGCCGTTCGGGTTACCGAACAACGCTGAGATCTACGACAAAGTTCTGACTTCCAAGTTGGGGTCCATCCACTTGGAAGGAGGAATCCACTCAGCGCCGTTCGGATTACCAAACGCCACTGAGATCTACATCCACCTTCTGACCTCCACGTCGGAATCCATCCACTTGGGAGGAGAAACCCTCTTGGCACCGTTTGGGTTACCAAACGCCGCTGAGATTTACTGCAACCTCCTTTATTCCGAGTCGAAATCAACTCACTCGGAAGAACCGCCGTCATCAAGCTACGACCCGGACTGGAACGATCCATATTCGAGTAATCCGGGCTCAAGGGAAGTCGCCGTCATCCTCCAACCGTTCGGATCATGCTCATCCACGGAGCTCGAAGAGTACCTTAGCTCTTCAGACTTCGACGACCTCTACGACATCTCCACGGACGAGGCCAACGACTTCAACTTCGACAAGGATTACGATCCAAGGTGCTTCAACGTTCTCATGGCTGAGGTGGCCGGATCGCAGAAGAAGAACATGCCAGGCTTGAGCAGGAGCGCAAGCTGGCAGAAGAGGAAAATAGGCGCAAGGATGAAGCCGACAGAAGAAAGCGAGACCTGAGGGCAACTGGACGATCTGCTCGGGAGGCCATACTTCCGACGCGAGTCGACAACACCAACATCTTCCAGACGCCTCAATAGAACGCCATTGCCGCCCTCACCCTCCTCGACAGTGTTATTGAAGCGGCTCCCGCTACGGTAACACCACTCCTAGACAAGATCAAGACCATCGTCGTGGCTACAGCCAATTGCTCTCCATCCACCTCAGCACGAAGGCCGACTGAGTCCGTCGCGGAAACGCCCGACAGAAGCCGACTTCCACCGCTGCGATCGAAGGATTACAGGAGGCCCGAACAAGCTCAGACGACCATTAGGTCAAGAGACCCCCGCCACAAGACCACACGGAAGCATCAAGAGCAATCGGCTGACTCCCACGAAAAACGGCATGGACGACCACCCATCCACGACCGGGTCCTCCGTAGCAACAACTCCGACTACCGAAGCAGCCTACAAAGGACCCCGCCGAGTGATCTGCGGGAAGTCCTTGACCGGCGCTATCAAGAGCGAGAGCAGTGCTCCCACGAAGATCGAAGGAGATCGCCCAACTACAACTACGACGGAGTACCTGCGTTCACTCGGGACCTGCACCGAGTGCATTGGCCGAGTGGTTTTAAGCCCACAGGAATCGAGAAGTACGACGGAAAGAATGACCCCGAGTCGTGGCTGACCGTGTACACCCTCGCTATCCATGCAGCAGGAGGAGACAACAAGGCCATGGCGAATTACTTGCCTGTCGCCCTCGCCAACTCAGCCAGGAACTGGCTCACGAGCTTGCCGAGAGGCTCAATTAGCTCGTGGAGCGAACTCCGGGACCACTTCATCGCCAATTTCCAGGGCACTTTTGAAAGACCTGGGACCCACTTTGATCTCTACAACGTCATCCAGAAGCCAGACGAGCCGCTGAAGGACTACATCCGGCGCTTCTCAGAAAAGCGCAACAAGATCCCCAACATCACTGACGACATCATAATCGTCGCCTTCCAGAAGGGAGTCCGTGATGAGTTGCTGATCGAAAAGTTTGGGCGTAAGCCACTAAAGATGGTAAAGCAAATGTTCAAGACAGCGAACTCCTACGCCAAATCCAACGACGCAATCAAGGCGACGCGACAAGATCGGCCTGACAAAAGGGACGACAAGCAGTCGGGAGGAAGCCGGCATCCTAAGAAGGATAACGGCAACAACAATCATGGCCAGAAAGATCGCAAGTGCCGGCTCGAGGACCTGGTCGCCACAACGTCCAACTCTCAACGTCGTCCCCTGGTCGCAGCCTACGACACGATCATGAACGCTCAGTGCACGCATCATCCAAATCACAAGCACACGGCACAAGATTGCTTCATCTGCAAACAATTCACCGAACAATATGCGGCGCAACTAAACAAGAAGCCGACTGACGAAGCCGGCCCATCGGGAACCAAGAAGAACAACCCAACTGGAAATTCAGAGCCTTTCCAAGATCCCGTAGGCGAGTTGAATCACATCTTCGGGGGCCGCAGGCTTACGAGTCCAAGAGGAAGAAAAAGCTGACCAACCGCGAGGTCAACGCGGCACAACCTGAAGTCCCACAATACCTACGGTGGTCAGAGGTGGCCATCACGTTCAACCGCTCGGATCATCCTGACCGAGTGGTTCACCCGGGGCGGTATCCCCTAGTACTAGACCCGGTGGTTCGAAACATAAAGCTGAAGCGCGTCCTCATTGATGGGGGCAGCGCCCTCAATATTCTGTTCGCCAAGACCCTAGACGAGATGCAGATTCCAAGATCCGAGTTGAAGGTAAGCTCAGCCCCCTTCCATTGAGTTATCACGGGGCTGTCATCTACACCACTCGGGCACATCGCCCTTCCAGTCACCTTCGGAGTTCGGGAAAACTTTCGGACGGAGAACATCACCTTCGAGGTGGCCGACTTTGAGACGGCCTACCATGCAATCATTGGAAGGCCTGCACTCGCCAAGTTCATGGCGATACAACACTACACCTACCTCTGCATGAAGATGCCCGGCCCCAACAGCGTCTTCACCCTGCGCAGCGACGTCAAACAAGCCTTCACCTGCGACAAAGAAAGTTGCGATATGGCCCAATCTCGTGAGAGATCACGTGGCCAGGAAGAAATCCAACTGGCTGCATCAACTTCTGGAGAGGGTGAAATCCCCACGAAGAAGATAGCCAAGTCGGGACAAGGCGACGCCAAAACGAAGAAAATCTCCCTTGATCCATCGGATCCTTCCAAAACTGCTGTAATCGGCGGTGAGCTAGATCCTAAATAGGAAAGCGCGCTTGTCACCTTCCTCCAAAATAATAAAGATGTTTTTGCTTAGAAACCATCTGATATGCCTGGAATTCCTAGGGAGGTGATCGAGCACTCTTTACACGTCAAAGATGACGCGAAACCTATTAAACAACGATTATGTTGTTTTGCTCAGGATCAAAAAGATGACATCAAGGAAGAACTCACAAAACTCTTAGCCGCCGGCTTCATCAAAGAAGTCCTCCATCCCGACTGGCTGGCTAACTCGGTCCTGGTCCGGAAGAAGACAGGCAATGGCGCATGTGCGTTGACTACACCGATCTCAACAAAGCCTGCCCGAAAGACCCATTCGGATTGCCTCGCATCGACCAAGTCGTAGATTCAACAGCCGGCTGCCAGCTAATGAGCTTTCTGGATTGTTACTCGGGCTACCACCAGATTAGATTGAAGGAATCCGACTGCCTGAAAACATCGTTCATCACATCGTTTGGAGCTTACTGCTACATCACGATGCCTTTCGGTCTGAAGAACGCCGGAGCCACATACCAGCACATGATCCAGAGATGCTTTCAGACGCAGATCGGAAAAAACGTGGAAGCTTACGTCGACGATGTCGTCATCAAGACCAAGCAGAAGGAAGACCTGATTGCCGACTTAGAAGAAACCTTAGCAAACATTCGGGCCTTCAGAATGAAGTTAAACCCAGAGAAGTGCACGTTCGGCGTACCATCAAGCAAACTGCTCGGCTTCATGGTGTCCCATCACGGCATCGAAGCTAACCTAGAGAAAATCAACGCTATTTTGAATATGAAGCCCCCGAGTACCAGAAAGACGTCCAGAAGTTCACTGGCTGCATGGCGGCGCTAAGCCGATTCATCTCCCGACTCGGCGAGCGAGGCATGCCTTTTTTTCAGGTTACTGAAGAAAACCGATGACTTGCAATGGACCACGGAAGCCCACAAAGCCTTTGAAGATTTCAAAGAGTTTCTCACGACGCCGCTCGTCCTAGCCTCACCCCAGCCTCAGGAACCCCTGCTATTGTATGTCTCAGCTACTCACCAAGTGGTCAGCACGGTTCTTGTCATTGAGCGTGAGGAAGAAGGACGGGTCCAGAAGATTCAAAGGCCAATCTACTTTGTTAGCGATGTGCTGGCAGGAGCCAAAATTCGCTACCCTCAGGTACAAAAATTGTTATACGATGTTCTGATAACCACGAGGAAATTTGTGCACTACTTTCAGGGTCACTCAGTCACCGTCGTCACTTCCTTTCCACTCGGCGATGTCATCCATAACCGGGAGGCGACTGGGCGCATCGCAAAGTGCGCCCTGGAACTGATGCTGCTAGACTTAACTTTCAAGGCGAGGACGTCTGTAAAGTCAGAAGCCTTGGCGGATTTCCAGGCCGAGTGGACCGAACAACAAGAAGATGTACCTTAAGAAGACCTACAATACTGGACCATGCACTTTGACGGATCCAAGAGGATCACTGGCTTGGGGGCGGGAGTCGTGCTAATTTCCCCGACTGGAGAAAGGCTGTGATATGTTCTTCATATTCATTTCCCCGCCTCACACAACGTCGCCGAGTACGAAGCCTTGCTACATGGCCTACGACTTGTTGTTTCACTCGGGATACGACAATTGGTCGTGAAAGGAGATTCACAGCTGGTTGTCAACCAAGTAAAGAAAGATTGGTCCTGTTTAAACGACACCATGGAAGCCTATCGGCAAGAAGTTCGCAAACTTGAAGACAGGTTTGACGGACTGGAGCTATCCCATGTCTTGAGGCATTACAACGAGGCGGTGACGAGTTGGCGCGGTCGGGTCCAAGCGAGAAGCGCTCCAACAGACGTTTTCGTAGAGCATCTCTATGAGCCGATTGCAGCAAAACCAACTCCCAATGAGCAAGCTGCAAACCAAGTCGCCATGCTCGACGCCGACTGGAGGACACCGCTCATCAAATTTTTAACTCAGCAAGAGCTGCCGGAAGACCGGGATGAGGCGGAACGAGTCCGACGTCGTTGACAGGGCTATGTCATGGTCGACTCTGAATTATACAAGAGAAGCCCCTCTGGAGTCCTAATGAGATGTATCATTCCTGAGGAAGGACAACAACTACTCCAAGATATCCACTCGAGTATATGCGGAAGTCACGCGACAACACGCACCTTGGTAGGCAAAGCCTACAGATAAGGTTTTTTCTGGCTTACGGCGGTTTCCGACGCCGACAAAGTGGTTCGCACATGTGAAGGTTGCTAGTTCTTTGCTCGGCAGAGCCATGTTCCGGCCCAAGAGCTACAAACGATTCCATTATCTTGGCCATTTGTGGTATGGGGCTTGGATATGGTCGGCCCCTTCAAAAAGGCTTCAGGAGGATTCACACATCTGTTCGTCGCAATCGACAAGTTTTCCAAGTGGATCGAGGCTAAGCCGGTTGCTACGATCACCGCTGATAAGCCACGAGACTTCATCCTCAACATCGTGCACCAGTTTGGTGTCCTAAACAGAATAATAACCAACAATGGGACTCAATTCACTGGAAGCATTTTCAAGGAATTCTGTGAAGATTTCGGCATCAAAATCTGCTACGCATCAGTCGCACACCCCAAAAGCAATGGACAGGTTGAGCGCGCCAATGGCATGGTTTTTCAAGGCATCAAGGCCCGAGTGTTTGACCGGCTAAATCCTTATGCCAGCAAATGGGTTCAAGAGCTGCCATCGGTTCTATGGTCTCTACGGACTACGCCCAGTCGGGCCACCGGCCAAACTCCTTTCTTCCTGATTTACGGGGCAGAAGCCATGTTGCCGAATGAAATGGAGTACGAATCTCTTCGAGTCCGCAGCTTCAACGACGAGCGCTATGATCAAAACCGAGTGGACGACCTGACCCGACTGGAGGAGGCCCGTGAGGCAGCCTTGATCCAGTCAGCAAGATATCTTCAAAGACTTAGACGATACCATAGTCGCAATGTTCGGGCGCGAGCCTTCATTGCCGGTGATTTGGTTATACGCAAGATTCAAACCACCAAAGACCGTCACAAATTATCTCCATTATGGGAAGGACCATATATAATCGCTGATGTGACTCGGCCAGGAGCATATCGACTAAAGCGTGAAGATGGATCCATGGTGGAGAACTCTTAGAACATCGAACATCTTCGACGATACTATGCTTAAATTGCCTTAAGTTTCATGTTATTCTCGACTGCCAACCTCAAGCAAGATGACTTCTTGAGTTGACAGTCGGGGGCTGCACATGTATCTATAAAGCATGGTTTTCTTCGACAACTTGTGTATATTTGGTTTATCATTGTTCAAGGTTCTGATCCGAGTTCAATAGATAAGGACTGAGAATTTTTTGATGACCTAATCAAGCTTAGGCTTGATGACTGTCGGATGAAAATTACTTAAGAAATCTTCTATAAAGACTCGAGTCAAGGTGTCAACATAAATAAACCAGATATTTACAAGTTTACATCAGAGTTTATCAACAACACTCTCAAAGCCATCAAGATCGAAAGCTGTTAACTACATCAGCAGCTACCTTTTTAGTTGACTCTTGTGCTTCACTAATCAGCTCTAAGGCCTGCTCATCCGAAGTGCCGTTGGCGAAGCCCTCCCCGACTGAGTCAACATCTATCCGAAGATAGAGCGACTTGGTCTGCGCAAGAGCGAAGCCTGCTCCCATGGTGGCTGCTTCTGAGATATTGGCTATGTATTGATCTGGGGCCCTCCTGAGCTTGTCGAAGACCTCGACGGCATCCAATGAACTGGTCCTGAGCCCATGATGGAACAGCGACAAGAGAATCGGTGTGGCCGCGTTAGCAACATCGTCCCTCATGCTTTCGGCCCTACGGACCCTTTCGACGAAGACATCAAATTGTGCTCAGGTTTTGACTTTATAAGCTGCAAGAGATATTTGATTACACAGACACTCGAAGATGAAGCAAAATGAAGAATGCTATCTTAAGAGAATTTACCTTCGAACTCAATTTCCAGCTCGGCTTTGCTGGTGTTAGCTTCTTCCAGCTGGGTCTGAAGTGTGTGGACTTCTGACGAGTTCTCTGCAACAAGAAGATTTGCTGATGTCAAGATCAAGACATATTACAGATAGAGGAACAAAGAGACCGAGAGGATTAAACTTACTCCCGACTAAACCCCGGAGGTCAAGGTTCTCCTCCCGGAGCGCGGCTATTTCTCTCCGCAAAGCAGCTTCTCTTGATGCAGCCTCTTCCCGAGTGGCCTTCAGCTCCTGCTGAATGTTCTCCAGGGAATTCAAGTGTGGGACCAGCTTCTCGAGTGCATCAGATTTAGCCATCGACCGGCAATATACCCTCTGCACACGAGTTCAGAGTTAATCGCCTAAAAGAAACCATAAGGCTAAAACAGAGAAGAGTGATGCTTACATTTAGCAGCCGGGTAGCTTCATTCAGGCTGTCAACGAGCATGTCTCCTTCTTCATTTTCTTTCTGCTTGTTTAAGACATTGCCCTGTTTCAAGCTCTCGGAGTCACGTCACTCTATTTTGATTGGAGGAAACCAGGTCTCTGAAGATTGCAGCCTGGGGATCTCCTCCTCTTTTGCTGATCGATTTAAAGAAGATAAATGAAGACAAAGAAAAGACAGATTGAAGACTAAAGTCAGAAGAGTGCTTCAAAGCTTACTAGCGTCAGTGGTCGAACCCTTGACTGGTACTTCTCGGCTGCTTTTTTCTTCTTGGTTCACGCCCGACTGGCTCTCAGTTGGGGCATCTTGGGCGGCAGTCGGGATGTCTTCTTCAGCCGACTGGTTTCCAGTAGGGGCTTCCTTGCTGGCAGTCGGGGGCACCTCCGCTGGGACATCTTCACTGGGAGGTGGGGGCTTCTCACTCGGGAGAGGGCCCCGGGATTATTGTTCTGCAGGCCTTGTCGCTTCAGCCGCTGCAGATGACTTTGGGCCTTCACTCTGCCCAGTGGGGTCTATGTTCTGAGGCCTCCTGCAAGGAAAAATATGGGAGCAATCGGGATCAAGGCAGAAAGGTTTTCAACAAAGGCATGATTTCAGTTATGAGACATACCTGGTTGATCGGCGAATCTTGGGTGCAGATTTGGGGGATGGCCTCGGAGGGGTCAGTTCAGCTTGAGGAGCTGGGACATCGTCATCCGAGTCATCAGTCACCAGTCTCCTTTTACTCGCCCGCTTGCTGATATCTTCATCGGCAGCAGCCCTTTTGCCGACTGGATCACTCTTGATTTTGACGCCGCCAGCTAGTTTCTTGGCAGGCCGGGCTGGCGTATCGTTGTGATGCACTTTGTACGGCTTTGAGATGATGAAAGCATTTTCCTACAAGGAAGATTTTATATACACTGAGAGGTGCAATATTAAGATTGAAAGACATTAAAGAAGTTAAGTCGGCTTACTGGAAGAGGAGGACGGTATAAGCTGAATGGGAGAACAGGCAACATGAGGCTGCGCTCGACTGCGATCCCGGAAGAAAAGATCTTGTACATACGGGTCTTCAGGGTCTTGTAGCTCAAGGAGTCGCGGTCCTCCCAATTGGGATCCCTTTCGCCCTCATACTCGAATGTGGGCTTGGATCTTTCTTTGATAGGCGCCAGTCGGTTCTTGATGAAGTGCTGAGTGATTTGTTCTCCCCGAAGGCCCTTTTTCTTCATCTCCAGGATACTGGCCAAGAGCTTGTTGGCTTCATCCCAATCTTGGGCTACTGGCACGGTGCTCCAGTTAGGCCTTGGAACCGGAGGAAGGCCGACAAAGTTGGGCAGACTAGGTTCAAAATTTGAGATGTAGAACCAGTTCGCATGCCAATCTTTGTTGGAGGATTTCAAGGGAAGAGAGAAATAATCTCTGTGGAGGGATCCGCGGAGCTGAAAGCCGGCCCCACCAACAACGCAGGGCTCATCCTTGTTTGGATGTGGCTTAAGATAGAACATGCGGCAGAAAAGCTGGAAGTTGGGAAGGATGCCAAGAAAGCTTCGCAGACATGGATGAAGAGTGCAATGTGAAGCATGGAGTTGGGGTTCAAATGGTAGAGCTGAAGACCGTAATAATCAAGAAGACCCCGAAAGAACTCAGAAGTAGGGAGGCCGAAGCCACAGTAGAAAAAGGAGGTGAAAACGACGATCTCACCGGTGTTCGGAGTGAGGAACTCCTCACCGACCGCCGAACGCCAGCCGATGATCTCTTTAGGCAGAAGAACTCTGTTCTTCACAATCTCCCGAAGAGTTGATTCCTTGACATCTGAAGTCGCCCATTGTTCGAAGGGTATTTCCTTCTCTCCCGCCATGGATGCGGTTTGGGGGAAGCAGATCTGGCTCGGGAAATGGGGATTTGAGAAGGGGATCTTGGGGGCTGGATGCGGAGGCTAGCTTGTGGTGAAATGCGAGCTCCTGGATCGATGAATTTGGGCGCGCGCGAGCTTAGGGTTTTCCACGGAGAGCTGGTGAATAGTGCTGCGAAAGAGAAAATTTTTGGGGAAGACGAAGTGGCGGGGATGACCTCGAGGCTTCGTATAAAGATTTGAGGGTTTTGCTGAGTCATCTCGCGATTGGGCCAAGCCCGTGAGAGACTTGCGGTCCAGCTAAGGTGTGGTTTGACGTGTGTCCTTAGGGACTTAAGTGGATGGACTTAAGCAGATTTGTCCTGACAATATGCGCGTGTCACATAGCCCAATACATTTAAAATCCTTTCATGCTGCGGTTTGCGCAACTTCATGAGAGGTTGGCACGATGCAATTTGAAAGGTGACAAACAGTTAAGTTTTTCATGGCTGTCCTGATGACAGGGACTGTTTGGTTTTTAAGCATTTGATAAATGATTATATCAATGTTATTTTTCCACCTTGGTGAAGATATTTTTAGATTAAGACTAATATTATGGCAGGAGCTATTTAATATTTTGGTCGTATTTTTCAGATGACTGAAAAATTTGTTTACCCATGAGGGTCGATTAAATTATTTGTTTCGAGATGACTCGGGCAAGTTGACTCGGATAAGTATGAGTTTGCCGAGTGAGTTAATTTCTTACCCATGAGGGCTGATTAAATTTTTTGTTCTGAGACGACTCAGGCAAATTAACTCGGATAAGCATGAGCTTGCCGAGTGATGTGATTTTTATGATTGCTTTAGCTTGAGTTAAGCATTTATATGAGAATGATTTTTTATAGTTCTTGACTATATGCTTAGTTTGTTTTTGACTAATCACATAGTCAGGGGCTACACCTAATTAGGTTAGATATTTATTTTTTGAGAATTTTTGGGATGTTTTCCAGCCCTTCACAGTCTTTGGAGCCAGTCGGGAGATTCAGGGAGGGATGACGGAACCACTCGGTACTAGAAGCACTCGGTCAAGGAGTTGTTTGGCCGAGTGTTATTTTGGTCCGAGGCAAAGTTATCTCGTCGACTGCGAAGGACTCGGGGTCTACTGTGGAGATTATGACAATCGGATACCCTCATGGCAAGCTTGTCCGACTAGTAATAGGGATAGGTTATGCTTATAGATTGTGTAAATCGGCTATGACTTGGGTGTTACGTTGCCGATCAGATAAGGCAACGGCTCATAGTCATAACTTGGTAAGATTGAGGAAACCGACTTAGAGTATAACAGGGTTTTCGACTTGTAAGCCCGCCTCCCAAGACTATATAAGGGGGGTAAGGGTGCCCCTTGAGGGATATCAGAGGTATGCGAAGCACATACAAGCTTTTAGACACACGAGATCTTGAGATCAATAAACACTCGGCGGATCGAATCCCCGAAACAAAAGTAGGGTATTACCTCACGAGAGGGCCTGAACCTGTTTAAACCTTGTTTTTCCACTTAACCCATCGAATTTGGCGATCTTGACTGCACCCTCAAATTTCTATTGTCGAAACCAAGTTTTGACAGTAGCTTTGGGCGGTGGGGTTAGCTACGTAGTAAAGAAAAAATAAAATGGTCTGACTCAGAACTTCAGATGCGAGACCAATTGTGACGGGCTAGCTGATCCTAGGCCCATTTCTGAAGCTAACGACTTCATCTATACAAAATAAGTGGTGGGCTTTCAAGCCCGGGTTCTTCGGTATTCGGTCATGACAAACGGGGCCCTCTCTAACAACAAAAATTAATGGAAACAAGGAAGTGATGAAACTTTGTGTCAAGTCACCGAATCTGTCCAGCGCGAGAAAACATCGATAGACGTGTGGTGCGACGTGAAGCTGACGGATAAGAGGAAGGCAGAGGTAATCAAAGTGGTTGACCGGCTGGTAATTGGTGGCTGGCGGACCCAGATGCCTCTCGATCACGAGCAACCGCCTTACGCATGGCGACACGGTGCGCGTACACGTACGGGCCCGCGTGCATGCACTTACGGAGTGTGAGTACTCATCACAGGCTGCGTTTATGTTTCGTCTGCCTTGATCGGACGAGGCAGGTAAATATGCAATCTAAATACTCAGACAGTTCGATTAACCGGGTACCACCCTGCTGTGCGAGTGCTACCCCGAGTTTTTGGTACGGTATGAGAGTTTTCAGATCGTAGTACTATAACTACTATAGTATGGGCATAGAGATGCCAACCATTGATGACCGAACTGGTGACACGTGATTCTCTCAGTTTTGGGGCAGGATTCAATTGCCACCGAACGAGGAACTATGAAGACAGTTAGACAGACGAGGCACTCTTGAATCAATCACCGAACAAACGCTGTGCCCAGTGAAAATCGAACTCCCGTTGCAACCCTCACATAACTATGTCGTTGTGCAAACTGCGTTCCCAGGAGGCCAAGGAGTGTAGTACTATGTTCCGTTGTTGCAACTTGCAAAAGTCCTGCCGCGACAAGACAGGCGGGGGCCGCAAGACGACACCGCTTAGCCCTGCCATGCTGCCACCCCTCCCGCGGCCAACAAAAAAAAAGGCGCCTCGCTTCGCTTGTCACCTCGTCGTCCGTCGCCGCCAACTACCCACGCGACGCGTGCGGCCACAAACGCCAACGACGAAACGAAACACCGCGAGCGTGAGCGTGTGCCTCGCCGCCCATCACATGACATGCAGCCACGTCCGCAAGGCCGCAAATCACACGGCCCAACGCGATCGAGACCACGACCCCGACCCCGCCACCGCCGCACGCGCCTGCTCGAGCGAGCGGCGCGCGGCACGTCGTCCCGCCACCCGCCCTGACGCCGGGGCCGAGCAAGCACATGGGGGGTGGGGAGGACGCACGGTACGTGCGGGCTGTGCGGCGCTGCGACCTGCGACCTGCGAATCGCTAGGAGGTGTACAAATTCGACTTGGCGCTTTGCTGGATCTCGGGCGGCTGTCGCCTGTCGGTCGACGGCACAGGCTGTCGCGTAAGGAGAGGCAAGGCAAGCAAGCGCCAAAGGTTGGTTGGTTGGTCCCCAGCCGCCCCGCCCGCGGGGGTAGATAGTGCGCGTCACTGTTGCGGGGTAGTAGTATCGCCCTATTGGTTTGCACCCGATGTACAAGAGTCAAACGCCTCCCTGTGCCGCCACGAGAGTGACAAGGTAAAAGAGACCGCCAAGATTCCGGTACATGCCATCATTGGCATCATTGCCACAACGTGGTGCGACTCCCCCAGCCCTTTTCCTCGTGCAACTACGTACTAAAAAATATTATAAAATATAAAATATATTCTCATCAAATCTCAAATTTAAACTTAATTTTATCTAAATATAAAAAAATAAATTTTAAATAAATAGTAACATGATAATGTTTATATAGTGAGAATATATTTCATATCTACATTATTTTCGCGAGATATTTTCCTAACCTTATAAGCCATAGTTAATTTTGAAATTTTAAAACTCTAATATTTAAATTGCTATAAAAACACCCACACTCGCGCGTGTCTATATATATATATATATATATATATATATATATATATATATATATATATATATATATATATATATATATATATATATATATATATATATATATATATATATATATACTAGCAATGTGCGTGCGTTACAATGGATGAAGTCGGGACGCGCGGCGCGGGCGTGACGCGGGAGCTTCGAGCAGCGACGGAAGAGAGGGGTGCAGACGCGGCACGGGATACGGCGCGGATGAGGACGGGAGGGAGGGGCGCAGGGAGGAAGAGGCGCAGGAGGTCTTTTTTCCATACAAGCTCTCTTTTCTTTTTAACATTGGGACTGCGGGTTAATTTCGAAAAAACTTAAGGGGTTTTCTACAAAATAGTCAGACAAAACAAAATTTTGGGTGGAAACGCTACTTGTTTTATAAATATAGCAAAATACCCGTGCGTTGCAACGGGACGAAGAAGCGAGGCGGAAGGTGAAGGTCTAGGCGATGATACGGGAGCTCCGAGCAGCGCCGGGAGAGAGGGGCGCAGGCGCGGCGCGGATGGGACGGAAGAGAGGGACGCAGGAGGTCTTTTTTTCATCCAAGTCTTCCTTTTCTTTTTAGCATTGGGACTGCGGGTTAATTTTATAAACACTCAAGAGGTTTTCTATAAAATAACTTATTTTTCTTCTTTAACTGGTTTTTTAAATAGCCAGACGGACTGTGGGTTAATTTCAGAAAAACTCAAGGGTTTTTTTGTAAAATAGCCAGACAAAACAAAATTTGGGTGAAAACACTACATGTTTTATAAATAGGTATATATATATATATATAACTTTTTAAGCTATTGATAAATTGTCATGGCTTATATAATCAGCCTAAGTGAAACGATGACTGTGGCAGCATCGTCTTCACACGGATAAGCATGTTGCAGTTTATAATTAACAAAAGGATAGTCTCACCTTCACAGGCCATGCCATCATGAAGCTGCAGGCTGGGACATGGAAACATGCCGTGGGAATCTGCAGGAGAACCGCTTTGGAATGATTGGGGATGGAATGTAGGAGGCCTTGGGGCAACGTTCCCCTACCAAAAAGAAGGGAATGTTTATGATTCTCGTCGCCATGATGAAGAGATGCCGTCCCATGCAGAGAAAGCAAAAGAATGCAACACGAGAGAGCTGGGACGACTCTGGTCAAAAGATCATACCTGCAGTGAATTCCGACGACCCCACTGATTACAAAACCAACTTAACTGATGAAAGAACGAATGACTGAACGAGCAGAGAGACACCATCTCAACTCTCACTGAACCTTTTCCTTTTCATGCCACAGCCTGATTTCGTGTTAAAAGCCATACATTCCTGATTTCGTGTTAAAAAGCCATACATTCCAACCAAATTTTCCCAAAAAGGGGCTCAAAAGAAGCAAAGAACACTACCAGTCTAACACTACAGGTCTACTACTACTACAAGTGGATGCTCTAGAGATTTAAATTTTGCCTGAATCTCCTACCTATGGTTAAACACTTACACCACCTGCCTCGTGCCCTCGTGCCCTCGTGCTTACCATCATAACCAAGTTTGCTACTCCAGGCTTCCAGCTATTTTAAGTACCACAAGCAGCTGGTTGCTGTTGATCTTGCTTTAGTTTACAAAAAGAGCCGATCAAAAGCAAGATCGAGCAAGCAGCTACACGGCTAATTATGCATCTGTCCAGGTAGCAAAAACAGGGAGATGAGCAATGGCACCCGGCGGCCTCATCACGTGAGCTGCTGCCGGCGCCGGCATTGGCATCCACGGGCTCATGGTGGCGAGGCCTACGGCGCTGGGATGATGCTTGGCGTAGAGCATGGCGAGGCCAAGCCTCTCGGGGCTCCCCTGCCTCGAGTTGCTCAGGCTTGTCACCAGCGAAGACGAGTTTGAGAAGTTGATGCCACTGATCTTCCCTCCCGGGACATCGATCTCATGAGATGCTGACGAGTCGACGTCGAACCCGGCAATGCTGTGAAGAGCCGAATGAGCGTCACTCATGAAGCCCTTCTGAAGATCTACCGTTGCTTCGGTGCACGCTACAGCTTGCTGCTGCTGTGATTCATGGAGCACCATTCTCCAGTCGGTGCCCATGCCAGTAGCGGCGCTTGCTTCCTCCGTCGCGCTGAGCTCGCGGCCTATTGGCACATGGTCCGGCGCTGCCTCAATCGCCTTGACCTTACGTGCAGCCTCACCAGGCAGCAGCGAGCTGCTCTCCATGATCTTGTCCACGTCGTACCTTGTTATGTCAAAGTTTGTCACCGCGTTCAGGCCACGGAACTTGATGGCAGCTATGTCGTATGCTTCTGCTGCTTCTTCTTGAGTGCCTGTATAATATTGCGTAAAAGGAGTTAACCAATGGAAACGTGTCCTTGTTAGTTCATCTTGTTTATGCATCCAAAAACCAATGTAGATTCTACTGCAAAGTACAATTTCCAATCTGGTTACTTTTGCATCGTGCTAATGTTATCTTTTAGTCCAAAGGAGAGTTAAAACAGTCAACTGATTGCTTTGTTCAGAGGTCACAGCCTTATGAAAAGAACCACCATCTGGAAAAGCAAAGAATGATCAGGAAAGAAATGCATCAACGATGTACTCCAAGACGACACTAGAGATTAGCAGTAAAAGCTGCTGATTGATGTCTACTATCTTCTTTGGCAAATCTACTTTGACAAGACAATTTCCATAGATCATCTATAGTCACAATCCCAAAGGAACGCTAGTTAGTTAATGTTAATGCTAAAAGCTGCAATAACTTATGGTTATGGCGCATTACTTTGTGAAAGCGTTTAGATTCTATGATCAAATAAAGTACACTGTCTATCTTACTGAAAGTGCCGAGATACAAGTCCTTGTTGCCAGCAACCCTGCCAATCCGAGCTTGCCATCTTCCATGCTGGTGATGCCTGCAATGCAGTTAACATTTAACACAGTGAGATTGTATCTTGATGCGAATGTGTTCTTGAATTTATTATCAAGAAAAGTGCATATGCATGTTCAACACAAAATGAAACACCTTGTTACTCCCCGGTAGATGGAAGCACCGCGAGAGAACCCGCTGCTTCTCCTGTGAGCAGCAACATCTTATTAGTACATATCAATCTGATAATAATCATAGAATTCAGGCAAAATGAGCATGCTGCTGACCTTCTCAAGTGCGCAACATATTCTTGCCTTGTCATCCTTTCCATCTCCTCGATCTCATCTCGGTAGTTTTCTAGCTGCCAAACACAATAAATTAGTCCACATTACAGAAAATGAATACTCCAATCAAAGTTCCATATCCCACCGTACTACACGGTTTCATCGACCTTACCGGAAAATTTATATGCGTAGATAGCCCCCAGTATTTCAGCGCAGCCAGATCATAAGCCCTCGCAGCTTTATCTTCAGTGTCATAACCACCTAACGAACACGAAGAAAAAGGTCAGCAACAGAGACAAAATATAAGTACAGTGAGAACAAAGACATTGTAAGGGGCAACAGTTACCTAGATATACTGCAAGCAATCAAATTTCGGTCATGGTAACGCCCAATATGATGAAACATAAAAATCCAAATAACATTGTCAACAAGAGTTATAAGATGAACAAATTTTGATGTTGTAGTAGTACTAGATATTCAAGGTTCAACCTTGCCTTCCCTTCCTTGTCTGCCCATCCTTTCTGCAACTGTTGTCCCAGAGGTGGGCTTCATATCTTCCAGTCCACCTGTGCCTGCTCCAGTGAATCAAACACACACAAACCTTCGTCATTCAATATAAAAAGGGTCAAATGACTTGCTCAAAAAAAAACGAAAAGAAGGTGCCTCATCAATACAAGGAACTGAAGAGCCATCAGACGCAACAGAGCCCCCCAGGCCATAATTTTGTGCGATGGACCAAAATAAGAGTACTTCTAGAGAATAAATCCAACCAGCGCAGCATTATGCATTAAATTGATTATTAGTAGTAGTATCAAGAAAGAGTAGACGCCCCCACTGACTAACAAGAGCAGCAGAGCCGTAAGAAGGAATGAAGAACTCATCAATGCTGGAAGCTAGTACTATTACTAGTAGTATAGTAGGAGTGACAAGAAGAAATGGCAACCAAGCAATAACTGATTAGCGCAAAAACAGCATTGTACAAGTGTGTACTAACCAAACTATCAAACGCCACATAGAAGAGACCACACATGCCTATCAGTAGATAGAACTTAAAACACATTAAACCAACTCGGTACAAGAACCATGGCAAGAACAGTTCTTTTTTTTAGATAACAAGGAAGGAGCCTTCCGGCCTCTACACCCTAAGTGAAAGCAGCGACAGATGATGATCTGATGATACATGATGCATAGAAAAGCTGAATCTTTGTAAGCAGATTACCTGGTGACGCCCCGATACTGCGAGGTCCTCTGCCCAAACGTGTCGATGGACTTCCGGTGAACAGGCTGCTTTTGCCCCCCTTTCCCGGTGCCCCTCTTCTTCCCGACACGCAGCTCGCCACCGTCATTACTGTTGCTTCCCTGGCCACCAGCAGCAGCCGCCACGGGGGCAGCAGCTGCAGCGACCACCGCCATATGATGCTGTTGGGGAGCTGCACTGACGCAGCTGCTGGACTGGGACCCTGGGCTCATGGAGAGGCTCAGCGGCTGCGACATCTCCTGGTTGCCGTAGCAGGCGCCGTAGCTGGTGACGAGGAAGTTCTTGGCCGCCGCCATTGCGTCCTCCATTGGCGCCGCTGCGGCCTCTTGCAGCATCTCTGCTTCCGTCAATGGCTGGTAGTTGTAGGGGACTAGCTGGTGGTTCTGGTAGGCCGCCCTGCTTGCATCCTGTGCTTCTTGGCCCTGGCTATAGTAGGTGGCCGGGTCATGGCCACTGCCATTGCCACACCCCAAGAAATCCTCGAGCTTTGGCGATGACGACGGCATCATGCCTACTTCCCACCAAGAAGATCAATGTCAGAGACAAATATATAGATCGAGAGAGGAGATAGGTGAACAGTGACCTTCCATGATGCAGAGGGAGCCATCGGACTTGATAGGCATGACAGGGAGGTGCGAGTAGTAGACGCCGGTGGTACTGGTTCCGTCTCCAAAGGCGCCGCCGACGTAGTAGTAGCCAGGGGAAGGAGCAACCATCTGTGCAGGAGGGGAGAAGAGGAAGTTGCAGGTCGTGGCGCTGTCGGTAGGAGACGACATGGCTCCGGCAGCAGCAGGTGGAGAATGGTGATGATGATGAGCAGCAGTCGCCGGCTCAGAGGAGGACGGCACCTCCATGGCCGGCATGTGCGGGGAGAGCGAGAAGCCTAACCAGTTGCTGCTGCTGCCGCTGCTAGCCATTTGCTCGCACAGACCATGCACACGCTCGCTCGCTGCCTCTCGTGCCGTTCTTGCGTTGCTCAGCTCGCAGTTGCCGCTAGCTCGCTACTTCTACATTCATGCAAGGTGCATGACGAGGAAGATGAGAGGGACCCGTGAGCTGAGAAAAAAAAACTGCAAAAGGAATGAGAGGGCCAAAGCAAAAGCGGTGGATAAGTAGCAGTAGTAGTCGTAATGCAAGCGAGGATACAAATACAAAATCTAGAGCAGTTTGTTCTTGGCCTCTCCCACGATAGCTATCCACTCCATAGGGATCTGTGATGGAAGGAAAGGAAGAGTGTCTGTGTGTGTATGAGCTCTCTTGCATGACATGAAGTCATGAACACCACTAGCACTAACCCCCTCTCCTTTTCTTATCGAGGCAATTAAGCTCCATGCTGTTCAAAGCACACAGGCACAAACAAACACCCCCATAAAGATGCAAGAATTTAATTGTGAAGTTGCCATTGGACAGGATGGCCAGGACTTCCCCTCTCTGTCCACCATATGCTACTGCTGCCTAGACGATGTAGCTGGATGCTGCTCAGAGTGGCTGAAAGAAGGCTGCTCTTGCCACAGACTTCATGGACATTGGAGAGAGAGAGGGACAAGGGGAGAGTGTATCTAACAGAGATTGAAACGGCAGGACAACTGTACAAGGAGCCAGTCACTTCGCAACAGTATCAGCTAGCTTAGCTGGGCTGCACTGCTTGTGTCGCAAATGCGAGCAAAGCCCGCCAGCGAACGAATCAAGCCCGCCTATTAATCATCTTTACCGGAGTACTGCTATTCAATTTAGCACACTGCTTCACTGAAACAATGGTTAACTTGGGCATGTACTAGAAAGCTCAAAAAGAGAAAGATTGGCACGTATTAACGGCGGTTGACGCGTGCATTAGTTAATCGCGCTTCACCTCTGATCAACCGGATGAACAAGGCATGCATGTTAAGGCAATAAACACTTGTGCTTTGTCAAGGCAATACTACTAGTATTATACTAGTGTTATGCAAAAAAAAAAGAATTATACTAGTGTGTCCGTTTGTTTTTGGCTTGGAGTTTGGTCAAAGAAGAAACACAGGGCAAGGCAGCCATGCAGACAAAGAAGGCCTGTGCTGTGTGTTTGTGTGGGTCTTTGGTAGCCAGCCTTCACATATGTTCCAGGAATGATGAGGGAAGGGCCCCAAAGTCACAATCTGTTGGCATGATAAAAGCCAACCGGCTTCACTTTTGCCCAAGCCAAACATTCTGATTCCATACGGATCGCTTAAAATTTAGGAGGGAAATCAGTGCACGCAATTGCCATAAAGAGGAAACAGCATTTGTCTTCTTCTTTCTCCCTGAAAGTGTGCTTCTTGATCTGAATATGAAATTGACTGCAATGCAGTAGTAGTAGGAGTATTCAATATTGAAGAAATTGTTGTGTGATTCAAAGTCACCAGACCTCCTGTTGTTGTTTTGGGGTGAAGGGCCGGTTTGGAACGTGGATCCGTGGCTATGACGGCAGAGCAGCAGTGTGCCAACAGTGTTCTGTGCCTGATGGGACAGAAATCTACAGACACAATGTAGCAGTTCAATGTAGCAATACTCCGAGTTTTATTGTGCATCCATGTATGTATCGCATCGTAACTGTAGCTATGCTGTGGACGATCGGATCGGATTTCAATAAAACGGCTAGGACGAGTTCCTGATATATTTGTGCACTGTTTTTCCTTATGCAATTTGAACTCTACCACGAAGAATTATTACCTTGCAACTTCGAAGTCCTCGAAGATTTTTGCATTTCACTACCTTCATCACCGTGCCCTACATGATACTCCTATTTAATAAACAGATGAGACGATAATGCAAATAGATAGTAGTGTTTTTTACTAGAAGTAGACATTAAGGGCTTATTATATGAACGCATACAATCTAAAAACATAAAAAAACACAGAATTGAAATGTTGCGGTAGTTGAACCCTATGGGAAATAAAATCATAGGATTATTCATAACATGTGTTTGGATGACTCGTAGAAAAAATATATGAATTTTGAGATTACGTATGACTTTAATTTTGGGAAATGTATTACTTTGATTGAGTAAGATAAGAGAAAGAAAGAGATATGTTGCTTTGGAGTTCTTAGGAAACAAATAACATGAGGTTGGACTCACGTTTAAAATCCTTTGGCATTAGGGCATAGAAATAAATTTCGAAGGATTTTTGAAAACCCAAATCCTACAAACCAAACAATCTACTTATAAAAAATATTTAAATCCTTCATTTTTTCCTCCAAAAATCCTTCAATACTCCCAAGGAAACCCTAACAACACAAATGGTACAATCACACAATGCATAAAATGCTCGGTGCATGAAGTTTTGTATTAACAGTAATGTGCTTGGTAGTATTTCGAAGAGTTAAAAAGTCTACTGTCTCTGCCCTCGAAATTGGGACATGAGGTGTTACTGTCACAGAAGCTGTAAATGCCTTGGTAGTACTCAGTATATTGTACTAATAGAGTACGTGCTGAACCCCAGGCCCAACTTGCCGTCGTCGTAACGAGCCTCACCATGATGAACTCGTCTGATGGCAGCTTCAGCCTTCAGATCATTGCCCTACGTTCGTACTACTGCATGCCCAGCCCAGCCTACGCAGTGCACCCAAGAAACCACCGGATCGATCGATCGATCCGTTGCGCTTTGCCCGCGAAAACAAAAGTAGTCTGCGCATGCATGCTTGCTTGGCTGATTGCTAGCTGCTGCATCCTCCTTCTCCCTGATGGAAGCATGCAGCAAAGGCTTCAAATGCGAGAACTACTAGCTGGTCTCTCGAGGAGCAGCATGGGCGTGGCAACGGCGGAGGGCCCCTCGTCTCTCGCCACGGGAAAAAGGGAGGAGAATGTGCCTAGCTTCTTTGTCCAGGGAACCACCGAACCAGCAGTGAACAGTACTGCGGTCGTCTACTAGCTGGATAAGTTCTCTCCTCCCCACTCTCCCAGCTGCGTTGCGTTTTAATTAGTGTAGTTTTAATTAGTTCGGGCCGGACAGCAGCAGGAGGTCGAATAATCTCTCGTTGTCCTCCTGCGCAATAATGGTGTTGATTTGCTGCTAGCAAATCAATCACTTCGTTCTTCGGCTGGCCAGCTGTTTGTGATTTCTTCGGATTGCTAAGGGCATGTTTGGATCAAGGCTAAAAATTAATCCGTATCTTTGAAAGAATTAAACATAAAATAATTATAAAAATAATTACATATCGATAGCTAATCCGCGAGACGAATTTATTAAGTCTTATTAATTTACGATTAATGTTTACTGTAGCATCACATTGTCAAATCATAATTAGACTCATTAGATTCATCTCGCGAATTAACTATCAATTATAAATATTTTATATTTAATACTCTAATATAACATCTAAATATTCGATGTGACGGAATCCGACCTAAGTAATATGGAGACGAGAATGAGGAATGTGCCCTACCAGATGTTCCTTTTCTTCTCTTTTCTAGGCTCTCTCATGCCCGACACTCTTTTACGGGTCACATTTAAACAGTTTGATTCCACATAATAAGTTATGGGGTTGGCTATGTAAATTTGCAAGAAAACACCCATCTCATCCACTTTTAAACTGCACATCAAGATCTGTAAAACTACAATATTATTTCTAACCTTATCTTTTCTCTCCACTCCTCGTTTTCTTCTGGAAGCGACACCTCCTCAACCAGTGCTACCACCTCACTTGCATAGCACGTTCCTCCTAATCAGCATTGACTTGGCCCTGTTGACCCTCTTCCTCCCCTCCCCTCTCCCTGCCTCTCGTCCTCCCTAAGTTGGGTGGCAGCGATGTGCTTAGCACCACCATCACCCTCGCCTACCACACTCGTATTCAACCCCATAGTTCCTATAACATCACTATCATTCGTCCATGTTTGCCGTCTATTATAGGTATCGTCGTCCACGGTCATCCCTTCAAACCCTTTCTTACCCCGACCTCAACCCTAATTTGGGTGTCATCAGCGTCGAAGAAGATGAGTTAGTCAGAGCAGGAGGAGAAAGAGCCCGCATACGATTTTCATTGGCTATTGTGTAAACTAGCTCTTTCAAACTTTGTTAGGACAGGCACAGTATACCAAATTGCACAATTTTCAACAAAAGGATATTTCAACGCGGGCCATATGTCAAAACTGGGTTAAGCTGCTAGGGGAGTACAGTAGATTTTTTTTTTGAGGAGGGAGTAGTGTTGGAAGGGTTTAAAGATGACTGCATTAGACCAAACGTTTCTAACCAAAGAAATCCAAGGTGAACTACCTACGCCTGACATTTTTCTAGGCTTTTAATTTGAGTTGTTATCTTCTGGTTGGAGTTGAGTGTGGTGGTTGGAGTTGAGTGTGGTGCTCACTTGTTAGGGTTTAGTTTTGGTGGGTTCAGAACTTTTATTGTTGGTCTAGCAGTGACCGATCATATTTAGCTATGACTGGTTCAGTACTTAAGCCTTCTCCTAGGTTGTGTAGGTGAGGTCATTATGTGATGATGGGTTTTTTCTTGACTATTGCTTTCGGGTTTAGTGTAGGTGTCGTCGGTGTGCGGTGATGGGTTTTTTCTGACTACGACTGCTATTTCAAAATGTTAGTTTTATATTTTTTTAATTTACTCAATAAATCATCATATCATTTCGTATTAGTCATTAGAAAAAATCGACCTCTTAAATAAAAACGGAGAAGATAACTGACCTGATAACTGACCTGGTGAATGTGAGCGCAGCGTCGAAGCCGTCGACGCCGCCACTGTTGCGGCGTACTACACCGTTAGCCACCAATGCCAGCCGATCCCCTCCGTACTCGCATGATGGCGACAACGGCAACCCGCCAACCCCGAAAAGAGAACCCGCGCCGCCGGGGCGTACGTCGTTACGGCTCTCATGCCCGGCTGCCCCGCACGTCGCGAGGCCCACGAT
This sequence comes from Oryza australiensis, assembly GCA_019925245.2. Lineage (NCBI taxonomy): Eukaryota > Viridiplantae > Streptophyta > Magnoliopsida > Poales > Poaceae > Oryza > Oryza australiensis. The sequence goes on from JAIFGZ020000117.1 coordinate 763,615, forward strand.
CCCGAGCACCGCCGCCGCTGCGCGCGGTCGCGTCGTGCCCACATGCCGTGGCCCTTAGGGTGAAATCAGATGGCGATAGATTTCTGTTGATCCGATTTGGTTTGCCGTGGAAGATGAATCGGGAGGTTGTAGTAGAACGGCTCTGTTTACGTCAGACGGAAAACGAACTTCACATTTACGTTTCGGCACTATTCAAGTATGATTAGTTAGATATTACTCCATTCGTCTCTGATGTCGTCATTGATTTTTTATAATATTTGATTGTTTATCTTATCAAAAATATATAAATAATATTATTGTGACTTGTTTTATCATCAAGAAAAGTTTTAAATTATGCTTTTATATATTTATACTAATTTTTTAAATTTTAATAAAACTTATGTAAAAATTAACAACGTCATATATTCACATATTTTGGATGAAGGTAGTAGTAAGTACTACATATCAAAAAATTGAAAACATGACATTTGAGCTATTCAACTGGTATTCATTGGAACAGAAAACACAATAGGTGATTAGGGTGTGATTAGTTAAATATTAACTATTAAAAACTTAAAACTATATTGATTTGATTTAAAAAAATAAAAATACTGCACCTATTAGTTTAGAAAGGGTGCTCATGGTAAGCGATAAAGTAGCTAAGCAGATAGAGGTCCAAACTCATCCTAAGGCTATAGTTATTTATTCACCGGATACTTAATGTTTCGAAAAATATATTTTCCTAAAGACTTTTCTTGCCACATTGTTTAGGTCACTTGTTTAGCTATTTGTTAATTTTACTTACTAAAATATTTAATTTATTTCTATAATCAAATAAATAATTTGAAGTAATGCTTGTCACAAAATGTTCAAAGGCATGCCCAAGACATGGATGGCAAGAGCACACCAAAGCAAATATTATTAAAACTAGTGCTTTAAAAATGGAAATAGATTTTGATATACACAAGTCTCAAGTCTATTTCTCCTAGAGCCCATAAGTTACGACGAAAAACAAATTAAATTTGTACCTTATTAAATTAATTAATAAATATTTTTTTAGTTTAAGTAATATTTTAAAATTTTTATTGAATAAGTAGGTAATTTTGAAATTGGTGAAGCGCCAATAACAAAAGATGAGATGACTCATTGAAATGTGATATAATAATACTAGCAAAATGCCCGTGCGTTGCAACGGAACGACGACGCAGGGAGGGAAGCAGACGGAGGGCGAAGGTCCAGGCGGTGGCGCGGGAGCTCCGAGCGACGACGGGGGAGGGGCGCAGGCGCGACGCGGCACGCGGCGCGGATGGGGACGAAAGAGAGATACGTAGGAGGTCTTTTTTTATCCAAGCCCTCCCTTTCTTTTCAGCATTGGGATTACGGATTAATTTTATAAACACTCTAGGGATTTTATGCAAAATAATTAGACGGACAAAAATTTTGATAAAAACACTACTTACTTTATAGATAGTTATATATATACATATATATAACTTTAAAAGTGAGAGTATCTTTAACTTTATGTACCACTCGACCTTGATTGAAAAATAGTATCGAGATAAACATTTAGTCTAAGTTAATTTAATTTCACCAAATTAATTCAAAATATAATGGAAATAGATATTGACTTACTCATACTTTAAACCGATTAGAAATTTGGTAAAAGTTTAAAATATTTATGACTCGAATATTATTAGTTAGAAAAGTATATTGATGAATAGGATAAGTTACATGTATATCGACGGCGGCGCGCTAGCTCACGCGTGCATCGTGTGGTCGGCCGCCGCTCAGGGCAATGCACGGCGACGCAGGAGGCGCGTGAGTTGGGCTCGCCTGTTGGAGGTGAGGAAAGCGAGACAACAATGGAGCGAGAGGTTATACGAATCAGAAATTTTATAGATTTGAAAAAAAACGATTTGATGATCGAAAAGTTATAAATTTTTTAAGTAGTTAAGATAAGCTATATCGTACGTATAACTGGTTTTTTTTAAAATAGTCAGGTGGATTACAGGTTAATTTCGAAAAAACTCAAGGGGTTTTCTATAGAATAACCAGGCAAAACAAAATTTGGGTGGAAACATTACTTGCTTTATAGATAGTTATAGATATATATTATGGGGTTCACATGTCAGTGATAGGTTGATGTAGGAATAGATATCACCACTGATAATATTTTAAGCAGTATAGACAATTATATTTTCTACATCATAGATGTAAAAGGTAAATTTGGATTTTATACTAAACTCATATTTATGTTTCTATACATTCATATTTTGCATTTCTAATACTAAAATCTTTTATTTTAGTACGATTAACATTGTATTTTCTACGCCTCCAAGACGAACGAGTTTTTTTCTATCTTTATGATATATTATAATAGCTAGATAACAAATTAACAACTTGTTCCTAAATCCCCTTCATTTAGCGGCCCTTCTTGGACCGCAATGATATTTACGCTGGCTCCTATAATCTGTTGTTGATGATAAGGATAAAAATGGATTAAAAAAATTTACATATTTGTTATTCATGGTTTCTCAATTGAGAAAATTTACTCTATGTCATCGAATTTGTATCACTTGAACATTTTACCATTGGCACGTCCATATATTTGTATAATATGCCATTGTGTTTAGCAATCATTTTTATAATATGTTATTCGGTCGGATACTTTTTCAAAAATCCGTAAAATACCCTTTAGACATACAATTGATTTATTACAATATAAGTTTTTTTAAAAAATATTTTTTGTCTAGCCTTATTACACAACATAAAATTAAAAGTTTTACGATGTAAAAATTTGGGATGGGTAATAGAACTAAACAAGGCCTAATACTATTTTCTTCCTCAATCACCTCTCATTCAAATTTCTTCTCATCAACTAATGTCCCACTTTACCCAAAAAAAGGTGTTTAAATGTACATATAAATTTTTGAGTATGTTATAAATAAGACAGATTTGTCCCTTCCCTTCCCAATCATGTGTTCTTCAAACACAAACACAAATCGGCACAGCAGGAGGGCGACGCCCTTCACCACCACAGCTCCCGGTGACGCCATCCTCCTGATAAACAACCCTACAAGAAAAATCTGCAGTTCCAGGAAAAAAACAGAGAAATTGCCCCAAGAAACACCAGAAATCGTCTAATCTCCGATTTGCTCAACTCAGATTCGTCTAATCTCCGATTTGCTCAACTCAGATTCGTCCTGTAATATCTAATCCCCATTGATTTGCAACTAAATGACCCAGAAAAAACCACACAAGGGTTTGGGGGGCACGAAAGCAAACCAGACACCAACCAAATCTCTCAAATTTCAAACACCACCATAGCCCTCTCCTCGTCCACGTCCTTGGTTGCCTCCCCTCTGCCGCTGGCGTCGGCCTCGTCCTTCCTCTTCTCTCCGCCGCCTCGCTCCACCTCACGCCGCCGCGTTCATCTCTCTCCGGGAATTTTTTTTGGGGAGGGGGGGTTGGATTCGAGGAGGGAGAAAGGGCGGCGTTTTTTTGAGCTGGCGCGCTGAGGCATGCACGACCGCACGGGGTAGGGGTGTCCAAAGACATCTACCGATAAAAATTTACACCTTTTTGCCTAAAACCCTCTCAAATTCAAAAACTTTACATGTCAAGTTTACTTACAGTTTAGTTCCAAAAAACAAAAAAAATTAAAATCCTAAAATTTTTACATATTTTGGATGCAACTAAAAAGAGTCTAGTGTATAAATGATTATATTTTTGAATAAAATCAAATGCTTCATTGTTACACGGAGAGTACGCACATCTTCATGCATATATTTCTCAGATAAAGTACTACTGAAAACCCGTACGTGTGCTTCAAAAGTGGAGTATGACCCTTTTGATCATAATGATGACTTGTGAGAAGTAGAGTAAACCAGTTAATTGCACATTCCCCTGTAGCTTCATAGGTTACCCTAAAAAGCCAACGTCAAAGCCAATATTTTGAATTTGAAACTTAATTTTGAAGTTAGATTTTAAAATATTTTTAAACGCGGTTTTTTTCCTGCATTGGACATATATAAAAGTTCTATACATAAATTAATTTATTTTTTTACTATTAATAAACCATTACGGCTGATAACAAACTTATAAACAAGCTAAGAAAAAACTTACTTTCCTATGAAATCATGCCTCCTAACCCCACACCAGGTGAACCTTAAGGCTCCTCCCTGTCTTTCTGCATGCGCATGTGTGCCTTAGCCCTTTACTCTGTACTCGATAATCTTCTTGTGAATTGCGGGACCTTTGACTCCAGGGCATGCATCTTACTCCATGATTAGTATACTCTTGCTGACTTGATGTTTAGGATACACCGTACTAGCAGTATTTGCAGCATACAGTATCTCAGTGCTCCCTCCGATGATAAATATTAAACGCTTGGAGTATATTTATTTAAAGAGTTTTTAAAATTTGACAATCAATTCTCCCTATTCAAAATATATCAATTTGATTTTATTTGGTCAAACTTTTAAACATTGACCATTAATAAATCTAAAATAGTTTACTAGTTTATAACATAAAAATCATGTGGATAATTTTTTATAAGTACTTTTACAATATTAATATTTTGTTTGATATTATTATTATATTCTAATAGCAAAATACTGATCAAAGTTATGCACCAAAGACCAAATAAATTGAACAATATCATATATATTTAAGTACGGAGCTAGTATTCGAGGCAAATTTATGCGCATAATTTTTTTACTAAGCATTTGAGAAATAAATTATTGATTTAAGAATATCAAAAGTCTAACTAAATTTTATCCAAACTTTAAGTATTTGTTTATAACGAGTATATGGAGTGAGTAGTTTCTTTTACCCTTCAAACCGCATGCGTTCTCTGGACTTGCAGCATAATCAAAGCAGATGCGTATCCAATGGACCCAAACATGCGAAGCGCCAGGCTCCCCACATCAAATCTCTCGTCAGTTTTGACGTGGATGGCGCCGAACACCAGATTCGCTCACAGTGCAACACTAGCTTCCCGACTCCACGGCGAGAGATGCGGCGAGAGACGATGGGATGAACCCACGCATGGTACCTAGGTTAACCTAGCACGATCCGGTATAACAGGGGAAGGCGTAGGAAGAAGCTCGAACTGTCTGCGTGCCTGCCCATGTGAAATGTCAATCCAATTCAACTCGCCCACGTACGACGAAAATTGCTATTGCGAGCTAAACATTTTGAGAAATACTTCATTCTTTCCCAAAATAAATTAATCTAATATAAAATATAACATATCTTACTGTTATCAATCTGAATACTCGAACTATCTGCGTGCCTGTCAATACGAAATGTCAATCAAATTCAACTCGCCCACATACGATAAAGATCCTGCTACTGTGAGCTAAATATTTTGAGAAATAATGTTATCATATTAAATTAACTTATTTTGAAACTTATTCATATTTATAGCAGCAGAATACTTTAATTTTAATTTATTCTGGATGGAGATAGTAAGTAAGATCAAGCTAATAAAAATAAAACAAACTTTTTCTATATTTTTAGCTACAGTTTAGGTGATAATATGTATTATTTGGGATAAACGGGATTCTTGGTGAAGCCACATCTAGCAAAGCTCCCCAAAATAAAGACTAACATTGCTAATAGGGGGAGGGGGGAACGTGAACCTTCAGTACATCCAGTCTTTACAAATTTGGTCAGACGTGCAATTGTATTCTCTCCGAACAACGCAGAGCTCCAAATGAAGAAGGAGAACTGCCGAAGTTGAAAATCTTGCGAGTCTCCTGTCAAAATTGAGTTCTTTCTGTCGCGGGATACGGTACAGTGAGAAATTTATAATTTCCTGGTGGCAGAGTGCGCGTAGGTCGGCTATAGTTGGGCTATGACATGCAGATTGTCAATGACCATATTGATTCAGGGTTCACACGAATAAGAAGAACAAGAAAAACGTACAAACATGATTTTAGAACGTACGAAAAATATGAAAAATACAAGATGGGTTGTTTGGAATGCAGGAACTGATTAAACACACGAATCTTGCATAACAACCTAACATATGGGTTAATGTATCATCAATTTAGGTAAAATTGGTGCTTTATTACTGAATTTGCATTAGACTTATCAAATGAATGAAAAAAGATCTTTTGTGGATGTTTCAGTTCCTATATATGGAACCTATGGCAATTGAAAGTTTTCCTGTATTTTTCATCTTGCCCAATCCTACAATCAATATGAATGAATAGTGACAAATCCTATAGGAATTGAATTCCTAAAATTTTTTTCTCAAAATTCCTATAAACCAAAAGAGCCATAGCAAACTAACACTTTGTTTTTATCTGCAACAAATCTACCTATCTATCTATCGACATATATATATATACACACATACACACACTATATCTATGAGCTTTTTTGGAGTTCTTAAAAAATTTAACCGTTAATTAAATGGGTCATACTATCATAACTATGTATATTTGCATTTAACATCGTGGACCATGCTTAAAACCCATTTATTTATCAATTGTGGGAAATGAGACTCTAAATAGAATACGACTCAATTTTTATCGATTTCAAATTTCAGGCCTACCAAATCATGAAAAATGTTACAACTAATACGTACTTCAAACTAAATACAACTTTGACATTTATTAATTACGGATTTCAAAAATTAATAAACCATAAAAGATCTCTTTTACTAATGTTTTATAACATCAACAATAACAACCGTACAACAACGTGTGGGCTGGGACTAGTATTAACAATGTAACAAACTATTGTTCGTTACTTGGAAGAGCATCTAGGTTTTCACTTTTTCAAAGAGAAATAATATCTGAAGAGAAGGAGCAGAAAACCAAAGGGCATTTCCTTAGTTTTACAGTACCTTGGTGGTTGGGTGTTGGCTCACGAGTTACTCCAGGGAGTAACCAGGTTAACCGGGCCAGGGAAGACTCCAGGGAGACGGCAGCAAGAAACGAGGCTTTGCTTGCACTTGCAAAGTTGCAAGTTCGTTCAGCGAGTCTCAGGTTGGCTCTTCCAAATAGGGAAAGCCCGTCATAAATATAGCATATTAAGTACCAAAAATTCTCTGCAGATGGGAGGAAATGCGTATCGACGTGCGTACGCATCTAGGAGTACTACTACTACGAGTACGAGTACTCCATATGAGCGGCGTCTCAGTCCTGCTGTCCTGGTGAGGCCGCAGGCGACAAGTGAAGACGACAAAATTCTACCAGTAGCTCCCATGTTTCGCTGTAGCCGCATACACAGGCGCACAGCCAGTATAGTAGTATTATAGTAGTACAGGGCTTTTGTATCCACGTGAGACGGTGAGAGATGATATGTCAACTGGTGTTTGTTTCTTTGAAGGCCTCACGTTTTTTTTTCAAGAGAGGGAGAGGGGCACCTGCCCATTTTACAGACCTGAAACTATTTTACAGAGCCTGGCAATTTTACAGTTGATCGACTAGTTGGGCGTACTGTGTAGAGGGTAGACGTGTAGTGCTACAGTGCATGGAGTCCTATGCTTCTTCACCGCATTGAAGTCTACATGCATAGCATAGGTGCAATAAGAGTAATCCGGAATTCAGGCTTTTAGTTAAAAAAAAAGAATTCAGGCTTTTCTATGCCTGCTGGAACGGCACACAATGTTTAAGTTTCCTTGAAACACTGCAGTTTCATTATATGAATATGGCATAATCTCTTATACACAAAACTAAGAGGAAATCCTATGTTTCGAAGACTATACGAGGATAAAATTGCTCAGATCACTACTAGAGAAACCATCATTGGTTGAAGTGGCAAAAAGCATAGTAGTCCCGGTTTGAGTTACACCTGGGACTAGAGATGATCTCTAGTCCCGGTTGAAAAATTTAACGGTCCTCTAGGAACGGTAGTCCCGGTTCGTGTCACGAACCGGGACTAAAGATCACCTCTAGTCCGGTTCAAATGTTGTCGGCGCGTGTCGGAGCGCGGGGACCTTTAGTCCTGGTTGGTAACACCAACCGAGACTAGATATGCTACCTCTAGTCCCGGTTCGTGTTACCAACCGGGACTAAAGGTCCCCGGTGCTCTGACACGCGCCGACAACATTTGAACCGTCATCTCTAGTCCCGGTTCTTGAAATGAACCGGAACTAAAGGTCCTAGAGAGCCGTTGAAATTTTTTATACCGTTGCCTCGGGACTAGAGATGGCATCTCTAGTCCCGGTTGGTGTTACCAACCGGGACTAGAGATTTTCTTTATATACTCCTTCCTCCTCCATCCCGAGCCAGCTACACTTGTACATCTTCAAAATTTTTCTCAGCTAGAGGTCCGGTGCTGCCGAGGTTAGCACCTTCTTTGGTGATAATATATTTGCTCTATAAGGTTAGCAACTTCTTACTCTTATTTGCGGATGTTTTTATACATTTTGCTATCTACTTGTATAACTTCTTACATTTTTAGCACTTCGTATTTTGCGGTTATTTTATATACATTTTCATCTCTAGATTTGTTTGCAAACATGAGAAGATGTTTTCCCGCCCGCTGAAATTCACCTCTAGTCCCGGGTGGTTTCAAAAACCGGGACTAATTATTACCGTGCCCAATTATATTGTGTTATATTCATATATAATTATAATTAACATGTGTTCATATATTCATATATAATTAAGATATGTGATATAATTAACATAAAATATTATAAATTAAAATAATAACATATAATTAACATATGTCATATTCCAAACTATTTAAAATTTAAATAATAATATATATTTAACATATGACCTATTTGAAAAAAATAAATTAAAATAAAACATATAATTAATATTTGTCGTATTTAAAACTATTTTAAACCATAAACCCTAAACCCTAAACCTTAAACCTAAACCCTTTTACCATTAACCCTCAACCTAAACCCTAAACCCTATTTTAAACCCTAAACCCTAAACCTCGTGCGGCCTGCGTGATTGGCTGTAGAAGGACTGCGACACGAGCTGGAACGTCAATGCCTTCTCCTCTGATCTAACATCGTCTCTCATGCTCCTGAAGGCTGCTCCATTCTCATCAGTGTAATAGAGCAATGGCAATCTCTTCTCACTTTGTTCTACCTAGTTCTCCGATTGCTTCATCTCATCCCAATACTTCAGCACATCATCTTCAAAGATGACACCAAGCTCGTCTGCATGGCAAGAAATAAGTGTCTAAGCAACACAAATCCAGAAAGCATCATTCCTTTTCGATTAGAAAAAAGAGAGCATCATTCTTGCGTTGATCTGAGTAGAAAGAAAAGAATCATACCTTGTAAAACGTTGCTTTGCATGACAGCAGAGCAGAATGGCTGGGGATGAAAGCTCGGGAAGGAGATACTGGAAAAGAGAGCTTCTTCCTCAAGCAGGTAACTATCAGTCCAAAGGCTAGTGCAATAAGGCCACCAGCTAGTTCATGAAAAAAAGGTTAGATCAATGTGCATCTCTAAATGTCAACCGGGACTAGATCAATGTGCACCTCTAGAGATAGACCACCTCTAGTCCCGGATTCGTAGTCCCGGTTTGACAACCGGGACCACTGAAGGTTACGAACCGGGACTAGTGTGGCTTTCTCTAGTAGTGGATTATCAGATGGTTAGATGGCGAATGAAATTTTACCACTTTTCAGTAAGATGAAGTGCATACATACTCCATCCGATCCATAATATAATAGATTTTACTTTATATTTTAAAATATAAGAAATTTTATAATTTTGAGTCAGTACTTATTCCCCACCCACCAACTTCTCCACTAGTTTATTCTTCACTTACCAACTTTTATAAAATTTATTCCCCAACAATCAATATTTATAGGAATGCTACATTACCGGGACACTGTCCTCGCAATTCCGGACGGGATCCCCTCCCAACGCAGTATGTTCCCATCGCTTCGCTCTCGTGCGCAATTGTTTCTCCCAATCTCCTCCATCAAGCAGCTACTTTCTCCCACCTTCTCTAATCTCGATGCGTGGAAGAAATAGGTGGCGTATTGCAACAGTAGCGAAGCCGGACCTTACGCGACTTCGGCAACGGCAGTGGTAGAGCCCTCACACGGCTGCGGCTTCGGTGGCGGCGGCTATGGCAAAGCCGGACCTCACGTGGTCTGTCGGTTTTTGAATAGTCCGCGTTCATGTGACTATGTGAGGGCGCCCGAAGCCGCAAGTCGCCTCTTTTTTTCACGAACGTGCAAAAGGATTGCATGTTAATATATTAGAAGAAAGGGTTATGGATACAAGCACACCGTCGCGAGAGCTAGACCAGCTTACGCGGCGTGGGGAGGAACACCGCACAAAACACACAGACCTGAGCGGCGGAAACCTAAACTCCGAGAAAGAGAGGGGGCTACTAGAAACGGTCTAAGAGGAGCTAAAAGACAACAGATCCCCAAAAACAGAGAGTCCGGCTAGCGACCACAGCTGGCCCTTGGACTAGATGGACTCCAGGGTTCCCAGAACCAACGTAAGGACGGAGTCAAACACCCTGGAGTTCCGCTCCTTCCAGAGCTGCCAGGATACCAAGAGAACGAGGGAGTCAAAGCCAGTGCGGAGATGCTTAGGGAGAAGAGCTCAGGACGCTGGCAAAAGACAACAATCCTCAAAAACAGAGAGTCCGGCTAGCCCACAGCTGGCCCTCGGACTGGATGGATTCCAGGGTTCCCAGAACTGACGTAAGGACGGAGTCAAACACCCTGAAGTTTTGCTCCTTTCAGAGCTGCCAGGATACCAGGAGAACGAGGGAATCAAAGCCCGCACGGAGATGCTTAGGGAGAAGAGCTCGGGACGTCGGCCACCAATCCTGCAAGCAACTGTCCGGAAAGGAGGAAAGAGCAGACCAACTAGAAGAGGAAAGCAGACGACGCCAAATCTACCGAGCAAACGCACAGTCCACGTTCATGTGACTATGTGAAGCCGCAAGTCGCCTCGCTCGTTCGGAGGCCAACGAGCTTTGGGGCGCTCATGATGGTAGAGACTGTCCATATTTTAGCATTGCTTCTCCACGATGGGCGAGATCTGGTGGTCTTTCTTTTGGCCGAAGGTACAAATTCCGTCCTTCCCTTCTCTCTCTTCATCTTTGCTACCACCGACAGGATGCACAAGCTTTGGTTTTCTTCCTCCTCACCAGCAACAACATGCATATACATCTGGCTTTCCATACTCGCTGCTGGTATCGGACATGTATTGATCAATCTAGATGGGTATCAGTCTGATACCTAGCAAATATTGTCTGATATCTCGTAAATATCACCTGATATCTTACAGGTATCATCTAATACTCATCAATATCATAACCTGATACTCATCGATATCAGAACTTGATACCTCACAGGTATCAGACGGGATCCTATGGTATAGCAGCTCCTAATATTTATACTAGCTTATTCCTCCAACTATGACATTTTGTACCGTGACTTCTCTTTTTATACTTCCTCATTTTGTTAAAAAATAACATAATCTCTTGTATTATGAGACGAAAAGTAAGATGAAGTATACTCATGATGACAATTGACGCTTCTCGCTTCAATAAATGTGGTCTCGGCCTCTCGTCGTCCTTCATAACCGTTAGTTAGTGGTAAGAGCATTTCCAAAAGACTAGTCATACCTCTATAAAAGACACCCTGTTCTAAAAAATAATTATTTTCAAGATTGAACATTTCTATGATAATATATTTGTGGGGCACTGAATTTGATTCACAAAAATATATACATTTTCAACCAATGTGATTATTGGAAAGGATATCTAAGCTATTCAAAACCTCAAAGCTGATCACCCGAATGACTAAAAAAAGAATACTTTTCCTCTACCTTAGTTTTAATTTGTAAAGAATATATTGACACATTTATATTTTGGAACGAACAATACTTAGTTTTCGATATACTTAAAAAAGTAGAACTTCCTCCGTCTAAAAGTGTTAGATTTATTTTATATTTTGTTTTTTCAAATAAGTTGGTCATCCACTTTAAGACTGAAATTTAAAAATAAATTAGATGTTTGATTGGAATCAGAGAAGCTGTCTTAATACTTATTTTATTGATTGCATGCATACATACATTTTTGTGTTTGCTAAATCCTAATCCTCTTATTAGTAAGACCCCCATGTCAACCAATCAACCTCACCTTTTTTTTCCCTGGGAAGAGATGGCCAGTGGAGAAGAATGGTCAAATTTTGGCTAGCTAGAGAAGGATTTTGGCTAGTGGATTAGGATGACTAGGGTGACAATAACTAATCTAATTAAGGGTGCAGTAGCATTTTGTTTGGATGGCTATTTTTGGGATGGTTAACTTAATAGCTAGTCTCTTTGTAGATGCTCTAATGTTATCGGTCTTTCTATTTCACGTGACCAAATATTTTCAGTTTTAAAGATAAATATTTAAGTGTGTTTGTTTTTGAAAGTAATACAACAATATATTCACAAAAGATGAGAAATCCATAGACCATCCTAAAATGTTTGAATGGGCGTATATCTGTAAATGAAAACATATTAACTAGTCACTGCTCAACTAAATAAGAGGCCATCACTACATACCTCGCTGTAATTCTTTTGAATATTCACGAGTGCATGAATTAAAATCGGTGTACCTTCAGCATAAGATACGTGTTCTGCTTGTCGCTGACAACACACTAATTCCCAAATTGAGAAATGTCACAGTAAGAGGGAGGGGTATCAGGATCATTCACTCGTGTACGGGGTGGGGCATTACGCAAAGACGCAGCGTGCGCCGGGCTGCTGTTAATGGCTCGATCAGCACTGCCCTATTTTGCACGTCGTTAGTCGCCTTGGATTTCATGGCTACAGGAGTAGTACACTACAACGGTCTACAAGACTACTACAACACGCAGCCTCTTTCTCTCTCGGTCACCATCACGATTCTCAGTGGTGCAAGATCATCGCGCGCAGACGGTGAGAAGCAAATAATCTAGGCTCCTCAGTTATCACTTTGCTGATAACGGTTTCAATTTTTAAAACCATGATATATATGAAAATAATCATACAATTTTCATGATGATTACATGTTATTACGGTAACAGTCAATAACCCTCAAAACGGCTGGCTGGCGACTGCCTGCATGTGGTTCTCCCGTACTTCGATGGCTCCGCTCAGCTTCATGACGCCCTCATCGATTTCACATGGTTCAGACCTTGGAACTGTAACCGAAGAAAAAGAGACAGGCATAGGATGGCATGGCAGGGCCTAGCTAGCTTCATGGCATTGAGCTCCTCCTACAGCCACATCAAGACTGCCCTGGCCGCAGGCAGTATCAGAGGCTGTCTTTTTCCTGTTTCCAACTTCCCATTCTTCTCTCACAAAATATAAAAAGTTTTAACTACACATATCAATACTATCTGAACAAATTTTTATCTGAACAAATTTTTATTCAGATTCAAGATTCGCAGTACTACCATAGAAAAAATACTACCATGTGATAACAAAATTGAATGGCACAAACGATACTATTACTGCAAATGTCTGCAAGTTTTATGGTTTCATTGTTTTGTAATCAATACAACGATCATCCTCATCTCAATTGGATGATAACCTTCATCTGTATCGGGTATGTCATTCGTCACGACACAATGGTCACTATGTGAGTAGTCATCTCTGTCGGGCAAAGGCTCGTCACAGATGTGTGTCATCTTTGTTGGGTCTAAAGAACAGCCCGTCACCAATATGTTTGATCCACAAGACCAGTCAAACAATGGCCCGACATCGATGATATAATCTCAAACGGGCCCTAATTAGTGCCCGTCACAGATGACTAATATTTCAATCGGGCTTTAACTTAAGTCCGTTAGGGATGACTAATATCTCCATTGAGCTTAAGTTAAAGCCCGTTTCTCAAAAAATTTATTTGTTTTTTGGCTAGCCTCACGCCTTTGCTAGCCATGCCTGCTGCAAAAACAGAGATATTTCACATACATTCACATACATCTGACACTCTCATAAATCTATTCACATCCATTATTCACGAATAATTCACATTGCAAGTATAAAACACATATAACAAAATTGTAATTTAATAATATTAGAATTGATTACATATTTACATGTATTTGTCATTAATTACAAAATGTATTTGTCCGCTATTTCATTTCTTTGACTTTAACCCTGTATTTGTACTAAACACATTCCTTTGGAATTTAATATATCATGGACTATAAAAGTCTGCTATCTCTTCTCTAATCCCGTCAAAGCTAGTAGGCGTAGACTTGGATATATTTTTCTACATATACATTCAAATTAGTTGATCGATATATATATATATATATATATATATATATAATTCAAAGTAGTTAGTACATATCACAATTGAGATCACAAACCTCAAATTTAGTTATAGTCTTGAACTTGTTATTGTACAGGAATCACATATTGTGGCACACATGGCATCCACACTGGTCGCCTACTTGCTGTTTGATGGGAATGTCCTTTTTATGGATGAGGGTTTGTTGATAATTGCTATGTCACCCTCCTTTCTCCACATATGTTCCCACGTTTCGTCGATTGCTTGTTGGATCAGGGTCCAGTCATACGTCTTACTGATTTTGGAATTTATGTAATGACATGTGCTTCACTTTGGCGTAATGACCAGAAGGATCCAATGGACACTGCGGCATTAATATAGTGATAGTTAAATTCTAAAACACTACGTATCATGCAATTATATATACTTAGGGTACACACTTACTATTGATTATAGGCGTAGAGAAAGTAGTCCTTGTCTTGTTGAGCCAGCAAGGTCTCAAAAATATAGTCTACCATGGCCTTCCTGTCATGACTTAGATTGACAACCGTGACAATTTGTGAATCCAGGAAGGCCACTTTCGGTGCATTTCTTTGGCACCACTTCCAACTAAGCCTACACATAAGACAAACACTCTTATAAGCATGTTATAAGGATTCACTACTAACTTCTAACCCTTGCGCAACGTTGGAAAAACATTGCAATAGGCCCAATTTGATTGCAAAAGATAGATGTTGCAATCAAAACGCGTTCGTTACCAATGGTTGCAAAAAATCACGTTGCAATAAGGTATTGCAACCTTCGCTATTTTGGCGTTGCAAGCGTTGGGGTTTCTTGCAACCATAGGTGTCCGTTACCAAGCATGACACTAGGATGTTGACGCAACGTTCATGGTCATGGTAACAAATACACTTGCCATGCCCATCTTCGTAGCAAAAGGTGGTATATGCAACGATCGATAGCGTTGCAATACAGAAAATTTGCCACACTAAAATTTTGTTGCCTAAGGTGTTATTGCCACAACCGTTATGCCGTGGCAAGTACACCATTTGCCACACAATTTTATTGTTGCAAGATATCATACGTTATTGCCATAGTCATTTTGTCATGGCAATAGTATCATTTGTCACGTAATTTTGTTTGTTGCAAGATATCGTATGTTATTGCCACCATCATTGTACCATAACAAAAGCGCTTGCACTTACATATATGAATTATAACCAATGATCCAATAAGTTAACAAAGCATTGAAATAATCATAAACGAGTGTACAGTTCAATCATAATTTCATAACTGTTTAGAACTTGAAGCAGTACAAGACTTCGTAGCATCATGCAACACCTTGAGGTTTTTCTAGCATCAACATGTCATCACCTGGACTATGTCCTCGTTTGATGTTGAGCCTCCCACTCAAACCTTGTCCACCTAATTACCAAAACAATAAGATTGGGATATTAGAAAAAAATCAGGTTTACTTTGTCTTGCACAAAATGTAAAGACATTTATATAGAACATGGTTGTAATTAAGCAATAATATAATTAATCAAAACTATGGAGGGTGTGTTATCAATTTAATTAAGCAAAAGTAGAACTAAAAATCAAGAAATGCTATACGCACAGCCAATTAAGTATATATCTTAATTTTTAAGGCATTAGTAGTAGAGTTGCTTAGAAAAATCATAACTAGAGTTGTAGACAACAAAAATTATATTCTTTAACAATACGAAAAGCTCATAAAATTCTCTACATCTTTTTAGTTATTTGTATAAAATTCTCTACATCTTTATCTACATTCCTTAACAATATGAAAAGCTCATAAAATTCGACGAACCTATGTTTACCTGCTGTTATATGGACGAGAGAATCCACGTTCGTATTCTACTTCAAGGGTGGCTTCAACATATCGATGGGCGCCCAAGATGGTGGAGTCGTTGCAGGCGTTGAAGCCTTGAGTTGGAATCAACTTCTTGGCTGGAGGTGACGTCGGTGGCATCCTGGACGGAGGCGGCATCGGGGGCATCTTGGACGGAGGCGGCGTTGGCGGCATCCTGAATGGCGGCAACAAAGTAATAAACATGAATTACAAAGACAGTGGATCAATGAGTAATACGGTGATATATGAAGTTATAGCCATTCAAAAATTGTCAAATTTTACCAGCTGATAGGTAACAAAAATATCTACAACTTTCTAGATAGTCACTTTTGCAGAAAAAATAGTTTTGGCTGTCTAACCATCGAAATATAGAAGCTCTAAAAATCTGCCCATAAACTCGAACAGTAAAGTGTAATACAGTGATATCTGGAGTTATAGATATCCAAAAATTATTAAATTTTACCATGTTATAGGAACAAATATATAAAACTTTATTGTTAGGCCCTTTTGCAGAAAAAATGTTTTGGCCGTCTAATCATTGAAATACAGAAGCTCTGAAAAATCTTTCTAGAAACTCGAACAGTAAATAGTAATACAACGATATCTAGAGTTATAGATATCAAAAAATTATAAAATTTTACCATACCATAGGTCACAAATATATAAACAATTACTATTTAGGAACTTTTGCAGAAAAATTGTTTTTGCCATCTAATCGTCGAAATACAGAAGCTCTGAAAATCAGCCCAAAAACTCGAACAATAAAGAGTAATACGACGATATCTGGAGTTATAGCTGTCCATAAATTATCAAAATTTACGAGCTGATAGGTAACAAGGATATATACAACTTTCTAGTTAGGCACTTCTACATAACAAATCGTTTTGGTTGTCTAATCATCGAAATGTAGAAGCTCTAAAAATCTGCTTTCACCCTACGCGACCAATCTAGAAAACCTACGCACAAATCCCTCCTCTAATCCCTATTAACCATGACTTAGGGCATAAAAACGCCCCTAATCACGTGATAAACAGGGGATCAAGCCTTACCTAAGGTTTTCCCTGGAGAATCCTTCAAGAAAAAATGATAAGGAAAACACCAATTGAGCACACCTTCCTGCTCCTCTCCTCCTCCTCAATCCGTTTTTCTAGTTTTCTTCTTGATCCAAGATGCCATGGTGTAGATCTACGACGAACAAGGTTTGATGGAGAGGAGAGGGAAAAAAGTGTGCACAGGAGATGAGGGCAGGGGAGGGGGCAACGTGGGAGAGGAGAGAGGGCGTGGGAGAGGAGAGAGGGCAGTCCCTCCTCTAGGGTTTTGGATGGGGGTGGAGGAAGTGGGCTGTATTTCTTAGGCCTTGGCCCAAGTTGTCTTGGCCCACTTTCAAAGGTAATATTTATTTAATTAAAATGCTGCTATTTTATTATAAATTATCCTAAAAACAAAACTAACACAATAATTTTCAGGGTATTACAGCCCCGCAATGATGGGCCCTAGCGACGGCGAGCTCTTTCCTTCCCTCCGGCGTGGAGAGGAATAAAACCCTCGCTTCCCGTTCTTGGGCCAGGGCCTCCCCGGCCCTTTGGGTCGTTTTTCCCTCAAACTCTATGAAAGTCTGTTTTTCATATAAATTAAATTTGTTGAAAAAATTCATTTAACTCACTCAAATTATTTCAACGGGTCACTTAACCCACAGACTATTTGCTGCCTCGTTTCACACCCTTAGACTATTAAAAATGGTTCATGTTATTCCATAAAGAAATTTGCTGCCTTGTTTTGTCGGGCGTCGATCATCGCGTTTTGATAAACCTTGTAGCATTTTGATAAACCTTGTAGCATTTTGAAGTAATGATGGAAAATACGAGCTCAATTATTTTCTACCCAGTTTTTGTTCCAAAATTTTTGCTAATTTATGTTTATAAACTTCACGTTTACAATGAAAAATAAATTAAGAAAAATATATATAAAGTTTACACATGTGAATTAGCAATAATATATGGAACAAAACTGGGTACAAAATAAAGTGAGCTCATATTTTCTATCGTTACTTCAAAACGCTAAAAGGTTTATTAAAAAATGAGAAAAATGTGATTCAAGAAAAAATGTGATTTGAAGAAAATTGTGAAACACTTGGGAAAAATCATTATAATGAAATATAAATTAAGAAAATATATTTATGAAGTTTATAAACATGAATTAGCAAAAATTTATGAAAAAAATGGGTACAAAATGAATATAAAATTGGTGCTTCACACTAGAATTGAACCCCGGTCGGCTCAAAGACAGGACCATACTTGCCATTGAGCCAAGAAGTCACATTGGTTTTAACTTCTATGAACAGAGTATTCTACAATAATTATATGGAACTAAAAGAACTAAAAGTAAAAGGCAACCGGCTAGTGTGACTCCTTTTTTCCTCTTATTTTATGGATAGGGTATTCTACAATAATTGAGGTCTCAAGGTCGAACTGGTGTGGCTCTTTTTTTCCTTGTTTTTTGTTAAACCTTGTAACTTTTTTGTTCATTTTTTTTGCTGAGAACCTTCGGTATTGCAACGATGCAAATTTTAGTTGCTATATGTACTACTTTTTGCAACACAAGCGACTGTTACAAACAACGAAATATATTCGTTGCAACATAGACGAGCTATCGCAACCATCAATTAAAGAGTTACAATATAATCTTAGTATTGCAACGCCAATAAAACTACCCGCAACGCAAGTCAATTCGTGGCAACAGTGACCACTTATTGCAAATGTTCTACAAATGGTTGTGATATCACTTGCTTTTCGCAACATATCCATACTTTTGGCCACAAAACAATTTACGTGGAAAAAACACCATCTACCGCAACCAAAATTTCAAATGGTTGCAATAACACCCCCTGTTGCAACCATTTTTTTGTGTTGCAACAAAAAAAAGGTGGCATAAGGGTCAATATTTAGTAGTGATTTTTTTACCAAAATTGAGGAACACAAAAATACTTATAAGGAGTAGCACTTAAGTAGACTTGTGTCCACTACTCGTAGTCTGTAGAGGTCGAACAAGTCCTCTAAGTCTATGACGAGGTAGGCATCAGGCCCAAAAAATGCACCAGTACAGATCCTATCATCTGTGACGGACTCAATTATGCCTGGACTACTTGGGCCGTCAGAACGAAGTCATCTCAATCGAGCCTAAATTTGCACCGTTGTAGATGTACTCGTACCGTCATACTCTAGGCCCAAGTACATATAGCCCGTCACCGATGACATTCATCTGTGACGGGCTCAGATTTAGGCCCAATTGAGATGACCTAGCATATCTCAATCGAGCCCACCTAACAAGCCCGTCAGAGATGAGGGTCATCGATGACGGGCTCCAAATATAGCCCGATTGAGATGACTTTAAAGCCCATCACCGATGAGTCATATCGGTGTCGGGCTTTTATTGATGCCCGTTAGGGATAACTGTGCACTCGTTAGAGATGTCGTTTTATTGGTCCGATTGAGATATATTTTGCACACTATAAAAGACCATTGACTGTTGTCTGAAGGTATCCCTCTGTTGACTATTTTGGTGGGAGGTTGTAGGGGGCAAATTTTTGTTATTTTTTCCAAAGAAAAATAGGAAAAATATTAGAAGTAAGTAAAAAGGTTGTAATATTTTTTAAATTTAGTAGTATGTTAACTAATATTTTATTAAATTTTGCAGCGATGGATCAAAGTTGGATGAATGCGACAACTTTGAAACGTCATTGCAAGGAGTATAAAGATGTCATTTTAAGTTTTATGAACGTTGCAGAGGAGGATAGGAGAAGAAGAAATAGAGAATACATGTGTTGTCCATGTAGAGATTGCAAGAATGAGATTATGTTTAGCGGAGAGGAGGTACACTCTCACTTGATACAATGGGGATTCATGAAGGGTTACACATGTTGGGTGAAGCATGGAGAGCAAGAATCGGGTAGTGGTGCAGCTGCAGACAGAATCGGTGCAGACAATCATGAAGATGAAGATGAGCATGACATGTTTATACCATCTCCATTGTGCGGTGAAATGGTTGATGTAGATCCTGATATGCTGCAAGAGATGCTACGTGACGTTGAGGAGCAAGCTCACAATGAGAGAGATTACACGAAGTTCAGTAGGTTGGTCAGTGACTCCGAGACACCTCTATACGCCGGATGCAAGGCAAAACACACCAAATTGTCAGCTACATTGGACCTAATGAAGCTGAAGACAAGTAGTGGATGGACAGACAAGAGTTTTACAGAACTTTTGGGAATATTGAATGCCATGCTTCCTGAAGAGAACACATTGCCCGAGATGACATATGAAGCAAAACATGTTCTGTGTCCCCTAGGGTTAGAGGTCCGTAGAATTCACGCTTGTCCAAATGACTGCATACTGTTCCACAAGCAATATGTGGACCTAGATGTTTGTCCTGTATGCAAGGCTTCTCGATACAAGCGAAAGAAAAGTGCGGGGGAGGGAAAGAAGTCAATGCGGGGTGGTCCGGCGAAGGTTGTGTGGTATCTACCTATCATTGATCGCTTCAAGAGAATATTTGTCAACCCTAAGGAAGCAAAGTTAGTGCGTTGGCATGCCGAAGAGAGAAGGAACGACGGTTTGCTAAGGCACCCTGCGGATTTGATTCAATGGAGGAATATCGATCGAATGCATAAAGACTTTGGTACTGATCCCAGAAACATGAGGATATGTCTATGTACGGATGACATGAATCCTTTCAGAGATATGAGCAGTTCTCACAGCACTTGGCCCATTCTTATTGCGAACTGTAACCTTCCGCCATGGTTGTGCTTCAAAAGGAAAATATTATGTTATGCTTGTTAATCCAAGGTCCAAAACAACCGGGCAATGATATCGATGTTTTCTTGGAGCCTGTTATCGATGATCTTGAGATTCTTTGGAAAGAATGTGTGGACACTTGAGATGCATATGGTCAGGAGAACTTCAAGCTACGAGTTCTTTTTTTTTGCACCATTAATGACTATCCTGCACCAGGTAATCTTTCTGGACAAACCGTGAAAGGAAAGAAGACTTGCTCTGACTGTTGAAACATACAAGCAGTAGGTGGCTGAAGAAATCAAGAAAGATGGTTTACATGGGTCATAGGAGGTGGCTCCCACTACGCCACACCTTTAGAAGAAAGAATAAAATTTTCAACGGTAGGAGAGAACTTGGAACTACTCCCAAGGATTTGTCTGGAGATGAGGTCCACGATATGGTCAAAGACATAACTAATGAGTTTGGGAAGAAAAGAAAACATGGCATGGAAAATGATAAGGGTATGTGGAAGAAAAAATCCATATTTTGGCGACTATCATACTGGAAAGACCTTGAGGTCCGGCATTGCATTGATCTAATGCATGTAGAAAAGAACTGCTGCGATAGTTTGCTTGGGCTACTGCTTATATGCCTGGAAAGACAAAGGACGAGTTGAATGCTTGCCTAGATCTGCAGGAATTGAACATTCGCAGTGAGCTTCAGCCTGTTACGGATGAAGAGACATGAAGAGTGTACCTCCCACTAGCTTGTCACACATTGTCGAAGAATGAGAAGATCGCAATGCTATCATGCCTGACTGATATTAAGGTTCCTTCGGGCTATTTAGCAAGGATCAGTAAGTACGTTAAATTGGAGGATCTAAAACTGGTTGGAATGAAGTCTAACGATTGCCACATGCTGATCACACAGATCTTACCAGTTGCTATTAGATGCATTCTACCATCCAAAGTCCGTCACACAATTCAACGACTTTGTGCCTTCTTCAATGCAATCGGTCAGAAGATTATAGATCCCAAAGATCTAGATGAGATGAGGGCTGATATTGTCAATACATTGTGTCAGTTGGAGATTTATTTTCCACTGTCTTTCTTCGATATAATGGTTCATCTCCCTGTTCATCTAGTGAAGAAAACAAAAATATGTGGCCCATCTTTTCTAAGGGAGATGTACCCGTTCGAGAGGTATATGGGAGTTCTTAAGTCGTACGTTCGAAATAGAGCAAAACCGGAGGGAAGCATCATTGAAGGGTACATGACGGAGGAGGTTATTGAGTTTTGCATCAATTACATGGCCGAGACTGATCCTATCAAAGTTCCTGCATCTCGCCATGAAGGAAGGTTGGCAGGCCTTGGCACAATAGGTAGAAAAAGAATTGTTCCTAATCAAGCTTCCTATGCGCAGGCTCATTTCGCTTTGCTACAACATATGGCTGAAGTAACTCCATACTTTGAGGAGCATCTAGCAAAGGTCCGACAAGAGAACATTGGTCGACCAGATATGTGGATCAATAGAGAACATAGTACTCGCTTCAACGAATGGTTTAAGGATCGTATCGCACGCTCGACCGATGGCCCAAGTGAGATAATACGAAGGTTGGCAAGGGGCCCAAGCTGGGATGTTGACACATGGCAAGGGTACGATATCAATGGATACACATTCTACACCGTCACACAAGATGACAAAAGCACAGTGCAAAACAATAAAGTCTGTATAGATGCATATCAGGATAAAGCTGGATCAAACACATACTATGGCTGCATAGAGCAGATCTGAGAGATGAACTACAGGAGCTTCAAAGTCCCTTTGTTTCGTTGCAGTTGGGTGAATATCCGCATTGGTGTTAAAGTCGACAAGGAAGGATTCACTTTAGTGGACCTGGCCAAGGTTGGATACACGGACGAACCATTCGTCCTAGCGAAGCAGGTCGAGCAGATTTTCTATATAAAAGACCCCGCAAACAAGAAGTTACACATTGTTAGGGATGACAAACGAAGAATTGTTGGGGTTGACAACGTCATCAATGAATAAGAATACAACCAAAATCTTCATGTGAGACCTCAGATCGACCTTGACGATGATCCCGAAGACGAAGTGGCATATGCTCACTCATACCATTCGAAAGACATATCCTTGTAAATAGAGTATTTGTAGTAATATAATTTGCAAATTGATATAAGTAATGAAGTATTTTGTACCGGTGCCTTAATGAATGATCTGCATATCTTTCATGCCTTCATTTCATATGGTTGTTGAAATTTAATAGCAAATTTACACTATTTAAATAATACATACGTTAATTATAATAATTTTTAAAAATTTAATAACAATTGTAAACTAATTTAATAAGACATATTTTAATTACATATGGTTTTTGAAATTTAATGGCAAATTTACACTATTTAAATAATGCATCCGTTAATTATAATAATTTTTAAAATCTAATAACAATTGTAAACTAATTTAATAAGGCACATTTTAATTTCATATGGTTGTTGAAATTTAATGGCAAATTTACACTATTTAAATAATGTATTTGTTAATTATAATAATTTTTTAAAAAATAATAACAATTGTAAACTTATTTAATAAGGCATATTTTAATTTCATATGGTTGTTAAAATTTAATAACAAGTTTACACTATTTAAATAATGCATCATTAATTATAATAAATTTTTGAAATTTAATCACAATTGTAAACTAATTTAATATGGCATATTTTAATTTCATATGGTTTTTGAAATTTCCCATCTCTATCGGGCCTAGTGTTAATGCCTGATGCGGATGACACTCATCCGTATGGGCTTATTGCAAGTGCCCGTCACGGATTGGTGTCATCCGCATCGGGCCTTATTAGTATGCCTGTCGTAGATGAGAGATTGACAAGGGTTACTTGGTCAATCCCTGAATCTCTCGGATCTAGATCCGCCGCCTCTTCCTCCACGCCTCCTCCTCCATGTCGCCGCCTCCTCCACGTCTCCTCCTCCACGCCGCCTTTTCGCCGAGCCCGGCCGCCTCCTCGCCGAGCCCGACCGCCTCCACGTCGACCCCGAGGCCGCCGCCGCCGTCGCCTCCCTTCACGCCGGCCGCGTCGACCCCAATTAGTACACCTATCTACTCTCCACGCCGCCTCCCTCCTCGCTGGCCGCCGCCTCCTCCCTCTAAGATCCTCATCGGTTAGTTGCTCTTCCATTGCTTAGGGCTCTTCCATGTTTACTTTAGTGTTTCTGTGATTTACATTGCTCAAAGTATCATGTGATTTACATTGCTCAAAGTATCATGTGGCTATCTTTGGTGCTGATATGATGATTGCGGCTATTTTTGGTGCTAATAGGGCTGAGATGAACCTAATAGAATCTGTCCAAGTTAATGTCAAGCATGTGTGATGGCTTTGCATTTTTCTTTTTATATTTGCATCGGCCTACTTTTCTTAGTATTGCTTTCTTATATGTGTGATCTGGCTATTTTTGGACCCACATGGCTATTTTTTGTCGGGTCTCCTCTGGAGAGGTCAACTCCCACAACACCGCATAACCTCCTAGGAGTTCGGTTATGCGAGAAATAGTACAGATACAGAAACTTCGTTTAGTATTACAAACTAATAATGTACAAGTACAAGTTTTACGATAAAAAAGTCGCGACACTTCCACAGGGATAGCCTGAGCGTAGAGTCAACCTAGATTTTGGATTCTTCTTTGGCTTCGGAGTTTCTTGAAGATGTTGTATGCAAGGGTGAGTACCAATGGTACTCAGCAAGCCAAACTAAACTTAACAATACATGGATAATTATGCAAGATATTTTGAAAGGAATTGTAAATTACAAATTTATCCTAAGCATGAAGGTATATGCTATTCTTGTTTTTAAAATATTCTATGCAAACACTTGAGGACATGAATTATCAACTTAACTTTAGCCTAATCCTATACTCTACCCTTTCTTATAAGTATGCAAGATATTTTGAAAAGAATAATATAATGTGACATCCTCAAAAATCCACACATTTAAAAATACTCAAATTTACGAAGAAAATTTTTGCGAATAAATTTGTTGTGTACTCAATTTTAAAACATTTAACATCTCCTAATATTTATCTACATTTTCCTTATTTTAATTTAGAAATTCTAATTTTATAAATTTTGACCCATATTTTTGAAAAAATCCAATTTAACTTTTAACTCAAGGAAATTTCCAAAAATTCGGTTTAATTAATTTTAAACCCTAAATCAAATTGTTTCTAAAATTTTCCCTAAATTTTTCTTTCTTTTTCTTTTTTTCCTTTTTCTTCATTTTTCTTTTTCCTTTTTTTTCTTTTTCTTCCTTTTCTTTTCCTTCCTTCTTCTTGCTCCCTGCCTTAGCCGAACCACGGCTGCCGCCTGGTTTGAACCACCGCGCTATGGGCGCCGGCCTCGCCCACTGGAGCGCACAACCGACCTCAAGGCATCCTCATCCTCTTATACAAGTGGCCACCCGTGGTTGGAGCGCCGTCGTCATCGTCCCAATCCATACCGAACCGACTATGCGCCCCCGCCATTGCCGCCCGAAGCTCAAACCGACTTGAATCACTATAAATAGAGCACTCCAGGCTAAATCTTGTATACAAAAGTTTTTCCTTATCTCTTTCTCAACAATTCCCCCAAGTTTTCGCCACCTACTACATTTTGCATCACTCGAATTTTGAAGAACACCCCGAAGAACCCTAGTTTGGCCGCTCGGAGTAATCTCCAAAATTCGACATCCACAGTTGGTTTCCTTCCAAATTAAAGGTACCATCGCGTTCCTCTTGTCAAGCAATAAATTTTCCCTAACCTTCCCGAGCCAATTAGCTGTCGGAATCCGCCGCCGACGAGCACCGCCGTGGTTGCTCTGTTCGGCCGCCGCGGCGCGCACGACGCCAGTTCGCTCCAGTGCATTTCCGGCCAAATGAACCACCTAGTTAGCCCAGTGGCTCGGGAGAGTGAAGCAGAGAGAGGAAGAAGAACAGTGAAGGAGAGAAAGAAAGGACAAAGGAGAAAAGAATTAAGGAGAAAGAGAGAGTAAATGAAAGGTTAGCCCAGTGGTTGTTGGGCCGCAGAATGGAAGGTGAGGTTTTTGGTTCGAATCCGACCTTAGGCCATTTTTTTCATCTTTTCTATTTTATTTTTACTAGCAAAATGTCCCTGCGTTGCAACAAGACGACGATGCGGGGAGGAAAGCAGCGGAGGACGAAGGTCCGGCGGCGCGCGGGAGCTTCGGCGGCGACGGGAGGAGGGGCGACAGGAGGGAGGGCGCGGCGCGGCGCGGATGGGGGCAAAAGAGAGGAACGTAGGAGGTCTTTTTTTTTATCCAAGCCCTCTCTTTCTTTTCAACATTGGGACTGCATGTTAATTTTATAAACAGTCAAGGGTTTTCTGTAAAAATAACCATTTTTTCTTCTTTAATTGGGTTTTTTAAATAGCCGACGGATGTGGGTTAATTTTGAAAAAACTCAAGGGGTTTTCGCAAAATAGCTAGGCAAAACAAAATTTGGGTGGAAACACTACTTGCTTTATAGGTAGTTATAGATTTAAAGATAGAAATAAGAAAGAAAGAGAGAAAAAAGATAGAAGAAAATTTAGGAAAACCCCTAGAAAAATAGTTTAACCTTTTCAATCCCCTCAAAATATCTTTTTAAAATTTTATATTCTTTTAAACCTATTTACTTATTATTTTAAACTTTTAAAAATATTTGTTTCAAAACTCTTTTATTTTACACATATTCAAACCTAAATTTCTAAACCAAAGAATAGAACCTTTTTAAACTCCAAAAATCATCTTTTAAAAATCTATTTGATTTCTTTTATTTTTATATGATATTTGATGTTTATCTAGACTTGTTAGATAAATTCTTTATTTACTTATCGATAGATCGCGACGTTGAGTTCACAGAGGAAATTAAACTCGACCAAGAGATCGACGTAAACGCTCTTGTTGCCCTCCAACCAGATAAATATTTTGTGACTGTTGAAGCTCAAGGCAAGTCAAACTGTTCTTGACCATTTAGTCTAAAAATAATAAATTGCTATGTTTCAAATAATATATTTAAATGTTTCGCGGGATAGGTTAGATAGTTCTAAACTATCATTTTAGATAGATTTAAATATTCTTTAAGTTATGCATGATTATTAAAATAAATGTTTTTGATCATTTAGTTCAAAAGTAATAAATTATCATGTTTAATAATATATTTAGGTTAGTCAAGAGTATTTTGTGGGATGGGTTAGATATTCATAGTTCTATTATTTCATGTTCTTTAGATTTTATATAAAAATATGTATCTTAGTACATATAGAAAATCATTCCATTATTTCATATATTAAGGACACCCTACACACACAAAAGGAGAAGTTTGTTATTTCATATGATTAGATATATTCTCCTTCTCCTTAGAAAACATGTGAAACTAAGTTAGGTATAAAATTGTTAGCATAATAAAATAAGCCTTATCACATGCATTGATATTTCATGTTATGGATATAATTTCATATCTTAGAATGGGAAAATAACCCATTATATTATATGATAGGTAAATAAAATTCCTATCAATTTGTAAGATATGAATGGTTTTGGCTGTATGCAAGAAAACTATAAAAACTTTGTGCCAGAATAAGGACATAGTTTCGTCCATCCGATGGATCGGTTATACTGGCATGACATTTATATATTTCTCTCCGATCTCCCTGGGGACTCAGGAGATTTATAATGCGCATAACAGCATTGGAGATTGTAGTGTTGATAAAGTCTTACTGGTGGACAACTATGTAAACAACGGATAACAATACTGATACTAACCAGATCGGTACCGTCTGTTAAGATAGAATCCAGGTTCCACCAAGCCGGGGTAAGTGTGTGATGAGCAGCTATTAAATAGGAGATGGATCCACCAATTACTGGTTAGAATTGGTGCTCATATTAAGATAGAACTCAGGTCTCAATCACACATCAGAAAAGGTTAGAACTATATAAATGCTATGTTACCCTTTAGTCTGGCTAACTAAGGTTAATCCTCGGGTAAAACTGGGCAAACACTGCAGGGTTGATTATATTTGTCACATCCAGGAAAATCTTGGAATGGAAGTGACAAGAAGATTATATAGTGTAAATTTTGAACCCAAAAGTTTTCTTTTGAACAAAGAGCGAAATACGGTTTACATGTATAGGGTGCATATGCATGGTAATGTAAAATTCCTTTTCAGAATATTGTTGAAAGGAGCCCAAGAAAAATTGAGTAAAATATCAAAATAATTGCAAAGCACCCAAGCAAACAAATTTTAAAGTTTGGAACACATCATTAGAGTTGAAAATGGTAAAGATTTGACCATAGTAAAATTTTCAAAGTACCAAGACGGGCCGACACAGACCTCTGGGACTAACTTTAGACCGATGCAGCGACCAAACCAACGAGCCTCAGGCGGTGAAACTTGGCAGTATTATAGTCTGAGTCAAGCTTTACAACTTTGCCGTAGGACATTACCCCTGATTCTGCCTGGAAATGGGTTTAAATGGAGCCCAAAGTTGGAAAGTTAGCACTAAGACCAGACTTGAAAAAATTTCTGCATGCTTCATTCCCCAACTCACTTACACAGACAAGTGGGCCAAACCGACCCATGGGACCAACTTGACAGCGTCACACGGTGTCCCTGGTCGTCCTATTCATGTCGCAGCACTCGCCACGCACACGTGCACGCGTCGTGCGCGAAGAACGCCGCACACGCGTCGCCCTGAGCCCGGCCAATCCCAGCGTCGTCGACATGCAAATATAAGCCGACCGCCCGACCAGCGCTGCTCCTCCCCTCAGTCCACACATGTTCTACGAGAGAGACTGAGCTGACCGTCCTCGAGGCGCTGAGAAACCGCCGGTGACCTCCCACCGCTGCCGAACGAGATTCGGTCGCATTGCCATTCCGGTGAGCGAATCCATTAACCAATCTCCGTTCTCGATTCTACAACCTCTGTTCTCTCTAATCCCTGAGTTTCGCTCGAAACGGTGCAGCCATTGATCGGGAATGCTGTCGAACAAAAGCCGCGAACCGCGAGCCCTGCGCCGCCGCCGCCGCCGAACCACCCGCTCGTCACCGGCCGTCTACGGTGAGCCTCTGTCCAAACCCTTTCGCCACCGTGTTCCTTGATGTATAACAATGGTTGAAACCAAAGGAATCAACCGGAGAAGCACCAGGGAAGGAAAGCCTCTTTTCATCCCCAACTCTGTCCGCTGTCGTCGATCTTTCTCCATTCCCCCTCCGATGAGCTTTGTACTCTTTCCTCTCGGTTCGAGCACTCCTAGTAGTCCCTTGACAATGTCCCATACTTGATTCATGCAGCCAATCACCAGAACCCGCTGACGCCGATCACCCAGAGTGGAGGAACGCTGCCGCTGAGAGACCCGCACGGCGCCATCACAACCCGGACCTCACCAGCGCCACCCCATTGCTTGGTAAGCACCCCTAATGCACCTAGATGCTATTTTCGTTGCATGCAAAGCCCGGCCAACTCTAGAAACGTACATACACTTTGGACTCGAGCCATGGCCTTGCCGTCGCCATCGCCAGCCACTATTCGGCCATGGTAGATGGTGAGCCGACCCCATTAGAATCACCATGGACTACACTACGTTTTCTCTGTTGACTGCGACCACTCCCCGGCCGCCGTTCGCCGTCGGCGCCGGCGAGAACCTCGCCATGCGCCGCTGCGCTGTTCCCACACCGATGGTGTCACTGACAGCTGGGACCCATCCGTCAGGCGCCAAAACCCATTTAAACGCTAAGTAAACGCTGCCAGCTGGGGCCCACCGATGCCAGGCACGCCATTAGACACTTAAAACCGCCCGCTACCGCTGACATGTAGGCCGCACACACAGTAAAAGACTAAATCCGAATATGGGTTTTTCAACAGAAAAATAGCTACACTTTGAAAATCTGTAGAAAATTGAAAACAACACCTTTTGACTTGAAACCAATTTTGTTGGATCCGCAAGGTTATGTAATTTAGGGCTGTGGAATAAAAATAACTACACCCAATAGCAGATTTAGCTAGAAAAATCCATTTTGTAAACACTGTCACATAGGGCAGGTTAAACTTGTAAAAATCATAGAAAAATCACCTTAGCTCCGAAAAATGTGAAACAAAACTCTGTAGAAACTGTAAAAGATGCACTTTAGGAAAAAAAGGAAACTATATGCCTTCGGTGGCAGAAAAACCACTTATAGATTTATCTAGCAAAAGAGTTATTTTAGAACACCAGATTTCCAAAAATCATAGTGGGCCCAATAAAATCCCTAAAAATACAAACTAAATTTTGTTAGGACCATTCTTCTGTGTACTACCAGCTAAAAATAACACACTTACCAGGAAGCCTATAGTTTGGTCCTGAACAAATTAGAATGACACAATGCTATATCCTTATACTACAAAATGGACCATAAATAAGCCTCTCACTTTAAAAGGGAAAAGACTTAATAGGAACCTCACTTAATATGCCAATCTGAGACTAAAACCTTTGCACCTCATATGCATTCATCCTAGTGCGTTAAAGTTTCCATGAGCAGTTAAAGTCTAAGACTTTGCATATTTACATTAGACGAACTGTCGGCCTCTCGAGGAATCCGCATACTTGTTCGGTCCGGAAGAAGGAGAACCAGGCAAGTCCTCACCTCCCTCTTTGAACACATTGATCCTAATTTTATGGAGGTTATTTAAAATGGTTGTGAACTTGCATGATGTTTGATGTATAAAACTAAAATCTTGATACAAATGTGTTAGATACTACACCGATGTTGCATACCCCTGAAAACCCTCTTACCACCTTAGCCTGTTCCAAACCTTAGAAATAATCATGAGCTAAAATATAGTGAACCAATCTGAAGTCTTATGACTTATCTATCCCCATGCTTAGTTTGCTAGTAGAAAACATTTTCCCATGACTATTGGGCTAAGTACTGATGTTTATTTGCAAAGCTTCTATTTCTAAAGATTATATTATGACAAGTATGTTTTATGTTAAGAACAAAACATGGTACAAATTGGTTTTCAAGTTTGGGCCGCAAGTGGTATACATATGGTGTTTAGTTGTATACCGATAGGGGGAGTGTGTGCCCAGACTACCCTAAGGACTTCACTCCATGATTATTCATCTCGAATACAGTACAACCACATGTTCTATTATGGGATAGCCCTAGCTTAGTATACTATTTGTGGTTTAGCCTCACATTTTAGTAGACCAAAGTGTATGAGTTCGTATAACTCAGAGGAGTTTCCTAATGCCCCGGCGAGGCAATTAGGTGACTAAGCCTGTCCAATACAACGATAATGTGCCACGTGGGTGGGTTCCCGTCGTGTCCGCCCCCACGGCGTTAAGTTTAAGGCGTGGGCCCGCCACTTAACGGTCCTATACCATACTTTCAAAATGGTATAAGATGGAGGGAACACATATCGTGCTGGTGTAAGGCTAAATCACGGATAGTTGAAGGGCTTTGTTGTGTATAATAAATCAGATACTTATGTATCGCGTGCCATGCTTTGCATGATTATTATGTCACATCATGTGGGTAAAGTATACACACTCTGCAGAGTCTAAACTAATCGATTGTCCGTGCTCACGGATACGAGCGTCGTGTGAAAGTGTGGTGGGTATAGTTTTCCTGTGTTTGAGAATATTTGTACAATTCTTTACCAAAAGTATTCAAAATTCCTGCTCTCTAATTTACTTCTTTGCTGCCCTGACGAGGTAAAGGATGAATGGTTTATGAACGATATACTCCTTTGCTGCCCTGTAATGCAAAGTGAGAAATATTTATGAGCAATACTATGCAATAATGACCGATTTAGAGAACTACTTGCTCGCTGAAATTATTTGTTCAAACTTGGGTACTTGCAGTTGGGCTTTGCTAAAATAAAGATAGCTTTGTGCTAAAACGAAACCCCACATGAGCTTCTCCTTGATTATGCCATTCATATAGTCCTAGGCTTGATTGGGTGCTTGCCAGTACAATTTCTTATACTGATTCTTGCTATGTATGTCTATACTTGTTTGTGCATAGATATGACTGCAGGGGAAATTCCTCCCGAGGAGGAAAAATTTGTCGAGGAAGTACCATTCTACCCGGAAGGTTCATACTAGGGCACTCCCTAGTCGGTTGGAGAAAGATCCTCGGGAATGTTGTTTGCTTCCGTTCGCTATGACTATCTACATAACTTTTTGGCCTGACGGCCATATGTATCTCTAAGACTTATTATGTTGTAATAACTTATGGCTCATAATGGGTCATTGAACCAGTTATCGATACCATATGCTTGGATGAAAGTGGTTAGCCCGTTCCTTTCATTAGGAACGTATTAACCATGAGTATGAGTTAAAGATAATTGAGACAACGTAGATCTTTAGCCATTTGATGTCAAGTCTCGTGATTGTGTTACACATCTGGTCGCCGCCATCGAGTGGTTTGACGGGCACAATCTAGGCTGAAGTTGACTGGCAGGCTATAGGCCCAGCGATGTCTCGGTTATTTATCTCTTGGAGCATCGGATGTCTTGCTATACTTTGAAGAAGAATGGATGAGTTCCATTCGACTCTTACTTATAACAAGAGGTCCGAAGGCGTCCCGACAGCAAGTGGTATCAGAGCCAAGACTGACTATAGGAACCTTTTATGAATTGGGCGATAGAATGGCTTCAAAAGAAAAGTAATTTGGAGGATCACTCCCTTACAAAAGTATTTTCGAAAGATGAAATCTAGTCTTACATCTTGTCTCTCTTTAGGAAGATATCTTTCCCACTTACTCTATATTTTGGTTTGAAAAGCCTCATCTTGCTTCTAAAAGGACGGGGAAAGACCCTAGAAATATGGTAGACATGTACTAGGGATAAAGGAAATAAAAGTTGGAATAATGGCAGCCAAGGGGAGTTTCTAAAGACCTCTGTTAACAAAATGTGAATGCTCACTCTTCTGAAAACGAAAATTCAAAACCCGAGTTTTCTACACTAAGCCTAGAAACGGGGTAGAACGGGATAGGAACAAAATTTGTATGACAAAGCCCTAAATTCTTTGACATGTAGAGGCCACCAGATGTTGTGAATCCGTTGCATTAAACCTATTCTGTAGTTTGGCCTGGGCACGAAAGGTTTTACCATGTTTTAAAATGCCAAAAAACTTGGAACCCTGCAGATTCCAGAACTCGTAGCAGTTCGCCTTCATAATTTTGTACAGACCAGGATACTGCGCCAAAAATTCTGAAACTTTACCAGTGGCTACCCAACGTGATCCTGAAACCCCAGTAATGTTTCTAGAATTTTTGCACGACTGGAGAACAGGGTAAAAATTCGACCAGTACCACCTGCACTACAATTCCAGAACTGCGTCACTTAGATTCGGAAACCATTTCGAAAAATTTCAGTTGTTCAAAATTTTTGAAAACTAGGTTATAAACGTGAGACTATATTCAAGGAAACCCCAGGTATGACCCTATCACAAGAAAAGTCTCCCGTACATCACAATAATACTCGTTACCACCATAAAGGTACCTAAAAACAGATTTCGACTTGGTCTTTTCAAAAATTATTTCTAAGCTTTGCTGCACCCTAACCAAGCCTCTGAACAGCAACAATGTATTCTCAAATGTTGTAGGTGACTATCATGTGGCAGCCACTAGGTTATTCCGGAGGTTATAAGGAAGGATCACTACATCACATCCTAAGGCTCATGCTGCAGCATCTCGGTTATATTCATCACCCGGACTACCATTTCTTTGTTATGAAACGAAGCTCATCGCTCCGAGCGTACATGACAAAGTTACGCATACCCAGACATTGGTCACATGATACTTCTCTCTATTTCCAGGCTTATGGCTGGGATGCCTCCTCCGCAAGTGAACGAGGACGAGTTTGAGGCGATTGTGTACCTTCGACACCATAGGCCCGGATAGATGGATTTTTCCAGTATTTTCCAGCACGTGCTCTCCAAGCTTCTGCCAATTACTATCCAGGTCTAGAGGGGCAAAAGAGAGAGGTTAACTCTCCAGAGCTCTTCTTAGCCGGCCTAGTCCGAACTATGGACAGGTACCTTGCAAGCGCCATGTCAGAATTGCATAGGTTGCAAGCAGGGGTAGTAATGCTGGATAGGTGTATAGAACCACTTGGGCATCAAGGGTACTTTGACAATGCCACCATTTATGGAGACCAAGATCTTCCGCCACTTACAGAAACTCTGCCATCTCCAATGGACATTTATCAAAACATGAACACTCGAGCCCATATGAGGGTTGGTTTCCATCACAACCGTCGCACCATGCCAGACCCCGTAGTTGTTGGAGATCCAGAGCTGCTAGGACCATTATATGTGTTCAAGCGGAATGGAAGGCGATATCGTTTGACTATGGCCACTCCAACTACCATGGTGCCACACCCTCCTATTGGATTCTCCCAGACTTCGTAGGAGAGGAATATCAAGGAAAAGTAACAGTATCGTGTGTAACTTTCATTTCTTGTTTCTCCACAAGGTGTATGAGATGACATCCTACTATTTACTCCTTGTATGGTCAAATTTTTGTAACACCTAGTTGTGCACTTGGTGCTTATGACCATTATTCCATCTCTATGCAAATATTTGAACACTTGCCTCCTTTAAGACCTATGTAATGGAATGGAATATATGTTTCTCTTATGAGTTGCTTGCTGTCCAAAGATTGATTCTATATGGACAAACAACGGATAACTTGCATACTCAACTATTTTGCTAAATTCCAATCTACTTTGCGTACAGAGGGTATGTATATGTCATTTCGTTGCGCAAGAACTCATGTACTGTTGTACTCTGAGTGCAGGATGATTCATACACGCTCTGGCGCATATTCCACGGCTCGTGCCGGAAACAATCGCAGCGCTGCTTCATCCGAGCAGTGTGATGATGATCCGACTCTCGCACAGCTGTTGGCCCAACAAAATTGCCTATTCAAACAAATGGTGCAGAATTCTGAGAATATGGGGGCAGCAATGGCACATCATGCTAATCAAGCGCCCTCCAAATTGTCAGATGTTCAACGAACTCATCCGTCGCATTTCTCTTCAGCAGCCGATCCTCTTGCTGCGGACGATTGGCTGTGGGATATTGAAAATAAATTGGATCTCTGCCTATGTGATCCTATTGAGAAGGCCACATTCGCTGCCTACTATCTCCAAGGTGCTGCCGCCCCCTGGTGGGAGACCTACAAAACATTGATTCCTTCTGATGAACCCATCACGTGGACTGTATTCCGGGACGGGTTCCGCTCTACCCACATTCCAGCTGGTCTCATAGAGATCAAGAAGAAGGAATTTCTCAATCTGAAACAAGGAGGTATGTCCTTCATGGAATTCATGGAGTGGTTCAACTATCTCGGCAGGTATGCCACTGTCGATATAAACACCGAGGCCAAAAAGGTTGAAGCGTGCAGGGACAAATTGTCACCTGAGCTTAAGCATGCCTTAGCTTCTCATGAAATAAATAGCATGAAGACCTTGGTGGATAAGGCCCTTCGGGTCGAGTCTAGCGAAAAGGAGGTGATTGAGGACTGCAAGCGCAAGTGGGCCACGAAGAAGTTCGCGGGAAGCAGCAGCTCCACTCGTCCTCGGCTGATTTCTCCTCCAGCAAGCAGGCCCATGTTCTCGCTGCCACCGAGGCCAATGTATGCGTCACCACGACCGCCAGTTCTGGGATATCGTCAAAATCCTTGGCCGGGGCAGGAAGTTGGGGATGCCTCTCGCGCCGCTAACATCATATGTTACAACTGTGGCAAGCAGGGGCATGTCTCACCAAGGTGCCCATATGTTGATGAGAAATTTTCCCATGCACTGGCCTGAGAGATTTGCTTAGCTCTAGTGCAGGTCTGGACTTGGTTGTCTTTGGTGATTATGAAGGCGTGCCAGTTGATTTGATCTGCTAACCAACAAGAAAACAAGCAATATGCATTACGATTAGATTAGATCCTACCGAATCGGCTAAGAACATCAATAAACATATAATTATTATTCCAAAGCATTTATACTAAGCGATTGGGATAGATCGGGAGCATACCGAGACAGTATAAATCACTTAGGCTAAATGCACATTAGGATAACAATTATCTGCATTGACAACCTAGCCGACACTGCAGATCTAATGTGAATCAGCTAATACTTCGATACATTTTATAAAAAGATATTGATCTAATCTAAATGCGTTAAACCTAGATCAATCGGCTGTCAATGTAACTTGACAGATTGATATCGGTTTAGGGCATTTAAACAGGTTGAGATCTTAATATAAAAGACACTTTTAATATATCTAATAGCAATTAAAACTAAGAGATAACTAAAACAGATAAGGCTGGCTGAAACTCCAGCATTGTCTCTAATGATAAACATCAAACTAAACAAATCTTGATAGTTCTAAGAGCGACTTAACAGGTCGATTAGATGCAGCATTAAGTACAAAAAGAAATAACAGATCTGTATAAGTTAATGTGAACCCCTCGGGACGGTAGACACGACATATAATCTAATTCAACCCCTAGATCTAGCCCCATCGGCTGCTGTCTTAAGAGAGAAAACCAACCGATCATGGGCTAGATCTAGGCATTGCTCTAGATTATAGGCCGTGTATGATAAATTGCGTAGTTTATAGCATCGAAACTAGAGTATCATGACGATGGAAGCACTAGTCCCTACGATACAAACCACTAATGACAAAGGATTACCTTGTTCGGAGATCGAAGCCGATGCAGCCCGAGCAAAAGCAAGAACTCGTCGAAAATAAAAAGGGTGGCAATGCGCCAAAGTTGATTGATTGTGTGTTGGTTGTTCTGTTACATGAACCTCGGGCTTACATATTTATACCCATGGGCTAACGATATCCGTGTAGGATACGGTTTCTACCTTATCTATTATTTACAGTACGACAATATCTTGGAATGTAGTCCCATGCCGCATTACAAAAGAAATATCTATACAACTTCCTGATTTATAGATACAATTGCCGTTACAGGACTCTATCCATAGATGACAATATCTTTGACGAATATTTGGGAACCGAATCCAATATTTATCTTTATGCTCCATTTTCGGGATCGGTTCAATCTCCATCTCCTAATCGGAATCGTCTATCGGCCATCCTTATCCGATTCGGCTTCAGCCGACTGGTCTCCCAGCAGATTCGGTCTTAGCCGATGCGACCTCTGTTTCCCCGCAGACTGCGCTCTTGATCTGATTCCGCTTCAATCTTGACTCTGAACTCGGGGATTTGGTTACCAAATTTGATCGTTAACACATGCCCCCCAAGTCCGTGATGTGATAGTATCGCGGATTTGATGCTGTTCTGAATTCCCGCGAAAGTTTCGCCCCAGTCCGTTTCGGCTGCCACAAGGTTTCTTTAAATAATAGCCGCCTTGCGCCGAACCAAGCCACACTATCACTTTTGCATCTTCAAGCCCTAGCCAGAAAAAACTTTTCCGTCTCCTCAGCGACCCCGTCGGAACCGAAGCGCGACCTCACCGGCGAAACCCCTCCGCAGCGGCGATCCCTTCCATTTATGGCATCTTCAAGCACTCGCTCTGACGCGGTTCAGGCAGAGTACCCTGAGGTAAGTTCCATCGGCTGTAGCCCCTTGTTCCTTGCGGTTTGGCTTTTTACCTTCTGTAACCTTATTCTTCTACCTTTTAATTTGTAGCACCTCGCTCACCAAATTGCCATCCCAGATCTTCTTAGTCCAAATTAGTTCTTATTAGGGCCGATCGGCAACTTAGACCCCAGTGAATTCATTAATGCCGAAACAAACCGGATCCCCTTTAGGTTTGCCTCCCTTGATCTGGCCTACTGGTCTGGTGCCTTCAAGTCTTGGCCTTCAATGGACAAATCCTGGCCGGCTTGGTACCTAAGGATGTCGGCTAGGCAGTAAACTCATTGGACCGAGCTAGGTATAAGCCAGTGCCTAGCTTTGACCATAGCCGACATGCCTAAGGATGAGCCCCTCCTATCGGCTGCAACCTACTTCTGGTCGGATACGCTGAATGCATTCTTGCTCAGACAAGGGTCGATGACGCCAACTCTCTTGGATGTAGTAATGATCATGGGGCTGGATATAACCTCCACAGTCGACCTAGCCAGCCTCAACATCAAATGCACTCATAATTTCAAGACCAAGAGCATAGGAGGCTGGAGCGGCTTTATATCAATGAACATGAAAGACGGCCCGATCTCCGAGAGAGAACATGCAGCTTTCCTCCTGATGTGGCTGGAAAAATTTGTATTCTGTGGATCAAGCTGCGGACCGACTAGCAACTGGCAGCACGTAGCCGAAGCCCTAGTGAGCAAAAAGCAAGTCCCTTAGGAAAATACCTGCTCGGCTATTTGTACCAGATGTTGAGCAATGCATCGGCTAGGCTGTCTTCCAAACAAGATGTCAATACAGGAGGGCCCTGGTGTTGATGAGAAATTTCTGTCACGCGCTGGCCTGGGAGATCTGCTTAACTCCAGTGCAGGTCCTTCTCGGCTACCTATACTGTGCAAGACGTGCCAGTTGGTTTGATCTGTTAACCAACAAGAAAAATAGAGATATATGTGTTAAGTATTAGGTTAGATCCTACTAGATCGGCTGCAGGAGTCAATTTACATATATATGCTATTCCAAAATGTATTTAAACCAAGTGACTAGAATAGATCGGCTACACCGAGACAGTATTAGTCACTTAATCCAAATATACAACAGAATAATAAATATATGCTTTAACAATCTTAGCCGATGTCATAAGTCCAACTGTGAATCGGCTAATACTTCGATTTATCTTATGAAAAGATATTGATCTGAGCTAAATGCGCTAAACCTAGATCAGTAGGCTGTCGGCTGTAGCTGACAAACTGATTCTGGCTTAGGACATTTAACTAGAGAGAGATCTTAATATAAGAGGCAGTTTTAATAATCCTGATAACGAATATATCAAAAGAACGTTAAAACAGATAAGGCTGGTTGAAACCCTGGCACTGTCTCTAAGCAAAATACATCTAGCCGAACAGATCATAAAAGCTCTAAAAACGACTTAATAGTTCAACACTGATGCAGCATTAAGTATAAAAAGAACAGTCTGATCTACTGTAGCTGATGAAAATACCTCAAGACGGTGGATATCGCATATAATCTAGGTCAACCTTTAGATCTGCTCTATCGGCTGCCGATTCCTGACAGAAACGAGCCGATATCGAGATAGATCTAAACATCGTTCCGATTATACACGATATATGATAACGAGCGCATCATAAATCATCGAATTTAGAGTGTCATAACGATGGAAGCACTAAATTCGACGAGATACACCACTAATGACAAACATTTACCTGAACTTGGGGATCGAAACGATGCAGCCTGAAGCCGGATCAGTTGTTCGTCTGAAGAAAAAGGAGGCGATGCACCGAAGGTTGTATTGATTGTGATTGAATGTCATTTACAGGGGTTTCGGGTCCTATTTATACCCAAGTACAGCAAAGACCGCGCTAAACACGGCTGCAACTAACTACTATATCTATGCGACAAAAGCACGTGAAGCAATCCTTTGCCGCCTTTACAATAGGGTTATCTCTAAACAAATCTCTAATTTACATACACTCACCGTTATGGGACTTTATCCCTAGATGGCAATATCTCTTAATGCGCAATTTGAAACCGAATCTTCTATTTTATCTCCAAATATCTGCATGAGAAACGGCTTCAACTTCTCTGAACTTGGAATCAGCTATCGGCTGTTCTTGTCCGATTCAACCTTAGCCGACTGGCTTCGTAGCCGATCGCATCTCAGCCGACCTGGCCTCTGTTTCTCCGTCAAACCAGCCGATCCGATTCTGCTTCAACCTCAGCTAGGACTTAGGGATTTGGTTACCAAATTTAAGCGTTAATACCTGGTGGCTACTAAAGTTGTGGTTAAATCTCCACACCTATCAAGTCGTAGAAAGGCCAGCTCCACTAGAAGCCGATTTCCCCCTGATCGAGCCATAGTTCGAAGACGATGAAGAGGTAACCACCCGCCGATGTCTGTCGTTTGGGGAAGCAGCGACAACTTAACCCGGATCCAAGCTCACAGCCGATCATTTCAAAAACTGGTTTGGCAATCTGTACAACGGCTTCCCAAGCAGTTCGAGGATATGGTTTGCCTACGAAGACTTCGATAATTCGAGCTCCCGGACGATCTTCGGCTAGACGAGCTGAATTCTGAAGAATACGAAAAGCCGAGGGAAATCTATATATCAGCCATAACACCTTGCATCCTCCCCATCGGCATCCACCAAGGGCGCAACATCCAGAAGTCATACGAGTTTTATCATCCGATGGTGGCTGCGAGACAACTTGGCATGGGCCAATTGCCGATCGACCTTTATTATTCGGACAAGATCCAGGCCAGAGGCAAAATCGAAGGAGACATCATGATGCATTAGCTGCTCAACATCCCCGGTCCCCCTCTGGGCAGCATTGACAATATTGACCTAGCGGTGATGAGGACAACTGTCTTCAGCCGATGGTGGAATGAGTGGAAGCTGCACTTGTTTCACCAATCGGCTTCAATGTATCTGACAATTGTCAACCCAGAGATGACCCCATTGGTACTGCGTCTTCTCTTTTTAGTGCCTTTCGGCCATTACTCGTGTATTTGACTAACCATGCCTCATTCCTTTGCAGACGACCGATGCCTCCCCCCCACATGCAAGCAACACGGGAGCCGCAATTCTCTATGCTCCTGGTGTGCTGTCCGGCGGCTGCAGGCTGGCCCCATCGATCATCGGCTTCCACGCGCTGAAGATAACAACACTTCTCCATGGCCAAACTCGTGAGCCGTTGCATCGGCAGAAGAGGGCGAAGCCGTCGGCTGCTGCTACCCCGGCTGCAGAGAAAAAGAAACGGGCTTCGAAGAAGCCAAAACCAACTCCAGCCGATGACTTGCCTCCATTCGATCTAGACCTAGATGCAACCCTTGAAGAAGAAGTCAGGGACGAGATGGACCAAGCTATTGATGCTGCCGCAGCCGAAACGAGCTCTTCAAATAAATATGCCCGGACTCCATCGGCTGAACAAACCGTCGAAAAGACTCCGAGCCCTTCGAAGCGCACTCTGTGTTCCCAACCGATAAACATCTTTCATTACTTGATCTCATCACCTTTTCCAAGTTTATGCTTCATCGACCTTTTGTGTTTGTAGGCGAAGAAACTGGCTGCCAAGAAGAAGACGGCTCCTCCTCCCTCAGTAAATTCTACCATCCTTAATTTTTTCTTATCAACACAACCGATTTCTGACTTATATCTTTTTTCAGCCTCCTCGTGCTCCAACACCTGCCCCCCACACATCGAGTGAACACACGCCAGCAGCTGTAAGTGGTGGTGATACCGAAGATGAGGCTAGCTCGGCCATTGTTGTCCAAGTAAGTTCTGTCCAACTTCATGAATCAACTTACTAGTTTTGTCGATCTTCTAACTGTCTCCTGTCTTGCAGATCGTAGCCGATCTTTTGGACTTCGACCTTTCACAGTTTTTGGACCCTGATGAGGATGCCGATAAGGCCATGGTGCTGTCGGGTGAGGACCTACGGACTACTCTGTCAGACATAGCCAAGCGGCTAGAGTGCTCCCTCGACTTTTTGGTCACCGACTGCAGTTCCATCCGAAGTCGGTTTGAAGACGTCCAGGATTGGCTGCCAGATCAGCTGGCTGATATCATCGCACCGGCCACCTTCATGGAGGCGCATCGGCACAAGTTCGAATGAGCCAAGTAGAGAATAGCCGATCGCCGAGAGAACCAAGGGCTGGAGGCCAACATTAGAGCCAGCCGACAAGAAATCATCGCTGAGAAAGCCAAGTTTGATGCCTTGAAGACTGAGCCGATTGCTGAAGTTGATCGGCTTCACAAGCGTCGGGAAGAACTGGCAGCCGAACTTGCTAAGGTTGAAGCTGACATCCTGGCCAGAGAGCAGCGTGTGGCCGGCTTGCCGAAAGAGATCGAGGACCAACGAGTGAAGATCAAGGCGGCCGTGTCACATTTATCCGATCTGGCCAGGGCGGTGAAGCCGATCCTAGGGAGTGATGCAGCCGACGCCAAGGCCATCGAAGAGATAGACGAAGTTCGTCGTAAGGTGATATCGGCCATCACCGACTTCCCCTCGCGTTGATCCAAATGTAACAGCTAACTAGGCTTTTGTAATTTAAACTCGCAGCTCTTTTGTAACCGGCTTGCCGATACTATTTATATGCGTACTTGCCGATCACGTCTCGAATGCTTCAAAAACTCCAAAAATTTTCTAAGTCCGATTTCTGATCGGCTTGCCGATTGCGTCTTGAATGCTTCGTCATCTTCAAAGTTTTGCTATTAAAAAATTTACTAAGTCTGATTTCTGATAGTATATATGTATGCCCCCTTAATTTTGTTGATGATGTCTTCAACATTAATAAAATTATCAAACCGAATATCGTACCGCTGTCGGCTAGGCAGAGCCGATGTATAAAAATTAGGGGAAAACGTAGCATAAAAATGACCTAAAGGCGATGCGTATATCCCACCACGCATCGGCTAACACTAATCGGCAAGTCCTTAGTTGAATCATGAGTTGATCCAAACTCTGGGATAATACTTTTTCAAATACTTTCCATTTAGAGCCCTTCCAAATACTTCTCCGTCCAATCCTGCTAACATGTAGGCTCCTTTAGAGACGCACTTGTGGATCTTGAAAGGCCCTTCCCAGTTAGGTGACCACTTGCCGAATTTGTTGTCTCTTGATCCAATCGGCAATATTAGCTTCCAAACTAGATCGTCCTCTTCAAAAGACTTAGGCACAACTTTCTTGTTGTAATGACGGGCTACTCGCTCTTTGTCCTTGGTTACTTTTTCCAAGGCACGCATTCTTGACAAAACCAGGTCCTCTGATTCATCCACCGTCAACTTATAATAGTCATCGGCTGTCAGCTGGTCTTGCAGTTGAATCCTCCTTGAGCCGATGATGTTTTCCCACGACAGAACTGCCTCATGTCCGTAGACCAGTTTATATGGAGGCACTTGGATCGACCCGTGGCAAGCCATTCGATATGCCCACAGTGATTCGGCTAATCGGCTATGCCATTGCTTCGAGTACTCAGCGATCTTCCTCTTTATCAGCTTGATTAAACTTTTATTTGAAGCCTCTGCTTGCCCGTTAGCCTAAGCATAATATGGTGAAGAATTAAGCAACTTGATCCCCATGCCATCGGCAAACTGAATGAACTCGTCTGATATGAAAATATATCCCTGATCCATAGTTATAGTTTGAGGGATGCCGAATTGGTATATGATGTGCTCCTTAACAAACTCGATTGCATCCCCAGAGTCAACCTTTTTTAAACGAATTGCTTCCACCCATTTGGTGAAATAATCGGTTGCCACCAATATAAACTTGTGTCCTTTGCTCGACGGTGGATTGATTTGGCCGATCATGTCGATTTCCCAACCTCTGAACGGCCAAGGTTTGATAATTGGGTTCATAGCCGATGCTGGTGCTCTCTGGATGGCCCCAACTTCTGGCAGTCCTGGCATCCCTTGTAGTATTTGAAACAATCTTCCAGCATCGTCGGCCAAAAGTATCCTGCTCTTCGAAGTAACCATTTTATCTTGTGAGCCGATTGATGCGTGCCACAAATTCCTTTGTGCACCTCTCCGATAGCAACCTTAGCTTGATCGGCACTGAGACACTTGAGCAGCACACCATCAATCGTCCGATAGTATAAGTCTTCATCAAGAAAAACATATCTCAAAGCCTCGTAGCGCAATTTCCTTGAAGCCGACTAAGAAGGATTTTGTAGACAGTTGTAGACTTCAAACCTCCAGTTGTCGGCTGTTATGGTGGCAATTTCCACTTCAACGTTTTTTGTCATCGGCCTGTAGCCTGATGCCCCCTGAGCTAAATCATTGGTTTCTGCGTTTTGTTCCCTAGGGATATGCTTCAGTGTTACTAGCCGAAAGTCGTTCATCAATTCTCGAAATCTTTGATAGTAGACCACCAGCGCGTTGTTC
The DNA here is from genome assembly GCA_019925245.2 of Oryza australiensis. Lineage (NCBI taxonomy): Eukaryota > Viridiplantae > Streptophyta > Magnoliopsida > Poales > Poaceae > Oryza > Oryza australiensis. The sequence goes on from JAIFGZ020000117.1 coordinate 807,515, forward strand.
TTGCACTCATATTCCCCTGACAACTGGCTGATGAGCAACAGTGAATCTCCCATTATCTCAATGGCATCGGCTTCAACTTCCTTGAGGAGTTGTAATCCCTTAAGCACGGCCTCACACTCGGCTTGGTTGTTTGTGGCGTGGGGGGTGATATAAAAGGCGAACTCAAAGCTTGCCCCCTTGGGGAAATTATGACCAAGCCGATGCCGCATCCTTTGGTGCAAACCGAGCAATCAAATGTTAGAGTCCAAGGCATGATGTCAACTGAGCCGATCGAGTCATCTTTGTGTTCCATTATAAAATCGGCAGCCTGTCCTTTTATTGCCCTGGGTGCCTTGTATCTTAGATCAAACTCTGTCAAGGCAAAAATCCACTTCCCAATTTGTCCTTTTAGCACTGGAGCCGATAGCATGTATTTTACTACGTCGGCTTTGCATACCACGGTGCACTCATTGGATAATAAATAGTGCCTCAACTTTGTGCATGAAAAATATAGGCAAAGACACAACTTCTCCACTGGCGAGTACCTTGTTTCTGCGTCCAGAAGCCGTCGACTGAGATAAAATATCGCCTTCTCTTTCCCTTCGACCTCCTGAATCAAAACTGAGCCGATGGACTTCTCGTCAGCTGACAGATATAGCTTGAATGGTATTCCTTTCTGTGGAGAAATCAAGACTGGAGGTGAGCTTAAATAATCCTTGACATTGTCCAACGTCTTTTGCTGCTCTGCCCCCAGGTGAATGCTTGATCGGCCTTCAGCCGAAGCAATGGTGTGAACAACTCCATCTTTTCTGAAAGATTTGCGATGAATCGCCTGATGAAATTAATTTTGCTGATCAAAGACTACAATTGCTTCTTGTCCTTTGGAGGCTGGATCTTTTGATAGCATTGATGCTCCTTGGTGTAACCTCTATTCCTCTTTCATGAACAAGAAATCCTAAAAATTGTCCGACCGATACGCCGAACGCACACTTCAGTTGGTTCATCTTCAAGCCGTATTTCCTTGTCCTCTCCAAAACCCGCCTTAGATCGGCTATATGATCTTCCATTTTCCTAGATTTGACGACGACGTCATCGATGTAGATCTCTACCAGGGAGCCGATCATGTCATGGAAAATGTAGTTCATGGCCCTTTGATATGTTGCTCTAGCGTTCTTCAAACCAAACGTCATGACGACCCATTCATATAGGCCGATTGCTCCTGGGCATCTGAAAGCGGTCTTGTGGATATCTTCCTCGGCCATGAAAATCTGGTTGTAACCTGCGTTGCCGTCCATGAAGCTTATGATCTTGCTGCCGGAGGCAGCATCCATGAGCAAATCGGTTATAGACATTGGGTATTCGTCCTTAGGGGTAGCCTTGTTTAAGTCTCTGAGTTTGCCGTTTTTCTTCATCACTGAAACTACATTTGAAACCCACTCCGCATATCGGCAGGGCCTAATGAATCCAGAATCGTATAGCCGAGTGATTTCAGCTTTGATCGCATCGTACATATCAGCTTAAAACCTTCTGGGAGGCTGTTTGTACTGCCGGTATCCCGGCTTTATGGGTAGCCGATGCATAGCAATAGATGGGCGAAGACCAGGCATCTCAAAATACTCTCAAGGAAAACAATCTTCATATTCTTTTAATAAATCAATAAGCTTGGATCTAAAACGAGAAGACAAATTTTTGCTAATATATGTCGGCCTAGGCCTATCTCCTGGACCTATATCAATTTCCTCTAACTCGTCGGTCGACATAAAACCTTGCCCAAGTTTGTCGTCGTTATCGTCCACGGTGTCCTCGCTGTAGACGCTCGAGCCCTCCATGATGCCTTCAAAGTAATAATTGAGGCTCCTCATCTCCAATGGGCTGTATAGCAGAATCAGACACCTTTAGAAAATTGGCTTGCCAGATTTTGCCGGACAGGCAATCAATACCATCGATTTGCCAAAGTGGCAAATCAACATTAGCGACGTTGATTGACCTGTCGGCTGGCACGATCTCAATCTTGTCGCCTTGCCACTGGATTAGACTTTGATGCATTATGGAAGGGACGCAACAGTTGGCATGAATCAAGTCCCTTCCTAGCAGCAGGCTGTATGATCCCTTCCCGTCGATGACGAAAAATGTTGTGGGCACGGTCTTGCTGTCGACGGTGAGTTCAACGTTTAAAACACCTTTGGCTTCCGATGGATTGCCGCCGAAGTCCTTGAGCACCATAGTTGTCTTTATCAGATCTTCGGCTCCTTTGCCCAGCTTCCTAAAAGTGGCATAGGGCATTAAGTTGACTGCAACCCCTCCATCAATTAGCATCTTCGACATTGGCTTGCCATTGACAAATCCCTTTACATATAGTGGTTTTAGGTGCCGATTCTCAGTCCCCTCGGGTTTTTCGAAGACGACCTGTTCTGGGGACAAGACTATTCTTGCCAATGTCTCTCCGACGTTGTCTGCATCAGCCTCGGTGGCCTCAAACTCGGTCGGCAGCACAAATACCATATTGACCGATGTACCAAATTTTCCTTCTCCCTTGGCCGCCCTTCTTGCTTGGTCGGCTGGGCTCTCATCGGCTGAGGTGGTCTTCTCCTTGGGTCGCCACTTCTTCCTGCCCTGCCGATGTTGTTGGTGCTGAATCATCTATTGGACCTCTTCCTCCTGCCCTTCGCTTCTCAGCCTTTGTATTCTTCTTTTTTCCGTCTTGGTGAACAGGTCAGAAGGGCACCATTGTGGGTTAGCCGGTTGTTCTTCGTCGGCTTCATCTTCTTCCTCAGCCTCGCATTTGAAGAACTCTTGATGAATCGGCCCCAGCCGATCGTGCACAGGCAACCTTCTCTGATTGAGCTGCATGGCCCTGGGAATGAATCGGACAGGATTCTGCATTGGGGAGTCTCTGTACTCGTTCTCTCGATATTCGCTACACGTTGGGCAGTCTTCGATTGTGGGTAGTCTCATGCCCGATTCTCAGCAGAATCAGAAGAATTCGCAGCGCCAATGCGGGTCATAGTTGTTGTGGCGTCGACATATCGCAATCCTACCCGCTCGGGTTCTCTTTGGTACGGCTTGCCACGTCGGTCTTCTTCTTCTTCTTGTTGCACTCGCAGTTGGAACCAACGTTGGCTATCCATTCGTATCGGCCGACGACCAGCCGATCGACCAGTGGTATGCACTATATTGACTCGTGCTGGTTTGTCTCCAGTCGGCTTTGGCTCGGCCTTCACTCTTTTCAACATTTTGGCTAAGCTGTACGCCACTCTATGCTGCCGATCAGCTTGCCTGTGGCCAGCCTGAACCATGTTCACCGGGAAAGGGTTGCCATCAACCTTCATCGGCTTAGCCGATTCTGCGAATTTTATTTTCCCGGCTTCGATGGCCGACTAGATCTGCTTCCTGAAAACCTTGCAATCATTAGTGCTGTGGGAGGTGGTGTTGTGCCATTTGCAATACCTCTTTTTCTTGAGCTCCTCGGGCGATGGGATGACGTGGTTGGCCGGAAGCTGAATCTGCTTCTCCTTCGGCAATAGATCGAAGATCCTATCGGCCTTGGTTATGTCGAAGTCGTACTTCTCCTCCTTGGCCGTTTTATAAAAGCCATTGGCAGACTATGACCTTCTTATTCTTCGTCCACTCGGCTGCTGCCACCTCTGCGTCGCTATCGCTGGATTCGGAGTCTGTTTCGCAGACAACGTTGGTGATCTTTTTGACGGCCTTCCATGATTCTTGAAACCTTTGTTCGTGGGCCGTCACCTTCTGAGCCAAGTGGGCTAGACTGTCGAAGTCTTGAGCCGAAAATCTTTCACGGATCAACGGCAAAAGCCCGTGAAAGGCCAAATCGGCTAGCTGGGAGTCCAAAAACTCCAGACTGTAGCATCGGTTTCTTATTTCTTGGAATCGTTGAATGTAGTCTTGAACTGATTCCTCGTGTTTTTGCCTGATGCCAGTTAAGTCTGACAGTTTCATCTCATGGTTGTCGGAATAGAAGTAGCTGTGGAATTGTTTATCTAGATCGGCCCAGCTCTGTATTGAGTTGTGTGGCTGCAATGAGAACCAGGTAAAAGCCGATCTAGATAATGAGAGTGGGAACATGCGGACTCTGAGCACGTCTGTAGCCGATGCCTTCCCGCATTGAGTCAGGAATCGGCTGACGTGTTCGTAGGTAGATACGTTGTCCTGCCCAGAGAATTTGGAGAAGTCTGGCACCTTGTACCGGTTTGGTAGTGGTACCCTCTCGAAGTGTTCTGGATATGGATACTGGTACATGTGACCAGAGTCCTTTGGTTTGAGGCCAAATTGATCACACATTACATCGGCAATCAGATTGGCCCAAGTCCTGTTGTCCTGAGCTTGTTGTATCGGCTCGTATTGCTCATACGGTATGGGTCCTTGCCGATACTGAGGTGGTGGTGTCTACGGCCGATACTGGTGGTCATGTTGGCCTCCCGGATATTGGTATTGGAGTTGGTTAATAGCAGGAGGCGGCCGATTCGCCAGTGGCGATGACTGCACAGGAGGGAGCCGATGGCCGCCGGAGTTGTGGTGTGGCCCTGGAACGAGGTTGCCAACCGACTCGGGTCACCGATTGAGGTCAAACATGCTCGCCAATTGCTCCTGAGAAGGAGGCTGTTGTCGGTTCAAGATGAAGGGCTGCGGCCTTGAAGCCGATCCGTGCTTGTTCAGCTGGATCGGGATCCCTCCTAGTGGATTTGGCTGCGCCGGTGGCGGCGTCGGCCAATTTTGGGTTGCCAACACTCTGTAGCCCGGGAATTGGCCGTCAGTGAAGTAAGTTTGCCCTCTTTGCAGTTGACTGGCTATCTTTGAATCAACCACGATGGCTATCATATTGTTGAGAGTGTTGACCAGTATGCCACTTTGGTTGACAAGGGCGTGATGCACAGCCGAATCGATTCGGTCTTGCAGGGTGTGTAGTTCCAAATCATCTTGTTCCTGCTTGATGTCTTCCACCTTGTGTTTTCCTTTCTTGTCCTCAGAGGAGGACACGTTGAAATCTTCCATCTTGAATTTAAACTTTTGGAGGACAGCCCCAGATCTGGTATGGGTGAAAGATTGGAGGTAATTGGCCTGCAGCTGCTCCACCATTCGTTTGTAGTCGGCCAGATGCTCAGCCGATAGTTGCTCCATCTTTATGGGAATGACGGTTCTCCTCGTTGATTTCGGGGTCCTGGACGTGAACCATCACGTCGATCTTAGGGATCTGCTGGTGGGTCCCACCGGGCGTGCCAAGAAGCGTGTTGATGAGAAATTTTCCCACGCACTGGCCTGAGAGATTTGCTTAGCTCTAGTGCAGGTCTGGACTTGGTTGCCTTTGGTGATTATGCAGGCGTGCCAGTTGATTTGATCTGCTAACCAACAAGAAAACAAGCAATATGCATTAAGATTAGATTAGATCCTACCGGATCAGCTAAGAACATCAATAAACATATAATTATACTAAGTGATTGGGATAGATCGGGAGCATACCGAGACAGTATAAATCACTTAGGCTAAAGGCACATTAGGATAACAATTATCTGCATTGATAACCTAGCCGACACTGCAGATCTAATGTGAATCAGCTAATACTCCGATACATTTTATAAAAAGATATTAATCTAATATAAATACGTTAAACCTAGATCAATCGGCTGTCAATGTAACTTGACAGATTGATACCGGATTAGGGCATTTAAACAGGTTGAGATCTTAATATAAAAGACAGTTTTAATATATCTAATAGCAACTAAAACTGAGAGATAACTAAAACAGATAAGGCTGGCTAAAACTCCAGCGCTGTCTCTAATGATAAACATCAAACTAAACAAATCTTGATAGTTCTAAGAGCGACTTAACAGGTCGATTAGATGCAGCATTAATTACAAAAAGAAATAACAGATCTGTATAAGTTAATGTGAACCCCTCAGGACGGTAGACACGACATATAATCTAATTCAACTTCTAGATCTAGCCCCATCGGCTGCTGTCTTAAGAGAGAAACCAGCCGATCGTGGGATAGATCTAGGCATTGCTCTAGATTATAGGCCGTGTATGATAAATTGCGTAGTTTATAGCATCGAAACTAGAGTATCATGACGATGGAAGCACTAGTCCCTATGATACAAACCACTAATGACAAAGGATTACCTTGTTCGGAGATCGAAGCCGATGCAGCCCGAGCAAAAGCAAGAACTCGTCGAAAATAAAAAGGGTGGCGATGCGCCGAAGTTGATTGATTGTGTGTTGGTTGTTTTGTTACATGAACCCCGGGCTTACATATTTATACCCATGGGCTAACGATATCCGTGTAGGACACAGTTTCTACCTTATCTACTATTTACAGTACGACAATATCTTGGAATGCCGTCCCATGCCGCATTACAAAAGGTATATCTATACAACTTCCTGATTTATAGATACAATTGCCGCTACAGGACTCTATCCATAGATGGCAATATCTTTGACGAATATTTGGGAACGGAATCCAATATTTATCTTTATGCTCCTTTTTTGGGATCAGTTCAATCTCCATCTCCTAATCGGAATCGGCTATCGGCCATCCTTATCCGATTCGGCTTCAGCGGACTGGTCTCCCAGCCGATTCGGTCTTAGCCGATGCGACCTCTGTTTCCCCGTAGACTGCGCTCTAGATCTGATTCCGCTTCAATCTTGACTCTGAACTCGGGGATTTGGTTACCAAATTTGGTCGTTAAACACCATACCCGAAGATTGCGATGACCGGCTCTCGTCCACAAACTGCACCAGCTCCACCTCGGGCCCCAAGTCCCTCTCAGGCTAGACAACGGGGAATTCCTGCAAGTCAGAAGCCGGCCCCGACATTCGGCAAAGGGCGGCTGAACCACGTCACCGTGGAGGAGGCAAACCGACGCGCTCGGTGTCGTACTCGGTACTGTTTATCTACACTCCACTCCTTTCACCGTATTATTTGACTCTGGTGCCACACATTCATTCATGTCAGCATCAAGAGCAAAACAACTTAAAATGAAACCGGAATTTCTTAGTAATGCTATGCATATACAATCACCTGGGTCTACCATGGCCACAAAATTATTATGCAAAGGGGTAGAATTCCATATGAATGGGGTGAACTTCTCGGTCGATCTTATTTTTTTAGACACCTTGGGATTGGATATTATACTTGGGATGGATTGGTTATCCAAACATAAAGGAACCATTGATTGTGCACGTGGGACGGTAACGCTCTATAACACTAATGGACAAGTGGTTAGGTTCACTTGTGAGAAGTCTTCCACTTCCAAGCAGCCATCCACTCAATCTCTCTCTGTATCGGAATTAAAGATGGTACCCATTGTAAATGAATATCATGATGTGTTCCCGGAAGAGCTACCAGGAATGCCACCTGATCGAGATATTGAATTTGTGACCGATCTAATTCCTGGAACGACACCCATTGCCAAGAGGCCTTACCGGATGACCACGGAAAACCTGAAAGAGCTGAAGAAGCAGATCAATGAACAATTGGCTAATGGCTTTATTCGCCCAAGCTCATCTCCATGGGGCTGTCCTGTGCTATTCGCACCAAAGAAGGATGGAACCATGCGAATGTGTGTCGATTATCGACCCCTGAATGAGGTCACAATCAAAAACAAATATCCTCTCCCCAGAATCGACGATTTGTTTGATCAACTAACCGGCGCCCGTGTCTTTTCGAATATTGATCTGAGATTGGGATATTTTCAACTCAAGATCAGACCTGTAGATATTCCGAAGATGGCTTTCACCACTCGCTACGGTCTATTTGAATACACCGTGGTTTCCTTTGGCTTAACCAATGCACTAGCCACCTTCGTGAATATGATGAATAAAATCTTCATGGAGTATCTTGATAAATTCGTGGTGGTGTTCATTGATGACATCCTTATTTATTTAAAGAATGAGGAAGAACATGCGTAGCATCTGCGCATGGTACTTGATAAGCTGCGGGAACACCAACTATACACAAAGTTCTCAAAACGTGAATTTTGGTTAAAAGAAGTTGGGTTTCTCAGTTATATCCTTTCAGAGGGTGGTATTGCTGTGAATCCAAGCAATGTACAAAATGTACTAAATTGGAAGCAACCACAAAATGTCTCTGAAGTCAGGAGTTTTCTCGGTCTAGCCGGATATTATCGCCGTTTCATCAAGAATTTCTCTAAAATATCCAGGCCCTTAACACAACTCCCCAAAAAGGAAACTATGTTCATCTGGTCTGAAGCTTGTGAAGCAAGTTTCCTTGAACTGAAAAGAAAGCTTACCACTGCCCCAGTGCTGGTAATGCCAGATGTCAACAAGCCATTCCATGTCTACTGTGACGTCTCACGACAAGGATTGGGATGTGTGCTTATGCAGGAAGAAAAGGTTGTGGCTTACGCTGCATGCCAACTACGACCTCATGAGCTCAACTATCCAACCCATGACCTAGAGCTAGCCACAGTCGTGCATGCCCTAAAAATTTGGCTGCACTATTTGGTTGGGAACCGGTGTGAAATCTTCACCGACCACAAGAGTCTGAAGTATTTCTTCACTCAACCGGATCTGAATCTGAGGCTAGAACTCATAAAGGATTCTGATCTTGGCATTCATTATCACCCTGGTAAAGCAAACGTTGTAGCAGACACTTTAAGTCAGAAGCAATGCTGACCAGTTGATGATGAAACAATAGCTCAGCCATCTCTATCAACCGAGTTCCAAAAGTTAAATTCATGGTTAGTGGAAGATGGCTACGTTGCTGCATTAGCATTACAACCTACTCTCTACTCCCAAATTAAAGTAGCCCAAAACTCCGATAAAGAGGTTGCTGAAATTCGTAAGGAAATCAGTACCAAATCTCAGACTTTGTACACACTCGATCTGGATGAAGTAATCATGCATGTGAAACAAATTTATGTTCCTGATAACCAGAGCCTTAGAGAGACTATTCTTACAGAACCACATTGCACCCCTTTAACTATCCATCCGGGATGTACAAAAATGTACCAAGACATTCGAACCCAATATTGGTGGCCCAGCCTGCGGCGAGACATAGCTGCCTATGTTGCCATATGCGATACCACCAACGGGTCAATGCTGAGCATCAACAACCTGCTGGTCTGGTCCAGCCTTTACATGTTCCAGAATGGAAATTTTATGAAGTTGGAATGGATTTCATCATGGGTTTACCTAAGACCCCTAGCGGGCACGACTCCATTTGGGTTATTATGGATCGACTGACAAAAGTGGCTCACTTTATACCAGTACATATGACATATGGTGGGGCCAAGTTAGCCGAGTTGTACTTAACCCACATTGTGAGGCTTCACGGCGTACCCAAAGTCATTGTATATGATCGTGGCACTCAATTTACATCCCGATTTTGGGAGAATCTACATGAGCTCCTGGGAACAAAACTATTCTTTAGCACTGCCTTCCACCCGCAAACCGAAGGATAGGTGGAAAGGACAAACCAAATTCTTGAAGATATGCTTTGAGCTTGTGCCCTCGAGCATAGCACAAGCTGGGAGAAATGTCTACCGTTTGCAGAATCCTCTTATAATAACAGTTCCCAGTCCAGCCTTCAAATGTCACCATTTGAAGCACTCTATGGAAGAAAGTGTCGAACACCGCTATACTAGTTAGAAGTGGGAGAAAGACAATTTTTCGAACCTGTAGTTATAAATGAGGCCGAAAAGAATGTTACTCTCATCAGGGACCGGTTGAAGGAAGCTCAAACCCGGCAAAAGAGTTACTCTGATCGCAGACGACGAGAGTTAAGCTTTGATGTAGACGACTATATCTATCTTAAAGTCTCTCCTCTGCGGGGAACTCAACGCTTCCAAATCCATGGCAAGCTTGCTCCGCGCTATATTGGACCTTACCGCGTCATTGCCAGGCGTGGGCAAGTGGCCTATCAGTTGGAGTTGCCCCCACAGCTCTCCAACGTACACGACGTGTTTCACGTATCTCAACTCCACAAGTGTCTTCGTACACCCATCGAGCACACTACTTTGGAGGACATAAACTTGAACCCGAATCTTTCGTACCAAGAACATCCTATCCGGATCCTAGAAGAAAAAGAGCGACAGACTCAAAGAAAAATAATCAAGATGCTTCGAGTGCAATGGAGTAACAATACTGCAGACGAGGCTAGGTGGGAACACGAAGACCGACTCAGAAATGAGTTCTGTAGCTTCTTTTAGAAGGGACGAATCTCGGGGTCGAGATTCATTTGTAAGGGGGGTAGAGCTGTCACATCCTGAAAAATCTTGAATGGAAGTGACAAGAAGATTGTATAGTTTAAATTTTGAACCCAAAAATTTTCTTTTGAACAAAGAGCGAAATACGATTTACATGTATAGGGTGCACATGCATGGTAATGTAAAATTCCTTTTCGGAATATTGTTGAAAGGAGCCCAAGAAAAATTGAGTAAAATATACAAATAATTGCAAAGCACCCCAGCAAACAAACTTTAAAGTTTGGAACACATCATTAGAGTTGAAAATGGTAAATTTGTACAAAGACTAGATTTGACCATAGTAAATTTTTCTAAGTACCAAGACGGGTCGACACAGACCTCTGGGACCAACTTTAGACCGATGCAGCGACCAAACCAGCGAGCCCCAGGCGGTGAAACTTGGCAGTATTATAGTCTGAGTCAAGATTTACAACTTTGCCATAGGACATTACCCCTGATTCTTCCTGGAAATGGGTTTAAATGGATCCCAAAGATGGAACGTTAGCACTGAGACCAGACTTAGAAAAATTTCTGCATGCTTCATTCCCCAATTCACTTACACTGACAAGTGGGCCAAACCGACCTGTGGGACCAACTTGACAGTGTCATACGGTGTCCCTGGTCACCCTATTCGCGTCACAGCCCTCGCCACGCACACGCGCACGCGTCGCGCGTGAAGAACGCGTCGCGCACGCGTCGCCCCGAGCCCGGCCGATCCCAGCGTCATCGGCATGCAAATATAAGCCGACCGCCCGACCAGCACTGCTCCTCCCCTCAGTCCACACACGTTCTATGAGAGAGACCGAGCTGACCACCCTCGAGGCGCCGAGAAACTGCCGGTGACCTCCCACCGCCGCCGAACGAGATTCGGTCGCATTGTCATTCCGGTGAGCGAATCCATTAACCAATCTCCGTTCTCGATTCTACGACCTCTGTTCTCTCTAATCCCTGAGTTTCACTCGAAACGGTGCAGCCATTGATCGGGAATGCCGTCGAACAGAAGCCGCGAACCGCGAGCCCTGCGTCGCCACCGTCGAACCACCCGCTCGTCGCCAGCCGTCTACGGTGAGCCTATGTCCAAACCCTTTCGCCACCGTGTTCCTTGATGTCTAACAATGGTTGAAACCAAAGGAATCGACCGGAGAAACACCAGGGAAGGAAAGCCTCTTTTCGTCCCCAACTCCGGCCGCCGTCGTCGATCTTTCTCCATTCCCCCTCCGGTGAGCTTCGTACTGATTCCTCTCGGTTCGAGCACCCCTAGTAGTCACTTGACAACATCCCATACTTGATTCGTGCAGCCAATCACCAGAACCCGCTGACGCCGATCACCCGGAGTGGAGGAACGCCGCCGCTGAGGGACCCGCACGACGTCATCGCAACCCGGACCTCACCAGCGCCACCCCATTGCTCGGTAAGCACCCCTAATGCACCTAGATGCTATTTTCGTTGCATGCAAAGCCCGGCCAACTCTAGAAACGTACATGCACTTCGGACCCGAGCCGTGGCGCCGCCGTTGCCATCGCCGGCCACTATTCCGGCCACGGTAGATGGTGAGCCGACCCCCATTAGAGTCACCATGGACTACACTACGTTTTCCCTGTTGACTGCGACCACTCACCGGCCGCCGTTCGCCGCCGGCACCGGCGAGAACCTTGCCGCGCGCCGCTGCCCTGTTCCCACACCGATGGTGTCACTGACAGCTGGGACCCATCCGTCAGGTGCCAAAACCCGTTTAAACATGGTTCAAGTATGTTTTATGACAAGTATGTTTTATATTAAGAACAAAACATGGTACAAATTGGTTTTCAAGTTTGGGCCGCAAGTGGTATACATATGGTGTTTAGTTGTATCCGATAGGAGGAGTGTGTGCCCAAACTACCCTAAGGACTTCACTCCACGATTATTCATCTCGAATACAGTACAACCACATGTGCTATTATGGGATAGCCCTAGCTTAGTATACTATTTGTGGTTTAGTCTCATATTTCGGTAGGCCAAAGTGTATGAGTTCGTATAACTCAGAGGAGCTTCCTAATGCCCCGACAAGGCAGTTAGGTGACTAAGACTGTTCAATACAACGATAATGTGCCACGTGGGTGGGTTCCCGTCGTGTCCGCCCCCACGACGTTAAGTTTAGGGCATGGGCCCGCCACTTAACGGTCCTATACCATACTTCCAAAATGGTATAGGATAGAGGGAACACATATCGTGCTGGTGTAAGGCTAAATCACGGATAGTTGAAGGGCTTTGTTGTGTATAATAAATCGGATACTTATGTATCGCGTGTCATGCTTTGCATGATTATTATGTCACATCATGTGGGTAATGTGTACACACTCTGCAGAGTCTAAACTAATCGATTAGACGTGCTCACGGATATGAGCGTCATGTGAAGGTGTCATGGGTATAGTTTTCCTGTGTTTGAGAATATTTGTATAACTCTTTACCAAAAGTATTCAAAATTCCTGCTCTCTAATTTACTTCTTTGCTGCCCCGTCGAGGCAAAGGATGAATGGTTTATGAACGATATACTCCTTTGCTGCCCTGTAATGCAAAGTGAGAAGTATTTATGAGCAATACTATGCAATAATGCCCGATTTAGAGAACTACTTGCTCGCTGAAATTATTTGTTCAAATTTGGGTACTTACAGTTGGGCTTTGCTAAAATAAAGATAGCTTTGTGCTAAAACGAAACCCCACATGAGCTTCTCCTTGATTATGCCATTCATGTAGTCCTAGGCTTGATTGGGAGCTTGCCAGTACAATTTCTTGTACTGATTCTTGCTATGTATGTCTATACTTGTTTGTGCATAGATATGACTGCAGGGGAAATTCCTCCTGAGGAGGAAGAATTTGTCGAGGAAGTACCATTCTACTCGGACGGTTCATACTAGGGCACTCCCTAGTCGATTGGAGAAAGATCCTCGGGAATGTTGTTTGCTTCCGTTCGCTATGACTATCTACATAACTATTTGGCCTGACGGCCATATGTATCTCTAAGACTTATTATGTTGTAATAGCTTATGGCTCATAATGGGTCATTGAACCAGTTATCGATACCATATGCTTGGATGAAAGTGGTTAGCCCGTTCCTTTCATTAGGAACGTATTAACCATGAGTATGAGTTAAAGATAATTGAGACAACGTAGATCTTTAGCCATTTGATGTCAACCCTCCTGATTGTGTAACACATCTGGTCGCCGCCATCGAGTGGTTTGACGGGCACAATCCAGGCTGAAGTTGACTGGCAGGCTAAAGGCCCAGCGATGTCTCGGTTATCTCTCTCTCTCTCTCGGAGCGTCGGATGTCTTGCTATACTTTGGAGAAGAATGGATGAGTTCCATTCGGCTCTTAATTATAACAAGAGGTCCGAAGGCATCCTGACAATATTCGAATATGCCGTACTTCCGGTCAATGGAGTTATGTTTATGGGTGAATCCGAGAATAATGGCATGAGTACTTTTCTTAAATGTTATTATAAAATTGGAATATTCACATTTAAGTAATTTTAGGATAGGATGGAATATAGAGTTAGATTTATATTTCATATACTTGAATGTTCATATAGGATATTTTATAAAAGAATAGGTTATATTACCATGCTAGGAATATATTTACAATTTACTTCTCTTGTCAGTATAGCATGCATATTTAAATAAATTTGTATCTAGTTTGGCTTGCTGAGTACCATCAGTACTCACTCTTGCATAAACCAACTTCAGGTAACCCTGAAGGAGATGAAGAACTCCCAAGTACCCTAGAGGACTGGGAAGATGAGTACGATATCTAGCTCGACTCTACACTCGGGCTATCCCTGTGGAAGTGTCACGGCTTTCTTGTATTGTATGGTTTGTACTTAAATATTAATTTGTAATATTATACGAAGTTCTTGTATCTGTATTATCTCACACATAACCAGATTCCTGGGAGGTTATGTGATATTGTGGGAGTTGGCCTCTTTGAGGAGACTCCATATATAATTCTATCCTTAGCATGATCTTATGTTATATAGATATGCATGATATGATATAGACCTAATCTTAATGTGATTCCATATTATACATAAATAGATATATATGATGTACTAAAACGAAATAACTTAAGTCTAACTTTAACATGATTGTATATTATATGGGTATGCATGATTTCTTTTAAAGAGGACAATATGAGTCTAGCCTTAATATGATACTAGGTTCTACCTATTCCTACAAATACTTGTATATGAATGATCAAATTTTAAGACGACATTTTAGAAAAGTTACTTATGCCATTAAACTGGATTCACCCATAGACACAACTCCATTAACCGAGAGTACGGTGTATTCGAATACAATCAACTCTGCAGCGTTTGCCCAGCTTTACCCGAGGATTAACCTTAGTTAGCCAGACTAAGGGTAACATAGCATTTATATAGTTCTAACCTTTTCTGATGTGTGAACGAGACCTATGACATATCTTAATAGGGGCACCAATTCTAACCAGTAATTATTGTCTTCACCCCTATTTAATAGCTGTTCATCACACACTTGCCCTGACTTGGTGAGACATGGGGCTATCTTAACAGACGGTACCGATCTGGTTAGTATCAGCGTTGTTATCCGCTGTTTACATAACTGTTCACCAATGAGACTTCAACAACACTACAAATCTCCCATGCATAGAATCGCATGAATAAAACTCCTAAGTCCCCAGGGAGATCAGAGAGAAATATATAAATGCTATGCCGGTATAACAGGTCCAAAGGATGGGCAAAACTATGTCTTTATTTTGGCACAAAAGTTTTTATATTTTCTGGTATACAGCCAAAACCATTCTCATATCACATGAGATGATAGGACTTATGTTTGCATATCACATGAAATAATGGATCATTTTTCATTCTATTGTATGAAATAATAATATAATTCCATATGACCATTGTATGAAATATTAATGCATATGATAATGCTTATTTTATTATTATCATAATTTTATACTTAATGCAGGCTATCAGAATGTTGTCTAAGGAGGAGGAGAATATATCTAATAACATGGAATATTAAACTTCTCCTTTCTTATACATGAAATAATGGAGTATTCCTAATGCATGAAATATTAATCGATATGAACTAAAGGACTTACATAAAATATTATCATGCATAACTTTAAAGCATATTTAAGTCTACCTAAAATGATAGTTCATAACTATCTAACTCATCCTGCGAAATATTTTTAATTAAATACATTACTTAAAACATGATCATTTATTATTTTTAAACTAGATGATCAAGAATAGTTTGACTTGCCTTCAGGACCGGTGATCTCAAATCCTTTTTCCCTTTGAATAATAATGGGGGCTTTTATGTCGACGATAAAGTCGAGCTCGGTTCCTCGTGAACCCGACGTCGTGATCTATCGATATTCGATAAAATAAATCAAACGAATGACTCCAAATAAACACCTAATAAATATAGAAATTCAAAAGAGTTTAAAAGGTGAAATTTTGAAGTTTTAAAGGGAATGTTATTTGTTAAATCCAAAAACTTAAAATTTAGATTTGAATAAAATAAAGAAAAATAAAAATAGTATTTGAAATATTTTAAAGAGCAAAAATGAATATTTTTAAAGTTTTAAATAAAAAAGATGACTTGTTAGAGTTTCAAATTTAAATTTGAGCTTGAAGGAGAATAGAAAGAATTGAAGAAAATATTTTAAATAAAATAAATATGTTTAAGAAAAATGGAAGGAATTAAAATTTGAAAGGGGTCAAAAGGGTCAAACTATTTTTCTAGGGTTATTTGTTAGATCCTAAAATTTAAAATTTGTGATTATTTTTAAAATAAAATGATTTGTAAAAATTAGAAGTTAAAAATATTCTAAAAGTAAATAAATTTGAAAAAGAACATGACAAATTTTGAAATTTGAAAGGAACAAAAGAATCTATTGGTCAACTAGGGAATAAACTAATTTTCTAAAAATTATTTCTAAATTTCTTATCTTTTCTCTTCCTCATTTTATTATTATTTTATCTTTCTCTCTTCTCTCCCTTTTCTCTCTCCCCTTCTCTTTTTCTTTAATTTTCCTCTCTTTCTCTCTTTCCCTTCTCTTTTCTCTTTCTTCCTCCTTTGTTTCTTCTTTTCTTCTTTCTACCATAGCGACAATATTTCGGAGAAGGATGGCGCGCATGGCGACGGGTGGCTAAAGCCTAGGATTTATGGAAATTTTCTCCATCTAAAGATCACGAGGGTTCCATTTCTAGGGTCGGTTAAGCCGGAGAGGGGGTAGGAAGGGCTGGCGACGACGGCCTAGTTGCGGCGACGGAGGCGCACGTCGCCGGCGTGCTCCGCGGTGATCCGGCCGAAGCAAATCACTTAGGAGTATATACAAGTCCTGGGTAAGCTAATGGTTGTGTTGGTTTGGTCAGAAAGGCTTTGAAACGGCCTAGCACCGTGCACGCGGCGGCCGAAACAAAGCATCAATGGCGGTGCTCGCCGGCGGCAGTTTTACGGCAATGGTTCGGCCAAGGCAAGAGGTGTATGAGCATCTATACATCACGGGAAGGCTAGCTAAGTGATTCACTAGGCCAGGAATGCTCTGCAACGTCTTGGCGACGTGTGCACGGCGGCGGCCGGAGTAGGGGACATGCGGCGGCCTCACCGTCGACGGGTCTCCGGTGACTAATTGGCTCGGGGATGATAGGGGAAATGTAGTTCTTCACAAGGGGAATGTGATGGTACCATTTATTTGAAAGGAAATCGATCGTAGACGACGGATTTTGGAAGATTGTCCGGTGCAGCCAAATTAAGGTTCTTTGATGTTCTTCAAAATTTGGTTGATCCGGTGAGTAGAAATTGGGGAAAACCCCAGAGAGAGGTAGAGGGGAAGATGAGGAAGAGGTTTCGTATAGAAAGTGTGGAGATTATGGCAATCGGGTATCTACATGGCAAGCTTATCCGACTGGAGGTAGGGATAGATTGCGCCTGCCATATCTGTAAACCGAACATGACTTGGGTGTTACGATTGCCGATAGAGATAAGGCAATCGGCCTATAGTCACGGTTTGGTAAGATTGAGGAAACCAACTTAGAGTAAGATAGGGTTTCCGATCTGTAAGCCCTCCTCCCAAGACTATATAAGGGGGGTAGGGGGCGTCCCTTAAGGGATATCAGATTCTAGATCAGAGATTCCGATAGGAGATCAACTTTTAGCCTTCATCTTTAGATCACGAGATCAATAAAGACACTCGGCGGATCAAATCCACCAAAACAGGAGTAGGGTATTACCTCACGAGAGGGCCTGAACCTGTCTAAACCTTCTTCTTCTCCTAACCCATTGTGCTTGGCGATCTCGACTGCGACTCCATAAATCATATTGCCGAAACCAAGTTTTGACAGTTGGCGCGCCAGGTAGGGGGCCGCGCGTCGAGACTTCTTCAACGAATCTCGCCGACAAGCGTGATGGGATCTCCTTCAAGAATCGGCGACTTCGCCGCCTACTTCGCCGATGATTCCTCCTTCGACTCGGATTCAGACCAGTCAGAAGGAGAAATCCACTCGACGCTGTTCGGGCTTCCGAACAGCGCCAGCATCTACAACGACATCTTGAAGACCAAGATGCAATCTACATTCTCCGACGACGGGCTTCACTCGGCACCATTCGGATTACCGAATACCGCTGAAATCTGCGCCAATCTTCTCACCTCCCCGACAAAGGCAATCTATTCGGACGAAGACCTCTCGGTTCCGTTTGGGTTACCAAACGCCGCCGAGATCTACAGCGAACTTCTCTCCCCCGAGTTGGCGGCAACCCACTCGGAGGAGCCCACACCCCCAAGCTCGACTCGACTGGAACGATCCAGATCCGGGCTACCCAGATCAAGGGAGGTCGCCGTCATCCTCCCATCATTCGGCTCCTGCTCATCTTCGGAGCTCAATGGATACCTCAGCTCCGCCGGCTTCGACAACCTCTACGGCATCCCTTCTGACGAAGCCGACAACTCCGACTGCCGCATGGACTATGAGCCGAAGTGCTTTGACGTCCTCATGGCCGAGCCGGACGAGTTCGACTCAGCCATGGCCAGAAGGCTTGTTGAAGAAGAGCGAGCCAGGGTGGAGCTCGAGCGCAAGACAGCCGAAGAGGAGAAACAACGCAAGGACGAGGCTGACAAGAGGAAGCGGGATCTACGTGCGGCGGACGATCCGCCCGGAGGCCATACTCCAAACGCGGGTTCGCAACACCAACATCTTCCAAACGCCACGCAGTAACGCTGCCGCGCTCACCCTCTTGGACACCGTCATGGAGACGGCTCCGCCAATGTGACTCCGATACTCGACAAGATCAAGACCATTGTCGCCGCCACAGCTAACGGCCACCCCACCACCTCGGCACGAAGGCCGACTGAATCTGTGGCCGAAGCACCAGACAAGAGCCGGCTTCCACCTCTAAGGTCAGGAGACTATAAGAGGCTCGAGCCAGATCGGTCGACGACCAGGCCAAGAGGCCCACCCCGCGAGTCCACGCTAAAATATCAGGAGCAGACGGCCGACTCCCGCGACAAACGACATGGACGTCCACCCGTCCACCACTGCGTCCGCCGCAATAGCTCCAGCTACCCGACCAGTCAACCGAAGACCCCGCCGAGTGATCTGCGGGAAGTCCTCGATCGCCGCTACCAGGAGCGCGACCGATGCACTCGGGAAGATCGGAGGGGATCACCCGATAGCGGCGACGACGGAGTACCATCCTTCACTCGAGAGCTCCGCCGAGTGCACCGGCCGAGTGGCTTTAAGCCCACGGGATTGAAAGGTACGATGACAAGACCGACCCCGAATCTTGGCTAACCGTATACACCCTTGCCATCCGAGCCGCAGTGGCGACAACAAAGCCATGGCCAATTACCGCCCGTGGCCCTTGCAAACTCAGCCGAAATTGGCTCACGAGCCCGCCAAGAGGCTCAATCGGCTCGTGGAGCGAGCTGAGGGACCACTTCATCGCCAACTTCCAAGGTACCTTTGAGAGGCCCGGCACACACTTCGACCTATACAACGTCATCCAAAAGCCGGACGAGCCTCTGAAGGATTACATTCGTCGTTTCTCCGAGAAGCGCAACAAGATCCCGAACATCACCGACGACATCATCATCGCCGCCTTCCAGAAGGGAGTCCGTGATGAGCTGCTGATCGGGAAGTTCGGGCGCAAACCACCGAAGACGGTGAAACAAATGTTCGAGACGGCGAACTCATACGCCAAATCCAATGACGCCATTAAGGCCGCCCGTCAAGACCGGCCCGATAGAAGGGAGGACAAGCAAGCAGGAGGGAGCCGTAATCCTAAGAAGGATGGCGGCAACAACGGCAACCAGGGCCAGAAAGATCGCAAGCGCCGATCTGAGGACCTAGTAGCCGCAACCTCCAACACTCAGCGCCGTCCCCGAGTCGCCGCCTACGACGCCATCATGAACGCCCAATGCACCCATCATCCGAATCATAAGCACGCGGCAAAGGACTGCTTTATCTACAAGCAGTTCGCCGAACAGTACGCGGCGCAGCTCAGCAAGAAGCCGACTGACGAGGCTGGCCCGTCAGGCGCCAAAAAGAACAACGCGGCCGAAAATGCCGAACCTTTTCAAGACCCAGTGGGGGAGCTCGACTACATCTTCGGAGGTCCGCGAGCCTATGAGTCCAAAAGGAAACAGAAGCTAACTGACCGGGAGGTCAACGCGGCTCAACCTGAAGTCCCTCAATATCTGCGATGGTCGGAAATAGCCATCACTTTTGACCGCTCGGATCATCCCGACCGAGTGGTTCACCCGGGGCGCTATCCACTCGTCCTGGACCCCGTGGTCCGCAACATCGAGCTTAAGCGCGTCCTCATCGATGGGGGCGTGCCCTCAACATCCTGTTTGCCAAGACCATGGATGAGATGCAGATCCCGAGGGCCGAACTAAAGGCAAGCTCAGCCCCCTTTCACGAGTCATCCCGGGGCTATCTTCTACACCACTCGGGCATATCTCCTCCCAGTCACCTTCGGAGCCCGAGAGAACTTCCGAACGGAGAACGTCACTTTTGAGGTGGCCGACTTCGAAACAACATATCACGCCATCATCGGAAGGCTGCGCTTGCCAAGTTCATGGTGATCCCTCACTACACCTACCTCTGCATGAAGATGCCGGGTCCCAACGGCATCATCACTCTTCGCAGCGACGTGAAGCAAGCCTTCACTGCGATAAGGAGAGCTGCGACATGGCCCAATCTCGCGAGAGATTACGTGGCCAACAAGAAGTCCGATTGGCTGCATCAACTTTGGCGGAGGGCGAAGTCCCCGCGAAGAAGATAGCCAAATCGGGATCCGGCGACGCCAAGACCAAGAAGATCTCCCTCGATCCGTCGGATCCTCGAAACGCGTAATCGGCGCGACCTAGATCCCAAATAGGAAATCGCGCTCGTCACCTTCCTCCAAAATAATAAAGATGTTTTTGCTTGGAAACCATCCGATATGCCCGGAATTCCTAGGGAGGTGATCGAGCACTGTGAACGTCAAAGATGACGACAAACCGATAAAACAACGATTACGCAGATTCGCGTAGGATCGAAAAGACGCTATCAAAGAAGAACTCGCAAAGCTCTTGGCTGCCGGCTTCATTAAAGAAGTCCTTCATCCCGACCGGTTAGCCAACCCAGTCTGGTCCGCAAGAAGACGGGCAATGGCGCATGTGCGTTGACTATACCGACCTCAACAAAGCCTGCCCCAAAGATCCGTTCGGGCTGCCTCGCATCGACCAAGTCGTCGACTCCACACCGCTGCCAACTCCCGAGTTTCTGGATGTTACTCGGGCTATCACCAGATCAGCTTAAAAGAATCTGACTGCCTGAAGACATCGTTCATCACGCCGTTTGGGGCCTACTGCTACATCACTATGCCTTTCGGCCTGAAGAACGTCGGCGCCACATACCAACGCATGATCCAAAGATGCTTCCAGACGCAGATCGGCAAGAACGTTGAAGCTTATGTCGACGACGTTGTCATCAAGACCAAGCAGAAAGAAGACCTGATCGCCGACCTAGAAGAAACCTTTGCGAACATCCGGGCCTTCAGAATGAAGTTGAACCCGGAGAAGTGCACTTTCGGTGTTCCATCAGGCAAACTGCTCGGCTTCATGGTGTCACATCGCAGCATTGAAGCAAATCCAGAGAAGATCAACGCCATCTTAAACATGAAACCCCCGAGTAACCAGAAAGACGTTCAGAAGCTCACTGGGTGCATGGCGGCACTAAGCCGTTTCATATCCCGACTCAGCGAACGAGGCATGCCATTCTTCAGACTGCTAAAGAAGACAGACGACTTCCAGTGGACCGCGAAAGCCAACAAGGCCTTTGAAGATTTCAAAGAGTTCCTTACAACGCCGCCCGTCCTGGCCTTGCCTCAACCCCAGGAACCTCTGCTGCTGTACGTTTCAGCCACTCACCAAGTGGTTAGTACGGTCCTTGTGGTCGAACGCGAAGAAGAAGGACGGGCTCAGAAGATTCAAAGGCCAATCTACTTTGTTAGCGAAGTATTGGAGCCAAAATTCGCTACCCTCAGGTACAAAAATTGCTCTATGGTGTTCTAATAACCGCGAGGAAATTGGCACACTATTTTCAGGGTCACTCGGTCACCGTCGTCACCTCTTTCCCACTCGGCGATGTCATCCACAACCGCGAGGCAACCGGACGCATCGCCAAGTGGGCCCTAGAGCCGATGCCGCTGGACTTGACTTTTAAGGCAAGGACGTCCATAAAGTCACAAGCCTTGGCGGACTTCTGGCCGAGTGGGGTGAACGCAAGAGAACGTGCCTCGGGAAGACCTCCAACACTGGACCATGCACTTCGACGGATCCAAGAGGATCACCGGCTTGGGAGCGGGAGTTGTGCCGATCTCCCGACCGGGAAAGGCTAAGATATGTCCTTCACC
This sequence comes from Oryza australiensis, assembly GCA_019925245.2. NCBI lineage: Eukaryota > Viridiplantae > Streptophyta > Magnoliopsida > Poales > Poaceae > Oryza > Oryza australiensis. The sequence goes on from JAIFGZ020000117.1 coordinate 829,645, forward strand.
TCCACTTCTCCGCCTCACACAACGTTGCCGAGTACGAAGCTCTTCTACATGGTGCGCCTCGCAGTTTCACTCGGGATACGTTGGCTTATTGTGAAAGGAGACTCCCAGCTGGTCGTCAATCAAGTGATGAAGGACTGGTCCTGCCTAAACGACACTATGGAGGCCTACCGGCAAGAGGTCCGCAAGCTTGAGGACAAGTTTGACGGGCTCAAACTCTCACACGTCCCGAGACATAACAACGAAGCGCCGATGAGCGGCACGGTTCGGATCTAAGCGCGAAGCTGCCCCAACGACGTCTTTGTCGAACATCTCTACGAACCAACCATCACGGCAAAGACAACTCTCAACGAGCAAGCCACGAACGAAGTCGCCATGACCGATACCGACTGGAGGACGCCGCTCATCAAATTATTGACCCAGCAAGAGCTGCCGGATGACCGGGATGAAGCAGAACGCGTCCGGCGTCGTTGCCAAGCATATGTCATGGTTGACTCTGATCTTTACAAGAGAAGCCCCTCTGGAATTCTAATGAGGTGCATCACACCCGAGGAAGGGAGGCAACTACTCCAAGACATCCACTCGGGCATATGCGGAAGCCACGCGACAGCACGCACTCTAGTCGGCAAAGCTTACAGGCAAGGTTTCTTCTGGCTTACCGCGGTCTCCGACGCGGATAAAGTCGTACGAACCTGCGAAGGCTGCCAGTTTTTCGCCCGACAAAGCCATGTCCCGGCCCAGGAGCTTCAAACAATCCCACTTTTCTGGCCGTTCGCGGTATGGGGCCTGGACATGGTTGGCCCTTTCAAAAAAGCTCCAGGAGGATTCACACACCTCTTCGTCGCGATCGACAAGTTTTCCAAGTGGATTGAGGCCAAGCCGGTTGCTACAATTACTGCTGATAAAGCACGGGACTTTTTCCTCAACATCGTGCACCGCTTCGGCATCCCAAACAGAATCATAACCGACAACGGGACTCAATTCACGGGAGGCATCTTCAAGGAATTTTGCGAAGACTTCGAATCAAGATCGCTACGCATCGTAGCCCATCCCAAAAGCAACGGACAAGTCGAACGAGCCAACGGCATGGTCCTCCAAGGCATCAAGGCCCGCGTTTTCGACCGCCTAAACCCTTACGCCGGCAAGTGGGTCCAAGAACTTCCCTCGGTTTTATGGTCGCTGCGGACCACACCCAGTCGGGCTACCGGCCAAACTCCTTTCTTTTTGGTCTATGGCGCAGAAGCCATGTTGCCAAACGAGATGGAATATGAATCCCTCCGGGTCCGCAGCTTCAACGATGAACGCTACGACCCCGACCGAGTGGATGACCTCACCCGATTGGAAGAGGCCCGTGAGGCGGCCGTTATCCGTCGACCAAATACCTCCAAGGGCTCGAGAAGATACCACGGTCGCAACGTGCGAGCACGAGCTTTCATTGTTGGCGACTGGTCCTACGCAAGATCCAGACCACCAAAGACCGACACAAGTTATCTCCCTTATGGGAGGGCGTACATAATCGCTGAAGTGACTCGGCCGGTGCATACCGGCTAAAGCGTGAAGACAGGTCTATGGTGGAGAACTCTGGAACATCGAGCATCTTCGACGATTTTATGCCTAATTCGGCTAAGGCTTCATGTTTTCCTTGACTGCCAACCTCAAGCAAGATGACTTCTTGAGTTAGCAATCGGGGGGTGTACACATGTCAATAAAGCTCAAGTTTTCCTCATCAACTTTTGTGCATAATTTGGTTTATCATTGTTTAATGTCCTTCAATTCGAGTTCAACGTCTAAGGACTGAGAGTTTTCTGATGACCTAATCGAGCCTAGGCTTGATGACAGCCAGACGAAAACTACTTAAGAAATTTCACGCAAAAGCTCTGATCGAGGCATTAACATAAGTAAACTAAATATATCACAAGTTCTACATCAGAGCGTTACGGTTATGCGACATTTACAAGATAAAGTTAGAAAGACAAATCAAATCTTGAAATTGTTTACTACATCAATGGATATTTTCTTCGCCGCCTCTTGCACCTCACTCAGCATGTCCAAGGCCTGCTCGTCTGTCGTTCCGTCAGCAAAGCCTTCCCCGACCGAGTGGATGTCCACTCGGGGTAAAGGGACTTGGTCAGTGCAAGAGCCAGACCAGCTCCCATGTTGGCTGCTTCGGTGATGTTGGCCAGATACCGGTCGGGAGCCAGCCGCAGCTTGTCGAATATTTCTACCGGCTCCAGCTAACTGGCCCCAACTCCTTGATCGAATAAGGACAGCAAGATCGGCATAGCGACATTGGCGACCTCTTCCCGAATCTCGTCGCTTTGTTTGACCCGCCCAAGCAAGACGTCGTATTGAGCTCGGGTCTTTACCTTGTAAGCTGCCAAAAGCTCCGGATCATTCAAAGCACTCGGAAATGAAGCAGCGCAAGAAGTTTTACTCCAAAGAGACTTACCTTCAAACTCGGCCTCCATCTCGGCTTTATCGAGGCTGACTGCCTCCAGCTGGACTTGAAGCGAATGGACCTCCGAAGAATTTTCTACAAAAGAAGATCGTCAACAACCGAGATTAACATGAGAATCATGAAGAAACTTGGAGAGACGGGCTTACTCCCTATTGATCCTCGGAGGTCGAGATTCGCCTCCCGAAGCTCCGCGATCTCTCTCCTTAAAGCCGCCTCCTTCGACACGGCCTCCTCCCGAGTGGCCTTCAGCTGTCGCTGAACGTCCTCTAAGGAGTTTAGGTGAGGAACCAGCTTCTCCAGCACCTCAGATTTTGCCATGGGGCGGCAATATTCCTTCTGCGCGTGAAAGCAGAAGAGTGACCAACTGAAAGATAATGATAATACAATTAAAGAGAAAGACGAAGGCTTACGTTGAGCAGCCGGGTCGCCTCATTCAAGCTTTCGACAAGGGCATCCCTTTCATCTTTTTCGGCTTGCCGGTCCAGGATGATGCCCTGCCTTTCGCCTTCCGAGTCCCGCCACTCGATCCTAATAGGGGGAACCCAGGTTTCAGAGGACTGCAACCTGGGGATCTCCTCCACTGTGGCTGGCAAATAAGAAGGACAAATGAAGGCATGAAAGATTCAAACTGAAAGAGCAAAAGAGTATTTTGAAACAAATCTCACCGGTTTCGGCGCTGTGCTTAGGTGGAGCGGCCGGCGGCCTCCTTCTTCGACTCCGCGCCGAGTGGCCCTCGGTCGGGCGCTCGAGCCGCGGCTGAGGTTTCCGGCCGTTTCGGTTTCCGTCGGGATATCCCGGCCGGCGGGGGGCTCCTTCCTCGGGGCATCCTTCTTCGGAGGCGAAGGTTGCCTGCCCGGAGCGCTTGCGCTTGGTTGTGGGCTCCGGGGCTTCGGCTCTGCTCGCCTTGGCACCTCGGGAGCAGCGGCTAAGGACGACCCTTCACTTCCCCCAGCAGGGTCTATGTCCTGGGGCCTCCTGCGAAAGTGGACACAGCAGGGGTAAAGGTAAAGAAAGTTTTTAACGGAAATGTTCGGACTTCGGTTATAGAGTATACCTGGACGACCGGCGGATCTTCGGCGCCGTCCGAGGCGATCGCCTTAGAGGTGGGGTCTCGATGGGAGGAGCCGGGACGTCGTCATCCGAGTCCTCGATAATCAACCTCCTCTTGCTCGCACACTTGTTCGAGTCTTCACTCGGCGCCGCTCGCTTCCCGACTAGGTCGCCTTGGATCTTGATCCCGCCAACCGGCTTCTTGGTGGGGCGACGCGGCGCGTCATCGTGGGACACCTTGTATGGCTTGGAGGTGACAGAAGCATTTTCCTGCAGAAGAAAGAGTGCACAACACTAAGAGACAAGATATCAAGATTGAAAGACGTTATGAAGTAACCAGTCGGCTTACCGGAGGAGGAGGTCGGTGGATGCTGAAGGGGAGGACCGGCAGAATGAGGGCCCGCTCAACTACGATTCCAGTCGAGAAGATCTTGTACATCCGGATCTTCAGGATCTCGTAGCTGAGTGGATCTGGATCTTCCCGATTGGGGTCCGTTCCGCCTTCATACTCGAAGGCCGGCTTCGACCGTTCCTTGATCGGCGCCAGTCGGCATCTGATGAAGTGCCGAGTGATTTGCTCTCCGTGAAGACCCTTTTGTTTCATCGCCAGGATCTTCGCAAGCAGCTTGTTGGCCTGGTCCCAATCTTGGGCTACCGGGACGGTGCTCCAAGTTGGGCCGGGGACGAGAGGAAGGCCGACGAAGGTGGCAGGCGGGTTCGAGGTTGCTAATGTAGAACCAGCCCGCATGCCATCCCTTATTGGAAGACTTTAAGGGAAGAGAAAAATACTTCTTGCGGAGAGATCCGCGGAGTTGGAAACCGCCCGCCAACGACGCATGGGTGGTCCTTGTTTGGATGTGGTTTGAGATAGAACATGCGGCGGAAGAGTTGGAAGTGGGGGAGGATGCCAAGGAAGGCTTCACATACATGAATGAAGAGAGCGATGTGAAGCATCGAGTTGGGGTTCGGATGGTAGAGTTGAAGCCCATAGTAATCCGAAGCCCGAAAGAACTCGGAGGTGGGAAGGCTGAACCCGCAATAGAAGAAAGAAGTGAAAACGACGAGCTCACCGGTGTTCGGGGTTGGGAAGTCCTCCCCCGCCGCCGGGCGCCATCCCACGATCTCCTTTGGCGGAAGCACGCCATGCTTCACCATCTCTTTGAGGGTGGATTCCCTCACATCCGAAGCGGCCCATTGGTCGAACGGAATCCTCTTTTCCTCCGCCATGAGAGTGGTGTTGATGGGAAGTGGATCTGGTTGGAAAAGGTCGGACTTTTTGACAAAGGAACGTGGGAGATCTGGCTGTGGAGGCTGGTTGTTGCAAAGAGCGAGTTCCTAGATGGATGGATTTGGGAGCGCGCGAGTCTAGGGTTCTCCGGTGGCGGTGAACGTATTGCGAAAAGGGAATTTTTGGAAGATGAAGAGGCGGGGATGACCTCGTGCCTTTATAGAAAGATTTGAGGGTTGCGCTAGGTTTTCTAGTGATTGGGCCGAGCCCATAAGAAAATCTACGGCCCGGCTAAGGTGTGGCTCGACGCGTGTCCTTAGGGACTTAAGCGGATGAGCTTAAGCAGATTTGCCCTGGCAATATGCGCGTGCCCGAGTGCCCTGTACCTTTGAAAATCCTTCCATACCGCGGTTTGCTTGACTTCATGAGAAGCTGGCACGATGCAACTTGGAAGGTGACCAACAGCTAAGTATTTATAGCTGCCTTGATGACAAGGGCTGTTTAGTTTTTTGGCATTTGATCAAGTAATCTTATCAATGCTATCTATTTTTCCACCTTGGTGAAGATCTTTATAGATTGAGACCAGTATTATGGCATAAGCTATTTAATAATTTGGTCATATTTTTCATACGATTGAAAGAACTTGTTTTCCCATGAGGGTTGATTAAAATATTTGTTCCGGGATGACTCGGGCATATCCACTCGGATAAGCATGAGCTTATCGAGTGCTTTTCACCCATGAGGGTTGATTAAAATATTTGTTCCGGGATGACTGTGGACCCCCGTTTTGAGACGGGAATCTTTCGTGTTCATAGTACCATTTCCCTGGATCGAGTAGCTGGTACCCACGAATACAGTACTGGATAATCAAGTGCACATGCACGAATAGTATTACAATACCATTATTACATTAATAGGCCCGAAGGCATTGTTCATCCCACAGGACCTTATGGTCCGAATACAACATAAAAACAGAATTTAGATAAGGCAGCGGAAAGAGGCAGCGGCTCGTCAATTGCCACAGGCAATGACCGGGGCTAAGGTCTAGTATGCGCCGTCAGTTCCTTCGCCCTCCGGGTAGTACGCGTAGGGGTCTTCTGGCTCTTCATTTCCATCAGCTGAAGGTTTGTGCGTATAGCAAGGGTGAGTACCAACCGTACTCAGCAAGCCAACACAGAATTGATGCATATGATAGGGTTATTCAAAGAACATGGCTAGGGTTATTTTTGCGTAAAGCTAGTTTTCACAATTCTTTTCGCAAGCCTATCGACTAGCTAAAACAAGTTTTAATTTCATAGTTCATAATCCCGGCGACGGTTCGTCTACCATCCATCGTGATCCCAAGGATGGCTTCCCGCCTCCGGTTCGTCATGATTTTTCGGAGTCCACCCCTTCTCGCATTCTCGAGAAGTTGATCCACCGCGAATAAAATCATCTTGCAAACCCATCGCAGCATTTTTAAGTTCAAAGTCTAGCCAAGCGAAAGTCTTGTCACGATGCTCAATATCCGCGAGCACGGCTATTCGAATAGATTGATTCACTCACACTGCAGTGGATGTACACTTTACCCGTACTCCGCGACGGCCCAACAAATGAGCCTACGCCTCAACACATGAGACGGTCACGGCAAAGCCTTTCGATAACCTCGCTTTGGCGTACCCGCTCCATGAACTTAAGCCCTCATGCACTCTAGCCGTCCTTTTCTAGCAGTGAGAGGAGTTCTGGCGCACCCGGGGTAAGGGAAATCTTTCCAAATCTTTAAGTTTAATTAACATCAGTTTAATCCCACCATTCATAACACAAAGGCCGCAGCCTCATTCTCATCCCATAACCACATCATAGAGAACCATCTATGCAAGGATACCGCTCCGCTCGGCTATCTAGTCGGCTAGGTCTATACCCATTCGAGAAGTACGGTTGTACTGGCTCGTTTCCCGGCTATCTCATGGCTCGGTCCTTAATTGACCAGGGTCGGCACTTGCCTTTTCCGGAATCCACCCAAATCATCCGGCCGCCCAAGTCTAAAACATTTGTATAGTACTTTCAATTCTCACCAAACTTAGTTCATCATGGCCATGTGGCGCTCATGTCTCCACATGCCGAATCTCAACTACCTTCCCTAAGGTAGTTGCCCAAGCACAAAGCTTTTTCATAAAGTCATGAGTATGCATAATCTAAGTGTAGCGTGGCTAAGCAGTTTACCGAAGTTATGCTTCGGTTGTTTGTATCACATCGCGAGTTACAAGGAGTAATTCTAATGGTAATCAACAGCAAGGTATGGCATAACAAGTATAGGTAACTCGGTAAAGCATGCAGGTTTAGAGTTTAAAATAACATCATTTCGCAATTGGGATCGATATGTTCAAAGGATGTGAAGACTTGCCTTGCTCGCACACTTGAGGGATGGGGTCTTCAGCGGGGTCGATGCCGGTTTCTTCAGGCGCTACCCGTACGTGCGAAAGATTAATTGAATTCAGTTAGAATTCAACAAAATACCGAGAGATCGAAAAAAAAACCATAAAAGCCATGAAAACAACTCCAAAAGTTTTGCCAAAAATTTCTACTCGAGTTAGAACAAGGGTTGCGAGGAAAATCCGGGTTTTGGAATCGAGTTGATGACCTAGGGTTTTCGCAAAGTCGACGATCGCAATAAATTTGGAAATTACGTTTGAAAATATCGGAAGAAAATTCGTGCTCGAAGTTCGAGTGTTTGAGCACAAAAGCGAAACCTATTTTAATGGCGAGCAAGAATTGAACGGAATCCGGTTTTAAGGATGATGCGAAATAAAATTCAAAACGTCCGATTCCGATTTTTCAGACTTTGCACTGAGAAAATATGCGAGAAAATAATTTATTTTTGCCCAAAATTTTACTCAAGTCATCCCAAAATATTTTCCAAATTTTCCAAAAATTTTCCCAAATTTTTCCCTATTTTTCTTTTCTTTTTTTCTTTTTCTTTTTTTTCTTTTTCTCGAGTCGGCCTGTTCATCTACGCAACCGTTCGACCGGTGACCGGCCGAAACAGGCGACGGCAGCGACATAAGAGCGGCGCAAGGGGCTTACCGGTGACGGCAGCTCGGGGAGGAGCAAGGGGGCACGGGGGATGGACTTGCGCACGGCGGCGACGGCTAAACGGCGGCGGCGGCGCCGGGAACGGCGGGAAAACGGCGGCGGTGCGGCGAATCGGCGGGGCACCGCCTTTTATAAGCGCGGCCATGGGGGCTCGGTGCGGGCGCGGGGTGGAAGGAGGAGGGTCGGCTCGGCGTGGCGCGGGCGGTGACACGCGGCGGCGCACGGGGAGGGCCGGGTACGGCGGGCACACGCGGCGGCCGAAGCGCACGGCGCGGGCGGGGTCCGCGCGGCGTGCGCGCGCGGCGTAGGGGCGGGGCTCGGCTCGGCCGCGTGGCGGCGAGCGCGCGGTGCGCGGCGCGGCTGGTACGGTCGGGCGCAACGCGGCGGGCGCGGGCGCGCGGGCGCGAGGGTCCGGCGCGGTCGATCGCTTGCGCGGCGCGTGGCGCGCGGCGCGCGCGCGCGTGCCGCGCGCGTGGCGCGCGCGGGTAGGGGCCGGGCGCGGTTGGGCGCGCGCGGCGCGTGGCGCGCGCGCTTGTGCAGCTGTACGGTCGGCGGCGACGCGCTGGCGGCGGCCGGCCGTACGGCGTCGAGCACCTCTAGCGCAATGAACGTGCCTTTTCTCTTTTTCCCGATTTTAAATTCCTATTTTCCATTTCCATTTTTCTCTCTTCTAAAAATTCCAAAATAAATTCCCCTCATTCAAAATAATTTTTCACATAATATTTTTAACTTTTCCCCACTTTTATTTACCCATAATATTTTCATATTTATTTATTTTAAAAATCCCTTTTTCTTTTCTTTCAAATTTCAATATCCTTTCCCATATTTTTCCAAAACTTTCCCGGATTTCGAGTACGATTCCCGGGAACTTTATTATTTATTTTGTGTCTTAATTTATCTTTTCCCAAGCAAAAATTTTATTTTATATTACTCGAAACGCGTTTTCACAAATCCGCACTTTCCCTCGAATTCCTTTTTAAAACCCTGATGCGGCTTTCGCACCACCGTTTTGTCAACTCCGAAAACTCCAAATACACCGAAAAGGGAATTGACCACGACTAAATTTATGCAAGCGAGTGGCGAATAAGAAGCAACAGACCGAGAAGAAGCAATAAGCCAAGGTTTTTGAAAGTTCCGATTTTTACGTTCCCGTTTCGGTTCTTCGATTTTCAGGATGTCACAATGACTCGGGCATATCCACTCGGATAAGCATGAGCTTATTGAGTGCTTTTCACCCATGAGGGTTGATTGAGTTATTTGTTCCGAGATGATTCGGGCAAATTCACTCGGATGAGTATGAACTTGCCGAGTAATGAGATTTCTATGATTGCTTTAGCATGAGCTAGGCATCTACATAAGAATGATCTTTTATAGTTCTTGACTATATGCTTAGCCTATTTTTGACTAACCACATAGTCGGGGGCTACACCTAATTAGGTGCATCAGGAGATGCACCTAGATATTTATTTTTGAGAAATTTTTAGATATTTTTCCAGCCCTTCACAGTCTTTGGAGCCACTCGGGAAGATTCAGGCAGAGATGATGGAATCACTCGGCGCCAAAAACACTCGGTCATAGAGGCTTTGGTTTGAAGCTGAGCTGTCTCGTCGACTGAAAAGGACTCGGGGGCTACTGTGGAAATTATGGCAATCGGGTATGTACATGGCAAGCTTATCCGACTGGAGGTAGGGATAGATTGTGCCTGCCATATCTGTAAACCGAACATGACTTGGGTGTTACGATTGCCGATAGAGATAAGGCAATCGGCCTATAGTCACGGTTTGGTAAGATTGAGGAAACCAACTTAGAGTAAGATAGGGTTTCCGATCTGTAAGCCCTCCTCCAAAGACTATATAAGGGGGGTAGGGGGCGTCCCTTGAGGGATATCAGATTCTAGATCAGAGATTTCGATAGGAGATCAACTTTTAGCCTTCATCTTTAGATCACGAGATCAATAAAGACACTCGGCGGATCAAATCCACCGAAACAGGAGTAGGGTATTACCTCACGAGAGGGCCTGAACCTGTCTAAACCTTCTTCTTCTCCAAACCCATTGTGCTTGGCGATCTCGACTGCGACTCCAGAAATCATATTGCCAAAACCAAGTTTCGATAGAAAGTTTTGCTCATGGTGCTCGTTTTATAGGGGTTGAAGGTCGGTTTGTATATGGCGGCAATGGAGGTGACTTCATGTCAGTTCGCGCGCGAATTTGGACGACGACGACGATGGACCAACGATGTGGTGGCATGCGTACATGAGGATGGCGATGGCCGACATGGCTGAGCTCCCTCCGATGAGCGGCGCGGCGCCCATAGCAGGGGTGGCCGAAAGCTGTAGTGCCCGCTGTCGGGTAGGGTAGAGAAAGAAGAAAAGAGGGAAAGCAGGAAAGGAGGGAAAGAAAAAGAAAAAAGAAAAAAAAGGAAAAAAGGAAAAAGAATAAGGGAAAAGGAAAAAAAGTTTAGGAAAATTTGGGAAAAATTTTAATCTGGGATTTAGAATTGATTTAAGCTAAATTTTTAGATATCTCTTTGAATTAAACGTCAAATTAGGATTTTGCAAAAATAGAAAATAAGGGTTTAATTGATTGTTTGATTTTTAAATTGGAATTAGGAAAATTTAGGAAGAATTTAATTTAGAGTTTAAAATTAAGTTAAATTCAAATTTTTGGGAATTTTCTAAAATTAAAGCTAAAATGGGATTTTTAAAAAGATAGGATCAAAGCTTAATAAAATTTGATTTTATAAATTAAAATAAGGAAAAAGCTAACAAACATTAGGGTATTTTAAATGTTTTAATACTAAGCACTGAACAAAATTATTCGCAAAAATTTCCTTCATCATTTTATACATTTTCAAGAGTGTAAAATTTTAAGGATGTCACATTTTTAATGTTATCATTTATTTTCCCTGCTATCAGTGTTACTCATAGCACATCAATGCTTTGGTGTTTTTTTCTGATCTGAAATTAATCCTGATTAATAGGTATGTTTAGGTTTCTGAACTGAACCTAAGCATGTGTGATGGATTTTCATTTTTCTTTTTATATTTGCATCTGGCAGCAACTCCTTTCAAGTGTTGTTCCTTTCCTCATCTTTCTTCTCTCCACGCCCCTGGATTAATTAGATTTGGATTAGGACTTGACTTAGATTTTTTCATGTCTTGAATTAGGGAGAGTTCATGATGTCCTCTTCCTGCCACTATTACCCTATTCTGCTTTGTCCTCTTCCTGCCACTATTACTCTATTCTGCTTTGTCCTCTTCCTGTCACTATTACCCTGTGATGATTGCTTGATAAATGGCCAGTGATGAATGCTCAAGAACAGACCATAAGAACAGACCATCTACACTTGTTCTTTTTTTGGGGGCACTTCACTTGTTCTTTTTCATAAGAACAGACCATCTATACTTGTTCTTTTTATTTGGGAGGAACTACACTTTCTCTTTTTTGCATAAGAACAGCCCATCGACACTTGTTCTTTTTTTGGGGAACTACACTTGTTCTTTTTGCATAAGAACAGACCATCTATACTTGTTCTTTTTTTGGGGGGCACTTCACTTGTTTTTTTGCATAAGAACAGACCAGCTACACTTGTTTTTTTGGGGCATTACACTTGCTCTTTTTTGCATAAGAACAGACCATGTACACTTGTTCTTTTTTTTGGAACTACACTTGTTCTTTTTTTGCATAAGAACAGACCATCTACACTTGTTTTTGGGGGGGCACTACACTTTCTCTTTTTTGCATAAGAACAGACCATCTACACTTGTTCTTTTTTGGGGGAACTACACTTGCAAATGATTGTAATTGATGCAAACTTTCTGAGCAAATCTGAGGCCATATCTTAATACTTTCACAGTGGGTTCTTTCCAAAATTTGGTGCGTATTGATGTTTGGTCAGGAATCCTTAGGTTATCAATATGTAAAAGTTTAGTAATGTTTTTTTCTTCGATAGAAAATGTCGGCGACTACTAGTGGGACAACAACGAGGTGGGCTCCAAGGTCCCAGAATAAGATTCCTAAGGAAGTGGACAAAATAACAAAGGTGGACGATCAGGGATTTTCGAAGGCTCCTGCGAAAGCTGTTAAAAAGTTCGCAACGATCTGCAGAATCTTAGGGAGGCAGAACTTCACAATTCTGGTGGACCACATCGATCTGGTCCCACAGGCAGAAAGAGATGAGGCCTGGAAGAAGTTCAAAGAGAGCTTAGAGTACCCAGAAGAGGCCGAGGAAAGAGTGAAGCGGCAGGCTATCCACAAGATGGGCAACTTATGGAAAAATTTCAAGACCACGCTCGTCACCGACTACGTCCTCAACCGCACCCAGCCATAACCATTTGGGAAGTACCCATTCATCACTTAGGTCGTGTGGGATGAGTTCCATGCTGCCAAATCAACCCCTAAGTCTCGGGCAAAAAGCGAGGCCTATAGGGCGTTGCAGGCAAAAAACCTTTACCGCACCGGCTTGGCACCGGAGGATACGCCGGGAAGCAGCAGGAGTAGCAGAGGGAGGATGAAGTTGCTGCGGAATCTAACACCCCGCCAATCCTTGGTGATATCCTGACTACCCGAGCAAGAAACTGGGCAAGGGCAAGGGCGAAGAAAAATAGTGATGGAACACTGACGTTCCCAAACCCCGAAGATCAAGCGGTGTACAATAAACTCGTAAGTTTAACACATAGAATATGTTTCAATAGATTGTATTGTACGCTTGATTTAATTCATCCTAACTTTACAGCAGGTCCAGCTTACTGCTGAGAGACAGTCCTCCCAAGAGGTCTGCTCACAAAGACGCGAGGATGACATCCTCACGAAAGCTTTGGGAACCGAATAACACCGTGGATGGACAAGGGGCATTGGCTCCAATGTTCCATGGAAAAATGGGTTTCCTCAATTCGCGTGGAAGTACAAGAAGCACAAGCTTTCAAAGACGGACAAACAATCACGCCTTAACGAGCAACTTCGGAAGGAGCTTAGAGTTGAGCTCGCCGAAGAGTTCAATGAGAAGTTGGCACGAGTGGAGGCTCGGGTGGAGACCTATGAGAAGATGATCGCTGAAGACGAGCGCACTGCCACTCCCAGAGTACAAGTGAGCCCCACGCAAAGGCGTAGCAGCTGCGCATCAACTAAGGCGGCGGAAGAACAACCACCAATCCCTGCCACTGTGGACCACATAACGGTAAAAAACAACAAAAAATGCATATTTTGTATTAGCACCACAGTACACCCTAGTCGTAATGACACGTACGAATCTATCGCAGGAACCCACATCGTGCACCTTATTCGTTAGGGTGACACAAGAATTTGCAATTCTGGCTACAAAGGGTCTTGCATTCAAGCCTACGCCGGAGACCCGGGTGCATGGGGCGCAGCTGCTAGCCAGACATGCAAAATTTTTAGGTTGACTTAGTGAAGCCCGATAAGGTGGGCTTCACTCTCCCGCACCCACCAAATGATGAGGTTCTAACCCTTGGAGCTGCACGTGGGACCTTTATCCAATGGCCCAAGCATAACATTCAGATCAATGTAACTCCTAGGCCAACACCAAGTTCTCGTCCGACATCATCGCGTCCACGTACAGATTTTGTAGTTGCCCCTTATGCCAAAGATCTTGTAGTTGTCCCTCATGCCATTGAAGGAGATCAAGATCTCCATTGCAGTATGATATAGATTTTGGGGATGACTGTATGGAGGTCGATAGCAGGGCGCACCTCCTCCCTCCTGCCAAAAGGAGCAAGAGGGCGAAATCTTCTCCACCCCAGATTGACACACGTAGAAAAGTTGCTGGAACGGGGAGAGGAGTAGGAAAGGTGCAAGGGACTGTTCTGGCTCTGAAGAAGCTTGATCTTGGCAAGGCGCCATCAGCTCCTGTAAAGCCTCCGGTCGAATTCACATTAGGCATGCCATTGGTCGAAGACGACACCTTATTGAAGATGGCCCCTGCATGCAAGGAGTTGCACGGGTACTACATGGAGAGGTCCAACGCAAAGAGGAAGCATAGAGAGACATCCATGTTGGGTCACCACGATAGTCAGCCGTTCCTCGGCCCTCCTGGCTTCATCACCGTAGACTTCAAAGATCTATGGGACCTCTGTAGGGTGCGAGTGATCGACACCAACCTCCTTAAGTGCTACTCCTTGTAAGTATTTATGGGTACGATATATGGTAATAACTGTCCATATATTACGCTAACCCGAACTCTTGTCTTGCTTGTAGGTTAACCTGGAAGCATGTCCATAAAAAAGCACCCCATGTTGCCTTACTCGATCCAGCTGTCGTCAACGAGACAAATCTGCAAAACGATCGAGCCAACATGGTGGAATATATCAAGGACTGCTTATATGCCCGTCAAGACAAGGACTTCATTATGTGTGCCTACAATCAACAGTAAGCGTGTACCCTACTTAGAATCAAATGCGCGATGTGTGTAGCTTTAGTATTTAACTTGCAATTTATTAATGTCGCAGGAGTCATTGGATTTTTCTGGTAATAACGGCGAAGTGGAGTTTGGTACACTACCTTAACTCCAATATCAAGCCAAAAATATACAAATGGTCAGGCATCGAAGCTACCTTGAACGAGGCATGGGACCAATACGTGGCAAAAGGCAGGAGGCATAAGGATGGGCATCCCAAACTCGGTCACAAAAAAGACTTCCTAATACATCAGCAAGTTGGTGACCAGTGTGGGTTCCACGTCTGCCATAACATGAGGAACTTAGTAGACAAGGTGACATTGCTCGACCTTGAGGTGTGTGCTTCAATTGTTTATATACATAGGACGAAAACTTTCCAAGTATGTAGACTAACTTGACGACTCACATGCAAAAAAAACTATCAAGGATCCCAAAAAACAACTTCGATATCATTAGAGAGGAGATAGCACAATTCATACTAGATGATCTCTTGTCACCAAAAGGAATGTTTAGAGTAAAGTCCTAGGTAGCTCGTCTCTCAATGGTAGAACATTTGCAATGCTTTTGCGACAAACATTTGATTTTTGTAAATATTCTTTGTAATACAATTTTGTATGTTCTTTCTATATATACTTGCTTTTCTTTGTAATACAGTTTTGCAGGTTTTGATGCATGTCGACGGTTTGGAGAGCAACCTGATGTAAATTGTATATGTAAATGACATATATGTGAATGGGTTGTGGGTGAATGTATATGTGTTTAATCTTGTGGATGTAAATTGGCTGTGGCTGTGATGTTAAATATGTGAATTGGCTGTGGCTGTGGCTGGGAAAGTGGGAATGAGACTATTTGTTATATCTCTATCATTTTTGCAGCGAACATGGCTAGTAATGGTCCGAGGCTAGCCAAAAAAAATAAATTTTATTTTTTTTCACAATACACTCATCCCCGACGGACATTTTAAAAAAATCTAAAAGAGATAAGTCATCCGTGACGGTCTCAACATACCAGCCCAAAAGAGATAAGTCATCCCTATCGGTGATGGCCTTGTTACTACGGCCCGATTGAGATGACTTGTCATCCGTGACGGGCTTCCAGTTTGGCCCGATTGAGATGTGTCATTCGTGACGGGCTCCCAATACACTTGGTTTGACTAGAATGCTGGGTCAAACTCATTTGTGATGGGCCTTTCTTTTGGCCCGATTGAGATAATGCACATACGTGACGGCCTTGTGCCTGTTAGAGATATTTTCTCACATCAGTGACCTTTGCTCAGTGACGGGGGCCCTACCCGATAGAGATGAGGGTTAATGCCCCTTAGAGATAGCCGATGCCGGTGTAGTGATGGTTCTTTGCCGTGATAGCCTACGATGTCAGTGTCCTTATTCATCCTCTTAGCGTTTGTCCTCTCCATGTAGTAGTGGTGGAGATCCCCGCATGCGGTACCCATCGTTCGTAGGGCGTCATCTCCAACCAAAGGCATGCCATTTGTCGCACCCCGAGTTTTGCCCCTAAATCGCTTAAATAATTAACCCTGAAATAACCGGAATTCCTGTAATTAATCTCGAGCCAACAAGTAATTTTAAAATGCAATTAATAAATTAAAAGGGCATGGTAGGATTTTTCTTAAATTCTACATGTCATAATACACTAACAGGATTTTTACGTGAAATTTTAGAGCACTGGAACTATTTTTAATCAATTAAATAAGAAATCTGCAATTTAATTAAGTCCCAAAATCCCTTTTCCTTTTTTTTCGTACGGCCCGTACGGTTCCCGCCCAATTTCCTAATCAGGCCGACGGCCCAGCTCGCCCGCTGGCCCGTTCTCCTTTCGGCCCCGCCACAGCCGCGCGCCGTCTCCTTTTCCCTCGGCCGACGAGCCGACCGCGCCCGCGCGAAGTCCGCCGAGCCTCCCCGAACCCGCAGGCCATCGACAAGATGGCCCCACCTGTTGGGCCGTCTTCCCTGCACCCGACCGGCCCAAGCTGCCGCCGCCGCCATGCGTGTCGCCGCCCCGCAACCTCCGCGCGCCCCGCGCCACGTCGGACCCATCCGGGCCCGAGCGCGTGACGCCACACTCGGCGCCGCCCTTCCGCGCGCCGCAGCGCCGCCGCTGCCCCAAAACGGCCACCTTTTCTTTCTCTCCCCAATCCCAAGTCCGAAACCGACGACGAGAGATTCGCACTCAACCCTTGCGCAATCCGGCCTCCTTGCGCCTCTATAAAAAAACCCTCGTGCTCCCACATGTTTTTTCGTTTGTGCCGCCGTTTCCCATGCCCTAATCCGCCGTCGCCCAATTTTGCTTCACGGACGGCCGTCGTCGTCTTCCCCATCTTCGGTGAGTGCGCCGCCACCCTTTTCCTTTCGGTTCCCGCGTGCGCCGTCGTCCCGAGCCATCCCGAGCCGCGGCGCTATTCGTCGCTGTCTCCCGTGCACCGCGCCGCTCACCACCGCCATTTCCCGCATCGCTGAAGCCCGGCCGACCGACGCGTGACCATGGCCGGTGGCCAAAGCTCGGAGCCGCCGCGCCCGCGCAAACCCTAACCCGGGCCACCTCCCGACCGTCCGATCTACCGCGCGGTAGATCGGGACCATCCGATCCCGCCGCCCACACCACCGTTGCGATGGCGCCATGTGTCGTCGCCGCAGCCGCCTCATAAACCCTAACCCTAAAGCACAACAGCCGTCCCATCGTCCGGATCAGGTTCATCCGAGCCGCTCGATCCCGTGCGTGTGCCTGCCGTCCGATCGCCACCGCCCTCTCGGATGGCCGCCGCATGGCAGCAAGCCGCCGCCGCCTCGCCGTGGACTCGGTCCACCGTGGACCGAGCCGGCCGGACTGCTTGCGTCAGCCGCTCACGTTGACCGCGCCGCCATCGCCGACGTCAGCGTGACGTCATACTGACATACACCCTAGCCCGATCCCGCGCAAGCTGACGTCATCCCGGGACTTAATTGCGCAATAATTAATTTAGTCTTTTCTATTTAGTTTAAAATCACAAGTAAACTTTTAAAATTCATATCTTTTTAATCCGAGCTCCTTTTTAGTCCATTCAAATTTTCTTAAATCCAAAAAAATGTCAAGAATACATTAAAAATACTTTAGGATGCTGTTTCAGTAGACTTTTAGGGTGTATTATTGAGTGCTTTGTTTGTCATGTAGATTCCGACCTTTCCGACGAGTCCGTCTACCTCGTATTACTCGCCGAGGTTCCCCTATCTCCAGAGCAAGGCAAGTCATACTTTACATTGATCATATTGTACCAATTTTATTTAAATATGTCTTTTTCTCAAATACTGCATATGTTTTAGAATGTCATTTCATGGGATTATTATACCTATTGTACTCAACCATAGGGATTGTATATCTTATACCATTGATAACTTGGGTTCAATATGACGAGATGTTAGTTTAGGGCTTGTTTAGCCATGTTAGCTCAACTAACTCGCTTAAGGGGACCACATCAATCAATTATTATATCAGAGACTAATTCTCAGATGATGTCAAATATGTGACTCTATTCTAATAATACTAAATTATGATAATGGTGGGTTGTGAGCACATGGTTGGATTTTGGTTAGCATGCTCATGACAATTAAGGACCGGTTCTCGGGAAACCCTGGAAGAATCACCGTGCATACCGCAAGTCAGCATGGGTAATGGCTAGGTCTGTAGCGTAGCTGTCTCTAGCCGACGTACCCTAGTGAGGGTGGGCATGATGGAGTTGGGTCGGCCCCGGTTTTAAGGGTTGATCGGCTGCCGGATTCACCGCGACACGAGAGGGGGCTGCGCATTACCCCGATGGGAGTGGGGGAGAAACCTTGGTGTGGTACGATTGGTTAGAGGGGGTTATGTGAAGGGTCCTGTCACAGTTCCTTTCCGGGGTATCGTGGTGGTACTCTGGCACATGGTAACGTGTCGTGGAATTGTGTCTTGTGGGTACAGTTGTACACCTCTGATCAGAGTAAAACTATTCAAATAGTTGTGCCCACGATTATGGGCGATCGACCAGATTCACCTTGATTAGTCTCACTTATTTACATGAATGAACTGCTGGGACTTGACTAGTACAGATGGATGGATGGGCCTGTTGCAACGTTGTTTTAACGTTGGACAGTGTTTATTTAATATTGCTTAATGATTACTATTGTTTTACTGCTTTCAACTATTATTATTTCTGCAATGCTGTTTATGCAAATTGAGTCTGTTATCCCTTTCCTTGACTTTTATCCTGCATCATACCTTCTCTTCTGGTATAACTTGTTGAGTACGGTGGTTGTACTCAGTCTTGCTCTACTTTTCCCCCTTCAGTGCTAGAGGTTGAGGTCGAGGAGGTCTCCAAAGAAGTGCAAGCTTGTTCGCCGTCAAGGGTTAGCAAGTCAGTTTTTATTTTCTTTTCCGCTGCATTTGTGTAACTCTTTTATATTGTTTCTAAGACGTGGTTTCATTATTGTCAATAATGTCGATTTGTGTACCTCGGCTGATGCCTGGACGAGGGTTTAATGCACAAGTTAGCTGCGGAAATTCTTGTGTGAATTTCTGGGCGTGACAAGTTGGTATCAGAGCCGGCCTTTGACTGTAGGACGAGCCAACTGGAAACCTTAAGAGCCTCTAATCTTTTCATGTGCATGAGTTTAGAAAAAAAAGGGGGTGTTTTAAAAAGTGAAGTCAGTCTAGTGTTTTAGAATTTGTGAAAAGGGGTCTTTTGTTTTTTGGTTTTGAGCATGCTTTGATTTCCACTCCTTTGTTTCTATAGATGGCAGGTTCCCCAGCTACGCACTGTGGAAAAGGAATGGTGGGCTTTGTCGCAGAGCTGGCACTCATGGCCCTTGCAGTCGGATATCCTGGAGCGCCGGAGTATACCACAGTCGCACCTCTCAGTGGCGAGTTGCCTTACCGTGTCCGTTTGGAGGTTCACGGGTTTGTGGGAACTTGTCTTCCCAACATGGAGGTCACAGCTTCAGGAGGCACGTCGGACCACGCTTGTCAAGAAGCTGCTTACCTGATGATGGCTAGGATGAGGAAGCTGCATGATGCTGACCTTCGTACCTCCTCTTATCGCTACCATCCCCGTCGTGGAAGTTCCTCCGACGTCAGTGCTTTCAAGTCTACAGCAGATGAGAACGACTCTACTTTCGGCCGCACGTGCACGGTGATCAGGGGACTGGACAAGATGCACTCAGACTTGCATAAGGTAGCCAAGGAGCTGAATGACAGGAAGATGATGAGGATCGTGAGTCTGCAACACGAAGTGGTCCGTCTCAAGAAAGAAGTTGTTGAGTTGAAAGGACTTCTAGCACCTGGTGGAGTCAGGATTCGCACTACGCCTCGGAAGACCACCACTGCACCTGTCCGTATCCAGCTGGCGCCTCGGATTCCTCCACCGTCTCCTTCTGCGCCTCCTCTAGCTCCTCCCGTTCCACCAGCTCCAGTTTCGACGCCTGTCCCAGTTCCTCCTACTGCAGGTTCTGCTCTCGCTTTTGCCCCGGCTTCGGCGTACCAAGGCGGAGGTGGCAACAACGATTGGATCTCCATCTCCAGTGACTCAAGCTCTGAGGATTCAACTGATGACATGGATTCAGAAGAGACTTGGAGTTCTTCTGAGGAAAGAGGCAGGATTGGTTGGGCTACAGCCACCGATTCAGAAGAGTCGAAGTCCGAGATGAAGCCAAAGGACTCCAGGAGCTGTTCTGAAGAATGGGGATCCTCTGAAGGAAGCAGTTTTGACTCCTCGTATCGTTCTAGGCACCCTTCTTAGTTTTATCGTTTTGCTTAGTTTGTCTTCTTGGTAGTTGCTGTGTGTTAGGCTGCTGTGTGTGGGTTAGCTGGCAGTCGATATCGAGTGTGGTATGGCTGACCAATTAAGGATGTTTCGTGCTTTTCCTTGTTTTAATCAAGATCAGAACAATGCATTTGAATTTCAATAATAAAGTTTAGTTTCTAAGTCCGTATGTTTTTCTTCTTCTCTCTTTGGTTCGGTCGTCTTCTCCAGATGGTGAACACCAGGACCGGAGCAAACAGCAACAATGGGCAGTCAGGTGACAACAACAACGAGAATCATGATGTCAATGGCAATGTTGCCCCGCCGCCACATGAGAATCCCACTATTGCTCAAGTGCTTGCTTCGCAGACGCATATGATGGCCACGATGATGCAGCAGATGCAACAACAGCACCAGCAGATGCAAGCAGATGATGCAACATATGCAGCAGCAGCAGAATAACCAGTTTGCTCCTCCACCACCCCAGTCTAAGTTGCCAAAGTTTCTTTGTGTCCGACCGCCGACCTTCTCCAGCACCACCAATCCTATGGAGGCCAATGACTGGCTTCATGCCATAGAGAAGAAGTTAGACCTACTGCAATGCATGGACCAGGAGAAAGTCTCTTTTGCTACCCATCAGTTGCAAGGCACTGCTTCTGCTTGGTGGGACAACTACTTGGTTACTCGCCCAGCTGGAGCAGCAGTCACATGGGAAGAATTTTGTCGCAGTTTCAAAACATCACATATTCCTGCGGGAATAGTTGCGCATGAGAAGCGTGAGTTTCATTCTCTTGAGCAGGGTAACAGGTCAGTTACTGAGTACCTGCATGAGTTCAACCGTCTTGCACGTTACGCCCCAGAAGATGTGCGCACTGACGCAGAAAGACAAGAAAAGTTCTTGGCTGGTTTGGATGATGAACTCACTGACAAGCTGATCTCAGAAGAGTATGCTAGCTTTGAGAAGTTGGTTGACAAAGCCATTTGGCTGGAAGACCAGCGCAACAAGATGATCAAGAAAAAAAGGCAGTCCAGTTCAGACCTCCTCAACAGCAAGGAAATCACCAGAGGCCACGTTTCATGTTCGGAAGTCAGGGTGGACCTACCGCCATGATTGTTCATTAGCATCGGCCTTATCACCCAGGAAATTTTCAAGCTGGCAGTAGTGGTAGTGGCAGTGGACAATAGCAACGCACTTCGGCCTCGCGTCCTCCAACAGCACCACCCCAGCAGCAGTCTAAGCCACCACCTCCAAGGAAGGACTCCGGAGGGAAGCCGGGAGTCTGCTTCAACTATGGTGACCCTGGGCATTTTGCAGACAAGTGTCCGAAGCCAAGGCGCGCTGGGCCCAGGTTCATCTAGACCCGTGTCAATCATGCGCCCGCAGAGGAAGCGCAGACCGCTCCCGAAGTTATACTGGGTATGTTTCTTGTGAATCTCAATCCTGCTATAGTACTATTTGATTCTGGTGCTACGCATTCATTTATTTCAAAGCAATTTGTTGGGGCACATGGGTTATCAGTAGTGGAACTTAAGATACCTATGCGGGTTCAAACCCCTGGAAACCATTTGGACACAGCTCAGTATTGTCCCTCAGTGGCAATAGAAATCCAAGGATCTAAATTTCTAACCAATCTTATCCTTCTTCAATCCAAAGGCCTAGATGTCATTCTTGGGATGGATTGGTTGTCAAGACATAAGGGAGTAGGACTGCGCTAGTCATACAATTACTTTAATCAATGGAAAAGGAGAAGAGATTGTTTTTCGTTCTTCCACGCAAGCCAAGACTGTGGCAAGTTTGAATCGTGTTTCTACCGGTGAATCGTCTAAAGTAGCAGCAAAGATCCCTATGAAATTAGAAGATATCCCCATAGTCAAAGAATACCCTGAAGTTTTTCCTGAAGATTTAACCCAGATGCCACCAGAAAGAGAAATCAAATTTTGGATTGATCTAGTACCCGAAACCGCCCCAATTCACAAGAGGCCGTATAGAATGGGAGCCAACGAGTTGGCAGAAGTAAAGAAGCAAGTGGATTAACAGTTGCATAAAGGTTATATCCGCCCGAGCACGTCGCCTTGGGGTGCTCCGATGATATTTGTGGAGAAGAAAGACAAGACCAAGAGAATGTGTGTCGATTATCGCGCACTCAATGAGGTCACTATCAAGAACAAGTATCCTCTACCATGGATTGACGATCTGTTTGATCAACTCAAGGGGGCAAAGGTATTTTCCAAGATAGACCTGTGATCAGGCTACCATCAGTTGAGAATTTGGGAAGAGGACATTCCCAAGACCGCTTTTATCACTCGGTACGGTCTATATGAGTGTACGGTCATGTCTTTTGGATTGACCAACGCACCAGCTTTCTTTATGAATCTGATGAACAAGGTGTTTATGGAATTCTTGGACAAATTTGTCGTGGTGTTCATTGACAACATTTTGATCTACTCCAAGATCAAGGAAGAACATGAGCATCATCTCTGGTTAGTGCTCAAGAAATTGAGGGATCATCAACTCTACGCCAAGTTTAGCAAGTGTGCTTTCTGGTTAAAACAAGTGCAGTTCCTCGGCCACATTTGAATGCTCAAGGAGTAGCAGTGGATCCGTCCAATGTAGAGTCAATTACCAAGTGGACTCCACCAAAAACAGTCACGCACATCCGAAGTTTTCTTGGACTTGCAGGTTATTACCGCTGCTTCATTGAGGATTTCTCCAAAATTGCCAAGCTGATGACTCAACTGTTGAAGAAAGATGAGAAATTCAAATGGTCAGCAGAATGTAACAAGAGTTTTGAAGAGCTTAAGAGAAAGTTGGTGTCTGCATTGTATTGATACTGCCAGATCCAGCAAAAGATTTTTCAAGTTTATTGTGATGCATCCCGCCAAGGGCTGGGATGTGTGTTGATGCAAGAAGGCAAAGTGGTTGCATATGCTTCGCGTCAGTTGCGTTCGCATGAGAACAACTATCCAACTCATGATTTGGAGTTAGCCGCAGTGGTTCATGCCCTGAAGATCTGGCGACACTACCTATTTGGCAACCGTTGTGAAGTGTATACAGATCATAAAAGTCTCAAGTATATCTTCACCCAGCCGGACTTGAACCTTCGTCAGCAAAGATGGTTGGAATCTATCAAAGATTATGATTTGGGGATATATTACCATCTCGATAAAGCTAATGTGGTAGCAGATGCTTTGAGCCGGAAGAGTTACTGCAACAACATCAACTTAGAAAGAATGTGTAATCAGTTGCAGCGAGTATTTGAGCGCTGAATCCGCATGTTGTGGATTTTTGTTTTGTGGCCGCTCTGGAAGCTCAACCCACTCTCATTGATGAAATTCAGGCTGCTCGGGCATCGGATCCGAGATGGCTGAACTCAAGAAGAACATGAGAGTCGGAAAAGCTCGCAACTTTACGGAAGACGAGCATTGAACAATCTGGATGGAGGAAATTGTGTGTGCCAGAAGATAAAGATTTGAAGAAGCTGATCCTTACGGAAGCTCACCAAACTCAATATTCAATTCATCCGGGCAGTACAAAGATGTATCAAGATCTCAAAGAGAAGTTTTGGTGGGTCAGCATGAGGAGAGATAGCTGAGTTTGTCACACTTTGTGATGTTTGTCAGCGGGTCAAGGCAGAACATTAATGGCCCACAGGATTATTGCAACCCCTCCAAATTCCGGAATGGAAATGGGAAGAAATTGGAATGGATTTCATCACGGGTTTACCCTGCACATCGTCAGGGTATGATTCAATTTGGATGGTCGTGCATCGACTTACGAAAGTGGCTCACTTCATACCAGTGCATACTATCTACTCGGGAAAGAAGCTGGCAGAACTATATCTTGCTAGAATCATGTGTTTACATGGAGTGCCTAAGAAGATCGTGTCTGACCGAGGAAGTCAATTTACTTCCAAGTTCTGGAAGAAGTTGCAAGAAGAGTTTGGTACCCGTTTGAATTTTAGTACGGCCTATCATCCGCAAACAGATGGTCAAACGGATAGAGTGAATAAAATTCTGGAAGACATGTTGAGAGCATGTGCGCTTGAATTTGGTAAAGCGTGGCACAAGAGTTTGCCCTATGCAGAATTCTCCTATAACAACAGTTATCAAGCCAACATTCAAATGGCACCCTATGAGGCGTTGTATGGACGAAAGTGCCGCACACCGCTTTTCTGGGATCAGACTGGTGAACGTCAGTTATTTGGCACAGAAGTGATAAGTGAAGCAGAAGCAAAAGTCCAAACAATTCGGGAAAGATTGAGGATTGTGTAGTCTCGGCAGAAGAGCTATGCAGACAATCATCGAAAAGATCTCGCTTTTGAAGTAGGGGATTTTGTGTACCTTCGTGTTACACCGCTCCGGGGAGTACACCTTTTTTAAACCAAAGGCAAGTTGGCACCACGTTTTGTGGGACCATACAGAATTCGAGAACGTCGAGGAGAAGTAGCTTATCAGCTTGAGCTTCCATCCAACATGGCTGGTATTCACGACGTGTTTCACGTGTCTCGGTTAAAAAAGTGTTTAAGGTACCATAAGAGCAGGCGAGTCCAGACCAGATTGAAATTCAGGAGGACTTGACCTATGTGGAGAGACCCGCTCGTATCCTCAAGACCAGTGAAAGAAGGACTCGGAACAAGGTCATCGGGTTTTGCAAAGTTCGGTGGACTCATCACTCGAAGAGGAAGCTACTTGGGAAAGAGAAGATGAGCTAAAGGCCGCGCACCGCACCTCTTCGCCGTGCCTTCGAATCTTGGGGTCGAGATTCCGTTTAAGGGGGTAGGTTTGTTGCACCCCGAGTTTTGCCCCTAAATCGCTTAAATAATTTACCCTGAAATAATAGGAATTCCTAGAATTAATCTGGAGCCAACAAGTAATTTTAAAATGCAATTAATAAATGGAAATGACATGGTAGGATTTTTCTTAAATTCTACATGTCATAATACACTAACAAGATTTTTACGGGAATTTTAGAACTTGGAACTATTTTTAATCAATTAAATAAGAAATATGCAATTTAATTAAGTCCCAAAATCCTATTTCCCTTTTTTTCGTACGGCCCGTAGCCCAATTTTCTAATCGAGCCGACGGCCCACTGCGGCCGACCCGTTCTCCTTTCGGCCCTACGACAGCCGCGCGCCGCCTCCCTTTCCCTCGGCCGTGGGCCGAAGCCCACGAGCCGGCCACGCCTGCACGAAGTCCGCCGAGACTCCCCGAACCCGTAGACCACCAACAGGTGGGCCCCACCTGTCGGGCCACCTTTCCCGTACCTGGTCGGTCCTATCCGCCGCCGCCACCATGCGCGCCGCCGCCCTCGCAACCTCCGCGCGCCCCCGCGCCACGTTGGACCCATGTCGGGCCCGAGCGCGTGACGCCGCACTCGGCGCCGCCCTTCCATCGCGCTGCAACGGCTGCCGTCGCCCCGAAACGACCGCCGTTTCTTTCTCTCCCCTAACCCAAGTTCGAAATACACGGCGAGAGATTCACGCTCAACCCGTGTGCAATCCGGCCTCCTTGCGCCTCTATAAAAAACCCCTCGTGCTCCCGCGTGTTTTTCCATTTGCGCCGCCATTTCCCGTGCCCTAATCCGTCATCGCCCAATTTTTCTTCGCCGTCAACCGTCGTCGTCTTCCCCATCTCTAGTGAGTGCGCCGCCGCCCTGTTCCTTTTGGTTCCCCGCGGTGCGTCGTCGTCCCGAGAAATCCCGAGCTGCGGCACTCTTCGTCGCCATCTCCCGTGCACCGCGCCCCCACCGCCGTTTCCCGTGTCGCCGAAGCCCGGCCGGCCGCCGCGCGGCCATGGCCGTCAGCCAAAGCTCGACGCTGCCGCGCCCGTGCAAACCCTAACCAGGGCCACCTCCCGACCGTCCGATCTACCGCGTGGTAGATCAGGACCGTCCAATCCCGCCTCCCGCGCCACCGTTGCGATGGCGTCACGTGTCGTCACCGCAGCCGCCCGTGAAACCCTAACCCTAGCGCATCGCAACCGTCCGATCGCCCGGATCGGGCGCATCCGAGCCGCCCGATCCCGCGCGCGCGCCCGCCGTCTGATCGACGCCGCCCTCTCGGATGGCCGCCACGTGGCAGCAAGCCACCGCCGTCCCGCCAACCGTGCATCGAGCCAGCCGCACGGCTTGCGTCAGCCGCTCACGTCAGCCCTAGCTGACGTCACGTTGACCACGTCGCCGCCGCCAACGTCAGCATGACATCATGCTAACCCCTAGCTCGATGCCACGCAAGCTGACGTCATCCCGAGTCTTAATTGCGCAATAATTAATTTATTCTTTTCTGTTTAGTTTAAAAATCACAAGTAAACTTCTAAAATTCATATCGTTTTAATCCGAGCTCCGTTTTAGTCCATTCAAATTTCATTAAATCCAGAAAAATGTCAAGAATCCATTAAAATACTTTTTGGTGCTGTTTCACTAGACTTTTAGGGTGTATTGTTTAGTGCTTTGTTTGTCGTGTAGATTCTGACCTTTTCGGCGAGTCCGTCTATCTCGAAGTAGTGGCCGAGGTTCCCCTGTCTCCAGAGCAAGGCAAGTCATACTTTACATTGATTATATTGTACCTATTTTATTTAAATATCTCTTTTCTCTCAAATACTACATATGTTTTAGAATGTCATTTCATGGGATTATTATACCTATTGTACTCAACCATAGGGATTGTATACCTTATACCATTGATAACTTGGGTTCAATATGACTAGATGTTAGTTTAGGGCTTGCTTAGCCATGCTTAGCTCAACTAGCTCGCTTAAGGGGACCACATCAATCAATTATTATATCAGAGACTAATTCTCAGATGATGTCAAGTATATGACTCTATTCTAATAATACTGAATTATGACAATGGTGGGTTGTGAGCACATGGTTGGATTTTGGTTAGCGTGCTCATGACAATTAAGGACCGGTTCTCAGGAAACCCTGAAAGAATTACCGTGAATACCACAAGTTAGCATGGGTAATGGCTGGGTCTGTAGCGTAGCTGTCTCTAGCCGATGTACCCTAGTGAGGGTGGGCATGATGGAGTTGGGTCGGCCCTAGTTTTAAGGGTTGATCAGCTGCCGAATTCACCGCTGCACGAGAGGGGGCTGCCCATTACCCCGATGGGAGTGGGGGCAAAACCTTGGTGTGGTACGATTGGTTAGAGGGGGTTATGTGAAGGGTCCTGTCACAGTTCCTTTCCAAGGTATCGTGGTGATACTCTGGCACATGGTAATGTTTCGTGGAATTTTGTCTTGTGGGTATAGTTGTACACCTCTGATCAGAGTAAAACTATTCGAATAGTCATGCCCACGGTTACGGTCGATCGACCAGATTCACCTTGATTAGTCTCACTTATTTACATGAATGAACTGCTGGGACTTGACTAGTACAGATGGATGGATGGGCTTATTGCAACGTGGTTTTAACATTGGACAGTGTTTATTTAATATTGCTTAATTATTACTATTGTTTTACTGCTTTCAACTATTATTGTTTTTGCAATGCTGTTTATGCAAATTGAGCCTGTTATCCCTTTCCTTGACTTTTATCCTGCATTATACCTTCTCTTCCGGTATGACTTGTTGAGTACGGTGGTTGTACTCAGTCTTGCTCTATTTTTCCCCCTTCAGTGCTAGAGGTTGAGGTCGAGGAGGTCTCCGAAGAAGTGTAGGCTTGTTCGTCGTCAAGGGTTAGCTGTGGTGTTGGCGTTTCGATTCGCTCGAGTCAATTTTAGCTTAAGTCAGTTTTTCTTTTCTTTTCCGCTGCATTTGTGTAACTCTTTTATATTGTTTCTAAGACGTGGTTTCTGTATTATCAATAATGTCAATTTGTGTACCTTGGCTGATGCCTGGACGAGGGTTTAATGCACAAGTTAGCTGCGGAAATTCTGGTTTGAATTTCTGGGCGTGACACCATTGGTGAACTCTGCTGATATGTTCTTGCCCATTTCTAGCTTCTTTGGTTTTAGACTCGAGGGCTTGGCCTTGCCTTGGGTCTTTCTCTTCCCCTTGCCGCAAGTTTGTCGTTAGTTATTTGCGAAGGAGAGAACGCGCCTTCCTTGATTTCTTGAGCGCTGGGGGATTAATTTCTTTTGCCATGCTGTCGGCCTCCATTTCAACGGTGGAGTAGTGGGAGCTAGACGGGCTAGAGGGGTTGAAGGAGCAGGTGTCGGTCAGGGCGGCGGCTGAACGCTTGGTGGAGTGGCTGACTTCGAGTCAACTTGATATCAATAAGCTCCTTGGGTCATTGGATAAAACTTCCACGTGCAGCTTCTATAGTAAGGATCTCGTCATTCGATGGGTACTGCAGTGGCAAATGAGCCCATTCGTTCTTGACTGCGTCAACTTGCACTTTTGCCATGTCGGCTATTAGTTGCACCCCATGCACTCTTGTATCTGGGGTCGACTTAAATGCAAGTCCCTCGGCCACCACAATAGTGAAGGACGACATCACCTTAATTAATAGTGTGCAGTGTGTCGGTTCCTACGACAGATTCATCCATATTTTTAGAATACTATATTAGAAGGATTTTTAAGACTGTTACGCCTTGTGGCCGAGAGTTTTACCGTTATTTGATCGACGGCAGTTGCGAATGATTGTTGAGGTTATGCCACCTCAGTTGATGCGCAACTGCTCCGCCTTTGTGTCGGACTATCTTGGTACGGAACAACGGCACGCTCGGTGTTCTGCTGCGCCTTCTCTTGTCGTATTTCTTCCCTTATCTTTACAGCCATGTCATCGAGCTGTGTCTTTACTTCAGAGCTTATCTTGGCTCTGACCTGCTCCCGGATCTTCTCGACTAGCCAGACATCTTTTTTGGCCTTTGATAGGGCTCGCTTCTTGTATTGTCCCGCGTATTCTGGACATCCATATTTCCAAGGGACCAAAGTGCCAACTCCCCGTGTACGTCCACGGTGTTCGTTGTTGCCCAACGCTTGAGTGAGGATGTCATCCTCACGTCTAGAAGAGCAGTCCTCCTCTTTGGAGGTCTATCTCACGGCAAGCAACTCTTTCTGCAATACAAGTGAGTTTAGTATAAATTGATAGTACAATTTGTGTAAAGAAACATATTAAGGGGAGACACTTATGATATTTTCATATACTTGTTGGTCTTGGGCATTTGGCCATGTGATTGTTCGATCGTTGTTCTTCACAACCCTTGCCCTTGCCCAGCTCCTTGCCCTTGCGTGTGGGATATCGACAAAAGGAGTCGACGTGTTGAATGCCTCTGCCGCCTCATCCTCTTTCTGCCATATCTCCATCTTCCTGGTATCCCCCCGTGCCAAGCCGGTGCGGGTGCACGTTTCGAGCCTAGAGTGCCCTAAAAACCTTGGCTTTTGCTCGGGCTTCCTCACTATTTTTCTTCTCGACGAACTGCTCCCACACCTCTTGCGGGATGAAGGGGCTTTCCCCAAAAGGCTCCCCAGCGCTGGGGTTGTTGATGTACTCGTTCACTAGCCTGGACTTGAAGTTCTTCCAAGCAAGTCCCATCGACCTGAAGGCCATAGTCTTTATCCTTTCCTCATCGGCTGTGGGATAGTCGAAGCTCTCCTTGAACTTCAGCCATGCAAATTCCTTCTCCACTTCCGGCACGTCCTTCACGTTATCAGCCAAGATCGTGAAGCTCTGCCTCCCTATAATCCCGCAAATTGAGCTTTTTTTTTGCACACATGCTTCAGTGCGATCGGCTTTCCTAGGAGATCCACCTCTGTTATGTGTACCTCTCCCTTGGGATTCTATTGTCGTTCCTAGGGGTCCGTGACCTTGTGGACCCACTAGTTGTCGCCGACGATGTTTCATCGTTCTGCGACATCCTCTAAATAGCTTGCAGTATCATAAAATAAAAAAATTAATTTAATCAAGAACAAGAAGGATTGGAAATAAAGAAAGAAGAAGAGGAGACAAGGAAATTCAATAATTTGTCATATGCCCAAATTCTCAAACTTTTTGAAAGGGATGAGAAAGGGAGGATTATAAATCTATTAAAGTATTTTTGAAACATATGAGAAAGGGAGGAAAATAAATCGTTGAAATTTATTTATAAATCTATGAAATTGCTTTTAAAGCTTTTCCAAACTAAGTATATTAATTTGCTTGTTTAATCATGCAATTATAAACCTATTATAAATCCTATCCAAACATAGCTTTTTGCGCAATAGCTTTTCATAAATCCTATCCAAACATAGCTTTGCAACATTCACTGTCCAAACATAGCTTAACAGTCCCATTATACAACATTCACTGAATAATACACAGATTTCACAATGTACATACACAAGATCACAAGATGCATTTTCAAACATCACGGCATACTGCATTTTCAAACATCACTTCATATCTCACATATACACACTTCATATCTCACTTCATAGCAACAATTAGAGCATCAAACATCAGGGCCATACACACAAGCAGCAACAATATTTCTTGTTATACACACATGCCCCCAGAAAACATCATGGCAAATGAGGAGGATGGAGACTAACCTGGAGCTCGGTGGCGATGAGGGAAGAAGATGGCCGACAGCGCTCGGTGGCGATGAGAAACGGCGGCGCTCGGTGGCGACTAGAGGTCCAACGGTGGCGGGCGACGAGAGAAGAAGATGGCTAGTCTATGGCAACGGGCTCGGGGACAGCAAAGATGACGAGCAACCTCAGATATACACACATGCATGGCACATCAATAAGGGCTAGGGTTATATGCATGGAAACTAACTGGCGTGCTCCAGGATGATGCGCGGTGCTCAGTGTCGGCGTGGGAAAGGGACGATGTGCAGTGCTCGGGGACGTCATCGACGGGCTCAGGGACGACGGCGACGTGGTCAAGGACGACAGCGCCGGGCTCAGGAAGGCGCGAACGACGGCGATGACGTGCTCTGCAGAAGGCGTGAGGGTTCTGAGTGAGAATGAGGGACTTAGAAACTTTTCGCAGTAATGTATAGATCTGACCAGATTTGGAATCACATTGGTGACAGGCTTTACATTAAGCCCGATTGAGATGAATCATCTCAATCGGGCTTAATGTAAAGCCCGTCACGAATGATGAAGGATTCGGCACCCTAACAGCCAACGGAAAAAATATTATCGATAACGGGCGTGATATAAGGCCCATCACGGATGACTCATCGGTGACGGGCCTTAACTTGAAGCCACCGATTAGTAAATTAACCATCTCTGTCGGTATGAAATTAAGGCCCATCACCGATGACTCATCGGTGATGGCCGTTAAGTTAAAACCTGATAAGTGAGTTAATCATCTCTGTCGGGCACAAAGCTTAAGCCTGTTTGCTCTGATCATATTCCCAATCGCCTATTATATACACTGTCATCGATACAATTTTTCCATTTATATTTATTTATTTCACTGAATAATTCACTACATAATTCAATAATACAAGTAAATCACTAAATAATTCAGTAAAGTTCACTAAATTACTATTATCATATAATTCACTAAATTACTATTTTCATATAATTCAATAAATAATTCAAGATAGTTCAATAATTTATTTAAGTCACTAAATAAATATCCAAATTAACTAAATTCACTATATTAATTACTATTTTCACACTAGATAATTCAGTAAAGTTCAATAATTTATTTTACACAAAAGTCTTGTTAATACAAAATACTTCATTCATTACAACAAATAGTAAAACAAATAAGTACAAAGTCATCAGTCACAAAGTTATGCCTTTCGTATGATCTAACCGAGCATATGCCATATCCTCTTGGGGATCATCGTCAAGGTCGATTTGAGGTCTGACATGAAGATTCTGATTGTATTCTTCTTCGTCGACGACGTTGTCAACCCCGACAATTCTGCGCTTGCCGTCCATAACAATGTGCATCTTCTTGTTTGCAGGGTCTTTTATGTAGAATATCTGCTCGACCTGTTTCACAAGCACGAATGGTTCATCGGCATATCCAACCTTGGATAGATCTATTAAAGTGAAACCTTCATTGTCGACTTTCACATCGGTGTGTATATTCACCCAACGGCATCGAAACAAAGAGACTTTGAATCTCACGCTTCGGCTCCCATATCTTCGATGCGGCCATAGTATGTGTTGGACCCAACTTGATCTTGGAATGCATCTATACGGACTCCGCTATTTTGCACCGTGCTTTTGTCATCTTGTTGTATGGTGTAAAATGTGTAACCATTGATATCGTATCATTGCCATGTGTCTATCTCCAAGCACGGTCCCATCTCCAACAACCGTATTGCCTCAGTTGAATCATCCGTCGACGTTGTAATACACTTCTTGAACAATCCGTTGAACTTGGAGTTATGTTCTCTGTTAATCCACGTGTCCGATCGCCCCAAGTTCTCCTGTCGGATTTTTGCTAAATGCTCCTCAAAGTATGGGGCAACTTCTACCATATGTTGGAGCACAGCGAGATGAGCTTGCGAGCAGGAGGCTCGATCAGACACAAAGAACGCGTAGGTTGAAGTTCTCTTGGCTGTATGCATCCCAAGTTTCCACACCTTCTTTCTAGAGAGTCTCAAGGTCATCGATCACAGGCTCCAAGAACATATCAATGTCATTGCCAAGCTGTTTCGATCCTTGGATTAACAAGCATAGCATAATGTATTTCCTTTTGAGGCACAACCTTGGCGGTAGGTTATAGTTTTCAATCAAAACTGGCCATGTGTTATGAGAACTGCTCATGTCTCCGAAAGGATTCATGCCATCCGTACACAAACATACTCTCATGTTTCTAGGGTCTGCTGCAAAATCTGAGTATTTTTTATCAATATTCCTCCACTGAATGGAATTTGCGGGGTGTCTTAGCATACCATCGTTCCTTATCTCCGTGGCATGCCAGCGTACTAACTTTGCTTCATTAGGGTTGGCAAATATTCTCTTGAAACGATTAATGATAGGTAGGTACCAAATGGCCTTCGCCGGACCACCCCGCTTTGACTTTTTTCCTTCGTCAGCACTTTTCATTCTCTTGTATCGAGAAGCCTTGCAGACAGGATAAGCATCTAGGTCCGCATATTGCTTGCGATACAGTATGCAGTCGTTTGGACAAGCATGAATACTACGGACCTCTAACCCTAGGGGACATAAACCTGTTTTGCTTCATATGTCGTCTTGGGCAATGTGTTCTCATCTGGAAACATGGTCTTCAGAATTCCCAAAAGTTGTGTGAAACTCTTGTCTGTCCATCCACTGCTTGCCTTCAGCTTCATTAGCTCCAAGGTAGCTGACAATTTTGTGTGTTTTTCCTTGCATCCGGCGTATAGAGGCTTCTCCGAATCACTGACCAACCTACTAAACTTTAGGGAATCTCTCTCGTTGTACGTTGGGTCCTCAACATCATGTAACATGTCTTGCAGCATATCGTGATCCATATCAACCCTTTCACCGCTTAGTGGAAAAGGTACAAACATGTCATGTTTATCTTCATCTTCTTGATTTTGTGCATCACTTCTGTCTGCAGCTGCACCACTGCCTGATTCTTGCTCTCCATGTTTCACCCAACATGTGTACCCCTCCATGAATCCTCGTTGTATCAGATGAGCGTGTACGTCTACTCTGCTACGAAACATAGTCTCATTTTTTTAATCTGCACATGGACAACACATGTAATCGCTCTTTTTTCTTTTCCTATCCTCCTCCGCGGCATTTTTAAAATTTACCACGTCATTTCAATACTCTTCGCTATAACGCCGCACATTTTTCCCATATATCCAACTTCGATCCATTGTTGAGCTACAAAAAAGTGGAAAAATATTAAATTAACATTTTGTACATAAGTATCTACTAGATTTATGAGAAATGACTACTATTTTTCAATTACTTTTGCACTTTCTGATTTCCTGAAAAAAATGACAAAAAATCGTCCTCTTCCTCCTCCTACCAAGACAGTGAATAGTGGGATAACCACTCCAACTGTCTGGTTGGGGTATTTATAGAGCGCAATAAATATTTGTAATGACCAATGAACCAGCAACAGTGACGGGTATTTGTTAACGACAAAATTTGGTAAGCAAATCCCCAAGTTTGAAGCAAGGATTGAAGCGGAATCAAGGGAACGTTTTGAACCTCGGAGACAAGCTGCGTCGGCTGAGTCCGAATCGGCTAAGGAGCCAGTCGGCTGAGTTCGAGTCAGACAGGATAGCCGATAGCAGATTCCGATTGAGAGAAGCGGATGAGACCAATCCCGAAAGGAAAGCGTGAACATAATTATTAGATTCGGTTTCCAGGTGCTTTGAAGATATTGCCATCTATGGATAAGTCCTACAACAGCAATTGTATCTTTAAATTAGGACATTTCGTATAGTTTCCTTATTGAATATGTCGGTTTGTTTAGAATATTTGTAATTTAATCTGTAATAGGAATCGTGTCCGTTACAGACTCATTGTATATCCGGGTATAAATATGAGCCGAGATCATGTAATTAACAACACACAACTCAATACAATCTCGGTGCATCGCCACCTTTTGTTTTTACTTTCAATCTTGATAAGTTCTTGCCTCGTCTTTGGGCTGCATCGGGTTCCGATCTCCAAGCAAGGTAATCTCTTGTTACAAGCGGTTTGTACTATCGGGGTTAGTGCTTTCATCATCATGATACTCTGATCCCGTTGTTACAAATTACTTAATTTATCATATACATCATATAATTTGTATCATATACATCATATAATTTGTTTCAATCCCTAGATCTAATCCATGATCGGCTGGTGTTTCTTCAAAGATAACAGTCGACAGGATTAGATTTTGGGTGTTGATTTGGATCATATGGCGTATCCACCATCTTGAAAGGTTTTCATTAGTTTATATAGATCTCATGCTTCTTTTTTACTTAATGTTGCATCATTCTAATCCATTAAGTCACTCTTAGAATTATATAGATCTATTCGGCTCAATGATTGCTATTAGACATAGTATCGGGGTTTCAGCCGATCTTACCTATTTTAGCCATCTTATATGTTTTATTACTGCTAGATGTGTTAAAGCCATCTTTTATATTAAGATCTTATTCTAGTTAAATCTGCTAAGCCTGGTATCAATCTGTTAAGTCATATTAACGGCTGATTGATCTTTGTTTAGTCTATTTAGCTTAGAATAATATCTTGGTATAAAACTGTATCGGAGTACTAGCTGATTCATATTAGATCTACAACATCGGCTAAGTTGTAAATATATATAATTATTGTTCTAATGCATTTTTAGATATAAGTATACTGTCTCAGTATACTATCGATCTATCCCAATCACTTAGTCTAAACGTGCTTTGGAATAATAATTATGTATTATGAATATCTACAGCCGATCGAGTAGGTTCTAATCATAATTTGATTATCTATTCTTTGTTTCTTGTTGGTTACAGGATCAAACCAACTGGCACGCCCTGCAAATCACCAAAGGCGATACAATTTGGACCTGCACTAGTGTTAAGCAGACTTCTCAGGCCAGTGCGTGGAAAATTTCTCATCAACACGCTTTTGGCACGCCCGGTGGGACCTCTGCAACTTCCAAGTCCGACACGATGGTTGAAGTAAAGTCTACTGACGTGGACTAGGAAAACATCATCCTCGTCACGATGGACAAGCTTACTGCCGAACAACAAGCTGAGTATCGGCAGATGATAGAACGATTGCAATCTCACTATTTGCAGTCATTTACCCAGACTAGGTCTGGGGC
Source organism: Oryza australiensis (assembly GCA_019925245.2). Taxonomy (NCBI): domain Eukaryota; kingdom Viridiplantae; phylum Streptophyta; class Magnoliopsida; order Poales; family Poaceae; genus Oryza; species Oryza australiensis. The sequence goes on from JAIFGZ020000117.1 coordinate 865,278, forward strand.
AATCGTTCAAAAGTACAAGTTCGTGATCCCCAAAGAATTCGACTTTGGAACCACCTCTAGAAAGAGCAAGGGAAAGGAAAAGATTGAGGAGGTCAAACGGGAGGAAGACGGCTCGGAACTCCACACGCTACAGGACAGAATCAACTCGGCTGTACACCACGCTCTTGTCAACCAGTCTGGGATACTGGTCAACACCTTAAACAATATGATCAGCACAGTGGTAGATTCGAAGATAGCCGAGCAGCTGCCAAGGGGTCCAGTCTTTCTCCCTGAAGGTCGATTCCCCAACTACAGGACTCTATCAACGCACGGGCTGCCGATCCCTCCAGTGGGACAGCCGACGCCCCCCCGAGGGAGTCCCTATTCAGCCGAATGTGTAGTCATCGGCTGTAAAACCGCCGCCAAAGCTTCTAACCAGGCAACCACCTCAGCATCAGGGCCACGGGGTTCCAATACTATCCCAGGAACAGGTGGAGAACATGTTCAGCGCCGATCGGCAACCTCTCATACACAAAGTGCCGATTGGCAACTATACGTCGGATCCGCCTCAAAACACCGGTAGTGCTCGGCCTCCCCCTGAGCAGCAGCCTCCTTTGATGCCTGTTAGTGATATGCCCTAGAGGCAACATGGAGATGTTGGATATCACATCAATGTTTATGTATTTATGAATAAAGTGTTATTCAGTTCCATGAAATAGACATCTTGTATTGATCAATAAGTACGTGACTTATTTATGAGACTCTTTATGTATGAATCTATTTCTAAACGATCCCTGATCATATGTCATATTATTGGAACAAATATGATTCTAAGATCGGCATGTTTATTGATTGATGATCATGTCTCATAGATCATGGGTATGGAGATACCAAATCAATAAACATGGACACATGTGTTGGAGAACACATTGTTGGATAGACCCACCATGAGACACTACAGAATTAATGTGCCATTAGTTGGTCTCGGTAGTGTTGGTACAAAGTCCTTAGACCGAGATCACCATGGATTCCAACATGTGTAGTAGCCTACTTTGGGACTACCAAAAGCTATTCCGAATCGGGTAGTTATAAAGGTAGTTTTCGGGTTTGCTATGAAACATGGAGTGGGATGTGAGTGATCAAGATGGAATTTGCCCCTCCTTTGGAGAGATATCTCAGGCCCCTCGAGGTAATGGATTATGAAATGCATGGCCATGCTAAGTTGATTGAGGAGTCAATCAACGACGGATAATCCAATACGGTTCGAGTGAATGGTTAAGCTATTGAAGGGATGGCACACATCTTGCCTATAGCTTAACCGGTATCGTGAGGCAAAGGGATTTGTGTACACATTACAGGTTCGAGCCGATATTATATTCTTGTATACTATGGTGTCAATATGTGCCGCTAGGCGCCGTGTGAGTCGGCTGAGTTGGACTCGAGCCGACGATCGGCTAAGTTAGACTATAGCCGAAACCGAGTATACCCGAACCTACTGTGGTCGCACGCTTAAGGGGATAAGAACAGGCATTCGAGTTGGACTCGGATACGGCTCGATCGGATAGGGATCCGATCGGATAGAGTCCTATGGGCTTACGACGTATGGACGGCCAACTCTATGAGATTCGGATGGGATCCGATTCAAAATAGAGTCCCGATCGGCCATGAGTCCCGTCGGCCAACTCTATATAAAGGGGTGAGGGTGGAGAGCTGCTGAATACATCAAGTCAATTGATTGCGCCGAAATCAATCTGATCACACGCGGCTTTAGAAGTCGTCGAGATCAATCTCCACAAAAACCCTCCCCACCTTCGAGCCAAGCCTTGCATCGCGTGCTAGCACACGGGTGTTCGGCGTTCTGTCCCCGGACGTGTGGATACCGGTAGAGGCGCTGCTACGTTGCGCGCTGTTAATCAGCTTCGGATCGGCTGCAATCGGAGCGATCGGCTGATTGGCGAATCGGCTGTCCCCGGGTATCGGCTGTCGCCTTGCGAGAATCGGCAGCACAGTTCCAGATCGGATAGCCCTGATTGGCTGTTTCCGCTGCACACTCCAATCGGTAACGATCTATCGGCCCTTACTTGCAAGTGTTCCTGGTTTGCGCAGTAAAAAGTTTTTGTTTTCGGCTAGCGTAGCCTCCGCGTAACCCTTCAATGCCTCAGCCGCCTCTTGCCATGAATCAATTCCCACATCAATATCCAGGGGGCAACTTTGATCAATATTACTAGCCTCATTCACCGCAAATGCAGTATCGGCAAGCCCCATGAAGTATGAACAATACAAGCCAATACGGCAAGTTCATGCTCAAGAGGCGCAGCTGAACAAGCCTTGGGCCGATTTGATTGCAGACATCATGCGCGATCAGTTCAGCCTAGAGCCCAAGGACTCCGGCAACATGTACCGGTACCCTTATCCGGAATACTTCGAGAAGGTTCCCCTGCCAAACCGGTACAAAGTGTCAGATTTTTCAAAATTCTCTGGACAGGACAACGTTTCAACGTATGAACACGTCAGCCAATTTTTGGCCCAACGTGAAGAGGCATCGGCTACGGACGCGCTCAGAGTGAGATTGTTTCCACTCTCTCTATTGGGATCAGCCTTTACCTGGTTTTCTTCACTGCCTTACAACTTAGTGCAAAGCTAGGCCGATCTCGAGAAGAAATTTCATAGCTACTTCTACTCCAGCATGCATGAAATGAAGCTGTCGGACCTCACTAGCATCAGACAGAAACACGATGAGTCGGTTCAAGACTACATTCAACGTTTCAGGGATATGAGGAACCAGTGTTTTAGCCTGGTGCTATCTGTTTCGCAATTGGCCGATTTAGCTTCCAGGGCCTCCTGTCGCCCATTCGGGAGAGGTTTTTGGCCCAGGATTTCGAGAGCTTAGCCCACTTGGCCCAAAAGGTGACGGTGCATGAGCAGCGTTTCCAGGAGTCCAAGAAACCCTTCAAGAAAGTCAGCCACGTCGCCTATGCATCAGACTCGGACTCAAGCGACACCAACGCCGAAGTGGCAGCAGCCGAGTGGGCCAAGAATAAGAAGACCATCACCTGCCAGTGGGTTAAAAATTCAGCTAAAGAGAAAAAGTACGACTTTGATATTACAAAGGCCGACAAAATTTTTGACTTACTGCTCCGGGAAAAGCAAATCCAGCTTCTGGCCAACCATGTCATCCCATCGGTTGAGGAGTTGAAGAAAAAGAAGTATTGCAAGTGGCACAACACCAGCTCCCACAGTACCAACGAATGCAAGGTGTTTCGCCGACAAATACAATCGGCCATTGTGGCAGGGAAGATAAAATTTGAAGACCCCAAGAAGTCGATGAAGGTTGATGGGAATCCTTTTCCCGTTAATATGGTCTATGCCAGTGGTGGTCCAGCCGATAGTCGGCCCAGGAGAACGGCCGGCCAGTTCAGATTCATGAAGGAATTCGATGAGGAGGACTCAGCCGATCGCCAGCCCAGGAACATGGACAACCGACTCCGATCCCAAATGAGGGTCCAGAAGGAAGAGGAGGCTCAACGCGGCAAACATTATCAAAGGGCGCCCGATCGGCTGGGGTGGCCTATTTCCATCGCCATGACAGCGGCGATCCCCACTAGCGATGTGAATTTTTCAGGTTCTACTGGGAGCAAGGGATGAGGCTGCCCACATTGGAAAATTGTCTAGCCTGCAGCGTGTTCAGGGAGGACGAGTTCAGGAACGAGCCGATAGAGAGCTCCAGCCGATTCGTCCCAAGGGTTGTTCAGCTCAACCAAAGAAAACTCCCTGTCCACGAGCGACTTGGCCCAATCCACCAGGACTTCTTCCAGGACGAAGACGATGAAGATGATGAAAGAGAACAGCCTGCCAACCCCCAATGGTGCCCCTCTGGAGTGTTCATGAAGACCCAGAAGAGAAGCCTTCAGAGGATGAAAAGCAATGGGCAGGAGGAAGAAGTTCAAGAAAAGATCAATCATCGGTTGCAACAAGGCGAAAAAGTGGTGCGTAAAAGGGATGTTGCCCCAGCCGACCGGGCCACGAGGGCGGCTAAAAGGAAAAGGAGTAATTGCTATATCGGTCAACATGGTGTTCATATTGCCAGCCGAGTTTGAGGCTACCGAAGCCGATGCAACATAGTGGAGGAGACCTTGGCCAAATTAGTATTATCCCCAGAACAAGCAGTGTTTGAAAAACCTGAGGGGACTGAGCATCGGCACCTGAAGCCCCTGTACGTCAAAGGATTTGTAAATGGGAAGTCGATGTCGAAGATGCTGGTCAATGGAGGAGCTGCCGTCAATTTGATGTCCTATGCTACTTTCAGGAAGCTGGGCAAAGGAGCCGATGACTTGATCAAGGCAAATATGATGCTCAAGGATTTCGACAGCAACCCATCAGAGGCCAAGGGAGTTCTCAATGTCGAGCTGACCGTCGGCAGCAAAACTATGCCCACAATATTCTTTGTCATCGACGGAAAGGGATCGTACAACTTACTGCTTAGAAGGGATTGAATCCACGCCAACTGATGCATCCCTTCGACAATGCATCAAAGCTTAATCCAATGGCAAGGCGACAAATTTGAAATCGTGCCAGCCGACAGCCAATTGGAGACGAAGAGTCTCAATTATTACTTTGAGGGTGTCGTGAAGGGCTCGAACGTCTACACCAAGGACTCCATGGACGATCTGGATGGCAAACTCGGGTAAGGTTTTATGTCGACCGACGAGCTGGAAGAGGTTGATATAGGTCCAGGAGATAGGCCTAGGCCGACATATATTAGTAAAAATCTTTTTCCCATTTTAGAACCAAGCTTATTGATTTATTAAAGAAATATAAAGATTGTTTTGCTTGGGAATATTTTGAGATGCCTGGTCTCAGCCGATCGATCATTGAACATTGGCTCCCTATTAAGCATGGATATCGGCAATACAAACAGCCCCCCCGGAGGTTTAAAGCCGATATGTATGATGCAATTAAAGCCAAAATCACTCGGTTGTATGATGTCGGTTTCATTCGGCCCTGCTGATACACAGAATGGGTTTCCAATATAGTTCTAGTAATCAAGAAAAATGGCAAATTTAGGGTCTGCATCGATTTCAGAGATTTAAATAAGGCTACCCCTAAGGACGAATACCCCAAGCCAAGAGTTGATTTGCCAGTAGATGCAGCCTCTGGTCACAAAATAATAAGTTTTATGGATGGCAATGCTGGATATAATCAGATTTTTATGTCCGAAGAAGACATCCATAAAACAGCTTTCAGGTGTCCAGGGGCAATCGGCTTGTATGAATGGGTTGTCATGACTTTCAGGTTGAAGAACACTGGGGCTACATATCAAAGGGCCATGAACAACATTTTTCACGGTTTAATTGGCTTCTTGGTGAAAATTTATATTGATGATGTTGTCGTCAAGTCCAAGGAGGTCCAAGGAGGTAGAAGATCATATAGCTGATTTAAGAAAAGTCTTGGAGAGGACCAGAAAGTATGGTCTAAAAATGAACCCCACGAAGTGTGCTTTCAGCGTATGGGCTAGCCAATTTTTGGGATTTCTTATTCGCGAGAGGGGGATTGAGGTGACACAAAGAAGCATCAATGCTATCAAAATTATTCAGCCTCCGCAGGACAAGAAGCAGTTGTAGTCTTTGATCGGCAAAGGTAACTTTATCAGGCGCTTCATTGCCAATCTATCTGAGAAGATGGAGCCATTCACGCCTTTGCTACGGTTGAAAGCCGATCAAGCGTTTACTTGGGGGCAGAGCAATAGAAGGCTTTAGACAATATCAAGGATTATCTGAGCTCTCCTCTAGTATTGATCCCTCCACAAAAAGGGGTGCCTTTCAAGCTATATCTATCAGCCGACGAGAAATCTATCGGCTCAGTTTTAATCCAAGAGTTCGAGGGGAAGGAGAAAGCAATTTTCTATCTCAGTAGAAGACTTTTGGATACAGAAACAAGGTACTCTCCTGTGAAAAGTTGTGCTTATGCCTATATTTTTCATGTACAAAGTTAAGGCATTAATTATTATCCAACGACTGCACAATAGTCTGCAAAGCCGATGTAGTTAGATAAATGCTATCGGCTCCAGTTCTGAAAGGACGAGTTGGGAAGTGGATCTTTGCCTTGACGGAGTTCGACTTGAGGTATCAAGCGCCCAAAGTAGTTAAGGGGCAGGCCATAGCCAATTTTATTGTCGAACACAGAGATGACTCAATCGGCTCGTTTGATATCATGCTCTGGACACTGACTTTTGATGGATCTGTTTGCACAAGTGGATGCGGCATCGGCTTGGTAATCATCTCACCCAAGGGGGCAAGTTTTGAATTCGCGTTTACAATTGTGCCTCACGCTACCAATAATCAAGCTGAATATGAAACTGTCCTCAAGGGTTTGCAGCTGTTGAAGGAAGTTGAAGCCGATGCTGTTGAGATAATGGGCGATTCACTGTTGGTCCTCAGCCAGTTGTCAGGGGAATATGAATACAAAAATGGCACGCTGATGGTCTATTACCAAAAATGCCGAGAGTTGATGGATGGTTTCGGCTAGTTACCTTGAAGCATATCCCTAGGGAGCAAAATTTAGAAGCAAATTATCTCACTCAGGGAGCATCGGGCTACAAGCCGATGACAAAAGAAGTTGAACTGGAGATTGCAACCATCTCAGCCGACGACTGGAGGTATGATGTTCACAGCTGTTTACAAAATCCTTCCCAGTCGGCTTCGAGGAAATTATGCTACAAGGCTTTATAATATGTTTTGCTTGATGAAGATTTATATTATCGGACGATTGATGGTGTGCTACTCAAATGCCTAAGTACTGATCAAGCCAAAGTTGCTATGGGAGAGGTGCACAAAGGGATCTATGGTACTCATCAATCGACCCACAAAATGAAGTGGCTACTTCGGAGAGCTGGTTATTTTTGGCTGAACATGCTGGAAGATTGCTTCAAGTATTATAAAGGCTGTCAAGATTGTCAAAAGTTTGGAGCCATCCAGAGGGCACCAGCATCGGCTATGAATCCAATAATCAAGCCTTGGCCATTCAGAGGATGGAGAATAGACATGATCGGCCAGATTAATCCACCCTCGAGCAAAGAAAACAAGTTTATATTGGTAGCAACCGATTATTTTACCAAGTGGGTGGAAGCAATTCCTTTGAAGAAGGATGACTCCGGGGATGCAATTGAGTTTGTCAAAGAGCATATCATTTACATGTATGGTGTCCCTCGAACTATCACCATGGATCAGGGGTCTATCTTTGTCTCAGATGAGTTTGTTCAGTTTGCCGACGGCATGCGAATCAAGTTATTAAACTCTTCACCATATTATGCTGAGGCTAATGGACAGGTTGAAGCCTCTAACAAAAGTTTGATCAAGTTGATAAAGAGAAAGATCTCTGAGTACCCAAAGCAATGGCATAGCCGATTGGCTGAATCACTCTGGGCTTATCGAATGGCCTATCATGGATCAATCCAAGTACCTCTTTACAAATTTGTCTATGGACATGAAGCTGTTTTACCACGGGAGAGCGTCATTGGCTTGAGGAGGATTTAACTCTAAGATGAGTTAACAGCCGATGATTATTACAATCTGATGATAGATGAATCAGAAGACTTGGTCTTGTCAAGGATGCGTGTTTTGGAAAAGTGACCAGGGACAAAGAAAGAATTGCTCGTCATTATAATAAGAAAGTTGTGCCTAAGTCTTTTGAAGAAGGCGAGCAGGTCTGGAATTTGATACTGCCGATTGGTACAAGAGATAACAAATTCGGCAAGTGGTCACCTAACTGGGAAGGGCCTTTCAAGATCCACAAGTGCGTCTCTAAAGGATCTTACATACTAGAAGGATGGATGAAGAGGTGTTTGGAAGGGCTCTTAACGGCAAATACTTGAAGAAATATTACCCCAGTGTTTGGATCAACTTATGATTCGGCTAAGTCTTGCCAATCCATGCTAGCCGATGTGTTGTGCAATCATACATATCGTCTTTAGGAAAATTTCACTACAAGTTTTTCTCTCCTTTGATTTTTCAAATCGGTTGATCCTGGACGACAGGTGTTAGTTGGTATTATTCTATAATTTTATCACTACTACAGGCAACATTGAAAAATTAGGGGGGCATTTATATCATACAAAATCATAGGACTTCAAAATTTCACGACTTCGCAAACTTTCGAGACAGTCAAGACATGGAAATTGAGGAAATCGGCAGAAGAGGAATATATTACAGTATTCAAGGCACAATAGCTTGCCGATTACAAAAATTGTATGTTACAAAGAGTGTTCAAAGTTGCTAAAACCAGCCCTATAACAAGAATTGATTTAATTGCCGACAAAGGCATTGATGGTCGATATTGACCGCTGCCTGATCTGATCAACTTCTTCGATTGCCTTGAGATCGGCAGCATCGTTCTCGGGGATTACTTTCAAGGCTTTGGTAAGGTCCGACAGTTTTCATTGAAGCTTTTAACTTGGATTTTGTTCGATATGATCCTCGGAGATGGAAAGCCTTTGTTCTTCGATACAATGTCGGCATCGCATTTTACAAGTTCGGCTAGCAACTCTTCTTTCCGCTTACGTAGCCGATCGAGATTGGAAGTTGGCGCGGTTGTCATCTCGTCAAGTTTGGCCTTATCTTCCAGTATGGATCGCCGATTAGCTTCTATTGTGGCTTCGAGGGCTGTCCTTTCACGCCGATCAGCTATCCTTTGCTTGGCCCTTTCAAACTTGTGCCGATGTTGTTGAAGATATGCAGCTTGAAGATGGCGTCGGTGTCGAAACTCGGTTTCGGCAATAGAAAATTGGGGGTGCAGTCAAGATCGCCAAGCTCGATGGGTTAGGTGAAGAACAAGATTTAGACAGGTTCAGGCCCTCTCGTGAGGTAATACCCTACTCCTGTTTCGAGTATTCGATCCGCTGAGTGTCTTTATTGATCTCAAGATCTGTAACTCAGAAAACTCATATGTCTGATATCCCTCAAGGGACGCCCCTTACCCCCCTTATATAGTCTTGGGTGGTGGGCTTACAGATCGAAAACCCTATCTTACTCTAAGTCGGTTTCCTCAATCTTACCAAACCGTGACTATAGGCCGTTGCCTTATCTCAATCGGCAACGTAACACCCAAGTCATATTTGGTTTACATATTTGGTAGGCGCAATCTATCCCTATTTCCAGTCGGATAAACTTGCCATGTGGATACCCAATTGCCATAATCTTCACAGTAGCCCCCGAGTCCTTTGCAGTCGACGAGATAACTCAACCCGAACCAAATTAATACACAGCCAAACAACTTTTTGGCCGAGTGCTTCTGGCGCCAAGTGATTCCATCATCTCTACCTGAATCTCCCAAGTGGCTCCGAAGACTGTGAAGGGCTGGAAAATATCCAAAAAATTCTCAAAAATAAATATCTAGGTGCATCTCTTGATGTACCTAATTAGGTGTAGCCCCCGACTGTGTGATTAGCCAAAAATAGACCAAACATACAATCAAGAAATATAAAAAATCATACTCATATAAATGTTTAGCTCATGCTAAAGCAATCACAAAAGATCTCATCACTCGGCAAGCTCGTGCTCATCCGAATGAATTTGCCCGAGTCATCTCAGAGCAAATAACTCAATCAACCCTCATAGGTGGAAAGCACTCGGTAAGCTCATGCTTATCCGAGCGGATCTGCCTGAGTTATCTCGGAACAAATATTTTAATTGTCCCTCATGGGTAAACAAGTTTTTCAGTTGTCTGAAAAAATACTACCAAAATATTAAATAGCTCATGCCATAATATTGGTCCCAATCTAAAAAGATCTTCACCAAGGTGAAAAAATAGCATTGATATAATCATTTAATAAAATGCTTAAAAATCAAACAGTCCCTGTCATCAAGGCAGCTATGAAAAGCTTCACTGTTTGTCACCTTTCAAATTGCATCGTGCTAACTTCTCATGAAGTTAAGCAAACCGCGGTGTGAAAGGATTTTCAAAGGTACAGGGCACTCAGACACGCGCATATTGCCAAGGCAAATCTGCTTAAGTTCATCCACTTAAGTCCGTAAGGACACGCGTCAGGCCACACCTTAGTTGGGCCGCCGGTCTCTCATGGGCTCGGCCCAATTGCGAGAAAACCTAGCGCAACCCTCAAATCTTTATACAAAGCCTCGAGGTCATCCCCGCCACTTCGTCTTCCCAGAGAAATTCCCCAATCGCAACACTGTTCATCAGCTTACAGCGGAGAACCCTAAGCCCTTGCGCGCGCCCAATCCACCGATCCAGAAGCCTGCGCTTCGCTCACAGCTAGCCTCCGCATCCATCTTCTAAGACTCCCATCTCAAATCCCCATCCTTTTAGCCACATCTGCTCCCCACACAAACCATATTCATGACGGATGAGAGGAAAATCCCTTTCGAGCCGTGGGCCACTTCGGATGTGAGGGAGTCCACCCTCAAGGAGATGGTGAAGCACGGAGTGCTTCCTCCCAAGGAGATCGTGGGCTGGCGCCCGGCGGCGGGTGAGGAGTTTCCCACCCCGAACACTGGTGAGCTCGTCGTCTTCACTTCTTTCTTTTACTGTGGCTTCAGCCTCCCCACCTCCGAGTTCTTTAGGGGGCTTCTTGATTATTATGGTCTTCGTCTCTATCACTTGAACCCCAATTCTATGCTCCACATCGCTCTCTTTATCCATGTATGTGAAGCTTTCCTTGGCATTCTCCCCCACTTCCAGCTCTTCCGTCGCATGTTTTACCTTAAGCCTCATCCAAATAAGGACCAGCCCTGCATCGTCGGTGGGGCAGGTTTCCAACTCCGCGGATCCCTCCGTAAGGAGTATTTCTCTCTCTCCTTGAAATCCTCCAACAAGGGTTGGAATGCAAGCTGGTTCTATATTTCCAATCTTGAGCCCAGCTTGCCGAACTTCGTTGGCCTTCCCCCCGTGCCCAGGCCTACTTGGAGCACTGTGCCAGTAGCCCAAGACTGGGATGAAGCCAACAAGTTGTTAGCGAAGATCTTGGAGATGAAGCAAAAAGGTCTTTGCGGCGAGCAAATCACTCGGCATTTCATCAGGAGCCTACTGGCGCTGATTAAAGAACGATCGAAGCCAGCCTTTGAGTATGAGGGCGAGAGAGACCCCAATCGGGAAGACCGTGACTCCCTCAGCTTTGAGATCCTGAAGATAAGGATGTACAAGGTCTTCTCGACTGGAATCGCGGTCGAACGCAGCCTCATGCTGCCAGTCCTCCCCTTCAGTCTCTATCGGCCTCCTCCTCTGGTAAGCCGACCGAACTCTTTCATTGCCTTGTAATCTTGATGTCACACTTGTCAGTGTTATAAGAATCTATCTTGCAGGAAAATGCCTCCATCATTTCGAAGCCATACAAAATTCCTCACGATGACGTGCTGACCCGACCTACCAAGAAGCCAGCCGGCGGCGTGAAGATCCAAAGTGATTCAGCCGGGAAAAGGGCGGCTCCGAGTGAAGATATTAGCAAACGGGCGAGCAAGAGGAGGCTCATTATCGATGACTCGGACGACGATGTCCCAGCCCCTCCAGCCGAGGCAACCCCTCCAAGGCCGTCACCAAAAGCGGCGCCGAAGATCTGCCGGTCATCCAGGTACGCCTTATGACTGAAGTTAAGCTCTTTGTTGAAAATTTCTTTGTCTTCATTCCGATAGCGCTCGTCGTCCGTTTGGCAGGAGGCCCCCAGATATAGACCCTGCCAGGAAGAGTGAAGGGCCAACGCCAGCTGCCGCGTCCGAGGCATCCAAGCCCGCGGAACCAAAACCCCGGAGCCCTCTCCCGAGCGAGGGCGCTCCGGGTGAAAAGCCCTCGCCTCCCAGCAAAGATATACCAAGGAGGGAGCCCCCGACCGCCAGCAGGGACACCCCGACTGGAAACCAGTCGGCCGCGGAGAAGCCCCGGCTGCGGCCCAAAGGGCTCTGACTAAAGACCAGTCGGTCAAAAGTCAGAAGGGAGAAACCAGCCGGGCTGCACCAGTTAAGGATTCAGCCACCGAAACCGATAAGTCTTGGATTAACATTTCATCTTTAATCTTCAATTTAACTTTCTCATATCTTCATCTGTTCCTTCCGATCTACCCAGCCAAGTGGAAGAGATCCCAGTTGCTTCTTGAAACCAGGTTCCCCAATCAAGATCGAGTGGCGAGATTCAGAAGGCCAGAGGCAGGGCATCATCTTAGATAAGCAAGCGGAAAGCCAGGAAAGGGATGCCCTTGTCAACAGCCTGAATGAGGCGACTCGGCTACTCAACGTAAGTCCTGATCTTTTTCTGTTGTTGCATCATCATTTTCTTTCAGTCGGCCAACTTCAGATCTTGCGTACAGAAGGAGTATTGCCGATCAATGGCTAAGTCTGACGCGCTCGAGAAGTTGGTCCCGCATCTAAACTCCCTGGAGGACGTCCAGCAAAAATTGAAGACCACTCGAGAAGAAGCCACGTCGCGGGAGGCGGCCCTGAGGAGGGAAAAAGCCGAGCTCCGGGAAGAAAACCTCGACCTCCGGGGTTCAATCGGGAGTAAGCTTAACCCTCTCAGTCTCTTTATGGCTTCTGCATTGATTTCGGTTGCTGATAACCTCTCTTGTTGTAGAGAATTCATCGGAGGTCCACTTACTTCAAACCCAGCTAGAAGCAGTCAGCCTCAGCAAGGCCGAACTGGAGGCCGAGTTTGAAGGTAAGCTTCTTCAAGGTAACATTCTTTGTACTGCTTTGTCTTCGAACGCTCTGTGTAATCATGTGTCTTTGCTAGTTTACAAAGTCAAGACCCGAGCTCAATACGATGTTTTGCTTGAGAGGGTCAATCAAGCTGGAAGGGTCCGAGAGGATGTTGCTAACGCGGCAACACCGATCCTGCTGTCTTTGTTCCATCATGGAGTCGGGACCAGCTCACTGGACCCAGTTGAAGTCTTTGACAAGCTTAGGCGAGCCTCTGACCAGTATTTGACCAAAATTTCTGAGGCGGCTGTCATGGGAGCGGGCTTCGTCCTTGCTCAGGCGAAGTCACTCTACCCTCGAGTAGACATTGATTCAGTCGGGGAGGGCTTCGCTGAGGGAACTTCAGATGAGCAGGCTCTCGATTTGATTAGTGAGGCACAGGAATCGGCCAAAAATGTGGCCGCCGATGTAGTGAACCACTTCCGGCCTTGATTTGTCTTGTAAACATTATATGCAACTTTCTGATGTAAACTTTGTAGATATTTGGCTTATTTATGTTAATGCCTTGGTCCGAGTTTTCATGTAAAATTTTTTAAGCAATTTTCATCCGACTGTCACCAAGCCTAAGCTTGATTAGGTCATCAAAAAATTCTATGTCCTTAAACATTGAACTCGAATAAAGGAACATTAAACAATGATAAACCGAATATGCATAAGTTGGTGAAGAAAACTGTGCTTTATTGACATATGTACAGCCCCCGACTGCTAACTCAAGAAGTCATCTTGCTTGAGTTTAGCAGTCAAAAAGAGCATGAAACTTAAGACAATTTAAGCGTAGTATCGTCGAAGATGCTCGATGTTCCAGGAGTTCTCCACCATAGATCCGTCTTCACGCTTTAATCGGTATGCGCCTGGTCGAGTCACCTCAGCAATTATATACAGTCCTTCCCATAAGGGGGATAACTTGTGACGGTCCTTGGTGGTTTGAATCTTGCGTAGAACCAGATCGCCAACGGTAAAAGCTCGTGCTCAAACGTTGCGACTGTGGTATCGTCTGAGCCCTTGAAGATATTTTGCCGACTGGATGAGGGCTGCCTCACGGGCCTCTTCCAGTCGGGTGAGGTCGTCCACTCGGTCTGGGTCGTAGCGTTCATCGTTGAAGCTACGGACTCAGAGGGATTCGTACTCCATCTCGTTTGGCAACATGGCTTCTGCGCCATAGACCAAAAAGAAGGGAGTTTGGCCGGTAGCCCGACTGGGCGTGGTCCACAGAGACCATAGAACCGAGGGGAGCTCTTGCACCCACTTGCTGGCATAAGGACTTAAGCGATCGAACACGCGGGCCATAATGCCTTGAAGGACCATGCCATTGGCACGCTCAACTTGACCATTGCTTTTGGGGTGTGCAACCGACGCATAGCAGATTTTGATCCCGAAGTCTTCGCAGAATTCTTTGAAGATGCCTCCAGTGAATTGAGTCCCATTGTCGGTTATGATTCTGTTTGAGACACCGAAACGGTACACGATGTTGAGGATGAAGTCCCGCGCCTTGTCAGCAGTAATCATGGCGACCGGCTTGGCTTCGATCCACTTGGAGAACTTGTCGATTGCGACGAATAGGTGCGTTAATCCTCCTGGAGCCTTCTTGAAAGGGCCGACCATGTCTAAGCCCCATACCGCAAACGGCCAGGATAATGGAATTGTTTGTAGCTCTTGGGCTGGGACATGGCTCTGTCGGGCGAAGAATTGGCAACCTTCACAGGTTCGTACCACTTTGTCCGCGTCGGAGACCGCGGTAAGCCAGAAAAAACCTTGTCTGTAGGCTTTGCCCACCAAGGTGCGTGCTGCCGCGTGGCTTCCGCATATGCCCGAGTGGATGTCTTGGAGTAGCTAACGTCCTTCTTCGGGTGCGCTGCATCTCATCAGGACTCCGGAAGGACTTCTCTTGTACAGATCGGAGTCAACCATGACGTAAGCTTGGCAACGACGTCGGACACGTTCTGCCTCATCCCGGTCTTCCGGCAGCTCTTGCTGTGTTAGAAATTTGATGAGCGGTGTCCTCCAGTCGGCGTCGACCATGGCGACTTCGGTTGCAGCTTGCTCGTTGGGAGTTGGTTGTGCCGCAACAGTTGGCTCATGGAGGTGCTCGACAAAAACGTCTATTGGGCGGCATCACGTTTGGACCCGAACTGCGCCAACTCATCAGCTACTTCGTTGTTGTGTCATAGGACGTGTGATAGCTCGAGTCCGTCAAATTTGTCTTCAAGTTTGCGAACCTCCTGTCGGTAGGCCTCCATGGTGTCGTTTAGACAGGACCAGTCTTTCATTACTTGGTTGACCACCAGCTGGGAATCCCCTTTCACGACGAGCCGACGTATCTCGAGTGAAACTGCGAGCCGCAATCCATGTAGCAGGGCTTCATACTCGGCGACGTTATGTGAGGCGGAGAAGTGGAGGTGGAGGACGTATCTTAGCCTTTCCCCAGTCGGGGAGATCAGCACAACTCCTGCTCCCAAGCCGGTGATCCTCTTGGATCCGTCGAAGTGCATGGTCCAATATTGAAGGTCTTCCCGAGGTACATATTCTTGTTGTTCGGTCCACTCGGCCAAGAAGTCCGCCAGGGCTTGTGACTTTACAGACGTTCTCACCTTAAAAGTTAAGTCCAGCGGCATCAGCTCTAGGGCCCACTTCGCGATGCGCCCAGTCGCCTCTCGGTTGTGGATGACATCGCCGAGTGGAAAGGAAGTGATGACGGTGACCGAGTGACCCTGAAAATAGTGCGCCAATTTCCTCGCGGTTATCAGAACACCATATAACAATTTTTGTACCTGAGGGTAGCGAATTTTGGCTCCTGCCAGCACTTCGCTAAAAAAGTAGATCAACCTCTGGATCTTCTGGACCCACCCTTCTTCTTCGCGCTCGACCACAAGGACCGTACTAACCACTTGGTGAGTGGCTGAAACGTACAATAGCGGGGGCTCCTGGGGCTGAGGTGAAGCAAGGACGGGCGGTATCGTGAGGAATTCTTTAAAATCTTCAAAGGCTTGTGGGCTTCCGTGGTCCATTGGAAGTCGTCCGTTTTCTTTAGCAATCTGAAGAAGGGCATGCCTCATTCGCCAAGTCGAGAGATGAATCGGCTTAGCGCCGCCATGCAGCCAGTGAGCTTCTGGACATCCTTCTGGTTACTCGGGGGCTTCATGTTCAAGATAGTGTTGATCTTTTCTGGATTGGCTTCAATGCCGCGATGTGACACCATGAAGCCGAGCAGTTTGCCTGATGGGACGCCGAAAGTGCACTTCTCCGGTTTTAACTTCATTCTGAAGGCCCGAATGTTTGTGAAGGTTTCTTCTAGGTCAGCGATCAGGTCTTCTTTCTGCTTGGTCTTGATGACGACATCGTCGACATAAGCTTCCACGTTCTTCCTAATCTGCGTCTGAAAACACCTCTGGATCATGCGTTGGTATGTGGCCCCGGCGTTCTTCAGGCCAAAGGGCATGGTGATGTAGCAGTAGGCCCCAAACGGCGTGATGAACGATGTCTTCAGGCAGTCAGATTCCTTCAAGCTGATTTGGTGATAGCCCGAGTAACAGTCAAAAAAGCTCAAGAGTTGGCAACCGGCTGTTGAATCTACGACTTGGTCAATGCGAGGCAGCCCGAATGGATCTTTGGGGCAGGCTTTGTTGAGGTCGGTGTAGTCAACGCACATGCGCCATTGCCCCATCTTTTTCTGGACCAGAACTGGGTTGGCTAAGCAGTCGGGATGTAGAACTTCTTTGATAAAACCGGCGGCCAAGAGCTTTGTGAGCTCTTCCTTGATGGCATCTTTTCGATCCTGCGTGAATCTGCGTAATCGTTGTTTGATCGGCTTTGCGTCATTTTTGACGTGTAAAGAGTGCTCGATCACCTCCCTAGGGATTCCAGGCATATCAGATGGTTTCCAAGCAAAAACATCTTTATTATTTTGAAGGAAGGTGATGAGCACGCTTTATTATTTAGGATCTAGTTCAGCGCCGATTACAGCAGTTCTCGAGGGATCTGATGGATCAAGGGAGATTTTCTTGGTCTTGGCATCGTCGGTTCCTGATTTGGCTATCTTCTTCGTGGGGATTTTACCCTCTGCCGAAGTCGATGCGGCCAATCGGATTTCTTGCTGGCCACTTGATCTCTCGCGAGATTGGGCCATGTCGCAGCTCTCCTTGTCGCAGGTGAAGGCTTGCTTCACGTCACTGCGAAGAGTGATGACGCAGTTGGGACCCGGCATCTTCATGCAGAGGTAGGTGTAATGAGGTATCGCCATGAATTTGGCGAGTGCTGGCCTTCCGATGATGGCGTGGTAGGCCGTTTCGAAGTCGGCCACCTCGAAAGTAACGTTCTCCGTTCGAAAATTCTCTCGAACTCCGAAGGTGATCAGAAGGGCGATGTGCCCGAGTGGCGTAAATGACAGCCCCGGAATAACTCCGTGGAAGGGGGCTGAGCTTGCCTTCAGTTCGGCCCTCGGGATCTGCATCTCGTCCAAGGTCTTGGCGAAGAGAATGTTGAGGGTGTTGCCCCCATCGATGAGGACACGCTTGAGCTTGATGTTGCGGACCACCGGGTCCAAGACGAGTGGATAGCGCCCCGGGTGAACCACTCGGTCGGGATGATCCGAGCGGTCAAAAGTGATGGCTACCTCCGACCATCGTAGGTACTGTGGGACCTCGGGTTGTGCCGCGTTGACCTCTCGGTCAGTTAGCTTCTGTTTCCTCTTGGATTCATAAGCTAGCGGCCCCCCGAAGATGTGATTCAGCTCGCCCACGGGGTCTTGAAAGGGTTCGGCATTCTCAGCCGTGTTGTTCTTCTTGGCGCCCAATGGACCGGCCTCATCAGTCGACTTCTTCTTGAGTTGTGCCGCATATTGCTCGGCGAACTGTTTATAAATAAAATAGTCCTTAGCCACGTGTTTGTGATTGAGATGATGCGTGCACTAAGCGTTCATGATGGCGTCGTAGGCCGCGACTCGGGGCGGCGTTGGGAGTTGGAAGTTGTGGCAACTAGATATTCGGATCGGCGCTTGCGGTCCTTCTGGCCCTGGTTGTTGTTGTCGTTATCCTTCTTAGGATTCCGGCTTCCTCCCGCCTGCTTGTCGTCCCTTCTGTCGGGTCGGTCTTGGTGCGTCGCTTTGATGGCATCGTTGGATTTTGCGTAGGAATTTGCCGTCTTAAACATCTGCTTCACCGTCTTCGGTGGCTTGCGCCCAAACTTCCCGATCAACAGCTCATCACGGACTCCCTTCTGGAAGGCGGCGATGATGATGTCGTCGGTGATGTTGGGGATTTTGTTGCGCTTTTCGGAGAAGCGCCGGATGTAGTCCTTCAGAGGTTCGTCCGGCTTCTGGATGACGTTGTACAAGTCGAAATGGGTCCCATGCCTCTCGAAGGTGCCCTGGAAGTTGGCGATGAAGTGATCCCTTAGCTCGCTCCACGAGCCGATCGAGCCTCTTGGCAGGCTCGTGAGCCAGTTCCTGACTGAGTTGGCGAGGGCCACAGGCAGGTAATTGGCCATGGCCTTGTTGTCGCCTCCTGCCGCACGGATGGCGAGAGTGTACACGGTCAGCCACGACTCGGGGTCGGTCTTGCCGTCGTACTTCTCGATTCCAGTTGGCTTG
Organism: Oryza australiensis; assembly: GCA_019925245.2. Classification (NCBI taxonomy): domain Eukaryota; kingdom Viridiplantae; phylum Streptophyta; class Magnoliopsida; order Poales; family Poaceae; genus Oryza; species Oryza australiensis. The sequence continues at coordinate 883,536 of JAIFGZ020000117.1, forward strand.
AACCCATTCGGCCAATGCACTTGGCGAAGCTCCCGAGTGAAGGCTGGTACTCCGTCGTCATTGCTGTTGAGTGATCCCCTTCGATCTTCCCGGGTGCGTTGATCCCGTTCTTGGTAGTGACGGTCGAGGACTTCCCGCAGATCACTCGGCGGGGTCCTCGGTAGGCTGCTTCGGTAACTGGAGCTGTTGTTGCGGCGGACGCGGTGGTGGAGGGTGGACGTCCGTGTTGCTTTTCGCGGGAGTCGGCCGTTTGCTCCTGATGCTTATGTGTGGACTCGGGGCGTGGGCTCTTGGCCTGGTTGTCGACCGGTCTGGCTCCGGCCTCTTGTAATCCCTTGACCTTAGCGGCGGGAGCCGGCTTCTGTCGGGCGTTTCTGCCACGAACTCAGTCGGTCTTCATGCTAATGTGGAGGGATGACCGTTGGCCGTAGCCGCGACGATGGTCTTGATTTTGTCCAAGATTGGAGTCACATTGGGGGGCGCCGTCTCGATGACGGTGTCCAGGAGTGTGAGGGCAGCAACAGCGTTCTGCTGTGGCGTCTGGAAGATATTGGTGTTGTGGACCTGCGTTTGAAGTATAGCCTCTTGAGCGGATCGTGCGGCTGCCCTTAGATCCTGCTTCCTTCTGTCGGCTTCCTCTTTGTGTTTCTTCTCCTATTCGGCCAGTTTGCGCTCTTGCTCAGTTCTGGCTCGTTCTTCTTCCGCAAGCCTGCGAGCCATGGCTGAGTCGGTCTCGGCCACCTCAGCCATGAGGACGTCGAAGCACTTTGGCTCGTAGTCCTTGTCGCAGTCGGAGTCGTCGGCTTCGTCTGAGGGGATGCCATAGAGGTCGTCAAAGCCTGAAGAGCTGAGATATTCGTTGAGCTCTGAGGATGAGCATGAGCCGAATGGTTGGAGGATGACGGCGATCTCTCTTGAGCCCGGGTAGTTCAGATCTGGATCATTCCAGTCCGAGTCGGAGCTTGAGGACGTGGATCTCTCCGAGTGGGTCAATCTTGATTCGAAGTGGAGGAGCTTGCAGTAGATCTCAGCGGTGTTTGGTAATCCAAACGGTGCCGAGAGGTCTTCTTCGGAGTGGATTGGCTCCGGCGGGGAGATGAGAAGATCGCTGCAGATCTCGGCGGCGTTCGGTAGTCCGAACGGTGCCGAGTGAGTTCTTTCGTCGGAGTGGATGGAGTGCATCTTGGACTCCAAGATTTCATCATAGATCTCGGCATTGTTCGGGAGCCCGAACGGCGTCGAGTGGGTTTCTCCCCCCGACTGGTTTCAATCCGAGTCGTAGGAGGAGAACTTGTCGAAGTCGTTGGCGGCGAAGTCGCCGAATCCTGAAGAAGATCCCATCGCGCTTGTCGGCAAGATTGTCAAAGAAGTCTTGATGCGTGGTCCCCTACCTGGCGCGCCAACTGTCAAAACTCAGTTTCAGCAATAGAAAATTGGGGGTGCAGTCAAGATCGCCAAGCTCGATGGGTTAGGTGGATAACAAGATTTAGACAGGTTCAGGCCCTCTCGTGAGGTAATACCCTACTCCTGTTTCGGGGATTCGATCCGCCGAGTGTCTTTATTGATCTCAAGATCTGTAACTCAGAAAACTCATATGTCTGATATCCCTCAAGGGACGCCCCTTACCCCCATTATATAGTCTTGGGAGGTGGGCTTACAGATCGAAAACCCTATCTTACTCTAAGTTGGTTTCCTCAATCTTACCAAACCGTGACTATAGGCCGTTGTCTTATCTCAATCGGCAACGTAACACCCAAGTCATATTTGGTTTACATATTTGGTAGGCGCAATCTATCCCTATTTCCAGTCGTATAAACTTGCCATGTGGATACCCGATTGTCATAATCTCCACAGTCGGCTATATGGTCTAGGAGCTGATTTTGGATATCTTCGAATCTAGCCCTGATTGATCCACAGTCAGTGACTAGGAAGTCCAAAGAACATTCTAGCCGACGAGCCAAATCTTGCAGTGTGGTTTTCAGGTCATCGGCAGCAGAAGCCAAGATCTTGTTAGTGGTGTCCTCCTCGTCATCCATGAATTCCTTTATATCAAAAGGAAACATATCGGCTAGAGTCTGCAAATAGAATATTGGGATTGGTAAGCGTTAAAACTGTTAATCATTTAAACTTTGGAAGCAGCCGATGTGAAGAAAATAGACTTATAGGGATGACGGGAGCCGATGTTGTTTCTGCCTCAACGTTGTGGCTGCCCCTAGCGCGATGGAGTCCTCTCACTAGCTGGAGTCAATTTCTTCCTTGAGGCCAACCTTTTCTTCTGCAAAACGGGAATTTAAGTAAGAGGTTGCGTGTGAGTTTAAAGGAAGAGATTTTTGGACAGATACATACTGGTTGAGGCTGAGGTTGAGGCTGACGTCTTGGAGGACTGGGCGTTCTTTGGGCCTGGGTGGTGTTTGCGCTGCTCCTTCTGGATCAGCTATTTCGGCAGCGGCTTCGTCGATGGCCTCTTCTATTTCTTCTTGAGTCAGGAAGGCCTCCAGGTCTGGGTCTATGTCTGGTAGATCATCGGCTGTGGTTTTCTTTTGTTTCTTCGAAGGTTTTTTTCGCACAGCCGACAGATCGGCAGTTGATGGTTTGGCCCTCTTCTTCCTTTGAACTGCTTCACGGGTTTGTCCATACAGCAGGGAAGTCACCTTTGGCGCATTATAGCCGTTTGCCAAAGGGGCAAGGCCACCACTTGGGATAAGTCCTTAAGCATATTGGATAGCCATCCCGATATTGCTAGTGTGAGGGGGAGATAAATCGGTAGTCTGCAAACAAAAACAGAGTTGGTCAGATAATAAAGAAAGACAATCGATGATAAATGACAAGCGATAAGGGAGAAGTATTTACCTCTGGGATCAGCTCCGGATATATGGTAGTGAGGTACATGAAAGCTAATTGGTGAAATATATGTTTTTTTCATTCACCCCACCATCGGCTAAAGGTTGCAGTCCTTGTGATTACCAACTCAATATTATCTATGCTTCCAAGAGGAGGGCCTTTCAGGTTTAGTAGTTGATCCATCATGAGTCTTGAGCTGATTTTACCTTTTGTTTCGATCTTATTGGTGAAATACAACCCGATCAGAAGTGGTCCCATACTCAGTTGCCTGGCGACGCTCATAGGATGATAAAATTCATATGTTATTTGAACATTCCTGCCTTGGTGGATGCCGACTAGGAGAATGCAAGGCGAGATAGCCGATGTGAAGATTTCCCTGGACTTCTCGAATTTTTCAGAGTTTATATCTTCAAATCTAAAGTCAATAGGGAGTTCAAAATCTTCGAAATTTTCATAAGCAAACCAAATTCTTGAAGTCCTCAGGAACCCATCATAGAAGTTTTCGAACCAGTCTTTGAAGAGATCGGCTGAGAGTTTGGATCCCGAGTACGATGACGCTGCTTCTTCAAATGACATGCATCGGCGTGTTGTAACTTCGTCACCGTCCTCATCCGTAGTCGGCTGTGCTAGTGGGAAGCTGGCATCTTACAGTTCCAGCCTTTGGGTGACTTTGTATGTATGCAGGTTTAGCCATATTTACAATAACCACCAGGGGCCTCTAGTGCCGATAGTCGAGTTCGTGGCAATTTTAGCCGATGTGTTATTCATCATTTGATACAGATACCCTAGCAGATATTTTCCTAAGGGGATCTGCCTTTTCTCTTCTAGGGCTTCGGCTATGTGTTGCCAATTGGTCATGGGACCGCAACTTGGTCCACAGAACAGGAATTTCTCCAACCACATGAGAAGGAAAGCTGCATGTTCTCTAGAATCCACTGGGCCAGTTCCCATGTTCAAACTTGTGAATCCATTCCAACCTCCTATGGCTCTGGTCTTGAAAGAATATTGGCATTTGGTGTTCAAGCTGATGGGGTTAGCCGATGATGTGATATCAAGACCCGTGATCATGACAATGTCTAATAGAGTGGGGGTCATTGGTCCTTGATTAAACAAGAAAGAATTTAACGTGTTGGACCAGAAGTAGCTTACAGCCGATATAAGAGGCTCATCTTTAGGCATGTCGGCTATTATTAGGGCTAAGCATTGTGCTATCCCTAGTTCTTCCCATGATTCTGCTTGCTAGCCGACACCCTTTTGTACCATGTTGGCCAAGTCTTATCGGTTGATGGCCATTATTTGAAAGTTCCATTCCAATGAGCTAGATCAGGGTTTGACAACCTAAAGGAGACCCGGTTGGTTTCAGCATTAATGAACTCTAAGGGGTCTAGGTTGCCGATTGGACCTAAAAGATACTAGTTGGGATGGCTAAGATTGGGAATTGCAATCTGGTGAGCAAGATGCTACCATAGATGAAGAAGAGAAAGAGCAAATCATAAAGGGCAGATGCTAGGTTGCGATGGAGGAAAAAGAGAAGTTGAAGCCGATGAAACTTACCTCTGGGAATTCGGCTGATGGTGTTGTGGATGGGGTGGTTGAAGTTGGCATCTTCGAAGATGAGTTCGTTGTCATGCTAAGGGTGCCTACAAGTTCGCCGAGGGTGCCAAGGAAATCGTCGGCAAGCTCGAGAGCGTTGTTAGTTAGGGCTTTTTGGATTGCAAAGATGACGGTGTGAGTTTGTTCGGCGCGGAAGGGGTGTTATTTAAAGAGTTATTGTAACGGTTGAAACAGACTCGACTATGGTTTTCTCCGAGGATGGGATCGCACAAAATCCGCAACATTATCAATATCGCAGACTTGGGGGCATGTGTAACGACCAATTTGGTAAGCAAATCCCGAGTTTGAAGCAAGGATTGAAGCGGAATCAAGGGAGTGTTTTGAACCTCGGAGATAGAAGCTGCGTCGACTGAGTCCGAATCGGCTAAGGAGCCAGTCGGCTGAGTTCGAGTCGGACAGGATAGCCGATAGCCGATTCTGATTGAGAGAAGCGGATGAGACCAATCCTGGAAGGAAAGCATGAAGATAATTATTAGATTCGGTTTCTAGGTGCTTTGAAGATATTTCCATCTACAGATAAAGTCCTACAACGGCAATTGTATCCTTAAATTAGGATATTTTGTATAATTTCCTTATAGATAATGTCAGTTTGTTTAGAATATTTGTAATTCAATTTGTAATAGGAATCGTGTCCATTACGGACTTATTGTATATCCTAGTATAAATATGACCCGAGACCATATAATTAACAACACACAACTCAATACAATCTTGGTGCATCGTCACCTTTTGTTTTTACTTTCAATCTCGACAAGTTCTTGCCTCGTCTTTGGGCTGCATCGGGTTCCGATCTCCAAGCAAGGTAATCTCTTGTTACAAGCGGTTTGTACTATCGGGGTTAGTGCTTCCATCATCATGATACTCTGATCCCGTTGTTACAAATTACTTAATTTATCATATACGTCATATAATCTGTTTCAATCCCTAGATCTAATCCATGATCGGCTAGTGTTTCTTCAAAGATAACAGCCAACAGGATTAGATTTTGGGGGTTGATTTGGATTATATGGCGTATCCACCATCTTGAAAGGTTTTCATTAGTTTATATAGATCTCATACTTCTTTTTTACTTAATGCTGCATCATTTTGATCTATTAAGTTGCTCTTAGAATCATATAGATCTATTCGGCTCAATGACTGCTATTAGAGATAGTATGGGGTTTCTGTCAGTCTTACCTGTTTTAGCCATCTTATATGTTTTATTACTGCTAGATGTGTTAAAGTCGCCTTTTATATTAAGATCTTATTCTAGTTAAATCTGCTAAGCCTGGTATCAATCTGTTAAGTCATATTAACAACTGATTGATCTTTGTTTAGTCTATTTAGTTGAGAATAATATCTTAGTATAAAACTGTATCGGAGTAATAGTCGATTCACATTAGATCTACAACATCGGCTAAGTTATAAATATATATAATTATTATTCTAATATATTTTTAGGTATAAGTGATTTATATTGTCTTGGTATACTACCGATCTATCCCAGTCACTTAGTCTAAACATGCTTTGGAATAGTAATTATGTATTATGAATATCTACAACCGATTGAGTAGGATCTAATCATAATTTGATTATCTATTCATTGTTTCTTATCAGTTACAGGATCAAACCAACTGGCACGCCCTGCAAATCACCAAAGACGATCCAATTTGGACCTGCACTAGAGTTAAGCAGACCTCTCAGACCAATGCGTGGGAAATTTCTCATCAACAGTATTACAGTTATTTTTGTCAGGCATAACTTCAACCCCGTCACCGAAGGCAATCATCGATGACGGGTCTAATTGTTATCTCAATAGGGCCATGATCTAGAGCCCGTCACCGATGAAAAACATCGGTGACGGGCTTATATTAGGGCCCGACAAAGATAACATTTATTATCTTTGTCGGGCCTTTAGTTTGGCCCGTCACGGATGTGTATCATCCGTGATGGGCTCTAGAATTATGTATATATGACATATCTGTGTGACTATATCTTTATCAGTCTCTTCTTAAGCCCGTTTGAGATGAGTTAGTTATGACGGCCTGCAAAACTCAGACATGTTATAGGCCATCACAGATATATCAGTCTCTTCTTAAGCCCGTTTGAGATGAGTTAGTTATGACGGCCTACAAAACTCAGACATGTTATAGGCCATCACAGATAAAAGGATCTGTAGTAGTGAATATAAGACGCTTATGCATGCATATGTATTGGGTGCATCAATCTTCTTTTTAGTTCTTTTTCTAAATCTTCTATCATTGTATTTATTGAAGTTATTCAAATAAAAAAAATGATAATATGTTTTTCGTGTTAGTGATAATAAAGCTTTGTATTTTAGGATAAAGGGAGCAGTAATACTACTATCGACGTTTTCACGAGTAGCATTCGTTTTCTATGCTGGGTCTGTGGGGAGGGTGATCTCTGATGTAGGCTCACATGCATGGCTACAGCTGGCCTACAAGGAGAACGTGTTGAACCGTTGATATCCAACCAGCCTACCGGCCCGCGGCCCGCAGGCGCAGTCCGGCATGTCGTCCTCCGGTATTTGTACCTCGCGGATCGCAGCGCGTACCAGTCTACTCCTACCCCGTACGAGTACCTCGCGGGTCTCGGTCCTCACAAAGATCCCCTCCTCATGACCTCTCGTACTTTATAGTAGTACTACTACAAACACAGGCATCCTATCAATTGTGAAATCATGTTGAAGATTTTTTTGATATGTGTAACTATTTTTAAAATTAGAAGCTCTATTTGATAGTTTAGTTTTTCAGGTAGATTATAAGACGATGTTTTTTGAAATACTTTTTCAAATTTATACTTTTACATGTATATTTTAAACTATTAAACAGAATGTTTTTTAAAAAAGTTTTGAAAAAGTTTCAATGGAAAAGTTGCTTTAAAAAGTCATATTAACTTAGGTTTTAAGTTTTTTTAATACTTAATTAATTGTGCGTTAATAGATTGATTCGTTTTACATGATAGGAGGGAAGGTTCCCAACCCGTAGCTAACAAACAGAACTTGTGATTATATGGTCATAAAAATGAAAGGCAAAAATTAAGTTTTTTTATCTTTTTAAAAATTGGTTACTAATCGACTGCTTCTCGTAATTCCTGCAAACAAATCCGTCAGCTAAAACCAATAAAAAATTCACTTTAACTCTCTTAAATATAGCTCGAATTTGATTTAAATCTCCTAACACAAAACCATATATAACGATTCCTCCAACTACTAAAACTGATGTAAACATACTACTAAGACCTAAAACCGGCATAAACATACTATTAAAATGGTTCTGAGGATGATATTCACGTCAAACATGACATGACATGTTGATTATGGTCAAAAATGCAAGTCAGTAAAAAAGTTGAGAATATTATATGAAGCCTATATGTCATCCTCGATCTTCCTTCCTTCTTTCTTCTTTGCTGATGGCGTTGCACGCGTCGAGTCGGGTGGTGATAGTGTTGCAGGCATCAAGCAACGCGATCCCCTAGGCGAGGTGCACGACACAACGCCGTAACTCCATCTCCATCTATACCGGCCTTCGCACGTCCTCCATCTCTATTCTCCCATCTATTCCTGCTTGCGGGATCGCAAATGGAACGAGACATGGCAGTAGCGTGAAGGAGCCCGAGTGACTGGGAGGTCCTGTCGTTCCGTCTCCTGGCTCCTGTTGGGATTAAGCCCAAGATCAACACACTCAATCTCTCGTGGCTACACACACTTGCACAGAATTTGCACTACACAACTACACACATCAAGAATAAACACACAGAGAGGCTTGTGGCACCACGCAACTTGTGCCTTTTTCTGTTTCCTCTTCCACTCAACTAACAGCTAAGTACATGGTATAAATAGACACACACATGAGTAACAAACCCACGCATGCGGTGAGCTAACTCGACTCGCTTTCTAGGCCACAACGCCTCTTGACTCGCCCACACCTCTCGAGTTCACTACTAGCGCACAACAGTCACTCCCTACATGCATGCTCATGCACAATTGACTAACACACATGCTCAAGACTAATTCCAGTGACACACATGCGTGCACTCTTCTGATGGTTGCTAATCTCCCCACTAAGCATATTAGTCACTTTGTGCTTCACCCAAATCTTCACTACGGTTCAATAGTTAGCCTACTACTCTACTTGCAATAAATTAAGCATAAAAAGTCTTAATCAACAAGATTAACTTTCAACAATCACCTCCATAATCTTGTTGCTTTTATTTGAGCACCTTCCTCTTTGATCATGAGAGCAACGTTGCTCACCATCCGCGTGAGCTGTGGCAAGAAGAGCCCTCTCCTTCTTCGACTCAGGACACTCATCAACGAAATGGCCATGTTCTTGACAATTGTAGTAACGCACTTTTGCCAAGCTTATCGAATTTTTGATACCGACGGCTTCGGCCACCATTGCCGTTGCAGCCACGAAGTTCACCATCTTTCTCCTTTGCCAACCGTTCCTTGTACTCAGACATGTTAGCAACAGTTGCTCAGAACATGTTAGCAACAACTGCTCACCTCCTCGTCCGTGACGCCAACCCTTCAACGATTCCTCATACGTCCTTAGGCGTTCGATCGCTTCCGTCACAAACATCTTCGATATGTCACTCCATTGTTCGATGGTGCTGACGATGTGTTTGAACTTATCGGGGACGATATGCAAAAGCTTCTTCACCACGGTGGTCTCCTCCACCTTGATACCAAGTGCACGTATCTTGTTAACAACAGCGGTTAGCTTTAGAGCAGTCGTCTTCGCATCTTCCATATACATCCTCTCAAGCTCTCTCTTGAGAGTTTGTACGTTCACGTTTCGAACTCGCTCCTCTCCAGCGTGCATCTCCTTGAGTGCGTCCCAAGCTTTTTTTGTCATTTTCTTCTCCGCTATGACCAGCACCACAGCCTTTGGCACGGCTTGGACAACGGTGGCAATAGCCATCTGGTCCTTCTTGTCATTGACCACTTCATCGCCCTCCATTGCTGCCCACACACTTTGTGCATGCATAAAGATCTTCATCTTTTACCGCTAACACCTCGTAGTTGTTCTCTGACAACATGGGGTAGCACACCGTCACCCCCGCTTCTTTCACTAGCTACACAACGAGCTCATGGTTGTTTTGGCCGCCGTTGCCACCATACGCCACTGTTGCCACTGTCATTGTCACAGCGTCTCGACGACTTGTACACTCTTTCACTTGACATGGCTTTGATATCACTGATGGGATTAAACCTAAGATCAACACACTTAATCTCTTGTGGCTACACACACTTGCACAAAATTTTTATTACACAACTACACACGACAAGAACAAACACACAAAGAGGCTTGCGGCACCACACAACTTGTGCCTTTTTCTGTTCTCCTCTTCCACTCAATTAACAACTAAGTATATGGTATAACACACACGACTAACAAACCCACACATGAGGTGAGCTAAGGCCCTGTTTCTTTGCATCAACTTCTGACTTTTTCAGCCTACAGTAGACAAAAAATAAAAGAAACAGCTAGCTTTTATTTTTGGCTTCTCAAAAGTCATTTGTCTTTTCTGAACTACAAAAGCTAGAAGCTCACCAGGGTGAGTTTTTTGGCTTTTGAGGAGAAAAATTATCCACCTGCCACTGTAATGCACCAGCTTGTCTAGCTTCCCTCGCCGAATATTTTGAACTCTGTTTTTGGATATTTTAAACTCCGTTTGATCCAAAAGTTAATCCTGAAGAGGCTCAGCTTTTGTAGTTTCACCTTCTGAAGGTAGTAGTAGCCAAAAGTTTGCTTCTACAGAAGCATATTTCTACATAAGCAGAAGCTGAAAAAAACAATACCTAACTCGATCCGCTTTCTAGGCCACAACGCATCTTGACTCGCACTACTGGAGAAAGCCACAACTGTCCCGGTTCGTAACCCTCAGTAGTCCCCGTTGTCATCGTCGCCGCCGCCTGCCACCGAACAGGCCGAGGAGAGGGAGATCTGAAAGGGAGAGATGGAGAGGGAGAGAGAGATCTGGAGAGGAAGGAGAAGAAGAGGAAAAGATAAGGGAGAGAAGAAGTGGAGGAGAAGATAAGTGCGCAGGAGAGAGGGAGCTAGCTAAGTGCGATGCACTTATTGTTGTTTGTGCACGGGATACGAGAAGATAAAGATTTTTTTCTCTTTTGTCCCGGTTAAGATAAAGAACCGGGACTAAAAATCCCCCGCGTCCTTTAGTCCCGGTTGGTATTACCAACCGGGACAAAAAATAGCATCTTTAGTCCCGGTTGGTGTTACCAACCTGGACTAAAGATGTCTGGCGCTCTGACAGACTCTGACAATATTTGAACCAGGATTAGAGGTGATCTTTAGTCCCGGTTCGTGACACGAACCGGGACTAATGTTTTTAAAAATTCATAGAGTTTTTAAACCGGGACTAGAGATCATCTCTAGTCTCGGGTGCAACTCAAACCGGGACTACTGTGTTTTTTGTCACTTCAACCGATTATGGTTTCTCCAGTAGTGTCGGCCACACCTCTGGAGTCCACTACTAGCGCATCAACAGTCACTCCATGCATGCATGCTCATGCACAACTGACTAATACACATGCTCAAGATTAATTCCAGTGACATATGCATGCACTCTTCTGATGGCTGCTAATCTCCCCACTTAGCACATTATTCACTTTGTGCTTCACTCAACTCTTCACTACGGATCAACTCATTAAGCCATGCAGCACACGTATATGCAACTATAGTTAGCCTACTACTCTACTTGCAATAAATCAAACATAAAAAGCCTTCATCAACAACATTATCTTTCAACAGCTCCTACACACTCCCGACGCAGACGTACAGCTGCGGCGAGCTTCTCCCGCAACCCCGCAAACCCAACCCCCGGGAGGGAGGGGGGCAGTGAAGTCGACCTCAAGCTCCATGCCTACTGCCACCGACGCTTGTTGGTTCCCAAAAGGGAGCTCGAAGAACTCAGTGGCGCAGAAAGGAAGGTGACGGACAAACGCCCAGAAATTTCTCACTACAAACGACACACACACAGCAAACCAAACACAACATCCAACCATCATTGATCCCCATCGATGGAAACAACGCTCGCCGATGAGAAGCAAAATCAAGCGCAAATGTCGTAGGCATGTAGCTTGCACTATTCTGGATGTTGTCCTTAGCCCTTGCTGGTGAGGGAGTAGAGGATGGTAAACTTGAGCCCTTTGTTCTAGATGTTGTCCTCCATGGGAGAGGAGGGAAGACGGGGGAGGGGAGCGAATGTTGACAGTCTAAGTACAAACTTTAACCATCAACTCCTGCATAAAAGAATATAAAATATAGTATCAAACTTAGTGGTAGGAGTTTATTACTAATCATTTCGACGAGTCTTGGTAAATATTTGTATGCCGGGTGATTTCTGGATGAAAATACACCCGCCATGCGATGAAATGAACATCCAACCAATCATACACGAGCACAAATATTGAAGGGCCCACATGTCAGTCAAAACCGACTGAAATCGAGCTAATCCACTGCCAACCATCATAAGGGTCCATATGTCATCCATTGGGCATCGGTGGCCAGAGGCGGTTAGCCTGGTTCGGCCGAACCAGGGTTGGCGCTCCCGGCCCCTATCTTCCACGTGGTAGTTGCTCATTGGTTAGTGATGGCGGTTGTGGATGAACCGACCTCCATAACCGTCATTCCAATCACCATATGAAGCTATAAAAGAAGGAGTTCACATGCTCTCAATTAGCACAACAAAGTGGAGTACAACTCACTTTCATATTTCAGGCATCACTTTAGTAGTGGAGAAAATAGGTAGAGAGTGAGGAGAAGTTCCAGAGAAGTGTAGGGATTGTCGGTGCTCTCTCCTCGCTTGTACCTCAGCGGATGCTTCTTTTAATACAGTAAGTGTTCGAGATTTTCTTTTGGTATTTAATTTACTTACTTAAGTGAGATATATTCCCTTCGTTACAGGTTCGTTGCTTAGTATTTATATTAAGTGCTCTGGTATTAGAATTCTGGATGAAGAAGGAAGTTACTGCGCGAGGCTAGAGTAGTAATCAATAACTCAGGTGTGGTGTCTAGGTTAGCGATTACCTTCATTTGTTGTGTGCTCCACGAAAGTGAAAGGTAGTCGGCAGGTGGTGATAGTCTTGTCCGTCCTTCGGATCCCTCCATGTTCGGGTACATCATAGATATACAGGCCGGACTCAGCTTGGCAGACCAGGGGAGAACCGGTGTCCGACGTAATCGATAGGATTTTACCTTTTACTTAACTTTAGTTAATTAAACCATAGGAATCATCTCTAACCTAAAGCCTACCATCAGTTGTTGTCCTTGGATAGAATTCTGTTCTTAGATATACACACACGTTTCCTGTAATTCAGTACCCTTGGAATACATTGAGGTGTAGTGCTACGACGGTATCCGTGCGTTTGCAAATTTATATGTGACCATAACAAATACCAAAAGCGAATATGTGAGGCTTGTTGGTGTGGAGACAACATTGAGGTGTAGTGCTACGACGGTATCCGTGCGTTTGCAAATTTATATGTGACCATAACAAATACCAAAAGCGAATATGTGAGGCTTGTTGGTGTGGAGACAACGTGACGAAGGAGACTGACAGGGTGAGGAGGTCGTGTGGGTGGAGATGATGGGCATGACATGGGTGGTGTGTCAAAATCACGGTGCCAGCAGGAACGTGTGGGAGGATGCGATTGCGAGCACCATCCCGGCCCCTACTGCCCTCTTCAACACTGTCATCGATGGTACGATCCTCAAGATCAAGCTCCTCCTATTGTACCGATGTCGGGCTGGTGAAGATGGACATGGGCAGTGATGACCAAGCGAAGTGCTCCATGACGCCGAGATCCTTTGCCGCCTTCGCCGCCATGTCGCCTCCGTCACACGAAAACCTCCCGTTGTGACCTTGATCCAGATGCCCATGCCGTGTAGCTCCAGACCCCTTCAGTAGTCAAGCAACTTGATACCACCGAAGCCATCACAGGCGCCAATCCCGGTCCCACCCCTCTAGCAGCAACAACAGCACAAGGAGAAAAATCACCACGAGGGGTCACCGCCACACGACTGCTGATTCCGGAGAAGAATAAAGAGGAGATATGAAGAAAATACACTGACATGTGGGCCCATGTCTATTTATTTAGTGATTGATTGTCACATGGACGCCATGTCAGCGAATATCATCCTCGATACTGTCTTGAGAGTATTTTTCATCGGTTTTAACAGTTGAAGGAGTAATTATATCCGATTTTGTGGTTGAGGGATAAATTAGATCCGACCAATATTTAATTTTTTTATTTTTTAAAAGATTTTAAAAATAAGTTACCATTTTAAAGTTTTACAGAAATATATTCCTCTCGCCCAACCATAAGGCGGGGCATATAAATCATCATACGGTAGGGTAATCTATGTGATGTGACACCCATGAAGGGGCACGCCGTGGAAATTTTGCAGGCGGTCCCTTCTCGCCCTCTTATAGGGTGATTTTGTTTGGTGACATTAGCAATAGCTTAGTGATGCATGGGGCATGTCATGGCAATTTTATAGGCGACCCTCTCCCGATGATAAATCGCCCTAGGGAGGGCGAGAAGGCGCCGTCTGTAAAATTGCCACGTCGCACCCCTCCCACGGGGTGCCACGTCACATAGATTGCCCTACCGTAGAATGATTTATATGCTCTGTCCTATGGTAGGACGGGAGGAGTATATTTTTGCAAAACTTTGAAATGGTACTTTATTTTTGTAAATCTTTTAAAAAATAAATATCTTTTCTTTACCTACTTAAAACATCGGTATGGTTTCTGTCGTTCGTTGTTGGTCGCCTCCTATTAAGAGCATCTCCAACAACACAGCTATCCCACTCTCCAAGTTAAACTTTGGCAATTTTGGATCAAAATCGTACTCCAACCCTTGATGGCCAAGCCATCCGGCTGACCAAACTCCTTCTCGTGTTGGCAACTTTGGCCAACCAAAAACGCCTTGCCAATCATGGGCCCCACACCTGTTCTCCTCTTTCCTCCCGTCCCTTGCTCCAATTGCAAGCAATATATTAGTATCATCTTGATTGGGAGACCCTAAATATTCATCCCAAATATTTCAACAATAGCTGACACAAACCATCTAAGACTTGATAAAGTTGTGCTCTTAGCAATCCAAGATAATCATCCAAAAAATCAGCGGGCACACCATAAGCAAGCATTCGAAAAGTAGCGGTAATCTTTTGTAATGCAGATAATCCAACTATTCCAGCTGCATTTCTCCTTTGCATGAAATAACAATCATGATTTTATACTACATGCACAATGCGCATATACAAAGATCGAGCCATTCTAAACCTACAAGTTAAGAAATATACAAAGTACTATTGTAATAGAAACAACGGATGGCAAAAACAAAAGGTTTAAAATGGTGTAAAAATGACGATTGCGTACCTTCGATGAAACAAAACCCGACCATACGTACACTAGTACAGAATGCCTCATAGGTGCCGGTTGGAAAACCCTCTTAAATGTCGGTTTTTTTAACCGGCACCTATTGGTCAGCACCAATGACTGGTCATTGGTGTCGGTTCTTCGACCGGCACCTATTCGGGCAAATAAGTGCCGGTTCGTGTAGAATCGACACCTATTTATACGACACCTATACGGACCAAACACCATTCAATGAGGTGATCCCAATCTTTTCTTATGGGCCCACTCCTTTAGCCGGACCCACCATATTTTTCCACGTGGGCACGGACCCACGAGATAGAGCTACAGGCACGAGCGAGCGGTTCTACACGACGAGCGAGCGAGGCACGGACCTATTTAAGCTGGTGTTGCTCTGGTTCGACGAGCGGTATGGTACTAATCGCGGGAATAGTGTTTTTCTGAGAATAGGTTGCGGTTCTTATTACGAACCGCCACCTATAGTATAGGTGACGGTTTTACTGTTCACCCGGCACCTATTTGAGACTATAGGTGGCAGTTCTTAACACGAACCGCCATCTATTCTTTTGCCGCCACCTATATACATTATAGGTGCCGGATTTGGTTTGACCGGTACCTTTTGGGGCGATACCAATGAGCATTTTTTAGTAGTGGTAGGATTATCGCAAAAATAATCCCTCATCAATCTGCGGTGTCTTTTCGCTCTATCGCGATTAATCACTATGTGCCCAGGAATAGAACCTCTTCTACTTCCTACATTGGTTTGGGCTCGGTGGTGATGATCTATCATGACTATTGTTGCCATAATAAACACATCGTCATCATTCGATGACGATGACTTCAAAGCAATTTGTATGGCTACACTACGTCGTCTCATTGTGAAGTGGTGGTGAAGAAGCAAGCAAAGAAAATAGAGTGTACTGTGGTATAGAGGTAGTGTGAGAGAACACACACAAATATATATATATTAGGATTTGGAGAGTCTGAAATGAGGAGTCTGTTGGAGTGTGTGCAGTAGATTTGGAAATAATTTTTTTGTTAGTTTGCCAAATAGACAAATAGAGAGCCAGAAATAATCATATTGTTGGAGATGCTACGAGGAATCGCTCCAGCGTGTTTGTCGCCAATTCCAATCTCTATGACTATAGCTCCTTAATTTCCGATCGGTTCCGATGAGTCCTCCTCCAAATCATATGCATGGCCAAATTAGTTGTCCGTCCGCTCGCGCTCGTAGTCCCTTGCTACATCTAGTTTCCTTCACGATCGACACTAGAGAGAATAAAGTGATCATACCCACGGGATGCAAGAAATCGAATCCTATTCCGATCAGGTTTGCATGACAAACTGCCGAGACAGTCTCTTTTTTTTTCCTTCCACAATTTAGACCGTTATCTCCTCGCCGATGCATGCGGCGCTCGAGGTGCCGTGGCATGTGGAAAACGCGGCTGCCCGTTGTGTTGCCCGCACCTGAGTCCGAAACATTCTCCCACTACTTCACCCAAACATTCTGATCCGACCTGCAGGCTGCAACTTTGGAGCGCGTCTTCGTCGAATGTTGCCGTCCGACCAATTACTTCAGGTATTCGCCGGCGAGTCGGAGGCTTCGACCAAATATTTACCGCGTAACGTACGCTCACGGAGCACATGCCGAGCATGCAGCACATCGGGCGGTTTGTGCAAGAGGGAATCCACTCTAAATTGCACTCTCCTGCAAGACTGCAAACACGGTATCGCAGTACCTGCATGTTTTTCATCGTGGACTAAAGTTGGGCATGACAGGGAGGCATCAGGCATGCACGATCATCTCCTCTCCTGTATTAGTATACCACTCTGGCAAGGAGGCATCCAAACATGATCAGTATATTAGCACAACAGAACAAATCGAGACATCCTCTAGATCAAATCGAGGCATTATCCAAACATGACAAGGAAGTCGCTACTATAAAGGTTGACTTTAGAAGGCTAAATAGCTTTGTTGCCTGCAATGCGAGGCGAGTGCACGATGCACTTCAGATCAGAGGAGAGACAGGATCAGGGTGAAGCGCGAGCATAGCTAGTCGCGCAAACTAACATCATGAACCGTTACACCTAATTAGTTTTATGATCCAAAACAAAAACGAATGTGTCAACTGATTAGTCAGCCATAAATACAATAATAATAAATAAAATCACAAATCATAAAAGTTATGCAACTTTGTCTAGCAAAAACATCTGCATGTTGCAACATATTCTAATAATATTATGTGATCAAACTCAGTACCATGTAAATACTATAATTTTATTTCGAGGTAATATCTTATAATTATCACCGTGCATGAGTTTCTTCATCAGTTGTAACGCGCATGAACATTTTTGTTAGTAAAAATAAAAAAATATGTATTAAAGGGAGTCAAAGTGGACCTTTTCCAATCCAATACCGTGGGAGGCCGATTGACGGACTTACCCAGCCTACGTGCGGGAAAAGGAGTAGCGAGACATTGCGGCCTTACTGGTTTGTTCGTGTGGGCCTCCTAAATTGCCGCGTGGCCCACCCAGCGTGATATGCCATGAACTATGATATCTAGTATTCCTGATCGCTTAATGTATCTTCGCATTGCACCTACTCCAGTACTCTTGGACCATGGGCAAACTTGGTCAATTTCTGGACAGTAGCATTCCTCTTTACTATTGTTTGTCAATTTTTTCCCAACCTCACTAAAATGGAATCTCAAATTTCGAGGAATGAAGTCGTACACATAAGACTACACGCGATATACTAGTTCCATTGCCAAAAAAGCAAATCATAACTTTTTTAATAATTGGACACCAACCTAAAAAACATGGATAACATCATCAATAAAAAATCTTATTGGTAAACCTCTATCCATAGTTAATGAAAGTTTGCATAACCATTGCCTCTAAACAACAGCATGTGAGCTGAATGTAGTCCCTTACTCCCTCTATACATCTCACATAAATGTAGCCAGTCCTCCATACCCAGGAATGGAAGCCTGGCATTGTGGCTGAAATCTACTAACCATGAAGCCTTCTTACCTTGAACATCAATGATCATTTCCTAAGTTCGAAAATCAAACTCGAAGTCGTAGTGTTACTGGAGAAACCATCTTTGGTTCAAGCGGCAAAAACCACAATAGTCTCTGTTAGAGTTGTACCCAGGACTAAAAAATATTTTTAGTCCCGGTTTAAAAAGGCAACGACTATCTAGAAACTTTAGTCCCGGTTCGTGTCAAGAACCGAGACTAAAAATGATCTTTAGTCCCGATTCAAATCATGTCAGAACCTGTCAGGGCGCCTCGGGTCATTAGTTCCGGTTGGTAACATCAACCGGGACTAAAGATCCTATTTTTTGTTTCGGTTGGTGTTACCAACCAGGACAAAAGATCATTTTGATCTTTAGTGCCGGTTGGTAACACCAACCGGAACTAAAGATGGGGTTCCTTTTTATACTCCTTCATCCTCCGCTGAGCCAGACCACTTGTCTTCAAACTTTTGCTTTAGCTAGAGAGTCTGCCAAAATTTTTGTGATTTTGCTTTGATGATAATACACAAATCTTTGCTATCTACAAGGTTAGCAACTTCTTCCTCTTATGATCTGTGCTTAGCACTTCGCTTTTTACGGTTGTTTTCTAGACATTTTTATCTCTAGATTTTTATGCAAACATGAAGAGAGAGAAAATTTGTTTGGACTAATTCTTTTACTAAGCATATTACATTGTGTTGAGAAAAATGTTTGGGAAAATAAAGAGAAAAAAAGTATGCTTAGCATGTTACATTTGTAGGAATTTATTACGTACAATTTTATCTCAAAAAATGTTTATGGAAAATGATGAGAGAGAAACTTTTGGACAAAAAAAGTTATAAAATAGATGACAAAGGGAAAAAATATAGAAAATTTGATAGTAGATTAGAAAATTTTAATATACACTACGTACATTAAAAAGAACTTTTAAAATAATTAATTAATTTTATGTTACCACTTTAAAAGACCTTTTAAAAATAATTCTATTTTTTTAGAACAACACATTACATATGTTGAATTAGTATATAATTATTGTCTAATTACATATATATAATTATTGTAATAATATTTAAATGGTTTGAATTTCTGGATTTTTATTATGATTTTTGTGCATTACATGAAGATGGATCACTAATGGATGTACAACGCGGATCGACAGTTGACAGAGTTTATTCAAGGTGTGCATTGTTTTTTTAGTGTGGCCGATGCCAACAAGCAGAAGGGTTTCATACGTTGTCCATGCAAAAAATGCAAAAACGATAAGGAGTATTCTACATCAAAAATTATTCATGCCCACT
This sequence comes from Oryza australiensis, assembly GCA_019925245.2. NCBI lineage: Eukaryota > Viridiplantae > Streptophyta > Magnoliopsida > Poales > Poaceae > Oryza > Oryza australiensis. Next base: position 902,715 of record JAIFGZ020000117.1, read on the forward strand.
TGTTTCAGTCGGGATTCATGCCTCACTACAATTGCTGGACATCGTACGGAGAGGTGGAGGTTGCAATGGAAGAAGATGAAGAAGACGATGACAACATTCCGGACTATGGTCAATATGGTGGGTTTGAAGAGAATAGAGCAGGCGAGGTGGGCGGGGATGCTGAAGAAAACGACGGTTCCGATGACCTTGGTCAGATGTTGCGCGACGTATAGGGGGACTGCGAAGGTGAAAAGGAGGTGCAGAAATTGGAGCGTATGTTGACGGACCACAAAACGTTCTTGTACCTAGGCTGTGAACAGGGGCACAAAAAGTTAAGTACCACGCTGGAATTCTTGCAATGGAAGGCCAAAAATGGTGTCAGTGACAAGGCATTTGGCGAGTTACTAAAACTCGTGAAGAACATTCTTCCAGAGGGAAACGAATTGCCGGAATCAACGTACGAGGCTAAAAAGTTAGTCTGCCCTCTAGGACTGGAGGTACAAAAGATACACACATGTCCTAACGATTGTATCCTCTACCGCGGTGAGGAGTACGAGAACCTAGAAGCATGTCCGGTTTGTAAAGCACTTCGATACAAGATAAGACGATATCATCCAGGCGAAGTTGACGGACGGTCTTCGAAGAAAAGGGTTCCTGCTAAGGTGATGTGGTATTTTCCTATAATACCACGGCTGAAGCGTCTGTTCAGTAATAAGGAGCATGCAAGGATGATGACCCACCAACCAGGACTAAAGTATCTTTTGTCTCGGTTAGTGGCTTCAACGGACAAAAGAGCCCGGTACTATAAATAGGGCCGCATTGGGATCCGAACACTTAGCCGTTTTCTTTGTCGTCTTCGTCGTCGTCGCCCTTCAAGCCCTAGGACGCCGTCATCGTACCGCCGTCTTCATCTCCGCGGGCCGGAAGCCGAAAGTCGACGCGCCGTCGTCGCCTGGGACACGCCACAGGCTAGCCGCCGTCGCCCCTCTTTTGATCCCCTCATGTGTGATGATTGGGTTTAGGGTTTAGGGTTTTCGGGCCGAGGCGGCATCGCCACCGCCATCGTCACCCCTTCATGCCCTCCGCACGCCGCGGCCCTTTGCAGGCCCCCCCACACCGTCGTCGCCGCCGCCCCTGCCCTCCCCCCACACGCCGCCACCGCGACGCCGCTGCTGCTGCCTCCCCCACACGTCGACGCCGCCCTCTGCCCTCTACCTCCCCTCTGTGCCGCAGCCGATTTGATGAAATGGATTTGATGAAATGGATTTGATGGAATGGATTTGATGAAATTTGTCAAATTGTGTATGTGCATGTATGTGTCAAATTTGAATGCATATGGAATGGAAATTTGTCAAATTTGAATGTATGTATGTGTATGTTAGAATGAATTAAATTTATATGTGAATGGATTTTGTATATGTTTGTAAATTTATTTGTGTTAATTTTGTATGTTTATATATATGTGTAAATGGACTTTATGGGCTTTATGTATAAATGGAATTTTTATTTAAATTTGAATGCATGAAGATGGTGAATTTTGAATTTTGAATGTGTATTTAAATTTGAATGCATGAATAGATTTAAATTTGAATGTGAATGTGACTTGTGAAAGTGAATTTTGTATTTTCGAACGAACGAGAACGATAAAACGAACAAACGGACGTGAACGAACGAACGGACGGATGGACGAACGAACGAGTTTTGTTTGGCCGTTCGTTCGGTCGTTCGTTCGTTCGTTCGGTCATTCGTTCGGTCGTTACAACGCACATAGGCATGCAACGTCCTCTCTTTCTCTCCTCTCCTATCCTCTCCACTTCCTCTCCTCTCCTCTCCACTTCCTCTCCTCTCCCACTTATCTCCCTCACGTCATCCTCCTCTCTTTCTCTCCTCTCCTCCAAACGATCATACCCACGGACGTGAACGAACGATAGAACGAACGGACGTGAACGAACGAACGATAGTTTTGTTCGTTCGGTCGCTTTATGGTTTAGGGTTTAGAGTTTAGGATTTGGGGTTTAGAGTTAGGGTTAGGGTTTAGGGTCCGAACGAACAGACGTGAACGAACGAACGATAGTTTCGTTCGTTCGGTCGCTTTATAGTTTAGGGTTTAGGGTTTAGGATTTGGGGTTTAGGGTTAGGGTTTAGGGTCCGAACAAACGGACGTGAACGAACGATAGAACGGATGTGAACGATAGAACGAACGAACGATCGTTTTTTCCATCTTATTCCTTTTGTCTATGTTTTTTTGTACGTAGACATACATGATTTCCCTGAATAATTGATACATGTATTAACCAAATAAATATTTCCTTGTCAGAATTCTTTGATTAAGTCCTCGAACCCACAACAATCAAAAGGCAGATCGTGATGACGAACAGCTTCTCCTTGACGAGATCGCACGTGGTAGCACACAATTTTACACTGAGGAGGGGACCGAGGATCCAGATCAATACCTCAATGAGGAGGGGAACAAGGGGGGACGAGGAGGGGAATGAGGGCTCCGCTTCCGTTGGACAAAAGAGCACAGGCGAGCAATGCAGTGTCAGCAAGCGCATCGAGGGTCGACACGTCATAACAGAAGTAGCACCGGACGGTCGACCAAGTGCCCCAGCGGACGTCGCAAGAAAGTTTGTGGCACACAGCGGATGGGTGGTGAGGGATCACGTGCCCATTAGCGTTGCGAACTGGAGGCGATCAACCAAAGGAGAAGATGAGCAGAGCTATCTCCCGGACATAGAGAAAGAGATGTTGTGGACGACAATGCTGCAGACGTTCACCATCCTAGACTCAGAACAGGCAAGGGTCAAGGAATGAACGTTAAAGAACATGGCTGAGATCTTCAGGAACTATAATAAAGAGTTACACAAGAAATACATCCTGAAGGGCTAAAACCCAGACTTTGACAAGTTTCCAAAGCTCAGAGATCACCGAGAGGCCTTTGTAGAACACAAGACTGGGGAAGAAGCGCGAGTGCTCATTGAAAAGAACAAGGCCAACGCAGCCAAGAAGAAATACCATCACAAGCTTGGGTCGGGCGGCTATCGAAGGGAATGCAAAAATTGAAGAAGATGGAAGCCGACCTTGAAGCGCGAGGTATCGTTCCGGCACGACCAAGCTGTTCCGAATGATCAAGGCATTGGTTCTATGCTCACGGCGGTTCACTTAATCCCGGAGATGGATCAATTATCTTCGGCGCTAAAATCCAAGAAGTCGGGCGAAGATTAGAGGAAGCGTTGGAGGCCTCTGCCTCGGGCTCGTTCAGGCCTGACAGAGAGAAGGACAAGCTAACGCTCGCACTCCAGAACCCAGAGCATCCGGGACGAACACGAGGAAAAGGCGTCGTTCCCTGAAAATACGGGTTTCAAGCGGACGTCGACACATACAAGAGCCGCATGAGGTCGAAGCGAGAGACGGATGCAAGGTTCGCAGAAATGGAGATGCGGCTCTCGCAGATTGATTAGATTGTGGACCAAAGGCTGAACGAAAGGTTGGCAAAGGAGCATAGCCACTGGGTTAGCCAACAACCAGATCCAGCAACAACGGCTCAACTACAGCACCAGCGCAGCAGCTGCGCGTCAACAGGAAATGAAGGCGAGTTGGCCCCACAAGCTCAAGTGTGTCTGCCATGCCCCGAGGATGATATCACGCAGTGGCCACTGTGTGAGCTGCACATTCCGCTCAAGAACATAACAATAAAGGTATCTTCGTACTTTTATGTTGTATATTTCCTTGAATAACTTGACAATCAAGGTTCATTACTAACTAATAAGCAATCTTCTCGAACAGGTTACGTCGGGCATGACGATTCCAGTAGAATGAGACGGCACCTACCACTGCAAGCCCGTTCCACCTACGTACTCAAAAGTGGAAGTTGAACAGGTGGAACGCGACTACGAAGATCTCGAGCTGGATATCCCCAGAGGAGACGGGGAGATGACGCTAGGAGAAACAACTCACGGAATATTTCTTTGGAGGAAGCCCTTCATCATATTCACAGGACGAACAGCGTCTCCTATCGTTCCACCGCCATCGCCTCCACGTGGACCGTCTCCTCAGCCTCCTTCGCCTCCTCCGCCTCCTGCGTCGCCTCCACGAGCACCGACTCCTAAACGGTCGTCTCCAACTCCACCGCCTTCTCAGCCTCCTCCGTCGCCACAACAAGCACCGACTCCTCCTCCGTCGTCTCCTAAGCGCATAGCTCGAGCCACGCGGTCAATGTCAACCAGTGGACCAAGAAGCAAGAGGCCTAAACTTGACCCGCTTCCACCAGCCCCAAAGAAAACGACGTACAACATGACTCCAGAGGAGCTGCGCGAGGCCGTCGAAGCTGAAGTCAAGGCCCACTTCAGAAAGAAGTCTCCTCAGAAACCTCCTGAAATCCCCCAGGAGAGCAAGGACTTCTTCAAGAAGACGTACCTAACGCCACAGCCTAAACCGCAACCTCAACCGTAGTCCGACTACGACAGGACTATCCGGAAGGCTGCTGGCAAGGCGAAGAGAACAGGCAGAGATGTACCCAGCTCGGCATGCTGCCTCAGAAACCTCTGGAGTTCAGCACGGTTCCAAATGTTAGAACGGAGTTAAGACAATTTATGGAATCTGCTGGAATTTCAATGGATCAATTATCCAGCCATGCTCCCCTCGCGAAGGCTCCGCTAAAATACAAGTTCAAACTTGGAAAGCCTCTTGTAAAGCCGGATCAAGTGAAAAAGCTACCTACACAGATGTACCGCTTCCACAAGTGGTACATGCAAGAATCCAGCAAGGGTGGACAGATGGTATCGGACAGATATTTACTGAACTATTTCTTCGATGGAGGTGACAACTTCTTTATCCGATTCGAAGACATATTCGACCTGTACCAGCTTGATGCCCTCGACGTCTCACTTCTAACCATGCGGGTTCTGTAAGTATCGTTCTGTTATTTTGTTTCTTACCTTCTTGTATTTAGCTGACTAAAATTCTTTTTAGCCGTTGTAGAATGGCGATCCAATATTGCAACAAGCACGAGTGCACCAAACATGGATTCATGGATCCACGGAAAATCAACTGCGCATTGGTTGATCAATTTCCTAATCCAACAGTGGATAACATATACAATGCGCTGGTGCAGGACCACTTCAGGCCGTTTATCCTTCTGCCCTACAACACTGCGTAAGTTTTTTCTTCCTTCCGTACCAATTTTAATCCCGTGCATATATAAAGTTTTATATGTGTCATCTAAACCAATTTGCAGATTCCACTGGGTTCTGTTAGTAATTGACATGGATCACTTGCGGATCCATGTCTTTTGACTCAATGGATAAACCAGAGTCCACGTACTCAAAGATATTTGAACTGTTTAACAGGTAATGTCATCTTACTTGCTATTGCATATATGCGGTTTTCGGATAATTACTAGTTAACTTTTAACTGCACGTAGGGCATGGGAACGGCTTCAGGTGAATGTTCGCGAAAATTGGAAAGATAAGCTCTCTGTGAGGATGAACTTTTCAGTGAGTAACATGCATGCTCCAAAGTTGTATTGAATCATTACTTTGTTCTAAAATATGAAATGTATATTAAATCTGTCGTCGTTTCTTCTTTAGTGTGCAAAACAGGCGCAGGGCAACAACTTATGCGGATACTACGTCTGCGACTACATTCACCACTTTGTTACCGAAGTCAATAGTCTTGACGATATAGATGTACGTATAACAACCATTCATATTTACATCTCGATTTCTTATTCATTTCATATATTTATTTCTTATTTATTTGAATTAATGACAGCTTATGCAAGTAAGAGACAACCTCCCCACGAGACTTTCATACAAGTGCTCGGGAAGAATTGATGGGATTTATAAACGAGTAGATCATTGATCCCGCGAGAGAATTCTACTTTAGTTTGAGTAACTTTACCACTTTGGATCCACAAAGTAGATTAGAGATAATTTTTTATAAGCTTGGTAATATATATATTTTCTTTATTAAGTTTATTTATATGTGTGTAAATTATATATTTATACATATATATGCATGTTGCATATATATGTATAAATATATGTGTGTAAAATATGTATGCACAATATATATGTGTGTAATATATAGGCAGCAAGCTAGCAGCTATAGCAGAAGCAAATTAAAAAAATAAAAAACCTCTCAGTTGGTAACACCAACCGAGACTAAAGATGGTGGAGCTAGCCACGTGGCGTCGTCATCTTTAGTCCCGGTTGGTAACATCTTTAGTCCTAGTTATTTCACCCGGGACTAAATATAGCGATCTTTAATCTCGGATTTATAATCTCGGTTTGAGAACCGGGACTACAGGGGGTTACAAACCGAGACTATTGTGGGGTTCTTCACCAGTGCAAACAGAATCTTCGAAATTAGCATCCAATTGTTCTGCCAATCAAATCTTGTGCACATCACCACCGATGATTGACATTGAACCGAAGCAAAAGATGTTGTTGGAGAGTAATTGAATTATGAATCAACATCTCTCCTTGCAAGGAGGGACAACCAACTTCTCGCCCAATGCAGGCAAATGCCGCAAAACGATCATGCGTCGAATCTGGATGGATAAACAACGGAGGCGATCATACGGTAAGGTACTCGGAACGCTATAGTATAGAGGACATATTCCCTAAAGTGACGCCGATAGCCTAGTAGGAGGCGAAGCCAGCCAGCGTAGAATAGGTTGAGGTGGCCATTGCGGCAACAGCGTGAGGCAGCACCACGGTACTATGGGGTCGAGGTTTCAACAACCCGATGATGTCGCGCGAAACTGGTTGTTGCCATCGGATCCATCCACACGTACATCACGGGGACGACGCTAGGCCATCAATGATTTGCAGCTAGCCTCTAGCGATGACTAACACATTGAAGACGCACGACGGTGAAAGCCCCATAGCCACCTTCCTTGTGCCTGCACCGTGGTGGCGCACTCTGGCGGCAACAAGGCCACGAGGCCGTGGCTAGGGTTTTCTCCTCTTTATTTAGAACAATTGTACATGACAATGAAACAAAAACTATTATCAAGAAAAGTATTGTACTATCTGAATCAACCCCACTGGTTTGTTTAGATCGAAACCAATTTTTCTTGCCATATCGAAGTTTTGTGACTTTAATAGTATTATATAAAGGTTTAGTTTGATGTCAAATTTTGTGATGTTCTATTCTAATAAATTAAGTAATGCCAAATTTTTTGAAAAAAAATTGGCCTGAAACCAAACTAACCAGATCCCTCTCACTGGACAAAATAATGAAAGAAAACGAAAACAATAACTTATCACCATTTACTACAGCCGCAAACCGCTTTCGTGTGCTCCTGTATTTATCCCCACCACCTCGTATCAGCGTCACAGTACGTACAACTTGCCCCGACATTCTTTTCGATCATTAAACTTTGCCTGTGCGCCCATGCCATTGGCCTCTTTCGAGTAAATACAGTTATATGTGTCCATCGTTCTCCACCACAACTGGTCGCGTTATGGCTTCCACCGTTGAAGTTCCACGGCGCCGTGGATGGAACATGGAACAGTTCGCATGCAGATTCACAGACTAATCGTAGCAGTGCACGGCTGCACCTGCACGTACGTACAGTGCCCACATATCTGGCTCGCTAAGTCGCTATAGATGTACGTGGATACGATATCCCCCCTGCGTCTCACGAAAACGGACTCGCGACGCCTCCTCCTCCGACCACGCATGCCGCGCCGCCCGATCGCTTGGCGCGCCCGGTGCCAGCGTTCGCACGCGGCTCGATCGCCAGCTGCTGCACGACACGGCCCGTCGCGTCCAGATATACCTGACCGATCCTCTGGCTACCGCGCCGCCCGGGACAATCCGCCTCCCGCGCTCGGGTGCGCGTGGCCGCATGACCTGTGGTTGTGGTGGTAATGCGTGGCCTGGCGTTGCGCGCAACGGCGGGAGGAATTATGGAGGTTAGTTGGTTGATTTGGCCGTCTACCACTGATAGGTACTATTAGCCGGAATTGCGCGCGTGTGATGCCCTGCAATCACGCACGCAAGTTCAATCGGCATTGCGATTCAACCATCCGTTGGATTCCTCTGGAAGGAGGCCTGAAAACCGAAGGAGCATGTGACTGGGAGGACGACACCGTGCACCGTCTGGTCTAGGCATATATACAGTACAGAACATGGATCGATACAGTAACACGAGCAGCCGTATACCACTCGATCTGGCAGGCAAATGCATCCACGCACAGTGACACGGTGCATGCCACACGCGCGTCCACGTCACATAAATACTTCCACATGTGAACGCGAACAGCGGAGTAGACCTAGCGGCGACGGCACATTGCTGTCCTTCATGTGGTGTCTTGCCATATCAGCCTCGCTCTTCACTCTATATAAGCCCTTGGCTAGCTAACTAGCATGTGATCACTCATCCCTGAACTTTCCAGCGAGGGAGAGCTCAGAGAAAGAGGCCGAGGCATGGCTTCCAGCTCCAAGCTGTCTGCTCTCTTCTTGACGGCAATTCTGCTCTGCCTCATCTGCACGATGAGCCAAGCAGCAAGGCCTGAACCGGGATCCAGTGACCACAAATCACAGGTACAGTCAACATGTACTGTAACCTGGTCGAACTGTGCACAGTATTTGCATTTTGCTTCCAATCTGAGCTAGTACAGCAGCAGTTTGGCAGGCTAACGGTGCTGGCTATCTAACCGCGTTCTTCTTGGTGTTTCTAGGGTGCTGCCTCCAGTATTGCCCATCAGAAGAGTGGTGGTAGTTCTGGAATCGGTGTGGAAATGCATCTGGGAGAACCTGAGGCAATGAAGTGCAAGGAAGGGGAAGCAGAGGAAGAGTGCCTGATGAGGAGGACCCTTGTTGCTCACACCGACTACATTTACACCCAAGGGAATCACAACTAGTGTAGCACAGTAGCTCTGCATGCACCAGTGCTCTTTGGCACAAGTTTCTGCCCAGGGGCTAGTTTGGAACACGGGAACTTTCCACAATTCTTGGAGAAATGAACTAGCTCTCACGCACAGTTTCTACAAGATCTTGTGTGAATTCCTGCGTTCCAAACAAGCACCAAAGAAGAAAGGCTTGATGAGGCAAACGGACATCGATCTTCTGCAGTTCAGTTCTGTGGATTGTACCGACTTTGTAGTGGACTATCTGTACATTTCTCGCTCCTTGTTCTTCAGCCCGTATATCCATTCTCGACTTCTAGCCATCACCTTCAGATAGTACATAATTTCCCCTACATGGAACTTTGGGCTGTAAGCACCGTAGATACTGAACTTATGTATCCATCTTGGCTCAGCTATAATAAAATTACAGTTTCTAATTAATATCTATCGAATCTTTCTTGGGCCATAGTGGACGAGTTATGTATATGATTTGGCATGACAGGCGGTGGAAGGAGAAGATCATTGGACAAACGAGCAGTTTTTCCTTCCATACATGGCTATGCGATAGCCGGCAGAGGATCCCGAAAGAACGAAGGGGAGACTTCGATACTATTATGACTCTAGGGGCTTGGACTATCTAAAAAGAACACGACAACGGAGTGTTCAATCAACGACAACGAAACTGGATCGACATTATGAAAGTGATAGCGGAGGAGGCAGCTCTTTGACGATCGACGAAGCCATGATTCCGTAGCTACCTTTGTAGCCCCGGTAGCCCTAGGTCGTCATATCTGTCGAGAGAATAAAAATAGTGCAGCAAGTCCTTCCCTTCCCATTCTTACTGCTTTTTTTTCATTTTCTGTTTTCAGCTGTATTTTGGCAAAGTTTTCTTCTCATAATACAAAATATACGCAATACTTTTACGTATTTCAAAAAAAACAAACGGGCAGTTTTAGATATAGTGAAATGCGTTAGACACACGAAAATTTTCCGCAAAATGGGTACTTTTCTGCATACTCACATCTGAACGCACAGTTAGCATTGCGAGCGGACAGTTACGCCGGTTGACCAATTTGACGTATTGGCCTCATAGATGGAATCGTCAGCCATGCAGAGATGACAAAAATCGCATGCAGTCAAATTTAGGCAACCGGTCTACCTGCCAACTATTATAATTAAGCTGTTGACTTTACTTATTTTTGTTGTTAGTATCAATTTTTTTTCTAAAAATATTGGTGTATTGTATTTTTCCACTAACAACTACTATACTAAACACAACAAATAAAACAATTGGAGCTGTTGAATCTGGACGGAATAGTTGCCAACATAGTCAACGCTGAAACCTGCTCATGATTGTACTCCAGTAGTTCGATAGTCGCATCCTCGCAGCTCGCGGGGTTGTAGCCATTGCTTCTCCTATCTGTCAGGCTGCAACTTGCAGCGGGTAGACGAAGAGTAGTCAATTTTGTTCCAGAAGATGCAACTCCTTTCTTATCAGTTTAACAAGTAATATATGCCACCTAACTGGAGTATAGTTTACAGCAGTTCAGACTTCAGACCCAACTAGATGCCGCTTAACTAAGCTATTCTTAGATTCTCGGATTTTGTGGTTGCACGCGATTAACATTTTGAAACGCATACCGCTACTATATATACATACCAATAGGTTCGGAGCAAATAACTAAATTTGCTGATTCCATACCAGTTAAGTAACTTAGGTCAGGGGTCAATGTAACCTTTCACATTTCATTTGTCTCGTGTGTAGTACTTTTTTTCTTTGATGACTTTTTCTTATGTATGTACGTCGGTCGCAGCAAAGATTTCTAACATCCAACTAATTTGCATTGTCAGCGACGCTACCATCTCCATCCAGTACAAACAAGTATGCACTCACCGCAGTTCGATCTGTTGGATCGTTTATTTGGTCGGTTATTGTCATTAAACGCCGAGAAATAAAGCAGCCGCTTGATCTCTCGTCGATTATCAATAATGCCACGCGGCAGTATGCCTGATAACAGCGAACTTTTTGAGTGACCGATGGAATCCTTCATGAGGACATTCGCAGGTACAGTCTTGGCGATGCGAGATCGTCAATGGCCGGCAACAAAAACGACGGTGCCAGCAACGCAGACGCAAATGAACTTGTGCCGTCTCCACAAAATATAAGCGACATTTAATCTTGTCAAAGACTAATCCCTTGTGGTCTTAACCTCTTTGATTGCATCATCAGTTTTCCATAGAGTAAGTACAGCAACCCAAATGAACGGGCAGTTCTGCACAGTTGTTTTGGGCCACATTGGTAGTCTATTGGGCCCAATCTGTATAGAGTTTTGCTATAATGGGCTTTGGTTTCACCGGTCTAATAGGCCCATATGTTGGCGCACGGCCTCGCAGCGACCCAGGGGACGAGTCGTCGAAGGCCGCGTGAACCACCCTCGCCGCACCCCATCCGGCATCCGCCACTCTCCGTCGCGCGCGCGGCTGCCGTTGCTATGCTACTCCGGCCACGCCTCTCCCTCCTCCGAGCCGTCGCGCCGCTCTCTGTCCCACCACCCCGCGCCTCGCTCCCTCTCCGCCGCACGCTCTCCGCGGCGGCGGCGACCGCATCCACGGGCGCTGCGGCGCCCCCGCCGCCGGCGCCGGCGCCGCGAGCCGGGCCCAAGGGCGGGAGGAAAAGCGCGCCGCCGCCCAGGGGTTCGTCCGTGAACCCAGCGCTGTTCTTCCCACCCGGGGTGGAGCGGGACGCGGCGGTGGCGGCGGAGATGGTGATACCGGCGTCGAACATCGTGGTGGGGCCCTACGCCGGGGACGCGCGGGTGAAGGAGGCGGAGTTCGTCAAGAGCAGCGCGCGCGCGCGGGACTGCCCCAAGGACGACCGCCCGGAGTTCGCCGTGCTGGGGCGCTCCAACGTCGGCAAGTCCTCGCTCATCAACGCCCTTATCCGCCGCAAGGAAGCCGCGCTCACCTCAAAAAAGCCTGGTGATTTTCATGAATGCCTTAAGCTTTTATCTGTTCGTGCATATCTATTCGATGATGCAATTTCTTGTTTAGCTCTGAGCCTCCCAACTCCCAAGTGAGTTTAGGACTGTGGTAGCGTCAACCGTCAGTGCAATGTCCTAGATTGCAAACACATTCGTTTACTCGCAGTTCGGGAGCTGAAGTTAGCTTAGTGCTTAAAGCAAGAAATTAATTTAGTTTTTGATTCATTTGTTGGGCACACTTACAGTGCTACGCTACTGCTCCTGATTTGATGGGGAACTTTGATATTGCTGCAAACCTTATAAATCTATTGATTTTGCAGTTTTATGGAGGACGAGTTTGGTATTTGTGCACCCTTCAGAACCATACATGGTTTTTTTGAACTTGTTTATCTTGCTATCCTATTCGCTGCTTAGGTCTTAACTTTACAAAGTGCTGACCTTCAGAACCGAATTGATTTCTTGGTCTATGATTTGCTCCATCTAACTCTATGTTATTTTCGTATCAAATTCATGAATATATTATTGTGTTAATACATGAAATAAGAGGCCTTGCTCTTCAGTTCAAAAAAAATACCATGTAAATTGCTGAAGAAAAGGTATATGCACACAATTGGTTGTGGATGGTTGAAACTAAAGAATTGTAGACCAGTGACAGATATTACGGCTATTTTAGGTGTATCAAAAATGTAATTGTATATAATGATGTATATGATGAATTTAGCTGCATAATTGCAAACGAATTCAGATAATGTTGTTTAGCATTACAAAACCGACATGTTGTTATCTTCTGAATTTTGTTGAAATGTGTACTTCTGTTGTTACATGGAATATCTTATGCTTTCACAGGGAAGACCCAAACGATTAATCACTTCTTGGTTAACAAAAGTTGGTACCTTGTGGATTTGCCTGGTTACGGGTATGTTGACTTTTTTCTACCCTCAATTCATCTGTAACTTGATTTGCATGTGCTACTTTCTAGGATGTATCACAATGACACAGTCACAGATGGCTTTGAAAATCATTTTTTAGATAATGGAAGCTTTATTGAACTCAGCAAAATATTATTCTGAGGACACTCCCGGCCTCTACACCACGACAATGCACACAGCCAACATTGAAAATCACTACCTTAGAAGTGGGACAATTGTGTACATGGCACCAGGGACCATTGAATTGATGTTGTTCACTTCATTACCACTTAACGAGGAAAAGGCTTATGAAGATAGCCGGAGTATTAGAAACTTGAACTGAGATCTTTTGGTCGTATTAGTGAACGAAGACAGTTCAGTTTTATATTTCTAAAGTGGTGATCTTTGGATGGCATAGATTCAATTATTCCCTTCTATTTGGCTGTAGTTTCTGCTTTTGCATGCTACTATCTGACATTGTTGCAGTGAGCACATTCTGTACAAATAAACTTTATAATGGAATTTAAAGTAAGCTACTGTTGCTTTTCCATTCCCATTGGGACTCAACCCCATTATACTGTTGGAACTCATTGGCGTCTGGGTATAATCAAATTTTTTCACAAATGTAGGTTTGCGGCTGCATCTCACTCTGCTCGAATGGATTGGTCTTCATTTACCAAGGGTTACTTCTTGAACAGAGATACCTTGGTTGGCGTACTGCTCCTTGTTGATGCCAGTATTCCACCTCAGAAAATTGACCTAGACTGTGCCAATTGGCTTGGCCGTAACAATGTAAGTCAACATAAGACAGGCTTTGTCCTGTACTGATATCTAATAACGTATCTTTCATGTTCTCCAACTATATTCTTGCAGTCTGACTTCTGTTGTTTTGGTACTGTTTCAGATTGGATTGACCTATGTGTTCACAAAGTGTGATAAATCCAAGAAAGATAAAGGAGGCCGGCCAGAGGAGAACATCAAAGAGTTCCAGGAGACGATCAGTTCCCTGTACCCAGAGCCTCCTCCATGGATCATGACGAGTAGCGTTACTGGATTAGGCCGAGATGGGCTGCTCCTTCACATGTCGCAGTTGAGGAATTACTGGGACAATGAAGCAACCATGAGTCCATGATTTGCTTTAGACGAGGGAAGAGGGAACCACATACTACGAGTCCTTGACCCTTGCCGATATATGATTTACCTGAGCTTTTAGTCCAGTTCTTTTTCATTCTGTTGTATGGCCCTTTGGTGTATAGTGGGATGCTAAGAGGGACTTTGCGATGTGGAGCTTCTTGTAATTTCCCTTCTCAGGTGTGCCCTACATTTAACAGGTTGCCTTCTCACCGCATCTTAAATTGATTCCTACCTAGGTTAATTAAGTCTTTTCATAATTTCTGAATGCAAACATTATGGCGTAGGTTCTGCGGCGGCAGGGGGGAGCGATCTGGAACTAGACAACAGTTATGGTGAAGGCAGTCTCAGGAAATTCAATGTGCTGTAAGCATTCAATGAAACGAAACTTATTGCCAAAATTCTACTACTAGTACTGTACATTTCATACATTTCATTGCCCGGCCCGACAGACTGCCGTCCTGTGTGGTTTTACACTTCATGATGGTAATGACAAGCACTACTAGTAATTTTGATGATGTAAATCTAGATTCCACTGGCTGTGTGTGACTGTCCACTGTGCATATGTCTCGGCCTTGGTGTCCTTTGCATGGGATGATCGCTTTCGCTTTGATAGTTTAGTTTGCTTGATTGACCAGCCCTGTCTCCTGAGACTATGAGAGGGCACAATTTACAGGCCCCACGGTGAAGCCGGGGCAGAGAAAACAGAAAGGCAGCCATGCATGCACTTACAGAAGGTGTTTCACTTTCACCGGGGCTGCGCGTGCCGCTCCCCTAACCCCGCCGGCCTGCCTCTCGCCGGTAGGTCACACGTCCACAAATGACAAGCTAGTACTGACATATCAAGACTATATATTTCACAATGTTACAAGTTGGCCCCCTAACACTTAACTAACCGGCACTTAAGTTTTAAGATTAGCTGTTCTGCTTGTCAAACCATGAACAGGATAAATTAAACGCGTTGGTGCTGTTTTAGCTGAAAAAGCGGGCGTCCGGAGTCCTGGACACGAGCGATGAAAAGGCTGGGAGCCTGGGAGAATATGCTTGCATTTGCATGCCTACGTCGCGTGATGTGATCAGTTTTGCCGGTCAGCGAACTGAGGCCACTTGGGACGGGGCCGTGATCCGGACGCCAAACTGGCAGCAAAAGCTTCGCTCGCCCGCTTGCTCGCTTGCCACTCTGGGGTCAATGAAACCACCCCATGCCCCGCTGCTGCTGCCCCTGGGGGCAACCAGCCACTCGCCCCCACCCTCGTCCCCTCTGTCCTGCAGGGCCCACGGCACAGTGACTGAAAGGTGACCATATGTCACCGCTACCACCAGGGTAGGAGTATACCAACCAATGCCATCTCCGGACGGCCGGAGACCCGGAGTAAATGGCCGCTGCTTGCGTACAACATCACGAAAAGGCTGTAGCAGTAGCAGCAACAGCAGCAGCAGCAGCACGCGACGCGGATCGATCACCAGATGCGCGCGGCAAGAGCCCAGAATTGCCCATCGGTGAGTGAGTGAGTGACAGCTCGATCGGCATGCATGCATCGGCGTGTAAGCGAAAGAGGACCGCGTTCGTTGTAGAGTTTCAGATGGGCAGTTAGCCTCATGTAAAACATATAATTAATTAAATATTAATATTAAAAATTAATAAATAAATTTATTAGATTTTTAAGTAATTTTTATGTAGAATGTTTTCATCGAAAATACATCATTTAATAGTTTAAAAAATATGCTAATGAAAAATAAAAAATATAATCTGAAATAGCCGTAAAGAGCGGGGCCGAAGCATTGCAGGGGAGCCGATCCATCAGACCAAAGTCCACGCCCACAGGGGAACGCCAATGATTTCGCATCTGCCGCCCACTCGCTTATCAGGTTTTCGCGCTGATCGATGTGTCGATGGTTCGATCGGTCTGTGGCCGGCTACCGTCTCTGGTCGATGGCACGAGGAATACGCACGAATCTCGTGGATCGCGTGCACTGCATGCTTCCAGTTCCATCTCCTCTACTGATTATCTCCTTTCTTGACGTGACCATGACCATACGCACGTATGCTCTACTTTAAGAATACCAGAGTACCAGACAAAAGCCCCTGATGAAGTTCAAGCTGACAATGACATGCACCCTCCATCCTGCAGATGAAGTTCAAGCTTAAAAGTTGAAACTTCGAAGCGTGTCTGCCTAAAAATAATCGACAAGCTCACAACGAGGTTAACTGGTTCGGGGTAAGAGCTCATGTGATCTCTACCAACGAACGGAGATGGCGGGGCAGGGAGAACTGACGACGATGCCGGAAATTTCAAAACCAACATCTTCCCTCTGCGTCCATGTGTTCTTTCCTTCAGCTGCGGTGAGCGAGCAAGCCGGGCCAGCCGGCAGAAAATTTTCCTTCAGATAACACCTCACCAGCATTCATTGCACATGGAGCTATAGCATCGATCGATCAGCCGTTAGTGACGAGGCTGCAGCACTGCAGCGTACTGTACAGCCGATCGACCATTGGGCCCCCTCTCGCGTCGTCACGAATGCATGCCACGGCCTGTGCAGCGATGCGGCGTTCGTTCCCGGCGACCTCTGCCCCAGGCAAATGTACGCGCATATGCATGCAGCTGACTCGATCACTCACTCCAGTGTCCGTCCGAGTAGAGTACACGCTGAGACTCTACGCGTACATAGGCAGCAGCACTAGTACAAGCTGGCGCTCCCGTGTACGAGTTGTGCTTGGCACAGTGGCGCCACGACGAACAGGGTCAATCAGTGAGTAGTCGTCCATCCATCGACGGGAGGAGGCAGGCGCGCATGCCCGTGGTCCTGCTCCCGATCCAGCCTTTGGGCGGGCGATCACCTCACATCGCTCTCAACTGCGAGGGGCGAGGGGAGGTGCCCACGCCACATGGTTGGGCCATGGTTGGGCTGGCCCGCTCGGCCACCTTTTCTCGCGAGGCGAGACCGGAATGGCGTGTGGAAATGGGACGGACGGGTGGGTTGTGGCGTTTGTGCGTGCGCCGGCGCGAGGCATGGGGGCTGTACGTCACGTCGCGGATCATGGCAAAAGCAGGAGACTGACGACGCATGGCATGCATGGTGCGCTCACTTCCTCATCCTGCTTCCATTCCACTCCACAGGTCAATCGGGAAGCACAGCACACACGAACTTCACCAGTGGGTGATGGCTGACGAGTGTGAGACAGCGAGCGCGAGCGTCTCTCCCATCATCTGTTTTACGATTGATTGGCAACGTATAAAGGGAAAAAGTACTGACCATGGCCTAACTCCTGATCATAGATGAGTGACCCTATGCTAGGCGTTGCCATGGCTTTATCTGTCCTTGCTGATGAACAAGGGTTTTTTTTTCTGAGATTAGATAGGACAGCACCCTGATGTGAACTATACAAAGACCGGCTTTTCCAGTGAGAATGCTAGTACTAGTATACTAGATGCAATCCAGGAAAATGAATGCTTGGAGTTGTTATCAACCTTGACTGGCAATTCTCGACTATTTGCTGAATCATCAGAAAAGAATTTAAACCAAATTCTCTGTTTTCTCCCCTTTCAAGGATAGTGTGTGGCTAAATCTACCAAGAAGACTATTATTGGCCATGTTTGGATGGGAGGGCTAGAGTTAGATTTGGTTATTTGGGCACCAAATAGCCCTAAATAATCCAAACATAAGGTTAGATTGAGGCTAGTTGGATCTAACCCACCTAAAAAACTATCCTCTCTAAGAGGTGATTATTTGGGCTAGTTCAGGCGGGACCCACGGAAAAATGAAGCACATTGCGCACAGGGAACCGCACCGCACAGGAAACCAAACGTTGTACTCGCTCTGCGCACAGGGGGGCAGGCGACCGGCCGCCTCCTCCGTGCTCCGCCCATCCGCACGCCGTCGCCGGTCCGTGCTCCGCCTGGGCGCGCGTGGCCGGTCCGAGCTTCGACCGTGCGCACGCCGTCGCCGAGCTCCGCGCCTCCGCCCGTCCGCACGCCGTCGCCGGTTCGTGCTCCGCTTGGGCGCACGTCGCCGGTCCGAGCTCCAGCCGTGCGCACGCCGTCGTCGGTCCGAGCTCCGCGCCTCCGCCCATCCGCACGCCGCCGTCGGTCCGAGCTCCGCGCCTCCGTGCTCCGCTAGTCCGAAGCGCGCCGCCGGTCTGTGCTCCGCAAGCCCGCGCGACACCAGTTCCTCCTCCGCCAACCCGCGCGCCTCCGGTTCGTGCTGCGCCGAGGTTTGATGGACGGAGACGGCTTTGACTTGAACGCGTGGGGATGGCTTTGACGGAGATGGCACACATAGTTTAAATGAGCCATATGATTGAAAAAGTGCATTTATTGTTAATCTAACCATGACATCCAAACACCTCTTTAGCTAGAGTTAGTTTAGAGCTAGTTTAGAGTTAGAAACTAACTCTAACCTCTAGCCAAGCTAGAGTATCCAAACATGGCCATTGCTTGACTGATTATGCTCTCTAGATTCAAATTGGGTCATCTGATAATACTTGTTAATTAGTACTTGTGGCACCAGCACAAGCTGACACTGGACCTCGTCTTTCTACTGTTTCAATTTCAGCACCAGGAGCGCCTCCTGAAGCCTTTCAGTATATGCTACAGGACAAAGGTTACCATTGAAAAATTAACTGGATGACCAAAGCAATGAAAGATGCAGCAAAGAGTTCCAAATTTTTCCGAGATATGGCCTATGGCAATGTGTATTTCAATTATGAAACAACAGTACTGTATACAATTCTACCCAGTTTATACGTTCAATAACACCGAAAATGAGAAAAAGGAAGAACATCTACAGCCCTGAAAGACCCACATTGCCAAAAATCTAAAATAGCAGGCTTCTTGCTTAATTTTTCTACTACTAATGGCAAAATTGGCTGTACTTACCACCTCCCAGCCTCGAGTGCTTATTGAGCTGACCAAAATCCTCATCAATTTGCATGTACATCCCACCTGCTCGCCACTGAATTAGCTGTACGTATGCTGCATTCTGAATGCTGCAATACGTTTCATCTCGCTGGACAGTGATAACATGGCCACAGGTCTCGCAGTCTACTCATCCACCCTTATGCCATCAGATGACATGGCAAATTCTGCATACCTGCAAAGTTTATCTATACATAGACGCTGTCGACTGCCAATTGCCGCCACTTCTTCAGATTATGTGAGACCCAACAGGTGAACCATTTGCCATCGACCCAAATCACATGCGGAACAGCACAATTCCAAACTCCAATCACTGGATTGTCTTCGTAAGCTTGCACTTGGAGATGAATACCGTCGATGTGCAATTCATGGTGCACAGCTTGAGCAGTTCGGACGCTTGCTGCTTCAGCTCTGGTCCGCACCCACTCTGAATGACCAAGAGAAGCTTGGCCCCCAGCCCCGCATCTAGAGCAGCGGGCGCGCATTCTTCAGGCGCCATCCTACACACCACCCACAGCATTGATAACGCTCGCCGTGTGCATGCTTCTGAAACCCTCATCAACAATCTCACAGCATTGGTGATTGTCCTGGGGCAATCCTTCAGCGCTATCCGACCCTCCGGGACTGTGGCAAGCGCATCCAAGATATCCAACGCTGGCTCTACACACTCCGTTGGCAGCTCTGGTAGCAATTCTACTAGTTGCGGCACCGCACCAATGCTAACAATCAAACTTCTTGCCGGCTTGTGCACTGCACATATCGAATTGAGCAGCTCAAGGCCCGCAGCGACGCCGTCCGGATGTCGCTTGTCTCGAACGAGGCGCATGACTCCAACTAACAGGCTCAGGCTGGCTACTGTGTCTGGCCGGAAGCCTTTCTCCTCCATGAGCATGCGGATGAGGCGGACGCAGTTGATCTTGGTGTCGACCGCACCCTCATTGAGCATGTCCACCAAGAGCGACACCTTCGCCGGCTGCATTAATGCGGCCTTGGCGTCGGCGTCGAGCGGCACGCCGCTCACAAGAATGGCGACCGCCTCGGACCCCACGGCGTGTGAAGTGAACGGGCCGAGGAGCGAGGTCAGCAGCCCGACGCCGCCGGCCTCAGCGATGGCCTTGGTCACGGACTGGTGGGCGGCGGCGAGGGACCGCAGCTCCCGGAGCGCGGTTACCCTGGCCTGCCCCTTGAGGGGCTGCCTCTTCGGCACGGCCGTGCCGCGGAGAGCGTGGACGAGCTCCGCGGCCCGGCCGTGGAAATCGGCGGAGCGCTTCTTGAAGCGGGTGTAGCGGCGGGAGAACCAGGCGGCGATGAGCTGCCGGAGCGTGGTGTTGGGGATGGGCGTGACGTCCCAGAGCTCCTGCATCGTGGTGGGGCACGTCCGGTGGCCGAGGGCCAGCCACCGCGAGATGTTGGCGCTCTCGTACGTCTGCCCGGTGCACAGCGTCACCGGATCCACCATGGGCTCGAGCGAGATCGGGCAGATGAACACCGCCGGCACCGCCTCGTCCCCACCGCCGTCCCCCGCCGCGTCCAGCTCGTCCATCATCTTCCTCAGCTCCACGGGTTGCTTCCCTCCGTCCCCCGCCGCCGCGTCCCCGAGCTCCGGGGCACCTCCCAGGATGCCGTCCTTGAGCGCGGTGTCGATGTCGAGCACCTGCCCTCCGCAGGGCAGCTCCTGGTACTGCGGCATTGTGGCGGAGACCCCTCTCACGCACACCTCCACCCACCTCCTCCACGCGCGCGCACGGCCGGCCGGACGGACGGCGAGGCCCTTTTACCAGCGCACTGACCTCGGGGGAGACGGAATGATGGCGCGAATCATGGGGTGACTTATCGCCATCATCACCATCTTTCTTTCCCTCCCCTCTCCTCTCCTTAGCTTTCCCTCTTTCTTGACCTGTTGCTTTTCTTGGAATTTTGGGTTTCCTGCAGCTTGGCTACGAGTCAAAAGGAGAGAGAGCAACCGAACAAGAAGCTGGAGCTGAAGAAAGCTCCCGGGTTTCTCAGATTGGGAGGCGGATTTCGGCGAGACAGAAAGATATGGGGGAAGATCTGAGGGAATGGGAGGGGAGAAGGGGAGGAAGGGGAAGAGGAAGAGGGAGGAGGGAGTGGTGGCGTGGAGAGAAACTGAAAAAATGTGAGATCTAGTCCAAGCTAAGCTAGAGTGGGTGGAGAAGAGAGAGCAAGGCTGCAAGGGTAAGCAGGGCTGTGTGTTTGTGACCTTGTGAGGGTGTGCGTCTGTGTGTGTGAGCAAGAATATCCTGATGGAATTATTATTTGGGTTTTTTTTCCTTTTGGTGGTTTGGGTTGTGATGACTGATGAGTCGATGACTGAGGAGGGAGGACTAGCGAGGGGATTGGATTAGAAGAGTGGGGACCAGACAATGCCACACTCACTGACAACCTGCCTGTGAGGTGGGCCCATCGATGGTCCTTACTCCCCAGTTTTTCATGGAGTACTGTAATTTTTATTCATGCAGACTGGCATTACTAGATTATTTTGATTTTTGATTTTTTTTCTTTTCACTGCTGCTACTCCACTACGAGGAAATTGGTTTATGCCAAAGCGCAACAAAAAAGAAGAGATGGAGTAGAATCTATAGCAGGGAATGGTGCGTAGCTGGCTTGATGTGATATTCATTCCCATTCCTATTGGTGACGGCCTCCATATTTTACTTTCTTTTACTCGCACTACACTAGTTTTGTTTTTAAATCTGTATTACCTCTGGGAAAATGGGAGCAGTGCAGGAAGCGCAGACGGAAGCGAGCGTGATGCCGTGATGTGTACACTGTACTATTGGTCTCGGCACGCGGACCGCACGTGCGGTGAGATCACCATCACCGAAGCAAACAGGCTAACAGCCAGCCTCCTCGTGGCACGCGACACTCACGTTACGATTACCGGAGGTGGTGCCCTGGCCCCATTTGACCGTTCCGCTCTCCCGAGGGCAGCTCTGACCGCGCATTGATCGCCGCAGATCAGTTTTCAAAGTTTCAAACCCTAGCCAATCCCCATTCCTAAGCAAATGCATGGGAATCACTGGAGCAGTCATGCTAAACTTCAGTACGAGTAGCAGAAAACAGCAGCACTGCTGTCATCAGTTCTCACAGTACTCATCATGTTCTCTTTGGTCTCCAGCGCGTATAGGAACATAGGAATTGATTTTATACATTATCTAAGAATATCGGGTATTACTTGATAATTTTTTTTCTTAAAATATTTTAAATTTTAGTTGGATGTGATATATTTTAATATTATAAATTTGAATATGTTTTATGTCCTAATTCATAGTAACATGATGTGTGAGATTCATAGTACTAACGAGTATATATTAACACCTTACTTGATGATCAAAATATATCTTTGACTTTTATTATCAATCTATATATATGTTATTTTAGTGTCTTCAAAAATTAAATATTTTAAAGTTATTGATAGTTAAAGTTTAAAAACTTTGACAATAACCTTATTTAAAACGTAAGAGTTATGAAACTGAAAGTATAAAAAAGAAAAGAACTTTTAAAACTAAAAAAGAAGCCATGCTTTCCATTTAGAGGCCTAAAAACTCATATTAATTAGAGAAATAAAAAATAGACAGTCAGATCGTGGTTTAGATTATAACAACGTAGATTAGACCTTAGTTGTTTACAAATTTGCACGGAGAATAATTCAGTAGGGATAGATTTAATATAAAACTCTAAAATTTTATTTCTATAAGAATCATTATATGTAATATACAACTTTTAGAGTATTTGTAGGCTTAAGTTTCATATACAACTCTTAATTTCTGTGTCTATAGATATATACAACTATTCCAACCAATGTATATCGTTGTAATTCGAACCTACCATGATTTAAAGACTAAGATTTTATTTTATTTTTCTCTGGTTAATGTAGACCTTTTTTAGCCTCCACAAGAATGTGATATCTTATTTTAAGGTTGTTTTAATAATATAACTAGGGGATTGTTCCTTTCAGTTTTGTTTCGAGCTAGATAACTCGTGTAGAGTTTGATTTAACATATAACTCTGAAATTTTAATAAGTACCATTATATGTATAAATATATTTGAATTTCATATATAACTTTTAATTTTAATAGGTACCATTATATGTATAAATATATTTGAATTTCATATATAACTTTTAGCTTTTATTTTATATACAACTTTTAGATTCTATTTTTATAGTCTTAAACTTTATATACAACTCTTAACTTCTATTTTTATATATAATTGTATTTTGTATACAACAATATCAATCAATGTTATAATTCGGTCCCATCATGATTTATCGGTTAAGATCTTTTTCTTTTTCTCCGATTAATATGGGAGTTTCTAACCTCTATAGTGAACGTCGTGCTTCCTTTCAAATCTGTTTAATAATGTAATAGACAGATAGATTCTATTTAAAATACATTGGTAGAAAATATGCTATAATTGTATCTACGAAGATAAAACTCAAGAGTTGTGTATCGAATATAATTCTACCTTTTTGTATCTAACACCGTCCAATTTACACTTCACAATCCCCTAATTATATTATTAAGTTAGCTAAAAAATAGCATTTGTTTACTCTAGATGCTAGAAATTCCCACAACAGTCAAAGGAAAAGGAAACGATTTAGACCGTTAGATTATTTTAGGTCCGATCAAAACGGTATAAATTGATTAATATAGTTATATATTCCTACAAAATACAATTGTATTCAGAGAAAGATGCAATTTATCTAGAGAGACAGTAGCTGAAAATTATATATGAAATCCAATTTTCTTTTTAAAAACATATTAGGTGGAAAATCAAAGTGTGCCAATGAAAATATAATTTAATCAAAATTAACTATACTTTTAATATCTACCGCTGCAGAATTCGCATGGGACAATTCCCAAGTTTATCAAACACTTTTCGATAGTTATCAGATTATTAGGGCATGTACAATGGGTCTGTATAGTCCGTCTGTATGATGTCTTATTTGTAAAAAAACCCCGCATGGCTTGGAGACGGGCACCCCGTCGCCTCGCAAGGCGACAGGCTTCGGCCCGTGCTCCGAGGCGAGTAGACGGTCTTCGCTCCCGTTGTACGCTTCTCTCCCGTCTGTGTTTGGATCCCGCGTGCGCACGCCTCCTGGTTTGATTTGGCGCGAGATCAGCCTGCGATGTCCCTTCGCGCCGCATGCTACCCGCGCCGATCTGGGGGCTGATTCACCGCAGGTGGGGGGAAGAGAGGAGGAGGCCGTGTCGGCAACGTCGTACCCGCGGCAGCACGGGCTCTTGGCGAAGTCGCAGAGCGGGAACGAGGTGGCGACGGGGCCGATGTAGAAGCTGAGGCTGTCGTCGGCGCAGTCGACCTCGCCGACGCCGACGCGACGAGGAGCAGGGGGCGGATTCGCTGTAGGTGGTTGGGAAGAGAGGAGGAGATGGAGGAGGCCGCGCCAATCGCTGAAGAGGAGGCCACGCCGACGCCGGATCCGTCTGTCCCGAGTCCGCCGACGCCCTCGCCCTCCTCTTCCCGCTCTCTCACTGCTTTCCTGCTCTCTCCTGTCATGCGGGCGTGACATCTCCCTTCTCTCCCTGCTCTCTATTCTCTCCCTAGTCTGGTCAAGATGTTGTCTCTAGAGGGTTCTTGACGATGTACTAAAATATCATCTCACTCTCTTTCCCCGCTCTGTCCCTTCTCTCCCGCGCTCTCTGTTCTCTCTCTGGTCAATATGATGTCTCTCCTCTCTATATGGTTAGGTACAAACATATTTGATATCTATTGCAGATCAATTCTTTGATGCACTAGTCTATAACATTTTGGTGCATTCAGAAGTAGCTTATTTGATATCTATTCTGCTATTATATAGTTCTGTCAATATATCGAATATATCTATATTATGTTCAATACAGAAAAATAATTTATATTATGTTTCATGGCTTATGATATGGGTTGATGTTTTGTAAAAAAATATTGTAATCATATTCTCTTATATATGCTTAATATATTTCATATCAAACAACAACACTATAATACACATAATTTTATTTACAATTGATCTTAGCTACATGCACAACATTAAAACACCTTACAGACGAATTCCTATCTGTGGATTATATAGTCTGACTTTTAGCTGTCTGTATATACGACCCCCTGTCTCTCTGGGTCGTACATGTCCTTATAGGAAACGATGTTGATTTGAATTTTAAAGTATTTATGGAAGTCGATCTACACGCATGCTAGGAAAGAAGGAAAATATGTTACAATCGGATAGGGGGAGAGAAAAGTTGGCAAAACAACACACGTGCATTGATGCTAGGTTGGAGCCCCTCTTTCTTGCGGAAGGACGTCTCAATGACCAAGACCAAGACCACGAGAGGACAGGTTCTTCTCAAGCAAAAGAAAGAGATAACGAGGAGAGGAAAAACAAAAGGAGAAAGAGGAAACACAAAGGGGAAAGTCTGTAACAGTACCCGATACAGTAAAGCCTAACCGGACATGTCCAAAGCGAGCTCTCAAGGCCTTTGAAAATGCGGCTCCTTGACCGGCCACACGCTGTGCACGCGGGCTCGATACGACGCCCCCTCCCGTCGGATCGGCAGGCGGTAGTAGTACAGAAAATTAAAACGCCACGATCTCAACGCCCAGCTGCCACACGATGCAATGCAAAGTACGTACTCCGTGCCGTGCGTACGTGCCCTGCAGATTACCCGGGTCAAAGGGCGAATCGAAGCGATCGATCGGGGGGCATTAAACACGGGACAGGAGTAACAACAACGACAGGTCTACCCGGAGCGAGCCAGGGGTAAGTCGATGGACGGATGGAGACGCGTCGTCTTCCTTCCAGGCGAGCCAAATCCCGTCCGTAAAAACGATCACTGTTGTCGCACAGCCGCCTACCTACCGCCCCCGCCTCCCGGTCGCTTGCTGCGCCCTGGCATGGCGTAGCCGCGCGCGTAGGCATGCGACGCTGGCGAGGAAACGGCGGGAGAGCCTGCCTTGTTTCCGCGGTGGCTGCAGCGAAGGCCTGGAAAAGCCGGGGACGACGGTAGCAACTACGTACGGGAGGGGGAGGACGGCGCACGCACGACAGCGCATGCGCGTGGCGTGGGCTGACGAATGGATGGACGGAAGGGACTGACGGGCTGACTGACCCAACGTGCGAGCGCAGGGAGGAGCGCCTTCCGTCTTGCCCAACTAGGTAAAGAGGGCAACCGGCCTGCGCGTGCTCGTGGCAATGGGCGCCATGCATGCACGGTCCTGACATGACAACGTAATGCTAGTGTATAGTGGAGGAGGAGTAGTAGTACGGTGCTCCAGCCACCGTTCATTTTTGCGATAAGTGCGGTTTTTGGTTCTATCCATCGGTTTAATTATGATTTTATCCTTATTTTTTTAACTTTATAGTTTTACCCTCGTAAATTGAAAATGAATTTGTCGTTTGCCCATGATTTGGATAATTGTTAGATGGTATTAAATAAACGAATAAAAAATATCAATATATGAAAATAATGGTGAAAAAACCAAAATACCCTCCTCTTCTTATAATCCATCCCCTCACCTTCTCTCACCGGCGGCGGCAATGCGAGGCGTGGCGGCGGCGGCGGCGACGTCTCGGAGCGCGGTGGGCGAGGGATGCGGCGGGTGGGTGGTGTGGGGCGGCGTCTCGAGGCGCGGCGAGGCGGGGCGCAGGCGGCGGCTCGGGTCAACGGCGGCTTGGGCGGCGGCGTCTCGGGGTGGGCGTCCAAGAAGCCATTTCACTAGGGTCTTGCATCGTCGGTCGTCTTGGCGTTGCGCGACCACGGCGACATCGACACCACCGCTGCCTCCTCCCCTCGCTCTCCTTTCACCGCCTGCATCGGTGCCGCCGTCAGCGGCACCGACCGCGAACTGCGGGATCCTAGAACGAAACGCGTCACACTCCATTGACGTGCATCACCTACTCCTCTTCGGGGTTTGCAATGCCGGCGGCATATGCCGTGCCGTCCCGCGCACGGCGAATTTCGCCGAAATTCGCGAAAGTCGGCGGCAATGAACAGTAAAAATTTGAATTTGAATAATTTCGTGCGTCTCGCGAAAACCGCGCGAAAAACCATGAAAACCACGCGAAAACCGCGCAAAAACTACCGAAAACCGCGCGAAAACCGTGAAAGCCGTGAAAACCGCGAAAACCATGAAAACCGTAATTTAAATTTGAACTAAATCGAAATCCACGTCATGCCGGATTTCGCGAAAACCGCGCCGTATACGCGGTTTTCGCGACAAACATCGCGAAATTTATATTTTTTAAAAAAATATATATTTTGTGTGTTAAAATGATTTTTTCAAATTTTTTGAATTTTCACGAAATTATTTAAACAAAACCGCGGGATGCCGTGCCGCACCCGCGAAACCACCGAATTTCGCGGCTTTCGTGCGAAATTCGCGAAATTGCAAACCCTGCTCCTCTTCCAATTCCTCCTCGTATGATTAATCCTCTCTTTTTTTCCCTGTAATTGCTTGTTTCATTGTATATAAACAATTTCTCATTTGATCGAATGCCAAACCATGACATTAGTGAACAAAATAAACATGTCGGTGTGACCAAACATTATTTGGTGGTGTGGATTGTCTCGCTTGAGATTAATCTCTATGCGCTCGGTGTATGCGCTTGAGATTAATCTCTATGCGTTCGCCAAGTGTTCGATTGATTGCTTGTGAGAGTAGTGGTGCTAAGCTCTATACATAAGCAAGGGCAAAAACATGGACATTTTGGTCTTTTCATAAAAAGTTAACATCGTCACAACAAAATAACGAATAGGGGCAACGTGTTGCTTCGTTTTGAAAACATAAGGATAAATTCATAAAGTTAAAAAATATAAGAAAAAATAATTTTAATACATGTGTCAAGAGTAATATCTTTCTATAAGATTCGTCGGAGTACTAGCCGATTCCTTGTTAGCTTTTCAGTATCGGCTAGGTTATCGATCCATATATTTATTATTCTTTACTGTATTTGGGTTAAGCGGTTGATGCTGTCTCGGTACAGCTGATCCATTCCAGTCACTTGGCTTAAATATGGTTTAGAATGACATATATATGTCTATGGATTCCCTCAGCCGATCCAGTGGGGATCTAACTTAACACTTAACGCCTATTCTCTTGTTTTTCTTGTTGATTAGCAGATCAAATCAACTGGCACGCCCTGCATTGCACAGGCAGCCGAGAAGGACCTGCATTGGAGTCAAGCAGATCTCCTAGGCCAGCGCGTGAGAGAGATTTCTCACCAACAGCGGGCGGCCCAACCGCACGGGAAGATCGATTATCCCGTGCGGTCGGCTTAAACGGCCCACATGGAAAGATTGATTATCCTGTACGGTCCACTTTACCCGACCGCACGGGATAATCGATCTTCTCGTGCGGTCCGTTAAGTCGACCACATGGGAAGATTGCCTCCCGTGCGCTATATTTTATGCGCAAAGCTCTCTCTAGCTAGTATCCTCTCTCACCCTCTCTCCCTCTCCTCTCTGTCCTCTCTCTCAGAGTAATATTACCGGTCGATTGATCATATGCGCGTGTATATATATATATATTTCATACGAGAAAAAAAGACATTTAATTATATTATTTCCTCATAAAATATAAATGTACACATCATGCATGTTTATATACATATCAAGTTTCATCTCGCAAATTACAGTAGTCTCACAATTTACAGATGGTCTTTTTCCCACTCCCTAAGTCTTTTAAATTTATTGTTCGTCGCAAGCTTGCTCCCCGGATCGTAGAAATCGCCCAAATGGTTGCAGACATCGTGGCGAGTGAAGCGGCAAATATCTGCAACCAAGTTGAGCATCGTTCGATTATCGAACCGGTTCGCTACAACTGGAACAAACTTGATCTGTTTAAGAAAGAATACACATAGATACAATTAGAAAAATTATACAAGATCGATCTTAACATGAAGAAGACATTTTCTCTGAACTTACTTGTTCAAACTTTGTAGTGTACCTCCCCTAGATTCTTAGCATCTCGCACACGTAGTAGCCGTATAGGCTAGTGCCTGGTGATTGCTTATAACACTGTGTTGAATAAAATTGTATACGTACGTAAATAGTTGAAATTAAACACAGTATAAATTGTTGACATATAGCGGGCATATAATTACCAGACATTGTGTCTTCACCAAAAGCTTCTTCTTTTGTGGATCCTTAACCGGTCCACCGTTTCGTATATAATGTGTGTGTACTCTATGTAGACAAAGTAATTGCTTCAGTCAATTGTTTATTTGAGAGTAACAACAGACACAACTTATTAAATGGTGCATGATAGTACTTACAAATTTAACAAGACGAGGAACTCTTTGAATGATTCCTCCTTGTAGTGTGCCGGATCAAGCACTACGACCACGTGGTCCCGCGGATATACCAGAAAAAGTATGTAATGATCACTGCGATAGAAGAGATATGTTAACTGTAGGTGATATCGTAGTAAAATATCGGTTGTTCGAAAGAATATTACGTACCGCAACGCATAAGCGACCTTGAGGACATTTTTGTCTTTGTGCTCCAGCATAGCGTGGCCCAAGTAGAATGCTACCGCCATCATCTTCTCCTTGTGCATTGCTTTGATGGTCGCGTCTCTTTGGGACTTCGTTTTGCCTTTGAGGGCATCAGAATCTGCACGAATATGAACCTCGTGTTCCGTCCAGCATATCCTTGTTGGGTTAATGTATCCAACTGGATAGTTGGTCTCTGACGTGTCTTGAAATTGCATCCTAAGGAATGCAGCGGGTAATTATTCAGAAGTTAGTTTGCAAATGAATTCATTAATGGCATTTAAGTGCGATTGATATTTACGGGCCAAACGCAGCAACGAGATTTATATCCATTTTTTCCATCTTCAATAAAGCGTGAAGGTCGTTGAAATCGATGACCAGTATCCCATTTGGGCCACTGGTGAAAGCGTTATCCGGGACTTTCACGGTAATCATGCTGAGCCCCATTCTGGACGCCTTTAGGTACCAGTCATGCATTAGCCTTATTTCCCATGGCATGTCTTCCATGACGTGCCATGGCAGGAACGGCTTGCCGTACTCGTACTTTGTTGGCACTTTGTCCGAAGTCCAATTTTGCGGGTCCTCCGCTTGGTTTTTCAGGTTGTTGTGACTCGACAACTTTGGCTTTTGATCCTGCTTCTTGTCGCCGGCGATCTCCCCTAAAAGCCGGAACACTAAGTTCCGCTCGTCTATGGCCATTACTTCCTTATCATAGGTTGATCTAACCATCTTTGGGATAAGCCGACGAGGTTCAAGCTTGCTCGGACTTGGAAGACTTGTTGTTTTCAGAAGAGGCCTTTGAGGTACCGCCAATGCTGACTATGGTGTCGAAGGAGATTGGTGAATATCTTGGATATCCGTTGGAGGTCGTTCGCGATGACTTCGGGGTGACGACTTTGGCGAATCGGGACCTTTATCCTTAGGGGAGCGAGGTAGGGAAGGAGGCCGATTAGGTGGCGAATCTGGCCCTGGTGGAGAAGGCAGTGTAGGTGCAGCAGCAATCTGAGGAACCGGCTCGATTGGGGATGCTGAAGGTGGACCGACCAGTAGGATATCTCGTCGAAGCCATAAAATGAACTGATTCACCGTATCCCCAAGCAATTCTATCCTTTCAGGTGCTGGAATATCTAGCTCTAAGTTGTTATGCTCTGCATGCACCTTGGCCACCTGCACCCTTGCAAATTCCTCAGGGATTGGCGTGTTATGAAATTGTCGCCCTAGTATAGCAAGTCCTGTACCCACCTCCTTTCTCTTCCCGGCCCTTCCTATCGGCACGAGGAGGCTGCACGGCGTCGGACCAGTTATGGTATCTAAGGTGCGGTGTCAACTAACCCGACGCTGTTGGGCATCTGTATTGTGGGTTCTTCGGATTGCTGAAACAAGTTAGGGAAGGCTTGGCTATTCTGTGCAACAAGAGAGTAGAAATGTTGTTCAACTTGTTTTGCTATCTTCTCTTCAAGTTTGCGTTTGTACCTATCCCTTTTCTTGTAACTTGCAGCTTCCTCAAGAAACCCTTCTTTCCAACTTGTCCTTGACGATACACCCCTTACTCGTCCAGAATGTTCGGGGTTGCCCAATGCAGCTGTCAATTGATCGTGTTCCCTCTTGGCAATAAACTCCCCAGTCTTCTCTTTTTCCGCAATGTCCTTTAGACTGGTGGTCACATGCTCGATATCCGGATCCTCAAAAAGGATCTCTCCCTCATTGGTGAACTGGCCCGTGCTCCGTGCCCAAACCCAATTTTTGCTTTGTTCCTTCAGTGCATCTACAAGCAAGGGCTTTCCTTGGGCGGCAAATTTTTCTTTGGTTGCTCGTCACTTCTCTACGTGGCCATCGTAGCCGCTAGAGCCCAATCGGTGCGGGTACTTGTTCTTTTTTGCGAGGTCGTACATCTTCTTCCTCCGTGCTAAGGCTTCAGGGCTTGTCATCTTCGCCACGAACCTATCCCATTCGGCGGGTGTAATACCACCATAGTCTTCGAATGGAGACTTGTTCTTTTGCACGTAGTGAATGTTCATGTCCGATTTCCACTGCCTCCACCGATGCCCAATCGTTTTTAAGGCAAACTCTTTTCCCACAGCCTCTAAACCAGGCGGATATACAAGTCACTTCTACAACTCGTTCCATATGAAGTTCTTCACGTTGTCATCCACCTGCTCCCGGGAATCTACATATAAAGGGTCGTGGGTTCTGGCCAGTACCCCGCAAGTGCTGCTGAACTTTGTCATTGCTACCTTGGGCTCTACTGGCTTCCCATCCTGGTTCAAACAGGTGATATAGTATGTCTCCTTGGGGGGTTGGTTCTTACTTCTCTGACCACGTCTTCTCTTTTGACGTCCTCCAGCGCTCACGAACGTGTCGGTTTCTACCGGACCGGACGTTGTTGTGTCCGTCTCGACTTTGGCTATGACGGCAGACTTGGCGGCCTTTCTTTTTGAGCGGCGCCTTGTTTCCATCTGTACGTACAACAGAAAATGTTAAACGGGATCCCACGAGGTGCATTGGTCAGTTCATAACAATACGACGAGACTTACTGCTTGCTCGATAGGGATATAGTCGGGGTCTTCTTCAACCGGTGGTGCTGGCATAACTTCGATTAAAGGATCGCTTGGTGTCTGCCATGTGCCTTCGCTCGAAGTCTGTTGTGTTAGAATCTCGTTGGGTGCCTCCGAGGGAGCTTTCTCGTTCGACATTTGATCTACGGTTGTTCATAACACACAACTTGTGAAATTTGTGAACGAAGGGTCTAGATAGTTGTAATATGGTGTATATAAGAGGTGTACATGTGCGCACAAAGTCTCCTTCTATCCTACAAGAAAGTTGATCGTAAAGTTTAGTAAACTACTCTAAATTGTGAATTCAACGAGAGTAGCTAATGGAGCTTGAAGTTGCAGGGGCACATGCAATTGTATGTGTCCCTTCAAGCTCAAACTCCCTTAGCTACTGTCATCGCAATCCCCAGCAAATTTTGCTACGCAAAAGACAGGAAAAAACTAAAGAGAAGAAGAAGGAAAAAACTGTATTTATTTCCTTCTTCTTCTCTTTATTTTTGCTCTCGAGAACAACAAGTCTAGTAATTTTTAGAATATGTAATTAAAGATACCTGTTTTTACAACATGTCCGAGGAGAGGGACGAGGAGAGAGGGAGATTAGAGATGAGAGATGAGAGACCGAGGAGAGGGAGAGGAGAGAGGAAGATTAGATTTGTAGGTCGTTCGGTAGGAAAATCCTAAAATCTAAAATATAACCTAAATCCTACAATTCATCCAAAAATCGTCCTACACATTTACTATAAATCGTCCATCCATCCATGCATTTTTTGACATAGGATATACATCCATTTTTATGCTAAAAATTTTGAAGTCCTACACATCATTTTTAATGTCACAATCTCACAACAATTGAAGCCCCACCCCCACTGTATCCATGCATCCATTCATTCAACAACTAATTCACATAAACTAATTCACATAAAAATAATCACAACAACTATTTCATACAAAAAAAATCATCGACAAATCCATCCAAAAATTAACAGAACAAATTCCAAAATAACTCTCTACAATTTATCCATCACAAACTTTACCATCCATCCTATATATCATCTAAAATTCATACATCAGAAAAAAATTCATCCATCCATCCTTCACGGCATCAATTTAAAATTCATCCATTCAAATATCACGGCAATATATGCACCTATATGCTAAATATATCCATCCATCCATCCATCACGGCATATATCCATCCATCACGGCATCAAAAATAAATCACGACATATATCCATCCATCCATCCATCCTATATGCTAAATCACGGCATCCATCCTATATGCTAAATCACGGCATCCATCCATCCATCCATCCATCCATCAAAAATAAATCACGGCATACATCCATCCATCATAGCACGTACATTCAAATCCATCCATGTGTTGTATTTGCGCAAATACAAAGATGCATGCATGTCTCACCGTGGTTGTGGTGAAGAACTCGGCCTCGGCGTCAGTGAGGAGGAAGGGCGTGGCCTCAGCGTCAGTGAGGAGGAAGGGCACGGCCTTGGCCTCGATGAGGAGGAAAGACGTGACGTCTGAAGGGGCCTCGGCGTCGGCGGTAGTCGACGTTGGCGTGACGCTGTCTCAGGTAAGGGCTTCGCGTGCTATGGAGGCCGGGGAAGCCGGTCGGTCTTGAGGCCGGGCGGTGCCTCGGCGGCGTGGTGAAGGGCGGCCAGTGGGGAGGGCGTCGGGCGGCGGCATCGGTGAGGGCGGATGCGGCAGTGAGGGCGCGGTCGGTGGGGAGGCGTTGGGCGACGGCGGCCTCGATGAGCGCGGCGGCGTCGGTGAGCGGCTCGGCGTCAGATCTGGCGGTGCGGGTGTGTCCGTGAGGACGGTGGCGTCGGCGGTAGAGAGCGGCGAGAGAGAAAGAGAGGGAGGGAGCGGGGTGAGGGCGGCGGATATCAGCGGCGAAATTTGGCAGCCTGACAGCGAAGAGTGTGTTCTAACTTTTCGCTTGGACTTATAAATTTTCAGGAGGCCGTACTCGGGTATATATAGGGGGCCGATTTTCCCGTGTGGGCGGCTTAACGGCCTGCATGGGAAGATGATTTTCTCATGCGGGCCGTTAAGCCGTCCGCACGCGATAATCACTGCCCTTATATTAAAACTATAAAACTACAAAATATTTCAATGCATATAAAATATCAGTGCCCATAAAATATCAATTAACATATTTTTATTAACTAACATATTAATTATTCTATTTATTAATTATGCCATGTAAAACTATAGACCTACAAAAATATCAACTATTCCAATCCATTTAGTTTTCATTTAGAAATTGGCATAACAACTTATATGGTTTGCTCAACTATGAAACTAAAAAAATATCAATGCACATAGAACCACACATTCGCTCGTAACACCATAAGTTTGATACATTCGCTCGCAAAAACATATTATACACATAAAACAAACTAACATTTCACAATTTTTGGATTAACATCCTTCCGCACGGATGCAAACTTTGATTCGTCGAGTACACTCTCAATGCGTTTCATCCACGTAGGAAGACCTGTGAATAACCAAATGGCGTCGTATTGATTGTAATCGACGCGTCTTCAATGTTATCAATACCAATGATGTGTTGCTTGCCCGATACAATAATGTCCATCTTTTTATCGGAAGGATCCGTCACATAAAAAACTTGTGCAACACGCTCGGCAAGGACCCATGGATCATCCTTGTGTCCAATTTTACTCCGTTCAGCACACATAAATCCAAATTTATCCACCATGCTATCTTTCACCCATTGGCATCTCAGAATAGGGATCTCAATGTTTAAACCGTAGTCAAGTTTCCATATTTCTTGTATGATCCCGTAGTATGATTTCTTCTGCCCTGTTGCGTCCAATGCTTCGACACGAACCCCACTGTTTTGCGCTGAGCTTTTTCTTGTCTTTGTTGTTGGTGTAAAAAGAATATCCGCCGATGTCATACCCTTGCCATGAGGTCAGAAGGCTTGTTGGGCCAGCTGCAAGTCTTTCTATCGTTTTTTCCTTGAGTGATTCACCAGACAGTAGCTTTTGATCCTTAAGCCATTGGGGAAAAGTGCGCTTCTGTTCTTTTGAAACCCAATCGTTAGATCGCCCAGGATTGCATGCTCTGATCTCGAAAGTGTGTTGCTCAATGTAGGGCACAATTACGATGAGTTGTTGAAGAAAACTGCTGTGTGCGTCTGATATCGGTTTGTAATCATTGTCGTAGAAGCATTTTCTTCTCACACTACCTTTCCCAGATAACCTTCCATCATGTCGAGGCATCGGTATCCCAATGGGGTTGGCATCTTTCATATAATCTAGGCTACACTCGACAACCTTCTCAGTTGTGTAACCCTCTATCATCGAGCCCTCCGGATGAGCACGATTACAGACATACCCTTTCAGAACAACCATGTATCGCTCGTACGCCCACATTTGATGTAGGTATAGAGGACCAAGTTCAATAATTTGAGAGACAATGTGAACAATGAGATGTTCCATCATGTCGAAGTACGATGGAGGAAAAAACATCTCTAGCTGGCAAGCTGTCTCGACTGTGAATTTCTGAAGGGGTCCTAATTCTTCAGGATCAAAAACTTTCTGTGATACTCAATTAAAAAAATAGTATAGCTTTGTTATCACTACCTTGGTGTGCATTGGTTTCACCGCCCTTATAACGATAGGGATGAATACCGTAAGCATCTTATGACAGTCGTGAGCGTTGTATCCAGAAATCGACAAATCTTTTATTGATACCGCAGTAGTGTGTTTTTATGTCTTTTTTGTCGATCAAACGATAGTTTAAAACTTTTCTGAGTTCAAAAATCCTAGAGGAATTCGATGAACATGATATTTGATTTATATGTTTTTGCTATTTGTGTTTCAATCTCATGTTTGGAAAGAGCACGGAACCTGAATCAAACTATTGGAGCTAATACGTGATAGTATCAGTAATGGCACCGTGACTCACTCGGGCGAAGCATTCGTGAACGGAATGCCTATAAATTTGTCGACAGTTTTCCTATAGATATCCTATAAATATCTACAGATTTCTGGTCCATTAGTTTTAGGTTAGTATTCATGCTATTTGCCTTCAGAAACAAAAAAAATACATTAGATATCTATCAATTTCTGGTCCATTAGTTGTTTTAGGGTTCGCGCTATTTGCCTAGAAACAAAAATTAGCAATAGTAAAAATTCGTAGGTAAGTAGGTTCGATTCTAGGATCTTCTCATTACATAAATCATGCCTTGCCCAAATAAGCAAACATCTATTTAGAATTAAAATTAAAATTACACATAAGTCATATTATAATTATATCATAACTATAATATAATTACATATAACTTACCTTACATTCATATTTAAAAAGATTTTTCTTATAAAATCTCGGCCAGATTTTTAGATAGGACTTTCGTGAATTCAAGTGGGGATCATGGGTATGCACCCACCTTGAACCCATCTTTCAGGTTAGTGTCAGCATCCACGTGCATCCAAAACCGCCCTGACGGTCACCGGGACGACGCAGCACTATAATAAAACTGTCAAAAGCCTGTGCGATGCCCGCGCTGCTAATTAAGCCGGTCTGTCCCTCAGAGGCAGAAAGCTAGCATCTTATAAAAACCCCCGGCTAAAATACTGCAACTAGTAGTACGGGTACTCCAGTACCAAGCACAAGGAGAAGAACAGCAGCTGAACAGCCATAAAACAATCAGCGCAGCATCAGGCAGACGGTCGCTTTCTCCCTCGCCGAGATAGCCAGCCAGCCCCCGCGCCGGCGTCCGCGCGAACAGCAATAACTTAACCGCGCGCTGCTGCGATCATCATCACGAGCAAGTACTGTATAAAGGTTCATGGGTTACATCTAAAAATATCATATAAAATTAGATAATAAGTGAAAAAAAGAAGAAATAGAATTGAGCATATCTCATACAAAAGTACCTCCACACAATCTTAAAAAGTAATTTAAAAAACTGATTAGAATGAGTCAATTAAAAAGGTTTTAAAATTCGTGTGATAAAGATAACATATTATACATGCTATCTTTTAATTAATTTGTAGATTATATATCTAATTAATTTATAGATTACATAATTAAAATTAAAGATGTTAGTCATATTCATTATAAAACTTCTGTGAGGACGAATACTCTAAATCAACGGTGCATGTGTTTTTCGTCTCATACAAACCAACCTAATATTTTAAAGTATGGAGGGAGTACGTAGGCTAGAGGGGGCGACTCCGCGACAGGGCGTGTGGTGTGCGGCGCTGGGGCTCACGAGGAGACGGAACCGTGGCGCGGGGCGTCGCATGCACCGGGGGTCGCGGTGTGCAGTGTGCCGCGCGGGGACGGGGTGGGGTGGAGTGGGGTGAGGCCTCTGGTCTGACCGGTCAATGTGGTCCACGGTTTGGGGGGCGGGGTGCGGCCAGCGAGCGAGCCATGCCAATGTGCCATGGGCAGATGGGCCAACACAGCGGAAGGCAAAGGCAGCAATCGAGGAGGGCATTTCTTGGTGCTGCCAACCACCTTTGCTAGCTGCCTCCTCGCTTTGACCGTGACCTCACCAGCGTTTGATCGATCTGTTGCACTTCGCTTTCTCAAGGACCAGTGCTGTTGGTCGGGTTTTGTAGCTAGCAGCAGGAACGCTTTCGCTTCTTTTCTTTTCTTTTCCCAGTTAACACTTGTTAACAGGATCAGATGGGAAGAGAGAGACTAGAGAGGAAGATGACAGAGTAGTAATCGTGGTCGTAGAGGTGGTTGGTGGTGGAGAGATGAACTGATGGAGTGGACGTGGATCCGTTTGATTGGTTCCCTTGCCCTGCCGGTAGGGGACTCGTTTGGCTGGTATGGATCCCACGGTCTTGGGACTACACGCTACAAGAAATTCCCCGGCTCTTGACCATTTTAGAAAGAAAATATATGTGCATCAGGTGCTACCAAATTGATTGGTGAAAAAATGTCGGTCCTGTTTGGATAATTAACCCTGGGATTAATTTAAAAGCTAATTTTTAGTTTTCAAATTAGCTCTATAAAAATCAGTCCCTTGAGTAGTTTGGATCCAGAGCTAATTTGAGGGCTAATTTATTTTTAATTTGAGGGTATTATTATCCTATTACATTGAATAAATATACATGATTTGTGACATGAATACACAAAGTTAAATATATGAATAAATATGTCCTTACAGCAAATCCATAGACATCATGAAGATACCAGGAAGAAATTAGTCCAAACAAATCATCCTTGAAGGGGCTAATTTTTTGAAGTGGACTAATTCACTTTAACCCCAAATTAGCCCCATGTTTGGATTCTTGAGGGCTAATTGGGGCTAAAAAGAAGGGCTAAAAATTAGCCGAGGGATTCCAACAGGGCCCAAGTAAGGCTCCTTTGAAAGGCATGTGAAAACTTTGATAAAAATTTAACTGCAAAACAAACTAAAAAAACACAAGAATGATCGCTCATATGGATAAACCACAAGAACAATACATGAATCAAATGAGAAATATTCTCAAATAAAATTTTTGCTCTTTTTAGCTTTCTTCAAAATATCTAAAAGTTTGTCGACTAAATATAAACTAGCGTGATGGTCCATGCAGGTTGCATGGCCAGAATCATTAACATATTCTTTTAATATTTTATTGATAAAATATATTTAAATGGTATAATTTTAAATTTCTTACTAACATAGTGAAACTAACCAATGTATGATACTTCTATTAATATAATAATTCCTTAGTTTTCTATTAATAATACAATAAATCAAAGATATATAATTTTTTCAACAAAAATGTATTTCAATATTAACTATTTTTAATTCTAAATTTTATTTATTTCTAAATTATATTTCACTCTAGACTCTTCTTCTAATATTTCTTATTTTTAATTTCTATTTTTTATTTTTAAATTGTTTTTAATGTACTTTGAACTCTTCTTTCAATACTTCTTATTTTTATTTCAGAATTTTAGCTATTCCTAAATTTTATTGCTATATAGACTCTAGGCTCTCCTTCAAATATTTCTTATTTTCTAATTCTAAATTTTTGTTATTTCTAAAATATATTTCTATATAGACTCTAAACTCTTTTTCTTCTTTCAATATTACTTATTTTTAAATTTCGAATTTCAGCTTTTTATAAATAGTATTGCTTTAGACTCTTTTCCAAATATTATTTACCTTTTAATTTCGAATTTTAGATATTTGCAAATTATACTTATATATGTACTCTAAACTTTACTTTTAACTAGTTTTAATTAGTTCTAAATTGTATATCTACATCAACTCTAGACTCTAGTCACCTATTTAGAAATGTGTTTCCTACAAATCAAAGCAGCTCTAAATGGACTGGTCAAAAACACAAATGTCCCGAAGTAAATCAGCTCAAATTACAAACATGCCTAAAGCCAACGCATGCATTTCTCAAGCTTTTCTAAATAGGTGATACCACTGACGGAGACACAAAGGTTTGATGAAAACGATAGATCTAAAGCATACTCACACCATGGCCGTAACCAAAAAAAAAAAAGAAACGACAGATAACCTCCGCCATTTATGTTGAGCAAAATCTCAAGAAAATCAAAGGTCCAGGCGTCCAGCTAACTCCACTGTACTGATCTGCAGAAGATCCAGTTGCTTTGAAACCGTGAAAGTGGCGGAAAAGAGCCAAACCAACGACAGGACTTGGAACCACACAGGCATCCGGGCCCATCTCCCCTGCTCCGATTGGTCGGACCCCGGATGGCCTAGCGCCATCAACTTCACTGCGCACTGGGGTAATGGGGCCGGAAGATGCCTATCGAAAGGGCCCGCGGGATAATGGTGGTCCTCGCTAGATGGCTAGCTGCTCCGTCTCGTCGCGAATTCGTTACAGGGCGTACGAGCACTCGCAAAATCGCGACCTGTCGTGTTCGTGCGCTACAGGGACATTTCCTTGGATAGACGACTCAAAAGCGGGCACATCTGACAGTTTCATGTTGGCAAGTGTTCGTGGCTTCGTTCGAAGTCATAATTTACAAGCTTGTGCAAGTCGCGCATGGGCGTTTGTACATGGGCAGCCCATGTTGGTAGAGTGCCTATCATCTACGCGGCTCAAACAAGGATTTGTCAGGGGATGAGATTAATGGGGCCGTTCGATAAAGAGAAATGTTCGGCTATGATCCAGGCTAACGAAGCCGACTATTCCTAGGACTGATGTTGGGCCACAAAGCCCAATTATTTTAGCCCGTTTGTCGAGACACTGTTGAAGCATCTTTTGGTGGCAAGAGTCACAGGACGCACGTTTGGTTTGGATTGATGCATTTTGAACCATACCAAATTTCCACACTACCAATAAAACTTGGGAATTGCTATATACCTGCCTGCTATTTTTTTGTCAGCCAAATTTGTGGCCATTATATTTTCTTTTGAAAAGAGTACGAATTATCTCCCTGAATTATCGCGATAGTATGAATTACTCTCCTAACCGTAAAACCGGATATTTTAAACCTTGAACTGTCTATACCGAACAAATAACCCTCCTCGACCCAATCCGGAGCGATTTTGTCCTACGTGCCGTACACGTGGCAATTATTTTTCTTTTTAAAAATGGTGAGGCCTAAATATCACACTCTCTCTTTTCCCTCTTCCCCTCTTTCCCTCTCTCTTGGGCATCGTTGGGAGCGGCGACCCGATGGCCGGTGGTGGGCAGTAGTGGGGGCACGGCGGGCGGCGGAGGGACGTGTCGCCTGCCCCCATCGGATCTCCCCACCGCTGATGCCTTCTCTCCACCAGCCTCTTTGCTTGTGTGCCTCCTGGAACCCCGTCGCCGGTGTCACTTCTCCATCGCCTCCACCTCTGCCGAGCCATCGTCGCCAGCCGCCCTACCCAAGCTTCGACCCCGTTGGTGTGTCATGCCCTCCTCTGTCTCCTTAGCCGCCGCTAGCCTCCCTCGCTCGAGCCGTCACCTCCCGCCGATGGTGCGATCCTCCGTGTCCCCAAGTAGAGGACAGGCCCGTCCTCCGTCGGCGCCATCCTCCGCTCTCCACCCGGGATTGCGTGGGCTCCTTGTCGCTGGCGCCTTCGACCACCGCCTCCGTCACCGGCCGCTGAATCCTCTCCACCGCGCCACCATGTACCATTCTTCACTACCGTTGTGTTGCTCCCTGCGCCGCTGTTCCAGGCTGTTACCTGTACTTCACCGCCACCCCGAGTTGCTTGCCTCGACACTGCTCTGTCCGCCTCCATCGACTGCCCGTTGCTGGCCATCGGGTCGCTACTCCCGACATCGCCCTTGAGAGAGAGGGGAAGAGGGAAAAGAGAGAGGTGAGAGTGTCTAACAGGTGAGCCCCACCATTTTTTAAAAAGAAAAATTGTTGATTGGATTTCCACGAGTACTCCAGTAGGACAAAACCGTTCCAGATTGGGTCGAGGCGGGTTATTCGTTTGATATAGACAATTTAGGGTTTTAGTGGGGTAATTCGTACTACCGCGATAGTTCAGGGAGGCAATTCATACTTTTCCTTTTATTTAAGATTCATGTAGTTTACTAGGCCCGTTGTACACAATCGAGGTTTAATCCCATTACTATTATCTTTCTAGCCCATCACAAAATAAAGGAAAACTTCTTCCATGCATGCAAGTGTCTTTGTCTCAGCTTGACACGCGCCCGAGCTACAGTTCAAATAGAAATCCCCAATTTCTACTCCACGCACGTGAAACGATGAGAGGAGAGGGAGTAGAGATTCATCGGCGGTGATGTGGTAGCACAGCCGTGATTCCCTCGCTGCCTCCTCCGGGCAGACGGATCCCCCTTCCTGGCTTCTCCTGCAGCGCTATGGGGACTCGAGCGGGTCAGTCTCGGTCAATGTGGTGAGGATTTGTTGACGCAAAATTCATCATGAGATAGAAAGACCTGAGAAGTTTGCTTGCTCTAGTGCAGGTCCTATCAAAATCCAAGTTCAAGATGTGCTAGTTAGTTTGATCCTGCAACTAATAAGAATAAACATGAAATATTAGATCAATGGGCCTAGGGACTATGTTCGCTCAAGCCGATGCCGATGGAATTTTGGATCGATCGGCTATAACCAATGGATTTTATATATCGAAGTAATAAAACATCATCGGTGGGAACATTATTACAATCAATCTTAATAGATCGGACCTAACCGAGGAAGTATAAAATTGATAGTAATAAAATAGAGTCTTTGAGTATGGGTTGATGTGCTGAAAATTAAGACTTACCAATGCTATATGTAGAAGCAAATAAACTAATATTGACTATAACAAGCTAGAGTATAAAGTACCAATAATCTATAATTATTAACCACAATCTAGATAGATCAGACCTAACCGAGACAATATAAAATAAAGATAATAATTACAACAACTAGCCGATTATACTAAGGCCCTGTTTGGTTCAACTTTTCAAAAGCCAGAAGCTGGCTTTTGGCTTTTGAAAAGTTGAAACTCCAGAAGCCAGAAGCCAAAAGCCAAAAGCTGGAGGCTGTTTGTGAGCTAGCTTTTGAGTTGGCTTATTTAGAACTGAACCATTTTTTGTATAACAATGGCATACAAGTAATTACTTCTAACTTTTCCCTCAAAAGCCAAAAAAATTGCCCAAAGTGAGCTTCTGGCTTCTGGGCTTTTCTAGTTCAATTATGGCTTTTGGCTTTTCAAAAGCCAGATTGAAAAGCCAGCTGTTTGGTTCAGCTTCTGGCTTCTCAGGCTGAAAAACCACCAAGAAGCTGAACCAAACATGCCCTAAATCTTGTAGATCTAATCGATACAACAAATTATGATATGATAAGCAGATACCTCATCGGCTAAAACTTCGATGAAACAATGATTAACACTTATTGACCTAAGTAAATTTAGCCAACAAATTATAACTCAGAAGATTAGACTTAACCAAGACAGTTCGAGGTTAAAACAAGTTGGATAGATTTAAACTAGCCGATTAGGGTTATTCAAAGTAATTGATATATTGAATCTAACTAAGAAAACAAAAGGAATCAAAGAAAGGGTCGATATATCGGATAAACAATGCAAGTAGAAACAAAATTAGTATATCGGACCTAACCGAGGAAGTACTAATTCTATCGATATAGACGAAGTTGACAAGACTTACTTTCTCATTGAAGATCGAACTTAATCGATGTAACCCAACTTGAAAACAAGAATTCGTTGAGACTAAAACTGAGGTGGCGATGCGTTGAAAGCTATGTATTGAATTATTGTTAATTACAAAAGACCTCGGGCATACAATTTATACCTTTAGGCTGATACAAGTCCAACTCAGACACGACTCCTATCGGCTACCTTGCAAGAAAAAGAAACTAACTGAGTCCGATCGGAATAGGACTTCATCGACTTAGGATTCTATACCAAATATAGAAATTAAGATACACTTTCCTTAACACAGAAGTCTAATGCAAATCCAGATATATTTTTCAACCAAATCTACTAAAATTACGGCGTGAATTTCATCCTTGACCCGGTCTTGACTAACGGTAAATTACCAAATTTCACCATTAACCAGATCACCTTTCAGTGACAAGGTGCAAGCTTGCTTGGGCTCCATTTGTTGCTGGATTCCTACTCTTCGGTTGAGTTCGTCGCATCCTTTGTGGGGAGCGTTTGTTCCCATTTAGGAAGCTTTTGTTTGGTGGGGTTTGTGTTTAGTTTCGTAGGGAGTGGTTAGGTGGGGGGTATCCTTGCTCCCTGATTTTCTTTCTTCTTGTTCTTTGATTGGAACAACAGTGCTTCTAACTTGGGGTGCCATGGAGTTCCATTACTAGTTTGGGCTGTATTTTAGGGACATTGCACAAATTAGGAACATTATGTTAGGTTCTAGTGTTTCTAGCTAGGCATGGGTC
Organism: Oryza australiensis; assembly: GCA_019925245.2. Taxonomy (NCBI): domain Eukaryota; kingdom Viridiplantae; phylum Streptophyta; class Magnoliopsida; order Poales; family Poaceae; genus Oryza; species Oryza australiensis. The sequence continues at coordinate 946,387 of JAIFGZ020000117.1, forward strand.
TAGTAGGTAGATGCAAGACTCATCGTCGGACTTCATGGATGAACTCGCCATGGGGTCGTCGGTGATGTCGTCGGCGTCGGCGTGGTTTTAGTGGTCTTCCCGCCGCTCACAGCGCCTCCTCTAGATCGGCTTAGGGTTTAGGGTTTGTTAGGAGCGAATGCGTGCGCGAACTTTTTCTCGGCGTCCGTGCCCCGGATTCCTCCTTCCTTTTATCTGGCGCTGCGCGACGGGGGCCCACCAACCATGAGTTGGTTGTGCGCCCCGATCAGGGCGCGGATCAAGCGTGCCAACGGTCGTTGGACCGTTGCTTGGGAGATCAACCTAACATTATCCCCCTTGATCTCACCTTAGCTAAACTTACTATACTTAACTTGGTACCCATTTCATTATAAATCGGTATATAGAGTATGTATCATCACAACAGTCAGTTACGTACTATCGGATTCAACAACTACGATACACCTTTCTACTTTGAAATGGATTCTTGACTCGCTTTGGGCCCCTCACTATCCAAGAATCATAGGCTTTCCCGTAATCCCATGCCGGCTAAGTGTTCTCTAAACACATTGGGTGGTAAGCCTTTCGTTAGCGGATCCGCAAGCATTTTCTTCGTACTTATAGATCAAGACTAATAGTATGATCCTGGATATTCTCTCTCACAACATAATACTTGATATCAATGTGTTTGACAACACCACTTAACTTGTTGTTGTGAGCATAAAACACTGCTGGCTCATTGTCGCAGTACATTCTAAGCGGTCTTTCAATGCTGTCTACCACTCTCAAATCGAGTACAAATTTCTTTAACCATTTCGCCTGTCCCGTGGCCTCATAGCATGCTACGAACTCAGCGAACATCGTAGACAACGCTGTAACAACTTGCTTGGAGCTTTTCCATGATATAGCCCCACCTGCGAGAGTGAACACATAACCTGACGTGGATTTTTGTCATCTAAGTCTCCCACAAAATCTGAATCTTAGTACCCTTCTATTTCAAGGGATTCAGTTCTTATATACGTTAGCATAAGGCCTTTCATGCCTTGCGTGTAACGCAGAGCTTTCTTAACCATTCTCTAGTGATCTATGCCTGGATTACTTTGATTTCTGCCAAGTATCCCGATTACATAAGCTAAGTCAGGGCGTGTACATACTTGAGCATACATTAAGCTTCTGACAGCTGAAGCATATGGAATCGCTCTCATCTGATCGATATCATACTAGTTCCTAGGACACAAAAAATTCCCAAATCTATCGCCCTTAACTATGGTAGCAGGCGTAGGTTTGCTCGCATGCACACTATATTTCTTCAAAATCTTTTCTAAGTATGTCTTTTGCGATAATCCTAATACCCCTTTTCTTCTATCTCGGTGAATCTCAATTCCTAAAACGTATGACGCTTCACCAAGATCTTTCATCTCAAAGTTTGAGGACAAAAACTTCTTAGTCTCCAATAGCAGACTGACATCACTACTAGCCAGTAAGATGTCATCCACATAAAGGATGAGGAAGATAAATCTCTCATTCTTGAACTTTGCATAAACACAATTGTCCTCCTTATTCTCATCAAACCCGAACTTTCTTATTGTTTCATCAAACTTTAAATACCACTGTCTAGAGGCTTGCTTTAATCCATAAATGGATTTCTTAAGGTGGCATCCCATACTTTCTTTTTCTTTCATGACAAAACCTTTTGGTTGTGCCATGTAGACATCCTTATGGAGATCTTCATTGAGAAATGTCGTCTTTACATCCATTTGATGTAATTCTAAATCATAGTGCGGCACTAAAGCCATTATAATCCTAAAAGAATCTTTGCATGAGACTGGAGAAAATGTCTCATTATAATATATTCCTTCTCTTTGCGTGAAGCCTTTTGCCACAAGTCACGTCTTATATTTCTTGAGTTCCCTTTAGAATCATATTTAGTTTTATAGACTTATTTACAACCTACTGTCTTAGCTCCTTTGAGAATTTCTTCTAAATCCTAGACTTTGTTACAACCCATAGATTTCATTTCGTCTTCCATGGCTTCTTGCCATTTGGAAGAGTGAGCGCTTCTCATGGCTTCTTCAAATGAGGTGGGATCTCCCTCCATTTGAATTTCTTCACTAAGATACACTTGATAGTCATTTGGGATAACCGGTTTTCTAACTCTTTGAGACCTCCTAGGGGCCTCAACATCTGGCGCACCCTCTGAGTCAAGCTGTTGTAGCTGTTCCTCATGTATGACAACAGGTTCTATCGGATCCTGAAGGACAGGTTCCTAATTTTCACTTGTTGCTATAGGAGAACTAACAACAGGTGTCGTCACCACAGTGTCATGTACTGTCGGTGCAACAACAACAGGTATCGAGAAAAAAGGTTCTTGAATCATCGGAGTAGATACGAATACCCGCTTCTCTTCAAGGCTAATCTCTCGGGCTACCATACTCCCCCTCATCATGTCATCCTCTAGAAAAACAACGTGTCTTGTTTCCACGAACTTGGTGTGTCTGTCAGGACAGTAGAAACGAAACCCCTTTGATTTCTCTGGATAGCCAATGAAATGACAACTGACTATCTTGGGATCGAATTTCCTAATATTCGGGTTAAACACTTTTGCCTCAGCTGGACAACCCCACACACGCATATAGTTTAATGTGGGTTTTCTCCCTGTCCATAACTCATATGGAGTTTTAGACACAGACTTACTAGGAACCCGATTAAGTACATGAATGATGGTTTTTAACGCCTCCATCCACAGATTAATCGGTAGAGTAGAGTAACTTATCATACTTCTCACCATATCCATCAGGGTATGGTTGCGTCTTTCAGCTACTCCATTCTGCTGAGGCTCGCCCGATGTAGAGTATTAGGCAACTATACCATTTTCCTGTAAAAACCTTGCAAAAGGTCCAGGAACTTGGCTATACGGGGTATGACGACCGTATTACTCCCCCCCACGGTCGGATCTTACTATCTTGATCTTTAAATTGTGCTGATTTTCAACTTCAGCCTTGAATATTTTGAACTTATCTAATGCTTCTGACCGTTCTTTAATAGGATAAATGTAGCCATAACGAGAATGGTCATCTGTGAATGTTATAAAAGAATCATAACCATCCACAGATGTCACAGGAAATGGACCACTAATGTCCGTGTGAATTATTTCTAAAATTCCTGTGCTTCGTTTGGCGTCTTTCTTTATTTTCTTGACATATTTTCCTTTAATACAATCTATGCATTGATCTGAATCTAAAAATTCTAAGGGCGGAAGAATTGATTCTTTAATCAACCGTTGAATCCTCCCCCTCGAAATATGGCCTAAACGACAGTGCCATAATTTTGAAGACACATCATCAATTCTTTTCCTTTTATTGCTCACGTTCATAGACGAGGAGGCATTCTCATGTCTCAAAACATTCACGGTATCATCAAGTGATAACAAATAAAGCTCATCTTGTTTGAAAGCAATGCCTAAACACTTATTATTAAACTGAACCTTACATTGTCCATCTCCAAAAATACATTGAAATCCATCACGATCTAACCGTGGGACACTAATCAAATTTCTTCGCAAAGAGGGTACATAGAGGACATCGTGTAAATGAAGTACAAAACCATCTCTTAATACTAGCGGGAGTTCTCCAATGGCTTTGGCTTCTACAGCGACGCCGTTTGCAACTTTAATGATTCTTTCTCCTCTTTGCAGCATCCTCGTCGTACTGAATCCCTGTAGAGAATTAGCAACATGGACAGTTGCACCTGAGTCAATCCACTAGGTAGATTTTTCATAACTTACATATAGGGACTCATCTACAAACATGATATATCCTCACCTCTCTTGCACAAGTGCTTCAGAAAATTCACACAGTCTTTCTTATAGTGTCCCTTCTTTTTGCACCATAAGAACTAGTCCCTTTCAAGCTGAATGGATTGAGGCCTTTGATGGTAATCAGGCTCAGATCTTTGATTGTATTCAGGCATTGGAGCTTTTCCATGTGGCCTATAGGAGGAGGCGTTGTTCCACTGAGGTTTCCCTTGTGGCTTAGATGGGGAAGAATTATTATAATTCTTCGAAGAATTATAATAATTCTTCCTCTTGTGGTTCACGTAGTTAATGGAATCACCACGCGAACCCTTGATCCTTTCCTCCTCTTGAACACACATGGCAATTAACTTTTCAACTCCCCAATTTTTTGGCCGTGAGTTGTAATTAACAACAAAAACATCAAATTCCTTGGGTAGGGAGGCAAAATCAGATGAACTAAAAACTCATTGCTTAGCCCCATTTTCATGGGTTTTAGCTTGGATGCCATGTTGCTAATTCTTAGGATGTGCTCCCTGACACCACCACCAGTGTACCTCTCTGTTACAAGCCTCTTAATTAGAGTGCTTGCATAAGCTTTCAAAGAGCCAGTAAACTGACTCTCCACCCGTTTTAGGTACTCTGTAGCAGTGACACATTCAGGGATTCCACCCCTTATAGCCTCAATAATGGAGGTCTTGATCACCATCAAACACTTAACGATTTGACTGGTCTCACTTGGCACGATCAACATCGTATTTCATCCTTTGTGGTGCATGATCACGCACTCGCTTGTCAAAATTAGCTTGGCTCTCCTCTTCACCCCTTACGGGGTCAACATGGGATATGAGACACTCAGTCGTCAATGCTAGATCAATATCTGATAGCGCAAGCGCTATCTCAATCTTTTCTCGCCATGAGTTATAATTTCTTCCGCTTAGAGGCTCAATGGACGATATGTAACTCAGCGGATTACCTGAAACAAAGATTTAGAAAACAAAACTTGAATTAATTCGACGTTGGTCAAATTAAAACAAATTGCTCCTCGCATTTAATTCTATATCACCGTTGGGCAGAAATAGAATCAATCAATCATGTCATTAAACTTATTAGCATAATAATTTCATCAACAACTTTGGCCAGTAGACAAAATTATCATACTACAGAAAAATACTTTACTTTTCTAATTAAAATGTCCCATTGGTTCTAAATTAATTAGAAAAGTAAAAACTTTGCTAAAAACATCTAAACAATCAGATTTAATGCATCGGAAACTTTACTTGGCCTAAAACTTGAATTTGTTAATTTATACCGCAGGAAAAAAGGCCTCAAACTTAATAATAAAAAATATAAATATACTGTGCTGAAAAAGGAAAAAATTGTAAAATGTTACTGTGCGGCACTGTTCACACGGGGTTGGTCCAGTACTGTGCTATACTGTTCATTCGGGCCGATGCCCTATGCTTGCCGGGCCGCAACCTGGCCCTGGGCTGCCAATTCTCTACCCCGCTTGGCCGAAATCCGGTCCGATCATTTTGGGTCGTTGGATGAAGATCGACGGCCGTGCGCCGTTTGCGGCGGGAGGGGGACAAAACCACGCGCGGCGGCGAAACCCTAGGGTTTGCCCGCATTTCGCGTCGCCCCCGCGCCGCGCCAAACTCAGCCACGCCGCCGCCGCGTTGCTTTCCCCCTTGCCGCCATCTTCCCCCTTTCTCCTCTCCCCCTTTCTCGCAGGCCTCCTCGCCGGCGTCACGTCCACATGGGGTGAGCACGGCGCCGTCAAGTGGATCTACGAGGGGGGCCGTCCTTGGCCGCGCGCACGTGTGCAAAACCCTAGGGGTTTTCGTTCCCGGGCGAAAGACAACGGAGGGCGGCGATGAGATTTTGGCGAGCCGACGACGCGGATCCGAGTCAGAAGGTGAGTTCCTCCCCTCTGATCCCTTTCGTGTTCTTAGCCCCTTTCGGGTTTTTGGTTTTTTCTTCTTCTTGCCCTTGTGGGTAGCCGAGTCTTGCCCCTTTCGGGTTGCCGCCGAAAGCTAATCTTAACCCTAGCTTGAACGGTGCCTAGACGGCTCTGATACCATTGTTAGGTTCTAGTGTTTCTAGCTAGGCACGGGTCTAGTAGGTAGATGCAAGACTCATCGTCGGACTTCATAGATGAATTTGTCATGGGGTCGTCGGTGATGTCGTTGGCGTGGTTTTAGTGGTCTTCCTCGCCGCTCACAGTGCCCCCTCTAGATCGGCTTAGGGTTTAGGGTTTGTTAGGAGCGAATGCGTGCGTGAACTTTTTCTTGGCGTCCGTGCCCCGGCTTCCTCCTTCCTTTTATCTGGCGCTGCGTGACGGGAGCCCACCAACCATGAGTTGGTTGTGCGCCCCCGATCAAGGCACGAATCAAGCGCGCCAAAAGTCGTTGGACCGTTGCACGGGAGATCAACCTAACACATTAGAGGCCTATCATTTTGGTTAAGAATTCCTGCCAGCTCCCAGTTCTGTTATGGTTTTTAGATAAAAGGTCAGAGACCTGGCTTTTATAGAAAGCCACAACGACAGAGTTAGCTGGGGAAACCAGCGTACAATAAGGTTCAACAAACCCAAACCGGGCTAAACAGGCTCACTTTCTTGCTAACCAGCTCTAAACTGCTTGCTTTCTAGCTAAACAGCTCTAAACTAGAGACCAACCACAGTTCTCAGGTTTCACACAATGCGAAAAGGAACCACCAAAAACTCTAAACAGAAAACCACATCACTCTTGTAGCAACTCAAAACGGAGAAGACAAAACATCACAACTATCCCTCTCCTGTTCTTGGAGGTCTTAATCTTGCCACCACTAGCTTCATCTTTTCCACCATTTCTTCTAGCTTGATCTCCTCTTTAGGGCGAAAGAGCTTCCTCCACTGCATCAAAGTTGAAATAATTTGAAAAGATAAAGTTAGGGGAGAATACAACAATTTACTCCTGAAAATCATATTATTTCTAGTGAGCCAAATGTTCCAACAAACTGCAGCCAACTCAAAGTAATCCTAGTTTGTGTTGAGCTATTGTTATTGTTATACAGCAGAAAGAACTTCTCAAAATTCCTAGGTATAGCTCCCCAATTTAAAGTATCCCTACAGATACACCGAATCAGCCTAGCCATATTACAACTAAAAAGAATGTGGTTAGTTGTTTCTAATTCTTCACAAAGCTGACAACATTCTAAACCCTCCCAACCTCTCTTTTTTAGTTGCTCAGTGGATTGGATTCTATCTCTTAGAGCTAACCAAATAAAATGTTTGACCTTCATGGGGCATGGACAACCCCAGATCCCAACATTTACTCCTCTAACACCTCTGAAAGTTAGAGCCCTGTACATGGATCTCGTAGTAAACCTCTTGTTTGTTGACAGTCCCCAAACCAATTTATTTGTATTTTCATTCAGTTCAACGTTTTCAATAACTCATTTTAGTTCATCCCATTCTTCTACCTCGATAGGCCCAAAGGATCTCCTAAAAGATAGCATCTCCAAGAGTTTTCCATATTTTGCTTTCTAAATCCGGTTGTTTTGTAACTCCCCAAAAGATATTGGGAGAGAAAAAAGAGGCAATCTCCAAAAGTTTTCTAAAATTAGTTTCAAAAAAATCAAATTTAGGCCTGTAGCTGTTTTTTTCGTTTTTATTTGGGCCCACAGCCATTTTTCTGTTGATATATTGGAGGATTTGCGCGCACAGAACAATAGATCCGGATTTTTCCTGCGCCGTTTTTTTCCCGTGCGCCACAAATCAAAACGGCGCCACAAATCGCCTTTTTCTGTAGCCGCACTGTTCCAGCCGTGGGCACCTTTTTGCACTGCTCCAGCGCCGCCGCCCTGTTCCGACGCCAAAAATTGTTCCTGCGCCAAGCAATTTTCTTGTGCCACGTCAAACCTAACACGTTCACCGCCGCCGCCGCTTGGGATCTCTCCGCCACTTCTTCCAAATCACTCTCTCGCTGTATAAATCACAAGAAAGAGTTGACTGCTGTATATCATTAAACCCTTTGCCATACCTTGTTAAGAAGAACATACTCCTTTCTTCTCCTTGACAGCAAAAGGGAAAAAGGCAAAAAGGCACATACTTGAGAGAATGCATTCTTCAGTGATATCACGATCTAGCAAAGGCAAAAAGGCGCGCCCTTGACAGCAAAAGCCTTTTTAAGCAAATACGATGACTCAAGCCATGACTCATACCGGCAACAATTATATCGTATTTAAGCAAATAAAGTGATGTAATATTGTTCTGTAATACTATTTAAGAAAAAAGTGATCATAGAAAATCCACATGTCCTAAAATTGTTAGAAATGTAATGACATGAACTAATTCTAATTCTCCATACGACATACGACAAGCAACAATCTTCTGGCACATCATAATATAATATTGCTGCTGCAACGGATCGAGGTTGGTAATATCGATTGACATTATTTTGTTCTCCCTTTTCGAGGAAGTCTGATTCTAACTTTCTCTCATATATTGAAAGCCGCTTTTTATCTAGCTCAAGAGAAACCATGAACCTATCTTCTTTATTCTTCTCCTTCTCCGCCTCGAAAGCCTCCTTTCTGGCCCACATCTTGTCTAAAGCCTCATGCAAGCTTCACCACCTTCTCGCCTGAGAGTTTCCTTTGTCTTCTTTGAACCCATTGGCCGCTTACGTGCTTCGGATTCTGGTGGTGGAATCTTAGCAACTTCTTCAGTGTTAATGACTTGTACAGTTGCAGACGTGGAATCCGCATTAATCTTCTGTTTTTTCTTATTCTCACTAGCTTGCTGTTCCGACATTCTCTTCCTCTTCGCCTTTCCACTTGTTTTCATTCTTTAACTTGTTCCAACAATGCATTAGAGTGAAAGTCTTGTTCTCCTTATCTAATTCCTTCCTGTCTAATTCCTTAAACATTTCGGCCGCGTCAGGAACCTTCACATGTTATTAATTAACTCATCAAGATTTATATATTCACAAATAAATCAAATAGGAAAAAACAAATAAACAAAAGAAACAAATAATAAAATAAACCTTGTCTTGAATGGTTGCACCACTTTGATGCCTATGCTCAATCGCTTCGTAGCATCCACAAAACTTGTTCACTTGGTCCAAAATAATCATCCATCTATGCATAATGAAACTCTCTGTTCTGGAAGCTTCAGTTGTCTTGTGTTTCTCGTAGAAAGTATGAATTCTACTCCAGAATGAGCCACGAGGCGATTAGCCCCCCGCACGGGATCTTTGCTCGTGTTCAACCAAGCTGCAACAACAACTACATCCTCCTTCGGATCAAAGTTTTTTTGTACGCTTCGAATTAGGCCTTAAACAGCGAGGGCGTGGAGCACCTCCACTTACCTGCACCGGGACATCAATTGCTTCAACTTCATTATTCATCTCATCAATGTCCTAGATGTCCTGTGTCATGGTATAATTGTATTCATCGAAACCAAGGACAACATCCTCTCCCGTGACCATGTTTGTCCAATATTGTTCCTTCAACATTGGTTCCATCATACAATTAAACAGAGGGATTGATACAATGCCTACACAGTAAAATATCTACAAATATGCTTGCACAATAAAAGATATACTATTCGCCATAATGTTCATATCGAAGTATATAAGTGCATACATGCTATATAAGTGCATGGTTACTGTCCATTTATGCGTCCACTTATGAAAATTCTAGGCAGCTCATCTATAGTACATTGTGAATTTCTCTTTCCATTTATTTAATCAGAAGATATGATGTAACCTGACACTACTGCTAGGTCATTAATCAGAAATGCAATCACATTCCTAAGAAATAGCCTAAGAAATCGAGTGGAAATGTCCCAAATAGCCTAAGAAATACCTCATGTTAGTTTTCTAAATCGTCTTTAGAACGTGTACACAACAAAAAAGAATCAGATAAGCGTGGTAAAACATATTACATGTGACAACAGCATTATTAAATATGATTATGATGCCACATCTCACACGCATAGACATATAGTAACCCCTACTTGTTGGACGATCGCCATTGGAAAGGCGGTACTACGGTATGAGCTCATCAAGTATATATAAAAGAAAGGGCAATGGCATAACTGTAGCTTCATCTTTAGTTATATAAGATATCGATATCGTTCTCATTTCTTGACAAAATGGGTAGCAAATATAGCTTGGTAGACACTGGTCAATTGAACCACAGACATATAAAAAAAAATCCTCAGTGTGCCTATATGGAGACATTGGGAGTTACAAGGCTACAGTATATGCCTTTTATTTCATCAATACTACTAGTCTACGAGTCATTTATGCTAGAACTTATCACTGGTTTTATTCTTTTCTAATTGTTCCAATTAATTCTTTTTCCATTTAGTAAAGTGTAGAACATTAATCACAATCACAATTGAAATGAAGAACCTCAGAGAATCAGTTCTCTTCATCCTACAATGTATAGATATGAACTATAGTAACTAGTCCTGCTCCTGCCAAAGATCATGCCTACTACTTAATGATTATTGAAAGGTGACTCAAATGGTATATAAGTTAAGCACTTCAACCACATCTTCAGGATGCACATACAAATAAACAATTCCATAATTCACATAATCCAAATAATTCTAAAGCACATGGAACAATCCCTATATTTAGAAGACCAGTACGAAGATTTTACTGTACTTACGAAATGTTCAGATGTAAACCAATGCAGGAATCAGGATGACAATATCTGCAAACCAAGTCTTCGTATTGCCAAACTTATCTGTTACAGCCAATTACGACCAAACATATTCTCAGTAGACAACTCTCTTTCTAGTGCTTGATTATCAATATCCTCCAGTTTGTTCTGTAGGGCTGTTCTCTCTCTTTTTCTCTCACTTTGACTATTTATACCCCAGCCTTTCAAGAATCTCCTCAATTCGACCTGTTTTTATTCCAGGATTCCAAGATGGATGAATTATCACTGTCAAGCGTTTTTTGGGTAACCATTTCCTTGAAACCTTCCACAGATAGCCAGACAGATTCAAATTTGAAGTATCTATTCCTCACAATCCCCCTCACAAGTGTCCAACAGAAGCGGTCTTGTTTGTTAGTCCAAGTGAATCTAGGGCCACTTGTAAAAATCTCTCTTAGCTCCAAATTAGCAATAGAAGTATTAAAAGGCTCCATAGATCTAGTATCTAAATTACTATTGTATTTTTTATTAGGAAATCTATATATATTAAAGTCACCACCTATCATTATTGGGTGTTGTCTGTTTTTGATATACCAATTCAACTCTTCTAAAAAAAAGTAACTTTCAAGTTGTTCTCCACTGGGCCATAAACAGAGATCACCTCCCATCTAGAGTTATCTTTTTAAATTTTTAGTACACTACTTAGGAAGAAAGCCCCCACATGGGTGTCTATCATCTCTGCTACTTCAGTATTAATCCCCACAAGGATCCCTCCTGACACACCTCTTGAAGCTTTCCAACACCACAGAAATGTTTTTTCCCCTTGGTAAGAATTTAGCGCTCTATCATTGAAGTGTTCCTTCTTTGTCTCTTGTAAACATATTATGCTCTCTCTCTTTAATCACCTCCTTGAGTTGCCTCTTTCTTGCTTTGTTCCCCAACCCTCTTACATTCCAAAAAAGAACTCTCATTTTTTTCTTTTGTTTTTTCACACCACCTCTCTTCCTTGGCTCAGTGCTCATGGTATTGTTTTCATCTCTTTGTTCTATTGATATATTTTCATTCTCTATCCCCCTTTCTCATCTTGTTACTTTTGATCTCTCTCTTCTGTTTGCACCTTTTTTATCACCTCCTCATCCCCTTCTTCTTGTGTCTTTTTTGTTTTCCATCTCTTTTTTTTCTAGTTTAGCTCAGCCAGCTTGCCCTGAACCAACTCTTTAGCTTTTAAAGTTTCTATGTTTGTCTCTATTTCTAAAGGGGTGTTCCCTAGATTAATGTTAGAAGCAATAGCAACATTGTTCAACTCACCAGAATCTAACAATTGAAAGATGGCGAAAGGATTAGATGAGGTACATGTGTGCTCCAAGTTCTTCTTCTGTGCCAAAATCTCAGCTCTTTTGGGGATTGGGACAGCTGCTAGCTCCCTGTGCCTCAGACTCATTCTTGAAGTAACAGCAGACTCAACTTTCCTGGCCCTGCTCTTCTTCTTGTGTGACACCTCTGGAAACTATCTTCCTCTTCTTTGTCTTCTTCTTCCCTTAGCCTCTCAATATCAGAATCTGTAGATATCTGACATCTCTCCAAGGTATCATCAATGGGGGACCTCTCTTTCTCCTCAGACATCTCTTATGCCACTTCTGCCACCTCTGTCTGTGATTGTATCTTAGTAAGGGTTTCCATCTCTTGGGATTCTTGTTCTATTGCTAGCTCCATAGTATTCTTTGGGGGTGTTTGGTTCCCAGGGACTAATATTAGTCCCTGTCACATCAAATATTTAGATGCTATTTTGTAGTATTAAATATAAACTATTTATAAAACTCATTCATAATCAATGACTAATTGACGAGACGAATCTAATGAGCCTAATTACGTCATGATTTGACGGTGTGATGCTACAGTAAACATTTGCTAATCGTGAATTAATTAGGCTTAATAAATTCGTCTCGCGAATTAGCCACCGATTCTGCAATTATTTTTATAATTAGTTTACCTTTAGTCCTTTAAATTGACGTCCAAACATTCGATGTGACACAGACTAATATTAGTCTTAGGGAGCCAAACACCCCCTTATTCCACACAACCAAAGCAGTGTGACTTGTTTCTGTTACCTCTATGTCAATCAACGCCCATGTCTTCTTGGTTGCAATCTTCTTCAGGGATTTCCCACTATAAGTCATATGAGTCTTTCCTTTGTAGTTAGGTGGAGCAGAAAATGCTCCAAATTTGTTCCCCTGCTGACTTTCTTCACCTCTAGGCTGCCTCCCTCTTGCGCTAACCTGGTTCTTGAACTCTTCATCCAAGTTTATGTCTACCTCCCCCGCCTCATCTTTATCATCTCCATCATGTGGGGGTTTCTGTTTGTTCTCATGGGGAGGATATCACTCTGACTCCCATTTAATCATGTATCCCACTTTATTGATGTAGATGTGAATGGAGAAGTGATACTCCCTTGGATCCTTGCATGCTACCTTCATCCTTACTGGACCATCTCTTCTCAAGCTTGCTCCCTCTATCTCCTCAAATTCCCCTACCAGCTCCTCAATAGATTTGACTGAATCTTCTGTTCTAGCTAGCTTCGGTATTCCATGGATCTTCACCCAGACTACTACTAGCTCACCTATAGCCTCTTCTATCATCTCAGTTTCTACCACACTCGCTTTAATCAGAGATGTCTCAAAATCAAAACTCTTACACGTCGAGATTTTCTCACCTCATCCGAAGGGAAGTTTATAAGGAATTCCTTCTCATTTAATTGTTTCACTTTACATTCCCAATTCAGTCCCACAAACAAGTGTCTCAACTCAGTTATCATTTTTCCCACAGAAGCTTCCCCATGGATCACAGTTAGAATACCTCTCACCGGGGCTCTAGCCAACTCTGCATCCGAGATCTCAATCTGCAAGTTATAGAAGCCTTGCCCTGGAATCCCAAACCCACACAATTTGACACCTCTCTCCATCAGATTCATCGGACAATGCGCAGAGATGTGACCAGTATTGTGATAGGAATAACATAGAGAGGGATTCGGGCACGTTGCCTGGTGGTGTCCTTCGCATCTGCATTTGAAGCACTTGATCGTAGCAGTTCCCGCACCGTGCTCTGCCTTCGGCCCTGGACGCCCTTGGGCTAGTCTTTGGCCATCACACGCCCTTTGGTTCGCCCTAGAGTTTTGGGCGAGCAGCTGTCGATGGAGTTCCTCCTTCTCCCTCACATCTCGATTCCCCAGTTTCCTTCACCTTGATCCACTGCCCTTCGCTTATTAGCTTGCCAATCCGTCTGATTTGGCGGTCAACACTCCATCATCACTTGAGCAAATGAGCGGTGATTACACTTCCTCTCCGGAACCCTCCAGATTCGACAAGCTGAGTCGCTGAATCGTCGGATTTCCTCTCCTCTCTCCGGGAACCCTAGTCCCTAGGTGTGGTTGTGTCTCGCCTCTCCTCACCTAGATCCACTTATGCATGTGACTAGGCGAAAACTTGGCGAAAATATCTTTCAGGTCAAACCCTACCTCATGGTTATTCCGACCCATCTTCAATAGTCGCTTTATCCCGACCCATCTTCAATAGTCGTCGAGATTCTCGCGTGATCTCCTGGGCCTCTGATTGATCAATGGGTTGTACTGTAGCCAACGGGCTCATGCCGCCATCACCAACCGTGGGCCATGCATTCCAAGGAGGGTCTCCATTGACGCCATCCATGGGTTGCGCCTCCCTCACAAAAGCTCTCATCGGGCCTCTTGCCGTTGGGCTTCGCGCTGCCTCCATTAGCACATCCGCATGCTGAACCCCTCCAGCCATCGTCTGCTAATCCCTCCGACGACTCCTTCAGTCTCCGGCGAGGTATCACCGGTGGTATTGCCCCGTCATCCCCGCTTTCACGAAAACCTAGACTCATTTGGCACATATACTTTGGTCATTCTCTCTTAAAAAGTGGTGGTCTGTTGGAGTAGGTTGCGAGACCCAAGCGGCCAGCAGTGCGGCGACCCGTTATCCTTCCATCGTTGGAAGCGGGCGTATTCAATATTGCTCAAGCTAGGAGCCGGCGGCGAGCTGCTCCAGCTTCTCCTCGTTCTGCTAGTCTCCTCCTTTGTCCAAGGATGTGGTGACAGACACAACATGATAGGATGAGCAGCAAGAGCACAACTAGTAGCAATAGCCAATTATACAGAGACATGCATAGATTTCTTTTCCCATACATGAGGAGATGTTTTTTTATTTACAACCTTTATTCAGGTAAGGATTTAGTTTTTCATTGATGTGATCATCATTGTATATGTGTTTGTTTATAATTTCGTAGAAATAAAAGATCTAGCAGTAGTAGATCATGTGCACATCAGTAGATAATAATGCTATGCTATCTCATCAAACCAATCATACACTTCAGAAGATTGGACTACGCCATCAGTAGGAGTAACATTAGCTTCACAGCTCAGAAAACTTTTGTAACAAACACAGGCAATCTTGTGTGCACATGACTAGTTTTGTTAGCTACTAGAAGTACCTAGTTTTGTGAATTTTGTAGTTTTGTCACGTACTAAACATGACTTAGTTTTGTTAATTAGTACATTGTTTTGTCACACTAATATTGTAACTAGCGTGTTTGCTCTGAAAGCATGAAAGCAAAAATTAGAATGTTTTGTATGCATTAGTTTTGTCAGCATTTGTATATGCATTAGTTTTGACACCATTTGTCAGCATTAGTAAATAAATTTATAAAAAAGAGTAGTAGTGCTAGTTCTAGACTAGTGTCAAGAACCCCAGAGGTAGTCTTTAATTAAGGATTTTATGCATGATTGTGTGCATCTGAAAACCTTATCAATAAGAGGTTCAAAACAAGTCCTCATGTCCTTTTTTGTCAGTCATATACTTAGTTTTGTCAGTCATATACTTAGTTTTGTGAAAAATTCAGCAAGCAGGTACTTGGTTAGCGGTTTTATTAGCAATGTCAAAAAGTAGTGAATTTTCCTTTGTTCCTTTTGTTTTTGACATGTTTGTGTTTGTTTTTCTGTTAGTTTTTAAATTTTAGCCAAAAAATGTTTTGTGTGTCCCATTTGTAATTTTTAATGAATGGTTTAGATTGAAGCTAAGGCAAACTTTGCCGTTGGGAGCAAAGGCAGAGGATGCAGATCCAAACATGGATGAACTATCTGAGGCATTTTTCTAGGTTATGCGGCAGGAAGATGAGCTACCAGATCATGGGTATGTGCTACTTTTATGGTTTCAGAGGCCAATCTTTTATTGGGATATATATGTTGCAGGTAAGAATTTCTGGATACCTCGCCCTTTCTAATTTGTAACTGGCATCATGAAGTTCAGTTTATTTGTACATCTAGTAAAGTATTTTATCCATACAGTTTAGGTTTCTCGCATATACTTGAGGTGTTTGAGAAGTTCAGAACATGTCCAGGTTTTAGCAATTAGCATCCTCATGCCTGCATCATATCAGTTTTTCAATGTAATTTAAATAAATAAAAAATTTTGGGGTACATGATACCCGGGTACCTTACGTTGGGTCTTTGTGCCAAATAGCATGGGATGGGCCAAGGCCCTACGCACATGCGGTATACTTGTAATTGAAGCAAGAGATTAAATCAAAGGCTATAAATTTTATCACATGTAAATAGATGGTAGGTATCCGAATTATAAGGGATACCGTAACAATCTTAGCCGGCTCCCCAATGGCTACATAAGGGGACCTGAAAACCCTAATGAGGGTGATCACTACATGTTTTTTCTCACGTCATATTATGAAATCCTCTATAGATCTAATCTCACACACGATTGGATTAGGGTATTACTTCTTGTTAAGGGCCTGACCAGTATAATCTCTATGTCACCATCTCTCCTTGATCTTGTGCACCCTATAAGTTTCATTGTCGATCCCTAGAATCGACAGTTGGCGTGCCAGGTAGGGAGCGCTAGATTAATCACCAGGAGGAGATGGCTTTTCTAAGAGTTGTGGTGGCGGATCGCATCCGGTTCCCAGCCAGGAGCGCCCTCCACTTCGGCTCCCTCAAGTTCATCGCCGACAATGCCAACCGTTTGGCCCAAGTCTCCGCCAGCGTCACCGGTGCATTGAGGCCATGCGCTTCGCTCCAGGAGCAGAGTTCTGCTTTGGTGCTCTCGACTTCGCCACCAACAAGGTCGGTGTGATCACGTCAACTAAGATCAACGCCACGCCCACGCCTGTCTTGGCGCACGTGCCCGTGCAAAGGCGCGTCCTTGCCTTCAACGATAGGAATGATGTTGTCATCTTCACCAAGCACTTCGCTGACTTAGGCAAGCAGATCGTCACGCCCGACCACACCTCAGTTGGACACCCTCGCGTGCTTTGTTTCCCCATGCGGCTAACACTGTCAGGCTATGTCACGACTTCGCATGCCCAAGGGCTTCGGCCTTCGCATGGCTAACATGGCCCGACTACGCCTCAGTCGGACATGCCCGGGGGCTTCGTCTCCCCACGCGGCTAACTCCGTCAGGCTACGTCATGACTCCACATGCCCGGGGGCTTCAGCCTTTGCACGACTAACGCGGCCCAACTACGCCTCAGTCGGACACACTCGGGGCTTCGTCTCCTCACGCGGCTAACTCCGTCAGGCTACATCACGACTCCGTACCCTCGAGGGCTTCAGCCTTCACACGGCTAACGCGGCCCAACTACGCCTCAGTCGGACATGCCCGAGGGCTTCGTCTCCCCACATGGCTAACTCCTTCAGGCTACGTCATGACTCCGCATGCCCAAGGGCTCCGGCCTTCGCATGGCTGACGCAGCCCGACTACGCCTTAGTCGGTCACGCGTGGGGCTTTGTCTCCCTACCCGGCTAACTATGTTAGGCTATATCATGACTCCACATGCCCAAGGGCTCTGGCCTTCGCACGGGTAACGCGGCCCGACTGTGCCTCAGTCGGACATGCCCGGGAGCTTCGTCTTCCCACGCGGCTAACTCCATCAGGCTATGTCACGACTCCGCACGCCCAGGGCTCCGGCCTTTGCACAGCTAACGCTGCCCCGACTATGCCTTAGTCATACATGCCCGGAGGCTTAGTCTCCCCACATGCTAACTCCGTCAAGCTACATCACTACTCCGCATGACCGGAGGCTCTGGCCTTCGCACGGCTAACATGGACCGGCTTCGCAGGGTAACCATGTCCCCATTGACTGGCCAGCTTCGCTGGTGCCAAGAGGCCTCAGCGTTTTAGATCATCGGCTTTTTTGCTGTCGACTGTGGATCGCATGTCCACGCCAGCCACCTCCACCACAGCCGAGGGGCCTCACTACCTCCACGGCTGTTCTTAACTCATGGAACATCAGACAAGCTAAGTCACCAATTATATGGTATTTTTATTCGAGTAATTTATTTTATTTCTGACTTACTGTTTAGTTGGTCACCAAACTAAGTAAAAGTCGGGGGCTATACCTATTAGGTGCTCATGCTGCACATTTGTGTCTTCTTCTTAACGGTTACAAATGTACCTAAGTTGCACAAACTCTGATCCACGAAGCTCGGTTTCCTCGCACGGCTTTACATGGTCAAGGTCACGCCTAACACCGTACGTCTGGGGGCTACGCCACTCGCTACGCACTTACATGGTATGGCTATGCCCCACATCATACGCTTAAGACAGAGTGCTTAAACGTAAGGAGTCAACTACTCGGGAAAATTAATTCTGATAAGAGGAGAAACAAATATTTATATGTATTTAAACATACTTGTATTCTTTTTGAGCGGATATTTTCTATGCAATATACTACTCCTTTTATGTGTTTTAGAATGCAGGGGCCTAGGTCTGGATATGCATAACATGAACTCAGGACCATGCGTCTATCTCCTACGCTTGACTGAACCACGCCGCTGAGTGAGATATGCCCCCAAGGGCTACCTTACTTGGCCACCACTCCACTGGGTGAGGCATGCCCCCGAGTAGTCTTACTCGGGTGAGTGCTGCCTTACTTGGCTCCGTCGCTGCCGACTAGGGACTGCATCTCTATGTCGGCTGCCTTCGCCACCACCAGTCGGTCACGTTCTCGAGCTATCTTACTCGAGCCTCAGTTCATTGTGTGAGGCACACTCCCGAGTGCTGCCTTATTTGGCTCCATCGTTGCCAACTTCGTCATCGTCGACTGTCTTCCTCACCTCGACGGTTTGGCTAGCTTCGTCGGATGAGGCAAATCCTCTAGGGGTTGTCTTATTCAACCACGCGCCATCGGGAGCTCTTGTTCTTAACTCTCTACTTGATTGATGCTCAACCAATTATAGAGTTGGGGGCTACTGTGGGGTACACGGTACCCGGGTACCTTACGTTGGGTCTTTGTGCCAAATAGCATGGGGTGGGCCGAGTGCCCTAGGCCCATGCGGTATACGTGTAATTGAAGAAAAGGATTAAAGATAAGAATATAAATCTTATCCCATGTAAATAGATGGTAGGTACCCAGATTATAAGGGATACCGTACCAATCTTAGCCAGTTCCCCGATGGCTATATAAGGGGACCCAGAAACCCTAATAAGGGTGACCGCTACGTGCTTTTTCTCACGTCGTATTGCGAAATCCTCTACATAGATCTAATCTTACACACAACTAGATTAGGGTATTATCTCTTGCCGAAGGCCTGAACCAGTATAATCTTTGTGTCATCATCTCTCCTTGATCTTGTGCACCCTATAAGTTTTATTGCCGATCACTATAATCTTCCTAATAGATAGTTTTTTAGCTATATATTTTTATTCAAAGGTAATTTTCATCTATATTGTACTATTAAAATACCAGCCTACTGTTTTTATGTGATCAAGTAGGCAAAAATTTACCTGTAAGTTACATGCTTGGGCCTTGGAGGAGGATGGAAAACACACAATTACTTCTAGTTGGAGAATTTGGAGCTCAGATCGAAACCAGACATGAGAGTCTTTTTAAGCTACTAGGGTCCATTGACTTCTGGGACTGTAACTGGACTTTCTTCTTTTATTTTTTTTTCTAATTTTGTTTGTTTGCTGGGCTATGTAAATTAGGTGCGGCAAAGACCGGGATGTAATATTTTTGCTGGGCCTTTTCTACTGACAAAACCCAACAAACGGGCATGAAGCCCAAATCCTACCCAAGAAACTGGGGATGGGGGCTAGCGGACGTGCAATGCACGCGGAAGGCGAGGCAGGGGAGATTGTGACACCTGTTCTGTTGAACAGCTAGAAATCCGGCTGAAATTACAAAAAAAATTAGCCGACAGATAACTACGGTTTGGCCTGTGCTATCTGAGTATCTGACAAAACCACGGGTTGCCATATAGGCTGTTTGGTATTTTAGTCAAGAGATTAAAGATTAGCTCCTGAACTAAATATTTTAGTCTTTGTCTGTTTGGTTGCAGGGACTAAAGATAGCTAATTGCATTGTATAAATATCATGTTACCACTATATAGCCATACAAGCTAAAAATAAAAATTTATCCATTCCAAAAAAATCAACAAACAACAGTCAAGCAAACATAACAAAGGCAAACATCAGTGCGTGACGGTGCGGGACCTCGCCGAGTAGTGCATGGCGGCGGCGGGCCGAGAACCCGCGGCTCGGGCGCGGGACCGGTGACGGCTCGGGCGCGGGACCGGTGGCGGCTTGGGCGCGGGACTGCGGCGGCGCGGGGAGCGGGACCGGCGACGTCGCGGGGCGAGGTCTGGACGTTTTACGGGAGAGAGCCTAGAGATTTACAGAAGAGACACTGGGGATTTGCGACGCTATGCGAATGATATCCAGTGGAAAAATGTTTTTAGTCCCTTCATTAGAGACTAATGGACTAAAATCATTTTAGTCCCTTTTAGTCCCTCTTGTTTGGATTTTAGGGACTAAAAGAGACTAAACTAAAAGGACTAATGGTTTTACTCCCTCATGCAAACAGCCACATAATTTTGCAAGGTTCTAAATGGTTCCTCAGTCCTAGAATAAATTTATTTTTTTAATCCTATTTATTTTAAAATAAGTTCGTTTTTGATAATTATTATATCAAAATTTGTAAAATAGCAAATTAATACATTGAAAGTAGATAAGATGAGAAATGATTACACTGTGATTTGATAAAGCGAGGATATTCAAGAATTTTTAGTTTTGTATTATTATGTGTAGGATGAGTGCAAAATAAACTTATTTTTTAATGGAGGGAGTAACAAACTAAAGGCCTGTTCACTTTGATACTATTGAGTAGGGTAATAAACTAAAGCTACTCTTGTTATTTTCACTCTACCAAATTTTGGCATTTTGAAAAGTTTCTCCCTCATGCAAATACTACTAAATTTTGATAACGTTAAAGTAAGTTTAATAGTAGAGCTAACTATCGGCTATAAGTCTATATAATTCTAATTGATCATCATATTACATGGTATACCAAAACAAGAAAAGCTAATAACTCTCTCATACTGTATTTACTCCAGTAACAAACTTAATGCATGCAAAATCCTTTTCTAGCCAATAACAAATAAAAAACATTGCACGTTGGTTGTAAATACTTATGTGCATGCATCAATGTCCATTTATTTTAATGCATAAATACAAATAAACTTAATAAATGAACACAAATTGATGATCATTTGGAAATATATTAATTAGGAATGGCGGGAGTAGATGAGATATAAGATTGTCGTTAATTTTTTTTCTTCCATCTCTTTTTCTCACCTAAATAATTAATGCATTTTACCTTGGACCATGTAAAAACTAACACTTACATAAGAGTTCTTGTTTTCTCTTCTACACATAAGCTTATATGTAGTTGTTATTAAACTTAGCTCAAATTAAACACATACATCCAGCGTTGCCAAAATTTGGTAACACCAAAGTATGTTAAATTGGACAATGCTAAATTTAGGCAAAATTAATTTTGAAAACAAACTAAATAAGCCATAAACATGCCGTACCTTTTTTTCAGAAGAGGAAATGCATATAGCCCTGCTTTTGTAGAAAGCATGAAAGAGGGTCTAATTGGGAAACCTGCTTTACAGATTAAGCATCATGGGCACACGGACTACCCAAAAGACATGAGGTTTTAAGCAACTTTCCTAAAACCTGCCAATATCACAGCTAGTCAGCCTATATGTAGACAGAAAAACTAAAGTCAATCTCAATGCAATGCAAGATTTCACCTCTCAATTTTCAAGACCATGGAATATGCAATGAAACAGGTCTATCTTAGTACATAGTTTTATCGTACAGTTTCATGAGTTATTTTAGCTCTTTTGTCCATCCCGTCCCATAATTTCATGAAGTAACGAATAAGAAAAAGTACAACAATGCTTTATAGTTTTATCCCCATGAAACATTTCCTCTCTCTCCTCATTTCATGCAAAAATCATAAATTTGCTGATGTGACATTTCATTTAATGTGGATGAAACACCTTATAAAACCTCATTGAGACTGGTCTAAGCAGCAACACAAGAAACTAATCACACTACAGCTAACGCAGCAACACAAGAAACTAATCACACTACAGCTAACCTAAGATCAGTTAACACCCTTTTTTAAACAGAAAATGGCACAATAGTGCCTTTTTATTGAATAAAGCAGGAATAAATACAGCCCCAGGGCAAGGAAAAAAGAGAGAGGAAAAAGCTAAAAAGAAAGGAGACTGCTTTACAAACTATACAGAAGGTGGTATAAGCTCGGCTAGTCTTTTTGCTCCTGCCATAGACCATAGACTCGTCTCTTCTTTGATCTGCCCAAAGAGGTAAACTGTCGACGTCTCCTAGTGATCGAAGATTCTATGGTTCCTTTCCTTCCAGATCTCCCACACTATCAACAAGAGTAGTGTTCGTAGCCCTTTTTTTCGGCACACCTGCTGTGGAAGCTATTTCCTCCCACCATTGTTGGACTGAAACTAATTGGCCCCAATGTGCCGGCTCAATATTTTGGTAACCTATCCAATTAGCCACCAGACGCAAAAATATCTTGGTGTATCGGCAATGCACAACGAGATGCAGCGCCGTCTCCGGATCGCTACGGCACAACGGGCAGACCCCATTGTTTTGCCAACCTCGTACAGCTAGGCAGTCAGATGTCCAGACTCTGTTTTGTATGATTAGCCAAGCGTGTAGCTTACACTTCCCAGGGGCCCATGCCCTCCAAATTAAAGTGTTGTAGTTTGTGTGCGTCGTACCCTGGCATTGCGCTCGATAAGCTGAGGACATGGTATATTCTTCATGGCTCGTGAATTTCCAAGTGATATGATCCAGTTCATCGTTATGTAAGGTGACATTTCGGGTGGCTTCCCAGAGGGCGACCAATTGGCTAACCAAGTCAACCGAAAAAGGCATGCTTGTCTGGAGGTCTAGGTCATGCACCCAAGCATCGTTTTCCTTCCCTCGGCATAGGGACGTAGTTCTATTTTTGAGATTGTAAAGACTAGTGGCATGACATCCTTTGGTCTTCTTCCGCCTTGCAACCAAGCTAATTCCCAGAAGCTCGTTGTTTTCCTATCACCAATGGTTATGCTTGTTACTGCAGCGAAGAGGTTCTTGTCATCTTCGTCACATGGTGTGTCCATGCCTACCCACGGTGTCACGCTCCGCTTTTTCCCCTAGCTTTAAATCACCTGTGAAAATCGTGCTAAAGAAATCGGCCAGAAGATATAAAGAAGACAAACTCCAAAAATTAAAACCCATTTAATAATTGGAAATGGCTTGGTGGGATTTCTGAAATTCCCCATGTCAAAAACACTAACAGGATTTTTATCGGAATTTTCAGAGCATCGAAAACATTTTTAAAAATTGAAATAGGCTAATCGGAATTAATTTCCTTAAGGAAAAGGGATTTTTCCTTTCTTTTTCTTTTTCCTCCCTTTCTTTTCTTTTTTTCTCCCCCGTGGGCCTCCACCCACTCCCTCCTCTCCCTCCCGCCGCCCACCTCCCACTCCTTCCCTCTCTCCTTCCCACGCCCTCTCTGGGTCGGCCCAAGCCGCCCGAGCCGCCGCGCCGAAGTCTATGGCGCCTCCCTTTCGGGTTGGGGCAATGACAAGTGGGGCCCACCTGTCATCCCCAACCTCCCGCCGGGAGTTTCGGCCGCCACGCGCGCCGTCCCATGCCGCTTTCCTTGATCACCCCGTGCGCTACCGGTCGCCACACCCCACTTCCCCACTCGCCCGCACCGCGCGCACGGATCCCCACGCTCCCACGCTCGCACACACATGAAATGGCTGCAACGGCCGGATTTCGAAATCTCACGCCGATCGCCTCGTCCGCTCCACGTCGCACCGTGTTCCCACTTCCTCCGGCCACGTCCGCTCCCCCTCGCCCCATATAAAGCATCACCGAGCTCCGGGGCACCATTTCCTTTCGCTTTCGCCTGCCCCACGCTCTCCCGTGCTCCCGCACCGTGCAACATCGATCCGCTACCGCCGAGCTCCGTTCCGGCCGTCGTTCCGGTCGAACCACCGCGCGCCGCACCAAATCGACACCGTCATCACCTTCGCCGCCCTTGAGAACGTGTTTCCCCACCTTTTTCCCCAATTTTAAGCCACTGAGCCGCCCCATCGCCGTCGTCTCCACCATCTCTGGCCGTCGGTGAGACTCTCCTCTCTTCCTCTTTGTTTCTTCCTTTTTTCCGGTGATGTCCCGCCCTAGCTTAGCTCCGGCTGTGTCACGAGCGCGCGGGCCGTTTTTCCCCTCGTTCAATGGCGCCGTGTCACGCCTGGAAATTTATCCCAAATTTCCTGACTATTTTATGTATTAAATCCCTGTCCAGGAATCAACCAGGGTACATAAAATGACAAATTAATACACAGGTCCAAACGTAAAGAAAATAAAGCGTAAAATAAAAATACTTACTGTAGAGGCTCTTAATCTTCACACCCAGAAACTGCAGCGAAAAAGAAAGACGACACTAGCGGGACTTCAACACCACTCCACAGGCAAACTCAACTGGGGTCTGAGCCTTGGTCTTTTAACTTCATCTTCAACTCAGAAGCACTACACTTCTAAAAGGAGGAAAATCGCAAGACTGAGTACAACTACAGTACTCAACAAGCCACACCGAGAAATGCAGACGTGCAAGGGGAGACAAGAGTGGCTTGGGGCTATTTTGCATAAATACGGTTTACAAACATTTAATTATTTTAAAACAGTAAAACAATTGAGTAATTAAGGCAATATTAATCTTCCACTGAACAACGTTATCCCCATATTGAACAGGCCCAACCATTCCACCTGAACTAAACCAGTTCCATTAAGGCCAAATTATTAAGGTGGGACTAATTATAGTGAACCTGGTCGATCGCCCATAACCGCGGGCACAGCTATTCGAATAGTTTTACTCTGATCAGAGGTGCACAACTTTACCCACAAGACACGATTCTACACATGTTACCATGCCCCGAAGTACCACCATGATACTGCAAAGGGGGAAATCATGACAAGACCTTTCGCATAACTCCCTCTAACCAAGCGATACCACACCAAGGTTTTGCCCCCACTCCCCTAAGGGTAGCGGGCAGCCCCCTCTCGTGCCACGGTGAATCCGGCAGCCGATCAACCCGTAAAACCGGGGCCAACCCAACTCCATCACGCCCACCCTCACTAGGGTACGTCGGCTAGAGGAAAGCTATGCTACGAGTTAAGCAGTTACCCATTCTTGCTTGTGGTAAGCGCTGTAATTCTTCCAGGGTTTCCCATGAACCGGTCCTTAATTGCCATGGGTGCGACCATCCAAAACCATGCACCCACAGCCCACCATTATGTCATATTTTAGTTGAGATAATTATAACCAATCAGACATGATCAGGTGTATCGAGCTTGCAGCTCATTACAGACTAGAATAAATAGTGTAATTATCTCATTTAGTGAGCTAGTGGTAATTAAGCATGGCTAAGCATATAATTCTAGCTAAAATCAACATTAGTGACTAAAGCTAGTCAAATTAACACCTAAGGTTAACAAAGGACGGATAACAAGTAAATAAGGCTCAAGCAAGCAGATAGGTAATCCATCATTCCATGTAATTAGCAAAGCAATGCAATTTTATTTGCAAACGTAAAACATTTATAAAAATAGGATCAATATGCTTCAAGGGAAGTGTGACTTGCCTTGCGTCTTCAAGCAAACTTCTGGGCTCTTTTCCTCGCGAGCGCGAACTCCGGAAACGGCGAAATCTACACGCTGGCACACAAAAAGAGGAATAACCCTAATAAAAACCTAATAAACAGTACATAAAAAGTAAAAAAACATATAGAGCTCAATTTTAGATTAATTTTCCAATTTGAATGGCCTAATTTGGAGTTCGTATGAATTAGATATGAATTTTAGACGTTTTGGGCCATTTAAATGAATTCTGGAAATTAAAACGATTTATTGCGTAATTTTTAATTATTTTTACAAAGGGAAAAGGGCTCGGGATGACGTCGCAAAACCAGGGCTGACGTCGCGGCACTGCGCGGGATGATGTCGCAAGCCGAATGCGACGTTAGCGAGTGTGGCGACGTCGGCGGGCACAAGGGCGACGTCGGAGGCTAGGGCGACGTCGCAGCCAAGGGCGACGTTAGCCACGCCGACGTGCACGAGGTTCACGGTGGACCGGTCCACGGGGACCGGTCCACCGGTCCACCATGTGGACGGTCCGGGTCACCCCGAAGGGGATCGGACGGCCAAAGGGATCGACGGCCCCGATCTACCTCTTGGTAGATCGGACGGCTGGGGGTGGCTTGTGGGCGGTGGCGACCAGCGGCGATCGGCGAGCAACGCGACGGCGGCACGCGCGCCCCGATGGTCGCCGATGGCGGCCATCGGCGCAACGGAGAGCGGCGGAGGAGCGTGGAAAAGAGAGGGGAGGCTTACCGAGCGCGTAGTACGGCGAAACGGGCGGCACGGTGAGTGGCGACGAGTGGAGGCGACGGTCGGCGTTTAGGCGCACGACGACACGGCGTTGCGGCGGTGAGTGGAGGCGACGGCGACACGGAGTTGCGACGGTGAGCGGAGGCGATGGAGGGGCGCCAGGGCGGTGGTGTGCGGCGGCCGAGAGAGGGACGGCGCGGCCCGGAAGCGGCGTGGCGATGAGGAGTGGCGGCCGAAGGGCGACAACCCCGGTTGTGGCTCGGGTTTACGGCGGCGGGGGCTATTCAACGACGGCCTGGGGACGGGAAGCGGTGGCCGGGGTGCGTCGTAGCGCGGGGAGCGCGGCGGTGACCTCGGTGGGGGCGGCGGCGGCGGCGCTCGGAGCGGCTGTGGCGCACCACCGGAGTAGCAACGGCAAGCGGCGGAGCAAGGCCGTACGCGGTGAGTGCGAATGCGGGCAAGAGGAGCTCAGGCGGCAGAGGGGAAACGGAGAGCTGAGCTCGGGGGTGCTTTATATAGCCTCAGGGCGTGGAAATTCGGCCGGGATGCGACAGATTTTGCGGCGAGGTGGTTCCGCCGGCGGTGGGAAAATCGGCGTCGACCGGTTGAGTGGGTGCGGCATGAGCGGGAAAACGGCGGCGAGCGGTTGCAAAGGTGCGGCGCGGCGAGGCGCGGGCCGGGGATATGGCGGCGGCGCGGCGCGCGGCGACGGCAATGGCGCGGCGGAGGTTGGGGACAACCCCGACAGGTGGGGCCCACTGTCGGCGGCGAGAGAGGAGAGAGAGACCGACGGGCGGGCCCACACGTCGGCGAGCGAGAGAGAGGAAAGCGGAGGGAGGCAAAGTAGACTTTGTGCAAGAGGCGGACCAGCGAGCTGGACCGGGCCGAGGGAGGACATGCGGACTTCCGAAGAATGGGCCAAAGGCAGCCTAGGAACAGGAGAGGCATTTTTATTTGTTTTCCTCCTTTTATTTAATCCGATAAACCATCTTTATATTCTTATAAATACTTCGAGTGCTTAATTAAATCCAAGAAAAATCCTAGAAATATATGGGTACTCAAAGTACTTAATAAAAATATAAAAAGATCATTCACTGATTAAATTACTCATTTAAATAATTACTTAAATGGTTAAAATTATTTTTGGAGCTCCAAAATTTCATGAAAAATTTGAGAGAGTACTTTAGGGCATGAAGAATATTTCAAAAATATTTCCAGCCATGATTTTTAAAAGAAAAAAATTATTTTCCTTAATAGTTTCACTTGATTATCTTGTTTTTTCTTTTTATTTAATTTCTAGGAGATGATTTATTAAATGATTTTTAATCCCGAACGAAAATCGGGCTGTGACAGGTGTCGCTTGGTCAGGAAGGGTTATGCGAATGGTCCTGTCACAAACCCCTTTTCGATATGCCGTGGTGGCATGTCGACACACGGGCACGTGTTGTGGGGCTGTGTTGTGGGTACAGACGTACACCTCTTGCCAGAGATAAAAACTATTCGAATAGTCGTGCCCGCGGTCATGGACGGTCAAGCAGATTCAGTGTGATTAGTCCCACTAACGATAATAACCTAATTCAATGGAATTGGATGGAATAGTTGGATGGATTGGGCCTGACTCAACGTGGTTTAGCGTTGAGTAGAGATGATTAATATTGTTCATGTAAATTTAATTACTGTTTATAACTTTCAACTTAACTTTGTGAAATGCCTACTTTGTGCAAAAGTTAACCCCTAGACTCCCCTTGGAATTACCCTGCATCATACATCATACCTCCTTTCGGTATGACTTGCTGAGTACTGTGGAATGTACTCAGTCTTGCTTCCTTTCTCCCTCCCACCTCAGAGCTGGAGGATGAAGCTGCAGTTGAGTTCACCAACGAGTAGGCTTGTCGCTGCTGTCAAGGGATGCTTGTGGAGTGGAGTCGTCGCACCGCAAGCGTCGAAGCTTAGTTCTTTAAGTTTATTTTACTTTTCCGCTGCATTGTAAGACTTTTTATATGTTTTTAAGACGTGAATCTGTATATATAATTTATCGTTTGAGTATCCCTGGCTGGTCCTGGACAGGGTATTTAATACACATTCAGCTTCGAAAATTCTAGTAAGAATTTCTGGGCGTGACAAGTTGGTATCAGAGCCAACCTTGACCGTAGGATAAGCCCACTGGAAAACCCTAAGAGCCCTCTGAAACTTTTTCTTCTGCATGTCCCTCTTGCACTTGGAGTTGTTTTGGGAAAAAAATGGGATTCTCGTTTTGCATGAAAAACTTTTGACTGTTCTTTCGAATTGGATCTTTTCCATGTATGATCGGTCTAGGGTTTTAGAAAAATTTCTAGTCAAGGCTGGAGTCGAATCGGATTTTTAGTCGACAGTCATTTAGGAGTCGTCAAGGGTATGCACTAAGTTGTGTCTAGGACTTTGCGGGATGCGATATTTTCATGCTTCTTATTATTATTATGTAGTTATTTCGCTCATTAATTTATTGCTTAGTAGGGTCTATAGTATTTATTTGTGATCATGCTAAAATATTTCATGCATAAAGTATGTTTCTTACTTGGTTATTTACTTGAGTCATTATTGCTTTATTTAATTTGGATCTGAGCATGCATTGATTCCCCCTCCTTTGTCTTCTATAGATGGCAGGGCTTCCCCCGATGCACCATGGTCAGGGTCTGGGAGACTTTGTGACCGAGTTGAGCAAGATGACGATTTTGGCCGGGTACCCCAATGACCCAGAATAAACCAAGATCCGCCACCTCAACGACGAGTACCCACACCGTGTCAGCTTGGAGGTGCACGACATTCCCACTGTGTTGCCTAACATGGTGGTGGACGACTCAGGTGGCACCTTTGAGCACGCTTGTCAGGAGGCCGCCTACCTGATGCTGACCAGACTCCGGGAGCGCCACAACGTCGACTTTCGCGACATGGCGTACCACTACCACCCCAATCATGGCGGCTATGACCGTACTAGCTCTTTCTGCTCAGCTGTGTTGGACAATGACACGACGTTTGGGCGGATGTGCGCTGTCCTGAAGGGCTTGGACACGATGCACGCTGATCTGCATAGGGCGGCCAAGGGCCTTAATGATCAGAAGCTGGTGGAGGTTGTGAGGCTGAAGGATGAGGTGGCTCGCCTCAAGAGCGAGAATGCGATTCTCCAGGGCCGTTCGCCACCCAGGGGTGCCAGGATCTGCACCACTCCGAGGAAGACTACCACAGCTCCCGTGCACATCCAGCTTGCGCACCGAAACCCTCCTCCAGCACCAGAGCCGCTCCCTGTGTTCGCACCGCCTTCACCTCCGCCTTCGCTCGCTCCGGCACCAGTGCTGACCCTCGCTCCAGCGTCAGCAGCAGTGGGCAACAACAGTGAGGGTTGGCTGTCCGCAACCGCCAGCCCCTCCGTCGAGATCATCGACCTCACCAGCAGCAGCTCAAGCAGTGGCAGCTCCAGTGGTAGTTCCAGTGGCAGTGAGCTGGGCAGTGGAGAGGCATACCTACTGGACTCCCGCAGCCGCTTAGAGGAGGTTGGAGACGAGACCGAGTCCGACTTCGACTCCAACGACCGCAGGAGCCGTTCCGAGCACTAGGATTTCACCCTAGTTTCTTGTTCCCTTAGTCGTTTGCTTGGTAGTTGTGTGTGTAGGTGTGTTTGCTTGTGGGTTAGTCGGCGGACCTTACCAGTTGGTTGTGGTATGGCTGCCATTAATTAGGAGTTGAACTAATTTTCCTTTTCGTAATGTTTACTTTTAGATCAGATAATTAATAATAAAGTTTAGGTTTCTGAGTAGCCTGTTTTTCTTCTTGTCTTTGTTTTCTTTTTGTCCGCTCTCTCGAGATGGTGAACATGAGGCCGCTCAACCTCGCCAACAGTGATGGCAACGACAGTGAAAACCAGAACAGAGGCAACAACACCAACAGAGCTGCAGGCAATGGTCCCCCTCCGCCACCAGAGAACCCGACGCTCGCTCAAGTTCTAGCAAGCCAGACTCAGATTATGGCTGCTATGATGTAGCAGATGCAGCAGCAGATGCTCCAGCAACTTCAGCAAGTGCAACCTCATGCAGCTGGTCCACCCCCGCCGCTTCAGTCAAAGTTACCAGAGTTCCTCCGTGTCCGCCCTCCTACCTTCTCGAGCACCACCAACCCCATGGAGGCAAATGACTGGCTCCATGCCATCGAGAAGAAGCTCAACCTCCTGCAGTGCAACAACCAGGAGAAGGTGGCGTTCGCCACTCATCAACTTCAGGGTCCCGCTTCGGCATGGTGGGACAACTACCTGGTGACTCATCCGACAGGGACAGAGGTTACTTGGGCAGAGTTCTCCCGTAACTTTCGGAAGGCGCATGTCCCTGATGGTGTTGTGGCCTAGAAGAAGAGAGAGTTCCAAGCTCTGGAACAAGGTAACAGAACCATCAGAGAGTACCTCCATGAGTTCAACCGCCTCGCGTGCTATGCACCGAAGGATGTGCGTACTGATGCCGAGAGGCATGACAAGTTCTTGGCCGGTCTAGATGATGAGTTGACCAACCAGCTGATCTCTGGCGATTACGCCGACTTTGAGAAGTTGGTCGACAAGGCTATTTGCCAGGAAGACTAGAGGAACAAGATGGTCCGTAAGAGAAAGGTGGCACAGTTCCGGATGAACCAGGGGAACGTCCAGAGGCCTCGCTTCATGCCAGGGCAGCAAGGTGGACCCTCCACCATGGTTGTCCATCAGCACCGCCCCTTCCACCCAGGTAACTCCAACTCCCACCCCAACCCCAACTTCAACCGTGACAGCAACAGCAACAACGGTGGTCAGCCTCACCGGAACCCTGCTCCGCGTCCACTGATGGCACCAGCTTAGCCTGCTCAACCTCGAAAGGACTCTGGGGGAAAGTCGTTGGTCTGCTACAACTGCAACAAGCCCGGGCACTTCGCCGACAAGTATCCGAAGCCCAAGCGCAACACGCCCAGGTTCGTTCAAGCAAGGGTCAACCATGCCACAGCAGAAGAAGCTCAGGATGCACCAGACGTCATTCTGGGTACGTTTCCCATAAACTCAATCTGTGCTACAGTTTTGTTCGATTCTGGTGCCACTCATTCATTCATATCAAAGAGATTTGTTGGGGAGCATGGGCTAAGAAAAGAGAAACTTGTCACACCGATGCGGGTTCACACCCCGGGAAATGGTCTGATGTCTGTCAGCTATAGTCCCTCGGTGACAATAGAAATCCAAAGATCACGATTTCTAGTCAATCTCATCCTTCTCGAATCCAAAGACCTAGATGTCATCTTTGGGATGGATTGGTTGACAAGATACAAGGGAGTGATAAACTGCACGACGCGCACCATCACCCTAACCAACCCGGAAGGAGAAGTGGCTACCTTCCAGTCTCCGATACCTCTAGAGCAAGGAGTCAGCCTGAACGAGATTGCCGGTCAGGATGAGCCAATGGTAGACAAGCAAGAACCTAAGAAACCGGAGGACATACATGTAGTCCGGGAGTATCCGAAGGTCTTTCCGGAGGACCTCCCAACCATGCCACTGAAGAGGGAGATTGAGTTCCGGATCGACTTGGTACCAGGAACCGCTCCGATCTACAAGAAGCCTTACAGAATGGCTGCTAATGAAATGGCTGAAGTCAAGAAGCATGTTGATGAGCAACTACAGAAGGGGTATATTCGCCCGAGCACGTCGACTTGCGGTGCTCCGGTGATATTCGTGGAGAAGAAAGATAAAACCAAGAGGATGTGTGTGAATTATTACGCACTCAACGAGGTTACTATCAATAATAAGTACCCGTTACCTCGGATTGATGACCTGTTCGATCAACTCAAAGGAGCCAGGGTGTTCTCTAAGGTAGACCTGCGATCAGGTTATCATCAACTGAGGATCAGAGAAGAGGATATCCCAAAGACGACCTTTACTACTCGCTATGGGTTGTACGAGTGCACCGTCATGTCCTTTGGACTCACTAATGCACCAGCCTTCTTCATGAACCTAATGAACAAAGTGTTCATGAACTTCTTGGATAAGTTTGTTGTGGTCTTCATAGATAACATTCTTATCTACTCAAAGTCTGAAGAGGAACATCAGTTGTACGCCAAATTCAATAAGTGCGACTTTTGGCTTGAGAAAGTTCAGTTTCTTGGTCATATCATAACCGCTCAAGGAGTGGCAGTTGATTCGTTAAATGTGGAGTCAGTTACTAAGTGAACCCCATCGAAGACTCTCCCAAATCCGAAGCTTTCTTGGACTCGCAGGTTATTACCACTGGTTCATCGAGAACTTCTCCTGAATATCAAGGCCAATGACACAGCTATTAAAGAAAGACGAAAAGTTCAAGTGGTCTGCCGAGTGCAACAAAAGTTTTGAGGAACTCAAGAAGAAGTTGGTAACTGCTCTGGTCTTAATCTTGCCAGATCAGACCAAGGATTTCTAGGTTTATTGTGACGCGTCTCATCACGGGTTAGGATGTGTGTTGATGTAAGACGGAAGAGTGGTTGTGTATGCTTCACGCCAGTTGTGACCTCATGAAAGTAACTATCCGACCCACGACTTGGAACTAGCAGTAGTGGTTCATGCCTTATACTACCTCATTGGTAACCACTCTGAAGTCTACACTGACCACAAGAGTCTAAAGTACATCTTCACCCAACAAAATCTAAACCTCCGTCAGCGAAGGTGGTTGGAGTTGATCAAAGACTATGATATGGGAATACATTACCATCCCAACAAGGCCAACGTGATAGCAGATGCTCTGAGTCGAAAGAATTACTGCAACACCACTTAGACGAAAGAGTTGTGCAGTGAGCTGCAACGAGAGTTTGAGTGTTTGAACTTGGGGATTGTCGAACACGGGTACGTGGCTGCTCTCGAAGCTCAACCGACACTCGTAGAGCAAGTCCGTCTGGCTCAAGCTAATGACCCCGACATAGCTAAGTTAAAGAAAAACATGAGGACTGGTAAAGCGAGGGATTTCTCTGAGGATGAACATGGAACAATCTGGATGGGAGAAAGATTGTGTGTACCTGAGAACAAGGAGTTGAAAGACCTAATTCTTAGAGAAGCTCACCAAACCCAGTACTCGATTCACCCTGGAAGCACTAAAATGTATCAAGATCTTAAGGAAAAATCTGGTGGGTCAATATGAGAAGAGAAATTACAGAATTTGTTGCCTTGTGCGATGTTTGTCAGCGAGTCAAGGCAGAACATCAGAGGCTCGTAGGATTATTGCAACCCGTTAAGATTCCAGAGTGAAAATGGGAAGAAATTGGGATGGACTTCATCACCGGTCTACCCAGGACTTCCACCGATCATGATTCTGTTTGGGTAATTGTGGACCGACTCACAAAGGTCACTCACTTCATTCCTATGCATACCACTTACTCTGGGAAGAAACTAGCAGAGATTTACTTGGCAAGGATCATGTGTTTGCATGGAGTGCCAAAAAAGATTGTGTCGGATCGAGGGAGTCAATTCACCTCGAAGTTTCGGCAGAAGTTGCAAGAAGAATTGGGAACCCGTTTAAACTTCAGCATTGCTTACCATCCTCAAACTGATGGCCAGACCGAAAGGGTCAATCAGATCTTGGAAGACATGTTAAGAGCTTGTGAACTTGACTTTGGTGGAGCTTGGGATAAAAGTCTACCTTATGCTGAGTTCTCGTACAACAACAGTTATTAGGCAAGTCTTCAAATGGCTCCGTTCAAAGCACTGTATGGCAGAAAGTGCTGCACACCGCTCTTCTGGGATCAAACAGGAGAACGCTAGTTGTTTGGGACTGATGTCTTGAATGAAGCCAAAGAAAAAGTCAGGTTGATTCGGGAAAGATTGAAAACTGCTCAGTCACGTCAGAAAAGCTATGCCGACAACCATCGAATAGAGCTAAGCTTTGAGGTTGGAGACCATGTGTACCTTCGTGTCACCCCGCTTCAGGGAGTACACCGTTTCCAGACAAAGGGAAAGTTGGCGCCACGCTTCGTGGGACCATACCGAATTCTGGAACGACAAGGAGAAGTTGCCTACCAGTTAGAACTTCCTCCCTCCATGGCAAGCATCCATGATGTGTTTCACGTCTCTCAGTTGAAGAAATGCTTGAGAGTGCCCAAGGAGCAAGCAAGTCCCGATCACATTGAGATTCAAGAGGACTTGACCTATGTTGAAAAGCCGTTCGCATCCTCGACACCGGTGAAAGAAGAACCGAAACCAAGTTACCAAGTTCTGTTGTGTGCAATGGAGTCACCATTCAGAAGAAGAGGCAACTTGGGAAAGACAAGATGAGCTGAAGGCCGCCTATCCGCACCTCTTCGCCATCGCCTCCGAATCTCGGGTCGAGATTCCGTTTAAGGAAGGTAGGTTTGTCACGCTTTGCTTTTTCCCCTAGCTTTAAATCACCTTTGAAAATCGTGCTAAAGAAATCGGCCGAAAAATATAAAGAAGACAAACTCCAAAAATTAAAACCCATTTAATAATTGGAAATGGTTTGGTGGGATTTTTCTTAAATTTCTCATGTCAAAATACACTAACAGATTTTTATCGAAATTTTTAGAGCATCGAAAACATTTTTAAAAATTAAAATAGGCTAATCGGAATTAATTTCCTTAAGAAAAAGGCTTTTTTCCTTTCCTTTTCTTTTTGCTCCCTTTTCTTTTCTTTTTTTCTCCCCCGTGGGCCTCCGACCCACTCTCTCTCTCTCCGGCCCATCTCCCACTCCCTCCCTCTCTCCTTCCCGCGCGCCTCTCTAGGCCGGCCCAAGCCGCCCGAGCCACCGCGCCGAAGTCCATGGTGCCTCCCTCTCGGGTTGGGGCAATGACAGGTAGGGCCACCTGTCATCCCCAACCTCCCGCCGGGAGTTTCGGCCACCACGCGCACCGCCCCACGCCGCTTTCCCTGGTCACCCTACGCGCTACTGGCCGCCACACCCCACTTCCCCACTCGCCCGCACCCCGCGCATCGGATCCCCACACTCCCACGCCTCTCACAGGCGCGAAATGGCCGCAACGGCTGGATTTTGAAATCCCGCGCCGGCTGCCTCGTTCGCTCCACGTCGCGCCGCGTTCCCGCTTCCTCCAGCCACGTCCACGCCCCCTCGCCCCCTATAAAGCATCACCGAGCTCCGGAGCACCGTTTCTTTTCGCTTTCGCTGCCCCCACGCTCTCCCGTGCTCCCGCACCGTGCAACGCCGATCCGTCGCCGCCGAGCTCGTTTTGGCCGCCGTTCGGCTGAACCACCACGCGTCGCACCAAATCGACACCGTGATCACCTTCGTCGTCCTCGGGAATGTGTTCCCCCACCTTTTTCCCAATTTTTAGCCACCGAGCCACCCCGTCGCCGTCGTCTCCTCCATCTCCGGCCGCCAGTGAGACTCTCCTCTCTCCCTCTTTGTTTCTTCCTTTCTTCCGGTGATGTCCCGTCCTAGCTTAGCTCCGGTCGCGTCGCGAGCGCGCGGGCCATTTTTTTTCCTCGTGCAACGGCACCGTTAGGGCCGTCGCTGTCGGCCGCCGTGGCTCCGCCATCGGCCGTGTTGGGCGCCACCCCATTGCGGTCTTGTGCCGGCCGTGCCTCCTCGCTGCTCCTCTTCCGCCGCCGGCAACCTCTGGTCCGTGTGCCACCGTGAGCCGCCCGTCGGCACCGTGCCACCGTGCCGCCGGCGTAAGGCCCGGCCATGCCTCCCCGTGGCCGTCCTCCCGTGTGCCTCTCCCCGAGGGCCTGTGGACTAGGTCCACCGTGCACCCGGTCCGCCTCGTGTCACTATACCGTGGGGCCCGCTTGTCGGCGCAGCCATCCCCTCCCTGGCCGTGACGTCAGCCCTAAGGCGCTTGCACCATAAATAATTTCTTTTCCTTTTTTTCCTAATTAGTTAAAGGCTAAAACTTGTAAAAATCACAAAAAATTCATCCAAACTCTGCTTGAGTCCGTTCAAGTTGCAGTGGACTCATAAAAATGTCTAGAACACATTAAAAATAGTTTATATATTTGTTTCAGTAGTATAATAGCCTGTTTTTGATGTGCTTTGTTTGTCGTTAGATTCCGGTTCCGAGGACGCTCCCCTGTACTTTGAAGTAGTCGCTGAGGTTCCGTCGGAGAAAGACCAAGGCAAGTCATGTACCATTGATATTGTTGTACCTATTTTATAAATTAGTCTTGCTTTATATGTTAAATTGCGTTGTTTTATAATGTAATCGGCATGGGACCTATAGTACAGCCTAGGTCGTTTACCCTAATTATTTGATTGACTAGGAATTAATATGATTAGTTTCAGGCTTAGGACACGCTTAGCCCGCCTAGTACAAGTAGATCATTAATGGGAGAATTACTTTACTAGATTTTATTCACATGAAATGACGGTCTCAGATCGAAGATGTCTTTGGCAAAGGATAATGGTTAATTAAAATATGACTAAATGGTGGGCTGTGGGTGCACGGTTTTGAAAGACGCACCCATGACAGTTAAGGACCGGTTCGCGGGAAACCCTGGAAGAATTATCAGTGCGTACCACAAGCCAGCATGGGCAACGACTGGGCTTGTAGTGTAGCTTTTCCTGGCCGACGCATCCAAGCAAGGGTGAGCGTGATGGAGTGCGGATGGACCGGGCAAGGTCTATGCGGCTGCCGGATAACCCCTAGCCTCCCCTTTGAATTACCCTGCATCATACCTCCTTTCGGTATGACTTGCTGAGTACTGTGGAATGTACTCAGTCTTGCTTCCTTTCCCCCCACCTCAGAGCTGGAGGATGAAGTTGTAGTTGAGTTCGCCAACGAGTAGGCTTGTCGCTGCTGTCAAGGGATGCTTGTGGAGTGGAGTCGCCGCGCCGCAAGCGTTGAAACTTAGTTCTTTAAGTTTATTTTACTTTTTCGATGCATTGTAAGACTTTTTATATGTTTTTAAGACATGGATCTGTATATTCAATTTGTCGTTTGTGTATCCCTGGCTGGTCCTGGACAGGGTATTTAATACACATTCAGCTTCGAAAATTCCGGTAGGAATTTCTGGGTGTGACACACGGCTTCAGAGGGTCCTTCCATTCATGCCACAACCACGGCAGCCTTAAGGCTCTTGTGAATTTTCGTAGATCCAGGATCCCCAGGCCTCCTTGAGTGGTGGGCAGGCATGTCCTTGACCAGTTTACTTTACACTTTCCTCCAGTGATTTCCCTGTGCCTGCCCAAAGAAAATGGCGACGTTGCTTGTTGATCTGTTCCAGGGACTCCTTTGAAGTCCTCAGGGCAGTTAGGAGGTAAATTGGCTGCACCGTGAGTACCGATTTCACTAGAGTTGTCCTTCCTACCAGGTCTGTGTTTTTACCCCTCCAACCCGTTATTTTTCCAGAGATCTTGTCGAAAACCGGTTGTAGGTCCATCTTGCATAATCTTTCAAGAACCAAGGGTAGGCCTAGATATTTAAGGGGAAAATTCACCCTGCTCGTGGGCACTCCCTCTAGGACCTCTTCCAGGTTTACATTGTTACATCTAATCGCCGCCACTTGGGATTTTTGGAGGTTTGTTGCAAGACCCGTGGCCTCACCAAAGCGGTCCAAGATGCTTGTAAAAGCCGTTATATCATCCCTGTAGGGATTAAGGAAGACGACCGCATCGTCTGCGTACATGGAGATGCGCAATCTAGTCATGCGACAGACTAATTTGGAGATTAGGCCCAACTCTGTTGCCTTTGCGAGTATTCTTTGGATGGGATTGAAGGCCAAGATAAAAAGGAGTGGTGATAGGGGGTCTCCTTGACGGAGTCCTCTACCGTGAATGATTTTTCGCCCTGGTGGCCGTTAAGGACCACCCGCGAGGAGGAAATGTGGAAGAAGGCACCCAACCAGTCGAGCCATCTAGTTGGAAAGCCTCGAATCCGCAAAAGGTCTAAAAGGTAATCCCATCTCACTGAGTCAAAAGCCTTTGTTATGTCGAGCTTGAAGAATAACATCGCTTGAGCCGGTGGTACTTCCTGACCAGGTTCCTTACTAGGATAAAATTGTCATGAATGCTTCTGCCTTGAATGAAGGCACTTTGATTGACAGAAATCAGTGACGGCAAGTGTGGTCTTAATCTCAAGGCTAACATCTTTGAGAAAATCTTGGCAATGCTGTGGATTAGACTGATCGGTCTAAAATCCG
This sequence comes from Oryza australiensis, assembly GCA_019925245.2. Taxonomy (NCBI): domain Eukaryota; kingdom Viridiplantae; phylum Streptophyta; class Magnoliopsida; order Poales; family Poaceae; genus Oryza; species Oryza australiensis. Next base: position 984,729 of record JAIFGZ020000117.1, read on the forward strand.
CCACTTCCTCGGTCACCTCTTTTTTATGCAGAAGGACAATGTTTGCTGAGTTGAGGAGGTTGATGTGGGAGAATCTTAGATTGTGCATCGAGTTGAACACCGCCAAGATGTCTGGCTTAATTATATCCCAACAGGCTTTGAAGAATATCCCAGTGAAGCCATCTGGCCCTAGGGCCTTATCTGTGGGCATAGCCTTTATTGCCCGCCATACTTCTTGTTCACTGAAAAGTTCGTCTAAAGAGGATAGATCTGCCTGCTGGAACCCTAGCAGCTCCCAATTGAGATCAGCTTGTCTTGACCTCGGCCTCCCCATCACTTGTGTGAAATGATCGAAGATTTCTTCCTCCTTCTCTTTATGTGTGACGGCCCACCCATTTTGCCTTTTAAGTCTTTGGATTGTGTGCCTCCATATTTTCAGGTGCCCTTGGTAACTCAGGCTCATCTTTCATCAGCATTGATGGCCTCACACACCCCTCAAGCCTTGAGCAAGCTAGGGGCTACACATCTCGTCCCCTAGGAGCAGTGAGACCAAAGATGCTCCCATCTGGATGCCGACCCCTGCAACACAAACCGTCCTCTGTCAGCTCCTGTTGCTAATCGCCCACTGTCACCCCACCTTCCTTTGAAGAAGCCGCAGCTGAGTGCTACATTCTCTATCTCGCACCGTATATTTGGTGCAGCGTTGGGTGCTGCCATTATATCCATACCTCTCGCCACCAAGTTCAGCCTCATGTTTGATGTCTGAGAGAAATGCAGCCTGCACTGATGAGAAAAAAGAAAGAGATATTTCTGTGACTATCAAATCAGTTTAACACCCTGGAGTTCAAGTTCCCAGCATCTTCAAGCAACGACGAGAAACCACCTTAGGAGGTGTACCAAGTAACTTATCTCGAAAAATCATATCATTTCTAGTCACTCATAAGTGCTAACTCGCTGCAGCCAAAATTGTTATTATTTTGCACGGATCAGTAATGACAGATGGACATCACCGTCCTACTGGCAAAGGAATTATAATTCCAAAATTATTCAGAAAAGAGAAGATTTTCTCTTTCCTGATGTAGCTCTATGCTGCCAACAGCCTCCTGTATTTCAGCAACTACATTCTTGAGAGCAAGATCATCGTTGAAGAAGCCAGTGTGACAAACACCTGGCAACCTGACCACCTTTAAGATTTGGCCTTCCACCCCAAACCACTCCTCGGTAGCCACCAGGCTCACCATGTTCATGTCCCCGTCGCCGTCGCCGTACACCACCTCCGGTGTCCCCTCGAACCCGTCTTCGCCGTAGACGAACGTCTCCGGCGTCCTGACACCCACACCGTACATGCTTGTCACCGGCACCATCGGCGCCGGGAGTGCCTCCCACATCGGCAGCACCCGTGTCACGTACGGCTGGACCCCTTCCTGGAAGCCGATGGCGTCGAGGAACTCGGCGATGTTGTTGGCGGAGTAGGTCGAGTTCTTGGTCACTACCACCGGCCGGTCCCGGAACACCATCGGCGTGGGCAGGCGCCAGAGCGCGCTCTGCTGGCTCCGCGCCAGCCTGGTCCTCGCCGGCCGCGCGAGGTTGGGGAGGCCGGAGTCAGCGCCGGAGGTGAGGCCGTTCATCCCCTCCGCGAAGCCGCCGAGCGCGGCGGCCAGGAAGACGGCGTGCTTGACGAAGCGTTGGCGCCAGGCGAGCGGGCGGGCGAGCAGGAACTGGTACGTGAGCGCGCAGCCGTAGCTGTGCGCCACCACGACGGCAGGCCGCCCACCGTTGAGCCGGCTCGCCCTCTCGATGAGGCGCGTGAGGCGAGCGAAGTAGAGCGCGCCCTCCGCGGACGGGTGGCCCGGCGGCGCCACGGCGTACCGGAAGTCGTAGGGCGCGGCGAAGAGGCTCTCGCCGTCGCGGTAGGCCAACGCCTCCAGCTGCCGCACCAGTGGGTCCCACCTGCCAGTCGGACAAGAAAATAAATTTTGGCTGCCCATCTATCTACCTGCCTACCTGGTCAGCACCGGCATTCATACGCGTCCGTACGATTGTACGGGGTAGGACATACTCTGACACAGTGACACACTGACACTCACCCGATCAAGGCACGGGTGGAGGCGAAGGAGGGGACCCTGGTGACGACGCCGGCGGCGTTGCGGTAGTCGTCGGCGACGGGGTCGTAGACGAGGCTCATCTGCTCTGCGAGGCAGGGGGCCTGGCCGGGGTCGCTCGCCGCTGCGTCGTTTGGCCACAGCTCGAACCACTCTTCCTTCCCCTCCCGCGCGCCGCAGCGAGGCGCCGCTGGCTCGTACGCCGCAGTCAGCCGCGCGTCGAGGCGGTTGGCCCCGTAACCCGGCACGAGCACGATCGGGTGCAGATCGCCGACGCCGCCGGAGCGGCCACGCGTCGGCAGCGACAGGAACACGGCCGCCACGGCGACGAGCCGGAAGGGATCCATGGGGTGCGTGCGTGCGTTGTTGCGAGGCGAGATACGGGCCACCTACAGCAATTATAGTGGTTAGCTGTCTTCGGGTCTCGACATGTCAAGTTTTCATCACGATCAACGTCACGGCTTAGCGGGCGCAGTTGCTATGCCAAAAAAATCTCGTCGGTTCTTCTTCAAGATCTAGCTGTTTGTGGTAGGCAATTGACAATTGTGCGTCTCCATCGCAATCGGGCCGGCACATGATCTTGGCACGATGGGTGGCAATGGGTTACTCATTTGAACAGCCCACAGCAATGAGTCCATCGAGCAATCTAGCCCTTGGACGGACGTCCCTAACGTGCACTCTTGTGTGCTACTTCTTGAGTCCATCGGAAAACCAGCAGCCCACCCTTTGAACTAGGAGCAGATACTAGCAGCAATACATCGTACTGGCTGCAAGAGAAACACAACAGACTTCAACGTGGAGCCCCAAAGGCCTCAAGTTCTTGGAGAATCGGAGGCGGCAGAATGGCAGATGGAGCCGGTGATGGTGACCGCACCGGCGAGGCGAGCTGGTGAGGCCGTTGGTTTCCTTCTTTGTGCTGCCCACAACCGTAGGAAATGAGGGAGTGGATCTCATGATTGGTGATGGTTTCGGTCGTGGCCGTTTGATTGGGACATTACCTGAACATTCATTTCACTTCCAAAGCTCCTATTGTAAACACAGTTTATTTAGTGCATTGAACTTTAGCAAGCTGACAAATAGTGGCACAAGACATCCATACACAGCAGGGGTTGTGGTATCACTCAATAATTATTTTTCTGGGAATAATAGGGCTTGATGTATCAAGAGTGGCACCTTGAAACATCAACCCAATACCACAGTTTACAGGTACCAATCTTTCACCATTATCACTTCCTACCTCACAGCACTAGCAAGTTCTCCGTCACAATTTACAACAGGCCAGGTCTTGTCTTTTGGCCAATAACAATAATCATCTTCTCTACTCTTCTGTTCTTAATACAAGAGAGAGAATCAGCGGTCCTCTTTTGGGACACAAGCAAGGGCTCCTACAATCTATCCGCATCCTACAAGCACATAGTCAATTTCTAGCAGCCTTGCAGGTCTCTCCACTTGAGGTATACCAGTCCAGCATGATAGTGTGTGTATGCTCCAGCAACAACTAACACATGAAAAAGCTGGTGGCTATGACCAGCAATGTCAAATTTTCCAGGCATCCAGCGCTCGGGCACCCGAGTTGCATACACCAGTGCCCCAATGCCATAGAAAAGGCCCATCAGAACCTCATATCCGGTAGTGTGCAATGCCTCTGGTTGGTGCCAAAAGAGGATCAATTTGTGAATGACAGGGATCACGCCTGATGCACCCATGCCAAAGAAGAGGCATGCTCGAATGGTCCGGAACTCAGGGTTCTGGAAGACAGGGAGTAAAGAGAAAGCAATAGTTGCCACTCCTAAAATAGTTATGCAGCTGAGGTACAAGTTGCAAAAGAATGGATAGCACATGAAAGAATAGTATACTGGAGGGTAGAACGATGTTGCAATAAGAGCAGCAATGCCTGCATAATCAAGCCGAAGCATAATGTATGCAACGCGACGGGAGTGGCAGGAGAGAAGATGGCATGTGCTGCTGGCAAGAAGGCAAAACATTGCTCCTCCCAAGAAGGCATAAAATGGCCATCTCGGAATTGGCGTAATCAACTGTGGTGCAATCATGTTTGCTATATCATCCTTCATGCTTTGCTGCATATATATAAAAAAAGGTATATTATGCCTCAAGTTCTCGACATACAAGTTAACTAGTTCCAGTCATGAACTGCATATAAGATGACGGGGACTGAATTAATGACCTTCAGCCCGAAATTTCAATCAAATAGTCACATGTAAGAAAATGTTATTTGCTATGTTCTGAAGACAAAAACATCTTGATAAAATCCAGTCATACCATACAATTGTTCTCTTTATGTGTAATTGTGTACCAATGTTTGCAAAACTAGACACCTTCAATAAAATATGTGATGTGTACTGACTAAACAAATGGTTCTTAATATCATAAAGATGCAACTTCTTTAACGATCCTGGTTTTCCAGTAAGGCAGTAACCTGTCTAGGAATCTGTTGTTTTTTATATTTTTTTTCTGGTAATGGCATGGAATCAGCTTAAACTGGCCTAACTTTGTCACGAGTCAGAGGAAGTCAGGCCAATCATAACTAGCATAAACTAAGAAATCAAACGATTGGGAATTGTTATTCCATCCCTGGTAACAATTTCCGGTTGAAAATTGTACCAGCATATTATCCTTAATTTGTGATATTGAAATAACATACTAGTACTCCCTCCATCCCATAATATAAGACGCGCACGTATCTCAAGATTCACCTTTAAAAACATTTGACCAACAATTAGTATAATATAAATTGAATTTTATTTGCTAAAAATAATATCATTGGATTGACATTTGAATATACTTTCATATGGTTATAATTTTGTTGCTACAAGCTTTATAATACATGAGAAATTATAAGTAAAAGATTAGTTTTGGAGACTGTGTCGAGTTTGACCATGCCTTATATTATGGGATGGAGAGAGTAGCATAATAAGTGAGTAATAAACTAGGGAAGTTGTCGACTACTTACAAGAACAGACAGACTGGTTTCATTGGAATGAGTAAATCTGTGCGGCAAGCAACTCGATAGTAACTCCAAGAGGTGCCAACGGGACAATGATGGAAGCACCTCAATTGAATTCCATGAGCTCTTCAATTCATTCTTCAGCTTTTGCAAGTCAGAAAGGTGAGGTAATGAAGGAAGGCACGCCACAAGCTCTGTCTGAATCTTATGAAGATCAGCCTTTCTCAGCACATCAGGTAAATGCTGCAGACTTTGAAGATCTACTACATTTGGAACTTGTGTTGCAGTGTATATGGTAAGAACAAGAAAGATGAAAAATCCTATCAAGTGCCTGAAGTAAACAAATTAAAAAACAGCTTTAGTATATCAGGAAAAGTAACTCAGCAGACGCATTCCTGTATTAATCACATTGGTATTTATGTTAGAGTAAATTTCATAAAACTCCACCTATTACGGTCAAAGTTGCATAAAACCACAGGGATTTTAGCACATGGCACATAACCCCAGGTATTATGATCCTAAAGTTTCACAAAACTACACCGTTAACCAATTTTACATACTGATACATCAAAACTTTAAAAAAGCTTTACTTACAAGTACGCAACATTTATATGATGGATAAAAAACTCATAAATTTGAGATATGTTGTATAAATCAAAAGTTTGGTGGATCAAAGTCAAAATGATCAATGGTGTGGTTTTGTGAAATTTTATAGCCATAATACTTGGAGTTAAGTGACATGGCCAAAACCCATGTGGTTCTATAACATAGACCACAAAACCTAGAATTAAGTGAAATTTACTCTTTTTTTATAAAAAAAAATATTGCCTAAGTGTTGCCACTTGCCAGTCATAATTTTCCAGAATGTGTACTTCTCCATATGAGCACAGAACTTTTAAACAACAGTAACCAAATAAATGTTGTATGATGCCAATAAAATTGCTTGATCTCCATTCGAGCTCGAGATATATACCCAATGAACACAATAAAAGAAATACTGCTAGACCACTGTCCTCCATTAACTACTACAATTAAACGCATTAAACCATCCACAGGGAACTTCTTTTAATAAGTTAGGTGGTCCTGTGACCTGTTGCATGATATGAACAGGCAAGTACAAAACGAAGGCTTTCCAGCTGGGAGCCGTCCCTCTATGCATTCTAGTTGTTGAATTTCCTTGCCCGTTTCTTTCAAATTAATGTCAGCTTGCAACATGAGAATTCTATGAGCAAATTGAGTTAGTTTTTCAAGTAGAGAGAAAAGTAGGTGAATCTAATACCAGATTGTTTAGAAATTGTAAATCTTAATGCCTTGGCCTCCCTAATTTACACAATTGGACAAAACTATGCACTGTTGAGCATCTACAAATAAAATAAATTAGTAAAAAAAGCACAACAGAGAAACCTACAGAATGGCTAGATATTTTGTGGGTAGCCTAAGGTTTCATGATTCAGACTTCAAATGTGCAATGCCAATAGAAATATGTTATATGGAAATGGAATTAATCCAGCCTGAAACGTAAGCTAAGCATCCACGAGCAGACAAGAGACCTTTCAGACGCCCGATCTACAGACCAATTCTTTGCTTCGTAACAGATCCATCCATGACAAAAATCGATGTCACCTCTCCTTTCCACCGCATTACCCGTGCAATGGACAATTAGCCTCCTTCAGGCCACAGCAAATTCAACCGTGCAATCAATCGAGAGGGAAGAGAGGATACGTACGTCCAGACGTTGAGGGTCTCGTTGTGGATGGAGAAGACGGAGAGGAGCACCTGCGGGAGCGGCCACTCGCAGCGGTAGTGGCGCAGGATGTACTCGTTGTCCCGCAGGTAACCCGGCAGCGCCCGGTACTCCACCAGCCCGTACCTCCGCCGCCGCAGCCCCTCCTTCCTCTCGTCCTCCGCCTCCGCCCACTGCGCCGCCTCCACCTCCTCCCCCGCCGCCGCCGCCATCGCCAGGGAAGAGAGAGAGAGAGAGAGAGAGAGAGAGCGCACCGGGCGCCAATGGTGTTATGCCGTTGCCGCTCGAATATTCGCCGCCCACGCCCCACGCGACGACGCGACCGAGAGGGAACGGAAGGGGAGGGAGGGAGTAGCAGTATTGTACGCGGCGCCCTCGGTTGCTTCGGCCCGTCGGTCTTGCCGAGGGGGCCGCGCCCGCGCGTCGGAGATGACGGAGGCCTCTCCCCCGATTTAGCCCTCCGCGCGCTGCTGTTTTCTGACGGCGCCGCGTGCGAGCTCGTCGATCGCCTTGGCCTTTTCTGGGCGCTCTCTCTCTCTCTCTCTCTCTGCTGCCGGGGCGGTGCGACGCGAGCGCGACTGGTGTTGGTGTTTGGGTTGGAGTTTGGTGCCGTGCCGTGCCGTGTCCCGTGTTGTGTTGCTCGCTCGCCTGCGCCTGCGCGTGGGCGTGGAGCGGCGCGTCGTGGGGTTGGGTACTTGTGTACTAGGGCGCGTTTCATCACGGATCCGACGTGGCGTGCGTTTCGGGAAGATTTTTAGGAAGCGTGACGGTTTCATGCTTCAGAAAGCTTGTCAAACGCCAAGGGCGTGTTTGGTGGCATTTTCTTCGTATCGTGCTTATACGGACGAAAGCGAAAGAAGTTATACCGACCTTTCCTTTGCTTTGCAGCAATAGCCATCGTGGTACGAGGATAGGGATCTACGAAACTAAACTGAAAAGCCCATGAGATTGTTAACGAGAAATTTATGGGTCAGTATCAGTTCTGGGCTAATGGTGACTGAAGGGCGGAATAGGTTCTATTTAGATCCCATCTTGACGTCCGAATTTGAATCATATTCGTAAAACTGTATATAAACCCTCATTTTTTAAAACCGATATAAATATAGTTTTACAACGTATCCCTCATTTTTTAAAACCGATATAAATATAGTCCTAAGACAGTACTGAAGATGATTGATTTTGAATGACACGACGCTGACATGGCACAAGAAACAAACATAAAAAATAAAAAAAATCACATAAGACTTACGTATAAGTGAAACAAGAATGATCTTTCTTATCCCCTCTCTCACTATGCATGTGGCGGCGGGTGGAGCCGTGCGGCCGTGCCCTGGCATCGTCGCCGCCAAAGGAGGGGACGGGTCCGTCGTGGCACTAGAGGACTTGATCGGCAGGCGAAAAACGGACAATGACAACGACGACGCATAGCATGAGCACGGAGGATGTGCTCACATCAAGGATGCTGCTAGGCTTCAATGTTGGACTCTTCGGCGTCATCGCCCTTGTCACGTTGCTGCTCTCCCGGGATGAGCTTCGTGTCCACGTCCTCGGTTGGATCTGCGTCGCCATCTCGCTCAGCGTCTTTGCCGCCCCCTTGAGCATCATTGTAAGCAACAAACTAATGCATCTTGATATTGCTAATTAATGACTCGATCGATCAACCAGCCGACACGTGTTCTGATTGGTGTTTTATAGTGACTAGTGATCCGGACCAAGAGCATGGAGTTCATGCCATTCTTGTTGTACTTTTTCCTTGTGCACAAGACGGTGATCTAGTTCGCGTACGAGCTGCTCAAGAAGGACTCGTGGCACTGCCCAACGGTTTCATGTTCGGCATGTGTTGATGAGAAAATTTTTTACGCATTGGTCTAAGAGATTTGTTTGACTTTAGTGCAGGTCTAAATCTGTTATACTTGAGGTTCGTAGGTGTGTCAGTTGGTTTGTTTCTGCAACCAACAAAAAACTAAAAAGAGAAAACAATGTTAGATCGATAGCCGATCGGCTGGTGGCCGATGACGTATCGTTTGGCATTGTGTTGAGGCAATATATACATTGAATTGGTAGCAGCTAGATTCGTCCGATCGGTTGTAGATGTTAACAGAATGCAATCCAAGTCTTAAAGCACATTTAAACCAAGTGACTAGGATAGATCGGTAGTGTACCGAGACAGTATAAATCACTTAGATCTAAAGATACTATAAGACAAGGATTATACTTGTTTACAGCATAGCCGAAGAAACTAATCTAATATGTATCGACTAGTACTCCGATACTGTCGTATACTCACATATCATAATAAACTAAATACATTAAATAAGAAGCAATCAAATGTTAAAGTTCTTCAACAGATTGATACCAAGCTTAACATATTTAGTATGATGAGATCTATATATAGAGGGCATTTTAACATATCAAGTGAGAATAAAGCAAGCAAGATAAGTTAAATCAGATAAGATCGGCTGAAACTCCACTATCTCTAATAGCAATTGTAAGCAAGATAGATCTTTATAGTTCTAAATACTACTTAATAGATCAGACCTAACCGATGCAGCATTAAGCATAAAGAGAAATATGAGATCTAAACATGCTGACAAAAGCCTTTCGAGATGATGGATACATTATATAATCTAAGCCAACCTTGACATCTAATTTCACCGGCTGTTATCTATCAATAAATACAAGCCGACTGAAATTAGATGGCGACATTGGTCTAGTTTATATAATTCATATGATAGATTATGAAGACAAGATTAGAGTATCATGATGATAGAAGCACTAATCCCGAGAGCGTAAGCAGCTTGAAACAAGATTTACCTCTTGTCGGAGATCGAAATCCGATACAGGCCAACGCAAAGCAAGAACTTGTCAAAATTAAACTAAAAGAAAAAGGTGGTGATGCGTCGAAAGTTGTATTGATCTAATTGTTGATAATAATTACAAGGTCTTGGGTCATATTTATACCCAATTACAAAACATAGTCCTTGTCATACACGACTCTTATCCCTATTACAATTCAAATTACATATATGCCTAAAACAAACTTTCACCGACATTATCTATAAGGAAACTATTTAAAATATCCTAACTAATAGATACAATTGTCTTTCCTGGACTCTATCCATGTATGGCAATTCTCATAAAGCACTTTAATCGAATCCAAAGATAATTCCAACATCTTTCCTCGGGATCGGTCACACCAGCCATCCTTATCAGAATCAGCTACATCGGCTATCTTTATCCGATTCGGTATTAGACGACAATCATCTTAGCCGATTCGATCACCGGCCGACGAACTCCTTAGCCGACTCGGTCAATACTTGTCGTGCACTCTGTCTTCGGGAGAACTCAATTCTCTCCAAATCAACTTCGGCTTTAGATCCAAACCTGATAATTTGCTTACCAAATTTGGTCGTTAACAGCGTGACGTAGATGGCACTGTACATGGCATACCGGAGCAAGAAGCCATCGGTGGCGTCATTGTTCATGGCGGCGACCGGGCTAAAGACAAAGCTGCTGGAGCAAGACAAGGAGGTGCAGGTCGTCCCCAAGGTCATCGTGGCGACGTCGGAGGGTAGGGGTCAGCTACGACACAGAGGTTCACCCCATCGACGACATGCTACCTCCCGAAGGTGGTGGAGGTAAAGGTGGACGACGAGGCAAACCGTATGGATGGTGTGGACGTCAACATGGTCAGTGACGACGATCACACCATGCTCAGGCTAGGGCAGATCATCAAGTTGTTTCACTTACATGTGGGTCTCATGAGTTTTTTATTTTTCTTCTAGTGCCACATCATTCAAAACCACCTTATAAAACTGTCATAGGACTACCTTTGCACTGATTTTGAAAGGTGAGGGTTGTACCCGATTTTATAGTTTAGGAGTGTGATCCAAACTCGATGTCAAGATGAGGGACCTAAAGTGAACTGTCGGAGATTGGTCCTCCAACAACGGGAAGATAACATCCCTCATTGAAGATTTGGCCGGGGGGCGCTGTGGACCCCCGTTTTTGAGGACGGGAATCTTTCGTGTTCATAGTACCTTATCCCTGGATCGAGTAGTTTGGTACCCACGAATACAGTTCTGAATTACCAGGTGCAAAGTGCACGAATAGTCTTACATCGAAATTATACAATAATAGGCCCGAAGGTAATATCCAATACATATGGGACCTACTGGTCCGGATACAACCAAAGCAGAAATTAGATAAGATAGTAGACGGAAAGCAGCGGCATGTCGATTGCCACAGGCAACGACCGGAGACTAAGACCTAGCAGGCACCATCGTATTCTCCGCCTTCCTGGTAGTAGGCATATGGATCCTCCAAGTCTTCATTTCCACCATCTGAAGGTTTGTGCGTATAGCAAGGGTGAGTACCAACCGTACTCAGCAAGCCAACACGGAAGTGATGCATATGATAGGGTCATTCAAAGGATGGCTGAGGTTCTTTTGCATAAAGCCAATTTTCACAAATCTTTTCACAAGCCTAACAGCTAGCCAAGTCAAGTTTTAGTTCCAGAATATATTAAATCGGCGACGGTTCTGTCTGCCATCCCTTGTGATACCAAGGATGGTTTCCCGTCTCCGGTGCGTCATGGTTTTTTAGGGAGTCTACCTCTTCTCGCAGGTCGAGAAGCTGAGTCCACCAGCATACAAAATCATTATGCATACCAACCCTTCATTTTAAAATTTTTGAGTCTAGCCAAGCGAAAGTCTTGTCACGATGCTCTATATCCGCGAGCACGACTATCCGAATAGATTGATTAATTCACACTTCAGTGGATGTACACTTTACCCGTACTCCGCAACTACTCATTGAATGAGCTTACATCCCTCTATATGGGACGGTCACGGCAAAGCCTTTCGATAACCTCACTTTGGCAGTACCCGCTCCATGAACTTAAGTCCTCATGCACTCTAGCCGTCATTTCCTAGCAGTGAGAGGAGTTCTGGCGCTCCCGGGGTAAGAGAGAAAACTCACTTAATCTTTAAGTCGTTGTTAAGTTCAGTTTATTATTCACATAAAGGCCTTTTGTCTTATCATAATCATGGACACGCTACCATTGGTAGGTCCTCAACTCAACACCTACACCTGAACCACTATGCAGGGATACTGCCTCCGCTCGGCTATCTATTCCGCTAGGTCTATCCCATTCGAGAAGTACGATTGTACTGGCTCGTTTCCCGGCTATCTCATGGCTTGGTCCTTAATTGACCAGGGACGGTACTAGCCTTTCTCGGAATCCACCCAAATCCATCCATCCGCCCAGTCTAAAAACGTTGGTTTTTCCTTTTTGGTTTTCATAAAAACTCATTTCATCATGTTTTAGGCAATGTGGCGCTCATGTCTCCACATGCCGTATTCCAACTACCTTCCCAAAGATAGTTGCCCAAGCACGATGCTTCTTTGTAAAATCATGAGTATGCAAGGATCTAATATAAGCGTGGCTAAGCATTTTACCGAAGATATTCTCCGGTTGTATGTATCACATCGAGGGTTACAAGGAATAATTCTAAAGGTAATTAATAACAAGGCATGGCATAACAAGTATAGGTAATTCTTTGTGTGTAGCATGCATGTTTAAAGTTTAAAACAACATCATTTCACAATTAGGATCAATATGTTCAAAGAGTGTGATGACTTGCCTTGCTCGCACACTTGTTGGTTGGGGTCTTCCGCGCACTCAACGCCTTCCTGACACTAGTCGTACGTGCGAGCAATCAAATTTGAATTCGATTAGAATTCAAACAGAATCCAATAAGATCCAAAAGAAAACCAAGTAAATCACAATAGCGGCTCCTAACACTAGGCTATGACTCTACGCGAACCTAGGCTCAGTTTCGGCGAAATCCGAGTTAGAGCGAAAGGGTTATAAGGATTTTGAAGTTTTGTATTGAATCCGATTTTGTTAAGAAGGATGTGATATTTATTTTAATATGCTTAAAGTTTGAGAAATACTAGAGTTGATGATTCAATTAATAAAAAGGAAGTGGTTATCTTTAAATTTTATCAAAAATATTTGTTGGGTCGAGAAGCCCTAGGGTTTATAATAATCAAAATTAATTGGTGTCGCGGTCTACCGAAAATGGGTTGGGAAGGATTTAACATAAAACATATATGTCAAAAAGGGTTGATCGGCAATTATGAAGATAGTTTATAATCCTTTGAAAAGATTCTTGCTTTATGAATATAACCTAAATGAATGAATGGCCCCTCCAAGATATATAAACATTTTGGAAATTTATCGGATTAAAGTTCGAAGTTTAGGTAAATATAAACTCCATAATTATTTGTAAAGCAATTTAAAAGTAAATAAATAAACTCTTTTGAAAGATGCAAAATCTTTGTGAATAAAGTTTTAGAAGAGTTTAAAAGAATTTAAATATTTTTCTAGGATTTTTACCAAGCTTACTCTTATTTTTAATCCCTCAGAAAAATTAAAATAAAAATGTTCAAAAAATTTGCTTCGGCCAGAGTCGAACCCGCGCCTCACAAACTCCACTGGGCTAGCAAGCCGATCTCATTCCATTTTCTCCTTCTTTTCTTTTCTTCCTTCTTTCCTCTCTTTGGGCAAAAGAAAAGAAGAAGAGAAAAATAAAATGGCGCGGGGAGGGATTCGAACCTCGAGATCTCTCTCTCGTCTCTCTCCACTGCGCTACGCAGCGCTTCGCTCCTTTCTTTCTCTCTTTTTCTCTTATTCCTTTCTCCACTGTTCTTCTTCTTCCACACGGTACCGGCGAAGCACAGAGCGAACAGCGGCGACATAATCCGGCGATGGCACGGCTGCCATAATGGGTCGTCGAGCACCTCGGGAACCTAGGGAAGCTAACGGAGGCGCTTGCTTAGCCGAGGAGGAAACGGAGCGGGCTAGCGACGGCGGCCTCATAATGGCGGCGGTGGCGTACGTCGACGGCGTGTTTTTGGTGACGGCATGGCCACGACGACGGGTCACTGAGCATCTACATGCTATGGGGATGCTAATGGCGGTGGTGGTTCGGCCAGGGAAGCAACGGAGCGCGCTGGCACCTGTGGGGTAGTGGCGGCCGATCGGGTGTTCACGGCGGGGCTCGCCGGCGGCGCGTTCCGGTGGGGGTTCGGGGTCGGCAGGCTAGGGAAAAGAAAGGTCTAGGGGTAGGGAACACGTTCATACCTTCGGATTGCGCGGAACTCGGCCGGTGGCGGCGAATTTTGGAGAAATGGCCCCGGCGGCTCGATGGCGAGCTCCACGGCCGAACTTCGGTTCTTCGCAAAATTAGAGCAATGTGGTGGGGGATTTTTGGGGGAAATAGGGGGAAAAGCACGAGGGAATTGTGGTGAAGATTTGCGGTGTTTGGAGCTCGGCTCGGGGTGGCTTTTTATAGGCAGTCGACAGGGAAGAACGCGGCGGTGGCATGGGCGCGCACTGGTGCGGCATCAGTGGTGTGGTGCACGCGCGTGGAGGTCGTGCGCGACATGCGGGCGTACGCGCGAGCGTACGGCGTGGACTGTGCGAGGCTAGGGGGTGACGCGGGCGAGGTACGACGGCATGGCGGGCGACGTGGCCGGCGCTGTGCACGGGACGCGGTGACGTGGACGACGTGGCGAGCGGCGACCGGCGTCGTGCGACGTACGGCCTCGTGCGCGGGCGAGGCGGACGTCGATCGGAACGTGCGTGCACGAGCGCACGGCGTGGCGAGCGATGCGTGGCGCACACGTGCGAGCGTGAGAGCACTCGTCGAACCCACCGGTGAAAAGTGAATAGTGCACTTTTTCTTTTTCTCCGATTTAATTTCCTAATTTCCCCATTTCTATTTCCTTTCACCCTAAAAATTCAGAATAAATTCTAACATCCCCAAAATAATTTTGGATTCATATTTTCAAACATTTTCCCTATTTTTATTATATTTTTCATATTTGACTTATTCCCTTCTTATATTTCCAAAAATTTGATCCCTTTGCTTTTAAAAAGGATTTCCCATTTTATTTTCTATTCTCGCATTATCTCCTATGATTCAAATTCAAAATTTTGATTATCCTTTCCTTATCCTTCTAGGGTTTATGCCAACCTTTATATTTTCCAGTTACTTTTGTAATTCTACAGTTTGTATTTTTATCCTTTTTGAAATATAGATCCTGGAATTTTCTTCCCAATTTGGGATTTTATTTTTAGGGTTTTGATCCCAATTTCACATCAAACAAAGTTCAAGAGAACTCTTATGCAACCGAAGTGGCAAATAAGAATGAAGACACAATAAGAAGCAATAAAACCAAAAGGTTTTTGTAAGTTTCGATTTTTTTAATTCCCGGTTTTCAAATTCTCCGATTTTCAGGGTGTTAGAGGCGCCCTGCGTGGAACCGAGCCAGTGATACGAGTCAATAGAGACGAATAGAAAGGAAGGCAAGATTTTTAGACAGGTTTGGGCCGCGTAATACCCTACTTCTATGTTCTTTGATGTATGGTGATGGTGAAAATTATAGTGAGCTCTTCGAGGATATTCTAAGTGAGAGAGGATGAATCCTTCTTCCCTATGATGTGGTTAACAGCTATCTTAGCCCCCAAAACTCCTCCTATATGTGGCCAATCGTCCTTTTTTCCCTTGGTGACATGGATCCTCCTTTTATACATCAAGAGAAGTCCACAATGCTGGTACATACATGTCAGAGTGGGCATGCCATGCGCCGCCTCCTCTATTACTTTGGTTGACATGGGCATGCAAAGAGCTTCACAAAATGCCACGTCTTTTCAGCGTGCAAGTGAACTGTATTCTGAGTTGGTTTGTTTTGGGTTCGTGCATGGTGTTGGTCCAAGCCAATCCTTCGGGCCCACCAATGCTCATAAACAAGACGGAGCTTTTTGAGGTGAGCCTAAGACAAAGAGTGTGTTTGGGCCTTAGCCCAGGGCCTCAAGTCGACTGTGCCTTGTTCCTGGATGGCTGCCGAACTTGGGGCAGCCGCGTGCCTAGGGGAGGCGACCGATTCGCCGAGGGTGTCGGCGGATCTGGGAAGAGTTGTCGGCCACCAGCATTGTACTGTGCCCCTTGAATGAGATTGGCAACCGGCTCTTGTTGCCGATTGAAGTTGAACATACCGGCTAGCTGCTCCTGGGAAGGAGGTTGTTGCCGGTTCAGAACGATGGGTGGCGGCCTTAAAGCCGATGCAGATGTGTTCGGCTGACTGAGGACCCCTCCTGGTGGCCCTGGCTGCGCTGTGGCGGGATCGGCCGATTCTGTGTTGCCAAGACCCTGTAGTTGGGGAACTGGCCGTCTGTGAAGTAGGTTGGCCCCCACTGCAGCTGATCGACAATCTTGGAATCGACCACAGTGGCAATCATGTTATTCAGAATGTTGACAAAGATGCCACTTTGATTGACGAGTGCATGATGCACAGCCAAATCGATCCGGTCTTGCAAAGTGTGCCGTTCTGAATCGTCTTGTTCTTGATTCGGCTCCTCCATCTTGCATTTTCCTTTTGCATCGTCTGAGGAAGATGCCTTGAAATCGTCCATGCTGAATTTGTATTTCTGGTGGACGGCCCCAGACCTGGTTTGGGCAAAAGATTGCAGATAGTTGGCCTGCAGTTCCTCCACCATCTTCTTGTAGTCGGCCAATTGCTCAGCCGACAGTTGTTCCACCTTAACAGGAACCGTGTTTTCCTCGCTGATTTAGGGGCTCTTGACGTTAACCATCACGTCGGCTTTGTCGAAGCGCTCTAACCGAGTCGATGGTCCCACTAGGCGTGCCAAGAAGCGTGTTGATAAGAAATCTTTCCCACGCGCTGGCCTGGTAGGTCTGCTTAACTCCAGTGCAGGTCCGTCCTTGGCTACCTGTGATGAACTAGGCGTGCCAATTGGTTTGATCTGCTAACCAATAAGAAATAAACAGATACATGTATTATGGTTAAAGTTAGATCCTACCGGATCGGCTCAGGGAATCGATTTACATATATTGGCTATCCCGAAGCACATTTAAACTAAGTGACTGGGATAGATCGGCTATGCCAAGACAATATAAATCACTTAATCTAAATATACATCAGGGTAACAAATATATGTATTTATAACCTAGCCGATGCTGCAGATCTAATGTGTATCGGCTATTACTCCGATGTGTCTTATGAAAAAATATCAATCTAACCTAAATGCGTTAAACCTAGATCAATCGGCTATCGGCTGATGCCAACGGACTGATACTGGCTTAAGGCATTTAACCAGATTGAGATCTTAATATAAGAGGCGGCTTTAATATATCTAATAGTAAATAATGCTAAAAGATTATTAAAACAGGTAAGGCTGGCTGAAACCCTAGCACTGTCTCTAAATGTAGGCATCTAATCGAATAGTTCTAAATACTTCTAAAAGCGACTTAACAGATCATAGATGATGCAACATTAAGTACAAAAAGATAGTATTAGACCTATATAGACCGATGTAAACCCCTCAAGACGGTAGATACAGCATATAACCTAGTCCAACATCTAGATCTAGCTCTATCGGTTGCTGTCTCCCGAGAGAAACGAGCCGACGACGAGATAGATCTACACATAGTTCTAGACTATATGCCGTATATGATAACTTGCACGGTCTACAACATCAAACCTAGAGTATCATGACGATGTAAGCACTAGATTCAACGGAATAAACCACTAATGACGAGAATTTACCTTACTCGGGGGTCGAATCGATGCAGCCCGACGCCGGATCAAGAACTCGTCTCAAGGAAAATAGGAGGCGATGCGCCAAAGTTGTATTGATGTGATTGATTGTATTTACATAGAGCCCTTGGGTCTTATTTATACCCAAGAATAATGCTATCCGTGTAAGACACGGTTTCTATCTAATCTACTATTAAAATACGATAATATCTCGGGATACAGTCCCAATGTTGTATCACAAAAGGAAAATCTAAACAAAACCCTACTTTACAGATACAATTGCCGTTACAGGACTCTATCCATAGATGACAATATCTTTAACGTGCAATTTGGGAACCGAATCCAACTTCTCATCTTCACGCCTTCCATCGGGATTGGCCCCACTTCTATCTTGACTCGGAATCGGCTATCAACTATCCCGGTCCAATCCGAACTCAGTCGACTGACTCCGTAGCCAATTCAGACTTAGCCGATTCCATTTCCGCTTCTTCACAGATCACGCATCTTCTCCGATTCCGCTTCAATCTCTGCTGGAAACCCGGGGATTTGGTTATCAAATTTGGTCGTTAACATATTGCCATATGTAGCTGGTGATGGGGACCTTGGTTCCCATTTCTCCAATATGAACTTATTCCATTCAAGGATAGAGTCCGTGATTGATAGATATTTTGGTCTTGGTCTAATATGAGACTACAATCCATCTTTTATATACAAGTCTCCCTACTTAGCATTTTGCTAGAGCTAATGGATTTATAGATCATTTGTGCCACGTTTTTATGTGATTGTTTTGAAGAAAAAATAAACCAACATTGTTTAGATAATTTTTTCTAAGTTATTTATTAACTTCATAGTATTTGAATCATCTATATAAGTTTCCTCTAACTATAATCTATCTGATTAATTAGTTAGAACACACTCAGTTATAGGGTTGGAAATGGGTCAGGTCAGGCTCGGATAGAGCAAAACCATGCCCTACCCGAGACCTGACTTGTCTCGTCCGACCCATGCCCAATAATATTGGCAGGTAAAACTCAGTGCCCATACACATGCCCACGCCCGACATTCATGAGTAACCTGGTGGGTACCTTATAAACATGAGTAATAACTCCATAAATGGATAAAACATGGAGTAATACAAATAACAAGCTAGCAAAGTTTCATGAAAGTTCAACACTATCCATGTAGAACTTGGTGCTAGCAAAATTTCATCAAAATTCATCGGTAAAGGTTTATGTACATGTTGTTATTAAATGAGCCAAAGTGCAAGGGCTTGACCAAAATCAGCTATAGATTTTTTTTCTTAATATGCTGTGTGTATTTTTTATTGAGATGGGGGGCAATTTACTCGCATTTTACATGGCTAGAGAAAGAAAAAAATAGAGAGGAGTAGTAGGGGCTATATCTCGCAGCAAGGTTGGTGCGACCAAGCTATTAGAAGTAAAGAACTGTAGAATAGAGATGGATGATTCTTGTATTCACTTGTTGTTTGTACATGAATGATTACAAGTATTTATAGAGTAATAAGGGATGTGAAGATAGTGTGAACATGTCCTAATAGGATATGTCTCCTCATGAAGAGTTGTTTCTCATGAAGAGGTGTCTCTTATGAAGAGGTGTCTCTTCATGAATAAGCACAATTACACATGTGCTAACTGATCACTAACTAATAGTATTCCTAATAGTATTCTTAACACTCTTCCTTGACCAATTGGCTTCTGGTAATCATCATTTGATTCATCTCAGTGGAAAAACTCCTCCAAAACCTTGCGGGAAAACTTGAGGAGAAACCGTAGTATAGATATTTCAGTTAAAGTCTCTTAAAATCTAGTTGAAAATTATAAGAAGATAATGGTATGGCATAAATGTTAATATTTTGTGAATTCTCTCTGAGAAACCTTGAAGAAGGAAAAACTCATATGAGAAATTAAGAACGGAGATTATGACCATTGGATCATAATTTAAGATAACTTCCCCTAAAACCATATAGGAAAACATGAGAAATTATTATATATCTTTGATATCCCCTTAAAAACCCCTGTGGGGAAAATAGAGATATGATATATGTTTATATAGATATATTGCCTTATTAAAAACCTTTCATAAGAAATCCGATAGGAAAAACTCATAAGAGGAGAAATGAGTACAATATTGCTTTGAACAGGTATATAGTGTAGGAGATTACTCCCCCTCATACTTACTTTGTAAAGTAGTTTTAAGCAATATGTTTGATGATATTTTTTTTGTGTAACCTGTTTGCATTGAACAACACAAGTAGTATTGTCTTTATAGATAATGGGAGGTGATTCAATGGAATCAATACCACATGGTGTTGTATGTGATTAATCATTCCGTGAATCTATCCATACTGTGAAACTTCAAAATAATAAGTGGAATTAACCATTGATTGTACCACTATAAATTAGTATGAGATCTAGCATTTTGGGGATTCTTAGCCAGCATTTAGATATCCCACTATGGTCTAATATCGATGATAAATCAAGATCTTTTATGCCACAAAGATTTCTATGGATGTTTCTTTGACTCCCATCTAATGGTGTTGTTGGAGTTGCGCTACTCTGAGCTATAGCAAGGTATCGACAAATGCAATATTAGGCCTATTACAGTATGCAAGATACATGAGCGCTTTGATGTCATTAGAGTGTCATCCTAGGGTCTAAATGGACATTGATCCATCTTTAGGGACTGAACGACCATAAGTGTTAATGGATATAAATGTTCGATATCATTTGGATATTGGTAGACAATATCAATTGGATATTGACAAACTGATGTGTGTGCTTAAGTTTTAGATTTAAGCATGATTTGGTTTTACCCAAATCTTTTCATCTCAGATTCCGTCTTTAAGGTCAATTTCCTCATGTGAGAAATTGTCCCAAAGATGGTTGTTTTATGATGATGTTAAAATCATTTGTATGTGTTAAGATGATGGGAAATCCAATTTGAGATTTCTTTATGAACACACATAGACAAGCATCACGATTAGAGTTACCTTAAAGAAAGGAACTCACACAATCAGTCGTACCACAACCAACTTAACTATATTAAATCATCGAGTGATTTGAGTTATACACAATATTGTGATTTGTATTTTGATTCAGAATGTGATGTCCATTGGGACTTGGTTTTTTGAATCTATCAAATTACTTTATTCTACCAATTATTAAATATGGGAACATGATTTCTACATATATTAAGAGGTATGTTATGCTAAGGTCTCTACGAGAAACCATGTGCTACAAGCTCTCACTATCTCATCGCCTCACTTCCATATGGAAGACAATTATGAGATGAATATATTACTATGGTAATACCTTCCATTATTGACTGAGATTTATTCTCCTTAATTGCCACCTTTGATTTGACCCAATTTGAGTGTGTTGGACACTCTGCCTAGGACTTTTGGTCTGAATCCAGTTGAAGGTGTGGGCAAATTTTGAGGAGTATATGTCGACATTTTGTAGTCTTTGTATAATTGATTCCATGGAACCAATATAGCTTGTGGAAATGCTAACCCTTTTAAACTCCATATTATTCCCATAACAATAGTGTTAGCTGTTCTGATGTCCAGCACCTTAAAATCATGTGCAATTTTGCTCGGCTTCTAAATGGTTTTCATCCATAGGTATTGGATAATAAATATCCATATGGATGAAAACTTGATGTTGATTTACATTTACTGTCTTAGAGGATGTTTGTCACGCTCCGCTTTTCTCTCTAAGTTAAAAATTACCGGTGAAAAATCGTAAAGAAGAAATTGCCGGAAAAACTAAAGAAAATCAAAATCATAAATTAAAAATCCATTTAATAATTGGAAATGAATTGGTGGAATTTTTCTTAAATTCCTCGTGTCAAAATATACTAACAGATTTTTATTGGAATTTTTAGAGCATCGGAAGCAATTTTAAAAATTAAATTAGGCTAACTAGAATTAATTTCCTTAAGGGGGTTTTCTTTTTCCTATTTTTTCCCTCCGTGCGCCTCCGGCCCACTTCTCTTTCTCTCTTCTCCCTCCTTCCCGCCGGCCCAGCTGGCTGCGGCCCAGTCGGCCAAGCCGGCCCAAGTCTCCCTTCTCCCTCTTCTCTTTTTTTTATTTGGGCCGGCCCAGTACTATTCCTTTCGCATGTGCTAAGTCCACTTGTCCTCCTTCTGGTCTGGGACGATGACAAGCGGGGCCCGCTTGTCATCCCCAAGCTTGAGCCTCCCCAAGCCGCAGCTGTGCATGCCGTGCAAGCCGGCGCATCCCGGCCACATTCCCGCGCATCTCGGTCACGTTCCAACTCGCTTAACCGTGTCATTATGTGTTCTCGATTTTTCTCCACCGTTTCCCCCACTTTCCCCATTCCTCCATTCATCATGTGCGTCGGAACGCCGAGTTAAACTCCATCACTCGCAGCCACCATTAATGCCGAGCTCCGACGGTTTTCGTCCGTTCCCCGCTTCTCCCGGCCATGCCCGAGCTCCCTTGCCGGCCTATAAGTTTTCCTGCACTCCGGAACACGTCCCACACTCGCACTCGTTCGCGTTCGCTCACTCCCGTGCTCCCGCGTCGTGCGCCGTCCTTTTTCCGTTGTCGTGCTCACGGTTTCCGCCGTTCCCACCCGACCGCCACTCCTTTCGCCGAGCCACCACCACCTCCACCTTCGCAATCACCGGGAACACACTCCCGTTGCGGTTTCCCCAATTTTCAATCGTCGAACCACATCATTTGCCGCCTTCCTCCCGAGTTCGGCCGACGGTGAGAAAACACCATTTCTTTCTCTCTTTTCTTCCCCTTTGCCGAGCCGGCCGCTCGTGCGCCCGCCAAAGATCGCGCCGCCGCCGCGCAAGCGCCGCCGCCGCCCAGCCGAGCCCCGCCAAACCGGTGCTCCCCGTGTGGTCGATCCATACCGGCCAATCCGGTGCCGCCACGTGGCGCGCCCAAGCCGGTGGACTCGGTCCACCGTGCACCCGTGGTTTCCCTCTCTTGCATCACTGTTCAGTGGGTCCCGCAGTGATGTCAGCCCTAAGACGCTTGCGTCATAAATCGTTTTTCTTTTTCTTAACTAGTAAAAAGGCTAAAACTTGTAAAATTCGCGAAAATTCATCCGAACTCCGTTTGGGTCCATTCAAGTTGCAGGATTCTTAAAATGTCAAGAATATATTAAAAATGGTTTAATTGTTTGTTTTAGCTGTCTAATATCCTGTTTTTGCTGTGCTTTATTTGTCGGTAGAATCGGTTCCGAGGATGCTCCGGTTTATTTTGAGGTTGTCGCGAGGTTCCGTTGGATCAAGATCAAGGCAAGTCATTTTCCCTTGAACATATTGTACCTAATTTGCAAATTCCTATTGTTTTATCTGTTGCATTACTTTATTTTATAATGCAATCGGGATGGGACCTATAGTTTAAAGCCTAGGTCGTTTACCCTATTTATTTGATCACCTGAGAATTAATTTGACTAGAATCAGGGCTAGGACATGCTTATTATGCTTAGTAAAACTAGATCATAAAAGGGAAAGTTAATTTATAAGAATTATTTCACATGAAATGTT
Source organism: Oryza australiensis (assembly GCA_019925245.2). Lineage (NCBI taxonomy): Eukaryota > Viridiplantae > Streptophyta > Magnoliopsida > Poales > Poaceae > Oryza > Oryza australiensis. The sequence goes on from JAIFGZ020000117.1 coordinate 1,007,698, forward strand.
GGTCTCCGATCAGACGTACCGTTGGTACTGTTAATCGGTAAATTAAAACTTGACTATTATGGTGGTCTATGGGTGCCCGGTTTTGCAAGTCGCACCCATGGCAGTTAAGGACCGGTTCGCAGGAAACCCTGAAAGAATTATTAGTGTGTACCACAAGCCAGCATGGGCAACGGCTGGGCTTGTAGTGTAGCTTTTCCTGGCCGACGCATCCAAGCGAGGGTGAGCGTGATGGAGTGCGGATGGACCGGGAAAGGTCTATGCAGCTGCCGGATTCACCTAGGCACGAGAGGGGCCTGCCTACCCTGGATTCTGGGTAGGGGCGAAACCTGAGGTGTGATGTCGCTTGGTCAGGGAGGGTTATGCGAATGGTCCTGTCACAGACCGCTTTTCGATATGCCATGGTGGTATGTCGACGCACGAACACGTGTTGTGGGGCTGTGTCTTGTGGGTACAGACGTACACCTCTGGCCAGAGAGAAAAACTATTCGAATAGTCGTGCCCGCGGTTATGGGCGATCATCCAGATTCACCGTGATTAGTCTCACTAAAATAATAACTTGATTAAGTAGAAATGAGGTAGAATAGTTGGAAGGATTGGGCCTGACTCAACGTGGTGTAGCGTTGAGCAGTGTATTAAAATATTGCTTAATTACCTTATATTACTGTTTTACTGCTTTCAACTTAATTCTGTGAAAAGCCTGCTTTATGCAAAAGTTAAACCTAGCCTATCCTTGGAATTTAACCCTGCATTCATACCTTCTTTCGGTATGACTTGCTGAGTACGTGGTTGTACTCAGTCTTGCTTCCCTTTTCCCCACCTCAGAGTTAGAGGATGAAGCTGCCGATGAGTTTGCTGCTGAGTAGGCTCGTCACTGCCGTCAAGGGTTGCTGTGGAGAGGAGTCGCTGCCCCGCTAGAATCGAAGCCTAGTTCATAAGTTTATTTTATCTTTCCGCTGCATATGTAAGACTTTTTAATGTTTTTAAGACGTGGTTCTGTAAATACAATTTGTCGTTTGTGTATCCATGGCTGGTCCTGGACAGGGTATTTTTAAATATACATTCAACTTCGGAAATTCTGGTGTGAATTTCTGGGCGTGACAATTTGGTATCAGAGCCGACCTTGACTGTAGGATGAGCCCACTGGTTAACCCTAAGAGCCTTCTGAAACTATTTCATCTGCATGTCCCTCTTGCATTTGGAGCTGTTTCGAGAAAATTTGGGAATTCTCATTTTAAAAAAAAGACCTTCTGAATTGGATTTTCCGAGTATGGTTAGACTAGGGTTTTAGAAATTTTTGCAGCCAGAGTTGGAGTCGAATTGACTTTTATTTGACTGTCGTTTGGGAATAGTCGGGATTATGCATTAAGTCGCGTCTAGAATTTACGGGTTGCAATATTTCATGCGTCTTATTATTAATATGTAATTATTTCGCTCATTAATTTATTAGAGTCTGTAGTATTTTATTTGTTCTCATGTAAAACTATTTTATGCATAAAAATATGCTTCTTATTTGGTTATTCCTTTGAGTCATTTTTGATTTATTTAATCTGGATCTGAGCATGCATTGATTTCCCCTCCTTTGTCTTCTATAGATGGCAGACCTTCCCCTGACGCACTACGGCCAGAAACTGGGTGACTTTGTGGCAGAACTGAGCAAGATGGCATTTTTGGTCGGATACCCCAGTCTTCCGGAGTACAAGAAGATTCGCCACCTCAACGGCGAGTTCCCGCACCGAGTTCGCTTGGAGGTGCATGGCATCCCCACCGTGTTTCCCAACATGTTGGTGGAGTCTTCTGGAGGCACCTTTGAGCACGCTTGTCAAGAAGCAGCCTACCGGATGCTTACCAGACTTCGGGAGCGTCACGACATCGATTTTCGTCGCACCACCTATCGCTACCACCCCAGCCGTGGCGACTACGACGACACCAGCTCCTTCCGCTCAGCTGTGTCAGAAGATGACACAACCTTCGGGCGAATGACCGCAGTCATGCAGGGGCTGGACACCTTGCATACTAATCTGCACAGGGCAGCCAAGGCCCTGAACGACCAGCAGTTGGTGGAGATCAACAGGTTGAAGGGTGAGGTGGCCCGCCTCAATAGGGAGAATGCCATTCTCCAGGGCCCTTCGCCTCCCACGGGTGCCAGGATCCGCATCACTCCGAGGAAGACCACCATCGCTCCTGTGCGTATCCAGCTTGCGCACCGGAATCCTCCTCCAGCTCCAGAGCCGCTTCCAGTGTTCGTGCCGCCTGCGCCTCCGCCGTCTCCCGTTCAGTTTCCACTGCTGACCTCCGCCCCAGCCACAGCAGTCGTGGGCAGCAGTAGCGGAGGATGGCTGTCCGTGACGTCCGGCTCCTCAGCGAGACCCTCGGCCTCTCCGGTAGCGGCTCGGCGGCGGCGGCTCCGGCGGCGGTTCGGCGGTGGCGGTGAGCCTAGCGGTGGTGGGACATACTGCGAGAACTCCCGTAGCTGATCAGAGGAGGTTGGAGATGAGGCTGAGTCCGACTTCGACTCCACCGACCGCAGGAGCCATTCCGAGCACTAGACCATTTCCCCTAGTCCCTCGTGGTCTAGTCTTTGTCTGGTAGTTGTGTGTTCAGGTGTGTTGTTTGGGGTAGCTGGCAGACCATACCAGCTGGTTGTGGTATGGTTGTCCTTAATTAGGAGTTGAACTGTTTACTTTTCGTGATGTCAACTATCAGATCAGTTAATTAATAATAAATTCTGGGTTTCTGAGCAACCTGTTTTTCTTCTTGTCTTTGTTTCTTTCTGTTCGCTCCCTCAAGATGATGAGCACCAGGCCATCCAATCAGGGCAACGGTGATGGTAACAACACAGCCAATCAGAATCAGGAAACCATTCCCAATACCGCTGCAAGCCGTGGTCCCCCTCCGTCGCCGAGAATCGGACGCTCGCCCAAGTCTTGACAAGTCAAACTCGGATGATGGCTGCAATGATGCAGCAGATGCAAGCGGCACCGGCAGATGCAACAACAAATGCTTCAGCGGTTGCAACAAGCACGACTTCATGCCGCACTGGTCTAGTCCCACCGTTCGGTCAAGCGCCGAATTCCTACGCGTTCGCCCTCCCACCTTTTCAAGCACCACCAATCCCATGGAGGCAAACGACCGGCTGCATGCAATTGAAAAGAAGCTCAATCTTCTACGGTGCAATGACCGAGAAAAGGTGGCGTTCGCCACTCTTCAGCTCCAGGGTCCCGCTTCAGCATGGTGGGACAATTTCTTGGTGACTCGTCCGGCAGGACAGAAGTTTCTTGGGCAGAATTCTGCTACAACTTTCGCAAGGCACAAGTTCCTGATGGCATTGTGGCACAGAAGAAGAGGGAGTTCCGAGCTCTGGAACAGGGCAACAGGACCGTTATTGAATACCTCCACGAGTTCAACCGCCTCGCACGCTACGCACCGGAGGATGTACGCACTGATTCCGAAAGGCAGGACAAATTCTTGGCCGGTCTTGATGATGAACTCACCAATCAGCTGATCTCAGGAGATTATGCTGACTTCGAGAAGCTGGTAGATAAAGCCATTCGCCAGGAGGATCAGAGGAACAAGATGGTCCGTAAGAGAAAGGCGGCCCAGTTCCGGATGAATCAGGGGAATGTCCAAAGACCTCGCTTCATGACTGGACAACAAGGTGGACCCTCCACTATGGTTGTTCGACAGCACCGTCCCTTTCACCCTGGGAATTCCAACTCGCGTCCCAACCCCAACTTTAACCATGGCAACATCAGCAACAATGATGGTCAGTCCCACCGCAATCCTGCTCCGCGCCCGCCGATGGCACCAGCTCAGTCTGTTCAACCCAAGAAAGACGCTATAGGGAAACCGTTGGTTTGTTTCAACTGCAACGAGCCTGGTCACTTCGCTGATAAGTGTCCGAAGCCTAAGCGCAATGCACCCAGATTTGTACAGGCCAGGGTCAACCATGCATCAGTTGAAGAGGCTCAGGATGCACCGGACGTCATTCTGGGTACGTTCCTCGTAAACTCAGTTCCTGCTACAGTTTTGTTTGATTCTGGTGCAACTCATTTGTTCATATCAGAAAGATTTGTTGGGGAACATGGGTTAAGAAGAGAGAAACTTGTCACACCGATGCGGGTTCACACCCCAGGAAATAGTCTGATGTCAGTCGGCTATAGTCCTTCGGTGACAAAAGAAATTCAAAGATCACGATTTCTAGCCAATCTCATCCTTCTTGAATCCAAAGACTTAGATGTCATCCTAGGAATGGATTGGTTGACAAGACACAAAGGAGTGATAAACTGCGCAACACGCACCATCATCCTAACTAGTCTGGAAGGAGAAGTGGTTACTTTCCAGTCTCCTTTGTCTGTAAAGCAAGGGGTTAGTCTGAATCAAATTACGGTCAGTTGAGTCAATGTCGAAAATCGAATCCAAGAAACTTGAGGATATACCTATAGTTCGGAGTACCAGTTTTTCCGGATGATCTCACAACCATGCCACCCAAGAGGGAGATTGAGTTCCGGATCGATTTGGTACCTGGAACCGCTCCGATCTACAAGATACCTTACAGAATGGCTGCTAATGAGATGGCTGAAGTCAAGAAGCAGGTTGATGAGCAATTACAGAAGGGATATGTTCACCTGAGCATGTCGCCTTGGGGTGCCCGGTGATATTTGTGGAGAATAAAGATAAAACAAAGAGGATGTGTGTGGACTACCGCGCACTCAACGAGGTCACTATCAAGAATAAGTACCCGTTACCTCGAATTGACGACCTGTTCGATCAACTTAAAGGAGCCAAGGTGTTCTCCAAGATAGATCTGCGGTCAGGCTATCATCAGTTAAGAATCAGAGAAGAAGATATTCCAAAGACAACATTCACTACTCGATACAGATTGTTTGAGTGCACCGTCATGTCCTTCGGACTTACCAATGCACCTGCTTTCTTCATGAACCTAATGAACAAGGTGTTCATGGATTTTTTGGATAAGTTTGTTGTGGTCTTCATAGATGACATTCTTATCTATTCAAAGTCGAAGAAGAGCATGAACAACATCTTCGTCAAGTACTTGAAAGATTGAAGGAACATCGTTGTACGCCAAGTTTAGTAAATGTGATTTCTGGCTCAAGAAAGTTCAGTTTCTTGGTCATATTATAACCGCTCAAGGAGTAGCTGTTGATCCATCAAATGTGGAGTCAGTTACTAAGTGGACCCCACCAAAGACTGTTTCTCAGATACGAAGTTTCCTTGGACTCGCGGGTTATTACCGTCGGTTCATCGAGAATTTCTCCAGAATCGCAAGGCCAATGACACAGTTGTTAAAAAAAGAGGAAAAGTTTAAGTGGTCTGCCGAGTGCAACAGAAGCTTTGAAGAACTCAAGCAGAAATTGGTAACTGCACCGGTCTTAATCTTGCCGGATCAGAACAAGGATTTCCAAGTTTACTGTGATGCTTCTCGTCACGGGTTAGGATGTGTGCTGATGCAAGACGGAAAAGTGGTTGCATACGCTTCACGCCAGTTGCGACCTCATGAGACTAATTATCCTACTCATGACTTAGAGCTAGCAGCAGTGGTTCACGCTCTGAAGATTTGGCGGCATTATCTCATCGGTAACCGTTGTGAAGTTTACACTGATCACAAGAGTCTGAAGTATATCTTCACCCAGCCAGATCTAAACCTTCGTCAGCGAAGATGGTTGGAGTTGATCAAAGACTATGACATGGGGATACACTATCATCCCGGCAAAGCCAATGTGGTAGTAGATGCTTTGAGTCAGAAGAATTACTGCAACGCCACTCATACGAAAGAACTATGCAGTGAATTACAACGAGAGTTTGAATGTCTGAACTTGGGAATTGTCAATCATGGTTATGTGGCTAGTCTCGAGACACACCGACACTCGTGGAGCAAGTCCGTCGCTCAAGCTAATGACCCCGACATAGCCGAGTTAAAGAAAAACATGAGGATGGTAGAGCCAAGGATTTTCTCGAAGACGAACATGGAACAATTTGGATGGGAGAAAGATTGTGTATACCTGAGAACAAGGAGTAGAAAGATCTGATTCAGCGAAGCTCATCAATCCCAGTACTCAATTCATCCTGGAAGCACGAAAATGTATCAAGATCTCAAGGAAAAATTCTGGTGGGTTAGCATGAGGAGAGAAATCGCCGAGTTCGTTGCTTTGTGTGATGTCTGTCAGCGAGTTAAGGCAGAACATCAGCGACCCGCAGGATTGTTACGACCTCTCAGGATTCCGGAATGGAAATGGGAAGAAATTAGAATGGACTTCATCACCGGTCCGCCGAACCTCCGCCGGTCATGATTTTGTTTGGGTAATTGTGGACCGACTCACAAAAGTTGCTCACTTCATACCCGTGCATACAACTTACTCAGGGAAGAAACTGGCAGAGCTCTATTTGGCAAGGATCATGTGTTTACATGGGGTACCAAAAAGATTGTATCAGATCGAGGGAGTCAGTTTACCTCAAAATTCTGGCAGAAGTTGCAAGAAGAATTGGGAACTCGTTTGAACTTTAGCACCACTTACCATCCTCAGACCGATGGTCAGACAGAAAGAGTTAATCAGATCTTGGAAGATATGTTGAGAGCTTGTGCACTTGATTTCGGTGGAGCTTGGGATAGGAGTCTACCTTATGCCGAGTTTTCGTACAACAACAGTTATCAGGCGAGCCTTCAAATGGCTCCATTCGAAGCATTGTATGGTAGAAAGTGCCGCACGCCACTTTTCTGGGATCAGACCGAAGAACACCGTTGTTTGGGACTCGATGTCTTGAATGAAGCCGAAGAAAAGTCGCCGATCCGTGAAAGATTGAAAACCGCTCGCCTCGTCGAAAAGTTATGCGACAACCGTCGAAGGGAGTTAAGCTTCGAGGTTGGAGATTATGTGTACCTTCGGGTCACTCCACTTCGGGGAGTGCATCGTTTCCAGACAAAAGGGAAGTTGGCACCACGTTTTGTGGGACCATACCAAATTCTGGAACGCCGCGGAGAGGTTGCCTATCGGTTGGAACTTCCTCCTTCCATGGCAAGCATTCATGATGTGTTTCATGTATCTCAATTAAAGAAATGCTTAAGAGTACCTGAGGAACAAGCAAGTCCTGATCACCTTAACATTCAAGAGGACTTGACTTATGTTGAGAAACCAGTTCGTATCCTCGACACCAGTGAAAGGAGAACCAAGAACCGAGTTACCAAGTTTTGTCGTGTGCAGTGGAGTCACCACTCAGAAGAAGAGGCAACTTGGGAAAGAGAAGATGAGCTGAAAGCCGCTCACCCGCATCTCTTCGCCAAGACCTCCGAATCTCGGGGTCGAGATTCCGTTTAAGGAGGGTAGGTTTGTCACGCTCCGCTTTTCTCTCTAAGTTAAAAATTACCGGTGAAAAATCATAAAGAAGAAATTGGAAAAACTAAAGAAAATCAAAATCCTAAATTAAAAATCCATTTAATAATTGGAAATGGCTTGGTGGAATTTTTCTTAAATTCCTCGTGTCAAAATACACTAACGGATTTTTATTGGAATTTTGAGCATCTAAGCAATTTTAAAAATTAAATTAGGCTAACTGGAATTAATTTCCTAAAGAAAAAGGGGTTTTTCTTTTTCCTCCCTTTTTCCTATTTTTTCCCCTCCGTGCGCCTCCGGCCCACTTCTCTTTCTCTCTTTTCCCTCCTTCCCGCCGCCCGGTCATGCGCCCGATCGGCCAAGCCGCCCAAGTCTCCCTTCTCCCTCTTCTCTTTTTTTATTTGGGCCGGCCCAAGACTATTCCTTTCGCATGTGCTAAGTCCACTTGTCCTCCTTCCGGTCCTGGGATGATGACAAGCGGGGCCCGCTTGTCATCCCCAAGCTTGAGCCTCCCCAAGCCGCACCTGCGCATGCCGTGCAAGCCGGCGCATCCCGGCCACATTCCCGCGAATCTCGGCCACGTTCCAACTCAGTTAACCGCGTCATTATGTGTTCCCGATTTTTCTCCACCGTTTCCCCCACTTTCCCCATTCCTCAATTTATCATGTGCGTCGGAACGGCCGAGTTAAACTCCATCACTCGCAGCCGCCATTAATGCCGAGCTCTGACGGTTTTCGTCCGTTCCCCGCTTCTCCCGGCCATGCCCTAGTTCCCTTGCCAGCCTATAAGTTTCCCCGCACTCCGGAACACGTCCCACACTCGCACTCGTTCGCGTTCGCTCACTCCTGTGCTCCCGCATCGTGCGCCGTCCTTTTTCCGTTGCCGTGCTCACGGTTTCCGCCGTTCCCACCCGACCGCCACTCCTTTCGCCGAGCCACCACCACCTCCACCTTCACAATCACCGGGAACACACTCCCGTTGCGGTTTCCCCAATTTTCAATCGTCGAACCACATCATTTGCCGCCTTCCTCCCGAGTTCGGCCGATAGTGAGAAAACACCATTTCTTTCTCTCTTTTCTTCCCCTTTGCCGAGCCGGCCTCGCCTCCACCGCTCGTGCGCCCGCCCAGCATCGCCGCCGCCGTCGGTGCAAGCCGCCTCCGCCGCCCGGCCGAGCCCCGGCCAAACCGGGTGCTCCCCCGTGTGGCCGATCCATACCGGCCAATCCGGTGCCGCCACGTGGCGCGCCCAAGCCGGTGGACTCGGTCCACTGTGCACCCGTGGTTTCTCTCTCTTGCGTCACTGTTCAGTGGGTCCCGCAGTGATGTCAGCCCTAAGACGCTTGCGTCATAAATTGTTTTTCTTTTTCTTAACTAGTAAAAAGGCTGAAACTTGTAAAATTCGCAGAAAATTCATCCGAACTCCATTTGGGTCCGTTCAAGTTGCAGCAGATTCGTAAAAATGTCAAGAATATATTAAAAATGGTTTAATTGTCTGTTTTAGCTGTCTAATAGCCTGTTTTTGCTATGCTTTGTTTGTCGGTAGAATCTGGTTCCGAGGACGCTCCGGTTTATTTTGAGGTTGTCGCCGAGGTTCCGTTGGATCAAGATCAAGGCAAGTCATTTTCCCTTGAACATATTGTACCTAATTTGCAAAATATTGCTTAATTACCTTATATTACTGTTTTACTGCTTTCAACTTAATTCTGTGAAAAGCCTGCTTTATGCAAAAGTTAAACCTAGCCTATCCTTGGAATTTAACCCTGCATTCATACCTTCTTTCGGTATGACTTGTTGAGTACGTGGTTGTACTCAGTCTTGCTTCCCTTTTCCCCCACCTCAGAGTTAGAGGATGAAGCTGCCGATGAGTTTGCTGCTGAGTAGGCTCGTCACTGCCGTCAAGGGTTGCCTGTGGAGAGGAGTCGCTGCCCCGCCAGAATCGAAGCCTAGTTCATAAGTTTATTTTATCTTTCCGCTGCATATGTAAGACTTTTTAATGTTTTTAAGACGTGGTTCTGTAAATACAATTTATCGTTTGTGTATCCCTGGCTGGTCCTGGACAGGGTATTTTTAAATACACATTCAGCTTCAGAAATTCTGGTGTGAATTTCTGGGCGTGACAATGTTATTCCTCTATTTTTGCGGATGCTTACAATAAGCTATATCCCATTGTAACCATACTTCTCCCTTTCTTATTTTGATAATGGGAGTTGGGTGGTTTTATTTGGTACCTCAACTCTTTCCGGTACAATATATAGGAACAAAATTTTACGACACCTTCACGACAAGTAAATACTTTGGCAGAATATTTGCATTATATTGCAAATATAAGACGTTCTGAACTGTTTGGTTCAGATTCTATGGTACGTAAACTTGAGGATGGAATGTAAATGTTTGACAATCTTTTTTAATTCCTGGCGTTCTTTATATGGTATGAATCTATCCCTAATGCCTTGAATTGTCCTCAATATGTGTGTAGAATATGGGCTATGTGTAAATCCCCTTTATAAGGATCCAAGGTATTTATGAATGACGGATAATGATACCTCTTGTGGATCTCCAATGCTCATTGATGTATGCTATGGTGGTGATATCGATACATGCAAAACATCACCGATTCGCAAATGGGAAATCTTTGGCTAAGGCCATTTTTCAATGTACTAACTACAATGGAGGGAGCCGTTTGATTGCAGTATGGTGAATTTGAATTCATGATGCGTGTGTAAGGTTGCATATAACCAACTAGATGTTGGAAATTTGCAATTAAGAGTCTTACTATGAGCTTGATTCTCTTGAAAGAGATTCAAATAATCCATTTTATGTATGGACATATGAAACTTAGTGCTGAACCTGAATTCCAAGGGCCATTCAATCGTCATTGAATGCACATGAGTAGGATTCGGTGATGTTGTCCATTCGAACTGATTGAATTCGATGTTCAGGGTGAAGTGCTGATAATTTGAGCAATCAATTCTGTAAACACATGGTTTCATGTGGATAAAAGACACACATATGACCATCATGAAGATGCATCAATTAGAACCATGAAATACCTGAATAATCCACACTTAGGTTGCATGTGGCCACATATATTGTCTTGAATATGTTCAAGGAATTTTGAGTGGCTCAGCTCTAATTCTAAGGTAAGAGGGCCTTGAAATTAATTTTTCAGTGACATAACTAGTGCACATAGATCCAAAGATTATGGGAATTTATAAAAGCATGACCAATATAATTGCTAATAATTTTTCGTACCATCCCTATGTTGGGATGTCAAGGCAATAATGCCAAGTTTGGATGCGTCAACATTCTGGAAAAATTTACCTTGTATGCAATATGTTATATGGGTTTGATTGTGTAGTGCAATCCAAAGGATACATATGAAATATTTTCTAGTGGTTGCCATATCCGTCGAGGAGATATTCCTCTTTGTTGGATTGATTCCCGTAAAAATCTATATATAGATAGCAGAATTTGACATGAAATTCTTGTCAGATATATAGAATTCATACAAATTGTATGATATATCTAATATGATCGATATATTATTAAAACTTACAAATATAGCTAACAAATATTTATATTACAACACTTAGTAGGACATTGTCAACATAGTTTCTATGTCATTGACATAGTTCCTATGTTATCTAGGAGACTAATTAAGATCTCCAAAAATTTTGTGAAAAGTGAATTCCGAAAGTATGTCGTTGATGCTCATGGATCATTCTTCTGTGGAAGAGATGTGTTTTTGCTAGGTTCTTTTAGGAATTGTTGCGAACAACTTGCTTCCCCGATGTTATCGGGTTGGAGATTAAAATATGATTCAGATATCTTCTCTTGAGCAGATGTATCCTTGCCCATGGATTTTGGGTATAGATCAACCAAATGTCTCGAAGTGTGGCATTTCATGTGTTGTGGTTGTAACAATGACATTTATGACAAATTTCAGATTTGTTGTCTTTGTTAATGGAAATGCCTTTACCTTTTCTGAACCCTCTCGTCTTAGGTGAAATCCTATTAGTAATAAACATGGTAGATAACTCTTCTTTTTCCGCGTTGATAGGGTCAAATCTTGCCTTGAGTGCAAGCCATAAAAGACGAGGATCCAATTCTGAGAAATGCTTGGTTTTGAGATTTGGATGTATATGACATTTTATAATGTATAAGGCACCATATTTCTCTTGATCTAAGAGCGAAGGATTTCCCTCTTGAGGAGGTTCAATTGCCGCTTAAAAATCTGTATGACAAAAGATTGATCTTAATGTCCTCTGACCATGTAGGATATAATTGTGGCCATCTAGAGCAAGTACATCAAACTCTTTGGCAACTGTTGAATCCTACATGAAATATACCATAAATTGATTAATTTACAAATAGTAAATTAACACAATGTGGCACTGTTGTAATATAATGCAAAAATACGAGAAAACAAGATGTATATTGTAATGCATGGTAGTGTATACCTCAAATGTGGAATATAGCAATATGGACGAGATTACTTAATGGCATAGTCTATAAAATTTTGTAGTAGATGTCTTAGGCTCCATAGTTTTGAGTTATATTCATGAATACCGAGTAACCATATTATGATGGTAAACACCAAATTGATGGACGAGATAACTCGTTGCTAAGAGATGTCTTAGTCTCCATGTAATATTTGTGATTTTTCAGTATAACATGGAGGTTGTCACTAATAAAATTTTGCATGTAAATAATAGAATTAAGCACATATTACTTAATTAAGGGGAATTTAAATTTTTGAATTTAGGAAAAAAATTAAAGAAAGTGCAAGATTCAAATATAAATGGTAAAAATATTAAGTGAAACCTTAGATATGGAGTATAACAATGTATATAAACACCAATTATGGTGTAAATCATATGTATGTGGACGAGGTAACTCGTTGCTAAGAGATGTCTTAGTGTTCACACTCTATTTGATTATACTCATGAGATATTGAATAAATTCAATAAATGTATGGAGGTAATCATGAATTGTTGCATATTATTCATCTTGAATTAAGTTCCCGAAACTTAATTGTAGGAATAATATAATAATAAAATTGCAAGAAAATAAATCAATAGATATGCAGAAAATAAATTCATAAAAATGTATATGTTTTTGGGAATGCACATGTATATTCACTTTAAACATTTAGATAATTTCCAATACAAATAGGGTATGAAATTTGTAAGGAAAAAATAAATCCCAAATTATGTATATGTTATTGGGAATGCATGTTGGCATTCACTTTGAACATTATCATAATTTTCAGGTGTAGTGGTGACGCCGATACTGTGGGAGCCGATGAGACCGGCAGCGTCGGAGTTGCCAACGACGATGAAATCATGGGAGGTGCCAAACTTTTCCATGTAGCATCGGACCAAAGATCATGACATGGCAGCCCATTGCGGTCATCTTGCGAAGGATTTAAGGAAGAGCCACTCAATGGCAATGGTGAAGGTAGGAAGAACGAAAACAATTTATCGTTCTTATCTTTACAAGAACTAAAGACTTCTTCTTTCCTTCATCGTTGTTAGCCTTCTCCAAAAACTTAGTGAAATTTCTAGCGTGCATGATAACATGTTAGAAATAAAAAAAACTCTAGAATAGAGATGAACGATTCTTGTATTCACTTGTTATTTGTACATTGATGATTAAAAGTATTTATAAAGTAAGGAGTGTGAAGATAATCTGAATATCGCTTATTATAAGATATGTCTCCTCATAAAAAGGTATCTAATGATAAGATGTCTCTTCATGAATAAGCATAATTAACATATTCTAATTTATCACTAACTAATCCTATCTTAACCCAGGCTTTGATTATGGCAAGAGGTCGGCCTCTCGCCACAGCGTCACCTATGTGATTGCCACTTCTCTCCATGTTCGGGATTATTATGCCAGGATGGGAATGGTTAAGATCGATCAATTTATCCATTAAACCTATCCATAAATTTGCTCCAACGGATCTTTAGGATCGCTCTAAAAATATAAATGAATCAAATGGATCAAACCATTAGAACCTAGGTTTAAAGGGTTCAACCCAAAATGACTTGACATGTATAAATGTCTTCAAAATTTATATAAAGTTATTTTTCTGTATAATAAATCATTCCTATAAAATTCAACTGAATTTAACAAGTTTTCATAGTATGAATGCGAGTTTAAAATTTAGGTCCAAGTTTTACACATATTTAACTAGATTTTATGGTCTTAGTAATGCATCATGGGCCCCACATGTCTAAATGGCTAAAAATTTGTACAAAGTTGCTTGTCTATACAATAAACCATTTCTATAAAATTCAACTAAATATGATAAGTTTTTATAATGTGAACACGAGTTTAAAAATTTTGGGTCCAAGTTTTACACGCATATAATAAAAATTTCTTAGAGCATCTCTAAGAGACTCTTCATATTATTTTTAAATGGTACGAATAAAGATTTTAGTGAGAAACTACGCTCCAATAGATTTTCTAAATGGTCATTCAAATATAGTCATTTTCTATTTTGGATTTTTCGCTATCAAAAATAGAAGGTAAGAATGGCTCTCTAGAGTGTGCATGAGATATAGAAAAACTGTTGAAGAGTGAAAAGTTATAGAAAATGATTTTTACGCAAATTACTCTCTAAATGATGATTTAGATAGTGAAATTTAGAAAGAATCTTGGAGATGCTCTTAGTTTATTAGTAGTGCATGGTGGGCCCCACGTGTATAAATGACTCAAAATTTACACAAAGTTGATAAGTTCTTATAGTGTAAACGTGAGTTTAAAATCTTTGAGCTCGGGTTTTACACACATATAATAGGAGTTTATTAGTCTATTAGTAATGTAGTGGATCCATTTGGGTATCCATGAATAACCTATTTATATAATAGACTTAAGATGGATTGACCCATTAATCCATGAATCAACAAACTCACTGAAAATGGTTTAGGTTCGGTCCAAATCCTAATCATTTCCATCCTGCTTATGCTTCTTCTAGAAAATCAGCTAGAAATAGTGGAACACATGTATCAGGGCGGGTTTCAAGTTACAGATGGACATTAAGGGCCCGTTTGGAAGCCAGAAACGGTTTCATTTCTGGGTAGAAACTGGAGAAACCAAGCCAAACACTGTTTCTCGATGGGGTTTCAGAACAGAATTGTTTCTACTTTTATATGTGTGAGGGTGAAACTGATCCAGACCAGTTTCGAGTGATTCTCCTCCCGTTTTCCCACTCCACCCCTCCCATCCCCCACACGCACGCAAGAGAGAGGGATGCCCTCTACGTCGCCTGGGACGCGAGCTCTTGGCGCCGCCCCAGCTGCTTGGCGCTGTCGTCCCTTCCATCCTAGCACTCAGCGCCGCCGGCCCCGCCCCCTGAGTCGCTCGGCGCCACTGCCCCAAGCCACGGGATGCCTCCCAGATGCTTGGCCCTGCCACCCCCAATCCTTGCGCCGCCGACCCCGCCCACGCAGCCGCTCGACGCCACCGCCCCCAGTCGCGCGCCGCTGTCGCCTCCAGCCGAACGCCGCCGCCCCAAGCCCAAATCCAGAGCGTCCCTAGCCCCTCAGTCGCTCGGCGCCGCCGTCCTCGCCCTCCAGACGCTCAAGTGGCTTTTGCCGAGGAAGAACAAGTTCTCTGATCTGCTTTCTCTCTCACACACACATTATGGTATCCTAGGTTGCATTGCAAAGGTAAAAAACAAATCTTTATCTCCATGAATTTTTGCTTTGTGCAATTGGGTTCAGACTTCAGACTTTCTTGCTGCACTGCAAAAAGAGCAGGTTCTTTTGCTAGCTTTGTTTTGATTGCTATTGAGAAAGGAAAAAGGTTATTTCAGCACATTACTGGTAGCAGTAGCAGTGAACCCTAAAACTTAAACTTCATTTATTGGTTGTAATTTTTTGAATTATTGTATCATACATGTATGTGGATCATGGTTTATTGTATTTTGATCATAATGCGCTTGCATAAACTTAACATAACAACTAACACTATATGAGGGACATATTAGTCTATTCTAGCTTCTTACTTATTTTTAAATCAGAATCCAACAAATATGTCAAGCGGTTTCACAAGTGATTCTGGTTCTTCAGAGAAATGTTTCTCAGAAAAATCTAAATTCGAAACGTTTGTTACAGAATCTGGAGAAATGAATCCTAACCAACACTCACGTCTGTCCGCTATGATTTTGGGCACTAGGTCAGACGTAACCATGGAGAAAAAATTTTAAAACAATATCCGTGCTCATCGGACGTGGTACCTACCCATACCAACGGCCACGGGTTGGGTTGTCATCCCTACTCAATTATGGCAGCCGGTTGAAGAATGTCTAACTGGTTGGGTTCCCTGAAACATAACGAAGAAAAAGATTGACATCATCAAAGTCCAGAATCAGGCAAACAAAGCATCCTAGTAGAGTAGTAGTAGGCGATTAGTGCTGCTTGACAAGGAAGGAGCAACGGATTCCTGTCAATCTGGGATGCTGAGGTGTGGCCATCAAAGTTTGTTCCTTTTGGCCAGCTCTGCATACACCGCACTTCTTTTCTCAGGCGGCCGAATCAAGAACCCAGAACCGGATGCCACGCTCGTATTCCTCCAGATGCATCAGCCTTCAAGGCTTGATGCCTACCTCGCCTTCTCTACTCCATTTCCATACTTGAGCAGCAGCATGGCACCCGCACTACTAGACCAGGACCAGTAGGAATCCGACATTATTCGTTGCAACTAGCTATGGTGATCCTGGGACACTGTCACACTAGTTATCCGAGTTGAGGCATCTATTGAAGCTTTCAAGATATGTGCAGATATGGTGGATTCAATTGATAGATGATTCATCCAGCATTCACCCGAGATTCTCCGAGAATACTTCCATTCTGCAATATTCAGATCCAGTGTTGCCATCTCGATAGGATCCTGCAATTGTTCACGAGATAAAAACACCTTGGCGAATGCTGGTCTGTGTGCAGTACAGATCGCCAAAAACACATTTTTCCTACTAGACAGCAGACAAATCCTCTCCGTCTTGATTTTTTTTGTATTGATACTGTTGCTACCAAACTCTAGAGAATCTCTCAAACCTAACAAAGCTTCTGAATAGAGCCACTCAACTGCAATTGTGTTGTTTATCTTTGTAATCTGTTTCTTCGACCTCTTTTGAAATTTAAACTAACGCTAGACGAACCAGTGATGGGGCATGCCTTTTTACTTGCCCAACTGGTACTACATGACAGTCCTGTACCTTTCAATCTGACAAATCTAGCACAACGGGGGAAAATCACAAGACGTAAAGTAGAAGCTCATAATTACAGCACACTAAGCATTGGTTAAACCAACTTTTAACTAACCACCCGACCAAAATCGCTGAACACATTCCACAAAAGCATCATTAAAATTAATTGGTTTCTTCGTCAGAAAAAACAAATTTCAGACTTTAGGAGCTCGGCAAGCAACAAGTCGATTCCCAATTCAAATTGATAGTGGTCTCAAAAGAAAAAAATAGTGTGCTATGTCGTCAGACAGTGAAGCATAAAAGATGCTGAATGTTGTTAAATGTGAATGATCTCTCATTTCTACCCCCCATCAAATTCTGCTGCTCTTTGGGTTGGAAAGAAAAGGAACTTTGGAGTATCATGAAGCAGCTCATTTCTAAAGAAGGGTAAAAGGGAGTGTTAAAGCATAGGCATAGTGCCGCCTTTGTCGAACAACCTAAACTTTTAAGTGAACTTGCTAATGTATAGTAAGATCATATCAATGTTGAAGTTCTTGAGTTTAAGGCACCATACATAATATTTGATAAAAATCATTTTGTCCAGCTGTCAATGAATGTTTAAGTCTATTCTAGATTTGGTGATCATTGAAGTACATTACCCAGATTTTTCTCACAAATCTAGCTGTGTACATCCAGTTTGGATGTAGATGCCGGGTTTTTAATCCTTTTATTAAAAAAATATTTTTCTCATAACTCAATCTTTTTACTGAATTGGTTAGTGAATGCGAACTTAACAGAAAAAAGAGGAGCTGTATTCCCCCATGATGTTCTTGTCCACGTTATTTGTGCTATCAATTTTTCAGTACGAATCAGCCGAGACACGCCATGCACAACGAATGTGTACATCTTGTTATAATAACATGCTTACTTACTAAATTGCTAAGTTCCTGGTCGGTTTCAGAATCTGGAATATGCTACGGCTGCAAACACAGCTGACCAACATGAAAGGACATGTGTTCCGATCGATCCCTCCACAGTATTTACCCCCAACTTGGCTCAAATTTAAGGTTCCATTTGGTGACTCGACTTCCAAGCAACGGGCAAACGTCCAAAGTATCGGAATAAGCATCAGCACATGTCCCAGATCCCGGTGGTGGCGGCCTCATAGATCCTCAAGAGCTAGGAGAAGAATCAGAAAGCATACGAGCAAGTGTCTCGTCGCATATGTTCGTAGCAGCAAGGGCTCATCAAGCTCGATCGATCGCTTTGCTAGTGGACTATGGATTAATCAAAGATCCCACTAGCTAGTTACCTCAGCTCGCTTCGTGGAATCCACCTTCGCAATCGATTATACTAGCCCTATGAAATGCAGCGAGAAAAACTGGAAGAGCCTTTCGGCGCAATTGCAGCGTGACACGGAGTCCGTTCCGGTGAGAAAATTCCCCGAATTTTTCGGATTCTTGCGCATGCATGGAAACGTCCAATAGGTTGGGGATTCATTCAACTAGCTCCAATCCATGCATCCACTGCTTCACCGCTCGCATGCCTGCCTAGGCAACAGGGATCTAATCTTGTGGACAGTGAGAGCCGTCTTTGAAGGATACGCATGCGTCATGAGTAATTCTGATCGAATTACACAACTTGTGAATTTGAGACGGACACGACAATGGATCCAGCTAGCTAGCAGCCAAGAATGGATGATGAACAATTGAACAGTTTGGTGGTGGCTGCGCGCATGTTGTCACTTCACTTGTCAGTGGAATCAGTATCAGCTAGGTAACGGTTGGGCGGGATATGTTCCGGGAGTTGTGGAAGCGAAGTCATCTCCGGAGGGGGGCGAATCCACCGCGAGATCATCAGCATTGCTTGCTTTGTGCTGCCTAACTTTGCATCAGGCAAAGACGCGCAGTGCTGGTTGCCTATGCTTCCACTGGAGGAGTGTGTGGTTTCTTAGCAAATTTTCTGATGTGTGCGCGCATCTGCAGCAACTTGCCACGGCTCCAGCTTTACATTTGTCAACTGCTGCATACAGATGCTGTAACAATTCGGAAATTAAAAATAAAATGTGCGGTTCGTAATCATGAATTCATGGTGGATTATCTCAAGAGGATTAAGATGAGCCTTGCTAATGTGAAGGGTCAAATTCTATTAGGGCTAGAGTTGGTGCAAAGAGCTAGTCAACGATTTTTAGTTTTGAAAGAAGAGTCAGACATTTAATTTGTTTTAACTACCTTTTATTTCTTGAGCCTTGGCAATGGTGAAGGGTCACAAATTCTATCGAACCAGGGTCGGTTAACTAGCGAATCAGCCATTTTGTTTTAAACATATTTTATTTTTCCTTTGCTCTAGAGAAAATTCCTTACATACATATGAATTTTGGCTCGATCTCTTATATGTCTCTCTCATCTTTTACATGCATTGAGTTTTTATTTTGACACGTTCCGTGTGAGTTGACCTTTTAAAAAAATGACTATATCACCCTCTCTCAAACTTATATTCTACCTACTTAAAAAACATATTAAATCTCAATGTGAAGAAAATTAGTGCATAATAAAATCTAATGAGACAAAATTATTCGATTCCAAATTTGAAAAAAACAAAGATATTAAATACATACAAGTATCACCGAGAAATTGAAAACCACAACTAGTTTTTTATTTGAGTTTAAATCTTGGTGAAAATTTTGTATGAATTTCATCAGATTTGATTTTAATTTGTTTGGAAAATTTAAATTTTTAGTTTTAAAATTTGTGATAAAAAATTTATATCCCTTTTTATCACAAATCAATCCTTTTAGAATGAAAATTGTGTTTTTCTCAATAAACTAGTAGCACATAAATATGAGGGGAGGGGGTATAACATTTTGAAAAAACACTACAAGAAAAATGTTTTGTAGTATTTTTTTAATACTATAGAGATACTTTCAAAATGCCTTCAATATTATAGAGGCATTTTCATATCGTAACCTATATGTTTGTCTTACTTATATTCTGTCCTTAATATACATTATCATCCTAGGAAGTGTATCTATAGAGTTTAAAATGTCTTAAATGTCTTAAGGAAATGTATTTACATATCAAACGTTTTAAAAGTGTCAAAAGAATATCTCTACAAGATAAAATTCAACAAAATATGTTGAAAATGTTTCTAAAGTGTATTTAGATTAAAAGTTTTCTAAGGCAATTTTTAAATTACCTCAAAAATATTTCTACACCATAAAACTCATGATTTTAGTGGCGATTTACACAATGTCTCTAAAAAATGTCTCTACCTGAGTTTAAAAAATGTTTTTTGTTGTACTAAACGGTCAACTCATGAAATGGATATGGAGGGGCTAAAATAAAAACTCAGGGATATATAAAGGATGAGACAAAGTTTAGGGACATATAAAGAGTTAAGACAACATTAATGTTCGCTTAATGTGCACTTGCGCCAAAATCACACTCGACTTCAATGGTGGTTAGATCTCAATCCAACGTCCACCTTCCTTTCTTCATCCTTTCGTTGTTGAACTTGACTCGGAAAAGCAAAATTCATTTTCTTTGTTGTTCTGGACATGTTTCCAGTAATTTTTTAAAACATGGAATGTCAGTACCTTTTTAAATAGTAGTTAATTGGACATATGGAAATTATATTTATAGGTTTTCTTGGGAAGTTTCTTCGTAATGGTATAATGTCATTATGTTATGAAAATATTTTGTACTCCACAGAAATTAGTAACAAATATTTAATCTTAAAGACTGTTAATATCTAAATTATATTTTGCTCTAACTAGACAGAGCTGGTTGCACATCTGAACTTCCAACGTCAGTTTACACACTCAACCTGATCTGATAAGAAATCGTAGCACTGTCTTTTTTAATACATTGAGTTGTTGTTTTTTTAACTTTGATCATTTATTTTATTCAAAAATTGTCCACAAACATAATAAATATTAAATCATACTTAAAGACTGATAAATTAAGCCATAATAAAATTAATTATACTTATATAATTTTTAAAGTAAGATGAATGGGAAAATATATCTTAAAAGTATGTAGCTCTTTTTCCCTCTTTTTGCCTACATGTACTAAACTCCTAAGCATGAGGGGTGAATAGTGAGCCAGCTCGGCTTAGCTCGTAAGGATAACGAGCTGGCTCGGCTCACCTCGTTATCCTAACGAGCTAGAAAAACCAAGCTTGGCTCGGCTCGTTAGGCTTAAGCCATCAACTACCACTACCAGGTTTACGGCTCTGGCTCACCATATACCATACAACACAAAATAAAACTATTATACATATCCCATACATCTTCACGGTTTCTCATACACATCATTGTTTGTATTTGAATTTTTAAATGGTGAACCCACAATTTTCCAAATAAAATGGAAAATAGCTGGAAAGAGTTTTAAAATCCAAACTTTGGTTCGGATTTAGCAAGTAAGCACTAAAACACAGATCCCAACTTGAGCAAGTAAGCAGCAAATTACCACCGGCCATGAGATCCTGATCACAAAAGGTGACGCCGACGCCTGGCACACTGCGGCGGCTAGCCACCAGAGGCGGCCGACGGCGGGGCGGCATACGGTGGGTGCCGATCACGAGAGCGGCCGCGCGGGGCGGCGCACTAGCGGGGGGTTGGGAGGCACTCGTGGTCGCGGCGCTGGTGGCTGAGAGCAGGGACGTGGCGGTTGGCAGCTGGGCACTCACGAGCGCAACAGCTAGGAACTCGCGGCGGCGGCCGGCGGGGACGGGGCACTCGCGGCACGCCGGCGGCTAGCCGGCACTCACGGGCACGACGGCTGGATTTTGATTTCGGGGATTCTGCTTTGGATTTTGGGGACGTCATGAGCACGAGCTGAGCGGAGCGGTGCGGGTGCGACGGTGTGCGCATGGTGCGGGTGCGGCGGCAGTTCAGTGTGGGTGCGGTCGTCGGCCGTGCGGGAGTCGGGACTCGGGACTAGGGTTAGGGCAGGGGGGATGCGGATGGAATGGATGGATGCGGTGCCCGTGCCTTGTTGGTTGTTGCTCGGTTGTTTGATGTGCAGCCCAGCCCACGTGCTCTGGCTCGTTTAGGCTCGTGAGCAACTCGCGAGCTAGCTCGAACCAGCTCATTATCTCTAACAAGCTTTAAAACCAACTCGGCTCGTTAGAAAATAGAAACGAGACGAGCCGAGCCTGTCACGAGCCGAGCGAACTTATGAGCTACGAGCTTCCCGTCCATCCTAGTAAACATTACAATACTAGATATACATGTCTGCTAGCATAACTGTTCGAAGGTTAAATAATAATATTGTCATGCCTATCCAATGTCTGTCAGCTCAGCCGTTAGCAATCGCCAATCGAACAACTTGTTTGACCTGGGAACTACTAGGCGATGAGGATGTTCATTACTCTAAAACACGACTCTTGGACATGCACCTCTTCCAGGCTTCTCATCAAGGATAGACATGGAAGACAACCTTGTGGTCTTATCTCGGTTAGGTCAGCAGCCGCTTGCTGTGCGCACATTTGGCACAAGTCTTGCCCAGGAAATAGCTAGACAGAACTACATTTGACGAGCATCGAAATACTGACTGATTAATTGATCAAGTATCACAAAATCAACTGAACCGTACAATCGTATACGAGTGTATGTGTTTATGTATACTATGTTTCCAAAACAAAAGAAAAGGTTAAAATCAATGAGAAGCAGCGAGTTGATTTCCTTGACATGTTCAGTTCATCGGTTTCCTTTGCACAAGGGCGTTGCTTCAACCAGGTCGTTCACATTCCTGTACGGCCCTGACCGACTCGGTAAAATCTCCAAACATGTACGTGTCATCGACATCCAAAAAAGTCGGTACGTACGTGTAGCATTTCCCACACGATGAGTCAATCGTTGAGATGGTCTCCAAATCCAGCGTACAGTTTGCCTGGACGCATCGTCGCACCGAGGTCATTACGTGCTCCGTGTTACACGCCCCTTAATTAATTTAATTTCTGGCGCGGCAGCTAACGACCCCTATCCGCCGCGTCACCGGTGAGCCCGGTATAAATACCGGCCCGGCTGCCGTTTCCTCATCAAAATCGTGTCGAGTCGAGTCCCCCGCCATCGCCAAACCAACTGACCAGCAGTTGCCGCCATCTCTCATATTTCTGTCACGTAACACGAGTACGCAACACAAAATCTGCAAATTTCTCGTAGAGGCGAAGAAAATGGCGTTCCGACGAACATTAGCACGGGGCATATGGGCGGGGAAGAACGCGAACGCCACCGCTTGTCCCGCGGTTGCGCCAAAACCACCGGCGGCTCACGTTCCCCCGGCGCGGCGGGCGCCATTGCCGGCGGTGGACGACTGCCCGACGCTCGCGTACCTGCGGCCCAGACCGGCAACCGTGCGGTACACGACCGCGTCCGTTCCGCTTCCCGCCCATTGCTTCCCTGCCCTCCCCGTCGGCGACCAGCTTTTCAACCGGCTCCGTCTCGACGGGCTGGTCCCGCCGACGGCCGTGACGCGGCCACCGGAGGAGGAGGTGGGCGTGACGGTGGAGGAGGCAAGGAAGGTGGCTCGTGCGGCGGAGATGGAGGTCGCGCGGGCGAGGCTGAGGTCCAACGCACAGAGCGTCGTGTCCGGGTCGGAATTCGCCGCGCTCTGCGTCGACATTGCCGGTGGCGCCGAGGGAGGCCGCAGACTCGCCCGGGCGCTTGACGACTCCGGCGTCGTCATCGTCCTCGGCGACGCCGTCTTCCTCCGCCCCGACATGGTACGTACGTCTTTTGTTACGCACTCACGAAACACCAGCAAAATCCATGATCGAACACCTGCAAATTACGTCCCACTAACGTGCATGTCTCCGTCTCGTGCAGATAGCGAAAGCGATCGGGAGCATGATCCCGGCGACGGCACATGCGACGCGAGCAGCAAGCGTCGTCGAAGTGCGGAAGAAGCGGGAGGAGGAGGAGCTGCAGGCGATGGAGGAGGAGAAGGTGGCCATCGACGCGGCGGCGGCGGCGCAGGTGCGGCGGGAGCTGTGGTGCGGGCTGGGCCTCCTGGCGGCGCAGACGCTGGGGTTCATGCGGCTCACCTTCTGGGAGCTCTCGTGGGACGTCATGGAGCCCGTCTGCTTCTACGTCACGTCGCTCTACTTCATGTCCGGCTATGCCTTCTTCATGCGCACCTCCACGGAGCCGTCCTTCGAGGGCTTCTACCGCAGCCGCCTCGCGTCGAGGCAGCGACGCCTCATGCGGGCGCGCAGGTTCGACGTCGCCCGGTACGAGGCGCTGAAGCGGCAGGTGGGAGGAGCACGGTCCGGCGCCTGCTCCGGCGTCGCGGCGCACGGCGGCGATTACGCCGAGCGCGACTCCATCGTGTTGAGGCAGCAGCACGTCACGCACGTTCATTAGCAGCAGCAGCAGCGTGTTTTCCCCCCTTCTTTTTTAACCCCTTGGGTGTGAGGAGCGCGTGCGTGGTTACCAGCTAGGAGTAGTACAGTACTACTGTACTCTACGTAGGTTGAAACGTGGACGATCCGGTGCTCGGATGAGTGATGAGTCCATTGTGTCCATCTGTACCTGCAGCCATTTATTCGGGCAAAATCTGCATGTTTGCATAATATTACGGCCCACAAGCACTATGAGATCCAATTTCTTCACAGGCTGGGCCCGTAATCAGGGTAACATAGCGTCACTGGGCCAATATCACGGCGGAACAGCGTGTATAAGTCCATACCGGATAGCCACCGTTATATTTCATGATGGGCCAAGGCCAGGATAGATATCATTGGTAGCGACCAAGTTCCCTGACGGGCCAGGATCAGGATTGCTAACTAGCCACTCGGTTCCTTAACAGGCTGGGCCGTGATTGCTTAACTTGGTCGGCCTGGTTGGCGAACCATCAGCCTGCGAGGCCCAAGATTCCATGCCCCACTAACCCCGCTTTGTCACGGGGATAGTGGCTTGATTTTCGCAACTACACAGGACAAGAGGTCAAGGCTGATCAACCCAATTTTTCTTAGTGCAAATCCCTAAAAACGAAACAAAGGAGCCAATTTTCATTGAGTCATTCACGACCTACTAGGCTACTATTACTATGAAGCAAAGGTCTAAAGGAAGGGAAAAAAAGGCTAATCACCGGAGATGGATGGCCTAATCAGAAATCCTGAGATCTGTTGCGCTGATCACTGCTGCTGCGCGGGGCAGAAGGTGATGACGTACTGCGCGCCGGTGCCGCACGTGAACGTGCTGGTGGGGTCGTCGTACGCGTAGCTGTACGCCGCCGGGCACGCCGCCTTGAACAGCCGCGAGTACCTCGTCGGCCCGCAGCTGTCCGGCCCGCCGTGCGCCCCCGTGCAGCAGTACTCCGCCGTCCCGAACGCCTCGCACGCGCTCCGGCACGCCACCGTCGTCGCGGTGCCGGACTGCTGGTCTTTCTCCTTCCCCGCCACCTGCAGCTCCGCGGGGCACAGCGCGTTCACGTCGCCGACGCACCCGGCGTACCCGCACGTCGAGCGGTTCACCTTGGCGCCCGTCGCCGCCACGCCGATGCCGACGTTGTACCCGTCCACCAGGCTCACGTCGTAGAAGTCCTTCCCGTCGGCGCCGCCGAGTGTGAACTCCGCAAGGGTGACGGGCGGCGCGCCGCCGAGGGAGCAGCTCACGGCGCCGCCGCAGTCCCCGTGGCGCAGGCGAGGGACGCGGTGCCGGAGGGCACACAGTCGGTGCGCGCCCACAAGCGGCCGGACCAACCAGCCGGGGCAGGGAACGAGACGTTGGCGCCGGGCGACAGCTCGAAGCCGCCGCCCCCGACGGCCACCGCGGTGTTGCCGGACAAGATGGCCGGCCAGACGGTGTAGGTGCAGTTGTTGCGCAGCGTGAAGACCGTCGCGCCGGCTGCCTCAGCGCCTAACTGCAGCTGCGACCAAAGGACCCCTGCATTGAGACAGCCATTGTTGAAGAATGAAGAAGATGTGTGCTAACAAGAAGATGTGTGCTAACAACCTGAAGTTAACCCGAAAGTTTTCAGACTTACCAACGAGGAATACAACAGCTGGAGTTCGTCCGAATTCCATGGATCGAAATGGTTTAGCTCGAATGAAAAAGATGAATATGAATATTTTGTTGGAATTGAGGAGAGAAATGAGTAATGGGAGTGGAACAATGCGCGTACTCTACGTGCGAGCTGCAGCTAAGCTAGAGGAGGAACTGCAGAGAAATGGTGCAGTAGCAGCAGCGGAATTTGCCTGGTGATTATCTGGTTTATATAGACGTTGGTGATGTATCCTCAGATATTAGGTGGGAACTGGGGAGAACATGGCGGAGTTTGTTGAGAATTCGGAGGAAGGCACGAGCGGCGCCGGACGTACGTCGTGCCCAACTCATTCACGCGTAAATATAGGCGCAGTAGCTCAGATTCATCGGTGCGATCGTTTCAGCCTTTCAGGCTTGGAGGTGGAACGGGGTTTAAGTTCAGGCAAATTTTTCGGAGCAGACGAAAAGTCGATAGCAATGTCATGCAGCAGCATGCTTGGACAAAGGATTGGGTTTGTTTTTTTTTAAGGCCCATATATACACATGGGCCATGGCCCGCCAACCTGCACAAAATGGCTCCTCCTTTACACATTAATCATCTTTTAAATATCTAGTTGAATTTGAGATTTTTTTAGAGTGTTCATGCTAGTTAAATCCTGATACATTTTTTTTACTTCATATTTAATGTTTGGGGGTAACAATGGCTAATGAGTACTACCCTCCATCCTAAATGTGTATTACATTCAGCTTAAAAAATGGGCATCACATTTTTTACTTATATCTAATTCATTATGATTTTTGTATGGATGATTGGGTACCCAGTGAGAGATCCAATTCTCCAATGATAAGCGCGCGCCACCGATTATCGTCTGTTTTGGAGGTATGGCTCTCATTTTGAACTTTTTGGTTTCTTATGGTATAGGATGCTCAGGCTGAACGATATGTTTTTAATTAGCATGTGAAAGACGGAAACGCACACATACATCATCATGCATACGTCCGTGAGTGCATCCCATGACACACGATCAAAAATAATATATGAAGACTAGAGATGAATTTGCGAGCCTCACAAAAAAAAGTAAATTCTTCATTTCCCCATCGAAGTTAATCATATCACTTGTCTGCCTGTCGAAGTTAATTGCATCCCTTATTTTCCCGTCGAAGTTGATCGCTTGTTTGCCCTTATGAAAGTGCTTCTCCTCAGCTGGACCATTTTCCTAACTTTCCTCCCCTGTTTTCAACTATACATAAAAAAATTGATCATATAAAATAGCAGAGGTGGCCCACGTAATTGCATGGCTAGCACCGAAAAAATTGTATTGTGATACAAAATTATCTACATTTTTTCAACTTGAATCTCCATAAAAATTAGAATAATTGACTTGCTGACTATGTCTATCATTAATCATATCGTATTGCATATATAGACATATCTTTAAAACATAGAGAGATGCTAAGGGAAATAATAAATAAAGTGATTATAATAATTTTTCTGCTTTGACTTAAAATAATCAAGCATCTTTATTTTAATAGGTTTTCGAAGTCCTGTCAGCCGCCACCATCCTTTTGTTCATTTGCATCCTGTTCTCTTCATTTTCGTTGCCCTCCAATACCAATTATCACTTATCTACTTGAACCTCATCGTCATCATCATGGATATGTTTTTATAGTTTTTAGAAGATGTCATTTCCAACTTACACCTTTGTTGCCCTCAGCTCGCTCTCCCATGTTAACTGACATCTCCCAACTTCTTTGCGCCCCTCCGCTTGCCTGTCCACTGCTACTCTTATTCATTAGACACATTACAAAATCATGGTGAGGTTTTGTTTTCATAGTTTGCAGAAGTTGTCACCGCTACCTTATTCATTTGCTACCCCTCTACTCACTCTCCCATAGCAACCGTCGTCTTCTTACTCATTTGCAACATGTCCACTTGTCTACCTGTCTCGTCGTCTCTCATTTTTGTTGTCATCGACATCTTATAAAAACAAATATTATCCTTGTTGGAACTCCTTTTTATTGTTTTTAGAAGCCGCCGGTGTCACTTTACTCCTTTGTTGCCCCTCGGCTCGCTCTCCCATCTCCCATAGCAACCATTGCATTCCCTCTCCTTTATCACCTATCCACTTGCAGCTTGCATCGTATCTTTTCTTTATTACTGTCGACGTCTAATTAAATTGAAACTTATCATGACCATGATTACGTTTGAAGTCTTGCTAGCTATTGCCGCTCTTGCATCCCTTGCCTTGCTCGTTTTTCATCCAAAGGGTCGCCCTCTCACAACTCGTACTATTTTTCACTTGAATAGCTCGCCCGCCCACAACCTAGTAGCACTAACTTACGAGAACTTTTTCTAAATCTTGATGAGCTATTTTATTGTCAATCTTGGATTTTGTTGTTTGGTAATTCGTATTGAAATTCCAATTTCAAAATTATTTTATATGTATTTCAGATTTTAATTAATCTTGTGTTGTGTTGATCTAGATAGACTCCTCTTTCAATATTTCCTTTTTTTATTCATAATTTTAGTTATTTCTAAATTGTATTCTTAATTAAACTTTTGTCTCCAATTAATATAAGAATTTCTAGCGCCCAAATCAAGTTTTAGTATTATTTTATTTTGATTGTTTAATGATTTTTAAGTTTGTTTGAAATTTGTATTAAAAATTCAATTTAAGAATTTTGTTTTATTTTTTATTCTAAACTTTAATTAAACTCCAGTTTTGTTCTATATGGACTATTCTTTCAATTTCCCTTATTTTTATTCCTTACATCAATTATTTCTAAATTATATTCCTAGTTGAACTCTTATTTTTTTTCTTTGATTAATGTGGGAGTCTTTATAGTGAACGTGGTGTTTTCTCCTATCTTAGGTGTTAGTTTTTAGAGACTTATTTGCTTTTTTTATTAATGTAGAAAATTTATAGGCTTTGAAAATGAGCTTTTTCTGTTAGCAATACATAAATTATATATGATATCTAGTCAAAACTGTTGTACAACATCCTCCTTAAATTTAACCACTATAATTGTGACATGCTATCATATAACAATTATTATTTTTTGTTATTGTGAGAATTTCTAAACCTCGAGAACAAACTTCTTTTGTAATTATCTCTTTTAAAAAGATAGGGTATTATGACCATATATATATATATATATATTTACTTTCATATTATCATGATTTTATCAGGGTTTTTATTTTCTGAAAAAATTAGCGATTGAAGCTGTGTTTTCAAATTATGCTATGCTCGAAGTGCAAACATAAACCATGCTAACGAAGCCACAATACCATAAACTTATTTTTCTTTTTGAGGGCTCAAGGCTTTATGAAATTAAGTATAGGAACATATCTTTAAGCTACGTTTGCTTCTGGACTGTTTTGTCCGTCTTAGGCTAGTTATTGCATCCTAATGTTTCTAGTCTTTGCGTGTACCCACAGTATTATATGTATGCATTCTTCCTCTGATCTACACATATGTAATCATGTATGTGTGTGTCTATGCCACTGTTAATTCCGTTTGCATCTTCAGAACATGCCAATATTTTTTGCCAATGATCTTGCATTGCTTAATATATTTATCATATTTTATTCTCATAGGTGGATGAGAGCATCAGGAGCAGTACCCTTAAAATAAATTTAAAGGTTGTTGGTTAAAAAACAGGTGTTGGTTAAAAAACAACACACAATAGCACTCCTAAACCACCACCTAAAAATCTGAACTTCTAAAATTTAACCCCTCCACTCCTATTTCTAGGAGGTCAAAACCTAACTCTTATTGAATTTAATTTGAGGGGGTTTATCTGCTGTACATAACTCCGAACATGACTCCTATTTTTGTCAAGGGACCCGTAAACACTCAATGAATTCAGTTTTAAAGGTTCTGTTGTTGATGCTTTGAGGAATACTGTAATTAGATATTCCAACACATATATGCATGCAACGTACACGTCTGACTCCTCGTCATTTAAAATCTTGTAATTACTTCTCACTTTTCTATTGGGGACAGAATAGGTTAGCTTGGAGCAGTAGTTTCTATCCAGACTCATATTCTTCAAATTAGTCTAAACCGTTAAAATCTAGTCAGTTTATGATATAACGGTTCGATATTTTTTGCTTTTTTGCAATAATACGGGAATTCCTAGCCTTCACAATGAACATGGTGTCTCCTTAATAGAATAGAATAGAATAGATAGATGCCTTCTTCCACTACTTTTCTTTACCTCCAGTATTATTGTGTCTCCCACCTCCTCTTATGCATCCATATATCAACCATACCCCGCACATATAAATACACCATATATATCTGGATACTGCGAGTGAAACTAGTGACGGACTCATGAATTTTTAATAGTCTAAACGAACCCACAAGTACCTGCGGCCTGCCCCAACAGTACAAGTAAATGGTCTGGCCCAGCTAAGATAATGGGTTTGAACGCCTGCCACTGGTTGGAACCAATCCATCGACAATATTTGTTAGCAGTATTGATACATCTAGGATCGAAATCTTTGGAGGGCCAGAAAAATGCTTGTATTAGAAATATGCATGCCTATTGGAAAGTGTTCACTCTCTCATTAAGGCAAGAAATGTACACGTTTATTCACGCCAGGTATCTCAAAACTTGAACTTAGTTAGGGTACATACATCGCGTCTATATGCGTCGTCTGTAATCCATAAAATTTGCAAAAAACCCCTCGGCGGGGCTGCGGACGGCCACGTTGTCGCCTCGCAAAGCGACGGACTCCGGCCCATGCTCCCAGGCGGAGGAGACAGCGCTGACGCGTTGTATACAACGTCTCTAGTGAATCGACGACGCCCTCGGATCCAGATGCGCACACGCAGGGAAGTTGTTTTTGCACAGAATCGCTAAATCGCCCACGACAATCTCCCCCGCCACATCCAACTTAGTCCGCCACGCCCTCCGCCGCATCCATCTCCCTCCACCTCGACCACCGCCGCCGGTTTCTCCACCTCGCCCGCCGCCTCTCCCCTTACCGCATTTTTTGTTCCTCGATGCGACGGTGGTGTCCGTCACCGCGTCCTCCCTATGCTGTTCCTCGGCGGCGGCGGTGGCGGCGAAGGCGGGTAGGAGGTCAAAGAAGAAGAGGGACGAGGCTGCGGCGAAGGAGCCTGTAGAGAGGCTAATGCAGGAAAAACTCAATGCTTTACTGCTTTGTCGAGTGTAGAAATTATACAAAGATTACACAGGCTCAAGGCCAACAGAATTGTAACAAACAATCCTAAATACATGGTCTAATCTGTTAGAGTAACGACTTAGTCGTTTTACACCCTCCCTCCGCAGTTCGATCGTCGGCCGAATGAACACACAAACTTCTTTTGAATTCATTGAACAGTCGTGATGGTAGTCCCTTAGTCATGATATCAACATACTGAAGTTCGGTAGGAACTTGAAGAACCTTGAGTTGTCCAATGGCTACCTTCTCACGTATAAAATAAATGTCTAGCTCAATGTGCTTCGTTTGGCGATGATGAACTAGATTTTCGGTCAGATAGACAGCGGAAACATTGTCACAATATACAATTGTAGCCTTGTCTATCAGAACCAGGAGCTCCCGAAGTAAATTTCTTAGCCAACAGCATTTGGCGGCCGTGTTCGCGACACCCCGGTACTCTGCTTCAGCGCTTGATTGGGAGACAACCACCCTCTGGCGCTTAGACGACCAAGAGATGAGGGCGTCGCCGAGAAATACAGAATAACCCGAAGTCGAGCGCTTGGTATCCGGGCACCCCGCCCAATCAGCATCTGAATAAGCCGTGAGTTGATTGATCGACGAAGCAGAAATGTGCAAACCTTGATCAATGGATCCCCATAGATAGCGAAGAATTCGCTTGACAAGACTCTAGTGGCTCTCTCTTGGGCACTGCATGAATAAACAAGCTTGGTTGACAACATATGCAACATTTGGGCGAGTCAAAGTGAGGTATTGAAGAGCACCGGTGATACTTCGATAGAACGATGCATCCTGAATAGGTTCTCCATCATGAATAGTAAGCTTTGACTTGGTGTCAATTGGGGTAGATGCAGGCTTACAGTTTGCCATTCCAGCCCGTTCCAAAATATCTTGAGTGAACTGTGTCTGTTTGAGGAAGAATCCACTGCTATCACGATGAATTTGTACACCAAGAAAAAAATCGAAGATCACTAAGGTCTTTGATTGCAAAGGCACTGCGTAGTTGTTCAACGATATGATGAAGTAGTTGTCGGGAAGAAGCGGTAAGAAGGATGTCATCGACATAGACCAGAAGATAAGCAATGGCACCATTGCGATTGTAGACGAAGAGCGACACATCCGAGCCTGTGGCGACGAAGCTTAATGTGCGAATATGGCCACCAAGTCGTTGGAACCATGCGTGTGGCGCTTGTTTGAGGCCGTAGAGAGACTTGACAAGGAGGCAGACATCGTTTGGTCTTGTTGAATCCACAAAGCTCACCGGCTGATGACAATACACTTGTTCTGTGAGCTCGCCGTGGAGGAACGCATTTTTGACATCCAATTGATGAACCGGCCATTGACGAGCGGCGACCAATTTGAGTACAGTGCGGATAGACTCTGGCTTGATAACTGGAGAGAATGTTTGATGAAAATCAATCCCAGGGCGTTGCGTGAAACCCTGAACAACCCAGCGAGCCTTGCGTTGTTCCAGTGTGCCGTCCAGATGAAGTTTATTTTTGAAGATCCATTTGCCGGTGATGATGTTGGTGTCGGTCGGGCGAGGAACAAGAGTCCAAGTTCCATTTGCAAGGAGAGCATCATACTCGTCCTACATGGCCTGGCGCTAGTTTGGATCACAAAGAGCGGCACAAATAGAGGATGGGGGTGCACTAGGTGGCTCAGCAGCGCGAACAGAGGAGGTTTGGGGGGAATTAGCGTGGGTGGTTGCAACAGCCGTGTATTTGGGGTTAGGTAGGTAGATACCGGCGCGAGCACGTATAATCATGGGATGTTTGGCTGGTGGGGAAGAAGTGGGCAGCGACATGGTGGTTGGAGCGAGTGAGTGATGTGCGGTGGTGAGAGGGGACGAGGCAACAGAATGGGAAGTGTGAGGCGACTGTGGTGCATGAGGTGGGGAACTGAGAGCATGCAGTGGCGAGATTGGTGGGCCAATAGGATGAGCGCTGGGTTGAGCTGAGACGGAGCGTGGATCCGGTGTTAGTGATATGCCCTAGAGGCAACATGGAGATGTTGGATATCATGGTCAATATTTATTTATTTATGAATAAAGTGTTATTCAGTTCCATGAAATAGACATCTTGTATTGATCAATAAGTACGTGACTTATTTATGAGACTCTTTATGTATGACTCTATTTCTAAACGATCCCTGATCATATGTCATATTGTTGGAAAAAGTATGATTCTAAGATCGGCATGTTTATTGATTGATGATCATGTCTCATAGATCATGGGTATGGAGATACCAAATCAATAAACATGGACACATGTGTTGGAGAACACATTGTTGGATAGACCCACCATGAGACAATACAGGAATCAATGTGCCATTAGTTGGTCTCAGGTAGTGTTGGTACAAAGTCCTTAGACCTGAGATCACCATGGATTCCAACATGTGTAGTAGCCTACTTTAGGACTACCAAACGCTATTCCATAACTGGGTAGTTATAATGGTAGTTTTCGGGTTTGTTATGAAACATGGAGTGGGATGTGAGTGATCAAGATGGAATTTGCCCCTCCTTTGGAGAGATATCTCTGGGCCCCTCGAGGTAATGGATTATGAAATGCATGGCCATGCTAAGTTGATTGAGGAGTCAATCAACAGACAGATAATCTAATACGGTTCGAGTGAATGGTTAAGCTATTAAAGGGATGACACACATCTTGCCTATAGCTTAATTGGTATCGTGAGGCAAAGGGATTTGTGTACACATTATAGGTTCAGAGCCGATATTATTCTTATATACTATGATGTCAATATGTGCTGCTAGGCGCCGCTGTTGACGGGTCGGCTGAGTTGGACTCGAGCCGACAATCGGCTAAGTTAGACTATAGCCGAAACCGAGTATACCTGAACCTACAGGGTCGTACGCTTAAGGGGATAGAATAGATATTCGAGTTGGACTCGGATCCCTATCCGATCGGATAGAGTCCTATGGTCTTACGACGTATGGGCGGCCAACTCTATGAGATTCGGATGAGATCCGATTCAAAATAGAGTTCTGATCGGCCACTAGTACTAGTCGGCCAACTCTATATAAAGAGGCGAGGGGTGGAGAGCTGCGACACATCAGTTGGATCGCTTTAAACCGAATCCACAACAGAAGTCGCCGAGATCAAACTCCACGGAAACCCTCCCCACTTTCGAGCCAAAACCTAGCCTTGCATTGCGTATTAGCACACGGGTGTTCGGCGTTCTGTCCCCGGACATGTGGATACCGGTAGAGGCGCTGCTACGTTGCGTGCTGTTGATCGGCTACGGATCGGTTGTGGTGGAATCGGCTGCGGTCGAGTGCATCGGAGCGAGGCGCGAGAACGCGGTCAGACGACTCGGCGAATCTGCTACATCCGCGAATCGGCTGATTGGTGAATCGGCCGTCCCCTGGAATCGGCTACACTGTTTCGGATCGGATAGCCCTGATTGGCTATTTCCGCTGCATACTCCAATCGGTATGGGCCCTTACTTGCAAGTGTTTCTGGTTTGCGCGGTTAAAAGTTTTTGTTTTCGGCTAGCGTAGCCTCCGCGTAACCCTTCATCCGGTTGTTGCGGTGGATGGTGGATGAGGTCTGGGTCGAATAGTGTGTGGGCGCTGTGGCGACGGAACTGGAAGGAGATCAACAACAGCTGGTGGTGGTGAAATTGGTGAGGAAGACGGTGGGGATTGGATGTTCGAGAAGGGAAAGCCATCCTCGTCGAAGTATACATGACGGGAGGTGATAACGTGGCGAGTGTCAGGATTATAACAACGGTAGCCATGCTGTTCGGCCGGGTATCCGAGAAAAATGACAAGCGACAAAACATGGAGCAAGCTTGTGTGGGGCTGTGGCAGCGGTGTTGGGATAGCAGCGGCAACCAAAAACACATAAATGAGTGTAATCCGGCGGTGATCCATAGAGCAGCTCGTAAGGAGTAATATATTGTCGAGGACGGCATGGGCGGCGATTGAGGAGGTAGGTTGCAATGGAAAGGGCATCGGGCCAAATTTGTGGGGGAACGGAGGCGTGAAAAAGCAATGCGCGAAGGCTGTCATTAATCGTGCGGAGGACGGACTCGGCACGACCGTTGTATTGCGAGGTATACGGGCAAGTAAGGCGAAGCACGATGCCATGTGAAGAGAAGAACGCACGCGACGCCGTGTTATTGAACTCGCGACCATTATCGGTTTGGAAGCTTTGGATGTCAGAGCAGAATTGCGTGTGAACATAAGCGTGGAAAGAAATCAAAGTAGCAAGAACATCATATTTGTGGCGCAAGGGAAAAGTCCATACGAAATGTGAGTAATCATCGAGTATAACCAAATAAAATTGAAAGCCAGAGTTGCTGCGAATGGGAGATGTCCAGACGTCACAGTGGAGAACTTGAAACGGAGAAAAATACACATTATTAGAGGAATTGAAAGGAAGGCACACATGTTTGCCGAGGCGACACGCATGGCAATGGTGTTTGTCAGATTTTCTACAGGAATAACCAAAAGAACGCAACACATGGTGGAGTGAGTCGTCGCCGGGATGGCTGAGTCGCAGGTGCCAAAGCACTTTGTCAACAGCGACGGAGAAGGCGTGATGTCGAACGGGGCGGTCGTGGACGGCAGCTGGAGGGGGTAGACGTCGTCGGTGGAATTACAGCGGAGCAGAACCGTCTTGGTGCGAAGGTCCTTGATAGAAAAACCGAAGGGATCAAATTTGATAGAAATTGAGTTATCACGAGTAAGGGCACAAACTGAAATCAAATTCTTTATGAGATGGGGAGAAATCAGTATGTTACAGAATGTAAAAAGAACGCTAGAACAAGGAATGGAAGTAGAACCAGTATAAGTGACAGGGAGAGGGGCGTCGTTGTCGACGATAATGGAAGAGGGCGAGGTGGGGTTAGTGTAAGTGGACATGATACCAGTGTCGGATGCCATGTGTGAGGTAGCCCCAGTGTCCATGAACTAATCACCGTCGCCGTGACTGCCATAGGGAGAGTGTGTCGACATGCCCTGGAGCGTAGAGTGCAGACCCGGCGGAGCTGGTGGCGAGGCGGCGAGGAATGTGGGGTTGTTGTAGACCCAGTTGTGGTAGGGAAGCTGGGGCGCAACCACGTGCGCCGTCATAGCCTAAGGCAGAGCCGAGCCAGGACGCAGGCCGAGGTTGCCAGGAGATGGGGCGCGCCAAGAGGACAGGGGCCATGCCTGCACGACGCCAGTCTAGGGGTTGTAGGGCGGAGTTCAGGACGATGCGTCGGGGAAGGAAGGCCGTAGGTCGGCGCCAGAAGAGGCACGGCCCCGGCCACCGCCACCGCCCGGTATCTTGCGTTTCTTACGCCGATCACCACCGCCGTTGAGACCACTGGGGCCGGTAGAAGCAGGAAGCGGCGCCGAGGGCCGAGAAACACAGGATTGGCGAGTCGTCAAGAACACCGTGGCCACCTCCATTTTGCGAGTGTGATGCTTGCGGCTTTCTTCTTGCAATAGGTAGGAGCGGGTGTAAAGGAATGTGGGAGGAGGGTCTTGGAGCCGAGGAATGTGATGGCGGAGGCATAATCGGAGTTGAGGCCACGGAGGACGTTGATGACGAGCGCATGATCCGTGACAGCGGCGCCAACATCATACAAAGTGTCGGTGAGGTGTTTGAGATGGCCGGTGTACTCAACAATGGTCATGTCACCTTGATAGAGATTGTGGAACTTCTGTTGGGCATACACAGCTCGTTGAAGACAGTTGTCGAGGAAGAGGCTGCAGATCTTGGACCAGGCGGCATGAGCGGAGAGGCGCGGCTGAAAGATGGCATCCATGATTTTAGGAGAGACAAAAGTGTAGAGCCAAGAGACGATGCACTAGTCGATTTGCGACCACTCGACGTCATCGCGCATGAGGGCGGCATCAATCGAGCCATAGATGTGGTTTTGCAGACCAAATTTGTCAAACGTGAGCTCGAACATCGTGCGCCATTGGCGAAAGTGAGCGGTATCCATTTCGAGAGAGACGGGGACATGAGATTTGATGTTGATCATTGCAATGGTGGAAGCTGGGAGGGGTTCAGGAAGTGGAGTGAAGAAGGGGTTTGTGTTTGCAACAGAGGAATCGGAGGTAGAAGATGAAGTCCCTTGAAGAACAGAGAGCGAGTTGAGCAGCGGAAGGGGAAGAAATGTCGTGGTCTCTTGATACCATGTAGAGAGGCTAATGCAAGAAAAAATCAATGTTTTACTGCTTTGCCGAGTGCAGAATTTATACAAAGATTACACAGGCTCAAGGCCAATAGAATTGTAACAAACGATCCTAAATACATGGTCTAATCTGTTAGAGTAACGACTTAGTCGTTTTACAGAGCCGGCGGAGAAGGCCGTCATCACGGCGGCGACCGCGTCCCAGAGCTTCCGGCTTCAGAGCCTCCGCCGGAGCCTGGAGGGGGATCAGGTGGCCGCCGGGTGGCCGCCGTGGCTCAGCGCAATCGCTGGGGAGGCCATCCAGGGGTGGATCCCTCTCAAGGCTGATTCCTTCGAGAAGCTGGAGAAGGTACTCGGATTCAATTCCAATAGCTCGTCAGTCGGATCTCAATACTATAGCGTATTAGTTGGAAGTACTTTGTTTGGTGATGGATTATGACATGCCGAATAAACTAGTACTTGTATGCCATTATCAAGAGGATAAAGGGGAGAATTGGGGGATTTGGTGCCTCCTCCTGTGAGGCAGCATAGATTTTAGTTGTCTCTGTTGTTCATTTGATTTCCTGGTTGGAAATTTAATCTCGTTGTACACCATTCTGCTATATGGTCATCATCATGGGCAAGTCCAAGCCTGAGCAATAGATAAAAATGTCTGTATGCTTGTATTTGTAAGTCCAAGCCTGAGCAAACTTATTTGCGTTTCTTAAATGAACTGATTTGGGATAGGTGACTTCTGATTCATCTATAAAAGCATTGTTTGAATTTCCATAGGCAACTCCGAACTACATAAAGACGCCTTTGTGATATATTTTCAGTTAAATCTAATGAACTATGAAGGAACTGAAGACTGAACTTGCAAATAGATTTTAGGAATGTTCTTGCAGATACTTGTGCCATTTTGTTTTAGCTTGTCAATTTGACATTCCATGGCCAAGCTTCAAGTGTGAGTGAGCAGATACATTATTGAACTTATGGAGGGTAAAAACGATGTTATATTTATTTAATAATTAAAAAATTTCAAGCTTCATATATTTTGCTAATATTACATTAAACATTTTACAGATCTGCCAAATGGTTATTCGATTCTCCCTGGCCATCACCGACGAGCGACTGCTCATCGGGCGCGGTATTCAATCATGTTGGAGCATTTGCCTCAATTTAGCATCCAAGCAAGACCTGTTGAGAAGACCTTGAAACTGGTCAAATTTGAAACCTATTACCTCAATTAAACATTTGAATATTCATATGTGGTGCTATGAGGTCTTCAGCAACCTCGAGTAAGAAACAGACTTGCTAAAATGGACCTTTTTGTTCTTCAAAAAAAATCTGTAGTATCCGTTTGTAATGTGATATGTAGATTAGATTATTTTGATGGGCATGTATCCTTGTATAAATTGGTTCACGGGTAACCGCATCAAAGTAAGGTTGTAACCTTGTAAGGCTGTTGTTGAGGTTTACTGTCGAGGTGAGACAATTCTATTATGAACACTTAATTTAAATTATGTTCCATGGCTTGTCATCTAACCTTATGCTAAATTCTGGAAGTGTGGATATTATGATAATCGGGTATCTACATGGCAAGTTTATTCGACTGGAGGTAGGGATAGATTGCGCTTGCCATATCTGTAAACCAAATATGACTTGGGTGTTATGTTGCCGATTGAGATAAGGCAACGGCCTATAGTCACGGTTTGGTAAGATTGAGAAAACCGACTTAGAGTAAAATATGGTTTCCGATCTGTAAGCCCGCCTCCCAAGACTATATAAGGGGGGTGAGGGGCGTCCTTTGAGGGATATCATATGATTTATGAGCCTTTAGCTTTCAGCCTTCGATCACGAGATCAATAAAGACACTCGGCGGATCGAATCCCCGAAATAGGAGTAGGGTATTACCTCATGAGAGGGCCTGAACTTGTCTAATCTTCGTTTTCCGTCTAACCCATTGTGCTTGGCGATCTTGACTGCACCCCCACAATTCTATTGCCGAAACCGAGTTTCGACAGTTGGCGCGCCAGGTAGGGGCCCGCGCGTCAAGACTTCTTCAACAATCTCGCCGACAAGCGTGATGGGATCTTCTTCAGGATTCGGCGACTTCGCCGCCAACGACTTCAACAAATTCTCCTCCTTCGACTCGGATTCGAACCAGTCGGAAGGAGAGACCCACTCGGCGCTGTTCGGGCTCCCAAACAGCGCCAAGATCTTCGACGACATCTTGGAGTCCAAGATGAAGTCCACCCTCTCCGACGAAGGACTTCACTCGGCACCGTTCGGACTACCGAACGCCGCCGAAATCTGCACCGACCTTCTCGTCTCCCCAACAGAGACGATCTACTCGGAGGAAGACCTCTCCGCTCCCACGCGCGCCTCCACTGCCCTCCTCCCGGAGAGAAGCTCGAGGAGGAGCAGCCCGAACGCGAACACGTCGCTGCTCGTCGCCGCATTAAGTACAGAAAGAAGTATCAGATCCATAAAAACCGATGTAAACTCCTCAAGACGGTGGATAGAACATATAACCTGGTTCAACATCTAGATCTAGCTCTATCGGCTACTGTCTCCTGAGAGAAACCAGCCGACTGTGAGATAGATCTAGATGTTACTCTAGATTATATGTCGTATATGATAATTTGCGCAGTTCATAACATCAAAACTAGAGTATCATGACGATGTAAGCACTAATTTCGATGATACAAACCGTAAATGACAAGTTATTATCTTGCTTGGAGATCGAGATCGATGCAGCCCGAAGCGAGATCAAGAACTCGTCTAAAATAAAAAGGTTTGGCGATGCGCCAAATTTGTATTGATGTGTGTGTGTTTTTACAGGGGTCTCGGGTCCTATTTATACCCAAGTACAATAAAGTTCGTGTAGAGCACGGTTTCTACTTATCTACTATACACGGTACGACAATATCCCGGGACGTGGTCCCATGCCGCATTACAATAGGAATATCTATACAAATCCCTATTTTACAGATACAATTGCCGTTACAGGACTCTATCCATAGATGGCAATATCTTAACGAATATTTGGGAACCGAATCTTTCTTTTATCTTCAAGCTTCTTTATCGGAAACGGTTTCATCTTCTTCTCTGAATCGGAATCGGCTATCGGTTGGCCCTGTCCGATTCGGCCTTAGCTGACTGGTCTCCCAGCCGATTTAGCCGTAGCCGACGCGGCCTCTGTTTCTCCGTAGATCATTTTTCGATCCGATTCCGCTTTAATCTCATATTTGAATTCAGGAATTTGGTTATCAAATTTGATCGTTAACACCATCTGCTAGAATACCTAACCGATTCGGATTGACTCACAAGAATAGGAATATATTTCCGTAGCAAAGTGTCCTCACAAAAAAGCTCCTACTATCTTTTTCGTAAAATATAAAAACGAAACACATCTTGTCCAGATTGATAGTAATAGATGTATCTCATTTAATACTAGTTTTTTTATATTTAGGACGAAGAAAGTAATAAAAAAACCTCATTGCGGTTCAAAGCTGCAACAAAATTGTTCTTTTACAAAGTGTGAACCTAAATAGTGTATAATACACATCAACGGAGATAAGAAAAACACAAACTAACTAAATTTGTGATATACATTAAGGGTTTGTTCATTTAATCCTCAAAAGTGAGGGATTGAAAAAGATTGAAGGAAATAATTCCACACCATAATAGGTATGAAATAAATCCCCTTAAATCTCCTCAATCCCATATGAGAGAGATTAAATGAACGAGGCCTAAGGTTGTCTCCAACAGGAGACCTATATGGATAGTCTCCGACAATGTTATATCAGCCTCCAACAGAGTACCTATATAATAGACCTATTTTGAGTATCAGAAAAGACACAACCAAAATATGAGTATCATCTCTCCTGAAGACTCATTTAAAGGGTTATCTTTTGAGTCTTATTATTGGAAAAGACAATAAATAGGTATTGAATTCTTTGTCTCTAACGCTACCAAAATATAAAATGGGTATTGTATTTTGGATATTATTGTTGGAGATAGTTTAAAGGTGTTGTATATAAGTATAACATCTCCCGCAGTCCCGCTAAAACTATGCTGTGTTTTGATCTATCTAGCTGCCACCGCGTTCCCAATCCCGATGCTGTCCTCCGAGCTGGGCTGCCATAGCCTCTCAAACGCGTCGGCGACGGACAGCGGCTGTCCGAGCACCGAGAGGCTGAACGCGATCTCGGCCATCTTGGGCCGCCGCGCCACGTCCTCCTCGGTGCACGCCCTCGCCATGGCGGCCAAGCTGAGCGCCGCGTCATTGCCGTACTCGCCGCCGAGGGCCGGGTCCATCCACTTCTTCAGCTTCGCCGCCCTCTTGTCCCCGCCAGCGTCCAGCACGGCGCGGATCTCCGTCCACAGCATGCCAATCTCCGCTCCCACGCGCGCCTCCACTGCCCTCCTCCCGGAGAGAAGCTCGAGGAGGAGCAGCCCGAACGCGAACACGTCGCTGCTCGTCGCCGCGGCGTCGACCGTGGCTGGCTTGGCCAGGGAGAAGTTGGACAGCTTGGCCCTGAAGCCCGCGGTGAGGAGGATGTTCCGGGCACGGACGTCGCCGTGCACCATGCTCGGCTGCGTGTGCTCGTGCATGTAGAGCAGGCCATTCGCGACGTCCAGCGCGATGCCCATCCTCTGGTCCCACGACAGAGTTGCCACGGAGCTCGACGACGGCAGCGAGGACGGGGGCTTCTGGTACAGCCACTTGTCAAGCGAGCTCTTCTCGGCGAACTCGTACACGAGGAAGGCGTAGTCGCCGTCCGCGCCGATGGATATGCCGGCCAGCTTGATCAGGTTGGCGTGGTTCACCATCTGCATCATCCTCAGCTCCCCGGCAACGTTGCCTTTCGCCGGCTTCACCGCAAACACCTCCCCTTCAAGCTTCGCCCGGTAGTATGAGCTGCCGATCTTGCACTGTTCGTCCAAGTTCATCGTCGCTTCCATGATTTCCTCCTCCCTGAAGATGATCGGCTTATCGATGAACTGCGACACGCTGGTGAGTAGCTTGTCCCCTCCATTGATCATGCGAGCAATGGAGCTATTGCTGTCGAATCTGTTGAGGCTCTTGGTCCAAGAAAGCTTCGGGCTGACGAGCCTTGGCATCGACGCCTTCTTGCGGTACCTCCGGTACGCCAAGCTCGCCGTGCACAGCGCGGCGCACGCGACGAAAGACCCCGCGATGCTCGCCGCCACGACGATGCCGTGGCGGTGCTTGCTCGCTCTGGAATCGGCTGCGATGGCAGCGTAGCTCACCGGTGGAAAACGCGGCGGCTGCGACACCGGGATCAGCACCGGCTGCCCCGTCGCGAAGGTGGAGTTGCCCGCGACGCCGTTCGACGCGGCGATGTTGGCCGCGGAGGCGTTCGTCCGCCTGCTCACCACGGACACGTCGTCCCCGGCCTGCCACACGTAGGTGACGAGGAACCGTGACCCGGCGCTCAGCTCCTCCCGCGTCGGGCACCGGCAGAAGAGCGGCACGACGACCTCCTGCCACGGCTGCAGCCTGGTCGCCTCCGCCGCCGGGTTGAGCTCCTCGACGAGGACGAAGTCGGTGAGGTTCTCGAACGCGGTGACCGCGAGCCCGAAGAAGGTGTCGCGGGGCCGGATTGGGTACGTGACGTTGGCGAAGGAGCGCGCGCCCGTGCAGCTGCACTTGACCGGCACGAGCAGCGGCTGCCCCGGCAGCAGCACCCCGTCCTCGGTGGTCAGCTCGTTGGCGCTGGCGATCAGCGCCCGGCTCACGCCGAACAGGTCCGAGATGTTGCCGAGGTCGAGGAACCCCGGCGACTGCGTCCGGTACACGACGAACGTGTCGCACGGCGTCGACACGTTACAGGCGAAGCGTGCGCGGGCAGCAGCATCGGTGACGGCCTGCCCGCCGGCGAGCTGGAAGGCGATGGCGACGGCGAGGATGCACAAACGATTGTGTTCCATTTGGCGCTGGGGTGTCACGGTGTTTGTGAACGGAGCCCTGACGTAGCGAGTTGAGAGGAGTGGGGAGAGCTCGGTTTTCCAGTGGAGTTAACGTGCAGCGTGGGATTTTGTTCAGGTCAATCGCGGTGTCTGTTGTCGCGGCTCTTCTGCTTTTGATTCGGTCGTGAAGTTCCCTCCTCGCGGCTCAGATGCCATTTCTTCTTTATCTGCATCACGCCCCGATTAGATTAGTTCACGGTAGTACGCATCATTTGATCAGAAAATTATTGTGAGGGAGTCGGCCTGCATGCATCTTGTGAACGGAGCTTTCATGAGCGGCAGTTTTGCAGCCGGAACAACGGAACGGGTCTGCCGCCATCTCATTGGAGGTTTGTAACAAGCTTCGTCTACATATTTCATGCATACCAACCAATAAATATCATTAAAAAAATTTAAATATCATCAAAAAAATTTAGAAAACTTTATGTATATAGTTTTAATTTTAATAGTA
Organism: Oryza australiensis; assembly: GCA_019925245.2. Classification (NCBI taxonomy): domain Eukaryota; kingdom Viridiplantae; phylum Streptophyta; class Magnoliopsida; order Poales; family Poaceae; genus Oryza; species Oryza australiensis. The sequence goes on from JAIFGZ020000117.1 coordinate 1,051,000, forward strand.
TTGATTATATTTTGGCCTAACAAAAAATTCTGATTGTTTTATAAGTTCAATAGAAATATGTTTTTTTTTTGCTTTTTATGCATGATGAATTTGAAAATAGGATTACACACATAGATGTAATATTATTAAAAATATATGTATATTTTTTCTAATATTTTTAATAATATTTGTTATTTGGTGTATATAGAATATATTTTTAGAAAGAAAATATGAATTATGTAATGATCTTGCAGCCGGAGCGGAATGAGACCTATAACTTCATCACGGGATTTATAGTACTTCATGGAGTATGGACCACCAGACGGCAACAACCCACCGCAGTGCAATGGGGCTCAAATTATCTCCGTCATGGCCACGGTAGCCGGTAGGAAATAACTCCAATAATAATCTGCACATACTATTACACTCGTTCTCACTTCTCACCCGCCCCGAACCATAGAGCATAGGAAAATACTCCAACCGTTTCATACTTTATATTATAATATATAAGTCATTTTAATTTTTTAAGTCAAATTTTATTTAAATTTAATTAAATTTTTAAAGAAAAATTAATAACATCTACGATACAAAATTAATTTTATTAAAAAATATATTTTGATAATGTGTTTTTTCATTGAAAACGTTACTATATCTTTTTATAAACGTCAAACTTAAAAATTGATTAGAAAAAATAGTTAAACAATTTATACTGTGAAATGAATGAGATACTTTTTTTCCTTACCAGGACTATAGGAAAATACTCGTTGAAAGTCGAATATCGGGCTCTATCAGTATATTTCCTTACATATTATTGGATTTCTTTTCTCCTCATGTTTATCGTTTTCTCTTGGTAGGGCATTTTTATTGTATATGGCTCGTACTGATCTTAAGTTGGCTGCACAAATCTAAAGCAGATTGCTAAGTTGAACTCTATGAATGCGAGAAGAGGAACTTTTGAGTGGAAGTGTAAATTGGAAGTCTGCATAAATGTTTTACTAAGGAAAACATGTTTTCAGCTTAGGCCCTAATTAATAATAAATGTGTTACACATAACCATGCATACTTATAAGGCTACAGGGAGGTGTCAAATGGTATTATTGCCTCATGACATATCTATATATTGTAAATACTCACGGCATAATCACCATTTTCTTGAACACTACACCAGATGCCGAAGGGAAGAAGACTTGCATTGCATCACTTTCATTATTGTTATTCCACCCCTCCATCTAGACAATAAGTCTCTCATCTTGACCACGACATGATCTAACATTTTGTTTATCCTCTTCCTGTAAACCAACCTTCCAAATTTATATCAACGAAACACTTACGTAAAGCATTACAATTGGGTCTTTCTTCTTCATTCATGTTATTTTTGGGATGTCTTGATCACCCATGCATAAGCTGCGAGACAGAACAATGTTGTTTGGAAACTATTATACACCACATGAAAACGTCTTAGACTCAATTTTTTTAAAGGATATTGAACAGTCACTGCAATTAAACAATTCTCTTAGGTTGAACTGGCCAAAATTAGATAATCAATGACGAATAATGGACATTTATTTTATGGACTATTATCTTAGTTATCTGGCAAATAATACTTTTTTCTCTGCCATGCCATTTTTTAAGTTGTATACTATCATGGGCAATGAACTAATAAACATATTGATTTTTTATAAGGTAACTTACTTTTCTCCCACTTTAAGGATATAGCTTGGTGGTGACGGATCCACCGTTTGGACACATTGACGAATGCACAATAATATTTTAGCGCTATTGTGGAGATTGAAACTAATGTTTTCATTCAACATAGCTTAATACTAGATTTACGCTCTACAATTTTCTAGATCTGCTTTTATTGCTTGTTACAAGGGCAGAAAAGTACATTGATGGCTCTACTTCAGCCTGTGATGGCTAATTTTTTCCTTTTTTCCCACCAAGTGAATCTTCAAGTAATATATTTTATTCAACCATATTTAGATGTTTTTTCTTGTCTTTTCTTTTAAGGATATGTATGTTAGCTATGTAAGAAACTAGAGATATTAATTGGACCTAAAACATCATCTCATCTATTCATGATTAAAGAATTAACTTTAATTCAAGCTACATTTATGGATAAATTTGCAATTACAACCCTATAGATCAACAAAATAGGCAAAACTGAATGACAAGCATCGTACTGTTCATCCTGTATGACAAATACTCCATCAAGCTACCTACAAAATGGTCCAATGGTCCAAGTGAACTCACAAAGACACACTTTACCATTTAGTCCATTATTAGTTCTTATGAGAAATAGTTTGCCAAATGCCAACGGTGATAGTTAAAATTATGCAAACTACCCATACAAACTTTAGTACATGACAAGTCAAACAAATTAAATCAATCAATACCAATGTATGACAAAAACTTTTAGATGACATAGCAAGGTGTTATCTTCAAACACAATGCTTATAGCTCTAGAAAAACAAGATGTCAATAGTCGAAATATCTAACGGGAATTAGCCAAAACACGACATATGTACTTGATAAGACGAATTGGATTGCTTTAATTTTAGATCAATGACAATGTCGACACGATGTGATTATTGGCTTCAATCCCCTCCAAAGTCACCTTTAGGGAATCCTATCCTAATCCATTCTTCTAGGTACTCTATTTGTGGTATTTCAATGAAAATATGTTGCATCTTTGCTTTTTGGTTCTTGCTCAATTAATCTAGACCTACAATTTTCATGTTAAAGAAAATATATTTATCATCTAAGCATAGTTATTGATCATTTAGTTATGGGCTTATCTATCACATTATTTTTTCATAGTTTGAATTGGACAATATAATTATTTCTTCCCATCTGTACTACTAGCATGAAATGTTTCCCTTGCAATAAACATACATCATTCGAAGAATTATAGAAAATGCTAGGAATACACAAGCAACATATTATATTTCAATATCCAACATTCTACGTGAAATCGTTGTAGTTAAAATGCTTTCAATGATTATAATATTGTTCTTTTGGTTAGTGCATTGTGTATACAATGTGAATTTGACCTCTACTTTTGTGTCAGTCCATACATATATTGTTGTTTCAGGTTGTTCCATATTCTAGGGGATTTATGCTATAGTTTTGAAGTAAGTTCTGTAATTTATAGCGATGTTAACTCATATCCATTCTCTAGAAGGCAAAGGTTAAAAACCTCAGCTTTGCCTTTTTATTTTGCTACCATCTATATATGATGAAGGGGGTTGTCATCCACGTTCTCTCTTTTTATAAGCTCAATGTCACTAGAGGCATGTTATACAACATTTCTATATAAATATGAACTTTCTATAAGTAAAAGCAAATAGGTGATTGAGTTTTCATGATCCAAGGTCTGGCAAATTAAGCAATAGAGAAGATAAAGAGCATGAAGAGTACTCTTGCCGATGAGGTTTCTTCTTTCTCCTTATCCTTCTACCTCTCTCTCTCCCTTTGGATCTTTGTGACCAATTTGGCCCTCTTCTTAACCTTCGTAGGATCCACAAATTCCATGTTCTTGACGTGGATCATCTAGGCATCGCCTCTATGGAGGAGTAGCTTGACGACATTCTACCTATCGGTGCTAGTGTCGATGATAGCAACCTCAGTCTTGGTGCACCTCTCCCAGTCAAGATCAGTGGTGTGCTCGAAGCAGCGATGCTTCTTGACCTTAGCCTTGTCCCTGTTCTCCTTGGTGGGACTAGAGGATTTCTCAAGTTTAGTGTGGGGGTGATTCGCTTGCATAAATTTTTATGGGCATATTAGTAGAAGGGGTGGAGGTTGGGTGTCATAGCCTGATTTTCGTTTAGGATTAAAAATCATTTAATAAATAATTTTCTAGAAAATAAATAAAATAAAAAGCAAAGTAAATCAAGTGAAACTATTAAGGAAATTAAATTTTCCTTTAAAAATCATGGCTGGAAATATTTTTGAAATATTCTTTATGCCCTAAAGTACTCTATGAAATTTTTGTGAAATTTTGGAGCTCGAAATAATTTTAATAACACAAAGAATACTTAAATAATTATTTAAATAAATTAATTGAACTTTAAATGAGCTGGAGATATTTTAATTAAATACCTTGGGTGTTCATCTATTTATAGAAATTTTCCTGGAATTATTTAAGCATTGAAAGTATTTATAGAAAATCAATGATTATTTATGAATTAATTTAAATGAAAAACAAATTTAAATCCCTTCCTGTTCTTGGGCCTCCGTCGGCCCACTCCCTCCAGAAAGTCTATTTATCCTCCCCAGTCCGGCCCAACTAACCGGCCCGTCCTTGCGTGAAGTCTATTTTTGGTCCCTCGGTCGGTCTCTCTCTCCTCACTCACGTGCAGGCCCCTCTGTCAACATCTCCCCTCTCTCCCCGAGCCGCCAACAGGTGGGCCCTACCTATCAGGGTTGTCTCCAACCTCCCGCCCGTATCTCCCGTGGCTGCGCCGCCATATCCCGGCCGAGCCCGCGCCCCTCGCCCGCACCGCACCTTCGCAAACCGCCGCCGGCCAAACCACCTCCACCACTTTTTTCGCCGTATCCCAGCCGCTTTCCGTCGCCCCGAGGCTACATAAGCCTTCCCCGAGCTCTCCTCTCCGATTCCCCTCAGCCGCCCGAGCTCCCCGTAAACCCTAGTGCCCTCCCCGTGCTCCTCCTCGCTTCGCCGCTCGCCGCTGAACTCCGGTCACGCGCTGCCGCCGCTCCGAGAGCCACCGTCGCACTCCGCGCGCCACACCGAACCCGGCCACCACCTCCCGTCCTTAGGGCGTTACTGGATCACCCCACCGCCAGGTTTCCCGAGCCGGCGTCGTTCGGTCTCGTCTCCGGCCGCCGCTCCTCGTCACACGCCGTTTCCCGGGCCGCTCCACTCCTCTATCCGGCCTCGCCGCACCTCACCGCCCCTCAGCACCCTCTCCCCGCCTTCGGACCGCCGCCGTAGTGCCCTATCGCCGTGTGTCCCGAACGCCGTCGTCGCCTCCGACCACCGTCGCTTGCCGCGCGGCCCTTTCCGGTGCACTCGGTAAGCCTCCCCTCTCTTTTCCGTGCTCCTTTGCCGCTCGCCGTCGCGTCGATGGCCACCGCCGGCGACCATCGGGGCGCGCGTGCCGCCGCCGCGTTGCCCGGCCAGCCGGTCACCGGTCGCCACCGCCCCTTGCCACCCAGCCGTCCGATCTACCGAGAGGTAGAACGGGGCCGTCGGTCCTCGTGGCCGTCCGATCCCTTCGGGCGATCCTGACCGTCCACGTGGTGGACCGTGGACCGGTCCCGTAGACCGGGTCCACCGTGGACCCCGTGCACGCCGCCGTGCCGACATCACCCTCGCCGACGTCGCCTTGAGCCGCTAACGCGCCCTTGTTTGCATCGCGCCGTCGCGCATTCGGCTTGCCGACATCATCCCACGACCGACTTTGCCGACGTCGCCCTCGTTTTGCCGACGTCATCCCGAGCCTTTTCCTTTGTAAAAATAATTAAAAAATTACGCAATAAATCGTTTTAATTTCCAGAATTCATTTAAATGGTACAAAACTTCTAAAATTCATATCTAATTCATACGAATTCTAAATTGGGCCATTCAAATTGCAAAATTCATCTAAAATTGAGCTCTACATGTTTGTTTACTTTTCATATACTATTTAGTTGGTTTTTATTAGGGTTTTTCCTTGTTTTGCGTCCCAGCGTGTAGTTTCTGTCGTTTTCGGAGTTCGTGCTCGCGAGAAAAAGAGTCCAAAAGTTTGTTTGAAGATTCTTGATCCTATTTTTATAAATGTTTTACCTTTGCAAATAAAATTGCATTGCTTTGCTAATTACATGAAATGATGGAATACCTATGTGCTTGTTTGAGCCTTATTTACTTGTTATCCGTCCTTTGTTAACCTTGGATGATAATTTGACTAGATTTAGTCACTGATGTTGATTTTAGCTAGAATTATATGCTTATCCATGCTTAATTACCACTAGTTCACTAAATGGGATAGTTACACTATTTATTCTAGTCTCTGATGAGCTGCAAGCTCAAAACAGCTGGCCATGTCTCATTGGTCATAATTATCTCAATTAAAATATGACTTAATGGTGGGCTGTGGTGCATGGTTTTGGATGGTCGCACCCATGGCAATTAAGGACCGGTTCAGGAAAAACCCTGGAAGAATTACAGCGCTTACCACAAGCATGAATCGGTAACTGCTTGACTCGTAGTATAGCTTTTCTCTAGCCAACGTACCCTAGTGAGGGTGGGCGTGATGGAGTTGGGTCGGCCCCGGTTTTACGAGTTGATCGGCTTCCGGATTCACCATGGCACACGGGGGTGGCTGCCCATTACCCTTAGGGGAGTGAGGGCGAAACCTTGGTGTGGTATCGCTTGGTTAGGGGGAGTTATGCGAAAGGTCTTATCATGATTTCCCCCTTTGCAGTATCGTGGTGATACTTCGAGGCATGGTAACATGTGTGGAATCGTGTCTTGTGGGTAAAGTTGTGCACCTCTGATCAGAGTAAAAATTATTCGAATAGACGTGCCCATGGGACGATCGACCAGATTCACTATGATTAGTCCCACTACTGAATAATTTGATTTAATGGAACTGGTTTAGTTCAGGTGGAATGGTTGGACCTGTTCAACGTGGGGATAACGTTGTTCAGTGGAAGATTAATATTGCCTTAATTACTCAACTATTTTACTGTTTTTAAACATTAAATGTTTGTAAACGACATTTATGCAAAATAGCCCCAAGCCATTCTTGTCTCTCCTTACATGTCTGCATTTCGCGGTGTGGCTTGTTGAGTACGGTGGTTGTACTCAGCCTTGCGATTTTTTCCCCTTTCAGAAGTGTAGTGCTTCTGAGTTGAAGATGGTGTTAGAAGATCAAGGCTCAGACCCTAGTTGAGTTTGTCTGTGGAGTGGAGCTGAAGGCCCGCTAGTGTCGTCTTTTCCGCTGTAGTTTTTGGGTGTGAGGACTAAGTGCCTCTTTACTAAGTATTTTATTTTACGCTTTTCTTTACGTTTGGATCTGTATATTAATTTGTTGTTTTCTGTACCCTGGTTGATTCCTGGACATGGATTTAATACACAAAATAGTCTGAAAATTTGGGATGAATTTTCGAGCATGACAAGTTGGTATCGGAGCCATCTCGACTATAGGTTGAGCCACATGGTCAAACCCTAAGGACAAGTTTGCGAAAACCTTATTTGCGAAAATATCTCTTCTATCCCTTTGGAGTCTTTGCAAAGTAATTTATCAAATTTCTCTCCTTTCCCCTCCGCCTCTTTTAGCCTCTTTTAGCTGTTGAACCTGGAGGACAAACTCAGTCGCTCGTCAACCGATGGAAGTCAAGTAAAGCTCCAAGCTTCAAGCAAGCCGATCAAGCCAAGCAGCCTGAGTCAGCGCTTCTCGTGGATCAAGCGAAGTTTTCCCGGAGCTCGCCTAGAACCCAATCCTTCCTGGAAGAGTAGCATCGATAGTTCCCAGGCCGTGTGTTGTTTGCTGTGTGCAGGTGTATGGCTTACATCAGTGGTGGAGATGTGACCATACTAGGTTGTTTGCTTAATCAACTTGAACAATAAGAGTACACTCACATCAGATCAGTTGTAAGCGGGTTAAGGTCTCGTCTTTAGTTTAACCTTTTTCCTGGTCCCCTCCTTTCTCCTTCTGCAGCAAATGAGTAAAGCCAGAGGCAATGTCAGTGGATCAGAACCCCAACCGTCTCATGAGTCAGCTCAGAACAACACTGCGAGTATTTTACTTTCATCTCCTGGGGATCCAACTCTAGCCCAGGTAGTGGTCAATCAGACATAGTTAATGGCCATGATGATGCAGCAAATGCAACGACAGTATCAGCAACAACATATGCAAGTTCAGATGCAAGCTCAGGGTCAGTATCCAGAGCAACGTCAGTATGTTTTGACACAAGCCCTGGTGACTTCCGCCGGTATGCCGTCAAGTTTTCAGGAGACAATGGCACCAACTCCGCCATCAGGTGGGAGGGAAACACAGGGCAACTGCTATGGTTCCATTGAGCAAGGTCATGACGTAAGCAACAGTGCATGGGACAAGTTTATCAGGACCCTAACCGAAGATGAGATGCACTGCACAAGGAAAAATAAAGATTCTGGTCAAATAATCAGCCAAGATTTTGGTTTGTCACCATCCAACTCTAAGAAGAGAAAGTCTCCAGAAGGGAATACAAGTTGTGCTAGCAAGATGATCATCACAGGCACAATGTTTACTCCCGAAGATGCTGAGAAGATTCCCCGACGCCTGAGAAAGAATACCTTTCATGGTGCACGTCAGTTAACCCGATATCTCCGGCTTCATGGTCCGCCCAAGTCAGAAGATGATGAACCAGAAGAGGTGTCCTCTGGTGATGATGATGAAGCAAGCTTGGAAGACGTTAGTGAAGAAGAAATGGAGCTCAAAGCATGTACTCGTTGTGGAGAAATTGGACACACTGCAAGCATGTGCATCCACACCTGCCACTGTGAGGAGGACATCCATATGCCAGATGAATGTCCCATGAGAATCATCACATGTTTCTTGTGTGAGGGAACAGATCATGTGCCAAAGGACTGTCAACTGATTTTGGTCCTAGATAAGGAAAAGGGAAACCAAAGGATATCCCGACGTGCCGTCACAACTCATGGTTGGTACCACCAACAGTGAAGGTGTTTCTGATTATCGACCAGCACCAACCTCAGAGAAGACCACCAGTGGTAACAGAGGCATGGAAATAAGTCTCACGAGTTAGTCCACATTTCAGTTCCAGCTGCTAGCCTGCAGACTCAGAAGAGAGCACCGTGTGAACAACAAGGTCCAATTTGCTGCAATTGTCTCAAGTCAGGACATCGTCTCAATAAATGTCCACTCCCAAGACTAGCAAAAGAAGCCCGTCGTTGTTTGAACTGTGGGGAACCAAGTCATTTAATGGAAGGTTGCCCAGTGCCCAAGCACCAACAACCTCAAGATACCAACACTGTCTGCAACACCAGCGTTTCGCAAGCTACCCCAACTCCAGCACAATGTGGTCAAACCCAGCAAAAAGGCGCCAGAAAGGCAAAAGATACCAGTCACCGCTCGTACATGCAACCTCCACCACGGCGTATTATCGTTAAGGGCACCAGCAAAAGTTCTAAGGTTCACCCGCCAACTTATCCCCAAGCAACAGGACCAGCAACAGCAAGGCAAGCAATGCCAAAGAAACAATGATCCACTCCAACCACAAGGTCACCATGAAAACCAGCAAGGCATCTCGTGTTGCCTCATCGCAGATGCATGGCAAGTAATCAGGTCTACACGCAAAGCAGTGTCCTCGTTGGAGCACCAGTTTGTAAGTAAGGTCAGATCAAGTCAACCAAGCCAAAATCACAGGACTAAAAGTCGCCACAGTCAAGACGTCTGCTAGTCAAGTCTGCGGTAGTTTACAATTGTTTAATCTTTAAGCACTTTTGCCTGTACATAGAGGTTTCATGGCAGTAATGTAACAAGAAGGGAATATTGAATAAAGTATTGAGATACATAGTTTCTCTTCTTTTATGATTCATCTTGAGAATTCAAAAACCTGTTAACTTGTGTAACCGTTGGTGTTATAAAAAACTTAGAGTTTCATTTTTCCCCGTTCTTTCCAACTTGGTTAGACTCCAAGAAATGATTGCTAACCAGGGGAAGTAAATGGTCAATAAAAAAAGGAAAGTTCAGTCCACCATAACATTCGGCATGATGTGATCTTCTTAAAAGTCAGAATTAGTGGCACCTTAAAGAAATGAGAAGGATGACGAAAAATTGATAATAACGTCATGAGAGAAATATTCACACTCTTAATATTGGAAGTTTCTCCGAAAAGCAACAAGTGCAACTACACCTTAGCGGTGAACATGGATCAAGAATGGTTATCCTTAGTTCAAGGCGACCGCTACAGTCTCCGAAAAATCACCTCGGTGTTTCCTAGGAGGAGGACAACGGAATTGCTTCATCACCCCTGCCTGGAGTAAATGGATGCAGAGGTCAAGTCATACAATACAGTCTGTAGAACATGCGATAAGAGAATCATTCCTTGTGAATCAATTCTACCCAAGGCATGAAAGTGAGCTTGTTTTGGCCAGAGAATAGAAACTCTAGGCAACATCAAGGGCAGTTTTCAGCAGACGTACAGATTTTGGTATTGTGCGGAAAAAGCAACTGCAAAACTTATGGTCTATCAACCCAGAGGAGTCAGTAAAAGACAAGCAAAGAAGTGGAATGCTATATCATGGGGTTAAACTTTTGAGCTTGATTCATTAAGTGATCAGTATTTGTTTCAAGAAAGGAATATCAACTACACGTTATGTTCAGGCAGATGGCACCAAAGTCAGGTCAGAAGCGGAACAGGCAGGTCAGCAATTACATCCAATGGAAAAGTTAATCAAAAGTCAGTATGTTCAAGAGTTTCATGAGAGTCATTCTTATGTGTAACCTCCCATCATCATTTGAGTGTCGAGTTCCAGCAGTCTCTAGAATGGAAGGGCATAGTCTTTGCTTCATTTCGATTAATCGATGGAGTATCCAATGTTCAGAGTCAAGGTTCTTCGTAAATCACAGAAATGTCGGTCAACCTCAAAGATGGCAGTACAATTGATTCACGGTCAGGCGAAAGCTTAACCACTGGTTTTAAAGGTGAGATCGAAAATGAGTTTAGTTATATCTTGTAACCATTTGTTTAGAGGTTCGACCACACGAAGCAGATTGAGTTGTAACCAAAAGAGTCAGTTGCGAGCCGTTATCGGGGCTATAACGATCACAAGTTAGCAGATTCGAGTCTAAGGCACACCTAAGCTGTCATGTCAACAGTGCAGTCTAAAGAAGCATTATTTGAGAATAGTCGCAATCCAGATGAAAGATCAATCGAGCAGCTTCTTTAAATACTTGATGTTGGATCGAGAGCAGTTCACAAAAAAAACAAAGAATTTCCGAGCGTGACATTGGGGTGATCAAGAGTTTGGTAATGATGGTGGAGATATGCTTCTGCTAGGGTTTGGTTGGGATGGATTGTTACCTTGGGATGACTGCTGCTTCGATTGCAACAACGACAACTCCTTGGGATTGGATGAAAAAGAAGGTGTGCATGTAAGATCTGACGTTGTTCATAGAGAACATCATTGATGTTGATGTTGAAAGGGAAGGAGAGGCCCCTTCTGGCATGGAGGTGGTGCAACCATGGCGATATGCGACTGATGCCATGCCGCTACCGCACTCAACGTCATGCCACATGTCATCTCCATCGAACTTTTTAATTTTGCGTCCTCTACTCACCCCAATATCTCAATCCCAATGAGATTTAGGGTATGAAAATAACACTACTACAATATGATGTGTTAGATCTTGGCCCAATTCGCTCGGTCATAATCCTATACCAAGAAAATGTTGCTAGTCAAGCTTAAACACATATACATATATGTTAAACACATTATGTGCTCATAAAAATTACTTGTGTGTATCTCAACTTAAAGCTCCAATTTATCCTGAAATGTGTATCACACAATTGCTTACCATCATCACTTGTGTATTCAGCATAAACCTCCAAAAGATGTGCGGGAGTCGTATGTTCAGATTTGCACTCCGGTTTCTATTTTCGTTCGTATTCGTGACGGCGGATGTTTAGCACATCCAAATCGGAGGGTGAAGAGTGCTTTACGATGCAAAACACAGCGAAAATCCAACGGAATCTAGCGGGTCACACAACAACGCGGCAATTTTCTATTTACCCCCTCCTTCTCAGCTACGCACCGCAAACCAGTCCCTCTCTACTTCTCTAGCCTTCCTCTTTCCGACCGCACCACCACCGCCTCCATTTCCCTCTTCACTTCCCTCCGCGACTGCGAGCTTCTCCGCCGCCGCCCCCCAATCGCCCGCCGCCCCGCGCCGCGATTGCCCCTCCCGTGCTAATCCCTCCGGCGCCGCCGATTCCCCCGACCCAGGGAAGCCCCAGTTTGCTGCGAGCTGCATCGCCGGTGGGGTTTGATTTGGGGCTGATCTGATCGGCCCCCTAGATGGTGACCGACGCCGAGGAGGTCTCCCCGACGGCGTCCTCGTCGGAATTGGAGCAGGAGGACGACGACGATGACTGCTACCTGAGCGATCAGGAGGACGACGCCTTAGAAGAGTCCGTCCTCCAGGTGCTGGAGGACGAACGCGACGAGGATTGCCATTGGTCCTCCACCTCCGTATGCCCCTATCCATTGTTTATCCTCGTCTTATTTGTTGTCCGAGTCCCAATCGCTCCGGTTGTTGACGGGTTCCTTCGATTGCAGGTAATCACCAAGGAATCCCTCTTGGCGGTGCAGGTGACTCCGCGAATAGAGGCTCTCTTCGCATTCGATTTCCGGGGGCGGACGTGATTTCCTGAGATTGACGCCTTTTCCCTTTCCTTGCCTTGGTAAATTTGTTTTTGTTTGTTTGGGATTTGCAGAGGGAGGATCTCAGGAAGGTGATGGAGCTGCTAGGGTTGAGAGAGCACCACGCGCGGACGCTGCTAATCCACTACCGGTGGGATGTTGAAAGGATTTTCGAGCTGCTTGATCAGAAGGGGAGAGACAGGCTCTTCTCAGAGGCTGGTATCCCTCTCCAACCTGTTAATAATGCTGACTCGTCCTCCTCGACGGAGGTAACCTGCAATGTTTGCTATGATGATGTGCCCCTCTCAGACGCCTCCAGGATGGACTGCGGCCACAACTACTGCAATGAATGTAAGCAACGATCATTTGGGGAAAAGGAATTACTATGAAGTTTTCATCTTTGCATATGTGCCGTAAATGCTTGTATATGATGGTAGATTGATCATGTAAATGTAATGCACTTTCGGTAGCAAAGCCATTGGGCCAAATGCCCCACCTTTTGACCTCAATGCTAAACAGCAGTCTGAAATTCATCCACTAGCAGTTACTAATCTGTTTGGTATGTGGAAATTGTGGTATTGGCTAACGTCTTACTACCCTCATGCTACAAAGGAAATGATGTGACATAACAGCTTCTTTTAGCTAGCTTGTATTATTTTGGAGCACCTTTTGTCTACTAAACGCATGAAAATAAACTATGGGAATGGTGTGCGTTCTTTATTTTCTGGGATAGGATGGTGTCTCATCACTTTATAATTGTATGTATAGTCATTTACACTTGTGAAACTATCACATGCTTCAACTTATCCTTAGTCTTTGCACCAATCTTAATTTTATGTCGACTAACTGTCTTGACCTCAGGTTCTAGGTATTGCCATAGAAGAGCATATGACATTTTGTGGATTAATCCTTTTGCTGAATAATTATTTATTTCCTGGGTACCTAGCTACTAATCTGTGTATTCCTGCCCCCGTCCAGGCTGGACAGGATATTTCATTGTGAAGATAAATGAGGGACAAAGTCGCCGTATCAAATGCATGGCTCCGAAGTGCAATACTATCTGTGACGAAGCAATAGTTCGTAAGCTAGTAAATGCAAAGCGGCCAGATATTGCAGAGCGCTTTGAAAGGTTCTTGTTGGAATCTTATATTGAGGACAATGATACAGTCAAGTGGTGCCCAAGCACACCGCATTGTGGAAATGCTATACGCGTCAAAGGTGATATTCACTGTGAGGTGGAATGTACATGTGGACGCCAGTTTTGTTTTAATTGCTCCTCGGAAGCACATTCACCATGTTCCTGTGTGATGTGGGAGCTCTGGATCAAGAAATGCCGTGATGAGTCAGAGACCGTGAATTGGATAACAGTAAATACTAAGCCGTGTCCCAAGTGCCACAAACCTGTTGAGAAGAACGGTGGCTGCAATCTGGTGGCATGTATATGTGGGCAAGCATTCTGGTAATGGTTATTATGCTGCTTCAACGTCTACATTTTTGCATGTTTAGCGGTTCCCTTTGCTGGTAGATAATGATATACTACTGTTAGCATATATCCAAGCCTTTTTCAATTAGATATATATTTGTTCATATAAACTAATTCAAAGCATTTCAACATTTTTTTCTTAAATTTCCTGCTTTAAGTAAGCTCCAGTGTACCATCCAACTTGCTTTTTTTTTCATTAATGAACTCACAGGTTCCACCACCTGGCTAGCTGATAAGCTGAATGCATTCCTGAACTAAAGAGCTTATTGAATATGATACTTTCTTCAGTATTGCAATATGAAATGGTTTATAGAATAACAGGCTAATGGTAGTTTCTGAAGTTCTATGATTTAAACAGTTTAACCTTAATTATATGGGATGGTTCTGTTATGGCCTGTGGTGGATGATGCTTTTGTATAAGCTTGAACCTATTTAGGCACTTCACTCATTTGTTTACTTGTGTTGCATGACATCTCTCTAGTAGCTCCCTCTCTCCTTCAGTAACATGAGTCATCACACCAAGAGCTTGTAAAACGCAAACTATTTTAGCATGTTTGCAACTTGCATCAGTTAGGACTTGGTGTTAGATGATTGTCAATACTCAAAACAACAATTTTGAAGTATCATGTGGTGAACGTGTTTTGATAGAAATTTCATTTCACTGAAAATTTAGTTTAAATTTATTCTCGTTTGATGCTTTTGAGTGTAGCTGGTTATGTGGTGGTGCTACTGGCAGAGATCACACATGGTCAAGTATTAGTGGCCACAGTTGTGGTCGATTCACTGAAGATCAGTCAAAGAAGACAGAGCAAGCTAGGAGAAACCTTTATCGGTACATGCACTACCACAACAGATACAAAGCTCACACTGATTCTCTTAAGCAGGAAGCAAAACTTAAGGGTGACATCCAGGGGAAGATTTCCATTTCTGAAAACAAGGATTCCAAGATAAAAGATTACTCTTGGGTGATAAATGGATTAAACAGACTTTTCAGATCAAGGCGGGTTCTTTCATATTCTTATCCTTTTGCATTCTACATGTTTGGTGATGAGATTTTCAAGGATGAGATGACTTCTGATGAAAGAGAACTGAAGCAAAACCTATTTGAGGACCAGCAACAACAATTAGAATTCAACGTCGAAAGACTATCTGGTTTCCTTGAGAGGGATTTTCAACATTTTAATGATGATGAGGTTATGGATACAATGAAGCATGTCATCAATCTTTCCAATGTGGTTGATAGACTCTGCAAGCAAATGTAAGAGCTCAACAAAAGTTTGATAGTGTCTGTAAATTACTGTTCTAACTATATTACTTTGCAGGTATCAGTGCATCGAGAATGATTTGTTGTATCCGCTGCGCATGCCTCATAATATTGCTCCATACAAATCCAAGGGCCTTGACAGGGCCTCAGAGCTCAATGTTTGTTGGGATTCTTCTGAAAAAGGTTTGCAACCAATGAAATACAGTCAAGATGAACACAAGAGTCAGCCTGGTTTATCTGGTACTTACATTGACACCTTCCATTTTTGTTGCAGCTTAAAATTATATGTTTCTGATAGCTGATGCATATTTCAGTATGCCCTGTAGGTTCATCTATTTTTGGAAAGCGGCAACCTGGCTCAAGTTCTAATAACAATGGGCGGCCTCACAAGCGAGAAAGAAATGATGCCCATGGTGGGGCTGCACTTTTTGACCTAAATGTGCCAGCTGAAGTGGCAGACAAGATATGAAACTTAAATAACTTACAGCACATTCCGTTGCAAGTGTACAGCTGACCCGGGCTTCTTCAGCTACATAAATGAAAACTCTGCTTTTTTTTTGTTGGGTTAGAGTGTCTACATGGCAAGTTTAAACGGGGGGCTATAATACCAACAAATAGGGTAGCGTTCACTTAATTCTCTTGTAAATCATGACAAGAATTGGTGGCAATGTGCAATGTGCACGTTGCATAGCTCTTATAATGCTAAATCTACCCCTCGGGCAAGAAGATGGCATTTTGGAAGAGAAAATTTTGAAATGTCCTTTTGCAAACTTGAAAGGTAATGTATGAAGCATATTGGAAGTACCTACGGGATGCTTACACCTGAGAATGAATAGAACCAAACTATAATTAAGTTGCGACATATTCTTGGCCCAGCTAATGGCACATCTTATCTGTCAAACCCATTTTGTGGCCAGAAGCCAGCTGATCTCTAGGTCAGTTTTGGTTGACTTATATCCAAGCATTCGTAACTGAGATTCCGGGAATGTCTGAATTCTAATCCTCATCCGCTGACGTGCAAAGATGCAAATCTTGGTCCCTGTTCAGGACAGGTGTTCTGGTTTTTTTCTCTTGTTTTCATCCTAGAGTCTTTGGATTATTTGTCACAACTTGTACAAGCTAAGAATCACGTAAACCCTCAAGTCAAATCGTTGGATTATGCGTTGATAAACTGTGGCATCTAGCTTAGCCTTTTCTTTCTAGAACCCATGCAAGGGACAAGCATACGGTCACCCATCGGAATCGACGGTACAGCGCGCTGGACTTTTGGGAATCTTGTGCGTGAAAGAACACTCTATGTTGTCCTCTCCTGTCTCCTGTTGGTCCATTCGTCTCAAGGTCACTTGCTACTAGTTTCTTGCTAGACTCTACTCCTACCCAGAAATATTACTAGCTCTAGCTTTGCAGCCCATTGACTTCGTCAATAAGACACCATTGCCATCGTAGGAGAGTACTTGCTCTGCTACTGCTGCGGTTTGGTTAAGTTTAATCTTTCTCTGATAGCTTGGAAAACCGATGGGAAGAATCTTTCTGGATCTCGGGCTCTACTAGCTTGCATAATCAAATGACCTGTAGCTGGTTTCCTATGTTCATTGGTAGCATTGCCAATTGCAATCACGCATACGCAGTTTACTATTGATATCTCACTTTACCTACTCTTTCTTCTACAATTATTTACCTCTAGTAGATGGACATAGTATTGGAATTGTATCAAATTAGAGGAGGGTCCAAGAGCACATGAAACCTCGAGCATGTCTGTCGCAGGATGTTTCTTTAATCACCCCACTGAGATTTGATTAGGAAAGGAAATTAAGCTTTCTCAAGGTTCACTTCTATATCATTAACCTGCACGGCTTCCCTAGTCGTCATTGGCAGCATCATTGTATCATAGTGGTCGAGATAACAATCATTGTAAACTTATGCATGCATCTGTGAGCTGGGCCGGGGAAAAGAGCAGAACAGCGTGCCGTCTCCTGACCTGCCTCCTCCTCTCTTCTCTTGCATTGCATGAGAGATGCCTTAACAAGTGGCTAGGTTGCAGGAGCTGTCTACTCGATGGCTCACACGTTAACAAATAATGGAATAAACAAGGGCCGATTTTGGTTGTCCGGTAGCCTTCACTCAGATGTGATAAATACCAATGGTACATTACTCACATTGTACTCTTACAAGCAGGTAAGGATTCCTACTATTTCATTTACGACGATTTTATAGCATGGATGATTCACACACACCCACACAAAGAAGTTCCAAGGCGAGGCCTAATAATGCATACAATTTTGTAAAACTTTTTATTAAAATTTTAGGATGAACACTCTAAAAGAACCTTCAAAAAAGGGCAAAGTCGCTGCAATTCACTATAGAGAAGAAGAGAGCTGACCTAGTTATTTAAGAGAAACTTGGCTCTAAAATTTTACAGCTGCCAAAAAAAAATTTAGATTAAAAATAAGTTCGAGAGGATCCACTTTTAAAGTTTTTATATTGAAAAAAAGTTACAATCCATACGTGCACCACATGTGCTGTTGTGGTGCTGCTTCTGCATCCTGTTTCCAGAACAGTGGAGGCAGGCCAAGTGAGGCCAAAGCCATAGCTCAACTGCACTGGGATTTTAGGTCACCCAAAGATTCTGTGACAAGCAACTACGCTCCGTCATGGACCTGGATGGGGTGCCACATTACGGGTAGTGTTGGCCTTTGGGGGCAATAAGGCATCTACCGATACAAACCGATGTACCATTCCATGTAGCGTTTGTCATGTATGCTCACAGTGCTACTCGCCACAAATAAAGCACTTTGGGGGATGAATTGGCACGATCAAACCATGTGTGGCGTTGCCTGTCTAACGTGTCGACTCCCCTGTCATGTTTGGCACAGAAACAAACAGGCAAACGGCTGTGTAAAAACTGTAAAATGCACAGTAACTGGAACGCATCACAGTTAACAAGTCAAGACCAATTGATTCGCATTGTTGCTTTAACAATTTATAACTGATTATGATTGATCTGAACAGGAAGGTAGCAACTATAGCCGCAGTGCAGGACGGTGGCTGTGACGATCTTGTGACTTGCGAGTACTTGGTAGCAGCAGCAGACAGCACTGGCGTGCACTGCGCCGCTGCACTGGTGGTAGACAAGTAACATATGTGACCATGTCACATGACCTGCCAAAAATTTTCTTTTGGAGTTCACTCAGGAAGGCAGTGCAACGAGGGCAAGGGAGCGCCTCTTTCTAGGCGAAAAGATGACAAATTCACCGAGACGGCCACCCCTTCACTGCGGCAGCGCTGGGTGTGGGCTGCACATTTCCTTGGCTGCTTGTGTGGGTCTCCCATGTAACTCCATGCCTTCTCCGCACACACTTGCCGCTGTCCGCGGTGTTACTGGCGTGGTCTTGTACACGCATAGGACGAGCCCCATCAATTACCGGAGCAGAGTCGGTCACAGGTCAAAGAAAAGACGTGCATGATACTGTCCTTCTCTGCTGCTGCCATTTTATCTGCATATGAGCTTGCTCATCATTGTAGGGGGAACACAGAACACTTGCAGGAAAACAGTGAAACGGTACCATCGTTTATGGAGAAAATCTACATTGTCACTTAACTTATGTATTTGGTCCAACTTTGAATCTTTGATCTCTTAACTAAAACCATTTACTTTTGATCCATCGACTCCAAAAGATGTCGCAGTGCCCTACATGGATGAAGAGTGACAGCATCAACCTAACCAATCCTACATGACGTCACGTCATCGAAAACCATCTAAGCTGAATTGAGTGATGAAATATGGATAATTTTTAAGTGTTAGCTGAGTGACTAAAACCAAACCAAGGTCATACTTGAGAGACCAAAAGTAGATTTCTTCATATTTAGAAACGAGAGTTACTCAACTTTTTGAAACAATTTCTTTTGTAAGAAAATGGTGGAAAAGGGAAATACTATTAGAGGTCCTCCAAGCTAATGTGGCAGGTGGGACAGGCTTATAATGTGGCAGAAGGTTAGGTTATATATTCACCTTCTGATCTGATATTAACTAGGGTAAAAATGTCAGCCACTTTGGGTGAAGTAAATTTTCCTTTTGGGCACAAATAACTGGAATCAACCAGATCTGGATGGAATAGAGTGAAGCCTTTCCTGAGCTCTCTCACCTCTATCTTGCATAAAAAAGAAAGGAAGTTGGTAAGTTTTAGGACAGACATAAATATATCTTCCACCATAAACAAAGTATCAGAATAGCCGGACAGGATCGATCCGGCATGATACTGATATAAGAGCTTCAGCAGTAGGGACAGTACTACTAGTACAAGTAGTAGTGTAGTACCTCATCAAGTTCATCACCCTCATCCTCCTAGCAGAGAAAGAAAGGGGCCTTTAGAAGAAGCAGCCTTTAAACAAGAAAAAGAGAGAGGAAAAAAAGGTGTCAAGAGCTCAAAGGCTCAAAGACTTTATTAGGTGATCAACTCCACAGCAACAACTCCAGGCTCCCACTTCCTCTGGATGATTTTATCTGCAAAGGTGAGATGCTTCCGACTTCCCCATTCCATGCAGTCTCCACCCTGCATCATCTGTTCCCTTTTAGTTCTCTAACCCACAATGTAGTTTAGTTCTTACAGAGTTCAACTCTTTGCTTAGATAGGCTCACCTGTGCAAAGGTCACATAGGAGTAGACCTTCTTGAGATCAGTGGTGCAGTGCAGGCTTGCAGTGGAGTTGTTCACTTGTAGGCTCCTTCCCTAACCTGCTCAATGTATCACAGCCGCTCCAAGAGGTGAGCACTCTGTGTTTTTTTTTGGCAGTTGTAACAAGCTTGTGATTTGGATTACAGCTCCCTGGTTGGAGTTGCAGGCTCTCCAAGTAAAGCTTGTAACTTTACTTGTTATTGCCAAGTTACAGATATTGATCTCTGACCAGATGCCATGATTCTACATGTTATTAGATAGGAGCAATTCTTGGCTAATGATCTTGACGAATTTGCATCGGCAGTGACTCTGTTAGAATGCTCAGAATGGATGGCACGGATTCGTCTTCCCCAAGGTGCAATGCTCAGCATCTACAGGTAATTTGGTGGTGGTGGAGATAAAATGGCTTGTTACTTCTTGCTTCATTTGTTCATTCTCTTGATTCCAAGCATGTGGGTTGGTGTCCTTTTTTGCTGGTAAAAATTTTCACGGCAGAATTTCCCGTCTTTTCCCCATTCACTTCATGAACCATTTTCTTCTGCCCAAGATCAGTACAGAGATCTTGACTAGTGCATTTGCTATGTCCCTTGGGAATATAACCTATCTTTTTTTCAGTCCGAAACCCCAAACATATCACTTTTCTTCTTATTATTCTGATTCATGCAAGAGTGCCGGAGAACTGAAGGATCAGAACAGCACCGATAAGAGGCTGCCCCGCACTACAAAGCTCCCATGCTCTTTGATACAAGAGGTAAGAAGTAGACATTGCTAGTATTGCACAAAGTTTCCGATTTTGTAGCATATTTATGTGACACATGGACTACTTTAAAGCGTGTTAATGATGTGAATTTTAAGATTCAGTTGGGAAGTCGTAGTACAGAGTTCCGTAACAGGCATCCATTCCTGCATTGCTATATTTAAGAGACATCCCAATTTTGAGTAGTGCAAAGTACAGGGTATCCTTTATTTTGTCCTGCCCAAGTGTGGCACAAGACTAAAGAAATAGCTCTACTGTAATTTCTAATGTAATAGTGATACTGCAGATTGATTTTGATGCATAGAGTTAGCTCTGCAGGTCCAACACCTTGAGAAGCGACTAAATGATCAATTTGCTATGCGGCGTGCTTTGGAGAAAGCATTAGGTTACAAGCCTTGTACCATTCATTCATCCAATGAGAGCTGCATTCCAAAGGTAAAATTTTCCTCCTCAATTGTATGGCAAATGTTTTTGAAGGCTGTGTTTTCCCGTTGCTGATTGAAAGCTTATGTTTCTTTCTTCTCATGTTGTCTCAGCCTACTGAGGAACTAATAAAGGAGATTGCTGTACTAGAGCTAGAGGTCATATGCTTGGAGCAACATCTCCTAGCACTCTACAGGAAGGCATTTGATCAACAATTTTGCAGCGTATCTTCTTCCTGTGACATGGAAATCAACAAGCAGCCAGCAAGGTCATTCTCAGGTATACTCGCAGGATCTTCAGAGCTGGATTTCTCAACCCCAAGGAAACACCAACTCTTGCAGTCCAGTGGCATGGTCATGGCGCGCAAGTCTACACCGACAACTCTCGCTAGCGAAACCAGCACTTCACGTTACAATGAAAAGACCGGTATCGGACGCAGCCATTCCTCGCTCCTGCAGCGTTCCATTTGCTCAGCCAGAGTATCTCCTTCAGCAAACAATCTTGCTAGGGCTCTCAAACCATGCCATACTTTGCCTCTATCCTTTGTCGAGGTGCGGAGACGATGTCTGAAAACTCTCTTTCATTCTGACCTGTTAAACCACTTTGCTATCTGATCTTCATCATATACTTGTAACGGCATTGATACTGACATAATTGTGATGACCAGGAGAGCAAGTGCATGGATCCTGGTATTGTGAGCTTGGCGGATATCCTAGGTACCAGGATAGCAGATCATGTTCCTCAAACACCCAATAAAATATCTGAGGACATGATCAAATGCATTGCTTCGATATACATAAGGATCAGGGACTTCCCTGCCGTGCAACATCCCTTCTTCCCCTCACCATGCTCATCATTTTCATCAGCGAGCGGGCTCTCTTCCAAGTACAATGGGGACATATGGAGCCCCAGATGTAGGAAAGAGGGCTATATTGAGGCCTGGCAAGACAATGCGTTAGGCACCGGCGAATCAAGATACTTCAGTCAGCAATATGATTCTGTGATTGAGGTGTCTGCCCTTTGCAAGGGGGCCCAGAGGTCTGCTGATGTTAAAGACATGCTACAAAAATACAAGTGAGTATTGTTCATGACATGCTGGAAATGATTCAGAAATCTATCTGCTGACTAGTAAAAGATGTTATTCTGCAGGTCTCTTGTACAGCTCCTAGAAAGTGTTGATCTCAACGGAATGAAAAATGAAGAAAAAATTGCTTTCTGGATCAATGTGCACAATGCCATGATGATGCATGTAACTAGTTTCAACCCGCCTTTCTATGTCTTGCTATGTTTCTTCAATTGTGGAGTCTAATGTTGACAATTTCTTTTAGGCGCATATAGAATATGGGATTCCGCAAAGTAACAGCAAGAGAGTATTGCTTACTAAGGTGGAACATCCTCAAACTGTAATTTCTTAGATAGAATGACATTACCAGTATCTCGTTCCGTATGAAATCATAATCTGGTAACAACTTCTGTACCACAGGTATCCTACCTCATCAGCAGCCAGAGAGTAAACCCGGAGTTGATAGAGTACCAGATCCTATGCTGCCGAGTGCACTCGCCTGCACAGGTTTGTCCTACTTCCTGAATTTTACAACCTCCCCTTCCAAAAGCTCTGAAAATTTAGTTACAGTTTGACCTGCTTGAGTGCTTGGTAAAATTTGCCATCTTGAATTGCATATGCTGCTTCCTTTTTTATTTGTGCAGTGGCTGAGACTACTCCTGTACCCAAAATGGAAGTCCAAGGAGAAGGAAGACCTGCAAGGGTTCGCCGTCGACCGGCCGGAGCCGCTGGTGCACTTCGCGCTGTCCTCGGGGAACCACTCCGACCCGGTGGTGCGGCTGTACCGGCCGGAGCGGCTCCTCCGGCAGCTGGAGGCGGCGAGGGACGAGTTCGTCCGCGCCAACGTCGGCGTCCGCGGGGGGCAGCGCGGGCGCCGGGTGCTCCTCCTCCTCCCGAAGCTCCTCGAGCCGTACTCGAGGGACGCCGCCCTCGGCGCGCACGACCTGCTCCGCGCGGTGGAGTCCTGCCTCCCGGAGCCGCTCCGGCCGGCGGCGCAGCAGGCCGCGCGTTCGCGCGGCGGCGTCGAGTGGAGGCCCCACAACCCGGCCTTCCGGTACCTGCTCGCGCGTGAGCTTGTGGGCCCACCCGCGCCCACGGCCCACCTATCCTCCTCCACGTAAAGTTTCACGGCCCAAATGTACAGAGCCTTGTAAAGTTGAGATTTTGAGCCGGCCCGACAAACTTGGAAAGTTATCTGGGCCGAAAAGAGGCCGTTGCTTTGGCCCATGTTTGCGGAGCGTTCTACCGCTTGTCTCTCGGGTGGCACGGACGGACGAACGGACGAACGATGTTTGTGACGTTTTTCCGTCGTGGTGAACAAAGAAGAAAGTGGAACGTATATTTGACTTGGATTCTTAAACCCGCCAATGGTTTCCGCGCGCCCGGCCGCCCACGTTATTGAGACGAGAGACTTGCGCGCCCTGCACAACTACACGCGCTCTCGCAGTTTCGCAGCTGCATTTCAGCACACGGTTTTTAAGCTCGAATGAACAAATCCGCCGTGCATCTCCAATTCCTTTCCCCTGTACATCTCGCCGTAGACTTGGGAGTGGAACGGCACTGCCACCACGCCACGACCAAACGCTTTCCATGCTTCTTGGCTCCTCGCGAGCGCGAAAGGCCGCTAAACCCTGGTTCAGATCGACCTATATATATCGGTCTCACCCTGCGCAGTTTGTATTCAGATCGAAACCGACAGTTGTTTTCGGAGCTTGATTTTGATTGATCCAGCTGCCCCGTTCTCGATCATTTGTTACAGTGAGTGTGATTGATCGGAGCAGGAAACCAGTAAAAGGGAAGAAATGGCTCTCGTGGAGGAAAACAACGGCGTGTCGGGAGGAGCGGTGAGCTTCAGCGAGGAGCAGGAGGCGCTTGTGCTCAAGTCATGGACCATCATGAAGAAGGATTCCGCCAATATTGCCCTCCGCTTCTTCTTGAAGTATCTACTGCTACATGTTACTACCATTTCTCCTTTGCGGAATCAGAGATCGATTGGGTTTGTGAAGCATTAGGCAATGCATTTCGCTTATATATACATGTGTGTCTGATTGGCGCTACTTTGTGTTCTAGGATCTTCGAGGTCGCGCCGTCGGCGAGCCAGATGTTCTCGTTCCTGCGCAACTCCGACGTGCCGCTCGAGAAGAACCCCAAGCTCAAGACCCACGCCATGTCCGTCTTCGTAATGGTAATACTACGATCACTATTGCCGCAGACAAGTTAATTTGTTGTAGTAGCAGGCTGACAGAATAATGTGTGCGTCTGTCGCGATCAATCGATGTTGCAGACGTGTGAGGCCGCCGCGCAGCTGCGGAAAGCCGGGAAGGTCACCGTGAGAGACACCACCCTCAAGAAGCTCGGCGCCACGCACTTGAAGTACGGCGTCGGAGACGCCCACTTCGAGGTACAGTGATCTCTCTAATGGCTGCTCTACTCGATCGAGACATGTAAATTGATCGTATTCTGACTGTGTCTTTGTCGAACAAACGTACGATCGATCGTAAACAGGTGGTGAAGTTCGCGCTGCTTGACACGATCAAGAAGGAGGTTCCGGCGGACATGTGGAGCCCGGCGATGAAGAGCGCATGGAGCGAAGCCTACGACCACCTGGTCGCGGCCATCAAGCAGGAGATGAAGCCCGCCGAGTGATCGATAGACGTGCTGCTCCACCTCCATGATCCTCGCTCGAGTCTTCGACGCCGTCCTCTGCTCGCCAGTTAACTTTGTTGCATTTCAAATGCTCGTTTAGCATTCATGCCCCCAAAAAAGGAGTGTGTATGTAGTGTACGATTTATGCACGCTCCTGCTGTTTTCTTCTCGCGACAAGACGTAAATAAAGATGATTTTCTACGCTTGCTTGCGCCTTTGAACCATCGGAAAGGAGAACTTTGGCGTGCCGTCAATGGATGTGTTGACCGGCACTCGCTCGCGAGTCGCGACAGGTCAAATTGTGACATTTTCTTTTTGAGAACTTCAATGTGACCTTGAACCTTGCACCAAAACGAGGAAACAGAAAGCCTCCGTGGCTCCCACCGTTGGATCTGCCACCGCAACCATCAAATCACTCGCCCGAGATCCCCCCATCCTCCAACCACCACCGTCGTCCTCTACCTCGGCTCCTCAACCACCGTCGCCAAAGATCATCCAGGTTGTGGGAGATGGAGGGAAGACTCATTGGAGCATGATCGCGTAGTAGGTCTAAAGGTTAGAAATTGTAAGATTTTGTCCTTAATTTTTAAGTCAAATTTGGTTTAGCGATTCCAAAAATATATATAAAGTAGTTTAAAGGTTTTCATGAAAAAGAAAAAAAGGCAAATCACAAGAAATCCACCTCTTGAACCTAAACCGCTTAGTATTGATGATTGGTTCAGATCACAACTTGTCGATGTCAGGAACTGGCAGGCATGATTTTTCATGAATATAGTATCGACCAGGGGCTTTGGGTGCTAATGGCATGTCCAAGTTTGACAGGGAGCAAGAAAGAACATAATCAAGCATACAGGTCTCCCAAAGAATAACATGTTCTTCGTCACTATAAAAAGATCGTACAAGTTCTGGGGAGCTCTCGAGCTAGCCTAGGAAGTCTGGCCTTCATGCTGGTTTCTATTGTATTACTCGCGTCTAAGATAGGTATTTAAACCCTACAATAACTGGGTTATTCAGAGCAAGTTCAATGGACAATGAGGATGGAATAGTTGTTGGATGGTTAGGATATCCCATCTCTAGAGATAAAGAAGGACGCAAACGTTAAAAACGCCATATGCCTACTTTTTTAAAACATTTTCGGTTATTTTGATAGATGAAGAGGAAATTGTGAGAGTGGACGTTCCTTTTAGAAGAGCATAATCCAAATATAATGTTTGACTCTCTCCAATGTGCGATAAAAAATATTGTACATAATCGTAAGCCTGAGCTAACTCCTTAAACTTCCTGTTGAATTTGCTGTAGAAGCCAACCTCACATGGGACTCTAGGCCCATCTGCACTCTCATCAGTCTCTTACGCGAGTCTAAAAAAGCAACGTCAGAAAGAGACCGAGTCCTGGATACACCGTATCTCTTAGCTTCAATGCTGACAACTTTATGGAATCTATAGTTAATGCGATGGACAAACTCTCCAGTTTGCGCACCACTCCTAAGGGTGAGGTGGTACCCAAGTGAACATTAAACCACCTGTCTTTGGCATGCGAGAATGCCACTTGGCCCTTCCCGAGGCACCAAGGGGTGCTCACAATGTGACACATGGAGTATAGAGTCCACCCTCCTTCCTGAGGGTGATTACATGGTGTACTCGGGAAGAGGTGACATGCCTTCTCTACTTGACCTTACTAGCTAAGATACACTTGGCAGTCTCCGGGCAACCGAGATTCATGGACCCCAGCGTAAGCGTCCCAACCTGGTTCCTCGGAGGCCAGCTAGCATGCCTCTTACTCCAGCACAGAGGACGTGTGACCATCTCCAAGTAGCTCTGGGGCATGACCTCGACCTAGGTCAACTAATCCAATTAGAGTCTTGAATGTTCAGCCTTTCTTAAGCATATCTTTAGACATATGATGGGTACGTGGACCTCTTCGTGAGACCATGGATTTGGTCCAAGCTAGAGAGGCATTGGCCCATGATCCACGCAGTTTTTGATGGCTTGCGTTCCGAACTAAGCAAGCTGTCCAAGTGAGGACCGCTTGGCCTTGACGCTGACACAACTATTTGACAATGCAAATTTGGAGACCGCAGACAGATAGTACAGAATAATCAAGGTTATCCTAGGGGAGAAGTTCATGCACTAACACGAATTCATACAACGATTCAATGCAACGCAATCTAGGTGAGCCTTACAAAAAATCTAAAGTTAGCCATTGAAATTCAGCCCAGCCTAACAAACTGGTGGGTCTAATGGGTGAGGCACGTGAATATGTTTGGTTCGGTTCACATGTGACTGGCCCATCATGAGAAGCTATTCAGAAAAAAATATACATATAAATTTTATATATAAAAACATTTGACATATAGGCATTCTACGTGAGAAAGAAACTTTGATCCGAACCAGTATTCAACTTCGGATTAGACATAGAAACTTTTTATATAGAAAATATTGTACATAGAAAATGGAGTAAATTGCAATTTGCATCAGCTAGAGCGTACTTGTTTTATTTTGCACCGAGTTTAACCCATAGTTTCACTTTACATCTAGGCATATCCAAACAAGTTTCACTTTACAGTCATATAATTGAAGAAAAGTCTTGTAAATTTTGAGTAAAACTTATGAAATTACTTCAATTTAGACCATGTTTCACCATATTTCTTTCAGATTTTATGAAATTTCTTGAAATTTTTATAGGTTTGATGGTGCGTCTTGATGGTAAATGAAACTTATTTCAATATAACTTATTGTAAAGTGTCAGTGTAAACCGAAACATTGTGCGTTTTATCCGGTTCTAATTGCAATTTACTCTAGAAAATCAAAAGCTTTTGTGTATAAAATTTCTGCGTTAAAACTTTAATTCCTAATCTGAATCAAACATTTGACCTTTCCGTATAAAAATTATAGGTGCATAAACATTTTTTAAAAAAGAAACCGCTTGGTGAAACGAAAAAGGAAAGCGTGGGCATTCACGCGATAGGCCTTTAGCCAACAAGCCTGGAAAATCATCTGGGTGCATCCGGCTAAGTAGGCCCAAAAAGGGCCGTGGCTTTCTCCCATGTTTTTGGAACGTTCCATCCACTACTGGTCTTTTGGGCGGCACGACGCGAACAAATTTTGAATTGGATTCTTATACCCGCCGCAGGTTTCCGCCCCCTATTATGCAGACGCGAGACATGCAGACAGCAGAGTTGCCGGTATGCAGTCGTCGTGCAGCTTCCCTCTCTCGGGCACACAGTTTCACGGCTTTGATGGATGGGATATTCGCTACCTCCAGGTCGTTCTGCTTCTTCGGCCGGTTCTCCCGCCTGTACGTAGAGCTGTAGTGGAGTACCACCACCAAAGCATGCTTTCTTGTTCGTCACGACCATCAAATCCAGCTCCATTCTGGGATCGGTAGACCTGTATAAATCGGCCTCGCTACACTCCACTTTGGATTCAGATAGCAACCAACATTTGAGCTGAGTTTATCTTGAATTGACCTAGCAGTGTCCCGTGCTCGATCACTTGCTACGCACAGCAACCAATCGAAGCAGGAATTTTGTCAGGAAGCCATGGCTGCGAACGGAAGCAACGTCGTGTCGAGGGGAGCGGTGAGGTTCACCGAGGAGCAGGAGGCGCTGGTGCTCAAGTCGTGGGCCATCATGAAGAACGACTCCGCCCACATTGGGCACCGCTTCTTCCTGAAGTAAGAACATGTTATAATTACTGCCATTTTCGCTAATTAGTTACCGCACCATGTGTTTCTCAAGCATTAAGCACTACATTTTTCGCCGGTACATTTGTTGGAGTGTGCGTGCGTGATTGGTGCTAATTTGTCTCAACTCCAGGATTTTCGAGGTCGCGCCGTCGGCGCGCCAGCTGTTCTCGTTCCTGCGAAACAGCGACGTGCCACTCGAGAAGAACCCCAAGCTCAAGACCCACGCCATGGCCGTCTTTGTCATGGTAATACTACCATATATAGTTCGTTATTGCCGTCGATGAGTAGATTTTGCCGCAAGCACTGACGGAGTATGAGTGCGTGTGTCGCGATCGATATACAACCGATCGATGTCGCAGACATGCGAGGTGGCTGCGCAGCTGCGAAAAACCGGGAAGGTCACCGTGAGGGACACCACCATCACGAGGCTGGGCTCCACGCACTTCAAGAACGGCGTCTCCGACGCCCACTTCGAGGTATCTATAGCTAATTAATGGCCACTTCGTTCATTTGATCGACGCGAGAACTCGATCGTATTCTGATTTTTGTCCTTGTCGATCGAACGTACGGTCGTAACCAAACAAGTGGCGAAGTTCGCGCTGCTTGAGACGATCAAGGAGGCGGTTCCGGCGAGCATGTGGAGCCCCGCGATGAAGAGCGCGTGGGGCGAAGCTTACGACCGCCTGGTTGCCGCCATCAGGCAGGGGATGTGAAGCCGGCTGCTGCGTAATACGTGTACTGGCCCACATTCAAGTCTTCAAGATCCTCCATCTCGACATCGTTCGTTGCTCGCCGATTGGCGTTATGTTTTCCCATCATATATGATCGCCGAAAGGAGTGTCTGTGTGTGTCCGTTTGATGCAAGCACCTGTTGTTTTTCTACTCGTGATAAAATACTAATAAAGAGACAATTTTTTTTGTTCCACATGCCATGCATGCGTTTGGATATGTAGCATTTAGAAAAAAAAGAAGATAATTGGGGTTAAGTACATCTCACTCTCAGCCGACTTTTACAAAACTTTCGGTCGGCTGTCATCAGGACCGTACTATAAATTGGAGGCCCTGAGTCCCTACCGCTAATCCTACAATAAGACCCTTTATTTTTAAAATTTCATTAAGTAAAATAGTAGATTTTACTTTGGATTGTGAATGTAAATTAAAATTAATTGCAAATAAACCAATGTTATAACCGCATATTTTACAATTCATTGTAAAGATATCCGCTGTCTTTATGCTTTGTTCAGGCACATGTAGCTGGTGATCTTCCACATCAAAAAGAACTATCCGTAGATTTAATGTGCTCCCTTTGAAAAAAAAAGAACAATTCACGACTAATAACGGCTGGATTTATATAGGAGAACGCAATATAGACGCATGGACATCCGAGGAAACTTACCAATTGTAACAGCGATGATTTGTTTAAGCTTAGGAAAACATTGCACCCTAATGCAATGATTATGTTTTATTTACGGAGTATAAAATAGAATGTTCAGTATCTAGAACGTGCGATCATATCGTCGTCATGAGCTGTATTTCAGGTGACTAATTACCTCAAAGATTTAGCAAAGCAAAAAAAGACTCATTCCAGAGAGATCACTAGAGGAGGGGATGTGAAACTAACAAAGATGGAATGAGAATGTCCCGCAAAACACATTGGATTAAATTAAAACCTACAGGTTAAGGCCCTTAGTTTTGGGATCCTTTTGCAGTCGAGCACCCCGAACCTGCCAATGTATGGGCCTGCTAATTAATACGAGACCTCTGTTAAAGTGTCCAGTTAGTACATTTTTAATGCAGTTTTGCTGATATATTTTAGAATTAACCACGATAGTCATCTTAATATTCCTATTTTTTAAAATTAATTTAATACTCTCTATCTTCCAAAATATAATCATTTTTATGATTCAAAATTTGTATCATAATATAAGAATTTTTTTGCACTGATTTCAGTGCACAGAAAGCCATGGATTTTTAGCTAAACAGGTACTTGGGAGAGAAATTCAAGCAATTCGAATTTCAAATTTTGACCTCTAAGATAACTGAAAGGAAATATTTTCACTTAATCTGAGTATTTGCATAAACAACCGAGAAATTCTTATATTTTAAAACGGATAAAGTAATTTTCAGACCTTCACAAGGCACTCATCTTCCGCCTTTCCAAAATTCATTTCTTAATTAAAATCCGATTCAGTCAACATGGTAAGAGATCACACATTTGGACAATCCTGAATTAGGAGTGTGTAAGCAGATGATACTCCATCCGTTTCAAAATGTAAGTATTTCTCAAGTTAGCATGGATATTAAGAAAGTAATAAAAATGGTTAGGAAAATATTTTGATTGGTTGAGAAGAGAAGATAGGTGAATAAAAATTAAATAATGAATGATTATGGTTGGTTGTGAATAATGGGTAGGTGAAAAAATAACTTTAGTTTAGGATAAGGCTTAAGTGGTAGAGATGGCTTTTATTTTAGAATGGGCAAGTATAGAATAATAACAGGTTATACGAGAAAAAAGTTCACGTACTATGGGTAAATAATGCACATAAGGCAACGTTCGAAGTTGTAGAAAAACAAATCTCAAAAAATGCAACGTTCGCAAAGGGGAACAACCTTTGTAAAAAGGAAAAAGTCCAATTTACGTCCTTCAACTACATGCCGAGTTTTATTCGTGTCCCTCGACAGCAAAATCGAATATAGAGTGTCTCCTAACTTCTAAAACATGTACAAATAATGTCCCTCAGTAATATTTAGAGCGGTTTCGGCTGACCCACTTGTCAGTGTTGTTCCTCTTCTCCTTTCTATCTCTAAACGGAATCCTCACACCACACCAGTTCTACTGGTACAATTTTCTCCTTTGATTATGCATCTATGTGCTCAATTTAGAGCTCCATGCATCCATGGCGGCATGGCTAGAGAAGCCTCATCATGTGGTGACGAAAACGACACAGACGCCGAGAAATCCAAGGTGGCATCGACGGAATCGCCCTATCTGCATCTGTCTCCTAGCTCCAGGCTCCCCTACACACATTTGGAACCCTCGCGTCTAGCCCAACGCCACCGATTGCCGCCTGCGCCCCCTCCCCCCCCACACACATACGACAAGCTCGTCGGCTCCCATGACGTCGGTCATCATCTGCTTCTCCTCCCACGCTATTGCGCCTCCTTGGGCACCGGCGTCATGGAGGTCCGCCAAGATCCACTGACACTGCCATGGAGCTCAAGCTCCTCCTCACCTATGCTGCCAAGTGTCGATGGTCCCGGGACAGACGGTGATGAGCTCCACGCTAAGCAAGTGGATAGTGAAGCTGGAAAGTAACTCATCTGGAATGTGTTGCAAGTCTTAAGGAAAATTCGAGATCATTTGGCGATGGGAGAATTTGGGCCAATACTCTTCCAAATCCACATACGCCACCCTCTTCTTAGGAAGGTCGTCTTTCCCAGCAAAACATGTGTGGAAGAGCTCGGTGCTGCCAAAATGAAAGTGCTTCACCTGACTGGTGGTGCACCGACGTTGTTGGATGGCGGATAGGCTAAGCACAAGAGGGTTGTCGCACCCAAGCGCATGTGTCTTCTGCGATCAACAGGATGAAACCATCGATCACATCCTCGTCGACTGCCTCGAGTCCAAGCAGCTTTGTTGGCACGTCCTGGACGCAACACAACAACCCCTCTGCTTCCCTTACAATAGCGGTTCCTTCATTGATTGGTGGTGCAAAGAAGGAAAGAAAGTGTACAAGGCAAATAGGAGAGGATTCGACACTGTTGTCACCCTGGTAGCATGGACAATCTAGAAGAAACGAAACAATAGGGTGTTCAACAACGAGAGGAGATCATGGGGAGAAGTTGCGAGCGTAGCCACAGAAGAGGCAACGGTCTGGAGCGTAGCCGGCCTACCCATCTGAGCCGCCACTCCTCATCCGGTCACAAAACTAGCTGCGAAATTTAGCCCTACACAACCTTGTTTCCTTGCTTTTGGTGCTTGTAAAGGTTTAAAAGAAACTTCCTCTCTCTTAATACAAAAGATACACAAGTTTTGCGTATTATCAAAAAAAGTCTTGAGGAAAAAGTACATGAGACAGGTTTTTTTTTCCAAAGCTCACCAAATGGGAGGTCTCAATTCTGGAAAGGGCTCCATGACTGCGAGGAATGGATGCAGAACCTAATTGAAAAAAGGATAGGAAATGGGGGCCAAATCCAATTTTGGGATGATGTTTGGCATGGACATGTGCCTTTGAGAATCTAATTCCCTAACCTTTACAGGATCAATATAGATTAACAGGCAACAGTACTCAAAATAAAACATGCGAAATGGCTCCCCCAACGGTAAGTCCCACTCCTCGCCTGGCGACCGTGCTCCACACCCCGCCGGCGCTGAAGAATCTAGGCCTTATTATTTATTTTGGAAATTAATGACAAAGTGCTAATTGTGTACTAACGATACTTTTGAGTTTGATATGTTTAAGTAAGGATCACATGACAAGAAGTGCATGAATATTTACTGAGGATCATTTTTGATGGCACAATGAAAAAGGATTGAAGACAGTAAAAGTAACGGTTTATTTTTTAATGATCGAGGAGTTTGGGCGATCAAAATTCATAGATTCTTTTTATATCTTTACCGTACTATCAAGAGGGGTAATGACCTAAGCAAAGAGATGATTAAATTGCCACATTAGGTCATTTGCATTTCATTTTGCATACACATTCTTTTATAGTGGTGACCAAGGCCGGTCAGACCATGGATGTTGATCAGATCTAACCAGGCCTTGAGGGTGGTCTAACCGCAGTATGTGCGCGGTCCGACCGGCCCCTTGCGGCGGTCGACCGCCATACACCGCGCCGATCGGACCGGCCCTGTGACCCCCGGTCGGCCCGATCCAGAGCCGCCAGAGTCGTAACCGGTCAGACCGAGCCGAGGGCGGTCTGACCGGACTTTTGGCCTCCGGTCTGACCGGCCCCTTGTTGTCAGAGGTAATCATTGCATTGCAACGGCTATTTTTCTAGTCGTTGCAACATAAGGCCAGTCTGACCGGCCAACCTTCGCCGGTCTGACCGTCAGGCAACAGTGTTGGGGGTATTTCGTCTCAAACGGCTAGTTCACTTGTTTTGGGGTATAAATAACCTCTCCTTGGCTGCAAGGGAGATCTTCTTGGCACTCTATTGCATTGTATACATCCTTGCATCTCTCACACACTTACTTGAGCTAGTATTCATCCACTTGTTGTGTTTGAGAGTGATTTTAGCCAAGAGCTTGAGAATAATTTTAGCCAAGAGCCAAGTGCATTGCTTCATTGTAGAGCTAGTGTGACACTTGATCATCTCCGAGCCGCGGGATTACTTGTTACTCTTGGAGGTTGCCGCCTCCTAGACGGCTTGTGGAGGAGTTGCCCGGTGACCTCTCCGAGAAGATTGTGGAGGAATTTGGTGATATTTTGCAAGGAATTTGGTGATATGATGTCTAGGGAATTTGAGATGTCCATGATTGGAGAGTTGAGTTTCTTCCTTGGACTTCAAATCAAGCAACTCAAGGATGGGACGTTTGTAAGCCAAACCAAGTACATTAAGGATCTACTCAAGAGGTTCGGCTTGGAGGATGCAAAGCCCATCAAGACACCTATGGCAACAAATGGGCATCTCGACCTTGATGAGGGAGGTAAACTGGTAGACTTAAAGCTTTATCGTTCTATGATAGGTAGCTTGCTTTACCTTACCGCATTTAGGCCGGATATCATGTTTAGTGTTTGCATGTGTGCACGGTTTCAAGCCGCTCCTAAAGAGTGTCATTTAGTGGCTGTGAAAATAATTCTAAGATATTTAAAGTATTCCTCAACTATTGGCTTGTGGTACCCAAAAGGTGCTAAATTTAAGCTAGTTGGCTATTCCGATTCGGATTATGCCGGTTGCAAAGTGGATAGAAAGAGCACATCCAGTAGTTGTCAATTGCTTGGTAGACCCCTTGTATCATGGTCATCCAAGAAACAAAACTTCGTAGCCCTCTCTACCACCGAGGCGGAATATGTTTCGGCGGGTAGTTGTTGTGCACAATTGCTTTGGATGAAACAAACCTTGTTGGATTATGGTATATCTTTCACCAAAACACCACTCCTATGTGACAATGATAGTGCCATAAAGATAGCCAACAATCCGGTCCAACATTCTAGAACCAAACATATTGACATTCGCCATCACTTTCTAAGAGACCATGTTACAAAAGGTGACATAGTCATTAGCCACATAAGAACCGAAGATCAACTAGCCGACAACTTTACCAAGCCTCTTGATGAAACCCGCTTTTGCAAATTTAGGAATGAGTTAAATGTCATAGATTTCTCAAATATCGCTTGAGATCTTGCACCATGGATGTTCTTTGTGCTTATTGCTTATTTGCTTGCTCATTGTTCTTTTCCTTGGGATTTATTGTTAGTTGGTTGATTATTTGCGAAAATGGAGCTAGTCATATTAAGGGGGAGTATTGCATTTCTTCATGTGATCTACTACTCATTATATGTGAACAAATCAAACACAAGTGCTAGTAGAGCTTTCAAAATGCTCAAGTCAACATAAGTCAAATTTTTTGTAAAGTCAAAGTAATTTGAAAACTATCTCTTGGAAAAGGCTTAAAATGGTTCCCTATATGTTTTCCAAGCTTTTATTCTCAAGAAAAATGGAGTTTGTTTGAAAATGCCACTTTGGTCTTTTTTTAAGAAACTAGATTCTTAGTTTTAGCCAAAATGAGATTTATCTCCAAAATGAGGTTGAGAAGGAATTTGAGAAAAGTGTAAAAACAAAATTAGTAGATGAGACCTCCTTGAATGTTTTTGGTATTTAAATCAATTTTAAAACTAAATCTTTCAAGAGTTATTTGAAAAATCAATTTGGCCCAAAAACCCCTATAGACTACAAAAGGTCACCTCCTAGCACTTAAGTGAGTTAAGTTGCATATCATCATAATTGCAAATATTATGGATGATCAGTAACATTTCAACTCATACATTTCAAATTTGCTCCAAAATTCAAATTTTATTGGATTTTCCTTGTGTGGGGGTTGTCGGCTTGTGCAAGGGCTGTGCACAGCCGACAGGGGGCCTGGCGGTCTGACCGGCGCTATATGCACGGTCTGACCGGCCAGGTGCGGCGGTCTGACCGACCAAATAGCACCGGTCAGACCGGACAATTAGGTGGGCCCGAAATTTTTTCCCCTTCTTCTTCTACCCGACTTTTTCTCTCTCCTTCTTATCTCCTCACTCCTCAACCCGAAAATCCTCTCCTCTCTTTCTCTCCCTCAAGCCCTAACTCAAATCCCTCTCTTTTCCCCTCGGTTAGACCGCGGATTTCTCTCCGATTACACCGTAAGTGAATCCCCTCTTCCTCCTCTCTCTATTCCGTGGATTAGATTTGGTTTTTATTGATTTTGTGATCCATGGATTGGAACCCTAGGTGAAGGAAGAGGTGTTCTTGATTGTGCACACTTTAAGGGTTTAATCTTCGTACAAATCAACTCCTGCAATCGGTGATTTCTCTTCCCCTCTCTTGTAATTGAAAAAATCGTCTATTTCATTCCTAGGGTTAAGGGTAGTTTCTCCATCTTATCATTCTTGATGAAATAGACATCTCCTTGTGCTCCTTGTTTATCTTGAAATCACTTTTGTCCTAGCAAATTTTAGACTTACATTGTGGATGTGAAAATTTTGGAGATGTTGTCTTCGCACCGCCGGTCCGACCGGTGTCCGGCGCTCGACCGCAGCACACCGGGTGTGACCGGCGCATGCCGTCGGTCTGACCGGCCTGTTGTCGTCGGTCTGACCGGCCATGGCCCCGGTCTGACCGCCCCTGGCAGGCAGTAGTCCTCCATTTCTCCACTTCCAAGTGTTTTCTAAATTTGTTGCTAATATTCACTCCTTGATCTCTTGCATTCAGAAAATGCCTCCTCGCACTCGCCATGGCCATCAAGCTCAAGAATTAGAAAGTGAGCATGAATCAAGTGAGAATCAATATGCTCCCAGTGGTGGTGCGCAAAGTGAGGAAGAACAAGAAGCAGCTGAATCTGAGAACTCAAGTGAGGAAAGTGGAGATGAAATGGCAGTTGACCCTGGAATTCAATTTGTTCTCAACATGAGAAATCCAACTCAGTACACAATTCTCAGACATCATGATCAATTCAGAAGGCCGAGAGACTGCACTGACCCGAGGTTTCACACTGCTTTCCAAAAGTCAGTGTTTGAACAGGTCTATAGAGGAAAGGCCTTTGCCGAGCACAAATGGATCTCCTGGCGCAGCGTTAACGACACTCCAGAGTTTCAGAGTCTATAGGACATGTTCAGAGTTGTTGGCATTGATAGGATTGTGACCTTAAGGCAGGACTACGACGAGGAGCTGGTTCGTCAGTTTTATGCCACGGTGTGGGTTGCAGGAGACTTCTCTGAGATGAAGTGGATGTCGGATACCCTTCAATTTTCCATCTCAAGGAGAGAATTTCGGAGGCTGCTGAACATTCGGTTTGACTGTGGGGATGATTTGCATGAGGAGTATGCTTACAATCCTTTCTCCATAGATGACCTTGAGCAGTTTTATGAGGATGAGGTGCGGCACACGTATGGGAAGGTTGCTGGTTTAAGAACACTTCCCAGTGTTGTCAATAGGATTGTGTGAGCTACCATTCTACCTAGATGTGGCAACAATGATGATATTCGAGGGGTAGCTTGGCATGTTATTGATGCTATCCTCCAAGGGCGTCAGTTTGATGTTGTGAATCTCATTATGCAGGAGATAGCCATCTCTAAGGGCACTTTTGGACAAGGAATTTACTATGCGCCTTACATTATGAGGATGATTCAGGATAAGCTTGGAAGTACAGGGAATAATCTTAAGGAACACAAACAGTACAAACCCCGTCTCCAGCTCAGCACTCCTCGTGTTCCTATAGTGCGCCAACCTCAATTCGATCATGGCGCAAGTTCTAGTGCGGCACCTCCACCACCTCCTCCTCCTCAAGGTTTTGACTCCTATTTCACTCCTCAGTACGCTTATTTTGGCATGCCTCCTCAGGATTATTTTAACCCAGTGTTAGAGGCCATTCACTCTCTTAATGACAACATAGCGAGATTGAGCACTGGGCAAGAGGCCATGTATGAGGATGTTAGGGGGATAAGGACTGATGTGAGCAGCTTAAATGCCAACGTGGGGAGATTATCAAATCGAGTGGATTCCTTGGATCGGCGCATATCTTATTTGGAGAGCTCTCACGCCTATGTCTATTCTCGTCGTCAGCACTCCGGTTCCTCTCACTATCCCATTCCTCGCCTGCCTTCTCCTCCTCAAGAATGATGCTTTTTGGTCCTTGATGCCAAAAGGGGGAGAAGTCTACCCAAGGGGAGAAGACTTGAACTTCTTTCTTACATCCTAGGTGGGTTGGGACTAGAGTTAGTGAGGTTAGTCCTCCTATTTAGTAGGTTAAGGTGGAAGGGTTATTTATCAATGTATTGGGATTTTACTATTATCTATTGTGTGATCTTTATCGTTTGTTGAACTCTTTTGAGATTCTAGGCCCTTCGTGGTCTTGTAATAGCCTAGAGAACTTTTATGGATTGATGATCTTTATGGATATCTTGTGATGGATGTTTATTGTGTCATACGTCATTTGTTGGAAAAATCTTTTGCACTGTTGATATTTGTATTCATTATGCACATGTTTAGGGGAGCTTATTTTCATGATTCTTGTATATTATATTTGTGAGGTGTTTGTCATCAATTACCAAAAAGGGGGAGATTGAAGCATCTAGGCCTTATTATTTATTTTGGAAATTAATGACAAAGTGCTAATTGTGGACTAACGATACTTTTGAGTTTGATATGTTTAAGTAAGGATCACATGAAAAGAAGTGCAAGAATATTTACTGAGGATCATTTTCGATGGCATAATGAAAAAGGATTGAAGACAGTAAAAGTAACGGTTTATTTTTTAATGATCGAGGAGTTTGGGAGATCAAAATTCATAGATTCTCTTTATATCTTTGTCGTACTATCAAGAGGGGTAATGACCTAAGCAAACAGATGATTAAATTGCCACATTAGGTCATTTGCATTTCATTTTGCATACACACATTCTTTTATAGCTGGCTGACCAAGGCCGGTCAGACCGTGGATGTTGATCTGGTCTGAATCGGGCCTTGAGGGCGGCTCCAACCGCAGTATGCGCGCGTCGACCGGCCCTTGCGGCGGTCAGACCGGCCATACACCGCCGCCGACCGGCCCCGTGACCCTTCTGGTCGGCCGATCCAGAGCCGCCGAGCCGTAACCGGCCGACCGAGCCGATGGCGGTCCGATCGAGCCGAGGGCGATCTCGACCGGACTTTTGGCCTCCGGTCCGACCAGCCCCTGTTGTCAGAGGTAATCATTGCATTGCAACGGCTTTTTTTCTAGCCGTTGCAACATAAGGCCGGTCTAATCGGCCAACCTTCGCCGGTCTGACCGGCAGGCAACAGTGTTGGGGTATTTCGTCTCCAACGGCTAGTTCACTTGTTTTGGGGTATAAATAACCCCTCCTTGGCTGCAAGGGAGCTTTTCTTGGCACTCTATTGCATTGTATACATCCTTGCATCTGTCACACACTTACTTGAGCTAGTATTCATCCACTTGTTGTGTTTGAGAGTGATTTTAGCCAAGAGCCAAGTGCATTGCTTTATTGTAGAGCTAGTGTGGCACTTGATCATCTCCGAGCCATGGGATTACTTGTTACTCTTGGAGGTTGCCGCCTCCTAGACGACTTGTGGAGGAGTTGCCCGGTGACCTCTCCGAGAAGATTGTGGAGGCCGCCCGGTGCCGGTTTTGTGAGTGGTTTGGAGTTCACCACCTTCGGAGCGAAGGAAGAACTACCCCTAGTGATCGAGGCTTGGGTAGTCCTCTCCGTGGGCCGGCTCCCACCTTGCCCACCCCTTGACGAAGGGGGCGTGCGGTGGCTTCGTGGTTGAGCGGTGGAGTTGGGCTCGTCTCAACGGGGACTAGGAAACCGGCGAGTTTGCGAACCTCGGTGAAAAATTCCTTTGTCTCTTGTCTCATTTACTTATTGCATTTACTTTTGTGCAAATTACTTTAGTAGAGACATAATTGAGCCACTATCACTCTAGGATTGCAAAACTTAACTTAGTTGCTTAGTTAGACTCATCTCTCACCAAGCCTAGCAACTTAGGTTAGTTTTGATTTAGTGCCACTTAGTTTTAAATCGCCTATTCACCCCCCTCTAGTCGACATCTCAATCCTACAGGCGCCGGTGCCCGCCCAGCCGGTGCCCCCCCTCGCTGCCCGCCTCCATCTAGCTTCTCGGCGGCCTCCTGGCCTTCCACGTCATTCAGCCGTTCTCGGCCTCGCCCCGCAGCGTCTGCTCTTGCGCCCCAGCTCCCTAGATCTGGATTGGATGCTTTCTCAGCGGCGTCCGACGTGGCGGCCGCCCAACGCCAGCAGGGCGGGAGTCGATCTTATGTTGCGGTAGTGCGGGAAAGTTCTTCGGTGCCCTCAGCTTTCAAATTTTTGCCTCCAGCGGGAACAACCACCTTCCCTCCAACATTTACAGCTTGAGACAGACACAACCACCTTGCCAATGGCCATGTCTTATCGTCATCAATGGGGAGGACGGCCTACGACGCTAGCATGCCGCCGTGTCCCGTCGTCGGCCGAGCGCATGACGCGGTTAATGAGAGGGAGTCGGCCTAGATTCAAGTGCGACCGCGGCACTGGTGGCGACGCGCGACACGTCCGCCAGCTCAGGGTCATTCAATTCGTCGAGCTACCAGGCCGTTGAAGGCTTCTTCAAGCCACCCACGCATATCTCTACAAAGATTTAACGCCATCACCAAAGGCAAGTGTTTCATCTGCTTGGGGAGGGATCACCGTGCAGGCCATTGTCGCGACCCAGTGTGTTGCTTCCTCTGTCGTCGCTTAGGGCACCGGGCGAGCGAGTGTCATCGTGCGCGCACATCGCCGCGAGCTGTGCGCACAGCCTCTCCGCGAGCCACGCATCCAGCCTCTGCCTCCACCGTCGTGCATCCATCCTCACCGCGAGTCGTGCACCCAGCCTCAGCCTCCACCGTGCCCCCACAGTCGGCACTCTGCGCACCACAGCCGCCACTCTGCGCTCAAGCGACGTACGTGCTCACTCCACCGGCTGTTCATGCCCCTCCACCACCCCCACTGCACCAGCTCCCACCTCCACCGCCAAGGCCGCAACACCTTGTCATGGCTCAGCTTGGCGACCTGGCGACGCGTCCTAAAGAAGACTCCGTGCTAATCCCCACCTCCTACGCCGTCGACGAGGAGCTTCGGAAATGGAGTGAAACGACCATGGTCTCTTGGGCTGCGCGTGTTTCAACCAACACCGGTCCAGAGAAGGTCCAAAGGGCTTTCTTGGAGGAGTTCAAGCTGCGGAAAGGTGAGGTCTCCGTGTCCTTACACAACCCGCAAGCTTTCCTAATCAAATTTCAAAGTCGCCGGCACTACGAGGAAGCGGTCGCAAAGGGATTTGTCAAGAGACGGGGGCTAGAACTTCACTTAGTCAAATGGAGGAACCTGCACAATGCGCTCGGCGTCGCTTTTATGTTCTGAGTGAAGCTTTGCCTCGATGGAGTGTCGTTGCACGCGTGGGCTTCGGATATTGCAGAGAGATTGATCGGCCGCTCATACGCGCTGGAGCAGATCGAGACTGACATGGCCCATCCCGTTGAAGCGGGCGACACGCGCATCATCAAGCTATGGGCATGGACGGCGAACCCCAGCGCCATTCCCAAGCGAGTTTGGCTAGGCTTCACTTCTCGCGCAAAGGATCAGGGTCTGCAGCATCTCCTGGTTGAAGAACACCCCCCTCCCCGAGCACTGGCAACGTGGTGTTCGACACCCGGTCATCTTTCACCTCAAGGAGATGCATGACTACACGGCGGCGTCGGTCGACTAGGACGAGCAAGAGGGAGGTTCCGGCTTCCAACCGGCGAAGCGACGCCTCCCGCCTTGGAGCTTGGGAGTCTTGGACGACGAACAGGCTCCGGTGCGAGCTTTCGACGCCTTCCCACATCACCCACCGTCTCCATGTTCTGTGCATGAGCGGCTGGGCAGGCCTGTCCGTGACGAGGCTCGATGCCCGGGTGCGGGAGGGCGCCGTTTGGGTCGCACGGCCTCGGGTCGGCGAGAGCAGGACCGTGACGAAGAAGATGACTATGACGATGACCAAGACGAAGCTAGACAAGAAGAAGAACAAGAGGTGCACGGCGAAAGGAAGCAACGCTTGGCTTATGGCAACGACCACCCCAGCGCTCATGACGGTTGGCGGCGCCGGGGCTAAGACGACGATGGCCGTGGCGGTGGAGAACGTGGCTTCGGCCGCGGCCGTGGAGGGAAGGCACGGGGCAATTCATACCACCGGGACCGCACACGCTCTCCCAGTCGCAGGAACACAGAATCTTCAAGCAGGCGAGGCGAACATCGACATGGCTTTCCAAGCGATGGATCACGTTCGCCTCCACGACAGAGTTTCCAGGAGCCCACTAATCAACAACAGCGCGCAAACATCTGTAAGTTTAGGTTCTTGCACACTCTCCACACAAACTCTGTGCCGTTTCAGGGGAACGTGAAGGATGTCGTAGCCGCACAAACCGATGACCAGATGCAGCACCTCTTGATGGTGGCCGACAAACCGCTGCCTAGGAGTGAAGCCTGGTCTGGACAGGATTTGATTCCGGCCGCCCGCGTCTTCGCGCATTCAACAAGCTTTGCTGCCGCAAGAGATGGAGACGGAGCCGATGTGCCAAGTCGAGATGGCGATGGCGTGTCTGGGGCTGGTGACTGTGGATGCGCCCCCAACACCGTTGCCTCCGAGCGTCCTGGTGCTCGGGGCCCCTGCCTGGATGCCACCGAACGCCCCTACTCAAGTGCCCCCGTTGAGTGTG
This sequence comes from Oryza australiensis, assembly GCA_019925245.2. Classification (NCBI taxonomy): domain Eukaryota; kingdom Viridiplantae; phylum Streptophyta; class Magnoliopsida; order Poales; family Poaceae; genus Oryza; species Oryza australiensis. Next base: position 1,093,278 of record JAIFGZ020000117.1, read on the forward strand.
TTGGAGCCCATGTCGAGCGCCGCCACCCGGTGCTCCCACTGAGTGTTGCCGCCAAAGTTCTTTCGCCGAACGGGCTGGTGCCACCATCGTGCGCCGCGCTGAGAGTCGCCATCACGGTACTCCCCCCGAGCGAGACGGAGTCCCCGCCGAGCGTCGCTGCCACGATACTCCCGCTGCCGAGCGAGCTGGTGCCCCCGCCGAGCGTCGCCGCCATGGTGCTCCCGTTGAGCGCCTCCGCCAACCCGAGCTCCTCGTCTCCACATCCGACTCAGGCCGAAGGGGAAACACTGCAGGGCATCGCCTCCTTGTTCACAAAGCCTACGTAGGCAATCTTCGATGCTCCACCAAGCCCGCCGACGCCAAAGAACCGTGTCAACTCCAAGCTGAAGAAAGCTGTGTTGGCGCCTAGGAGAAGCGAATGAATCATGCGGGCGGGGCTCGGGCCGACAATGGAACCCGCCGTCGAGTTTTGTTAAAGCGGCTAGGTATGCTACCGGAGGATTCAGACTCTGTTGATCAAGTGCTCCAACATTATGTTGCAATGTTCGAAGGACCCCTGCCACAGCAAGTCATCGTCGGTCTCACGATGATTTTTGGGATTGATGAACAGAGTGTACAAGAGGCGGCACTGCTGCTGCTTGCTGGCAAGGAGTTGCAGAGGCGGCAGAGGAGGTGGAGGTAATAATCGCCGGCTAGGGCCCCGATGAGCTGCTGTGCTTCACCGAGTTCTTTGTTATCTATGTTGGACTGCAGTTTCTTAATCTCGTCGTGTTCGTCATGTTCGTGCTTATATACGTTTGTTCTCGTCATGTGTACTGCTAATTGAACCTCGCCGCTGGCGGTTGGTCGTGTTGTCGCCGCCTATGATCGTCTGTGTTGTAGCCAAGAGCTTCATGTTGTATGCCCTGGATTTCGGCCTTTGTCGTCTTTTGTTGTAGACTTGAATGGGGCTAGTCCCTTGTGGCTAATTCTTGTGCTTTCTGCCACTGGAGAATGAAAGAAAATTCCTGGCACACTCTACTCTTGTTACGGTCAAGACTTTCTTCCATGTCAATCGTATCTTTGCTATTGCTATTTTTTGGGCTGAGCATGGGAGTTTCTTCTCAAGGCTGCCAGTGGGACAACCTCTTCTTGGGATGTTGACAGCCAATTTATTTTCTGCTTCTTCAAGGTTTGGGCTACCGCTAATCGAGACGCTAAGACGTGTACAAAAAGGCCGAGAGCAGCAATTTGCTAGCACTCTCTCCCTCTCACACCGGAAGGCCATATCTCCTTAAGGCCCCTCAAGGGAGGGCATACGCATTTTTGCCGGTGTAATAAATGTCAAGCAACCTAGACCTTCTTAGCTGGAATGTGAGAGGGCTCAACTCGTCGGCTAAGTGCAGTACAATCCATGAGCTAATGCGCGACACAAGTTGCAACATTGCCTGCTTCCAGGAAACAAAGCTCCAGAATATAGACGAAAGCCTAGCTCGTTTTTTAGGAAGATACAAATTCCATAAGTTTGCTTTTAAGCCGACCAGAGGAACAAGAGGGGACATTCTTTTTCTATGGAATAAGAGGGGCATTCTTTTTCTATGGAATAGCGCGGCCTTCTCCTTTGAGAATATTCGAATAGGCTGCTTCTCAGTCTCAGCATGCGTAACAAATGTCCTAAATGGCACCAGCTTCAAAATAGCAGGGGTCTATGGGCCGACAAGAGAACGCCACAAAGAAGCTTTCCTACGGCACATTAGAAGGCTCAAGCCTGAAGATGGAATGGCTTGGCTGCTTTTTGGGGATTTTAATATGATTTACAAGGCAAGTGACAAGAACAGCAATAACTTCAACCGGGCTAGGATGAGACGTTTTCGCTCTACAATCGAAAGATGTGAGCTTCTAGAAATCCCGTTACAAAACAGAAGATTCACTTGGAGCAATGAGCATAGAAGTCCGACCTTTGTTAGGTTGGACCGCTGCTTCTGCAACGATGCCTGGGACTTGGCTTATGGCCAGCATGTCCTCCATGCCCTTCCAACATGACCATCTGACCATTGTCCTTTAATGTTGTCCAACCCGCGTTGCCCAAAAAAGCCCCGTCCCTTCAAGTTTGAAAACTTCTGGATCAGATTGCCAGGGTTCAAAGATGTGGTCAAAGAATCCTGGAATCAACCCACACCGCACACAGAACCTATTCATCGCCTGAACTCAAAGCTGCAACGAGTGGCGAAGGCTCTAAGGACATGGGCAAAGGCCTTCAGCACGGAAGCAAAAATTCAATTCTTCATGGCGCTAGACGTCATACAAAGATTGGATGTTGCGCAAGAACAGAGGGGTTTGTCTGAGTCTGAGGTTCAACTCAGAGTCACCCTTAAGCGCAAGATCGTCGGCCTTGCTTTAATTGAACGCACAAGGAAGAAACAGTCCTCCAGGATTGCTTACATTAGGGAAGGCGACACGAACACCCGCTTTTCCACCTCAGAGCCAATGTTCAGTGAAGAAAGAACACCATTCATAGGCTGTGTAAGGACGCTGGATGGGCAATTACTCATGAGGAGAAAGAAGAAGTTGCTCTCAAGCATTTCCGAAGTGTCATGGGTAGACCTGAGCCAAGGACAAATGACCTAAACTGGGAGGCGCTGGACATTAACCCAATGGACCTTTCGGCTTTAGCGGATCCTTTCTCTGAACAAGAGATCCACAAAGCGGTCAAGGTTTTACCGTCGGACAAAGCCCCCGGGCCAGATGGCTACACTAGTCTGTTCTTCAAAGTATGTTGGGATATCATTAAGGATGATATCCTAGTGGTATTTGATTCAATCTACAACCTCAGATGCACGTCCCTGGGCCTTATAAACTCTGCCAATGTGGTTCTTATCCCCAAGAAGGAAGGTGAAGAGGGTATCTCTGATTTCAGACCAATAAGCTGATTCATAGCATAGCAAAGATCCTCTCTAAGGTGTTGGCCCTTCGGCTAAGGCCTTCCCTAAATTCTCTGGTCTCGGCTAATCAGAGTGCTTTCATTAGAGGGAGAAGCATCCATGACAACTTCCTCTATGTCAGGAATACGGTGAGGAAGCTACACCGTTCGAGGAGGCCGATGCTCCTCTTTAAGCTTGACATCACAAAGGCCTTCGATTCAGTCCGCTGGGACTACCTAATGGTTCTCTTACAAAAAAAGGGCTTCCCTGAAAAATGGACTGACTGGCTGTCCGCCCTTCTTTCGATCTCAACTTCCCAAGTTCTTCTGAACGGTATCACGACCAAAAAATTAGGCATGGCAGGGGTCTGCGACAGGGGGACCCTCTTTCGCCTCTTCTCTTCATTTTGGTGATTGACCCAATTCAGCGTATTCTTGCCAAAGCAACAGAGTTAGGTGCACTATCTAAACTTCAGGGGAGAACAAATCGCCTCCGAATTTCAATGTATGCGGATGACGCGGTCATCTTCCTCAACCCAGTGCGGAGGGACGTGCAAGCTTTCACGGACATAGTCAAGCCCTTTGGCACAACCACTGGCTTGGTTACAAACCTACAGAAGTCGCAGGTTGCACCTATACGATGTGGGAACATCGACCTAGACCTAGATGAAATCCTAGAGGGAGTATCGGCCATTCGGGCGCAGTTCCCGCTGAGATACTTGGGCCTTTCTCTTGTGCTTGGAAGATTGCGCATGTCGGACCTTCAACCAATTTCTGACAAAATTACAGGGCGGGTGTCAGGATGGAGGGCGAAGAATATGGGGATTGCTGGCAGGAAAACGCTTGTCAAATCTGTGCTCTCATCGCAGCCCATCTACCTCCTAACGGCCCTTAGGGTCACTAAAAGTGCGCTGGAGAACATAGACAAACAGTGGCGACGCTTCCTCTGGGCGGGAATCGGGGACAACACAGGTGGAAACTGCAAAATAAGCTGGGAAAGAACGTGCATGCCAACCAGGCATGGGGGCCTAGATGTCCTAAATCTGGAAAAGTTTGCAAGAGCTCTAAGACTTAGATGGCTTTGATTAGAGCTAAAAGAGCCAAACAAGCCTTGGGTGGGCTTAGGCACTCCATGCGATGAAACTGATAAGTCCTTATTTGCTGCGGCAGTGAAGACAGAAATTGGAGATGGCAAAATAGCGCACTTTTGGGACTCACCATGGCTCCGCGGGTGTAGACCGAAAGAAACCATGCCTTTGGTCTATGCTCTAGACACGAAAAAAAGGAAATCCTTGCAACAAGGAAAGGTGGGAGATGCTTGGGTGGGTGATCTGGATCTGCAAGCAAACCACCTCTTCTCTTTTGAACTAGTACACCAGCTAGTGGAGCTATGGATGGCAGTTCGTGCAATTCAGTTAAACGAGGAGCAGACAGACCAGTTCTCCTGGAAGTTCACCAATCATGGCCATTACTTGGCCTTCTCTGTGTATCTTGTGCAGTGCATTGGTACTCCTCTTAAAACTTTTGATTCTTTAATTTGGGGAGTTTGGGCGCCTGAGAAGTGCAAAATGCATGCTTGGCTGATCATTCAAAACAGAGTTTGGACTTCGGACAGACTGGCGGCTAGAGGTTGGCAGAACTATGGCTTATGCCCCCTCTGTAGAAGAGTAGGTGAGACTCCATTGCATCTTTTGGCGGAATGTCGCTACTCCAGGAGGATCTGGAGCTTTGTTGTGAGTTGGGTTGGCCATGAGCAACTTCGCCCTTCCCACTAGGACGACTCGAATTCGATTCTACAATGGTGGGAGAGCTTAGCAAACACAGCGGGAGTTCCCAAAAAAGGACTACACACTCTTATTCTACTCATAGTCTGGGAAATTTGGAAAGAGAGAAATGGTCGCATCTTTGAGCATAAAGAATCTTCGGTGTTAGCCCTGTCTTTGAAAATTAAAGAAGAAGCGAAGCTTTGGATACTAGCAAGTGCTAGGAGGCTAAGTGGGTTAATTGCAAACACTGTGTAATCTTACTTAAATCTTTCCGCCCATGTGTGGGCGGTTCCTTTTTTTCCTTTGCCCCTAGGGGCTTTTGTACTCCCGCTTTCTTTAATGAAAAGGCACAATATCGTGTTGTTTTCTCTTCAAAAAAACAGGCAATAGTGAGAAGGGTGTGGAATGGAGGAGAGTGGGACTTGAGGTTTAGAAGAAACCTGACCCAAGATGATGAGAGGGATCCTCAACAACTAAAGAGGGATCTGAGTAGAGTGGAAATTGATGGGGAAAGGGATATGTTGGTTTGGCCTCATGGAAAAAATACTACTACATCAATGTATAGACTTCTGACTATTGGAGGGGTGGTGGATAGGGAAATGCATGAGGTCTAGAAGAGTAGCATACCCCTGGAGATCAAACACTTTATCTATATGGCAAGCAGGACAGGATTCCATTTGTTATGAATTTGGTTAAAAGGAATTGGCAAGGGGCTGATAAGAAATACAAAATGTGTTTAGAGATAGAAACTACCAAGCATGTGTTGTTTACATGTCCTATGGCAAGGTTTGCATGGTGTGTGATGAGGGATGCTTTAGACCTACAGAAGAAGGTATCCTCTTCACTGGAAGAGGACACGAGGTTGAATAACACTAAGTACAAAACAAAATTAGGGATTATTTTGGTGGCTGCTTTGGCTCAGGGGTTTTGTTGACTAAGAATTAGTGGGTTTTTGAAAACAAGTTGCCTAACAATACTCTGCAGGTGGTCTATAAATCTTTGTTCTTTTTGCAGCATTGGAGAAGGCTACAAAAATCATAAGGGTGCAAAGTGCTGAATGATTTGAGCAAGGCGATAATGAAGATGGCGTCTCAACTATGAAATATCAACTTACCTCCCGATATTAGATAATTTTAGCTTGGCATGCAGTAGTTGTAGCTGTGAAAAGAGAATTGAGGTCCTCGGGTGTTGAAAGTGCTCAGCTTTTGTGCTTCTTGAAGTTAGTTGGTTGTTCCAACATTGTTACTGTGGTTTTCGTTTCTGTAAACATTGTATATGTCTTTTGTTTTCCCTATTTTTTCCCAGACCATGTACTGTGGTTCTTTGGCTTTCTCTCAAAAGCCAGGTCATGAAAATTGCCTTCTATCTAAAAAAAGAAGTGGACCTCGATGGAGGGGCTCGGGGAGTCAGAGTTCACAGACCTCGATTTTTGGTGGCCTATTCCTTCTGGCACATTCATCTCTTCTGCCCATAGCTGGTATGTCGGTGTCGACGACGGTCGTGGGTGGGAGGGTGAGGCCACGATGGGTATACATGGCCAACGGGCGGCACGGCCCGGTCCGGCACGGACACGGGTGAGATACGACCCATTTAGGCACGGCTCGTTAGGCATGGTTGCAGTAACGGGTCGTGCCGTGTCAGCCCACGTGTCTCACCCGCGGCCCAAGCACGACCCACGGGTGGTCGGGTCGTGCCGTGCCAGCCCGGGCACGCTTAAGGCCCACGTGCCGGAAACCGGCCCACGGGCCAAAACCACCCGGCGACGGCAGAGATAGACTATAAAATGAAAAAAAAATAAAAACACTAACCCTACACCCGGACCCGCCACCTCTCCTCTCCCCCTCCCCCATGCGACACCGCCGCGACGCCGCCCGTCCTTCGCACCGGCGCCGCTCCGACCTCCACGCCGCCGAGGACCGCCGCGCCCGCCGCCGAGGACCGTCGCGCCCGCCGCCGACCTCCGCGTCGTGTCGCGCCGCCCGCCACCGACCTCCGCGCGGCCGCGCCTCCACGTATCCGCCTCCGCCGCCCGGCCCGCTGGCCCTCCGTGCCGCGCCGCCTCCGCCCTCTGAGCCACGTCGACACGCCGCCTTCGCATCCACGCCGCGTCCCCTCTCCCTGTCGCCTCCCGCCAGCCGCCGCCGCCTCCGCCTAATCCCTAGCCCTAGCCATGCGCCGTGTCTTGCCATGCCGACCCGTGGGCCGTGGCGTGCCCGGCCGCACGCTACAGAACCGTGTCGTGCCGTGTCGGCCCGACCCGTTTGCATCCGTGTCGTGCCGTGCCCGTGCCATGAATAGTACACACATACCCGTGTCGGTCCACTACGGCCCGACCCATCTGGCCACCTGTAACGATTGGGGCCTCGCTGCTAAACGTGGGAGAAATGGCGAGGTTGGGATGGGTCCTAGCTGTCACGTCATTCAACATCCTTCTCTCTCTTCTATCATGTTCATGTGACCGACATATGGGCCGTACTTAGCCACGTAGGAAAAAACCACCATAGAAGCTGCTTGAGGACATAAAATAAACTTGTATTGAACCGCTTGAGGACATAAAATAAACTGGTATTGATAATTTAGGGACGTTGTATACCTTTTTTGCGGTTAAGGGACATAAATTAAATTTGACACATAGTTGAGGGGATGTAATATGGACTTTTCCTTGGTCTAAGTATAGGCCCAAAAAGGGCCTGTCACTTCCTCCCATTTTTGTGGAACGTTCCATCCACCACTGGCCTTTTGGGCAGCACGAACAAACCATCTCGCCTCTAGACAAGAAAGAAATTAAAGGCCGGGACCACGGAGGGTTTGACTTGGATAATTGGATATTCTCAACTCGAACCTGCCGCTGGTTTCCGCGCGCGGCGCGCCCAAAACCGGGGCCATCATGCAACCGCGAGACAATGCAGAGTTGCAGGCATGCTGCCTTCGTGCAGCTTCCCGCTCTCTCAGCTGCAGTCGGGCACACAGTTTCACGGCTTGCATGGATGGATATTCGCCATATTCAGGTCGTTTTTCTGTTCCTTCCGTGGAGCTGGAGTGGACGTGGAGTGCCACCACCATGCGTCTCGCTCGTCACGACCGCCAGCCAATGGCCGCTCCATTCTCGGACCGATCGGTCGACCTGTACTATAAATCGGCCTCGCCCTGCTGCAGTTTGTATTCAGATAGCATCGATCGATCCAGCATTTGAGTTGAACTGAGCTCGGCTGATCTAGCTGCGATCGATCACTTGTCAAATTAAAGCAGGAACTTGGTCAGGATTCAGGAAGCCATGGCTTTCGCGAGCGGAAGCAACGGAGCAGTCAGGTTCACCGAGGAACAGGAGGCGCTGGTTCTCAAGTCGTGGGCCATCATGAAGGACGATTCCGCCAACATCGGACACCGCTTCTTCTTGAAGTACGTACATATTGCTGCAATTTTCTGCACTTTGAAGTGCATTTGTTGATTGGTGCTACTCTTTCTACTCCAGGATCTTCGAGGTCGCGCCGTCGGCGCGTCAGCTGTTCTCGTTCCTGCGCAACTCCGATGTGCCGCTCGAGAAGAACCCCAAGCTGAAGAAACACGCCATGGCCGTCTTCGTCATGGTAAACCAAAAAAAAAACACAGTTCGCTATCGCCGACCATTAGATTTTGCAGCTGACACTGACGAATGGTGTGCGTGCATTTGCCGCGATCAACCGATCGATCTCGCAGACGTGTGAGGCGGCTGCGCAGCTGCGGAAAACCGGCAGGGTCACCGTGAGGGACACCACCATCAAGAGGCTGGGCGCCACGCACTTCAAGAACGGCGTCTCCGACGCCCACTTCGAGGTATATATATATATATGTAGTAGAAGTTGCTTCGATCGTTTGATCGACGTGAAAACCCGACCGTGTTCTGATGGTGTTGTTAAACAGGTGGCGAGGTTCGCGCTGCTTGAGACGATCAGAGATGGGATTCCGGCGAGCATGTGGAGCCCAGCGATGAAGAACGCGTGGGGCGAAGCCTACGAACACCTGGTTGCGGCCATCAAGGAGGGGATGAAGCCTGCCGCTCTGTTATAATTAAGCATATATACTGCCCCAGTTTCATGCATGGTCCTCCATTGACGTCGTCCGTTGATTTCGTTGTTCGCCTATTCACTTTGCGTCATTGCGCTCGTTTGATATTTCTGGGTGTGTCGGTGTGTACGTTGCAACCACCTGCCTGATGTTTTGTTCTTGTGATTCAACACAAATAAAGATGGTTTTCTTCGTGTGCATAACCTTCGGTATGTGGGTAAATATACGGTGAAAATCCCAACTTACATGAAAATTCGTGTAAACTCTGACCAAAAATTCGTTTAAACTAAAAAAATTACACGTGTAGATAAAATGATGTTACACAACCATATCATCTTCAGCCTCTGTAATGGACAGACCAAACCATCTTCAGCCTATCAAAAATAAATTGTACATTGGATCATCTATTTTTATCAAAATTTCAGTTTGCATCATCTATTAAGCTATATTTATACTTTGGACTACGTAATATTTTCTTTGGTTGCATGTTGGACCTCCCCTGTTGTCCATCTCTTTCATCCCCTCCTAAACTCTGGTTAACTGGGATACAAAGGCACCACAAGCATTGGAGTTCCAATGGCATCAAGTGGCTCGAGCTCAGATTCCGAAAGAAACCTTGCATACTCTGTCACGGTTAAGCTCCTCCCGTGTTGCATTGTGGTCAAGTATGAGCTCAACATCCACTCACAGCTAAGGTGGCTCACTGGCTCGAGCTCCATTCACGGTAGGGGTGAAAATGGTTACGAAAATTCTCGATCGATCGAGCGTTGTTTCTGTACAAGGTTACCGTTTTCAACTGTATCGTTTTTGGCTATATATAAATTTTGTTTTTTCCTAATTTTTTTATCATATTAATATCGACACTAAGTAATTTAAATAATAAATATGATCAATTATCAGTCAATCGAGCGTTCTTTTCGAATAGATGATACCGATTCTGACCGTTTTCACCCTTAATTTGCAGGCATCGCCGATGCTCAAACTCCACCAACGTTACGTTGCGTTCCACTCGAGTCAACTGCCCAAGCAGTAAGCTCTGCAATGTGCCTAGGAAGGAGTTCTTTTCTAATCTTTAGGAAGGGGTGTTTTTTCTAGAATGGTTTAAGATACTTCCTCTGTCTTTTAGAAAAAGAATCATGTCTAGGATTGAGTTTTTTAGACAAAGGGAGTAGTTGTGATTTGTTTCGCTGCCTAGAGTCTCGCCTCGATTAGATGATTCGGTTTAATTGTGATGGAATAATATCTAAGAATTTGCATGACGTTCTTTGGATTAATTGTTTAGAGGCTTGAGCTTGCATTTTTGTGTTCCTTATAGGAATGGATCTGTCATGGAAACGGAGGGGCTTGCCCTCAATATCGTCGCTGGGATTATGAGAGCCCCTACTAAGAGCATCAGCAACATCACTTTTAAATGATACTTTATCTCAAATTTAGATGATTTTGATGAAAAACCGTGCTTCAACAGATCATCCAACCCATCATCTAAAATAGATGATCATCCAAATTGTATTTTTGTCACCCAAATGGAGGAAATCCCCCATCACCTTTTTCTCATCACCCAAATAGAAGAGTGACATTTGGTGATCTGTTGTAGATCCCCTATCCATCACATTTGGAAGATAAAATTTGGATGAGCTGTTGATGATGCTCTAAGAGCATCTCCAACAAATCCTTTAAATCCTTATCATTCCCAATAATTTTAAAATTTACATAAAAATGACCTCCAACAGATCTTTTATATGCTTCTTTATTTTTAGTGATCCTCTATCCCTCCTTTTCCGTAGGCCTCTTGTAGCCAATCCCGCCGGATCACCGTCTCGTAGCCAATCACTATCCGTCGCCGCACGCGAAAAAAATTCTTTCGCGCGATATTTCCCGCCGAGCCGACTTATTTTTCCGACGCAGTGCCGCATCCTCCCCCCGCCATCACATCCTCCCCACGCATCCTCCTGGGCGCCGACGCATCCTCCACCCCTCCCCGCGCCGCCGCATCCCCTCCCGGCGCCGCCGCATTTTCCCTTCCCGTCGGTCGCCGCATCCTCCCCTCCCTTCCCCTCCCCCGCCGCCACATCTTCCACCTCCCAACCGCCGACGCATCCTCCCCGCGCCGCCGCATCCCCTCCCCGACATCGTCGCAGCTTTTCCCTTCCCGCGCCCGCCGCATCCTCCCCCGCGTCGCCGCAACTTCCACCTCCCGCCGCCGACGGCATCCTCCCCGTGGCGCCGCCGCATCCCTCCCCGGCGTCGCCGCGTCACCCCTCCCGCCGTCGCTTCTCCCACTGCCGCCACCACTCATTGTCGCACATGGCACCTCCAACTGCCCCAAGAACCGGTGCGTCGGCAACCACCAGACCTATGGCGCAAATATTTCAAACTTTGGTATCTTAACTTAGATATACTTTGTCCAATAAAGCTACGAGCTACGTAGTAGAACCATACAAGTTTTTCTCTCTGAATTTAGTTCCTCCTTAATCTGCTCAAAACATCTGGCTTCATATATGTGTGCGATAAGAGTAGATATCAGGTTAGCATTATATATTTTAGACCTACCAAGATATGCCATCCTGCTAATATGAACATAACCCTTGTCTTTCAGAGTTTGTCCACTTTGTCATGGTGATGTCTGCAGATCTAATGCATCAAGCATTGGAAAAACCACATGATCTTCTCTTTTGTGACAAGAATGGAGTTTCTGACATTGTCTCTGATCTAATCTCAATAAAATTTGTAATACACATGTTGCAGGTGAAATTTCACATATTCTTTCCCTCCTTCGATCAGGACAACTCAGAGTGCTCCTTCATGTGGTGGCAAATTTGCATCGCAATCATCCTCGTTATGAAATCGATGAACTACCATGTGAATTTAGAATTCTTGTGTAGCAAGGGATGTTTGTTGATATTAGGATTTCTTTTGAGTGTTGTTTGAACTTGTTGAGACTATGACCGTCTTTTTTAGATGCATCAGCCAACAGCTGTCAAATTGTGTTGTCATGTTGAAGCAATCAATAGATTTTTCATGCTATATATGGGTTTTGGTGAGGCAAAGAGGCAGTTTGTGGCTGCCTGGAAGCGCAGGAGAATCTTATGATTATAATGCGCTTAGTATTGTAGTCTTGTTATATACAACAGTATGCAATCATCAGCTAAATGTTTATTTACAACCAAAAGAGAAATCGAAAAATTGGTTATATAAGCCAATTGTCACGCTGTAGCGCAATGTCACATAAACAGCATGGTTCTCGGCTAAGCGGTAGAGAACAAATCGTAGCAAGGCCGGTTTTACCAGATCAGTATAGAAGAAAACATATCGAACATATCGTAATCGTTGAGCACAATGTAGGAACTGAATAGGCTGATAATATATATGCACAGGGTCATATTTATATGGATGGATGACTGAGTAGGATGAAGGCTCATAGTTTAATTTTTTTTTAGATTCAGTTTTTGAGTAGGATGAAGACCCACAGTTTAATTTTTTTAATTTAACACTCTTGAAGAATACCATCAAATATAAATTATAAACTCTTTAGGTTGTCTAAACAATGGTTATTAAGAATTAAGCCCCTTTTTTTTCATACATCAATGATAAAGGGGGACTGATTTTGTCTCAGCTCCACCTGCAGCGTGTAGACGTTGTTTCCCCGTCCTCCCATACGTGCTGGCAGAGCTTGAGCGCGTGCGGCGTCTTTGGTATATTGGCTGGCAGGAGTTGGGGGAGGAGCGAGAGGTAATGGAAGAGATGAACAATTGAGGTTGTCCACTGTGCAAACATGAGTTTATTATGGCCTAATATGCAATTTACTCGCCCATCAAAGACTGGACCTATAAGTAGCAAGGGCGCAGAAGATTGTTGTAACGATGTTGCGGCGGACTTTAGACAGTTCCTCCTAAAACAATAGCTGGGTGCGTATTATCACGATATATATAGCCGCGTGCCAAACGCAAAGAACCCTAGAATATTGAGAACCGCATGAACATTCGACATGACCATATATAGTGTGCTGCCAATTATCATATACCACGACCGTCAAAACAAGAAGCCTAAACATCCAGCACAGTAAAAACACGGTTCAATAACATCCAGGGAGATAACAACGGAAGCAAAAAAAAAGTCTAATATGACGATTGATTTAACCAGTCCATGAACCCGGCGAGTGACGCTCTAGTTCTTGATCTTCTTCTTGGGCCTCAGCTGAAAGTGGAAGGACCAGAAATTTCCGTTAGATCGACCAGACAAAATAAAAAGGATATGTTGATATGTTATGGTAGATGTTTATGAAATCATGCTAGCAAATGCCATGGCAATTATTTACAAGCCTAAAGGCACAAACCACAAGAAATCTAAAACATATGAAAACCCTACTCCCATCCATCCATCCATAATAACAATTCCTAAAGGTTTACCAGAAGATGGACTAGATTGCATGACTACTATAGAAGAATAGAAAGCCCTACTATCAATCACCATGCTCACCTGGTTGCTATGACCACACTTCTTCTTGCGGCAGTTGACAGCCCTAGGGTGCAGGCGCGCATAGCATCTGTACAGATAAACAAGACAGGTCAAAGTTAAAATGTGTATTTTACAGTCCATGATAGATATAGAAATATAACAAGGACCCCTTGTGAGATATGTACAACATGAAAAGTTGCAAATAGCATGTCAAATAAAAGCATGCACACACATGCGATTAAAAATAAGAGAACATGAACCACATACATGTAACAGAACACTGAAACACAAGAACAGATTGGCAGGTCAGACAAATGTATGCCTCAAAATTTTAGCTCATAAGGTATCCTCGTACATCTAATTGATTCATCACTCCTGCCAACTAAAAAAGGGCACACCATCCACATAAACAAACAAAAACAACCAAATTCACACCAACAATCAATACTCCAATACCCCCAAAAATAAGGACAACAATAATGATCATGTTACAAAGCATTCTTTTCTATTAATAGAACATTTCATATTGAATTGCATGTATAGATGCAAATAAGGGTAAAATGAACAGAGCAAAGAGGCACTGAAGATTCGCAGTTATGAAGAGTACGTATGGCAGTTCAGACAGAATGTATGCCTCAAAAGTTAAGTTCATAAAGTCACTTCACACATCTAATTGATTCATCACTATTGCCAAGTAGAAAAACAGCACAACTGCCGCATAAACCACATATAAAAAATAACACAGAAGAGTAAAACCGAATAACAGGAGTCTAGAACATCTAAACCCAAAACTGGCAGCCCCAGCAAAAATCAAAGAACATTTACATCGATGGCTCTCAGTACAAGGCCAAAGTTTTCCACACGGGAAGATCCATTAGAAGATATCCTCCCACCTCCTTTTACAGAATGCTCCGCAATCTCGCTGCATCCTTCAATCTCAATCTTTTGATGAAGGGCAAAAACAGGAAAATAAATTCCATCGTAGTTCTTCACCAAAAGGAAGAGACTTCATAAGGAACCACCGAGAGGGAAGAGCAGGGAGTAAAGAAAAGGAGAAGACTACACTTCCTCCGGTCTTCAAATTCGGTGTGGTTAAAGCAAGAGTAGTCATCATCGAGCCAATAAATATTTTTTGCTATTCTGATGCTCAGGAACAGCTGAAAGTAGGGGCTAAAACGTTATGCGTGTTGGACCTACGAGAAAATGCGCGAATCTACTGGAAGAAGTCGCATGTCCAGAGGTCCCCATAATTTATCTTGCATCTCTTCAGAAAAGAAAGCTTCTGGTCCACTTAATGGTGACCGAAGTGACCAATCTTTAATATTAGAAGAGTGCACCATAAAGAAGAAATAAAACGATAAAAAAGATTTTTTTTCTAAGGCTGAACAAAATGAGTCTGTAGTTTGTCTCCATTCGTGAGGAACGCAATTCTATATGCTCAAGATAAACGGCACAAGTACAGGAGAAACGCGCTGGCTATCCTACTTATAAACATGCTACTACTATCCATAGCGTCAAGAGAAGTGCGAATATGTTGTATGGCTGGATAAAATTAAAGAAGATGATGGTGAGCAGCTGCTAGCTTACTTGCGGCAGATCATCTTGTCCTGGTTGTACTTGCGGGCGAGCGCCTGAAGCGACGGCTCGATGATACCACCACGGAGCCTGAGGACGAGGTGGAGGGTGGACTCCTTCTGGATGTTGTAGTCAGCCAGGGTGCGTCCGTCCTCCAGCTGCTTCCCGGCGAAGATCAGCCGCTGCTGGTCCGGCGGGATTCCTGCCGACACAAACCCCTATGAGCTACCGCCGCACAAGCACAGATCTTTCGACAGAAAACGGAGGAGGAGGAGGAAGAAGAGGCTAGTAGATGCGTACCCTCCTTGTCCTGGATCTTGGCCTTGACATTGTCGATGGTGTCGCTGCTCTCCACCTCGAGGGTGATGGTCTTCCCCGTCAGGGTCTTCACGAAGATCTGCATCTTGGCGCCCTAGCTTCTTCCTCTCCGGGACTCTATCCCCTTTGTCTCTCTATCTCCTTGCAGCTGTGGCGGCGGGGGCATCCGGGGCTGGTTGTTCCCCAGTTTATATAGGGCGAGCTAGGGTTTGGCCTGAAGAGTCCTGGATTGTGAGACGGGCTGCCCAAATGGGCCGCACAATCCGGGGAAACGTTTGCTATTGTGGAATAAGTTTACTTCACGTCTCTTCATTTGTCGGGAGTCTAAAATTCGTCCCTAAACTACGATACCAAATATGACACGTCTCTCAGCTCTTAAAACTAGTACAAATAAGATCGTAAGATGGTTTGGATGACAATTTCAGCTGACGTGGCATTAAAGTAAGAAAGAACCATAGGACTCACATGTCAATGAGTGTTTGCTTAAAAATAAAAAAATTGCAGCGGGACACATGTCATCACTCCCTCTCTTTCTTCTCTTCTCTCCCTTCCTCCTCTTTCTCATTTTCTCTTTCATTGGACGGGCGGGTGACAGGGATGCGGAGGCCTAGCGTCACACTCCGATGGCGGCACTAAAGGCCCTAGCTGAGACGCAGTTGCCGATGAAGTCGAAATTGCTACGGCCGGCGAGGTAGTCGTAGTGTTGGCTGATGCCGAAGAAGTTGAAGAGATAGACAAATTGGTGATCCGCTTGAGGTCACAGACAAGGTCCAGCAACTCGTCGGTGAACTGGTTGTGCACGATGTTGAGCACCTCGGTGCTGGAGAGGCAGGAGAGTGTGGTGGAGAGGTGGCTGGAGAACGAGTTGTAGCTGAGGTCGAGCACCTCTATGTTGGGAAGGAACCCGAGCTACACGATAGAGTTCTTGCTAGTTGCATGAACAAAATAAGCCGTGCACTACCACACAGTGGCGAATGGTGGTGGTGGTGGCGGTAGCTAGGTAGAAGCTAGCTTGGGACGTGCACGTGCGGCATGTCAACGGCGTCGGACGTCGCGTGCGAGATGTGTGGGGGAGTACGGGTGCCTGCTGCATCAATGGCATGGGGCCGACGACGATGGAGAGGTGAGGTGCAGGATCGCAGCAGACCTAAATTGAGGGTTCCAACGATCTTCCAACGGCATCAGGGGTGGGGCTGGAAGAGCAGGTGGTGGAAGGGGATGAACGAGGAGGGGTGGCGGTTGGGCTACAGGAGTTCCAGTTCTTCGACCACAACGACCATGACCACGTCATGTGGCTGTTCAACAACTAGGCGCCGCCCAGCAGAATGGACCATTGGCTGACAGCGACAGCCATGGCGGTTAAGAAATGGCGCAACATTGACAGGCATTCGACGCGTACGCGCAATACCAACTAATGATGAGAAGAGAATAAAGAGATAGGGTGATGATATGAGTCCTGCTTTAATTTTTTATTCTTAACCAAACACTCACTGACATGTGGGTCCCGTGTTTTTTTTGACTTTAAGTGCCATGTCAATGTCACATCAGCCGAAACCACCTTGAAACCTTCTTTGCATTAGTTTTTGGAGTTAAAGGACGTGTTATATCTGATATTGTGGTTCAGGGACAAATTTCAGACTTGGCAACAAATTGAGAGACCTAAAATAAACTTAGGTTCTGTTCAAATTACTGCCAAAATGAACCTTTCCAAAATTTGTCAACGCCAAAACTTTGACAAGTTGATGCTATTGCCAAATTTTGGTAGGATAGGGTAAATGTATCGTTGCCAAAATTCTATAGGCATTATCAATATTTGATAACAAACTGAATGCATACATATGTTTGTGAATTATATAAAAAAGATATGGTTCAAAATGGCACCAATCTAAACGGGCGCTTCTTCCTGTTATTTTTGGATATTGGTTGGCCCAGCTGCGCCTCTAGTCTAGGCTCCCTCTCTCACCTCGTTTCACCTTTGCTAGCCTGCCTAGTTAGTGGGCCGGGCAAGTTCTTGCCAAGCTAGATGATGGTAACTTAAAAAAATAAATAATTTTTTCTTCAACGAGAAGTAAATGTTTTTGTACTAGTTAGATGTTTAATTTGAGTTGATTTTTTTCATTTATACAGATCATAAGAAAGTACATGAAGATCCCTTCTATATTATCGGACTAATTCTATATCACGAAAATTAATTACAGCAGTAAGAATCCAAGACCAGTTCATCAACTGGTAAATACTGGAGTCTGAAGAAGGTGCAAAGCAAAACACCTGACAAGCCAAATGTTGCACGCTTTTGAAATTATCTAATGCGTGTGTGCAGAGTGTAATACTACTTGGTTTTACTAATACTAATACAATAAACCAATAATTCAGCGATTTCTGGCTGACCAGTTGCTCTCTCGAGTAATTAACTCTCTTATCGCGATTAAGAAATTAGACCCCTTCTCCCACTGTTACATCAGCTCAACCACTACGCAATCCAGTAGGCAAGTAGTAACACGCGTTGGAGGGAGTCCACACATCATTGCACGAAAAAGCGGCGGCTGCAACCACCGTGATCGGAACATGTCAAACCTTGCTCGAGCCCGGGTATAAATACACCCGGCGACGCCATGTCCGCTCCACGAACAACACAACACCAAGCTAGCTAATCTCACAAGCTCAATCACCACAGGTGACGGCGAGGTAGCTGGCGAGATATAGCTAGCGCAGAGGCACAAAGCTTAGCAAGGATTACACGTTTCCTAGCGATCACTTTCGCCGGCGTGCATGGCGGCGTCGGCGGCGGCGGTGTTGTGCGCGCTGCTCGCCCTCGCTGCGGCGGAGGGTGCGAGAGCTTGGCCGGTGATGAGCCCGTCGTACTACGACGCGTCGTGCCCAAGCGTGTACGACACCGTGCGGCGCGTCGTCCAGGAGGCGCGGATCGCCGACCCGCGCGCCCCCGCTAGCCTCCTCCGCCTCCACTTCCACGACTGCTTCGTCAATGTGCGTACAGTGTCGTAGGTTGCGTGCCATTTATGGCGTTTGCATGATATATTTGAGGTGGAATTAATGTGTGTTGCGCGCTCGTGTGGATGCAGGGGTGCGACGGGTCGCTGCTGCTCGACGACGCCGGCGCGATGCAGAGCGAGAAGAACGCGCCCCCGAACAGAGGGTCGGCGCGTGGGTTCGACGTGGTGGACGGGATCAAGGCCGCCCTGGAGAGCGCCTGCCCCGGCGTCGTCTCCTGCGCCGACATCCTCGCCCTCGCCGCCGAGATCTCCGTCGAGCTGGTCAGTCCATGCCCGTCAAACATTCAATCATGCACGCGCCAAACCATGCATGCATTTCTGAATCGCTGACACGCTTTCTTGTCTACGTCTGCGCCGGCGATCGAGCAGTCAGGAGGCCCGAGCTGGAACGTGATGCTGGGGCGGAGGGACGGCACGACGGCGAACTTCGAGGGCGCCAGCAACCTCCCCAGCCCGACGGACGATCTGGGCCTCCTGAGACAGAAATTCTCCGACGTCAACCTTGACGACACCGACTTCGTCGCCCTCCAAGGAGCGCACACGATCGGGAGGGCGCAGTGCAGGTTCTTCCACGACCGGCTCTACAACATCAGCGGCAGCGAGCAACCGGACCAGACGCTGGACATGGCCTACCTCAACGAGCTCCGGCAGAGCTGCCCGGCGAGCGACCCCGACAGCGCGGCCCTGCGCAACCTCGACCCGCCCACACCGGACGCGTTCGACAACAGCTTCTACCGCAACCTCCTGAGCAACCGCGGCCTGCTCCAGTCCGACCAGGGGATGCTCTCAGCGCCGGGCGGCGCCGCGGTAACCACCGCGCCCATCGTCATGCGGTTCGCCGGCGGCCAGGGCGACTTCTTCCAGAGCTTCGCGACGGCGATGGTCAAGATGGGCAACATCAACCTTCTCACCGGGAGCATGGGGGAGATCAGGAGGAACTGCAGGGTGGTGAACCGCGGCTGATCATCAGATTGATCAGCGTCTCCATGAAATTGTTTGTTGAAAGGAAATTGCACATGTGTTTTATGTTTTAATTTCATTTAATTATTTCTTTTCTATGACATGTGAATTAATAATTAGCTATCATAAATCTATTAAAAGAGACGGAAACGGTGTGACTGATACTCTCAAACTATTGAATCACTCAAAGTAATTCTTTTTAAAATCAGTTACAAAATAACTCATTTCACAGATATTCTACTAAAAATTCCTAAAAAAGGCCATAATTTCGTCAAAGACGAAGGAACGACCGAGTTGCGTAGTAGGACTATTTTTCAAGTAAACTGTGCGTTCAAGCCGCATGGCACAACATGCAAAAGCGATTCTAAACTCTCCAAAGAGACATTCTCGCGTTAGTTTACGTGTCATTTATAAAAAAATTTAAAAAATTAATAAGATAAATTAATATATATGATAAATCAATTTTTATATATTGTAATGAAAAAATAAATTAAACTACGACAAGTTAATATATATTCCTAGTCAAATTTTTTACAACTTATAAAAGTTAAATTTGATTAATTTATCACATCTAAAATTTTTCCATAACTATTTAAATAACATGCTAATAAATATTTAAATAACATGCTAACAAATGTCTCCCCGAAAATTTGGATAGTTTCCTCAAAACACTCGTGTATACAGCCATCGCGTTGCTTGTCAAGTAAAAACATCCAGCAGCATAAATAGCACTAGTCAACTATGTTAAACTCAAGCGCTGAACACAGCCGGAAAAGACGTTTACATGGAGGGCAAAATTTATTCTTGGGTAGGTATATGCCGCTCGAACGACTATGGTAACGAAGTAACAGACCACTAGACCAGCAGATGAAATGCTGTTTCAGCTTCTTTTGATATTTTTTTTCTTAACTAAAACGGCAGCACCAAGGCTACATAAGAGCTACTATAATACTAGAATACAAATTGGGTCGGTTTACACTTCTACGAATGACCGTCATGCTTCCCAAGCTCGCTAGGCGGGGGTAAGAGAAGGGCAAGGCGCTGCTTGTATCTTTCAATCCGTCGGAGCCGCTCCTTTTGCAAACTGCCAAAGAAATTTATGTCAAAGTGGAACACAACAACTCAGTGACTCTGTCTAATGAAGATAACATTCTCAAACAGCCATTCCTCAACTTATGTTTACAAGCTGCCTTCTATCAAAATGACAACCTAATACCTCTCCACGACTCCACATGAAAGGGCGTTAAAGTTATCTAACTTAATACCTCCACCCCGGCAATATAAGTTTGTTTGAGCTTGCAATTAAGGTTTTAAAGCACTGGCAGTTAATATATGTAAGTATATAAATTGACTACACCAAAACAATCAACATCACATTACATATTTTCATTTGTCTTGTGAAACACTTCATCATATATCTTATTACCATTTTCGCTAGTACATCATTATTGTTTCGTTGGATACTGTGAAGAATCAAGCTGGACTTACATATCGGGAAGCAAAAGCCAAACATCACTATTGCATCACCATATTTTGGACTTACTTACTCACTTCACAAATCATACATAAAAGGGCTGGAAGATGAAAACAAATACATACCCAGCACGGATCTTTTTTGCACGCTTCACATGCTGCTTCAGCAAGTCACTTGCAGTATATTCACCGGTTTCATTCTGCACATAAGATCAAAGCCAATGGCTTTTGAGTCTAACATAGTAACACTGCGATTATAGATGTAAGTAACTATGCTTGTGGTGATAGAAAAAGATAATAGAGGGAAATAGTAACAATAGCTACAAAGTGGTCGGTAATAGAAGTCACAAGCAAGTAGCTCTCCCCAAGAATCTCAATTTACAGATGAAAAAAGGACTCTTTTACCCCTTCAGTCTCAAGTACTTTTTTTGATACTACATTTTTATGGCAAGGTTGAAATGAACCCGGATTTCTCAAACATGTTAGGATGAAACCATCACCTAATACCTATATATTATTGAAGGTAGTAATTGGGAAGCAAACCTAACTATTTTGGGGAGCAAATGGAACACATGGGCAAATAATGGATCAAGACAACAGCAAATAAGCAAGAGAAGGATATGCAGGACATAAGATAGACAATATACTTCATTTTAAATAACAGGGCAAAGCTTAAAATTCAGAGTTGGTATGTGCGATTCCTAAGAAATACAGCAATTTTACATGTATTAATCATAATATTAGTTATAAAAGGCATACACGCTTACATGCCAAAAATCACAAAATGCCAGTATGATCCAGTATTGCCTGGAAAGAATATAACTAAGTGTTATGCTGTACAATGAATTAGCATAAGTAAACTATTAAATTCATTGAATCAAAGATCAAAACTTCAAAGTTAGTTTTTTAACAAGATACCTTCTCTTCCTCTGAATTTTCTTTCTCAGCTTCATTGTCCTTTTCTGATATCCTAGAGTCCACGACTGAAGCAGGCAGGGGTCTTGGAAGAATTGGTGCACCAGTTCCAAAGCTTGGCTGCAAGAACTAGTAAGACAAGTGCACGGATAGCACGATGCACATACAAATTATGGACTATGAACTGCAGACATTCACATATTAAGAGCCAAAAGGGGAATTTCTTGTGGTGGTGGTGGTGGTGGGGAGCAAAGTGGCAGGAGCCTTGCCATTCTATTAGTACAAACGAAAGAAGAAAGCATGCAGTGCAAAACAACTCAAATTGTCTCCACAGGAGACATCGCTCCACTAGGAAATTACATTTATAGGACAATTCAATCCATACAAACTGCACTTGGCAAAATTCTCACAAGTTTGAAGCTTGTTGATGTTAAACCAGACTTCAAATGACAGAGAGCAAATGTGCGTCCCTTCAAAGTAGTAAGAGGAAAATTCAGGCATACAACATAACCAATCAAGTTGTATTCCTAGAATTGCTTTATAAATTATAACTGAGAAGAAATACATTTTAGAGTAACTCTAGAAATTATAAGACCACCAGAATGACAATTGAGGTGTGTAAGAACCTATTAGGATCTAATTTAACATAACTCTAGAGGAATTTTCACAAGGAAAGTGCCCCAGTCATTCATCTGTAGTGAGAGAAAATGCTAACCTGACTTTCATGTGGAACTCCATTACGCACCCATGATCGACAAAGTGCATACAAGGATCCTGACTCACTATCCATCAAGTTAACCTTTGGAACAATCAAAAGAAGTGACAGAAGAAATGTCAGTTTGTGCAGTCCACTTGGTCTGTCTGGATAAAACAAAGTATGGATTATCTTGTGAGGTTCCTCATATGTGGGCCAATTTTATTAAGAAATTAGAATTTCAGCCTCGTAAACCAAGTATCTAAAATGATCAAAACCATTTGGACAATTAAGAAAATGAATTGTGAAATAGAAGCAATTTGCATTTGCATGAACAGGAAAATAAGGTGTGAAGAGCCGTACGTTTTAAATTTATTTAGTAAATTTTAAACTAAACCAAATCATGTTTATCATAGGAGCTGAAATAGTTTGTCACTAATCAGTGCAAAGAAAAAGAATTTGTATCATATAAAACGTCTAAAATGAGCCATAAATGGTATCCCAAAGATTCATGTTAATGGGCAATAGCGATTGGGCATGTTCCAACTATCCAAAAGGTACAAGTATTCTCCTCATCTAGCCAATGTATTTGCATTAACACAGCACAAATGTTCCAGAAAAAGTTCAGGAAACATAAACTTACTTTACGGTCATTAATAACCACTGTTGTAGAGTCCTCCTTGCTCCTTTCACTACAAGAAAACAATCAAAACTGACACTTGGAAAGTCTAATTCCAAAATATAAAACACTATAGTTTGTAGTTTTCTTACCTATCCTTTGAGTTGTTAATCTCTTGAGGAGATGGAGTTACAGCTGGGAGCGGATTGACCTAAGAAAGTTGCCAGAAAAGCATAATTTAGGGGAACTTTAAAATCATAGTATTTAAGTCCAGAATTTATCAATAAGGAATAGCCTAATTAACACAGCACCCCAAATAGACCAGCAACATTTATAATCAAAATAATAATAAAAACATGAATTTGTGTTTCAAAATTTTACAAGATCTAAATCCAGTACGGAACCATTCACATGGGCCTAGATAACTTACCTCAGAACTAGCATTGTGCTATTACCAAATATAAGTTCACTAAGCAATTCAACATGCACATGAAACCAGCATGCCCAACAGAAAATAAGTTCCAAAATCTACCATAAATCACCTTCAAAAATTACAAGTAGCGTTTAATTAAAAAGTTCTAGAAAGTAGAACGTTCAAGACTTCAATTTCTAGTCTAGTTCCCCTTCCTTGCAAAGCTCGCAGACTAAAAATTAGTCACTAACCTTGGGCTGTGCCTGCTGAGTTGTAGGGACTCCTCGGGGAGGCTGCTCAGGGCGCGACGACACACCCGCCACCACCGCCCTCGGGGCGGCGGGGAACGACCGGCCATGCGTGGGCACCAGGGGATGCTGCGGCTGCACTATGGGCACAGCGACGGCGTGGGCGCGAGGGTACCCTACGGCGACTGAGGGCGCGCGACGGTGGTTCGCGGTGGCGGTGGCGGCGGCGGCGGAGGACGTGGCGACGGGATAGAGGATGCCGTGGGCGGCGGTGGCATGATGACTAGGGTTAGGGTTCAGCGGGCGGCCGGTGAAGAGCGGGGGCGGCGGAGCTGGCGTCGGGGACGGGGCGGCGCGGCGGGGCGAGGAGGCCGCCGCGGCGAGGAAGGCACGGGGAGCGGCTGGGGGAGGCGGCGGCGGGCCGGCGCGGGCGGGGATATCGCGGGGGCACGGCCGTAGCTGGCGGGTGCTGCGGCGCCGGCGGTGGGGACGACATGTCGGTGAAGTGGTCCCGGCCGTGTGGGGTCCCTTTCTAAATGGATTTGAACCGGATTCGTCGTGCGTGTTGGCGAGGGAGCGCCGCGCGCGGGCGGCTTCGACAAATTTGAGGAGTCTTTAGAGTCCTTCCAGTTTTTTGCTTTCTTAAACAGTGTATGATTCTCAGATTCTCACATAAAATCTGAAAAATCTAGAAATGAATTAGAAACAGGAGCTGAAAAATTTTGATATTGTTCTCAGAAGTTGGCTATTAACCAGTACCTTCTTCTAATCTTAAACTCTCTGAATAGAATCTCAGACTCTGCTTATATTAGTTTTGGAACTGGATTTCTGACAAAAATTAAAGTCTATGATATGTGGGCTTATAGGTTATGAGGTATTTCATATTAATGATCATGTCACATTGTATAAAATGCGGTGATATTAGAGGAGTTGTTTTCGGCATTCTGAAAAAAAGCTTGTTCGTGCGACGGGAGCATGTAATCTTGAGCTTGAGCAGTTCGTTTTTGGATTGAATGGTTAGGTGTATACTCAATGACTTCTGTTTCTCTCTCCTTTTAACATTATTAGCAATATATATGTGTGTGTGTGATGAACACTTGCTATCGATGAAGCAAAGTTAGATGTGCAGCTAGAAGCGATATGTGGTACTTGAAATGTTTAGAGACAAAAATAGAAGTGAACGTCGGCATAGAAAATTCAGGGATAAGGAATACATCATGAGAAATATATATGATTGTTACCGCAACTCTTGTTTAGAATGCATGAAATAAGAAAAAAAACAAGGTGATCACAATGACGTATTTAAATTTGAGTGATCCAACATACATATTTTTTAAAAATATCATAAATATAACAAGATAATTAAAATATATATTATGTATTGGGTAGTTTTTGTGTGGTTCCAGGACCATTTCTGACTCCGCCACTAAATGGTCGGCTCAAAGAATAGAATAAAGCTCATATATGGATTTCTCAAAGAAAATTGTAAATGCTTGGAAAAGTTTACTGTTCATCCATTTGGAACAAATGAACGAGCGTAGAGGAACCAAAGAATTGGTTTCCTTCGCCTTCGATCTTATAGGAATTTTCACATCCATCTTGGGCCCTTTTTCTTTACTTTTTGCCATGTACATGGCAAATCAAAGCTTTATAGCACCAAATATAACCATGATTCGAGCACATGTAGGTACCATTTATAATATACGCTTGTATAGCAAGATTTGTATATGTGTTCAAAACACTTTATCCTTTTATGTTTCCTACATTTTGAAATCTTCTATCTCGGATATGTATTCTTATGTGATCCCTATGTTTTTCTTCTAATTTTCCATATATTACATTTCTGCATTCCACCTAAACCTAACAATCGGTGGATTTTAATATCTAAATTGAACGAAAACCCTAACGAAAATTCTTAGTTTCTCATGACCATGATCAAATCAATATCAATCATTGCTCCACACCTAAATAAAAACTAAAAAAGACGGTAGATCAAAGCCAGCACCGCTAAAGAGAAAAAGGGAATGATGTACTTTGAGAATATTATATACTATCTTCATTTCAAAATATTAACAATGCTAATTTTTTAATAACATCTGACTATTCATAGTATTTAAAAATATATAAATATTATTATTGTATTGTGACTTGTTCTGTTATCAAATAAAATATAATCTTAACTTTTTTATATTTATATGAAATTTATAAATAAGACGAATGTTCAAACGTACGGAAAATTAATTATGATATATATTTTTAAAAAATATAGTATATGTCTAAGAGTCTGTTATTTTGTTTAAGAAAAAAAGAAGAGATGAGATCCCACTTCCCAAGTATTCTACCTGATCGGAGATTGCTGCAGCCGACGCTTTCGGTCGGCTTGCTTGGTGCCATTTTGGTATCCATTCATCACCACTATCAGGTCCACTTGCCCCTGCCCAACCTTTTAAAATAGAGGTTTCTTTACTACTTGCTGTCATCGATTTCCCGGCTCGACTTTGGCCCAGGGTTCGCGATTCCGAGGGGTACGATATGGATCCTCGAGATTTCATTTTAATAATTTCGTATAAATTTTAAAAAAATTTTAAAAAATTATTTTATCATAAATATATATATTATTATAAAAATAAATTTTATGCGGTTTGTCGCGAAAACCGTGACATGTGACGCGGTATGAACGAAAACCGCGACACGACATGGATTTGGATTTGGTTCAAATTTAAATTACGGTTTTCACGGTTTTCGCGGTTTTTGTGCGGTTTGCATGGTTTTCGCGGTTTTGGCGTGGTTTTTGCGGTATGCACGAAATCGTCTAAATTCAAATGCGTTACTGTTCATCGCCGGCCGGTTTTCACGGTTTCGCTGAAAACCACGCTATTGCGGAGGGGTGGCACAATACACGCATATGAAAAGGTAAAACCTGCTTTGGCCTCGTCGATGGGAGCCTTGACGCCTAAACACGTTTGCTACCATTCCCTTCCCCTTTAAGAACAAGTTAACGGTAGACTATAAATCAACATCAACTATAAATTTATCTTAAAAATAACTTTAAAAACAAAGAGGGTTGGTTCTCATAAAAGCTAGCTCTTCACATATTTTAAAGATAAATACATTAAATACATAGGTGAGATATAAAAAGACAAGAATAATAAAGACACTATTATAGCTCATCTATTATACATGTTAACTTTAATCCGAATTATAACTTATAGTTGGCTCTACTATTATGCTCTTAGGCTGAGTTTTCATGTGAATGTTCCCAACCTATCTTTTATAGTTTTTCACACACATGTTTTTTAAAATGCTAAACGCGGTATATTTTTCAAAAAAAATCTATAAAAAGTTACTTTAAAAATTCATACTAATACATTTTAAATTTTTAACTAATACTTAATTAATCATGTGCTAATCTAAT
The DNA here is from genome assembly GCA_019925245.2 of Oryza australiensis. Lineage (NCBI taxonomy): Eukaryota > Viridiplantae > Streptophyta > Magnoliopsida > Poales > Poaceae > Oryza > Oryza australiensis. The sequence goes on from JAIFGZ020000117.1 coordinate 1,120,082, forward strand.
GTTTCGTTTTACGTGCTATGGGTGTCGCTTCCCAACCCTTACCTTAGAACACAACCTTGCTACAGGCTGCCTTCGCCGCAACTTGGTGGGGATAGAGAAGAGAAGAAAACAGGGTCGATTAGAATAAGAAGAGAGGTTTAATATATTGGGAACCACTGAGGTTGTTGGATGTGCTAACCATTGTATTAATGAATAGATAAGTATGTAGACCAATTGTGTGCCTCTCCTTGATATAAATGCTACTTCCAAAACTTTAAAGAAAAATGTCAAATACCAACACTAAAATTAATATTGCAAACTTAATACATCCCACGGGTTACAATGATACAATGGTATTTTGGAAAAAAAAATGTGAATGCATTAACACGATATCATGTTCACGTAGTGTGTTGGGGGAACGGCTTCACCCTCCTCCGCTTGTGAGGGAAGGCACTTACACCCTCCGAAGTAGGCCCCGAAGGAGGTTCCGCGTGGTCCACCGAGATTAGTCGAGCGGAGCAAAGTCACTACCCACGACCTCCACCGGGTAGGCAGAGGGCCTGACAGTGGAGGTTGAGGTAAGCCTTCAAAGTAGCATTCAGGGTGACAAGATCGAGCCATTTAATGCCCATTCAATGCCCTCGCCTACCAGCACACACACCCGTGGCAGGAGCAGGAGAAGCTGCAGTCGACACTGACTTTGGTGGTTCGTGTCACCACGACCGGTCATGGCCGGGATCCACGAAATTTCTTGGGCGCGGGAGTAAATGGGCAAACCTTTTTGGTCCCCTGAGATTTTACCATTCTGCCCCGAGGGTCGGGTTCACTTGTTGGCCTTTGCCACCTACCAGCGAGGCTCTGGGCACCTCTATAATTTTCCATATACCTTGTATGACTATATAAGTATAATCCGCTCTCTGAAAAAATACATAACAGAAAGGAACAGAGAGACACGTTGGCCATTCTTCTCCCCATATTCCTAAATACTTGTTGGATTCTGTTCCAACATTATGAACTTTTGATCAGACCTCAAAGTTTGTTACAAAGAGATCTTCCTAGTTTTTTCTTCTCGACACACACGAGCCATGCAAAAACGGTCATACATCGGCTAGGCGATGGTGGAAGGTCATTAAGTTGAGCATCCTGCATATGTTGCTACCACCCTAACTGGTCAGGGCAGCCGTCGACCCGTGTCGGTCGCCATCGCGTATGCTTCAGGAATTTTTAGCATTTTTAATTTTTTTAAAAGATTTACAAAACTAATTTTTCGTTTTCGAAAATTACAAAACTAGTCTCCTCCTGCCCTCTGGGAGGGCGAGATTTAAAAAACGCCCTCCCAGAGGGCGTTTTTTTCGACGTGGCAGATGGTCGTTGGGCGTCGTCTGTCGCGCGGCGGCAAATTTGCAAGCGGCCCCCTTCCCGCCCTTACCAAGGGTGTTTTTTCCCTGTTCAAACAGGGGGCCGCCTGCAAAAAGGGCGGCCGCCCTGGCTTTTTTGTAGGCGGCCCCCTTCCCACCCTTACCAAGGGCGTTTTTTGCCCTTTTTGCAGGCGGCCCCCTTCCCGCCCTTCCAGAGGGCTTTTTTTCCCTTCCCGCCCTCTGGAAGTGCGTTTTTATCCTACATACACCCTAACCCTAATTGGTCGATCCATTTGTTGTATTGTTGCAAATGTAAATGTTATCGTCTATACGTATTGTTGCAAATATAAATGTATCGTACGTATGTAAATGCAAATGTAAATGTGTTGTGTAATGAACCCTAATATTCGAGGTACCGTACGTATGTTGTTTGCATTACCTGTGATCATAACATACTGTTTTAACCAAGTTAACTTAGTAGCAATTGGTTAAGCAGATGTGTGCCACATTGTTACATAACCCATTAGGTATGGATGATACAATACATGGCATATGTCTTATGCATACATGATACAACTTACTCATCGCCGACGAGTCAAGGCTCGTCTACCTACGGAACCGTTCTAGGGCGTTAAGCTTGTCATCAATTTTCTCTTTTCCTTCTCGGCGTTGTACTCCTTTGTGTTTCACATTCAGTTACTTTTAGGCCGTTATATTGGGGAATGACATTGTCGATCCACCTAGTGAATCCACACCTCCTTTGAATGCCCTGGTAAAGAAGCACATGTAATCAGTTAGAGAGCCACTAGAGTGAAGACATTTGCGGGATTGATAAAATGAAAAACGTACAACGAAATCATTGTCTAAGTTGGGGCAAATGAAATATCTTCGGCCATATGTTTGTGGTTCAAAGGAGGTAGCCATCTTGCAACGATCCCTACAACCGCACATGGGACGATCCGACCATTTAGGGAAACCCAGTGGGTTGTTCCTCCAAGCTAAGCTTGCGATTTCGACGCGACGTTCGTACTCCATCCATGTCTGAATGAATTGTTCAGTCGACTCAGGTTGTGTTACCGTCCGACCGATCGAAGCAGGTTTAACTGTATCGATCCACTCTTCGTATGGACACTGACGTACATCCTCCTGATTGCACATTTGTGATGTTCGGGGTTAGAAAATTAAACAAGCAAATAGGTTAAACAAAGAAAAATGATACTCACAACAAAATCGTCATCCACAATCTTGGGACACACGAAGCATCTTTGTCCTCTAGTTGCTTGTCTTATGGATCTTACCACCTGGCAACGAAGACCACAGTGGCATTCTGGACGTTCCCGCCATATGGGTAGTTCCAGCTGATCCATAGGCCAATCCAAAGCTTCAGCACGAACTCGACGTTGGTACTCAGCCTTCCGTCGAAGGTAGTCTGACCTTGTTTCGCTTAGTGGGTAGTAATGTGTTCCGTCGGTTCGTGGGTTCTCCGTATCTATCCACTCAACGAAGTTGCACACCCGACGATATGCCTGCATGAGGTGTTAACACGATGTACGATCAAGTTAGCGTTTTCTGTGTGAAGATTTTGTAGCTGAAAGCATTGCAGATAAGCCATACCTGATCAATGTTGGCGTGTTGAAAAAATCATCTCCCCCGAGTTTTCGTGAGGAGGGACGACGTAAGTATGCAACCATCTCCACATGGCATAACAGACGGTCACACCATGGTGAAATCAAACCGCTCAAAGGATGGAGTCGCTAGTGGAGACGCTCAACGAATGGATGATATGAAGATCTCATTGTACGGGGAAATGTAGAAAACAGAATGCAGATTTGAAGAGCTCGTATTCGGATCGAAGCAATATATAGTGCAGGGAGGTCAAAGTTCACAGCGACGTATCATTTATGTCTGTCACGGGGCAAAAGCTGAACGCGACGTATCGTGTAGGATTATCACGGGGCAAAAGCCGATAGTGACGTATCGTGTAGGACTGTCACGGGGCAAAAGATGATAGCGACGTCTCGTGCAGGTTTGACACCGCCGAAAGTTTTTTGTCGTTAGTAAGAGTATCGTGCAGCGAACAATATGAAAGGATCTCGTGACATGTGAGTGCGACGAACGGACAGAGATATATACAAACATCCAACACAAAATCAATAATTATCATTTTTACAAACTGTAGCACGCAGAACCTACTGACGAGCCCTCTTACCCCTATCCCTCCTAGCATGTGCTCTAACGTGCCCCTGAGAGTATGTCAGCCTGTCTGGGGGCACGACATTACCAGCACGGACATCCGGCGTGGGCGTCTCCTGTGGCAGGTCCTGGTTCTGTGGTAGAGGTGCTCCACCAAGCTGAGAGGTGGCGAGAACGTCCTGATCTGGGTCCTCCAGGTCATTGAAGTCGTCGCCCGTACCTGACCCTCCCTCGTCGCCCGCCCCGGACCCGCCCGCTTGCGACGATGATGCCCCCGAGCGGAAAATCCCCGCCGAGTAGAATCCTCCTGTATATAAGCAATGTGAAGCATCAGTGATTTAAACTAAGAAGTCTCTAGTACTCGTCGGATGACACTTGCTCACCTCCCGGCTGAGTGAGGGGACGAGGAATGGAGGATCCACTCGCTCCAGTGAAGCTCGCAGTGGTCGACAGAGTCGCGAAAGGCCGAGGGATCGACGATCCACTCGCGCCAGCCGTATCCCCAGTCGGAAGCGTTGGACCTAGACGACATTCGGTTTGTTATATCACGTTGTAGGGTTGCCACAATGAAAATGAACGGAACTAACCTGTGGAGGCACCAACGCCGTGTGGTGACCATCCTGGTAACAGACCGAGTGGACATGGACCTGCAGCAGCGTGCGGAGGTATCGCATCGACGGCTGAACGACACGAGAAGATGCGCAAGACCGAACGCGCCGTCGTCTGCATCCGCTGGAACGTCATCTTCTTTCCACGTTGTTCAGGTGAATGCCTGCGTCCAACCTCAGCATCACCGAGTCGATTTCGGCATTCAATGCCCGTGCGGCGTCGGCCTACAAAAATCGAAACAAATTAGGTTCACCGCTGAAATATACAAGAAAATCATGTTACATTACAAAGGTATTAAGACCGAGAAATCATGACATACCCCAATGAAGTAGTCCTGGTCTCGGTGCCTGGGGTAGGTGTCCGTGACCGCTGCTTGGTGCTGCTGCTGCGCGGCTGGTGTGAAGGTCACACGCGGACGAGTCCGCGGTAGGTACCACCGAAGGTATGCAGTGTAGTTCTCCTCTGAGTGGCCGTAGATCTCGCCAATCACCTCCTCTGTGGCTATCAGCCAGTCCGCCATGTATTGCTGCATACGTGGTTCCCAGAGGGAGCCTCCCTGCTGTCCCCGTCGAGTCAACTTGCGTACACAGTAAAGGTTAACTATCGTTCCGTTTCATTCGACACAAGGGTAGTAAAGTTAACAGAGAAGTACTCACTGGTGGTCTGTTAACGCCAAAATTTGGTAAGCCCCGAAGTCCTTATTGACTAAGGGTTAATATCGGCTCGAAGCAGAATCGGCTGAGAGTTTTGCGATAGCCGATGGAGGATCCATATTTTCAGCAGTCGGGTTCTTGTTAGATTCGATTTGAGAAGATCTTATCCAAAAGAAACCAAGTCTAGGGAGGATACGGCTTGTATCTATTAATTAGGAAGAGGTTGTTAGTTTTCTATTTCATCTTTAGAAAAGTCTGTATTGTAATCTGTTAGGATCTTTGTCATCCCACGGGTATAAATATGTAAGCCCGGGGTTCATGTAATATCATCTCTCGATCAATACAACTCAGCGCATCGCCACCTTTCTTTTATCTGTTCTACTTTGTCATCCGGCGGAACTTGGCACCTGACGTGGGGCTGCATCGGCTTTGATCTTCGGCGAAGGGGTAAGTCCAAGGTCTCGCCGGCTCAGGCAATCGTATTGGCTACGTTGGCGTCGTCCAAGGCTGCATCAGTACATTTGACCTCTTGGATTGCATCGATTCAGTTGATATCTTTGCCTGATTATTTACCATATGTCTCTGATTGAATCTAATTTTAGTATCTCGATTTGGTCCTACCGGATGTCTCTCGTTTTAGGGTTTCTGTCGATACCGGCTAAATCGTTATGTTAGATTAGATTAGCTTAGGCATCTACCACCCTGAAAATTAGCCAAGGGCTTGATTGTCTAGATATTATTTTTCTTTTCATACTTAGTGCTGCATCAGTTTGAGCTACTAAGTCATGATTAGAACCGTAATATCTAGCCTGCCTATTGACTGCCACTAAGGGTTTCATCGGGGTTTTAGCCGATGAGTTATCTGGATATTGCATCGGCTTACAAGGTATATACACAAGTTGGATATGGCCGATTGCAGTAGAGGCTTCATTGAATATTTAACCATTTGGAATTTATGACATCGAACTTCCAACCGATATGTGCTTTAACCTTTAAATCAGTATTTATTTCATCATGTGGTTGGTTCATGCAATGTTATATATATCATGTTATTGTCAGCAGATCGCCTTTAAATAAATATTTGTTCAGCGTACAGCCGATGGATTCAAACACATTTTACACCATCGGCTGGCATCGGCGTCGGCTGGAATGGCACCATCGGCTTATTAGCCGATCAGTTAGTTTTTGGGTATCGGTCTATCGACCGATATGATTTATGTTCTGCTGTTTTGCATAACTTGTCAGTGGCAGGATCAAACTGACTAGCACGTCCACGCTTCATCTATTCTAGGACCTGCACTGGAGCTAAGCAGATCTCCCAGGCCGACGTGTTGATTTTTCTCTCAACATGGTCCTGGTGGGGAACGGCAACCGGTACGTCTATTGGGAATCCCTGCCGCAGTCCGAACTGCCTCATTACTCGGCCTAGGCAGTGAGGCTCGACGCATATGTCGTACACCATCGGGATCAGCGTCATCCAGTAAGCCGAGTCACGCGTACACAACGTCGAGAGGCCTAGAGGTGCTCGAGCTGCGACCGCATCCTGCGTGTACGCCTCCTACAAAAGGAGAAAACCATGTTAACAATCACAATTATAATGAAAAATAACGAAGTCTTCAAGTTAACTTGCTGTGAACTGCATGATCCAAGTCTTCGTAGGCCCGGTGGTCGCGTAAGGTAGATCGCCTGAACAGCGGGGAGCCCTGGTAGCCTCATCACGTGAGCGAATCGCGCAGTGATGTCTTCCCTCCATCCACCAATAGCATCCACAGGCCCAACAGCCTCTTCGGCTAGTGGTAGCCCTAGCAGGTACGAGACATCCTGCAGCGTCGGTGCCATCACCCATAAGGAAGATGGAAGGTGTGCGTCTCAGGACGCCACCGATCCACCAAAGCAGCTATGAGGGACTGGTCTGCATCCCACCGTCTCGCCTGGTCGTGCTCGTCGGCACGCGCCTCAACAAGCCTGCAAATCGCTATCAGGTCAGACTCACGCAACCCGCATACCATCAAGTATAATATTAGTGTCAAGTATAATATTAGTATCGTGAATCAAAAGAGTATAATCGTACCACTGGACGTGTCGCGGATCGACACGCAACAACTCGTGCGACGGGCGTGAACGAAAGGTGGTAAGCTGAGCACCCTGCACTGCCGACAAGTATGACCTGTGCACCCTGTCGACCGACCTGCTGAAAAGAGCTGGTGTATCATCCGCCATACCTGCATGAATACATGAATACATTAATAAGCAATTTATGAAAAAACAAAACAATATGAATACATGACATAAATGGTCCATTATATCTCAACATTGTAAAAATTACACGTCTTAATTCAAACTACCAAACACAACATAAAAATATCACAACAACATTAAAATAGTTCATGTCTCACAATGATAAATATTACACGCACGACAGATGGCAACAACATAACAAATATTACAAATATCGGATCACCACTAGATTGAAAGGAGCAAAGAAAATAATCAAGCCATTGCATCGCCAGCGGATGACGTAGTCGCCGCACGAGCACGTCTAGGACGTGGTCGCCTCGTTGGTGTTCCTTCTCCTGATGGACGGCTGCCATCGGTGGCCTGTCCGGATAGACCTGCACCTGCGACGGTTGAAGTTTCTGAATTCTTCGGGCATTTTTGTATGTATGTCCGTGCTCATCGTATTTGCTGCAACGTAGGGTCCTTCCCCCGGCCTCCGACTCGTCCATGTCATTTATGATGCTTCTCGACTGACGACGTCCCTTTTTCAGCCTTAACTTCGACGGATCTGGAATGTAGAACACTTGTGGCCTTAGTGTTGTGTACGATCCAGATATCCCAAAACCATATATCTCATCCTTCCACGTATGAAAAATTGATTGTTTTCTGTAGTACGGTGACACATAGCTATCGGGAACTATGCCGCAATCCTCAGCTGCGGCAAGGATGTGTGAGCAAGGCAGATGTTTAAGCTTCGGCTTCATACAGCTGCAACTATAACCACCCTCCGCATGAAGCACACATTCCTGCACAGCTTGAACATGGTTGATGTTGCGCCTTCTCCTGTCGACACACATGATCTCGTACCTATGAACTTGGGTTCCTTGGGGGATTACTCTGTGCTTCATAGCCTTTAGAATTTTGTCTTGCATATATTTCATCACCACGTTGCCAAATACAATGATGTTATCGGTCATCAAAGGGGAAATTTTCTTAAATCTATCCCTAAAGTATGCCTGAATGTCATGAAGGATAAATTCCACAATACCCACCAATGGAAGCCCCCGAACTCCTCTCATCACCTAGTTGTACACCTTGGCCAGGTTGGTTGCCATTATACCATATCGAGCTCCGTCAGTGTCATACAACAGAGATCACTTTTTTTTGGTTCATTCTCTATCCAGTGGGAGAAATTACGTATTGATGGTGCGGACCTTCTTCTCATTGTTGGCGGGTCATTATGCAATGGACCAAGAGGTACTGCAGGCTCGCCATCCTGTGGCCAACGAGATTGCTCGTCGGTTTGCTTCGTTGTCAGCTCATCCAACCTTCTCCACATCTCATTGAATTTTTTCTCTTGATTCTGACCACATAGCCTCTTGAATAGATCCATCAGGTGCTGGTTCTTGAATTGTTTGTAGAAATTGGCTCCCATATGCCACATGCACCACCTACTCCGAACATCATGCCACCTAGCTGGAAGTCCCCTCTCCGGCCAACCATTCTGAAGATAGTCGATTGCCCTCAGCATGCCGGCATGACGATCATGAATGATACAAACATTTGGCCTCATACGAACGACTTAGCATCGAACTCTCTCCAAGAACAAATACCAGCTTTTGGTGTTCTCACTCTCGACAAATGCAAACGCCATAGGTAACACCTGGTTGTTCCCATCTGCTCCAATCGCCGTCAATATCTTACATCTGTATTTGCCTGTCAGAAAGGTTCCATCTATACACAACACAAGGCGTTAGTGCACAAATGCGTTGATGCAAGCACCAAGCGAGAAAAAGGCTCTTTGCAGCACGCTCTTGCTCGATTCATTAGATGATGTAAAAGTCTGAATGTCATAGTAGGTATTGGGGTTTCTCTGAGCAATGGTGGCTAAAAGACGAGGTAAATTATCATACAATGCTTCAAATGTGCCATACCTCATCTCCAATATCTTTTGTTTCATTCTCCAAGCCTTGGAATAGCTGATAGTATACTTGAATTTGTTCTCAATGTGCCTAATAATGGAGCCTGGTTCAAAGTCCGTGTTTTTAACAACATCGCTGTACATCTCACCGGCAACAAACGCCGAGGTGATGTTGCGGTGGTATTTATCTACCCCTGGCAATAGACATGTGTGCTCACCAACAATGATCACTTTCCAATAGTCACTCAATTTTCCCTTGTATGCATGAACGTGCCACGGAAATTCATCCTTCATGCACTTCACATCATACACATAGTTCGTAGACTTCACCACCCTAAACTCTCTATGCAAAGAGACCGCCCAATCCTTCATCGCCTCTTTCATGTCTTTCTTATGAGCATACCTAGCACCCTAGATTACCTCGTTATCCTTGTGTTCAAATGAAACCTGCTGCCCCTCCGAGATAACAAGCTCAGAGAAATCAGCTTGTTCCCAATCCACGGGCATGACATCTTCTTCCTCGTCCGATGATTCATCGCCCTCCGCCTGCTCATTTTCAAAATCCTCCCTCTCCATTTCTTCAACAATTTCTTCGATTCTCTCCCCCTTGTTCGCCACGCCAATCGCCTCCTCCAAGCTTGTTTCATTGCTCGGAACTTCACCATACTCTGTTTGCATTGTATTACAGCTATCGATTTCATGCAATGCCACAAAAATAACAAGGGGCCAGGACCTTTCAAGTGCCATGTCCACATAACGTCTCCACGACTCATTGTTATCTATATGCATAATTTCTCAATAATATCCTTCTATTACACGACTTACTACAACGGATAGAGACATGTGTTCACTCTTGTATCCACTTTAAATCCACGTAGCAACCAACTATAGACTGACTCAAATGTTTTATCGGCTGGCCTATCGATGCCCTTCGATTTCATCCTAAATTATGACAGATCTACACCTTTTGGACCGTATCTAACGTTGCCTTCACCGTGAACTATCTGAAATATGACCTTACTTGCCATAGTGCCTGACAAACAAATTGAAACTGAGTTTATTCCATACTACGAATATGTTGCCTAGATGATTCTGTGCCTAAGTTAATTTCTTTAACAATATGTTCTCTGGTCTACATCTTAAAATATCCCGAATCGGTTTGTTCATTTGATCTACCGCCAATCGTACCTCGTTCATCTAAATTTGACAAATTTTGTAAACTAAATTAAATTAAATCGTACTTTATATCTAAACATATTTAGATTATCAACAAAATTATACGCACGATTATCCAAATCGGTTTGTCCTAGATCACATTGGCTAAAATAAATCATGTCCTCATTTTAACATCTATATCATAGTGCTTAACATCTATTCACATAATATACACATAGATCCGAACATATTCTACCTAAGTTGATTTAAATATTCTACCTAAGTTGATCTCAATTAAATTATCTAAGTTGATCTAAATTAAATCATCTATTTTACAAATCTAAAACTAAATATTCAATAACTATTCAAATATTAAAAAATTTCATTTTCCTAAATATTGCATTTACAAACTAACTAACAAAAAAGTACGACCGGATATTGCATTTACCTCGGATGAAGTACACAATCCGGCAGGGCTTCGCCGCGCTTCTTCCTCTTCCTCACCCCTCTCTATCTTCTTTTTTCTGGATTTGGGAGGCTGCAAATGAGGAGAAAATCTTTGACTCGGCTTATATATTGTCCAGGCTAAAAACGCCCTTCCAGAGGATGGAAAGGTCAAAAAAAACGCCCTTTGAAAGGGCGGGAAGGAGGCCGCCTGCAAAAAGGTCAAGGCGGCCGCCCTTTTTGCAGGCGGCCCCCTGTTTCAAAAGGCAAAAAACGTTCTTGGTAAGGGCGGGAAGGGGGCCACCTGCAAAAAAGCAGGACGGCCGTCCTTTTTGTAGGCGGCCGCTATTTAAACAGGAAAAAACGCCCTTGGTAAGGGTGGGAAGGGACCGCCTGCAAATTTGCCGTCGCGCGACAGACGACGCCCAATGATCGTCTGCCACGTCGGAAAAAACGTCTTTGGGAGGGTATTTTTTAAATCTCGCCCTCTCAGAGAACGGAAGGAGACTAGTTTTGTAATTTTTGAAAACGAAAAATTAGTTTTGTAAATCTTTAAAAACTCGAGAACAAGCGAAGCCCACATTTAGATAACAGTACTATTACAAAGTATACAATCGGTGTCCCCAAAGCAGCAATCATAAGTCCGACTGGCTCTATCTGGCTGGATCACCCTTCAAATTTGGGCTTCAGCCTACTAGCATTGCTTGGGCCCATATAAGGAAAACCCGTTCACGATAATGAGCCACATCATGTTGGGTCGACACACTTGATGAGAAATTCCCAAACATGGATTCTAATACGTCTCCTCGTACATATTTTTTCCTCTCAAATTTAAATAAATGATTATGAAAAAAGAAAAAATTATCAATATAAAGCATAGTAAACTACTATGACTTGATTGTTATCACTATGTCAAAAATTAAGTTCAAACGATATTTACAAATTAAGGGGGAAAAGGGTAAATTCATGTGTGAATAGCACCAAATACTATCTTACTTTAAATCTTTTTTTTATTTCTTGACGCATGAGTTTAATTTAGACTTAAGATTTTTCTATGTGATATATATGTATGTTGTATGAATGTTATTAATTTCTTTAAGAATTTTTTGTAATCATTTGAATTTTGATTGAACAAACGCGGGATATCCCGAGCGATTCAAAGAGTTCCCCTCTCTTCAAATAAAAGAAGAGTTTCCCCAAACTGATGTCCTTTTGTTTCCTCCGGGGATACTGTTGGCACAAAAAAAAACGACACACGGCATCATGATAAATTAAGGGACTAGCAACAAAATATGGCGCTATAAATTTAGCAAATCCGTAAATTAAATTGATCTTCAGTCCGTTACAGTAGAGGAATAACTCGGTCCTTTAAGCTAACGGGTCCGTCCTTAACTTCCATTGACAAACCTGCAGCTCTTCCGGACCTCCCCCTGGCTGCCCGTCAGCGGCTGGATGTTTCCCATGTTGACCATGGACCTGGCGAAGCTCTTGAAGAAGGCCTTCTGGCTGATGGCGAAGCTGTTGACGATCGCCGCCGTGGGCGCGCCCGGCGTGGACAGGAGCTCCTGGTCGGACTGGAGGAACCCGCGGTTCACCTCGATGTTGGCGTAGTAGTTCTTGTCGAAGGTGTCCGGCGTGGTCGGGTCCAGGTCGTTGAGCGCCGACGAGTTCCCGCCCCGCCGTGGGCAGCTCTTCGCCAGCGCAGCCCGGTAGCCGGCGTCCATCGTCGGGTCCGGCCTCCCCGTCCCGCTGAAGTTGTACAGCCTGTCCGTCACGAACTGGCACTGCACCCTCCCGAACGTGTGCGCCCCTGCCCATGCATTTTCACCGAGAATTTTCAGTTTCAGTTGATTGCCAGCAGCGTCGTTCTCTGTCACTCTGTTTATTTACCTGAGAGGGCGACGAGGTCGGTGACGTCGAGGCCGACGGCGGCGAACTTCTGCTGGAGGGTGGTGAGGTTGTCGCGGGGGCTGGGGAGGTTGTTGTCGGCGCCGGTGAGGTTGGCCGTGGTGCCGTCGCGCCGGCCGAGCGGGACGCGCCACCGGGGGCCTCCGGACTGCACGCATTGACACGGACATTGTGGGCGTCATGTGGCCGTGCTTGAGTAAAGCGCAGCACGAAAAGAAGGGGTTTGGTGTGTGATCTCGACGTCTGGTCGACAGCCGATGCAACATGATGTGTGCGAGGACATAATCCACGTCGTACTATGAAGGGTCTTTGTTTTTTTGTGCTGTAGGATTTTTTTTACAGAAGGTTAATGTTTGTGAGATTATTATCTATCTGCAGCATTGCAGTTCAATTATTTGGCACCGACGGCTAGCTTTCTGTCGCTCCAGGTCAGCCCAGTCACGGGCGTATTGTAGGCTGTAGCATCGACCTTTCTACTGGCAAGAAAGCTAGCACGAACTACTAGCTTGCCAGTATGTTTGTCACAATGCCGGCGTGAAAAAGTATGTGAAGAACGTGGCTAAATTAGTTCGTTGGTTAGCTTCCAATGAAGTTGACGTGAGACTGTTATCGGGAGATAACGACGGGTTTATGTGACAAAGCATGCAGTATATGTCGCCAGAAGATCGATGTCGTCGATCTCGCGTACGTATTCGTACCAGTTCGACGGAGATCTTGGCGGCGATGGCGAGTATGTCGGCGCAGGAGACGACGCCGGGGCAGGCGTCCTCAAGCGCCGCCTTGATGCCGTCCACCACCGGGTACCCCCGCGCCGAGTTGTTGTTCGGCGCCGCGAACTTCTCCGACACGATGCTCGTGCTGTTGTCCAGCAGGATCGACGCGTCGCAACCCTGGAAAACGGAAACGGCGCGTCAGAACATCCTGCTCAGCGCGCCGTGCCGGCGGCGCGGCGCGGCACGAGTCCGCGCGTGCACGCCAGCAATGGTGTCATGACTTTGCTTAGCTAGATCACCTGGACGAAGCAGTCGTGGAAGTGGAGGCGGGTGAGGCTGGCGAAGATGCGGGGGTCGTCCTGGCGCGCCCTCTTCAGCACGCGCCGCACGATCCGGTGCACGTCCGGGCACGTCCCGTCGTAGTACTTGTCGCACAGCTGCGCCGACGCGCCGGCCACCGCCGCGGCGAGGGCCACGGCCACGACCAGGACCGCGGCACGAGCAGCAGCAGAAGCGCTCATCTCTCTCTCTCTCCCCCCTCCGCCGCAGCTTGAGCTAGCTAGCTAGCAATGTACACTGCTCACTCCGTGACGCACAAATGACTCGAGTGTTGGTATGACGAAGAAGAAAGGCACCCTGCTATATATACACAGTTACACATACACGAGATCAATCTGACATGTATGACATATCTCGCCATGCACAGGCTTAATTAGTTTAAGTCTGACAAACTAACTAGCGCCAGCTTTGCTTGAACCCGAAGGATACATATAACCAATCATTGGTGGAAGAATCGAACGTGTTACCATGCAGATAGCTTGGCTTTGGCTATCGCGGCGTCATTTTCAGAGGGCAACGCATGCAGGCATGAGGCATGCATGCTGGTGTGCGAACAGAAACACTGTGCTTAATTTGCTTTGCATCGTTGGGTACACCTAATTGCTCGCCCGGTTGTGTGAGGTAGTGCGTGCCAACAGATTCAGGCAGTACAACGCTGACTCCCGTTTAGTTTCGGTTTGTTGCAGCAATGCAGCAGCTAAGCTGAGTTTGCCTTGACTGCACGGTCCCTCGCTCTCTGTGTCACTTTCTGAACGAATAATTGAGAAAGTATTTTAATTTTTTAGGGAATGTTTATCGTTTGCTTAAAAATTATTCAACCGGTTATGAAACGCCTTTATAAAATCTTAAATCCAAACTCAACTCACACGTCGAGATATAAAAACACAAATTTAACGTATAAATTACTGTTTATATCTGTTTTCGATGTATAGATAAGTTTGAACTTGATTTCAAAATCCCTCAAAAATAATTGCAGCGCGAATGCAAGTAGCTAGCTGGCAATATTTGGAGTCTTCTTATTCCATCGATCGATCAGCGAGGCGGTTGTTTGGAGGGGAATGATTCTCCGGTTGAGTGGTTGCTGACAACTAGTACTACATCCGTACGTCGTAAGCATACACAAATTAAAGACAACGTACGTACCTGCTTCTTCCCTCTGAATATTATGAGTATCTAGCTAGTAGTACAGAGTTCTCGTCAAACTAAAATTAAACTCCTCACAATGCGTCAGTTAATCCTCATGCACCGACGCATTTTCAATGACATTTTAGCGATTTTTTCACCCTTTGTCCTTCTCCAACCGAATCTGAACTATTGCTGTTATTTTACTCGCCTGTCATATTCAGGATCATCTAGCTAATGCATGATTTTTGGCCACATCATCAGTCACTGTATGCATGTACCACTTATTGAAAAAGTTGCAGTAGTAGTACAAAAAAGCTAAACCATTGGATGCTGAAGAGAAGGCGAGGCATCGTTATCGGAACAGAAATGATCGATGATGAGATTAGGTGACAGATCGATCCAGAAACGCAAAGTCAAATCTCTATAAGTTTCTTTGCAACGGATTCGTTAGCATTCATTCCGTTTATTTTCTTGCTTGTTCAAGGAGCTGCATCATTCAGTTCAGAGGACGTAGCCGAGCACCCATTGATAAGTGATAAAACCATATATAGTGGCAGTTGCATATTCTTTCTTTTACTCTGATAGCTACAGCTCGTTTGTCCGTGCTCTAATAATTGGTGATACACCCACTGAAAATGCAACTGCAGATTCATATAGGACGAGCAGTTTTGCATGGCTAATTACTTATGCTACTCGTGCATTGGAGAATTAATCCTTGATAGCTGAACATGACGAAACATGAAGCACTCCACACACAACACAAATATAGATTCGCACTTGAGTCCAAGAAGACGATATAGCTTCTGGCAATCCGAGATGGGGTCATGGCAGACGCAAATATCTTGCCTTTTTGCTCTTCAGTTGACGGCCCTGCAGTTCTTGCGAATCTGGCCGGCAGAGCCGGTGAGAGGGCTAATGTTCCCCATCTTGACCATGGAGTTGCCAAAGTCGCAGGAGAAGCGCTGCCCGTTGGCGCTGTAGGCCTGCACCAGCGCCTTGGTGGTGGCGACGGCGGGATCGCCGGAGCTGGAGACGAGGCCCTGGTCGGAGGCGAGGAGGCCCTTGTTGGCCAGCAGGTTCTGGTAGTAGTGGTTGTCGAACACGTCGGCGGAGTTGACGTCCAGCGCCGCCAGCTGGTCGTCGCCGCCGCGGCACACCTGCTGCAGGCTGGACGCCAGCGACGAGTCCAGCGTCGGGTCGACGGAGTTGGTCGCCGAGAAGTTGGCCAGCCGGTTGCTGAACAGCAAGCAGCGGGATCTCCCGATCGTGTGCGCCCCTGTTCAAGTTCAAAGTTCAGATCAGTATTTAGATCGTTTCGTAGTCAAATACAGCTATATTTTGAAGCGGATGGAGTAACAGAGTGGTGCATAAACCAGTTTTGATCTGACAAATGCTAAATCATGCATAATCCACGTGAACTGGTATGCATGTTACACCAAGTAGAGTAGATGCGACATCATTGTTAATCTCATAATCTGTCTTAATTTATCATTTCATTTGTCAAATCTCATTCAATGTTTGGTACGAAGAATGGACGGGGTAATTTTTGCTCGATATATGTAGGAGATAGATGGAGGTACTACCTGATAAGACCACAACATCGGTTGCATTGAGACCGACATCCCTGAAACTCTTAGTGATAACGCTGATCGAATCGAAAGGGCTAGGCAAGTTACTGTTCGCCCCCGTCTGATTTGCCACCAGACCATCTCTTCTTCCCAGAAGAACATCGTAATCAGGTCCTCCACTCTGCAAATACCAAGACATATTTTCAGCATGACTGAAAAATCAACTGTTCTCTTTCATGACATATTAAGTTCGTCGATTGTTTTTTTAAATATATATAAGAAGGTAGAGCCTGCTCGATTGATATATATTACTAGTGTTTATACTATGAAGATGGATTTTGATCCCTCGACAGTGGAACGTACAAGTAGTACTCCGTATTTAGCCGCAAGGGCTACTATGTCGGCACAGGAGACGACCCCCGGGCAGGCGCTCTCGAGGTCGGCCTTTATCGCGTCGATGACTTCGTACCCTCTCACCGAGTTGTTGTTCGGCCCCGCGAACTTCTCGCTGTTTGTCCCGTCAAGAAGGATCGACGCGTCACAACCCTGCAGAATTCACAGTGTTTCGATATTGGTGAGAAGTTCGGAGTTCAGTTCCCGCCCTAAAGTTCAGTAATATATCGCACAAAAGTTCAGAGTCCTCTAGACAGCTTGAGATCATTTCATTTGATCTTTTTGGTACGTGTACTTTTTGGATGCGACGTTCATGTACGTAGTGTGTCTAGTGCACTGCAGTGAGTAGCAGAAAAAGGGAAAACAAAAACAGTAGAGTGGTATGTAGGAAGTGCAGAGTAGAGAAAAGAAATACATTGACGAAGCAGTCGTGGAAGTGGAGCCTGAGGAGGGAAGCGCCCATACGCATCTCGGCCTTCATCGCGGCGGCCACGCGGGACCGGACGATACGGTAAATCTGGGGGCAGCAGTAGTCGTAGTAGTCGTCCGTCAGCTGGCCGCTCGCCGCCGCCGCGGCGAGGCCCAGCAGAACGGCGATCCTGCAGAAGAAACTCAGGCAGCTCGTAGTGCGATCTCCGCGAGTAGCGTACTCCATGGCCGATCTATCGAACAGTAATCTTTTACCTATGCACTTGTGATTGGACTCGATATCTCCTTCGCATTGCTTCTTGCAGTGCTTATATAGAGTGTTCAAAGTGGGCAGTGATTTGATTCAGTCGTCACTGTGGCAGCGTATATATGGATATCAATTCTTTTTGGACAATGGTTAGACCTCGTGCATGAATGGCAGAGTAAATGGGCGGCTAGCGAGCGATCGATGTGTCGTCGTCAGCTTCCATAGCTGGTAATCAGTTTTCCATATGGCTTCATGGCGATGGGTCATTTGGACGCTAAGACCCTTTTCAGCCTTTCTGAATCTCTTACTCTTAAGTAGTGTGTGTTCTTCTGCATGCTTGCATCGCTCAACTCAGGTAGATAAGCCGTTATTTTTGTTGAAAAGAGGATAAAAACTTTGTCTCACATATATTGATAGAACAGAGTTAAAAGCAAAAAAAAGACTTTACAGGCCCTAAAAAGCCAAGGGCCCGAAAAAAAGACCTTACAGGATCTCTTCCAAAACGATGAACTCTGCAAGGCTTTTTACCCCTGTCGTGACCCAGGTTGTTACTGCTTCCTTAATTTTTGCTAGTAAGGTCATCGGGGGAGGGGGGTTCCAATATGCTGGGAGACTTTTGCATTGCGCTCGCACTAAATCTCACATGAGACTAAGATCACCGGTTGTTTTAGCGCTTTCGCCGGTTGTGTGGTATGTGCAAAAGGTAGTACCACCACTCCTTCACCGAAGTATAGTTGTCCTAGCTCTGAGTGTTTAGCTAGAGGCCAGTCCACCGTTGGATCTTCGTCCAAATCCACGTGGGAGAAGCTGTAGTGTGCTAGGAGATGTATGGCCGTCTCATGGACATTGTGGCATAACGAGCAATATTGTTGATTTGCTCAACCATTTTTTAGTCTATTGGCGTCCAAACCCTATTATGTAGGACTTATCAGGCGAAGAATTTGCACTTGGAAGAGACAACTGCAGATCAAACAAGATCAAACAAACCTACAAGAGGAGGATGAATGATAGGAAAAACAAAAACCCAAAAACTTTTAGCGAAAATAAAAGTTACCCTCGAATCAACGAGTTCTCGACGTAGTCCTGTTGCCGCCGGTCAAACCGCTCTCCTGTCGTCGGTCAGACCGCCGTTACTGCACCGGTCAGACCGCCGAAACACCTACGGTCAGACCATCGCTTTCCCACCAGTCAGACCGTCGCCTAGCCCGCGATTAGACCGTCGAGATTCAGGAACATCGGTAGATGACAAACTCGAAGATGTAGATTAGATCATTCGATTTTTATTGCATGAACTAGTGTTTACAAAGTGCAACAAACAGCACTCCTCATCAAAATCTCGAACTAAACTCGAAACCCTGACTTTCTCTCAACTTGTGTATCTCTAAAACCGATACCAGGAGGCTACACCCTTCCTCTCTATTTATACGACAAAAACCTCCTACTCAAAATAGGTGTAGAACTCCTATTCCTAATAGGACTTAATCACTCTCTTTCACTCCTATTCCCAATAGGACTCAATCACTCTCTTCCCTTATCTCAATCCATCTTCCCGAATCCTTCTTGAATTCGGATTCCCTTCCAAATTCGTCTCCTCTTTTCATACGCACATGATTTCTCTTGTATACCATATGGATTCTTCATCTTCCACGTGCATTGTTCTCTAGCCTGAGCATCCCGCGTGATATTCTTGATCGTCTGGACCTCAACTTCTCTCAAGCCTAGTCCCGATCCATCACCGACTGTACTCCCATGACCTCAAGCAACACCTGCACATGAACAACAAAGAAACTCCATATTCGAGTACAAGTTCACACCAACTTGACTCACATCAGCACACAATAATATCACATACGAATATAAATCATCTAGAAGTCATATCCATAAAGAAATCTAGAAATCCAACGAAAACAACCCGAAACCGACTCCTGCCCGGAGTCAGCCGATCTAACCGTCGGGTAACTTGGTCGACCGTCCGAACACTCCCGGCCCGAGCGGTCACACATGTCGATCCAGACTGTGCATCAACCAAAAATACTATTTATCGTATTTTTATAAAACACTTATCTTTGATAATTATTCATCACATAGATTAAATCACATGACTCTACAACAACATTTTCATATCATCTCATTCAAGAATGTTTTTGCCGTCATTAGGAAGTGGAGCCGGTAGGCTGATTTTGCCTCATCGTAAGCCTCCTGGAGATGCCATCGCTTTGTTGCCCTAACGGTCCTCTATTGTGGATCAGTGTCCACAGTTCAATGTATTAGCTGAGATGGTCCTCAGCCGTTATATGCAGGAGCTTGATATTTTTAATCACGTATTGGATAGGATTGTTTTCCACACCGTTTTGCTTTTTCTTCTTGAGACCGTATAAATTGCCAAGACAATGCTCTTTGGAGCTTTGCTTTTCTGGTAAGTGTGAGTGTCAGAAGCTCGCCCGTTTTCCCATCTTCTAAGATAAGCCGCTATAGTCTCTAATAGAATAGCCTAGCTGTGTAAATCTGTAGTGGAGCTGCACTTAATCACGCCTCTTAATTAATTCCCACTGCTTGCGTTATCTATCTGAAATGAAATCCCTAAGTGGTACGTAGTGGAGCACCAACTTAATCAAATCAAACGATCAAGTGCCGTAAATGCATGCATCCATGCATGCGTCTCGGTGTTAGGCAGCGTCTATTTGCAACGTGTGGCACGATTAGCTGATTGGGACGAATGCTATGGTTGCATTATTTTGTTCACCAGCCATCCATTCCAACTAGCCAGAGACTTTGCGACGACGTGATCTGACTGAACCTGCCAATCAAATCTGTATCGACGAGTAGCAGTGTGTAGTGCTACCGCTGCTGCATGTATTAAAAAAAGAAGAAAACATTTTCCGTAGCTGATTACATCTCGTCTTGGAATAGTCTCTCCCAGCAGATACTGCCTTTTTCTCCAAAATAATTTTTCATCTATCCTATATATATCAATAAAAAAACTAAAACACCTCTATTTTATTAAATTTTAATATAATTATTCCTTATTTTATCTTCTAAACTATTTTAAGCACTTGGATGGATATCTATCCGTTTTTACATGTCAACTAAATGAATATAAATTTTTTAAAAAATGACAAGATAGATTAATATGTAATATATCACTCCATGCAAGTTAAATTCAACTAACAAAAATAACAAATTTAAGTGTAAATATACGTATACCAGTTTATTTTGTCGATTTTGTGAAGTAATATATTACATATTAATCTATATTATTATTTTTAAAAAATATTAATCTATATTATTATTTTTAAAAAATCATGATGATTTAGCTATTTTCTACTTTCACAAACTTTGATACAGTAATGATTTTTTAAAAAAATTATTTTGAGATAAATGAATGTTAGAAATGAAGACGGATGTAGTAGATAAGCATCGTGACATCATGTCACTAAATCAGTTAGTGCGCACGATTGGTAGACCCAGCGTGCAGTGCATGCATGTACGACGACAGTAAAGAGCACCACAAGTCTGCTAGCCTTCCACTAGGCCAGGCCCGCATAGACGAGCGGCCCATGAAAAGTTTGGTAAGGCTGAACTGGAAACTGTTTTGGGCTTTTGATGGGCAAGCGTTGTCCTGGACGTCAGGTCTAATGGGCTAGGTCGAGCGGTCGACTCACTATCAGGCCCTCCCAGTCCCGGCCCGTTTTCGCTGTGAAATTTATTGATTACCAATCTTTTTGTAAAGTTTGCAGTACGTTTTAAATTTGGACTTTAGGCTACGTTCGTTTCTAATTAATTATTAAGCTAATAAATTTTGAAAATAAATTAATATAAATTTTTAAAGCAACTTTTTTATAGATTTTTTTAAAAAGTATCGTTTAGTAGTTTAAAATCGTGCGTGCGTAAAACGAAAGAGGAAAGGTTGAAAGAGTTCACAGAAGAAAACAACCTTACGGTGCAGCGGCGCTAGCTCATGCGTTTGCAACAACCATAATATGCCACAATTTGTGTTAGGTTCATAGCAACACTTGTAGCATTTTTTTTCTCCACCAAATTGGTCCAGCATGTCAATAGAAAAAAATGTGGCAAGGTTGGTTCTAGCTAACCCGTGGCTTCAAATTTGTTGGCCACAACTTAGACAAGTTAGCTTAAAATCTACGACAATCTTAAGTAAGTCTGGTCGCTCAATCAAACAACCCCTTAGCCTTCCTGATTCAAAATTTGAAACTGAAATTGATCTTGTAAGTAGTTATTGATGGTTCGAATCATTAGCATAGGAACAATACAAATATTATTATTATTGTTTGGGTTAATTGGGTCCATGTCATTATAATTTTGTCAGTTTAAAAATGCTATTACAGTTTGTCTAATTGGAATGATGCCATTACAATACTCCCAATTTTGGTTTCATATCATGCTATACGCCTAATACCTATTTTGATTTTTTTTTGTCAACCATATTTTCATATGGTCTAAAACACCCTGCCTCATTGCCTTAACACCCTTGCTGAGTTGCCCACAAAACCATAACTTAGCAGTGCAGTGATGATGGTGTCAGAGTGATGACGCGACGACTGTGGACCAAGTGTCAACGACGGGTAGGCGACGGAGCAAGGAGTGGTGACATCGCTACCACTCCAACAAAGGCAGGGACAATAATGATGCAAGCATATTCAATGACCGCAGGTCGAAGACGATGACGACACAAGCAGACGACACGAGGTCGAGGTTAAGGATGGTGACGAGACATAGGTCTGACAACGGCACAAGCAGACTAATAGAAGGGATGCAACGAGGTTTGGTCCTACAGTGGCAAGGTCGAGTAGCCGTCGTCGTCGTCGACGACCATTCAAGCCGGCTCCTTTTTTATTTTTCCCTCCATGTAAAATCTTTTTACCCCATATTTTCTTTTGAAACTGTTTTACCTTAAATTTTGTTGTAACGAATGGCCTACGATTTCAATCTTTGTGCTTGACATGTATGAGTGGATCTGAAATATAGCATGCTCATAGCATATGTAAGGGTGTTTTGGTCCATATGACAAAAATGCATATTAAACATACAACACGACGTAGACCCGATTAGACCCGATTTTCGAAGGGATATAGTGGCATGGTTTCAATTAGATGAACTAAATTATAATGTTATTTTTTAAAATTAACAAATTTATAATGACATGGATACAATTGATCTTTGTTGTTTTGGTAATTGTTTTTCCAAAAATACATTGTTTAAATAACTAATAACATACAGGAGTACCTGTTTTGTTTAACATATATACATATGCACATAAAGGTAAGAAAAATGTAAGGTACTAAGTACGAACCAAATCAACCACATAAGCACAAAAGACATGCTGCAAATGCGGATGACACATATATTAGTCATTTGTGTTGTTAAAGTCGCAACAATAAAAAAATCTATGTTAAAATAATTCTTTTTTGCAAACGAAAGGATAGATAGAAAAGATTTCTCGTTTTATATGTGAACGTTTCTATATTTTTAAAATAATTATATATTATTTTAAGTAATCATATTATTAATCTGTTTTTAAATTTAAAATAATTAATACTTAATTAATGTGTGATTAATGATTTGCTTTTGTTTTACGTATCTTTTCCATCTTTTCTTTTATTTTTAACACAACCTAATTGTTGGAACTAAACCAGGACAGCTCTAAAGAAAAAACTAAAACTAAACAGCTTCTTTAATTTGAAAGCAATCAAGGTGAGAATTGGAGAACGACACTTCTGCAAGTTAGGAGCAGAAGTTTTTTCTTTTTCTTTTTTCCTCCTCCCCCAACCTACTCTCATCTCCTGCAGTCCAGCTCTCGGTTCTTTCCTTGCTCCCCCAAGTCTCCGTCCGATCCACCCTCCCCTACCCCGCGAAACCCTAGCCCCTCGCCGCCGGCGGATGGCGACGGCTTGATCAGCCCTGGACACCCGCCCGCCTCTGCCTCCCGCTCCCCCGCATCTGATGTTCCTCTCCCGCATCGTCCTCCGCGACCTGGACTCCATCGACTCCCCCGCGTCCATGGCGTCCTCCAAGAAGCTGGTGACGCGCGACGAGTGGGAGCGGAAGCTCCGCGACGTCAAGATCCGCAAGGAGGACATGAACCGCCTCGTCATGAACTTCCTCGTCACCGAGGGCTTCGTCGACGCCGCGGACAAGTTCCGCATCGAGTCCGGCACCCAACGTATCTAATGCGCGCCCCGCAGTTGCACGCTCATCTATTCTCCTGCTGGAGTTTCATGGTTTTTTTAAGTAAATTTTTTTGTGTCCCTTTTGCAGCGGATATTGACCTGGCCACCATAACGGATCGGATGGAGGTGAAGAGAGCGGTGCAATCAGGGAATGTTCAGGAGGCCATCGAGAAGATTAACGATCTTAATCCCACGGTTCGATTCTATTACTTGTTCTAGCAATTTTTTGTTCCACCTCGAATGTTGAACTGCCTTGGGTAGTGAGGATGGAAGGGCAGCAATGGTGTTGCAGAATTGGGTTCTACCTGAGATAATAATGTCACAGTAGCCTTTGTTGTTGTTTAGCAATAGGAGTACTAGTTTTGGTGCTTCTCTGGGGTATGAGAATTGGACAACGAGAAGGATGGATATGTTTGTTTCTGAAATTTAGAGGGCCAGTTAGTTTTGGAATCGAGGGCAAAGTCCTTGACCATGTCAATGTTTGTGCTTGGCATCTTTCGATTATTAATGAATACTGTTTATTTATTGTATTGTGGGAATTCAAAATTAAGTAGAGATGATGGACCACTTGATTTGTCAAATTGGATTTTGCCAACTGGTTATTTGTTCTTGCATCTTGTCAATAATTTGTTTAGTGCTGTCTAGTTAAACACATGCCCAAATCTTAGTTTCCTTTTCTGGGTTTTGAGGTGTTTTTTAATTTGACAAGTTTTTTATATTTTGGAATCATGAAATATGAAGCTTATTCGATTTTCAAATACTCCAAATTTGGTTTATTCATTGAGACGGGGGAAATAGGAAAAGTGAATAACCTGGAACTATGCAAACTATTCTTCCCTGTTTTTGCTTACATACTCCCTTCGTCTCAAAATATAACAACTTCTAGCCTTCCAGATTTGTCCCAAAATATAACTTCTCCAACTACATTCTCTTCTCAACCAATCATAATATTTCCCTATTTAATTCCACCAACTTTCTTAATACCTGTGTTCAACCCTAAAACTCATTATATTTTGGGACGGAGGTAATACTAGTTTTCTGCAATAAGTTTGGGAACATCTAACTTAATTTGAACTGATTTTTGGTGAGCTCCTGACATAAAAAATTCAGACTTGACCACTATAGTGTTATTGTTCTGAGTACTGAGGAGTGATGACATGATCCCCAAGGATCTAACATATTTTCATAAATATCCTGTAACACATTGGAACAAAGTGTCGCTTGCTCTATTCACCGTTCAAATCTTCACATCTTCTTTTTTCAACCTCCCTTTTAAGTTCATCAATCCAGTGATGTCACTCCATTGCCTCCTAGGTACTCTGAGGTGTGTCTACTGTGGTAAGTGGCAGCTGTGGTCATGTTATTTGAAAAAAAACTCAACAGATTGGTGTTAAATACTTTTTTAGTATTTTACTCCTTTCTTCAAACAATTCAGAGAATGTCTACCAGAATCTAGAAATTACATATGTGGCTGATTGACGAACTGTTCATATGGACAATATTTGCCACCATGTGATGTGCAATCAAATCTTCTCCAAGTTTGACAGTTTGTGCATTAAAAGAGCATCTAGATTAGCCTTGTGAAACAACACCATTAAATCAAAAGTCATTCTCTTAACATTATGCTGTGTGTTCTGATGAGGTGAATTTTGTAAATTAACAGGAAGTGTTCTTTAACTTCTGATTCTTCATCCTGACTTAACTTCCCATGTGCAGATTCTGGACACAAATCCCCAACTGTACTTTCATCTGCAACAACAGAAGCTAATAGAATTGATTCGTGCGGGAAAAATAAATGAAGCTTTGGAGTTTGCACAAGAAGAACTCGCTCCAAGAGGCGAAGAAAATGTAAATTTCTCAATATTTGCAACTTAAGTTTTGATTCAGAAGTTCAAATCACCTAATTTAGAATGTTAGAGATTTCTTTGAATAGTGCTTTCAACACCACACTGTGCTGTGACTTTTGGTTCTTTTCTTTTTATTCTGCAGCAAGTCTTTCTTGAAGAAATAGAGAAAACTGTAGCACTTTTGGTTTTTGAAGATATAAAGAACTGTCCATATGGGGAACTGTTGGATGTCTCCCAACGATTGAAGACCGCAAGTGAAGTTAATGCTGCCATTCTTACAAGCCAAAGTCATGAGAAAGGTTAGCATATGTGCTTTGATATAGTATTCATATTGAGGTCTAGTATCACTTAGTTGTGTTATCATGTATCTGCACTGCAATACCGGTTTTGTGTCTGTAAGAAGTTTTCATTACTTGAATTGAATAAATAAAGATCCATAAATGTACATCTTAATCAGGAAGTAAGAATGCACAGAAATCACCCGTTTATGTGCATTTTCTGCCACGTTAAAAACAACAAAGGCTTAACTGAGAATCTTTGTGTGACTAAAAAAACTGACAAGAATGGGTTGAAGAAAGGGCACTTTGCAATGTGGTACTAACAGATTTATCTATTTTGAAGATTTTAAGATACAGTGATCAGATTCACATTTGATTTCAATTTTGTTGCTCATTGATTATGATTTTTTTTACAATAGAGTTGAAGTTGATATACTATTTGGAACTTGGAATTAATAAAATGCTGGTCCGGATTGTGACTTTTACTGAAGTTCTTTTGTATATGTTTCACATAATGCAGATCCAAAGCTCCCTAGCCTTTTAAAAATGTTAATTTGGACTCAAAACCAACTGGACGAAAAGGCGGCATATCCACGAATCAACAATTTCTCCACTGCCGCACTTGAAGATCCAGCGATTTGAGGCCGCTCGGGAGGTGATGGCTAAGGAATGTAGGCACCATACCATGACAATTTTCACACATTCTACTTCCTGGATCTGTTGTGCTCTTCACCTGCAAGGCTGCAACAGTGAATCCAGTGCTTTCTTCGGTCTTTAATCTCAAATGCAAAAAACGTGGACTCGGAAAAAAATTCGCTCGTGTTGTACATGATGTAGAAGATGTTCATCACATTTTATTCTGTGAAAAATGTTCGATTCGATTTGGGTTCATTCAACCGAACCTTACACTACCATTACACGAAATGTTCTCCCCCCAGATTCTACTTTGGCAAGATGACGCTCATCATTTTGTCATTGCGATTTCAGAATTGCTTACAAATTTGAAAGAAGCAATTGTTTCACTCAAATCGGCCGGCGAAAAATTGTTTCACTCAAATGACCGGCTTTTCGCGCTTCTGGATCAATTCCTTTAGCAGTTTGCTCCTGCGACCATGCGTGGCAATGGCGTCGCGCGCCGTCTCCGGCTTCACGAAGGCCCCGGCCCCGCCCCGACCTTCTCCGTCACCACCGCGTCCCAGCTCCACGACGCCATCGACCGCCTCCTCCGGCGGCTCCGCGCCGACCCGTCCCTCGCCCCCGCCGCGCGCGCTCGCCGCGGCAGCCGCCTCGCTGCCACCCTCCACCGTCCTCTCCAACCGCCTCCTCCACCTGCTCTCCTCCCACCCCGCCACCCTCCGCGACGCGCTCGCCCTCTACTCCTCCATTAGTGCCCCGGACATCTGCTCCCACAACACCCTCATCTCCGCGCTCTCCCGCTCCCCGTGCCACCTCCCCTCCGCGCGGGAGCTGTTCGACCGAATGCCCCAGAGGGATCACTTCTCATGGTCCGCCCTCGTCTCCGGTTACGCCCGCCACGGCCAGCACGAGGCCGCGCTCGCGCTCTACCGGCGGATGCAGGATGAGCCGGGGAACGCCGGCTCGGACAACGAGTTCACCGCGTCCAGCGCGCTCGCCGCGGCCGCGGCCGCACGGTGCGGCCGCGCGGGCAGGGAGCTGCACTGCCACGTCGTGAGGAGAGGGATCGACGCCGGCGGCGACGCCGTCCTGTGGAGCGCGCTCGCGGACATGTACGCCAAGTGCGGCCGCGTGGACGACGCGAGGAGAGTGTTCGACCGGATGCCGGTCCGGGACGCCGTCTCTTGGACGGCGATGGTGGAGAGGTACTTCGACGGCGGCCGCGGCGGGGAAGGGTTCAGGTTGTTCCTCCACATGCTGAGGGCCCGAGGTGTTCGACCAAACGAGTTCACCTACGCGGGTGTTCTGCGCGCCTGCGCGGAGTTCGCCGTCGAGAGATTCGGGAGGCAGGTGCACGGCCGGATGGCGAAGAGCGGCACCGGAGACTCCTGCTTCGCGGAGAGCGCGCTCGTGCGCATGTACTCCAAGTGCGGCGACATGGGGAGCGCGTTGCGCGTGTTTGTGGCCATGGCGAAGCCGGACTTGGTGTCGTGGACGGCGGTGATCTCCGGCTACGCGCAGAATGGGCAGCCGGAGGAGGCGCTGCTCTACTTCGACATGTTCTTGAGGTCTGGAATTACGCCTGATCATGTCACTTTTGTTGGTGTTCTGTCAGCGTGTGCTCATGCTGGTCTAGTGGACAAGGGCCTCGAGATCTTCCATTCGATAAAGGAACGATATTGCATTGAGCACACTGCGGATCATTACGCTTGCGTGATCGATCTCCTCAGCCGATCAGGCCAGTTTGAGCGAGCAGAAGAGACTATAAATAAGATGGCAGTGAAACCTAACAAGTTCTTATGGGCGTCCTTGCTTGGTGGCTGCCGGATTCACAAGAACGTCCGCTTGGCGAGGCGGGCAGCAGAAGCATTGTTCAAAATAGAACCTGAAAATCCAGCAACCTATGTAACTCTGGCAAATATTTATGCTTCGGTTGGTCTTTTCGACGAGGTTGAGGATGTCAGAAGGATCATGGAATCAAAGGGCATATCCAAAATGCCGGCCTCAAGTTGGATTGAAGTTGGGAGAAGAATTCATGTGTTTCTGGTTGGTGATAAATCGCATCCTCAAGCTGATGAAATCTACGCACTTCTGAAGAAGCTGTATGCGAAAATGGTGGAAGAAGGTTATGTGGCAGACACTGGATTTGTTCTCCATGATGTGGAAGACGAGCAGAAGGAGCAGGACATTGGCTACCACAGCGAGCGGCTTGCTGTTGCATTTGGGATCATTGCCACACCGGAGGGTGCCCCAATCAAGGTTTTCAAGAACCTGCGCATTTGCGGGGACTGCCATACTGCTATTAAGCTCATGTCGCAGATTGTGCAGAGAGATCTCATTGTCAGGGACTCGAATAGGTTCCATCACTTCAAGAACGGGATTTGTTCTTGCAGAGATTATTGGTGACCCGCACTGCATATATGAAATACTTTTGACTCCCGATTGGAACTACTAGTACTCTTTGTACGGCTAATGTTGATATGCGGCAGCAACTGATCTGACCAAAGGTGTTCACTGGTTCAAGTGATGAAATACTGGAAAAAAGTTTCCTTGTCAGGCTGGCCCTAGGTAAACGTCTCACTTTTTTATCATTCGTATGATTGTATCTATTCTGATGAAAGTTTATGTTGTGTACGTTTGCTTTATTTTATTAACATATCCTGTAAATATGTTCATTTTTTGTGTGATTGTTGATTGGGGGTTAATAATAAAGCAATAGGATTGAAGGGTGAAATTTTGTGATATTTGAACTGATCGTCCAGCTTCACAATTTCCCATTGCCTGCACATGATATCTAACTGAACAAAGGTGAAATGTGAGTGGGTGCAGGAACAGAATGGTGCTAAAATGGAGAACACATATAACTCTGCTACCTATGGTGATTCAGTCACCTCGATTCCAAAATTTTCATCTAAAATAAATCATCAAATGAACTAAAGCAAATTCATGAGGGCGTACAGCTAAGGCATATTAACTTACATGATCTAGTCTGTACAATGCATTGGATTTGATGAATGTATAATCTGTTACTGTTATTACTTACACAAACTGACCTTACCATGAGTACAGCCATCATGCTTTCTTGTATCTGTATCTCATTACACAACCAGTGAAAACCAGTAAATTCACAAAGTTGATCCCAGCAATCAAAGAAAAGAACCGATCTAGGTGGCCTTCATTCAGGTTATCTGGGATCCATCCAGGATCCCCTCCTTGAGTTGTAAAATATGACACCAACGTTAATATGATTGAGCTTAAAAAGCTCCCCAGTGAAACTGTTATAAGGGCAAATGCACTACATAAACTCCTCATGGCATCAGGAGCTTCATTATAGAAGAACTCAACCTGACCTATGGCAGCGAAGACCTCAGCAGCGCCAACCAAGAAATACTGCGGTATTTGCCAAAGAATGCTCATTGGAACAGCAACATTCTCATGAATAACACCTTCAGATCTGGCGATCTCTAAACGTCTCAACTCAACAAGAGCTGCAGATACCATTGCAAGTATGGACAGGACTAATCCGATTCCAATTCGCTGTAACTCAGAAAAACCCTTCTCCCTTCCAGTGAACTTTCTAGCTATTGGCACAAGCACGCGATCATAAAAAGGAATCCAGATGATGACACTGATAACATCAAAAGTTGAGAGGGATGCAGGAGGAACAATGAAAGATCCAACCCGCTTGTCGAGAACCATTCCCTGCTCTATGAACATGGAAGAATTCTGAGCATACACTGCATTGAATATAATAGTAGTGGCCCAAATGGGAAACACTCTGATTAGAATTTTCAGTTCTTCCACCTGGGTGACAGTGCATAGCCTCCACGGATTTGTGAAGGAGTCACTCTTGGCATCATCAGATGAGATGATGGCAGCCTTGTCAAAGAATCTGTATAACAAAAGTAATTTCGGTCAGACAAGAAAACACAATATATTATATTATCTAAAAAAAATAAAAGAAAATGTGCCTGTAAAGCAAGCCACCTACTGACATATATTGCCTGTGCTATCCTGATATTTTCAGTTATGATACAAATATATCACTAATGATCCCATATTAGTTATAGCCACCAGTAATAGTTATTATAAGTAGACTTATAAGAATTGCATGCATGGACAAACTACTAATATACTACTAGGGTTCTGCTGTATGGCCTTATCCATATTCTTTTTGTTGCATTTAGTATTTGATTTCCACCAATCTCAAATTGAAAGAGTACAAGAAGGTAGTGTGTCAGTTTCTATGTATACATCCAACTGCAAATGGCTGGTGTTGTCCCCATCCAGATTTTTCCTTTTCTTTTTGCAACAGAATGAATAAAAGTGAGACAACGATGCATGCAAAAATATTGAACTTACTCAAGCTCACTTGTGTGCTCCAGCTTCCGGCTTCCCTCAATCGCTGAAGTCTGGCCATCAACCTCATATAAAAGAGATGTATCATGTGGCACTTGAGTGTGCCACTTACGGAATGCTGCAACAATAACTTGGCACACTCTTGTAAGAGGGCTTCCACCAGGTTTCTGAAATCTATACATATTTGAGGCAACAAAGAAACTTGCAATAGCTAATGCCATAAATATAGTAGGAATGGCAAATCCTATCCCCCAACCTGAGTTATCTTGTATCCAAACTATAACAGTGCCTGATACAAATGCACCGATATTTATACAGAAGTAAAACCAATTGAAGAAGGAGCCCTTCTTTACTCTCTCTGCTGGATCACTGTCATCAAATTGATCAGCTCCAAATGATGAGACACAAGGTTTGATGCCTCCAGTCCCGAGCGCTATCATATAGAGGCCAGAGAAAAATACACCATACTGAAGTAAGCTTGCTTCTGGACAAATAGATCCTGAACATTTAGGCGGCTGCAGAGCTGGAACCGATGCTGACAGCGTCAAAGCAGCCAGGCCCTTCAGTAAAAAAGTTTACAAGTTGTCCATGTTTCAGATATGAAATTATTTTGAAAAGATCAGTTCAGCACATGATGCAAGTGCACCAAAGTACGTAATATCTAATTATCTTTTATAGCATTAGGTTTGTACTTACAATAAAATAAATTGCTGAGAAAGCAGCAATAGTCCAGTACTTTCCCCAGTAAGAGTCTGCTAGGAGGGCTCCAATGAGGGGTGTTAGGTAGCATGTCCCCTGCCAAGTTGTAACATTTCTTGCAGCTTCAAGGTTACCTTGATGAAGCTTTGTTTTCAGGTAACTAACTAGGTTCTTTGCAATACCATAGTAGGCCAGTCTCTCACAGCACTCATCCCCTGTCACCAGACTAGAATTTCTGAAACTTGACAAAGCTCCTAGTTGCAGAACAAATAAAAATGCGCACTATTTTTTTCAAGTTGATTTGTAAAGCATGTTGTCTAACACTTCGACCAGCATTTGGTTTGTGTTGTATATCACCAAAATGTTTTGACAAAAGGTACATGCTCTCATGATTCAAAATCGTATAGCAGCAATAGATAGTTTAAATCTTACTTTTATGGGAACAGCTCAGGCTAACTATTCTCTAGTATGAAGAAAAAAGAGTTCCGTCATTAACAACTGTGCTAAAGTTTTATGGGATATGCTATGCATCTTTAACAAAACTAGGAAGATAGCCCGCACGAATGCGCGGGCATTTGTCTTAAGCTATGTTTGGAAAGATCCTTAAGAGTTAGATATCATCTGGATTATTTGTGTCAAGCTTCAAAAGTATGTATTTTCTAAAATTTTGTTCATAGACATTGCTTGAAGAATTTTTTCCAAGTTGTTTATTAACTTTATCGTATATAATATTTAATTCATCCATATGAGCAATTATCGACAATCTACTTCATCATCTAAAATGAAAGCATAGTTTTTTTAGAAATAAGGTCTAATTAAGTATTTAATCAATAAACCTCAAAAAAAACTATTGTTGCTAATAAATGTGTTCTGTTTGTACCATCATGCTATCCCCCATCTAGTTGGTTGGTATTCACATAGCTTGTTACATACTTAGATGTGAATCAATAAAGACGGAATATATGTGGGGTTTGTAGTGTCTTTTTTTAGAAAAAACCTAGTAAATCATAAGCTTGAATTTAATAGTAAGAAATACAACTTTCAAATCTTATTATATTAGTGGCTTATATATGTAAGATGTAGAGAAACTTATAAAGCTACCGTATAGTAGAGAGAGAAAGTCATTAGCATCTAAGCACTTCATTTTCTTTGATTGGTCCACTTTAATCTCATTGGACATTTTCTATGTTCTATTTTATTTTATATAAGCCCTATTTTAAGTCCAAATTATGTGAGATGATAAATAGTGATAGTGTTCCACCTCATGAATCAAGTTTTTAATTAAAAAATCCAATCGCCTTTTTTATTAAGTAGCTAAGACTAATATAGGTCCATGTTGTTTATTAATCGCACGATTGGATGGGACATAAAGCTATGCTAAATGGATGGGTTTGTAGAGTCTAATTCGATTGTGTGGCATGGGGGACAACCCATCTAGGAAACTTGGGCAGAGTCTTCAAGGCTTGACGTAGCCTAGCGAGAATACGATCGTATAGCGAAATATAAGTGTGAAGATGAGAATCATTATTTTTGGATCGCGCTGTTTCTTATTATTGTTTCGATGATACATAGGTATTATGGATTTTAAATTGTTGATTCAATATAAATAGTTGGGTAGATTAGAAATTAGGTGTATTGATAAAAAAAAGTATGCTCATTTTTTAATATATATAATTAGTGATCGTTTTCTCTCTTAATTTCATATGTGAAAAAATTGGGAGGGAAAGGTGAGGGGAGAGCCAGAGCTATAAAGGGGTGGAGGCAAATAATGGGTCGATTAGACAAATAATGGGTCGATGGATTTAAATGAAATTGATGGTCCCATTATTTTTTCTCTTTCTTAGAAATTTTAGGATCTTTTTAAAAAATATTAGTTGTGATACGTGATGGCTTAGGAGCACCGTAGAGTCTATAGGTTGTTTAATTGATGACATGATATATGTTATCAATTTTTATATAATCTTTAATTTCCATTAGTTTTTAAAGGATAGGGGTTTATTGTAAATGACATATTTCTTATATATCAAAACATGGTCAATATCGATCAAATTAAAAATCGAATAGGTTAAAAATATAAACATTTCACTATCTAATTTTTGATCTTTATATATTATATCATTAGCTATAGAACAAAGATAGTGTGAGGAAAATGAAAACATATTATTGGTGACTGGTCATGGTCATGACCCATCATAGATCATATGTAATGGGTCACAATTACACTCGTTACAAAGAATCTCGTATAATTGACACCTCATCACCATACTTGTATCTCAAACATGTTATTTTTTGGCCCACAAAATATAAGACTTATAAAAACAATTATTTATTTACCGCAGCATCGAGACCACTCCTATATATAATCTGCTAGTGTTTGCATGACTCCACGGAAATACATATCCAATTATTTATGGTAACAAATTAGGGTGTATATGTTCTAACTACCTTAGGCGTGTTTAGATCCAGAAAAATTTTTGACCAAAATGTCACATCAATGCTTTGGACACACATTTGAAGTATTAAACATAGACTAATAAAAAAACAAATTACAGAATCTGTCTGTAAACGACGAGACGAATTTATTAAGTCTAATTAATCTGTCATTAGCACAAGTTTACGGTAGCACTTTATTGTCAAATCATAGTCTAATTAGGCTTAAAAGATTCGTCTCGTAAATTACATGCAAACTGTGCAATTAATTATTTGTTAGCTATATTTAATACTTCATTTATGTGTCCAAACTTTCGATGTGATAGGGTGAAAAGTTTTTGCAGTGAATCTAAACATGGTCTTAATTAGGAAAGGAAAAGGGAGAATGAGGGGAGGACCTGGATGCATCATGCACGCAGAGGCATTAGTATGCACGTATACATGTGTGGGGCTGGCCAGGAAGGAAGGGCGAAGGGGGATTTAGTTTTTGATCTAATGGTTAATATTACTGGGTCCACTGCTTTAAATGGAAACCGATGGTTGGATGTTTTTCTTTTTAGAATTTTTCTTTAAATTATTAGAGCATCACGTGGTGGCTTAGAAGCGTTTATAGAATGTCATGTGTTGGCTTAGGAGCGTTTGTAGTAAGTTTAATGAACCTTTTGTATATAATAATAGATAGATAAGATGAAAAAACATGCACGCCAATTGCCAGTGGCATGCTTTAATGCAGGGTGCCCTTTGATATCAACAGACCCATCTCCGCTGTAAAGACCAGCACCCTGCTGAGAAATAAAAGCACTTCAGTGTGAAGTATGAACCACCTAACGAGTCCGAAAGGCAACAAGTTGCATTCCTCAAATTGGACAACGAAAGAGAACAAACAAAGAGGAATCACATCAATCTTCGAAAGGAAAATTTTTAAATTGCCATTCAACAAAAACTTTCGAATTGTCCCTCAGCATATATTTTGGACGGTTGATTATCTTTCTTTTTTGTTGGATGACTCAAATTTTCAACATCAAATGCAAATGTTTTAACCAGAAGAAATTTGTTTCTATCCTACCAATAATCAGTTTGATCTTTCACCCACCTTCAGAAGAATGAAGTACACCTACATCCTTCACAAGCAACACGGAGTCATAATTCCATACACAAGACTTACTGTTACCAACAGCATTATGACCTTATCTTAGGGTCTCTGGTTCCAAAATCCCCATACTTATATTTTCCTGATATTCAAAAGAAAAATGGCAAGCTACCACAGAGAGACGAATCAAGCCTGGTATACTAACGAGGACAACAAGCGCAGTGGAACTTGAACCTGACTGGAAAAAAAGCAGAAAAGATGAATTTTTACCTGAGGAAGAAGAAGGAGCGGTTCTTGATCACCACTACCCTCTTCTCGCATCTGCAATCGCCGATCTTCTGCTGCCTCTTCCATGGTGGGGGCTCGTCTCGGAGACGGAAGCAGCAGGAGCAAGCAGATCAAGAGGCTGCGCAGGACCCATGTTTTGCCTCCATCTGAGTATCAGAGTTTGCGACCGCAGGGGAGCAGGTGGACTTCGCCACTTCGGATGGATCAGAGATTGAACTGGTGATTGGTGAATGCAATAAACTAGTCAGCTACTAGTACCACTACTGCTATAACGTTTTGCGTAAAACCCCCTGCATTTTGGTTGGATTTTGTTTTGAGAGTGTTTTTTTGGGGGGGAACTGAGAGGGCGTTGGTTGGATTAGGAAATGCGATATACTCCCTCGGTTCCGCATATTAGTTTTTTTGGTCTGTGCAGCTTGATCGTTTGGCCTAAAACTATCAAACGGCTTACAACTTATCAGCAACAAAAATAATTTATGAATAAAACTTTTATATCTATATCTCTAACAATTTAAATGAATGGTAGAAAATACACTTTGACAAAACCCCCTTAAAATCAACTTAAAAATCAGTTTAATTTTTTTTGCAGCGGCTTATAAATAAGCTCATGGTCAAAACTTGTTCAAGTTTAATTGAGTTGAAAGAAAATGTAATAACATTTTTAATCCAAAATAAATATACTATACAAATTTATTTAATGGTATCTCACCATCTCGTCCTCAACTCGGGCCGCCGCGAGCCGTGAGCCCATGAGAAGCGACACCGCCGGCACGGCGAGTGGGCTAGCGTAGCTGCCCAGCGCCACCGTCAGTTATACGCGAGCACGGCGCTGCCGGCGTCGCGTGGTGGGCAACCTGTCACAGGATGCAAATTGGCATTTCTGATTAGTCATATTTAGCCAAATCCAAATAAAATACCTAGTACTAGCCAAGCACGTGTAACATGCCAACTATCCTTTCAGTTTCAGCAAACAGCACACATGTTTATTTATTCTGATTTCTGACAGGAAAACCAACAGGTCAATTATGTCTGCAATAGAAAATGTTTTGAGGTGAAGAACATGCTTTCACATGAAAATAATCTGACTAGCAAAAGAAAGAAGAAGATTTTTTTTTCCATTCTCCAAGTAAATATATGTACCAGTACCACTGAGGAGAATCAATGTACAATATACAAGAGATTATACAGTATTTTTTGAGATAAAATATAAACATACAATTTGCTGCACAATAAATTCCTTTGTCCAAGTAATATTGCTCTATGAAGGCTGAGATTAAATTACAGCTGCTTTCTTGCACTTGTATTGCTGGGCATAGTGGATGAACAGAAGCAGATTCAGAAAACTGAGGCCAGCTATGAGCCAGAAAAAGCGGTCAAGATGGCCTTCATTCAAGTTATCAGGGATCCAACCCGGATTATCACTTCGAGTAGTAAAATATGAGACCAGGGTCAGTATGAATGAACTAAGATAGCTTCCAAGCGACACTGTAACAAGAGCGAAAGCAGAGCACAAGCTTCTCATGGAATCTGGAGACTGATTGTAGAAGAACTCAGCCTGGCCAATGGATGTGAACACCTCACCGAAACCAACCAACAAATATTGAGGTGCTTGCCAAAGAATGCTCATGGGAACAGGTACCTTACTATGGATCAGATATTCTGACCTTGCAATCCCCAGACGCTTAATCTCAACCAATGCTGCAGCCGCCACTGCAGTAGTAGACACAAACAAACCAATTCCCATTCGTTGAAGCTCCGAGAAGCCCCTTTCTTTACCAGTCAGTCTACTTGCTATTGGCACAACAAAAGTTTCGTAGATTGGGACCCAAACAACAATGCTGATAACATCCAAGGATGACAGAGTGGCTGGAGGAATTTTAAAGGATCCAATTTGATTGTTGAGGGCCATTCCTTGTTCTATAAACATCGATGAATTTTGTGCACATACAGTGAAGAACACAATGCCAGTTGCCCAGATTGGAAACATCCTCATTAATATTTTAAGCTCTTCAACTTGTGTGACAGTGCAAAGTCTCCAAGGATCATGAGGACCACCACGTTCGTTCCGCAAAATGATGGCAGCTTTGTCAAGGAAACTGTGAAGAAAAGATAATTTATCAAAGGTGCATCTCAGTCCATGCATCTGCACTATCTTGTGTGACGTTACCTGTCATGACTGAAAAACGGTAGTTGTGTCCAGGAAGTTCCAAGACACAAACTTGCAAGAAGTGAATGTCAGACTCGTACCAAAATAACATATTTGCATCCATGCCAACCTTGTTAATATTTTTAATCTAGCAATCTAAACTACATGTCACCATTTGATTGATTGCTCCCCATTTCTTTGAGAACTGGCTAGGAACTCTGGCATTCAGTAAAGAATGAGATGCACAGTCAAGTCAATTTTAGGATTTGAACCCAAGTGGATGGGGAGGTTAAACGTGCTCGTCATTGCATTAGTTTTCTTAAAGGAATAATACCATGTGAATGAAGCAAACATATCAAGAGTAGCCAAGAAAAGTACCTGAATTCACTACTATGTTCCAGCTTACGACTCCCCTCAATAGCCGAAGTCTTACCATGAAGCTCATAGAGAACAGAACTATCAACTGGCAAATCAACATTTCGCTTGCAGATGGCTGAAATCACCACCTGGCATACTCTTATAAGGGGGCTTCCTCCAGGTATCTGATATCTATATCTGTGAGAACCTATAAAAATACTTCCAATAGCTAAGGCAATGAAGATAGTAGGAATTCCAAATCCAATTCCATATCCACAGTTTTGTTGTACCCAAATAAGAACTGTGCCAGATATCAGAGAACCAATGTTTATAACAAAATAAAACCAATTGAAGAAAGCACCCTTCTTTGTTCTCTCAACTGGATCGGTGTCATCAAATTGATCAGCACCAAAGGATGAAACACATGGCTTAATACCTCCAGACCCTAAAGCAATCATGTATAGTCCAACAAAGTATATCAGATACTGAGGCACGGTTGGTTGTGGACAAAAGGACCCGATACATTGAGGAGGTTGAAGAGAAGGAACCAATGCCGAAAGTGTCAATGCTGTCATCCCCTTCAATTAAATTGACATTGAGAAGCCATTAGCACATATTATCAACAGGAACAGGTGTGTAAATAATATGTCAGATTCACAACCTGAACAAGTAGGTTTTCAATTGATATATCATGTTAGTATATCGAGCTAGTGAAAATGGCTAAGGTCACTATTATGCATGTGATCATAATGTTATTATGAGATAAGCTTTATGTCTGCCACATTAACCCTGTTTATAGTTAACCTTCCATCCATGAATAAACTACAATGCAGAAAGCATCTACCACTTATGGATGTAGAGGCCGAATTTCTATCCATTATCTAAAAATAATAATTATTTGGTGTCTAATTCACTAGCACATGCAAATATTAAACATCAATGCACAGCTAATACAAGTGAACCAATGAAAAAGACAAAATTATATGATACCTCTCCCGGTATGAATTTTTAATATGCGCATGTAGTTGCAACTTACCAGAAAGTAAATTGTTGAGAAAACAGCAATTGTCTTGTACTTTCCCCAGTATGAGTCTGCTAAGGTTGCTCCAATAAGTGGCGTGAGATAACAAGTTCCTTGCCAAGTTGTAAAATTCCTTGCTGCAGAGACGTTTCCTTCGTGCAGTCTTGTTGATAGGTAAGTGACCAAACTTTTTGAGATGCCATAGTAGGCCAAGCGTTCGCAAACTTCAGTTCCTACCATGTAAGAAAAGCATATGCTGATTGATTCAACATCAAATAGAAGTGTAAAAAGGCTCATATTTTTCAGGCATTCAAGACATCAAAGTTGATTTAGAATATTTTATTTCGCGGACAAATGCTTCACATACTTAGAATCGAAAGGAAAAAATACACTCAAATCAATTGCAAGTCAAGAACTTTACAAACAAGCGGAACAAAAATGATATTACGTGAAGTTCGTATGAGGTTTATAATCATTGTTAGATAGGTGTCAAATATACTAGTCCTACTAGAAATTGGATTTGGAGTTGGAATAGGTGTAGGATAGAGTTAGAGTCAGATTCTGTCATAGACTCTCTCTTAATAGAGAGAGGGGCACCACAATATAATCATGGCGACTACAATGTAGCATAGACACGTAGGGAGATAATGACAACATGGCTATAGACTCATAGCAGCTAAGTGCTAGGTTGATTGGGGATGAACTCCTATAATCAGAGCCCCGGGACGTTGGCTTTGACTGAACCTCATTAACAAATATTGTGTGTTCCTATGTCGTCATCTAACATGTCTTGGATGATCAATGACTAAAGCGATCGAGAAAGTTAGTCGTCGTTCCGCTATATCGACTAACTTTTTATAACAATCATCCCGAAGATAATGTTTCAAACTGGATTCTGGCTAAAATCTTACCAAGAATTAGTGAGCATGCCCTCCAATTGCCCGTTTCATGCTTCAAAATAGGTTGACCACTGAAGCCTACAGATCCATCGCCTGTGTAGTCATCAACATCCTACGGAGAGAAGCAAAGTACTAGTTGATTCTAATTATTCATGTTTCTGTCAAACATGTTTAACATATTTCACTCCATCAGTTTCAATCAATCTCCAAACCCATCCAAAAAGAAATCAAAACTTTCAAAGTTACAGGTCAAAGTAACCATCAGATTTCTCAAGGAAATGACATCAGAGTTCAGACAATCAATCAAATTTCACAGAGAAAATAATTTCCACAAGTAATTTGTACATGTCAATCCAATAAACCCTCAAGAATGTTGCGTGTTCCAGCATACTACCCAAGGTGCATCAAGACTCTAAGCGGGACCCTATAGCCTGTGGGCCTCACCTGTTAGTCACCACTGCGCCTCTAGACCTTCACCTTCCCCGTTCACCTTTCTCTACTCACGGCCATCGTTTTTGCAACTGACCAATCAAAGTGTCACACGCCAATCTGCCTGAGCTCTACACGATCCCAATAATCCAAGAACTGAGCAATCGAGCTGTCCATCATTTCCCCCTCCCTTTTCTCACGATTTCTTTGCTAGGCCTTTTCTCACGATTCGGGCCAATTTAAGTATTTTCAATAGATAGTAACTTAACCAAAACAAGAAACTAAAGAGGATTGCGAAACCATACGAATCCTCGAATCTTGGTGGAACAAACAGGGGAAAAAGAAGAATTTTTTTTCGTGTAGAGATGGTGGGAGTACCTCCGGCTCCGTCGGCCGCACTATCAAGCTGTGCCGCTCCGCCTCCAGCGACGACCCCATGAATGCACCTTTTGCTAGCTCGGAAGGCTTGCTGCTTCCTCCACAAAGAAAGGTAAAGGCTTTGAACTGCCTCTTTGACAACTCCAACGGCAGCAAAGTAATCCCAGAACGCGAGAGCTTGAGACCGTAAAGAAACAAGCTTATCATTTGCGTTTTATAAAGGGCTATTGCTCCAGCTTGATAGGAATTAAAAAATTGATCGTCATCTCTCATCTGTATATTAAAAGAAAAAAATCTCCCATCTGGCTATATTAAATCATCCCCTCGTAAGAGTACGTAATTATAAAAATATCCATTCTTGCAAAAGGTTCTCACCGAGCTCTATGCCAGCTCTGTTTTATGGTTTGTTTGGGGCAGCTTTTAAGATTCTCTAGCTTCTTCAGGTAGTCCCAAAAGCCAGATGGGCAGTCCCAATAGAACATTGATGATAATTTATATCTATTCTAAATATCACAACTTAATAATTTGTTGATGTGACAAAGAAATTAATATGAAAAGAGCGTAAAAAAGGAAAAACCGTTTCTACACAAAAAAACGACGTCTTCTCGCTAATCGAGACATGAGGAAACTACGGAAACTGCCCTGGGGAGACACCACTCGTTTCCATCGCCGCCTCCGGATCCTGTACGCCGTCGCCGCCGCGCCAAAGCTTCGCGTGCTTCTCCTCCCACGCGGCCCTGCGCGCGTGACCCGCTTGACCACGACCCTATTTCTTTTCGGGTTTGGCCAGAGCAGGCGGACACGGATAGATTGTCGCCGCTGCTTCGCCATTGCCGATGGCGTCCGTGCTTGCCCCTGCTGTAGCTAAGGCCGCCCGACTACACCCGACCTTGCTCGCCAGACTTGGCCGCCACGAAGAGGCCACCGCCCGCCCCTCTGCAGTCCGCATGTACATGTACGTCACGATGGTTTTTGGTGTGGAGCCGACAGTAACTGCAGATAGGTTAGCATGCTGATTTGATTTGGTTGTGCATTTTTTATTCGATTTGTTCAATTATGCAGATACATTTTCCATCCACAAAGCTTGTCCGGTGAGTTTTGCATCTACTTTTGAGTAGAACATGTGAACTGCACCATGATTTTGATATTATGCAGTGGAGCATAGAGCAAGACCGAATGGAACTAAATATTATCTATATTTGTCGCCACATAAATGCTATATATATCCTTACTACAACAAATCAACCTCTATTTGTGAAATATGTATGAGATCATTAATTTTTTCTAGACATAGAAACTACCATAGAAACTCCACATTTGGGAGGTTAGGTCTAAACTAAAATTTATTACTCCTAAAAACTACCTCTAAAAACTATACATTGGGATTGTCCTAAGCTACCCAAACAGGCCAGCTTCTTGCACAATATGAAAAAGCTAGCTTGCGAAATGAACTACGAACTAGAAGCGGGAATTCCTAGCTTCCCAAGATTTCGAGGGTTGAGCCCATTAAAGTTGCTAGGTATTACCCGCTTTGCCACTCCTAGCTTCCCAAGATTTCGAGGGTTGAGCCCATTAAAGTTGCTAGGTAATTACCTGCTTTGCCACTGAGATATTCCTATCCTCCTCGTTACCTCCTCAACTCCTCAATCTATTAACCGATACGGGAGAGCGACGAGAGAGAGAGAGAGGCGATGGCTCGACGACATAAGACGACGCCTCACGTCCACTCTCATGGCTCATCCTTGCCGGAATCCGACATCCATTCATCGCCGGAGGAGCCGCCTCCATTCCCTTACTCGCTGGAGCGCGTCATTGTCCCCTCGCTCGCTGAGCATAGAGGAGTAGTTGGCATATATAACATCCTGATTCAATTAGAATTTAGCAGGTGTAGCCCATGAGAATTATGTGTGCAATTTTAGTATCATTTTGCTAGTTTAGTAAGGTTGGAAAAGGTTTATCCTTCCAACCATATCACTCCTAGATTAATCCTTTTACATGAAGCGAGAATGAAAGTGTAAGTAGGGTGATATGTCCTAGTGGGCCCATCCGTCAAATGAGTTGGGCTACGTGATTCTGGAGGACGGGTTGTTACAGCATCCCCCTCCTCGCCGCCGAGCTAACTGTGCTATGGATGGGTGTAATCTATACAACAAGTTTGATTAACAACAATCAGAAGCACCATCTACTTCAAAGATATTTCAAGGGTATTTCAGACAATTCAGTCTCTCAACACACTAGCCGGCAAACCAATAAAAGTTAGCTCCCTCAAACAGGGCCTCCTCAGCTTCTCAGAATCTCCAGCTCCCTAAACAAATCCTTAGTCTTGTTTAAAACATGATAATTTATTGTTTTTATGGATAGTTTTGTTATACTCTCCAGGCGTGGATCTATAGGGTATACCAGATGGACCCCGACATACCCTGTGGTCCACACATAAGGGGGTATAATATATATATGTGTGTTTAAAAATTAAAAATGTACGACAACATATCTTCTCTCCAGCGCGAATCTTGTCTCCAGCATAATAGTACTTGTTAATGTGGCAAAGAAAAGAATGCAAGAATTGAAGTCTGATGGTTGGGATAATTTTCTTGAGAGGGTCACTTCATTTTATGATAAACATAGTGTTGATGTTCCTACAATGGATGATGATTATGTTCCTTATGAAAAATCAGTAAGGAGAGCTTGTGCCCGAAAACAAACCAATGATAACCACTTTATAAGAGAAATATATATTGATGTCATTGATCAAATAAGTAAGAACTTGATAATCGGTTTGATAAGATTAATATGCGTTATTGTCTTGTATGTCCGTATTTAATCCTTTCAATTCATTTAATTCTTTCGATGCACGAAAGCTACACAGACTAGCTCAAACTTGAATTACAGCTGCATGATTATATTGATAAATTATGACATGACACATGATGATAGTCTCAAAGGTTTAGAAAATATTGTTGATCTCTCAATTAAGTTTGTTGAAACAAAAGGACACAAAGCGTATGATATAGTCTATGAGCTTCTTAAATTGATATTGTTTCTACCTGTGACAATGACAAATGTTGAAAGAACATTTTCTGCAATAATTTTATTAAAAATTAAATTACGAAATAAGATGGAAGATAATCTTTTAGATGATTGTCTAGTCATTTTTATTGAGCGGAATATTTTCTTTCAAGTTGATAAAGATGATATAATTAAGATATTCATGTTCCTTCAAAAGTGTCGAATAAATTAGTCAGAAAAAAGTCTCTAATACTTTTTATACATA
Source organism: Oryza australiensis (assembly GCA_019925245.2). Lineage (NCBI taxonomy): Eukaryota > Viridiplantae > Streptophyta > Magnoliopsida > Poales > Poaceae > Oryza > Oryza australiensis. Next base: position 1,163,649 of record JAIFGZ020000117.1, read on the forward strand.
TTTTTCAATTATCAGTATAGTGTTTGAACTATTTACATTGTATTTAGTGGATCGTTTCTATTTAATCTAATAATTAAAGCTTTATCGTGTTACTTAGTACATATATACCTAATCACGTTGTTAATTTTATAATTATTATTAAAATCTTCTGTTGAATTTTTTTGGCAGCGTCCTTTTTTCATCCATGGTTGGAATATTTGGAAAGAAGAGTGTTACTCGTTGAAAATGATTTTTTTTCAAGGCACTAAAGTGTGTTTGTTTTTTCTTATATGACCTAACTTGTATAAAAAATCGTAAATAACTAATCATATAATATTTTTTTAACATGCAAAAGAGTTGTTTGTTATTGCATTAAATAGAAAAGGGTACAACCCTTACAAACACATGCACTCTCACACCATCCGTTTTTAGCGTACATATCCAACTAGGATAAAAATGTTCATCCCCAAGAATGATAAAATGTTCTTTGCCATGCAATTTAACAACTTTGTTGACTCGGCTACTGATTCTACTTAATTATCTCATCTTTGAAGAAGCCACACATCGTGCAAGTTGGGGTGGGGTCGTTAAGCTGGTTCGGTTCAAAAATGCTTCAATTGATCTTATTCTTTTTTTCTCAGATTATTTTTTTTATTTTGTTTTCAATGAATTTTGGTATCACCTGGCTAGCCCATCAACGATGCTGGATGGGTGACCGGTTGAGCAAGTGGGGTTTATCGGGCCCAAGAAAGTGTGTCTTCTTCGGTGTTCTAAATCTTTGACTATGGGCTTGTTTGAGACAACTCTGCTTTACCTTTTTCAGCTCTGCTGTATCAACTCTATCACAAAGCAGCTTTAGTGTGGAGTTTCTGGAGCAAATGAATCTGTTTGGAAGACAGCCCAGCTCCAGCTCTGGAAACATGAGGTTTGTCTGGAAAAGGTCTACTATGCCCCTGATCGATGTTTGCTGTATGATCTGTTGTATGGAGAGCATGAATAATTGAATATTTTTTAAACAATTCAAATACAGTGTAAATATTATAACCTCATTTAATTTATTGGAGAAAAGTAAAAAATAAATATTTCATCCATTCCATACATTTGTCACGTAAATTTCAAGTGCTTAGATGGATAATTGACGAAGTCCATATTTCGGATACGAATAATTGTCTATACATGACTATTGATAAATAAGATAACAAAGTCCATCATTCTAATAGAAATAGTTGTCCATAGATAACTAGAGAATAGTGACTAATACATAATTCTAGTTCCAAGCTAGAGAAAGAGCAGTGACCAAGTCATCACGAAATTTGTCCATACTAGGAGCATTCGATGCATCGGTAGAGACACTTGATCTAACCACATATTTTAGGTACCTTTTCGGAATCTCTGGAAATAATTTGGATCGTGGTCACACCGATTGAAGTCCAAGTCTTCGTCATGGTCACGAATGAAATTGTGAAGGACCATACAAGCCACGACAATCATTTTTTGCTTGAACAGTGGATAGGACGTCATTTTGTATAGAATCTGCCATTTCATTTTTAGCACTTCAAATACTCGCTCAATAACATTGCGGATGAATGAGTGAACCCGATCGAACCTTTCTTTAGGAGTCTTTGGTTCAATTCCTCTATGCCACTCCGGCATATGATACCTCTCACCTTTATAAGGACAAAGGTATCCCGGACGATTAGGATATCCCGCATCGACAACATAATATTTGCCTATAATTATTAGAAAAACATATCAGATCACATTTGTAAGCATTTGATCAAACAATAAAGTGCATGGTAATATTTTTAATAACTTTTGGAGGGTGTGGAAAAAAGCTCTTGTCCACTCTAATTGCATTGTACAGGACACTAGTATCATGCATAGAACCCGGTTGTCCCGTGGACACATAAGTGAACCTCATATCAAAGTTACAACATGCTAGAACATTTTGAGTAGGTATACCAGACTTTCCAATATATCTTACTTGATCATCAGGTGGCAAAGAAACTCGGATATGAGTACCATCTAGAGCACCAATGCAACCTTTGAAATGTGGATATGCTCTACGGTCATCTCTTATCCTCTTGTGAATGGTTCAGAAGTTGGGGTCCTTTGGTCTAATAAACTCTTTAGACATCTCCATGAAAGCATTCAGTACCTCATCAAATTTCCTATGAATAGTTTCACCTGAGTGCTTGAACCGGTTTTGTGTCTTTCTATTAGATTCATTTCCAGACAACACAAACAAGAACACTGCCAACATCTCCTCATTGCTGACATGTAGGGATGGTTTCAGACCATACCTTTCAACCAATAAGTCATGAAGGTTGTAGAACATCTGTGTGCTCATCCAAAACTGTGAATGACACTCTTCTGGTGTGTTCAATGTCTCTAGCAACCAGCCCATACCATTAAGGATGGATGTCCTAGGTGGATTTTTGTTTAATATAATTCAACATAAGCTGTAGGAAGTTTAGCACCACCCAATACAAGATTCCAGAAATCCATGCTCTCATTATCAGAGTCGCTGCTCGTTTCATCATCTCTCTGCATAGAGGTAAAAAAATGGTCATGCAGGATGCCAATAGAGACAGAACAACGACACAGAGAAAAAAAATGACACACATAGTGGTTCAAATACATAGTCAAATATTGGTTCAAATAGGAATACATAGATCCAGGTTCACAAATAGTGGTTCAAATACATAGTCAAATATTGGTTCAAATAGGAATACACAGATCCAGATCACAAATAGTGGCATACAGGCTGCCAAAAAAATCTAGCTTCCATATTTATCATTGTGCCTCTTCCTAAGCCAGTTGAGCTTAATTTCTTTAGTAGGCAAGATCATAAACATTTCCCTATGTTCCTTCTTCACAAACAACTGGCAATGTCATATTCATCTGAATCATACGATGCACCACAGTCCTTCACATGCTCCATTATTTCACTAATGGTGATCCCTTCTTGCTTCTTTGTTGTAAAGGAACTTGAAGCATCAGATATTAGAAATTGCTTCGACCATTAGAAGTGATGTGCTTGACTTTGTCTTTTTCCTATCAACAGCTGCAACACGAGGTCTTTTATTTGGAACCACACTTGGAGTGACTTCCTGAACCTCCTCATCCCCCTCGTAGTTGGCATCAAATGGGTCACCTTGGGCATTATTATCTCCATCAACATATTCACTGTCTATATCAAAAGGTTGCTCTCGATTAGTAGGGATAATAGGATTGTCACTCAAAGGGTTCCAATGATCTGCTTCCTCATTTGTAATATTTTTAAACATTTCCCTAAGCAAATCCTCATTTTGGAGAGGCTTTTTCTTAAACTTGCCACACCTTGGAATATCCTGGTCATTTGAAACATAAACATCAGTACATATATCAGTGCATCAGTACAAAATTATTGACAAGTTGATAGCACTCACTTTTTTGCTTTCTTCCACCACTCGGCCTCCATCTTAATTGTTTTGGTCGTATTGTTCCAACCAGTACCTATTTGCCTCCTCTTCAACTTTAGCCAAATGACCCAATCAGCCTTTAATTTATCCCACTTGTTCTTAATTTGGGTCTTTGATAATAAGATGCCAGTCAATTGTAAAAACCTATTTGAGACCTCAGTATAACCTACAGAGTTCGGATGAGTATTTGGGCGATTGCCTCTAGTAACTTGTTCAGCCATCAACTCATAGGCTAATGTCAAATTTGCATCGTTCCAGTCCATTTGATCACCCTGACCATGATATTGCAATAGTATGTTCAAGCATTCATGATAATCTATTGAATACATGTTCATCTTTCTTCCCTAGTAGTGGCCGTTTCCGTGAAGTAGACACCAGAGGGCGTTGGTCGCTTATGGCTTGTGGCCTGGAATCCGTGGCCACCAAGTATGGGGCGGGCGGCATTGTTCGGCCAGCAGCTGGACTTGCACGTCCACGACCCGTCCTGGCCTGGACGGAGGCCACCGGCGCTGCCGCCGGAGGAGGCCATGGCAGCCCCACCCTTGGCGTCGGCGAGCTTCCTCGACTCACGGACACAACGGCCTCAGCCTCAGGAAAACTTGGGGGATGGAGGACGAAGGGGATTTAGGAGTAAGAAAAGAGAGGATCGAGTACAGGATCATCGGATCCATCTTCTCCGGCCATCACCTCGTCGGATTGCTCGCCGTGGTGGCCAGATGAAGTGGCGGCGCGGCTAACGTTTGGGAGCAGGAGTGTGTGTTGGAGGAGAGACGAGCAGAAACGTCGGCTGGGGGGTGAGGGCGACGGGAGGAGCGATGGAGACGGGTGGAGAGGAGAATAGAATGAAACGTTTTCTGTATAACCAGTGGCAATTATGGGTAATTACCTACCAACTCCACGAGGACATACGAAACGTTTATTTCTGGAGTACCCCCTGAGGAGTTTCGAAAAAACATGAAGTTGGCCCTCAACTCCACCTTTTTTCTACTTTTTTCTAGAGCAGAGTTCGTGAAGTTGGACCTATTTGGCATAAAAGTTTAGGAACAGAGCTACAAAATGTGGGTCAGAGCCATCCCAAACAGCTCTATATAACCGAAGATAGCGGATGGGGAGAAAAACAGCTAAGATACTTGGCCGCTAATAGCTGCATTTAGTCGGAGATAGCCGCTAAAACAGCCTCGATTTAGCGGTGGCTAAAAAAATTGAAAAGCAAAACTGAAAGTGCGCGTTTGACGTGCGTGGCCCGGGAAGTTCGGGAAATTTCACTATTTACCATTATAGCAAATGCATCTATGTAGGAAGACAGCCTAACGGTTGCAATTCATAAATCGCCACCAAGTGCTAAAAGATGTTACGAATTTACCAAAAAAATGCCAGCGAGGCATGCCACGTAAGCACTTGACCCTGGGTGGTGACGCCTTTAACGGTTGTCCTGATGTCGTTACCCCTACCGTTACGGGTCAAATTTCCGCCACCGCGCCACGCCACGGCCGCGTCCTCACCCCGCGCCGTCGACCTTGGTGGCGTCGCTGGAGAGGAGGGCCTCCACGGTGCCGTCGCGGTGGTTGCGGACCCACCCGGCGAGGCCTAGGGACTCTGTTGTCTCCGCCGTCCAGTCGCAGAACCCCACCCCGCACCCAGCCCTTCACAACAACGCGCACCGCCTTGCGCGCCGGTGTCTCCCGCGGCGGCGGCGTGGGTGAGGACGTGCCGTCGGCCGCCGGGTGTCCATGGCTAATAAACTTTCGGGTGAGCTAATAAACTTTCTTTCTTAACAAAACAGAAGCAAGGCACACATTTATGTTATGCTAACAGTTTCTGAAGACAAACAGCACATACTACGCACAAAATGGCATACCGCCACCAAACATCTGGACAATGTTCTAAACATCGTATGATCAATCACTCATCGAGAAACAGCACTACAGTTTAACATATACATATTCCAATTCCAATTGCTCGATTCAGCATGATCACATCTCGCCCAAGAAAGGGCCCTAAAAATCTCCAAAAAACGAATCTTTCAAGGATTGAAGGTAAGATTATTATCGCATCACCAGCAAGAACCAGTCCATCGTCTTCCACGTCAGGCGGTGGGCTTGCGGCTGAACCCCTCGGCGGGGTCGACGGGGTCGGCGGGGGAGGGCATGACAGCGGTGACCGTGGCGGAGCGAGGCCCCACGGGGAGGTGGCGGGACACCATCTCGTCGACCCTGGCAGGGTCCCCGGAGAGGAGCGCCTCCACGGTGCCGTCACGGCGGTTGCGGACCCACCCGGCGAGCCCGAGAGGGTGCGCCGTCTCCACCGTCCAGACGCGGAAGAAGACCCTCTGCACGCGGTCCTTCACCACCACCCGCACTGCCTTGAGGTTGGCCGGGCTCGGCCGCGGCGGAGGGGGAGGCTGCGGGCTGGCGGAGGCCATGGCGCGGCGGGCGGCGGCGACGGAGCGCCGGGTGAGGACGCGGCCGTGGCGTGGCGCGGTGGCGGAAATTTAACCCGTAACGGTAGGGGTAACGACATCAGGACAACCGTTAAAGGCGTCACCGCCTAGGATCAAAGTGGCATTTTTTTTTAATTTGTAGCATCTTTTAGCACTCAGTGATGATTTTTTCTTATATAGATGTATTTGTTATAATGGTAAATAGTGAAATTTCTCTGGAAGTTCAGCCGAAAGTCAAAACCTAAATCCTCCACTCCCCACTCCCCAGTCGGTTCCTCTTCCCATTCGTGCTCTCCCTCGACCCTCGTTCTCTCCTCTCCCCAAAACCGACGGCGGCTATGGCCGATAGTGGCGGCGGCGGTCGCGACCGGTAGCCCTCGGCGGCCAGGCCCCAGAGTTGAGGATTGCCACCCTCGCTGCCTGCCACTCCCTCAACTCTCGGCCTCTCCTCTCCCCAAAAAGCGATGGCAGCGGCGGCGGCTGTGACCAGGAGCAGCGGGGGCGCTTGCGACCAGCGGTGGCGGCGGCTCTGACGATCTGACCTACAGAGGCGGCGGCTCCTCCCCCAAGCAGCGGCAGTGGCTCTTACCTACAGCGGCCGCGGCTCCTCCCCCAAAGCAGTGGCGGCGGCGGCGGCCGCTGCTTCTCCCGGCGGCAGCGGAGGCTTCTCCCCAATGGCGGCGGCCACCATTCCTCCCCCCTTTCACCATTCCTCCTCTCCCCCGACCCTGAGATCCGTATGAACTATGAATTAGGAACTGTGAACTCTATGTATGAAGTATGAACTATGAATTGGTGATGAACTTGCAATCAAATAAGTGATATGTCAATCTTTAGCCCAAATTCTGTCATTTTTTTGAATTTTTCTAATATTTTTAAAAACCGCTAAATGTCTTGGCTGTAGCTATAGCCGGCTATAGCTGCTCTTAGCTGTTGGAGAGCTCAACCGCTAAGAGGTTTAGCCGGAGATTTAGAACTTTGGTCTTTTGTGACCAATGTGAGAAAATGATTGATCATATCCTAATCAATTGCCCCGAGACGTGCCAGCTCTGGTGGACAGTTGTTCATGCCATCAGCTAGCCGCACTCGGTCTCTTACTCTGGTGGTGAGACATTCGGAGCCTAACCAAACCATCATGAGATGACGATTTGACACAATTTGTCATCCCGGTTGCCTGGATAATTTGGGAAGAGCGAAACAATTGAGTCTTCGATGGCGAATGCAAAACGATGCAGGATGTTGCAGAGGTGGCGGCAACGAAAGCCGCCCTCTGGCACGAGGTGGGAGTGCCCATCTAGACAGCATGCTCGGTCATTCAGAAATGTGTTAAGAGACAGATCGTCATGACATATGCCTTCCTCTATTCTTTCCTTTTCTTGTGTACATAGTTTGTTGTATCTGAGTGGAACCAATTTCCTAATCTTAATACAATGATACGCGTTTTGCATATTCCAAAAGAAAAGACTTAATGACCTCAAATGGTAGAGGAGATGATAATGAATCATACACCAAATATACCCAACTGTTTATATACAAATTCCAGGCATTTTGTTGACACTGAATCTTGAACAGCATATTCAAATGTAATTTTTTTTGAACGTGCAAAAGCTTTGCATATTAGAAGAAACATAGATTACAACAATGACGCGCTGTGGCGGCCGGGTGGGGGGGGGGTTTACAAGCAGGTGGAGAGTGATCCGAGGACCGACTAAGAACTTATCCCCGGGTAAGACATTCAAATGTAAACAACAATGATTATTCTGCCAGCTACTCATAACCAGATCGAGCGAAAGTTCACCATGAAAATCGGCGCATGCTTTGCAGCGCGATTGTCTTTACTTTCATATATGAGAAATGGGTGCATGCTTTGCCGCACAATTGTCTTTTTTCCACCACAGTTATATTGCCAATGTTAACAAAGGTTCATGAAGTCTTCTTGCATTTGTACCTCATGGCACACAATACAAATGCCAGCATATTCAAGAAACATAAGCCAGCCATCATCCAGTAGAACCGATCCAAATGCCCTTCATTCAAGTTATCAGGTATCCACCCTGGACTGCCTTCTCTGGCTGTGAACACTGGCACAAGAGAAACGATAAATGAGCTGAGGTAATTTCCAGCCGAAACGTTAGCAAGTGAGAATGCAATGCATAAGCTTCTCATGGCGTCTGGTGATTCATCGTAGAAAAATTCAGTTAACCCAATGTTTGAGAACACCTCTCCCACGCCTATCAGGAAGTACTGGGGTCCTTGCCACAGGATGCTCATTGGAACAGCCACCTTGCGGTGCACCAAACCTTCGTCCTGCGCAATCCGCAACCGATTACTCTCCACCAATGCTGCTGATAGCATGGAGAGCATGGAAAAGAACAGGCCGATCCCCATTCGCTGCAGTGGAGTAATGCCATTTGCCCTGCCAGTGAATTTTCTGAACACTGGAACAAGGACTCTTTCATAGACTGGAACTAGTATAAGGACAGCAATGACATCTATGGATTGGAAGGACGCTGCAGGTATTTCGAAAGAGCCGATGTGTTTCTCCATCACCATCCCCTGTTCCACGAATGTCGAGAACATGTTGTCCAGAACTGCAGCAAATAATATCATCGTTGCCCAAACGGGGAACATCCTGATCAAAATCTTCAGTTCCTCCACTTGAGTGACTGTGCAAATCTTCCATGTGTTTATTAGGCCATCAGACTCACAATCAGATGGTGTCACTATTGCAGCTCTATCAAAGAACCTGAGAGAGAGAAAATAAATAGGTTACTAATTTGATAGAGCTGAGATGGAAGAGGCAGCTCCTTGCAGGTCTTTGCATTGACAAATAAAAGTTCATGAATAATGAAGGTTTGTTTCTAGTATGTACAAATGAACAGTAGAAATAAGTGTATCATGGGAGACTTGTTTAAAAAGCGATATCACAAGAGACATTTCTCTAGAGAAGCTCTTGTAATGTTAACTGGTTTTTAATGTTTGTGTTGTGTCCCACCATTGAATTTTCAAACTGTGAAAGAATTACATGCTTTACAGGAATTAAGTATGTCTACTCCCTAAAAAGAGGAGTTTCTCATTTTGTATGGATAGATCTACGTAAACAAATGTGTGTCACTGTAGGGTTTTTTTAACAAAAATAATTGCATACTGTACACATGTATATGGCTAGTTGATATGATTCTATTAGTTTTATATTTCAAGCCATTATTTTAAAAGTTTAAAATTCAACTATATGATATACATGTACTACCTCCATTTTTTAATAAACGACATTGTTAACTTTTGAACATGACATTTGACCATTACTATTATTCCAAAAAAAACTGTGTGAGTATTATTTATTTTGTTATGAGCTATTTTATCATTAAAGATAGTTTAAGCATGACTTATTCTTTTACATATTTGCAATTTTTTTATGAATAAGACGAATGGTCAAGTATCATGTTCACAAGTCAACGATATCATATATTTAAAAACGAGGGAAATAAATGAAAACCAGTGCATCACGTGGGCACTACACTAGAATGAGTTAAAGATAAGCTTACAAGATCATACTAATAGAATGAAATAAATTATAGTTGAATGGAAATGCAAGTATAAATGAATGCATATATTATAGGCATCAAAGTTGTAATAACAACATAGTGTATTACTTAAGTCCAGATGTATGCTCCAATTTTCGGCTGCCTTCGATTGCTGAAGTTTGCCCCAGAAACTCATAAAGAGCTGAGGAATCACATGGCAAATCTTCATCACGTTTGCGAATAGCAGCAACAACAACCTGGCATATTCTCGCAAGAGGGCTTCCTCCAGGTTTCTGAAATCTATACACAGAGGAGCCAAAGATAAAAGTACCAAAACCTAAAGACACAAATAGTGCAGAAATGGTAAAACCCCAGATCCAACCTTTGTGATCTTGCACCCACACAATAACAGTCCCCGATATCAATGAGCCAGCATTGGCTATGAAATAGGTCCAATTGAAAAAAGAACTTTTTTTTGTTCTCTCGTCTTCATCAGTGTCATCAAATTGATCAGCTCCAAATGATGATATGCAGGGGCACTGTGCACCATACCCTAAAGCAACCATGTACAAACCGACAAAGAATATGATGTTCTGAGAAGAGACTGGATCTGTCCAGATAATCCATGAGAGAGGACCAGTAGAGATTAATGGAACTGCTGCTGACAGAAGCAACATCATCAACCCCTAAATAAAAAGGATAGAGGAAAAAATGTGAACGATCATCTCTAAGAGAAATGATATAAAGGAAAATGTAAATTGTCATGTATTGAAAAATGATATGAAGGAAAATGTAAACGATCATGTCTAGAAAGTTTGTCAAGTGTTAAGTGCATCACTCATATTACATCTGAAGATTAACTCTATAAACTAGAGGCTGCTATGTCATTCGTCCATCTAAATATCATACTATTGTGCACTGAGGTACAATTTTTACTCACTGAATGAACGTAGGAATTAGGATCATCTCTTACAGTGTTTACTTCCAATATAAGGATCATACTTGTTATTTAGATGATAAAGAAACGTGCATTAGTTCATACTATCACTTACGATAATGAAGATCGTGCAGAAGATGAGAATTGTACAGTACTTCCCCAGATATGAATCAGCTAAGATGGCTCCAACCAGAGGCGCAAGGTAACTTGTTCCTTGCCAAGTTGCAACATCTCTTGCAGCGGCCACATTTGTTTCATGTAGAACTTTTGTGAGATAACTGACTAGGTTTTTTACAATTGAAGTAAAGGCCAGATAAGAGCAGAATGAAAAAACTGCAATAAAAAACGAACCATAAAAGATCCAGTGTAAAATTAAACATAAGTCATACACAAAAGGCAAGAATATTCATAAATCATAATAATACTGTAATATAACATAAATGCTGGGGGAAATGAAATCAGTTTCAGATGTTCGAGTATTTAGCATCGCATATCCTACTATATCTTCAAACAGAAGCTTGATATGGAAGGAGCGGAGTACACGTGTTTTTAATCAGCAATCTCGCACTGCTGGCTGGCTCTTTGAAGACATCAAAGAAGAAGTCATAGTGTGGAAGCAAGCAGAATTTTTCAAAGAAGCTAATGGCTACATTTCAGCACTAGTTTCAGGTTTTTCTTTCTGCGGGCAGATTGCTTTTTGGCAATTCTCGCCCTGCCTTCGGCAACATTTGTCGATGTAACAATTTTGTAACTTGTACCCCTCTTTATCTTAGTGAAATTTGGTCGGCCTTGTCTTTGGCCGACCCAGCAAAAAAAAAATGCAACATCATTTTTCAGCACTAACCGATGGCTAATGAGGAACCCTTCCAGTTCCCTGTATGTTTCCTTGAGGCAGGATGCCCACGGATGCAAACAGATCCATCACCTGTATATTCGAGTGTATTCTGCATTTCCAAGTAAAAACACAAGTAGCCTATAATGCCAGTGTCATCCATCAAATTTCATTTAGATGTTTCAATGCACAACTAAAAAGATGTGATGAGGACAAAAAACTAATACATACTGCGTGCCAGATTCTAGAGACAACGGTCATGCAAATATTTGCGAACTTCGGATGGAGATTTACAAACAGACTTAAATAAATGTTTTCTCTATTTTGTGTTGGTATTATTAGTTATTGTCAGTCATTTTCTGGTTTTTTATGCTCTCTATTGAGTGAAGTATGTAATAAATGGCTTTAGCTTCCTTGAAGCAAAGGCCACTTTCCCGATGTTTCAATAGAGAATTGTGCATTTTTCTAATGTAGATGTAATTATTCTATATATTTCCAGGAAAAAATATCCTAAGAACAATATTATATTACAATACACTGGAAGTAAATTAATTGATCACCCATAAAAACTGTGCATGTACCACTAACTAAAAACAATATTAATATACATAAGTATATTGCTATCACATTATGTCCTTATTATTACATTATCTAAAAAAGTTATGTCTTTTTTTAATAATGGATATTTCATTAAGCAATGAAGATTTCCTTATCATAAGGATATTATATTTTAGAACATTTGAAAGTTTATCTTGGATTGCATGCCCCATACTAGTGCAACCATATAAAAGAGTAAAGTAGAGGATATTTTCCAACTGAACTTCCCTCTATATATTGTTTTTCTTTACTAAAGCATTAGACAGAACTGCATCAGCTGAAAGCAGCATTTTCACACCATTTGATGCAAGCAGAAAAGGCATACCCCAAATTTGGCCAAAAGAGATTTTTTTTCTCTCTTTAAGAGAATAAACTCAGGCATATCTTGCTATGAGAGAGAGAACAAACCACTTGCAAGGAGTTCTCTTCATCCAGCAGAGGCTTGTCGAGCTGGTATGAGGAGTCCATGGCTTTGGTTTCTTACAAGTAAACCAGGTTAATGTCCTGAGAAAGAGGAAAGATGGTAGCCTGAAATTTTGAGCTGATAGTGGAAGTGCAGGTTAGAGGTATTAATGGCACATAGTGGAAAACATATGACCCTACAATAAAAAAACATGATAGAGTAAATAGACCATCCAATAACTAGGCATACTGATGTCAGATTACAGGTCACACAAGCATGCATGTTGGACATATGGCTCAGGTTGGAGGCTACGTTACACCGATATGGCGCAACCCCGCTGTATCGCCGTACCTGACACGGGGATACGGGGATACACCAGGATACGCCTGGGATACGTGTATCCCTGAGTATCCCTTATTTCCAACCGAAAAATAATTCAAAAAATATGAGATACGGTGGGGGATACGGTGTGGCCCACGCAGATAAACTTTCATCCGCATGAGTTTCCATCGCGATGCCTGACCTTCTGGCTTCTGCCGTCGCTGCCAGTCCGCCACTCCCTGCGACGGATGCCCAGGTCCCCTCCGTCGCCGGCCGCCGTTGCTAGACCGATTACGACGTCGCTCCGCCACTGTTGGACGCTGGTCCGCTCGACTCACTCCAGTTGATCGTTCCCACTTCCCAGGTCTGTATGTATATCAGTTAGTTCAATTCTCACGTTGATTAGGTGATCACTGATCTATATTCCATCTCAGGTTGATTAATAGGTTGATTAGGTTGATTAGGTTGATTAGGTTGATTAGGTCTAATAGGTTGATTAGGCTGATTAGGTTTAGGTTGATTAGGTCTAATTTTCAGATCTAGTGTTGTGTAAGAGCTTGCGTACGTGGGATTTTCTGCCTGAGATAAACAAGGATAGAAGATTGGGTAAACGCACACTCTTTGGAAGTTCTTTTACTGTGACCTAATTGTCTTCAACACATACTCACTGTTATGCTATTTATTTATTATATAATTTTAGGAAGGGATTAGATATTTGCTCGATAAGGTATGGCATCATCGGGATCAGGATCAGGGTCGCAGTCTGTTGGTGCTACTAATGCTAATCCAGTTGATGTGATTCTTGAGGAGACTGAAGTCAACAATTCTAAATATCCTTTTATGGAAACATGTTACTAAATTGGCGCCATCTAGAAGCTCGACTTCACGGTCACGGGAGGCAATGCAAGATTTATATGTCATTTTTGTGAAAACGAATATCCAGCAGCTATTCTAGGGTGAGAGCACATCTTTTAAAGTTAAAAGATAAAAGTGTTGCGGTTTGTAGTAAAATGTCATATGACATACTTGAACAACTTCGGATAGAGGACCATGAAGCTTCTGAGGCTGGTAAAAAAACTGCACCTAGCAACAAGCTGGTTCGCTTACCCCCGTTTGATGATTCATCAAGTGCACCGTCTTCAAAAAGAGAAATACGAAGCAATCGGATATTGCGGCTAGTTTCAATGCTTGAAACCCGGCATATCGCTGATTCTCACATTGCACGTCTATTCTACACACGAGTTTGTAAAATTACTAATGATGTTGTCCTTTCATTTCATATTATCTCTATTTTGACAAACATGACATTGCTTGTATTTTTGTAGGCCTTCCATTTAACGTGGCAAGAAATCCCTACTACAGAGAAGCTTTCAAGTATATTTCAAACCAAAATTTGGGTGGATATGTACCTCAGGGATATAATGCATTGAGGACAACCCTTCTCCAGAAGGAGAAGGCACACGTCGAGCGTATGTTGCAGCCTATTAAATCTTCATGGTCGTTCAAAGGAGTGACAATTGCGACAGATGGGTGGAGTGATCCACAAAGACGACCAATTTTAAATTCTTTTGGTGTGACCGAGGGTGGTCCGATGTTTCTAAAATCAATCGACACGAAGGAGAGGTAAAAGACTACTAGCGAGTACTTGCATCCTACAATTTTGGACTCATTGCGTTTTAGACTTTAATCTTATTAATTTCTTAACGTAGATAAAAAGCAAGGAGTACATCTTTAATCGGTTGAAGGAGGTGATAGAGGAAGTTGGACCAAATAATGTGATACAGGTGGTCACAGACAATGCATCAAATTGCAGGGTGCAGGATTGATGATTGAATCAAGGTACAAGAATATTTTTTGGACTCCTTGCGTGGTGCACACCCTCAACCTTGCACTGAAGAATATTTGTGCTCCAAAAGATGACGATGATGACTACATAGAACTTGTTTGGATAAAGGATATCGCAGATGATGCCTCTTTCATCAAGAATTACATCATGAACCATAGCATGAGGTTATCCATGTTCAATGAGTTTAGCAAACTCAAATTTCTTGCAATTGCTGATACAAGATTTGCAAGCGTCATTGTCATGTTGAAAAGGTTCTTGTATATCAAGGATGCTTTGGTGCACATGGTTGTTAGCAACAAGTGGATAGCTTATAGAGAGGATGACCAAGGCAAAGCTCAAGCTGTGAAGGAAAATATTCTCAATGATGTATTGGTGGGATAAAATTAAGTACGTTGTTGATTTCACTGACCCTATTTATTCAATGTTGAGAGCAGCTGACACGGATAAACCATGCCTTCATTTGGTCTATGAGATGTGGGACTCCATGATAGAGAAGGTGAGAGCATGTAAACTATGGTCGCTGATTTTCTTTTCTACTGTTATGCTTGCTGATTTTTTTGTCTTGTATAAATTAGGTGAAAACGTGTATCAAACGGAATGAAGGAATTGTGAATGGTACAAGCCTCTTTTTGAGTGTCGTTGAGAAAATTTTACAAGCTAGGTGGCTCAAGAGCTATACCCCTCTACAGTGTTTGGCGCATTCACTAAATCCGAGGTAATAAATGTGAATCTTACATTACTATGCAAATGATTCTCCATTCAATACTCTTGTTATTTTTAAAAAAAAATTGTGATGATGTTGATAGGTACTATAGTGCAACTTGGCTCAATGAAGTCTCTGGTCGTCTTAGCCCCCACAAGGACAATGAAATTAACACTGAGAGGAATAAATGCTTTAGAAAGTTTTTCATTGAACCAGAGGACTTAAGGAAGATTAAGCAGCAGTTTGCAGATTTCTCTCTTTTCATGGGTGGCTTTGAAGATCGTGAATCAATCGAGGATAGAGCCCATTTTGAGCCAAAGAAATGGTGGGGAACCTATAGAGGTAGCACACCTGAATTGAGAGATTTAGCTTTGAGGCTACTTGGACACCCAACATCTTCTTCTTGTTGTGAGAGGAATTGGAGCACTTATTCGTTCATACATAGCATGAAAAGGAATAAGCTTGTTCCTGAACAAGCCGAAGGTTTGGTAAATGTGCACAATAACTTGCGTCTTCTTTCAAGGAATTCCAGTGATTATAAGAGTGGACCAAGTCGAATGTGGGATATTGCTGGAGATGGTACAGAGAGCTTTGTTGGTGCTACATTTCTAGAAGGCGCAGAACTAACACTTGATGAGCCAAAACTTGAAAGAGAGATTTTAGAAGGGGAGGAATGAGATATTAAGTTGTCATTTGTCATTATTTTATTAGACTTTTTAGTCAACTATTTATCTTATTTATCTATTCTAATTTTCGGTCCACGTATCCCGAACTGATGTTTTTCATGAATTTCGTATCGACGTATCACCGTATCCGTATCCCCGTATTGTGCAACATAGGTTGGAGGTATTAATGGCGTATAGTGAAAACATATGGTCCTACAATAAAAAACACGATAGAGTAAATAGACCACCCAATAGCTAGGAGTACTGATGTCAAATTACAGTTTACGCAAGCATGCATGTACATATGGCTAATATCTTTTATGATAGCCCTCCCCCACCCCCAAAAAAAAAAAAGTCATTATCAGCCTTTTCGTCCATTATCAGAAAGTGATGTATCAGTACCAGCTCTCACCTAAAAGCTGAAAGCAATCATTGGTGTCCGGCATCGATTATTTCTTCACAGATAACCAATCTGGGGAATGAATCAACAACTGACGAAACTAACGCTATATGCTGGAGTGCCCGTATAGTAGAAAAAAGTACAAACTGTATTTTATAAAAACTAAAGCCGTACTCAATCCTCATCACTAAACACGCCAACAGTGCAACTATGCAACGGGTTTGAGAGCTCGCTCACCTACGTTCTTGAAAAGTGATCATCATCTGGCCTAGCCATGATGAAACACTCACGGGGACTGAAAGGACAGGACCTGCTACGAACAATGGGTAGCATCAAAGCGGCCATCCATCTAATGCTGCGATCTATCGATCTTCTATTTGGCGAGCACGAATTGCCATCCTGCAGAACGCCGTAACAGCAACTAGAGACGAGAGGAACGTATGCGAACCTAGACATGGAAATTTTCTGTTCCCCCTTTTCCCCTTCGCTCGTTTCTTGGGGGAGAATGGGATGAGACCGTAGCATCCACCTCCCAAGAACTTTGCACCAACTCTCTATAACTAACTTTGCAAAAAATCAACCAAGGAATATGCATGCGACGAATCTGACGAGATTGTTTGCAGCAAAAAGGGGGGCAATTTTGCCTCGCTTCAGGTACTAGATGGAGAGAAAATCGGAGAAATCACGCACCGAGAGAATGCAGCATGAACCGGCCGGACTGGCCGGAGTCCGGCGAGCCCGACACTGAGAGATGGAGTAGAGCTGTGGAAGCGGAGCCGCCTCCTGACTCTGCTGCTCAGCTTGGGCCGTCCTGGCTCCTCTAAGCTGAGGCGAAGGCGCTTGATGATTTTGCGTTTTGTAGAGTTGGGATGACACGCGGTCCACGTGCAAGAGCTTCTGTGCGTTTGAAACTGACAAACGTTATCATGGCCAGGGTTTCACCTTTTCTGTGGAAGCCGGCAGGAAATCCGCGGTTTTCACGCATAGCACGGAGATACGGTACGGTATTCTCGTGGTTTCGTTTAATAATTTTGTATAAATTTAAAAATTTAAAAAATTTATTTTATCAAAAAAATAAATTTCGTGCGGTTTGCGCGAAAACCGTGGTACGTGGCGCGGTTTGCGCGATTTGACGAAAACCACGGCATGACAGTATTTGAATTTGGTTCAAATTTAAATTACGGTTTTCGCGGTTTTCACGCCGTTTTTGCGATTTTGGACGCGGTTTTCGCGGTACACACGAAATCATCCAAATTCAAATTTGTTAATGTTCATCACCGGTGGTTTTTACGAGCTTCTGCGATTTTTGTGTGAAAACCGTTTTATCGGCGAGGGACGGCACGGCAAGGTGAACCCTGATCATCTGCTTGGAATGCTACCGGTGCTCTCTCCGACTCCCTTCTTCTTTTTCTTTTTTTTTTCATTACACGGAAGTTTTCTTTTTATTTTTTTAGATTACACAGAAGTGTCAGTCACGGCTCACACGCACAAGTTCACAATATCAATATCGGATCAAAATCCGCTCACGAGAGGTATTGTCGGATTTTACAGAATCCATAACAAGAAAACGATGAAATCCAAATAATTTTTGTCAGTTTAATTTTTTTAAGTCAGTTTGATTTTTTTAGTTTGACAAAAAAAGAACCGTCTGTATTTTTCAACATGGTTCAAAAAATCTGGATTACGCGAAATCCGAACCAAATTTCATGGAATTATGAACCCTGAGCATGCCCCTCAACTCACTATAATAGAAAGAGAAAAGGAACAACGGCAAATCATATTATGCCTCTCTGTTTTTGGCTTCAGATTCCTTTTTTTTCCTAGCACGTAAGCGCCTCATGCGCCAGGCGATTTGTCCTTTTCCATGTATGTTGTGCCTAAATTTGGATGGTACTGCAAATCCTTTACATTTTTGAGCTGTCAAGCAATATACTGCTAGTACATTCCTCAAGAAAAAAAACAATTAGTATTGCATTAGTTTGATTCTGATTGATGCACTAGCACACTGCATTTCAACCTTTTTCTGTCTTCAGTTCAGTTCTGAAACTCTCGATATTCATTCAGGTCTCGCCTTGAGTTGGGCATAACCAGTAGTTGGCCCAACCGAATAACGAGCACGCACCGTGGGACGGGTCCTCCAAAAATCCGACGGGAGAGGCCACGAGACGTGGGCTGTGAGCATACGGCAAACGGCCCAAAATCCAACCGCGCCGAATCAATGCTCCCCACCATCCACCCCGACGGGCCTAGGATATATATAGCCTTGAAAAAAGTTCACTCAAGGTCGCTTATCTTATTGTCAAGTTTTAAAATCATCCTTAAATATCAGATACAACGTATCCTATAACTTCTCAAACCAGTACAAAAGAGGTCCATCGACGGTATTGACCTTGATTTTGGCTGACATGACGCCTGCGTAGCTCCTTTGACTAAGTCTTCGTTTCACGTGATATTGATGTGACACTTACACGACAATTTGATCAAAAAATAAAAAAATGAACCCACGTGTCAGTTACACTAGAAAATAACAAAAAAATAATGAGGCCCACGTATCAGCAACCAACCCTTATTACTCCCCTCTCTACCATCTATCTCGGCTAGACACGAGCGACGGAGAGAAGGGTGGCGGCTGACGCGGAGAAATTGGCAGCCTCTTTCCTCTACCTCCCCTGTCCTTCCCCAGTGTGGTGGGTGGCGGCCATTATCGTCGATCTTAGCGACGAAGCCGGCTGCATGGTGTCGGGTGGAGAGGGCAAGCTCGCCGGCCTCCCCGCCCGCCTCCCTGTCTCCTCTCTCTTTGTGCGCGCTCACCGTCGGCCTCCCCACCCTCCTCGTTGGCCTCCTCGCCTCTTCCCTATCCGCGTGTGCTTGTCGTCGACCTCCTCGCCTGCTCTCTCTTCACGTGGTGAAGATGGTGTCGGCGACGGTGGATTTTGACTCCTGCTCCTCATCGTGCAAGCAGTCGACGGTGAGGCCCACCGTTGCCATCCCCGCTCCTCCGCGAGCTCTACCACCACTGCTTCCTGTTGGACCTCCTGCTCTAGGCGGTGGCCAGACTTGTGGGGGAACGAGAGGAAGAAGAGGAAGGGGTATCCCCTGTCTCCATGGCATTGCCGTGGTTCGAGTTGGCGGTCGTGCTAGCCGTATTTGAACTCCCCGTCGTCGCCGGCTAGATCCTCCCCCTTGTTCCTCTTCCTCCCACCAACGAGCTTGACCTCACCATCTCATCCGTGAAAAGATGACAACGGTGGAGGATGGAGGTGGATTCAAGAGCCACATGCGCCACACCGATGAGGATGGCATCATACGTTGGCGACGCTCGCTAGGGGATCGGTGGTGACGTTCGCTTGCCGGAGAGCCTCACGCGGCCTAAGAGGAGCGAGAGAGAGAGGAGTAGGGAAGGGATAACAAAAGAGAGGAGGAAAGAGAACAGAAAATGAGAATGAGGATGATATGTGGGTCCCACATGCCCCATCGTTTTTTATTTTCTAGTGTCCATGTGGGTTCATGGTTTTTTCGAATCAAATTGTTACGTAAGCGTCACGTCAATATCATGTGAAACGAAAATCTAGTCAAAGGAGCCACGTAGGTGTTACGTCAGATAAAACCGAGGACAATACATCAAGGGATTTCGTTTGCACTGGTTTTAAAAATTTTGAGATGCATTGTATTTGATTTTGCGATTTTGAACCACGACAAAAGTAAGGAACCTCGAGCGAACTTTTTCCTATAGCCTTTGGCGCTTTGCCGAACGAAGCCGAATTTGGTGGCCTAGTTTCACCCTTCGCGCGTGGGTACGACCCACACCGATCCAGCACCGTGGCTCGCCCGCATGTCGGCCTGTGTGGTGTGCCTTATGCGTGACAGGGGGTTGCTCCCCCCGCATCAGCGCGTCCGTTCAAGGCTTCACGCACATGCCGCGCCCGTGATTGGTGGGTACTCCTACCTCGAGGAGCTGGTGTACTCCGCGTTGCCGGCTCGTTTTAGGATTTTTTTGACTCCCTGGTTGCTTGTCTTTCTAGCAGTAAAGTAATGTTTATTCTTGTACAAGAAGTAGTTCAAGAGTATATATGCTCCTTACAGATATTCTTTTTTTTCATGTTACACTTGTTATAGATAGCTTACCTGTGAATTAAAAACAGGGGAGAATATAGACGGATGTGCTCGTGTAATTCACCGTCAAGCTAAAGTAGAAAGATAACTCCCAACTTCTAAGAGCATATATGCCCAAGACCAATAAAGAAAATCTAAACAAGCTAGTAGTAAAACGCCATGGTCGGTTCGAGATATATAGCAGTGCATGCATAAAGAAGTCCTCGATCCTTGCTCTTTGGCACGAAGCAAAAGCACCAGCGCATAAATTTTCAACACGATACATATCCGATCCCAACTGGGGAAGGCTAAAAATGAGTGTACACAAGCACGTCGTCACGTGGATGTTTATTCTCGGCGACCGGCGACCGACTGACCGAACGAGCCGGGAAGCGAGCGGAGACAAGTACACGTGGTCGAGCCGGGTAGCGCGCACCTCCCCCGGTTACAAACGCGGCGTGCTTCTAGGCGTCTAGTAGCCGCGTCCCTTCCTCTTTTTTTTTTTCATTTGCCGTTGCCTCCGACCCAGCGGCAGTAGCATAGACGCTGCACGATTTGTCAGCGCGGACGGCTGGTGTAATACTGGTGTTCGGCGATTTTCACAAAGAACGGCTGAACTTTTCTGCATCTTTGGCTTTGGTAAAGGTACCTGCCTGGCTGTGCCTGCCCCTAGCTAGCCGATTTGACAGTTGTAGTGGGAAAGTAATTAGCGTGCATGGGCTGCTTGAATCTTTCTACGTCTTGCCCCGGTCAGGTACGTATAAATGTTAGTCTTTTGTACGTTTTGCTCCGTACTTTGTGGAGGTCAGCAGCATATAAATGTCAAGTTTTGATTTCCTGCAAGCTAGTCAACACGATCTAAACGGAATATTACCTTTTGTTGTGTGCTCAAACGGTTAGGCCTGATTGGTAGGGAGATTGACGAGAAATTATATCCTGATTTTTTATAGATATTAATAACTTTCGATTTGGTGAAAACTCGACACATATGATTCGACATTCGATGAACACGATTCGCACCTTGTAACGCTAGCACCACGTTTCTCTAATTATTAACCGTGCACAGTCCGATTGACCTCGTCGAGAAGTCTAATCCTTGCATACGAATCAAAGAACACAAGCAAAAATTATTTACAAATGAATAATTAAGATATCAAAGTTGCGGTTCCACGAACCAAACTAGCGACAAAACTACAATAGCATAAATAATCTAAGTAACCAATAGCAGTGAGTTAGCTATAACTACTAGGCCTAGAGTAAAGATAGAGAGACTGGTAAAAAAGAAACTACTGGAATGAAATCAGCTCCGGGGTAGGGTTCAAAAATACTTTTAAGGCCGACCACTACATAGGAACGATAGGAAGCCAGTTTGATAGGAAAGGAAGGCGACAGTTAAATAAAAAAAGAAAGGGAAGATGATACATATAAGAGTACTACTCTTTGCCCTAAGATTACGATCAGTCACTTTTTATGTTTCAATCAGCTCCTCATTTCTTATTAAGGTTTTCGTGACCAACACCTAGTTCTTTCCACATCACTCCACTGTTTGAGCAATTTTCCACTCTCCTTCCTGGTCAAACCTATCAAAACCTTTGTTCAAGAACTCATTCCAGCCCCCAACTGCTATCGGTCGGGACGGACAGGAAAGCAAAAACCGACTCTAAAAAATGATGGCTCTAAATAAATATGATTAGGGGCGTCTTAGGTTGCTGTTAACGACCAAATTTGGTAACCTAATCTCCGAGTTTGAAGCAGAAACTGAAGCGGGATCAGAGAAGGTATGCGATCTGAGAAGAGACGAAACAGAATCGGCTGAGTCCGAATCAGCTACGGAGCCAGTCGGCTAAGAGCGAATCGAACTAGGATAGTCGATAGCCGATAGCCGATTCTGAGTCAGGGTTGAAGTGGGACCAATCCCGACGGAAAGCGCAGAGATAAGGAGTTGGATTCGGTTCCCAAATTACGCGTTAAAAGATATTGCCATCTATGGATAGAGTCCTGTAACGATAATTATATCTATAAACTAGGGATTTATTTAGATTTCCTATTGTAATGCGGCATGGGACCATGTCTCGGGATATTGTCGTACCATGTATAGTAGATTAGATAGAAACCGTGTCTTGCACGGGTAGTTTTATTCTTGGTATAAATAGGACCCGAGACCCCTGTAAACAATATATCACAATCAATACAATCTCGGCGCATCGCCTCCTATTTTCTTTTAGACGAGTTCTTGATCCGGCTTCGAGCTGCATCATTTCGACCCCCGATTAAGGTAAAATGCTTGTCGTTTAGTGGTTCATTTCGTCGAATCTAGTGTTTCCATCATCATGACACTCTAGGTTTAATGTTATAATCGCGCAAGTTATCATATATGGCATATAATCTAGAACAATGCCTAGATCTATCTTGCCATCGGCTTGTTTTTCTCAGGAAGCAGCAACCGATAGAGCTAGATCTAAGGCCCCGTTCGTGAGTGGATACTCCCCACACTATTCTCCTCGGTTTTCGTTAGCACACTTTTCAAACTGTTAAATGGTACATTTCGTGCGAAAACTTTTATATGAAAGTTGCTTAAAAATCTAACAAATTTATTTATTAATTTTTTATATATTAATACTTAATTAATCATATGCTAATCACGTTTCTCGTTTTACGTGCGGCAACCAAACCACGCTAACGATCGCACCCTAAATGCTGACCTGGATTATATGTTGTATTTACCGTCTTGCAGGGTTTACATCGTCCCATATAGATCCAATGCTATCCTTTTGTACTTAATGTTGCATCATCCATGACCTATTAAGTCGTTTTTAGAAGTATTATGATCTATTCGGCCAAGATGTAAATTTGTGGAGACAGTGTCGGGGTTTCAGCCGGTCTTATCTATTCTAATATTTCTTTAGTATTATTTACTATTAGATCTATTAGAGCCAGCTCTTATATTAAGATCTCGATCTAGTTAAATGCCTTAAACCAGTATCAGTCCGTTGGCATCAGCCGATAGCCGATTGATATAGGTTTAACGTATTTCGGTCAGATCGATATCTTTTTATAAGATATATCGGAGTATTAGTCGATTTATGTTAGATCTACAGTATCGGCTAGGTCATGAACGCATATATTCATTATCTTGACATATATTTAGGTTAAGTGATTCATACTGTCTCGGCACAGCCGATCTATCCCAGTCACTTAATTTAAATATGCTTCGAAAAAATAATTATATGTAGGTTGGTTTCCTAAGCCAATCCGGTAGGATCTAACTTTAACCTTAACGCATATATCTGTTTATTCTTTCTTATTGGTTAGCAGATCAAACCAATTGGCACACCTAGATCATCACAGGTAGCCAAGGACGGACCTGCACTGCAGCTAAGCAGATCTCCCAGGCCAGTGCGTGAGAGATTTTTCTCATCAACAGTTGCCCTAGGACGCATGCCCCCTTAGGCTTAACCCACGACACGATTACAAGGCCCAAGGGCTAAATCCTCAGACTGGATAATATATGTGTCTTGTTTTGCATATTCTCGGCAGCTTGGAAGGAATTTTGACATGGATCAAAACCATCTAAAAGTAAACTCCATAATTTTTTTAATAAGTACTCATGGGCCCCAAGATTCCTTCCAAATCAGCGACTAGGTCCGTTTGAAGTTGATACTCTCAGGAGATCAGAATTCGAATCCAAAACGTGTAGAACTTCATCTCTTGTCTTCTATGGACCAAAGGTGACCTGATGAGGTAGGATTAGACTTGGGGAAGATGTTGGTTTGGTCCCCAATCAACTTCTTTGATCATCCAAATACTTCATGAGCCCGCACTCTTTTCCTTCACCCACATAAATATTTCTGCAAACGAGAAGATATAAAACTCATATGCAGTAACGTTTGTTCAAACATATAAAACATATGCACCTTTATCTTATTGATATGTAACATAAGCATGTTTATATCCGAGTCAGTGATGTCCTCATCATGCTCCTCTTCTTGATTGGAAACCGTCATCAGTTTCACTTTATCATTAATCATGATAAACTTAGTTTTATCTTTCACAACATAGGGTGAGGTAGACTTCTTTATGGCCATATGGTTGGATTCTGAAATTTTTATACTCAGAAAACCACAACACCCCCTTCTTGTAAACCAACCTATAACTCATTTAAACAACTAAAGGAATTAGATAAAGAATTATTTATATGCATGCGGTCCTTTAGATAATACATCTCATCATAAAAAGGTGGTATATTTAAATTCGAACAAATATATACTCTATGCATATTATATTCCTCTTTATTGTCATAATGCCAATAACATAAAAAAATCACATGAAAAGTGTTAGTGTCAAGGATAAAACATATCTTCTATACTTGGGTTCATGTTATATGGTATTATCATATATCTAATGATATACGAGAATGTATCTTTTAATTAAGAAAATACGACGGGTATAGAAGAAAATTTTCTTCTCAAAATAGAAGGTGTCGGAGTTCTATTCGAGAAAGACAAGGTCTCCTAAAGCCCGTATCTTATCCTAGTTCTCCGAATTCCACTTCAAGAAGAAGGTAATAAACGCTATAAATACAAGGATCTTTCGAGGAGGAGGGGACATCGAATCATAAGCCATAGTCACCAGCCACATCGAGAAGCAAGTCGGAGGAAGCCATAGCCATATTTGTTGATTAGATCTCGTCCGGCCGTTCTCGACGGATCCTAGTTGGCGAGTTAGTTTAGCCATCTTACTCCCCTTTGTAATCTATGTGATATTTTTCCATATATCCATATAAACGAAATACGACTATTATCTATCAGTCAATGGGCCCGAACCTATATAAAAATCCTTGTCTATCGTCTTTTTACCTCAATCTCGCGTATACTCTGGTTCCAACGATCCTCATACTCTACAAATACCGTAGTGGGGGTATAGCCTATTGACAATGGCGTGTCAGGTAGGGGGATTTGGTGCTTCAAGGTTTCGATGAGATGGGTTCAAGAAGCTGATTTTCCAACAAGAGCTTCTATGACCATCCTAACCTAGGAGATCCAACCCAGTCGGCTTTACTTATGTCCAAGTCGAAACCATCATCTTCCCAGTGTTCGCTGCCATCCCGATCTCCCCTTGACTTACACCGAGGACGAGGCCATGATGATGGAACAAGAAAACATGATTCCTACAACAACCATCTCTCTGGCGAATGTCGAGAACAGGGTGTCGACAACCAAATCTACCGACGGGCTTCCTAAAATGGCTAATCTCTCGGCTCCAGCCGAGAACCTAACACCGATAAGGAAATTCATCAAAAAAGACTTCAACACATGGTGTCCAATCCACAAAAACTCTTCAATGACTTCGGACCTAGGAGGTGTGACCCAACTGGAGTATGTTCTCTTCTAGAGCAGGTCCCTCGTCATCTCAATCTTCGTCAAGACATCGCCACTATAGATTTTTAGACGAGGATTTTTCAATGGCTTTGGCTCGGGGATATATGACCCGACCAGAGTACGTCGCCATCAACAATTCGATCTATCAAGATCGACCAAGCTTGAAGACGTCGTCGCCACGGAGAACACTGGTTTAATATTGTCAGCCATGACACCTCGATCCATGTAGACTACTCCAAATCTGACATCGTCACAGCGGAAAACAACAATTCAATATTGTCGACTATGAGGCTTTGATTCGGGTTGACTACTTTCAAGTCGATTAGCATCGTTAAGGTAATTAGTATATTAATTTTTTAAATCAATCTATTGATTTCGTAGATACATCCGGCATGTATCTACAAAGGTATGCGATATGTCATAAAATTCATCGTACCTATTTCCAGAATCAATGATCTATTATATTTACCTAGAGCACGCTTTTTATATAAATACCTATTATGCGAACATCTCCTATATTAGGCTGACTACGGCTTAATAATGGGGGTTCACTCTGTTTCTTCTATATAATCATGTTTGTTTACGGTAAATATAGTACCCAATATTCGACCCAAATCTGTTCATTATATCATGACCATACTAGAAGGTTTATACAATTTTCTGAGTACATACTTGGTATTGTCTGCTATATATATTGCCTTCTAGAAAATGATTTTCAGGAATAATCGAGAACTCTAGTAGGCAGCGGTCAAGCACACCCCATTATCGAGAATATTCTCAAACAAACGAGTAGTTGCCAGATCAAACCTACTAACAAAGACCGATGGCTTATCTCACATCTTGTACCGGTCATGACCCGTTCTATTTGGGGAAAGGTTACTATGTACAATCTCCTCGTGAACATTGTCGGCTTGATCACCCGGCATGGTTGCGAACGGACGTCCGATATGCTTAGAAGTTGGGTATGTGAATCATGCTGGTCACATGAGATGCACATGTAATAACCAACTCAAGCATCCCAAGAGTGGTTTAAGTGCAACTACACTTGGTCCTCGACCAGCAGGGTAGTGATCCTCCCACCACCTTTATGAGTGGTCAAGGTATGACTACACTTGGTCCTCAACCAGTGGGGTAGCGATCCCACCACCTCTATGAGTGGTCGAGGTATGATTACACCTGGTCCTCGCCAGCGGTTGTAGCGATCCTTCCACCACCTATGCGAGTGGCCGAGGTACGACTATACCTGGTCCTCGACCAGTGGTTGTAGCGATCCTCTCACCACCTCTACGAGTGCTCGAGATATGACTACACCTGGTACTCGACCATTGATTGTAGCAATTCTCTCACCACCTCTTCAAGTGATCGAGCTATAACTACATACCTGGTTCTTGACCATCATGGTAACGATCTCACCATTCCCATGCATTAATCTCTGTAAGTGTTTATACATATCAAATGTACAATATTTATCCGTTGATCCCCTTTTCTAATATCGCTACTAGTTAAGTCATTTTTTATTATCCTCTTACGTTAAACCTGACTAATCGTGGGGTCTCATAGACCTTGGCTGGGGACGTTTCATACTATTGAATTAATCAGGTTCTAAGGATCAACGACCATGTCAGATTTGGTTATGTCAGAGTACTCACTGTGGCTGTGTAATCGGGAATTGGTTTTTTCAATTTTACGACTGGGGGCTAGGAATTCACAGCTTCAGCATAGTTTGTTATGAGATTCGAACTGATTTTGTGGAAATCTTTCCATAAAACTAGCTGGGGGCTAGGAAGAGTACACAACTTCGTTCCGCTGAGGGTAGCTCTGGTGAGAGTACTCGTTTATTGTCACAAATATATAATTTATTTTCAATAGTTTTCAATTCATATCATGTTACTCCATAGCATTCGCTTGGGGGCTTTTTTGTCTAATAATTTGTTCTAAGAATTGATTTCAGGAAAATCAAATATTGGAGCAATTGGCCTTCTTGAGTAAAAGAGACTAGGGGAGGCTTTATGGTAGTCGGCATCTGGTCTTAGACTAAATAAAGCTTAAACCGACAATTCTTGCACTCGACTAAAAGACATATACTGGTCCCAAGACATGGTAGTCAGAAATTTATTATGATTAGATGGACGCCGGATTAGTGACTTCAAGTCTCTGTACATACAATAAGAGGTCTCATGACAGAGCAGAGTCAAAAAGTTGTTCGGTGGTCGTACTTTGTGCAGACTATAAGAAACTCGGGATGGCAATGCTATAGCATGGTTGCATATATTGTATGGATCCGATAACCTACATAAGAAGAAAGAGAAATCGCTGGCGAAATTTTTGTGGATTTTTTATGATAATTTGAGTTTTTGACTTAAATCCAAATTCAACCCATGGTCATGTTCTCGGTAGAAGCTAGGCAATGAACTTAGTCGCATACTCTATACCTGCTTGGTCGCCCGAGAACGGTTAGGCAAGTACGACAACTATAGTTCTAAGGTATTTGGTCGGGAACATTGTCTAGTTCATTTGTATTGAACTCAAGGGCTACTATCAATGTCAAGGATAAGACATACTTCATATACTTAGGTTTGTGGTATACTGCAATACCATATGCCTAATGATATACGAGAAGATATATTTTAATTAAGGAAATACGACGGATATAGAAGAAATTTTTTCTCGGAATAGAAGGCGTCAGAGTCCTATTTGGGAAAAACAAGGTCTCCTTAAGCCCGTATCCTCTCCTAGTTCTATTTGAAGGAGAAGATAACCTATCTATAAATACAAAATTCCCTCGAGCAGGGGAGACATCAAATCATAAGCCATAATCACCAACTACATCGAGAAGCAAGCCAGAGGAAGCCAAAGCCATATTCGCTGATTAGATCTCGTCGGGTCGTTCTCGGTGAATCCTAGTCAGTGAGTTAGTTTATCCATCTTACTCTCCCTTTGTAATCCATGTGGTATTTCCTCATATATTCATATAAACAGGATTGGGGTTACCACCTGTCAATCAAGGGGCTCAAACCTATATAAAAGTCTCTGTCTCTCGTCTTTTTATCTTAATCTCACGTATACCCTAGTTCCAACAATCTCCATACACTACAAATACCATAGTCGGGGTATAGCCCGTCGACAAGAAGGATATGACAATTCAGGTCTAGCAAATATTTTCTTCTCTAAATAGTTTAGTGGACAAGAATAATCAAATTGAGTATAGCCCTAAGTATTTAAAGAAGATTTCCAAGCTCTTCATTTTTCCTAGCAATGTGAATAACATGTTTAAACTCAACACATGGTGATTCAACTATGGAACTAACCTGTTCACTCACTAGTTGTGTTATTGTTGACGAGAAAAATCAACACGCCGGCCTGGGAGATCTGTTTAGCTCCAGTGCAGGTCCTAGAATTGATGAAGCGCGGGCGTGCCAGTTAATTTGATCTTGCCACTGACAAGATATACAAAATAGCAGAGCATAAATCATATCAGCCGATAGACCGATAATCAAAACAGACGATCTGTTGACAGCCGATTGTGTGATTCCAGCCGATGTCGATGTCTAGATAACTCGTCGGCTGAAACCCCGACGAAACCCTTATTGGTAGCCATCAGGCAGGCTAGAGATTACGGTTCTAATCACGACTTAGTAGGTCAAACTGAAGTGATGCAGCACTAAGTATGAAAAGAAATGCAATATCTAGACAATCAAGTCCTTGACTAATTTTTAGGGTGGTAGATATCTAAGCTAATCTAATCTAATATAACGATTTAGTCGATATCGGCATAAACCCTAAAATGAGAGGCAATCGATAGAGCTAAATCGAGATACTAGGACTAGATTAATAGAAACATACGATAAGACCGGCTAACCCTCCGGTGAAACATTAGCATTAACCTATCAGCTTAACAAGACTTAGATTATCGATAACAATCTAGTAGGTCGGTCCTAATCGATGCAGCACGAGATTGTATATGATAATCTAATACTCGATGAGCCGATAGATCTGTCTAATGTGATGGATATAACAGATCTACGTAAAGCAACATTATGTTTACAGAAATATCGACTTGATCAGAATATCGGACCTAACCAAGAAAGTCCTAACTAAGCCGATGTATCTATGAACAGTAACGAAACTAAAGATAGATACGATATACCTGGGCCGGCGGGACCTTGGACTTACCCCTTCGCCGGAGATCGAAGCCGATGCAGCCCTGCGTCGGGTGGCAAGTCTCGCCGGGTGATGAACAAAGTAGAAAAGGTAAAAGGTGGCGATGCACCGAATTGTATTGATCGAGAGATATATTACATGAACCCTGGGCTTACATATTTATACCCATGGGCTAACAGAGATCCTAACAGATTATAAATCCAAACCTTCCTAAAGATAAAAGGAAATAAACCGAATCCTTACCGGATACTAACACACTTTCCTAAAGATAAAATAGAAAACTAACAAACTCTTCCTAATTAATAGATACAATTAGGAATCCTCATGAAGCACATCATCTTGATCCGACGGTGTCTCCAATGTTGTCATATCGGAATCGGCTACATCGGCTTGCCTTGTCCGATTCGGTATCAGCCGATGGACACCTTAGCCGATTCGAGCTCCGGGGCTTACCAAATTCTGGCGTTAATAATCATGGATATAAGTAAAGTATCACACAACTCTTCTTTATCACCAGAAACAACAAGCAAATTATTTTGTGATAAAGGTATTTCAGTAATTGTTTCCACTATGGGTTGCTCTAATGTAGCATAAGTAGTGGACATATTTAACACATCATGACTACGCATATATTGAGTAAATATAGCACCTTTATCATTACATTTGTTCTCATCTTCAGAATTTATAAGTACTTGGTCAATTAAACATTCTTCAAGCATGCATGGAGCTATGGGTAGGCCTTCTTTCTCTACGCGTTTTTTTGTTTTTTCATTATCTTGGTTGTTCTCATATACCTGCAAAATATGAGTATCCAAAGCAAGAGGTACAACAATGTATTCGTTCTGTAATAACTCATGCTTAGTTGAAGGCATCACAATAGTAGTATCATTCCAGATATTTTCGATAATGTCATTGATTTTACTCTTCATCTTCTCAAGATCATCTTTGAAAATTTTAGTAAGACTTATCGGTACCAATTTTATTTTTTTTGACCTTTATGTCTAAACAAGTATGTATCAACAATATCATTATGCAAAACATTGTTATCATACATATATGGTTGACCAAACAACAAAGAACATGCTTGCATAGACACAAGATCAATTTCCAGTATCATGGTAACTTTCATCAAAAATTGTATTTTCATAGTTCTACTTACTTGAACTTACCACAAGAGTTGAACCATTTGAATATGGATGAGGATGCAGCTATGTAGGCAACCCAAGATTCTCAACCAAATCTAAACTCACAAGGTGGCTGCAACTCCCACTATTGATTCTAACATGATATGCTCTATCCTTAATCACGAAAATTGTGGCACTGTTTTTTGCTCCACTTTCTCCATTTGAGAACTTAGCACTCATTGTACCAAAGTACTTACATTATCTGCACTTGTGAAAGGTGATGTAGTAACTATGATTTGTCTCCCATCCAACTTCTCTATCTCATGCCCATGAGTGGTGTAACCTGCCATTGTTAGTAAAAAGTAGAAAACAACAAAAGAGTATTATCCCTATAAACTACAGAAGAGCAAAGGTAGTGAAACTCGCAAATGGAAATGTCTTATCGAGCTCTTACAATGTTCTTACCAGCAAAGCTAGGGACGGTACAACCAGTGGTTGTTTCCTCATATCTCGAGGATGTGATCCAACTATTGCAAGGGTCAAAACTATGTTGGCCGAAACTATATATGTGGAGCTTGAGAGGCACAACATATAACAACAAAGAAAAGTAATTGCGTTAATCAGAAAATATAAAATTAAATAATAATTTAAAGTAATAGTCATTGTACTGGCCTATCCTAGACTCAACTCTAACTAAGAACTAAGAACTAGATATATCTCAAACCACAATGCTACACTCTAGATACATACTAAAAAGAATCATTGAATTTTCACCTTCCTTTCTTTTTTTTTTGGTTTTTTCCCTTTTTTACCTTTCTGCCTTTTTTAATTTTTTTAAACAGGAACTGACCAATGACCTCAAACAGGGACTCAAATGTAAATATGAATATTATATGAACTCAAGTGCAAAAGTATAGATAAATAATCTATAATCTATAACTATCTATAAAGCAGATAGTGTTTTTACCAAAATTTTGTTCTGTCTGACTATTTTGCAGAAAACCCCTTGAGTTTTTATAAAATTAACCCACAGTCCGCCTGACTATTTTGCAAAAAACTCCTTGAGTGTTTATAAAATTAACCCGTAGTCCGTCTAACTATTTTACAGAAAACCCCTTGACTGTTTATAAAATTAATCGTAGTTCGCCTGGCTATTTTGCAAAAACCCCTTGAATATTTATAAAATTAACCCGTAGTCTCAATACTAAAATAGGCTTAGGTGAAGACATAAAGAAAAAAATATAAATTGAAATTAGATGAGACTTCAACTTTAAAATAATTATGATAAAATAAAATGATATTCGTTACAACGCACGAGCATATTTAGTAAAAAATAAAACTTCTTAAAACTGGAAGCTCACATCATGTAGGTTTCGTTTTTGCCAAAATATCTCAAATCTGCTACATAATAAGGAAAACATTGTCAAGGTGTACACTTGGACGGACAGCAACCGACTTGGTCTCGTGGGATAAACAGATCGTCCTTAAAAGGAAGTGAGTAGAAATCAATCTGTTATTTCCAACAGAATCAATCCTTAGCAGCAGCAACTACAAACCCCTCTCCAAAGAAAACAGAGCATAAAGAATCAATCTCGTACTTGTCCTTTTTTTCTTTCTCACGGCACAGGGAAACCCAAAAACTTGGAACGGACCGATGAAAATTTGTCCAGACTAAAAAACAAAAACCTGACGATGATAGTGTTCAATTTTTCAAG
The DNA here is from genome assembly GCA_019925245.2 of Oryza australiensis. Lineage (NCBI taxonomy): Eukaryota > Viridiplantae > Streptophyta > Magnoliopsida > Poales > Poaceae > Oryza > Oryza australiensis. The sequence continues at coordinate 1,196,230 of JAIFGZ020000117.1, forward strand.
GTCTCGGCAACCACGGATGAGATGGAAAACTGGACCCAACTCAAGCGACGGACTAATGAACGTTAGACCCGAAGTTCTGAACAAATGCAATAATCAAAACTAAAATTTAAATTAAAACTAAACCAGCACTCGACGATGCAATCTAGAATTCAACAAAGCAAAATCTAATAAAACCACGCAACGGCTCAAATTGTCTAGGTAAATAATCGATAAAGAATAACATTTTTGTGTGACAATTATATATATAGGTATATATAAAAAATAGTCTAAAAGATACCATGTATACCTAACGGGCAATCTAATGCTCTAAAACCAAAGATGAGAAACTAGGTCCTGATCTTCCGATATATATTAATAACTCTTGATTTGGTGGAAACTTGACACACACAATCCAACTTTCGATCAACACGATTCAAACCATGCATTTGCAGCACTACGTCTTCTCTGGTTATCAATCGTGCGTTGCCCGGTTGACCTCGCTGAGAAGACTAATCTCTGCATGCAAATCGAATAACACAAGCAAGAACAAGATAGGTTGCAACTCAATTTACAGATGAATGATTAAGATTTTAAAGTTGGGGCTCCACAAACTAAACTAGAGGCGAAACTACAATAGCAAAAATAATCTAAGAAAATCTGACTCTAAATGATGACGGCTACTGAATAAATACAATTAGGAACGTCTTAGGGTTACCCTAGGGCGCATGCCCCTTGGGCTTAGCCCACGACACGATTACAAGGCCCAAGGACCAAATCAGACTTGGACTGGATAAAATACGTGTCTTGTTTTGTAGATTTTCGACAGCTTGAAAGGAAGTTTGACGTGGGACCAAAACCATCTGAAATTTGACGTGGGACCAAAACCATCTGAAAGTAGGCTCCATAAACTTTCCAACATGTACTCATGGGCCCCAAGATTCCTTCTAGATCAGCAGCTATGTCCGTTTGAAGTTGATGTTGTTAGAAGATCCAAAATCCGAACCTAAAAAGTGTAAGAACTCCATCTATTGTCTTCTATGAACCAAAAGTGACATGGTAAGATAAGAGTAGACTTGAGAAACATGTTGGTTTGTTCTTCAATCAACTTTTTTATCATCCAAACACTTCATGAGCCCACACTCTTTGCCTTCACCCACGTAAGTATTTCTACAAACGAGGAGATACAAAACTCATAATGCAATAATAGTCGTGAAAAAAAAAAAAAATAATACAGTAACATTTGTTTAAATATATAATAAGTAATATGTAATATAAACATGGTTATATGGGAGCTAATGACATCCTCATCCAAAATTTAACTCATTACTTGAAAATCTTGCTAAATCTATGTGTTTCACTTAAGTTATTGATGATATTCGAGAGCGGGAGAGAGAGCAGAGGCCAGTGGCGGATCCATCATCCATGTATGAGCTGTGGGGTTAGCTGACCCTACAGTTTTTAAAAGAAAAATCTTGTAAACCTTCAGTTTTACATGTAAATTCAGAAATATTTATTTGTGAACATCTAAATGGTTGAATAATTTTAGGATAACTCTTCGTAGGTATGAACTAATGACTTACTAATTGTTAATGAGTTGAAAATAGATTTAAAATAATTTTCTATAAAATTCATATATACAAAGTCTTTTATGAAAACTGTGTATTTATATGTCTGTTTAGTTGTTCGGAAAACATAATTTGAATGGAATAATTCTATTCTTTAAAAAAGAACACACCCTTAGATAATTTTCTACGAACATACAATTAGATAATGACCTCAAATAAATATGGTCTAATAAGAATTGACCTCATATGGTCATTGAGAGGGAATATAATTTTTAAAAAACACAATACAAACACAACGCTTACAATCTATTTACACTCATCTCTATGAACGTAAACACACACATTCTATTACTATGAGCATATCTGAATGACTGAACGGTATATCTTGAGATTCACGAAGTCACCATGATCGTCTTACTATTGACGAATACGTCATCTATCATTAAAAATAATTAACGATAATTATAAGTACCGTGTTAAATCTATGACATAAATTTGAGCAAGCTGATTTAATTAAAAAAACCTAACCATTTGATCTTCACCACTAAATTTTTTTACTGTCAGTTACAAACGTTACTACATTGCAGAAAACGGCCGGCCACCAAAAACATTTTTGTCACCTGAGCTCGACGACGCTGCTGACTACAACACTGCCTATATAACCATCGTGCAGGATAATAGTTCAAATTTATCGGACACCAAAACACAGTCACATACACGAGTACGTATACTGACCCTAGAATGAGTGGACATCGATATCAAGTTTACTGACTTAAAAAGCCTTTCAAGAGGGGGAGCGTACAACTTGAGACCTAATGTGCTAACACCCACACGCAAGCCACAAGCCAGCTTCCACTACCAACGAGTCGCCGACTCGGTGGCACCGGACGTGGCCTGAAACAAACCTTGCATTTGCGGCTATTCTACGGGCAGCACTCTGTTTTCGCAACATAGAGATCGATAAATTAAGCAGCAGGCCAGAGCTTTTTCTGCACGAAATGGCCATGCCGCGAATTCTTCGAACAAAAAGTAAATGGGCAGCCCCGCTTCCGGTGAAATGGAATGACGACACAGCATCAGTGCACGCATGTGCGGTACAGCGTCACCACCCTCTAGAAATCGTCTGCCCGACAAACACATCAAAGCAGACCGCGAGTCGGTGGGTGCGCAGCCGGGGTGGGTGAGGTGGAGAGGGGAGCCTCTGCCGCGGGGGAGAAAAACAAAAGCGGTTAAGCGACGCTGGTTTTTCCTTGGACGGCAGGTAAGCCCGTGGGCCGGCTGCGCACGAGGGATTCCGCGTCCCGCCGCGGCCCACAGGGAGGCGCGACCGGGGACGGCGGTTTCGTCTCTCGGGTCGAGGGGGGAGGAGGAGACGCCGCCACGCCGTTGTTGGTCGCTTGGTCCTTCACCGCGCGCGCGGAAACCGGCCGGCCCCGCGTGCGACACGGCGACGTGACTCGGCGGCGCCTCACGCCACGAGGCGACCACCCTCGCGGCGCAGCAGCCTGTTCGGCATGGTGGTTTTCGGCATCTCGCGCGCGGTGCGGGGAACGTATATTCCTTGGCTTTAACCCGACGATTTGGGCTATCGATTGATCGCGTCTAACTCGGTTGCCTTGCACTCTGTTTTGCCATTGGTTTGCGCTTCCGTCGGAAAAGACTTTGCTCCCTTTCATATTTTAATGCACTGAGAGTCTTATGGTCAGATACCCGTTCTATGTTACTCCCTAAACGTGATACGGTGCGTCATTTGATATTTGATAAGGATCATATAATTAATACAGAAAGTTGTCGAATTCTACGGATCTCCTCTAACATGCATGAACATCAAAGTTAGTTTATTTCGTGCGGTTATCAATGTCTTGCTAAGCTTTGTCCATTACTTAAAAACATAACAGAAATCATTTTCTTACATATCGAAACCGCGTCTTCCTCGTGGTTTGTACACTTGTAGCGAGGTGCTAGTTTACATATTTAATATTATAATTTACATATAAAATAAATTAAATCTGTATATTTTAGGCAAGTAAACATGAATATATCATATATTTGAAACATTTTGACTACATACCGACAGTCCAAGTTCTAGTGCCGAAGGAGATCGACTTACCGAGGAACAGCACGCACAGCACGACCAACATGCGGTACCGGATGTTACCATCGATGCTCAACATCAACACAAAGAAGAAGGTGACCTGTGATAGGACGGGAACAACAAGCAGTCGTACGAAACGTTCCCAGAAAAACTTTATTAGCGCCTTCTTCTGATGCAGGATGTCAAAGGCAAATGTTCTAAATGACATGTTTCAATCACCGGTGCACGCTCGCGGGGGTGGGACGGAGTAGACTAAGAGTGATGTCATATTATAGAGAAGGAGGCAGACCCTACATTGTTTTCGCGTGCGCTGCGTGGAGGCGATGGCTCGGTTTGTATAAAGATATCAGAACGCGTGATCAGGATATCTGCACGATCTTCATAACATATAACCAAACCAGATAAATCACATCTTCATAACATGTAACCAAACCAGATAAGTCACGTCTTCATAACATAACCAAACCAGATAAGTCACGTGTAATCTTTCGGACTCCGTGTTGCTTCACACACCAATAACTTGGTGTGTTTTCAAAAACAAATATTTTTGCGATAAAACAAAATTGCAAAAGAAAGTTGCGTCTGCGCACGCATGAGGTACTAATTTTGGTGGTGTTGGCGTCTTTTTTGTTAATACAGACTCATCTAAAGATTTACGATTTTAATGAAGTCGCCAACCACCTTGGTTTAAAAACCCTCAACCAAGATGGGTTTGGAAAACAAAACCGGCTAGCGAAGCCGATTTAGAGGTCAAACTAGACTTTAGACCGATTTAGATCGATTTGATGATAACCACTCATCTCATAAGCGAATCAGAAGGTTTATAGGACAAACCTACAAAAGATACAAAGGATATCACACTCTTGCAACAAGGCAAACAATTTTACGGTGCAAATCGCCAAAGATAGACAAAAGTATAGTAAATTGTTTGATATGGTTGAAAGATAAAGATAGAATAACGATTCGATAGATTGTGTAGGGGTTGGGGTCGGGACTTAGAATTGATTCGGCCATACCCCTTATAAAGGAGTTGGGCATGTCTTACTAGACCTTTTCTGTGTCCTATTATGTTTAGAGATCAATTATGACTTAAAAAACCCTTCGGACGTAAACAAGAAAACATGAGAGGCCTATGCCCGAGCGACCACGTGTTTTTATAGTTCTCCTCATGATACATGCCTCAAATGGCTAAAAAAACACACTCTCTCTCTTTTTAGGAAATCTTCCTCTCTTAGAGTAAGAAAGATGAAACCTAACATCCTTATGCATGTCTTCCCATAAGTTGGGTTTGTATGGTTTTTCCTATAAATTAATCACCATACGTGTCTTACCATATCAATTAATTCTAACAATGCTCTCACCTTCATGTATAGGATTATATTTGTCACATAGTGCAATTTCTTTTTCACAACCTATAACTCTATAAAAATTAAACACTTCTATCTCCTATCCTTCAACTTATAACACGACCATATAATTTTTGATATTTCATCATAAGCATTTGTCTTTAAACTGTTGCAAACACACGTATATAAATATTTTATTTCGAAATTATTGTTTTAAATTATAATCAGCATAAGTGAAGAGATACATGCGTAATTCTTTTGCTCTTATTGCCCTCCTTTTTTTCTCACTACCGACGATAGAGGCGGCGTTGCCATTGTTACTTGCCCTTCAAACCTGTGGCACTCTCCTCCCCTCTTTCACTGCGTTTTTTCTATCAAAACCTTCATCGACCATAATTTGGCATCGCAAACACTAGAAGGGTTAATTGAGCATACGTCCCAAATTCCCAATGAAGATTGAATAGTGAATGGCAAAATTTTCGTGATTTTCAAGCATATTTCAAGAATTTACAAATAAGATACTCTTATGTTATGTTCAAGGCAGGCTTTGTCTCTTGTCGTAACAATGTTAGGTCACTATCTATAAAAAATGCAACAATGTTTGGCCTCCCTGTATTAACAAATTAACCAAAACGAGCATTACCAGATGAAAGTGTGCATATCTTTAATTATTTGCAAGAAAAATGGCAAGAATGCTACTGGATTTCATTAATTCTAGGACTACTTTTTCTGCATCTTGCTGACTTCCTGAGTTTCTGAACTGCCGTTTTCTGTCACGACCTTCTTAAACCAAATGCCAAATGTGCCGAGTGACGTGTTTGATACAAGATGAACGAAAGGAACCTGAAAAAAAAAGCAATAAAACAAAAGTGCAGTATATGTCGAACATGTGTCGATCCACAATAAGGCTAACCTTTCTCCTTTTATACGTGTACCAAATAATCTTTAAGCGTCTTATCTCCTACGAATATAACTGTAGAACTCATACAAGTAACATATATACTCCCTCCGGCAAAACAAAAATATGTCATTTCATTTTTGCAGACTTTAAAATTCTGACAATCAGTAAATTTTAAAATACTTACTTCGAAATAATAAAAATGGCATGGTTAGCTTTTTTTTTAAAATGATTTCATAATATCGTAAAATTATCAGAGTTTATAAATTTATCTTATAAACAATTATTGTTAAAGTCACGCCCTAAGGACCCAATAAAGTGTTCATACATTTTGATTACAGGGAGCATGTGTTTTACAGATGAACAGTGCTTTTATTTATTTGACCATTTATTATCAGAATAGACTTTTATAAATTCAGCTTAATAAATAATAATTACGGTTAGAAAAGTCACACCCTAACGAGTAACGACGTAAAGTGTTCTCATATAATTCGATGAGAGGAGCATGTGTTTTACAGATCAACATTGCTTTTATTTATTTGACCATTCATGGTCTTTTCTTTTAAAAAGACTAAACACCGTCTTTACTCTATTCTGTCTCTCTGAAGGGTACTGACAGGTTAGCTTCCTCCTCTCTTCGTAGGACGAGTACGCAGTTACACACCGGTGCCCATTTCTGACCAACTAGTGAAAACTGAACCAAACAAATCAAATGTGTTCATTTACCGAATCAAGCAACAACATTTTTAACTTCACACGGCGATTGGTCGCTGCTTGACTTTTCCCCTCTCTTCAAAATCGTTCTCTCTAGACTAACGACGGGGTGGGGCGGTGAAATAGAAAAGTCACCACTGCACGAGCTAGCTCAGCTCCGTCTCTCCTTCCATCACTTTTGGCATTTGTTCAACTCCGTGTCCACGTTACCCGTTATAGGGGTATAAAACCCGGCGCTGCCCCCTTCCTCCAACCACACCAAAACCACTCGCATCCGTTCGTTTTCTAGTCCCCGAAAAGAGCCAAGTAGAAGCGCGCCACAAAGCCTTCTCGTCCTGGCTCTCCTCTAGCGAGCTCTGCTTCTTCTTCGTCTGATCGTCACCGAGGCTAAAGCCGCCAAGAGGAGCAGGTTGATAGCTAGGCAGGCAAGATGGTGCTCTCCAAGGCTGTCTCCGAAAGTGACATGTCCGTGCACTCCACCTTCGCCTCCCGCTACGTCCGCGCGTCCCTCCCAAGGTACGTGTGTTTCTGCTCTGTTTTTGGCCCAATGCGGAGTTCTTCCAATATTTCATGGCTGACTCGATGGAATGATCGATTGGTGTAGGTACCGGATGCCGGAGAACTCGATCCCGAAGGAGGCGGCGTACCAGATCATCAACGACGAGCTGATGCTGGACGGCAACCCGCGGCTGAACCTGGCGTCGTTCGTCACCACGTGGATGGAGCCCGAGTGCGACAAGCTCATCATGGCCGCCATCAACAAGAACTACGTCGACATGGACGAGTACCCCGTCACCACCGAGCTCCAGGTACAGCACCCGCCCGCGTCAAGCCCCTCTCTGCTTCGCGGAATTTTCTCCTATCTCACCTCGCGTTTTCTCGCCGCCCCGCGCGGCTCGCGTGCACATTGGAAATCCCCCGGATTTTTGGTCGGCAGGCACCTGCCTGGCACGCACGGTTATAAGGATCTGTCAGGCTTGCCACCTGTATTTCCGGGGTTTATCATTTGCGTCATTCACGGGTGGCAGAACAGAAGGGGGGAAGAACATGGCGAAGTTTCCGAGATGATCACCATATCTCTTCATTATTCGCATTAGCAAACGATATAGAAAGTCCAATAAATAAAGTAAGGGGGATGGGAAGAATGATCGATCACCATATCTCTTCATTTTTCGCATTAAAATATGGAAGGTACATGAATGAATGAAGTAAGGGAAATGGGGAAGAATATTTGCTTGGTTCGGTCAAATGGTTTTTCCAGAGCAAACTAAAAACAGGGCCAGAGACCAAGTTCCGTTGACTGAAATGGCGTGGGCAACAACAGTCAAAACCTGGAACACAGAAAACAACACTGCAACTTTTACCCTTTTTGTGAATTGAGAGTGAGACACATTAGTCTTTTTTTCAGACAGACATATTTTGGGCCAAATGATTTAGCATGAAAAATATGTTTTGGGCCGACCCGTTCTAGAGCTAACGAACGCCTCGATGTGTGTCACTGCAGAACCGGTGCGTGAACATGATCGCGCACCTCTTCCACGCGCCGCTGGGCGAGGACGAGACGGCGGTGGGCGTGGGCACGGTGGGTTCGTCGGAGGCCATCATGCTGGCCGGGCTGGCGTTCAAGCGGCGGTGGCAGAACAAGCGCAAGGCCGAGGGGAAGCCGTTCGACAAGCCCAACATCATCACCGGCGCCAACGTCCAGGTGTGCTGGGAGAAGTTCGCCCGCTACTTCGAGGTGGAGCTCAAGGAGGTGAAGCTCCGCGACGGCTACTACGTCATGGACCCCGAGAAGGCCGTCGACATGGTCGACGAGAACACCATCTGCGTCGCCGCCATCCTCGGCTCCACCCTCAACGGCGAGTTCGAGGACGTCAAGCTCCTCAACGACCTCCTCGACAAGAAGAACAAGGAGACAGGGTAACTAAAATTACTACTCAAATTAGAACTATCTAGCTATGAAACTGAGATTAATCGATGTCATGGCGGGTTGTGCAGGTGGGAGACGCCGATCCACGTGGACGCGGCGAGCGGCGGGTTCATCGCGCCGTTCCTGTACCCGGAGCTGGAGTGGGACTTCCGGCTGCCGTGGGTGAAGAGCATCAACGTGAGCGGGCACAAGTACGGGCTCGTCTACGCCGGCATCGGCTGGTGCATCTGGCGCAACAAGGAGGACCTGCCCGAGGAGCTCATCTTCCACATCAACTACCTCGGCGCCGACCAGCCAACCTTCACCCTCAACTTCTCCAAGGGCTCCAGCCAGGTCATCGCCCAGTACTACCAGCTCATCCGCCACGGCTTCGAGGTAATCAATGGAGCACAATTAACTCTCTCGATCAGATAAATTTGTGAGATGATCTGACACCCATCGATCCAATGTGATTGCAGGGGTACAGGAACATCATGGAGAACTGCCACGAGAACGCGATGGTGCTGAAGGAAGGCCTGGTGAAGACGGGGCGGTTCGACATCGTGTCCAAGGACGAGGGGGTGCCGCTGGTGGCGTTCTCGCTCAAGGACCGGAGCCGGCACGACGAGTTCGAGATCTCCGACATGCTGCGCCGCTTCGGCTGGATCGTGCCGGCGTACACCATGCCGGCCGACGCGCAGCACGTCACGGTGCTCCGCGTCGTCATCCGGGAGGAGTTCAGCCGCACCCTGGCCGAGCGCCTCGTCCTCGACATCGAGAAGGTGATGTACCAACTCGACGCGCTCCCCTCCAGGCTCATGCCCCCCGTGCCGCCGGCGCCGCTGCTGGTGGTCGCCAAGAAGTCGGAGCTCGAGACGCAGCGGTCGGTGACGGAGGCGTGGAAGAAGTTCGTGCTCGCCAAGAGAACCAATGGCGTCTGCTAGTCAATTATTTGCGCCAGCGCCACGGCCTACAAATCCACAAATCAAGACGCTGATGATTAATATGATTAATTACATTTATGGTGTGAGCTACCATTACTTATATTTTTTTACCGTGCTAATTTGAGTGGAGCCTTCAATTCTAGGTCCAAGGTAGTAGTAGAGTTCACAACCAAAAGTCCTGCTCTTGCTTGTTTTCCCTTTAGATAATCTGTGCAGCTGCGCTGCACTCTTCCGAGAATTGTAAGTTGAAACTGTACGATTTTGATGTTCCCTGCACTAGTGTAAGTGCCAATTATTGAGTGGTATGGAAAATATTTCTTCAATTACCTATCAGAGCGTAATTTCTGTGCTTGATGTTGTGCTTACTTCTTGCTGTTAGATGTTCCCAGTAGTACCCTCTAGCTGCACCTTTTCTCAATTTCTCTTTGGTTTAAGTCATCTAAATAGTCATAAAAATTTTTAAAAAAATTAACAATATATATTAATATGAAACATATCAATTTTTTAACTTGTAGAAATTAAATTTAATGATATATTTTATAGTAATCTATATTTTTAATTTTGTAAAAAAAATTGATAACTACCTAGGTGGCAATACAAGAAAAAAGAAAATATCTTATCTATCTCATATGTTATCTTTTATCTAAATCGACAAGCTTCTCTCTCTGCCTTAACAGTTAGTTTTTTTTTGGCATTACCTTAACAGTAGGAGTAGCTACAAATAGTTCTAAAAATGTAACTTGGGCTTCAACTGAACCCGACTCGGACTGACATAGCGGCGAATCGGCGATAGCCCTATATAAGCAACGGTTAGCCGCGATGCTCAGCCAGCCATCGAACGACTCATTGATCAAAGAGGAGAGGAGAGGAAAGGAAACGACTCGTTGATCAAGAAACTGACTCGATGGCGTTGGAGGGAGCAGCGGGCGGTGGCGGCGGCGGCCAACCGGGGCAGGAGGCGGGGAAGAAGGTAGGGTGGAGCAAGGAGGAGGACAAGCTGCTGCGGGAGCTAGTGCGGAAGCAAGGCGGGAAGGACTGGGGCGTAATTGCCACCGCGTTCCCCGGCCGCACCGACAAGTCGTGCCGCCTCCGGTGGAGGCAGCACCTGGACCCCAGCGTCAACGTCGCGCTGCCCTTCTCCCCCGGCGAGGACAAGAAGATCGTGGAACTGCAGCGCGTCCACGGCAACCGATGGGCCACCATCGCAGCCTTCCTCCCCGGCCGCAGCGACAATGCCATCAAGAACCGCTGGAACACCCACCTCCGCAAGCGCCACGCCCAGGACGGGCAGCAGCGGCCGCCGGGTGGTCTCGGCGGCGGGGAGGCTGCGGGCGGGAAACTGACGCCGGTGTGCCTCCCGTTGTTCCCTCTGATGCCTCACCACAAGCAGGCACCTCCTCCGCCGATCGGGGAGAACTTACCGGGACCGGCAAGAATTAGCGCTGTGCCGGAGCTCCTCGAGCTCTTCCCCTTGGCTCCCGGGGATCTCAGGGACAATGCGAGCGCGGCTCCGGCGATGGATTTGGATAAAGAGGCCGTCCGCGCGCTCACCGAGTTGAGGCTTGCACCGGCGGCGGTGGTGTTCGACGCAATGCCGCTGCAGGCTATCCGGATGTAGATTCTTGCCTCGTCTTCATTTTTTCTTGTTTCTTCTACTTTGGTGTTTATCTTGGATCTTCAACCAACGCAGGGTATTTCCTCGAGGAACTTAGTTTTGATCGAAGAGATGTAAATTTCGACCTTCTTGGCTTCTTATAACGATATTGTTAGTTAGTGCTGATCAAGAAGCCGTCTTGTGATTCTATTTCTTGTTAGTAGTAGTAAATAAATTGAGGTACGACCTCCTGTAATTACTTGATTGCAATAGTGTTATGCTCCGAGTATTGCCATGTTCTGTAGTGGTCCGGGAAAGGAGGAAGGAGGAGTATGGACGGTGGAGATTAGCTAGTACCGTTTCGTTGGTGTTCAAGTGGGATCGTGCGTCTGTGATCAAGCTTTGACACGCTACAGCTCACTCTCTTGCCATCCTGTAGACGTCAGCTATTGTGTCGGCAGCTACGCATATATATCTGTACTAGCGCGGTGGAAAAGGATCTATCTCTCAATGTGAACACACATTTACTTTCCCCAAATTTTCTTAAGTTCTTCCTGGTTCCTGTAAGAACCCGTGTTAATTCGAGTGCAAATTCTCTTTCCCTGGCCATTTGTTTGTCAATTATCTGATGTGTTATGTTTTTCCTGCTATTTTGCTCTGTTTCCTCTGTTTTTGGTAGTAAATTGCAACGGACCATGACAAATGGTATCAGAGCCCGTTGGTTCTTGGCCAGATCTAGATCGGGTTGAGTTCTGGGTTAGGAAGGTTTGGAAGTTTATCTTCCTGTAAAATCCCTGGAATTTTGTCAGAGTGGAGAAAATCATGGCAAGAGGACAGCAGGTGGCTGAAGGAGATGAGGGCTCTAATTTGGAGGCTGCAGTGGATGAGTTGAGGGCAACCTTCATGGAGTTCCAACGGAGGATCGAGGAGGAAAAGAAAGCTATGTAGGAGCAGATCCAGAACCAAGTTGTGCAAGCGCAATCCCACAAGTAGGAAGTACTTTAAAGCTTGAAAGCGATCCAGAACCTGTTGATCACACCAGCTAGTGAACAAGGTTTGGATATGCGTCAATCTTCCGCCACACCAGGAACTTTCATGTCAGCTGCTAGGAGAGATGAAGGAAGTCCCTCAGAAGCGCTAGTTCAGAGAGGTTTGGATCTGGAAAAAGAAAGTGTCCTCTAACTGGGTTTGAGAAGTCGGATGTAACTCTCAATCCAAATCCAACATTTCCAGCTTCCCTCCCACAACCCCTTCGTACACCACATGAGTGGAACACCTCAGTTTTTGTCACATCCTGGTTTTTTCCCTAATTCATTTAAATAATTTACCCTAAAATAATCGGAATTTCTGAAATTAACCTGAAGTCAACCTATAATTTTAAAATGCAATTAATAAATGGAAATGATATGGTAGGATTTTTCTTGAATTCGCATGTCAAAATACGCTAACATGATTTTTACAGAATTTTTAGAGCACTCTAAGTATTTTTAATCAATTAAATAAGAAATCGAATTAAATTAAGTCCCTAAATCCCTTTTTCCTTTTTTTTTTTCCCTTTTTTTTTTTTTTTCCCGTACCGCCCGTACCGGTTCCCGCGCCCGTGCCGGCCGTTGGCCCGACACTGTTCCGCCCAAGCCGCTCCCGCTGCGCGCGCCTCCTCCTGGCCGTGGCCGAGGCCCACGGTGCCGGGCCAAGCGCCAAGGCAAAGTCCTGGCGCTCTCCTTGCGCGCGGCCACCGACAGTGGGCCCCACTGCCGGAGCCGCTCCTCGCACCCGGCCGCCTAGCCGCCGCGCCGCCATAGCCGCGCGTCGCCTCCCTCTTTACGCGCTTCCGCGCGCCGCGCCGCGCGGGGCCCCACGCCGGCTCCGCCCGCGCCGTCGCACCCGTACCGCTTTCCCGCACGCCGAACGCCGCCGCCGCCCGAAACGGCGCCGATTTCTCTCTCTCTCTCTCCGAGTCCGAAACGAACAGCGAGGTTTTCCCGCCATCCCGTGCCCCATTCGATCTCTTCTCTCCCCTTTAAAACCCCTCGAGCTCCACCGCGTTTCCCTTTGTTGGCCGTCTTGTTCTAGCCCCGAATCGCCGCCGTCTCCATCCTTTTCACCGTCGCGAGCTCGCCGCCGTTCCCGTTTTCCTTTTTTTTATTCACTTCGTTTCCGTATCGTTTCCTTCCGTTCGCGTGCCGCCGCCGCCGGGCTCGCCGCCGCCGCGTGCCGCCGAGGCCGTCGGCAAAACCCGCGCCGCCGCCGCGCCGCCGCGCGCCCGTGGAACCCTAACCCTAACCCTAGCCTTCGCCCGCCGTCCGATCGCGCCGATCCGCCGCTCGGATCGCGCCACGTGGCGCGATCCGCCGCCGCGCCTCGACTCCCCGCTGCGCAGCCAGGCCGACGCGCCCCTAGGGCGACGCGCCCGCCGACGTCATGCCGACGTCAGCCCCGAGGCGCGCGTGGATGACGTCACCGGGACTTAATTGCGCAATAAATAATTTAATCTTTTCGTTTAGTTTAAAAATCGCAATTAAACTTCTAAAATTCATATCTTTTGAATCCGAGCTCCGTTTTAGTCCATTCAAATTCCATTAAATCCAGAAAAATGTCAAGAATCCATTAAAAATACTTTTCAGTGCTGTTTCAGTAGACTTTTTAGGGTGTTTGTTGAGTGCTTTGTTTGTCGTGTAGATCCCGAGTTTTTCGGCGAGCCCGTTCTCTTCGAAGTAGTCGCCGAGATTCCTCGTCTCCAGAGCAAGGTAAGTCATACCCTACATTGACCATATTGTACCTATTTTATGTAAATACCTCTTTTCGTTCAAATACGCATATGCTTTAGAATGTCATTTCATGGGATGTTCATGCCTATTTTACTCAACTATAGGATTGTTTACCTTATACCATTGATAACTTGGGGTCCAATGTGACTAGATGATAGTTTAAGGTTGCTTAGTGATGCTTAGTGCAACTAGCTCACTTAAGGGAATCACACTAATCGAGAGTATTACTAAAGTTGACTTTCCGATGATATTAAGATATGACCTTGTTTTTAATAATATTGAATTATGAGAAAGGTGGGTCGTGAGCACATGGTTGGACTTTGGTTAGCGTGCTCATGACGATTAAGGACCGGTTCTCGGGAAACCCCGGAAGAAATGCCGTGCATACCACAAGCCGGCATGGGTAATGGTGGGTGCGTAGCGTAGCCGTCTCTAGTCGACGTATCCCGAGAGGGTGGGCGTGATGGAGTTGGGTCGGCCCGGTTTTAAGGGTTGATGAGCTTCCGGATTCACCGCGGCACTAGAGGGGCTGCCCATTGCCCGATGGGAATGGGGGCGAAACCTTGGTGTGGTACGATTGATTAGAGGGGTTATGTGAAGGGTCCTGTCACAATTCCTTTCCGGGCACCATGGTGGTGCGCGCACTGTAACGTGTTGTGGGATTGTGTCTTGTGGGGTCTGATTGTACACCTCGATCGAGTAAAAACTATTCGAATAGCCGTGCCCACGGTTACGGGCGATCGACCGATTCACCTTGATTAGTCTCATTTATTTATTCGAATGAAATGTGGAAGCATGACTAGTGCGGTGGATGGATGGGCCGTGCAACGTGGTTTGAGCGTTGGACGCGTTTATTTAATCTTGCTTAAATATTACTACTTGTTTTACTTGTCTTCAAATATTGTTATTATATACCGCAAATGCTGTTTATGCAAATCGAGCCCCTTGACCTTTCCTTGTCATTTATCTTGCATCATGTCCCCTTTTGGTGTGACTTGTTGAGTACGGTGGTTGTACTCGGTCTTGCTTCTTTTCCCCTTGGGCGAGGTTGAGATCGAGGTCTCCGAGGAGGTGTAGGCTTGTTCTCGTCAAGGTTTAGCCGTGGAGTTGGTGTTCCGCTTCGCTCGTGTCAAGTTTGGCTTAAGTCGTTTATTTTCCTTTCCGCTGCATTTGTGTAACTTTTTTATATTATTTCTAAGACGAGGATTCTCGTATTATCAATAACGTCGATTTGTGTACCTCACGATGCCCGGACGAGGGTGTAATGCACAAATTAGGCAGAAATTCTGTGTGAATTTCGGGCGTGACAAGTTGGTATCGAGCCTTCCGTGACGTAGGACAAGCCAACGGAAACCTTAAGAGCCCTCTAATTCTTTTCATGTGCACATGTTTTGAAAAAAGGGGTGTTTTGAAAAGTGGAGTCGATCTAGGGATTAGGAATTGCGAAAATGGGATGTTGGTCGTGGGTTTTTGAGCATGTTTTGATTTTCCCACTCCTTTGTTTCTATAGATGGCAGGTTCCCCAGCGACGCACTGCGGAAAAGGGATGACAGGCTTCGTGGCAGAGCTGGCGCGTATGGCCCTTGCAGTTGGATATCCCGAAGCACCGGAGTATACAACAGTTGCGCCTCTCAGTGGCGAGTTGCCCTACCGTGTTCGGTTGGAGGTTCACGGGTTTGTGGGAACGTGTCTTCCCAACATGGAGGTCACAGCTTCCGGAGGCACGTCAGATCACGCTTGTCAAGAAGCCGCCTACCTGATGTTAGCCAGGATGAGGGAGCTGCATGACGCTGACCTTCGCACCTCCTCCTACCGCTACCATCCCCGTCGAGGTAGTTCCTCAGATGTCAGTGCATTCAAGTCTACGGCAGAGGAGAATGACTCTACCTTCGGTCACATGTGCACCGTGCTCAAAGGACTGGATCAGATGCACTCTGACCTACACAAGGCGACCAAGGAGCTGAACGACAAGAAGATGTTGAGGATCACGCGGCTGCAGGATGAAGTGGTTCGTCTGAAGAAGGAGGTAGCCGAGTTGAAGGGACTCCCGCCACCAGTTGGGGTTAGACTCCGCACTACGCCTCGGAAGACCACCACCGCGCATGTCCGTATCCACTGGCACCTCGGATTCCACCGCCTTCTCCAGCCTCCACCCGCTCCAGCTCCGGCGCCTGGCCTCCTCCGCCGCAGTGCCTACCCCTCACCTTTGCTCCAGCTTCGGCGAATCAAGGCGGAGGTGGCAGTAATGGTTGGATCTCCGTCTCCAGTGACTCAAGCTCAGAGAATTCGGCTGAAGACATGGACTCCGAAGAGACTCGAGATTCCTCGGAGGAAAGAGGCAGGATCGGTTGGGCTACGGCAACCGATTCGGAAGAGTCCAAGTCCGAGGTGACGCCCGAGGACTCAAGGAGCCGTTCGGAAGAATGGGGATCTTCGAAGGAAGCGTTTCGACTCCTCGTCTCGTGGATCGTTCTAGTTGCCCTCCTTAGTTTTACCGTTTAACTTAGTTTGTCTTCTTGGTAGTTGCTTGTGTGTTAGGCCGCTATGTGTGGGATAGCGGCGATCGATATCAAGTGTGATATGACCGACCAATTAAGGATGTTTGGTGTTTTTCCTTGTTTTTAGTCAAGATCAGAACAATGCATTTGAATTCAAATAATAAAGATTAGTTCTAAGTCTGTCTGTTTTTCTTCTTTTCTCTCTCTTCGGTTGGTCGTCTCCTTCGGATGGTGAACACCGGGACCGCGGCGGCGAACAACAATGGGCGTCGGTGCCGACAACAACGAGGCTCACGACGCCAATGGCAATGCTCCTCCACCGCCACCCGAGAATCCCACCATTACTCAAGTGCTCGCTTCACGGACACGAGATGATGGCTGCAATGATGCAGCAAATGCAACAACAACACCATCGGATGCAACGGCAGATGCTGCAACAAATGCGGCAACGAACGCAGAGAACAATCGCTTGCCGCCCCACCACCCCACCCAAGCCGCGAGTTCCTTCGTGTCCGACCGCCGACCTTCTCCGCACCACTAATCCCATGGAGGCTAACGATTGGCTTCATGCCATAGAGAAGAAGTTAGATCCGCTGGAGTGCACGGATCGGAGAAAGTCTCGTTTGCCACTCATCGCCATGTGGTCCCGTTCAGCTTGGTGGGACAACTATTTGGTTACTCGCCGGCGGGAGCGTGATTAGCACTGGGAGGAGTTTCGTCTAGTTTAGGACCGCACACATTCCTGCGGGAATAGTTGCACGAAAAGCGTGAGTTCCGTTCTCTTGAACAGGTAATGATCGATTCATCGAGTATCCGCACGAGTTCAATCGTCTTGCCCGTTATGCCCCGAAGATGCGCACCGATGCGAGAGGCGGGAAAAGTTTTTGACTGGTTTGGATGATGAACTCACGGACAAGCTTATCTCCGGAGAATATGCTAACTTTGAGAAGCTGGTTGACAAGGCCATTCGACGGAAGATCGGCGCAACAAGATGATCAAGAAGAGGAAAGTCTTCCGACACGACCTCCTCACCACAGGAAATCGCAGAGGCCGCGTTTCATGCCCGGAAGTCGAATGGACCCACCACCATGATTGTTCGTCGGCATCGACCTTATCACCCGTGGAATTTCCAACCGGCGCGGTAGTGGCGTGGTCGGCAACGCGTACTCCGCCCGCGCCCTCCAACGGCGCCATCCCCAAAGAATCCAGCCACCACCTCCAAGGAAGGACTCGGAGGAAAGCCGGGTCTGTTTCAACCGTGGTGACCAGTGGCATTTTGCGACAAGTGTCCAAAGCCAAGACGCGCTGGGCCAAGGTTCATCCAGCTCGAGTCAACCATGCGTCCGCCGAGGAAGCACTGACGCTCCCGAAGTTATACTGGTATGTTTTCCGTAAACTATACTCCCGCCACGTATTATTTGATTACGCGCTACACATTCTTTTATCTCAAAGCAATTTGTTGGGGCACATGGGTTGTCAGTAGTGGGACTTAAGATACCTATGCGGGTTCAAACCCCGGAAATCACTTGGAGACCACTCGCATTGTCCCTCGGTGACCATAGAAATCCAAGGATCTATGTTTCTAGCCAACCTTATCCTCCTTCAGTCCAAAGGCATAGATGTCATTCTTGGGATGGATTGGTTGTCCAGACATAAGGGAGTAATTGACTGCGCTAGTCGCACCATTACTTTAATTAATAGAAAGGAGAAAGAGTTGTTTTTCGCTCTCCCATGCAAGTCAAGTCCGTAGCAAGTTTGAATCATGTTTCCACCTGGGAATCGTCCGAAATGGCGGCCAAGACCCTGTGAAGTTAGAGGATATCCCCGTCGTCGAGAATACCCCAAGTTTTCCCCAAAGACTTAACTCGATGCCACCAAAAGGGAAATTGAATTCGGATTGATCTAGTACCGGACCGCCCCAATACACAAGAGGCCATATAGGATGGGAGCCAACGAGTTGGCCGAAGTAAAGAAGCAAGTGGATGAACAGTTGCAAAAGGGTATATTCGCCCGAGCACATCGCCTTGGGGTGCTCCGGTGATTTTCGTGGAAAAGAAAGACAAGACCAAGAGAATGTGTGTCGACTATCGAGCCCTCAATGAGGTTACTATCAAGAACAAGTATCCCCTACCACGGATTGATGATTTATTCGATCAACTTAAAGGGGCCAAGGTATTTTCCAAGATAGACTGCGATCGGGCTATCATCGTTGAGGATTCGGGAAGAGGACATTCCCAAGACCGCCTTCACCACTGTGTATGGACTGTACGAGTGTACGGTCATGTCTTTTGGGTTAACCAACGCACCGGCTTTCTTTATGAATCGATGAACAAGGTGTTTATGGAGTTCTTGGATAAATTTGTGGTGGTGTTCATTGACGACATTTTGATCTACTCTAAGTCGGAGGAGGATCATAAGCAACATCTTCGGACAAGTACTCGAGAAGTTGAGAGATCATCGGCACTACGCCAAGTTTAGCAAGTGTGCTTTCGGTTAAAGGAGGTACAGTTCCTCGGCCACATTGTGAATGCCCAAGGAGTAGCCGTGGATCCAAGCAAATGTGGAATCGGTTACCAAGTGGACCCCGCCTAAAACGGTTACGCAAATCCGAAGTTTTCTTGGACTTGCGGGTTACTACCGCCGCTTCATTGAGAACTTCTCCAAAATCGCCAAGCCGATGACTTAACTGTTGAAGAAAGATGAGAATTTTAAGTGGTCGGCAGAATGCAACAAGAGTTTTGAAGAGCTCAAGAGAAAGTTGGTGTCCGCACCGGTGTTGATACCGCCCGACCCAGCAAAGGACTTTCAAGTTTATTGTGATGCATCTCGCCAAGGGTTGGGATGTGTGTTGATGCAAGAAGGCAAAGTGGTCGCATATGCATCTCGTCAATTGCGCCCACACGAAAACAACTACCCCACCCATGATCTGGAGTTATCCGCAGTGGTTCATGCACTGAAGATCTAGCGACACTACCTAATTGGTAATCGTTGTGAAGTGTATACGGATCACAAAAGTCTTAAGTACATTTTCACCCAACCGGATTTAAACCTCCGACAGAGAAGATGGTTGGAACCGATCAAAGATTATGACTTAGGGATACATTACCATCCCGACAAAGCTAATGTGGTTGCGGATGCACTAAGCCGAAAGAGTTACCGCACCACCCTCGTGTCGAAGGAATGTGTGACCGTTGCAGCAGAATTCGAGAATCTAAATCTACAAGTGGTGGATTTTGGTTTTGTGGCTGCTCTGGAAGCCCAACCCACTCTCATTGATCAAATTCGGGCTGCTCAGGCGTCGGATCCCGAGATGGCCGAACTCAAGAAGAACATGAGAGTCGGAAAAGCTCGTGGTTTTACGGAAGACGAACATGGCACCATCTGGATGGGAAAGAGATTGTGTGTGCCGAAGACAAGGATTTGAAAAGACGATCCTTACGGAAGTTCACCAAACCCAATACTCAATTCACCAGGCAAGACAAAGATGTATCAAGATCTTAAGGAAAAGTTTTGGTGGGTCAGTATGAGGAGGGAGATAGCCGAGTTTGTTGCACTTTGTGATGTTTGTCGGCGAGTGAAGGCGAACATCAACGGCCCGCCGGTGTTGCAACCACTTGATTTCGAGTGGAAATGGGAGGAAATTGGAATGGATTTCATCACGGGTTTATCCCGCACAACGTCAGGATATGACTCAATTTGGGTCGTGGTGGACCAACTCACCAAGGTGGCCCACTTCATACCGTACATACTACCTACTCGGGGAAGAAGTTAGCGAGCTTTATCTCGCAAGGATCATGTGTTTGCATGGCGTGCCTAAGAAGATCGTGTCCGATAGGGAAGTCGGTTTACTTCCAAGTTCGGAAGAAGTTGCAAGAAGAGCTCGGTACCGTTTGAATTTTAGCATGACCTATCATCCGCAAAAGACGGTCAAACTGCGAGAGTGAATCAGATTTTGGAAGACATGCTGAGAGCATGCGCGCTCGATTTTGGAAAAGCGTGGGACAAAAGCTTGCCCTATGCAGAATTCTCTTACAACAACAGCTATCAGGCCAGCATTCAAATGGCACCGTATGAAGCCTTGTATGGACGGAAATGCCGCACACCCTGTTGCAGGATCGGACGGGTGAACGCCGGTTGTTCGGCACGAAGTAATAAGTGAAGCAGAGGAAAAGGTCCGAGCGATTCGGGAAAGGTTGAAGATTGCGCAGTCCCGACAGAAGAGCTATGCAGATAATCGTCGAAGAGATCTCGCTTTTGAAGCGGGGATTTTGTGTATCTTCGCGTTACACCACTCCGGGAGTACACCGTTTCCAAACCAAAGGTAAGTTGGAACCACGTTTCGTGTGACCATACGGGATTCGGGAACGTCAAGGAGAAGTGGCCTATCATGGAGCTTCCCTCCAACATGACTGGTATTCACGACGTGTTTCATGTGTCCCAGTTAAAGAAGTGTTTAAGGGTACCGAAGAGCGGCGAGTCCGGACAGCATTGAAATCCAAGAGGACTTAACCTATGTAGAGAGACAGCACGTATTCTTGAGGTCGGTGAAAGGAGGACTCGGAACAAGGTTATCGGGTTTTGCAAGGTTCAATGGACTCATCACTCCAGGAAGAAGCTACTTGGGAACGAGAAGATGAGCTAAAGGCGCGCACCCCTCTTCGCGGTACCTCCGAATCTCGGGGTCGAGATTCCGTTTAAGGGGGGTAGGTTGTCACATCCTGGGTTTTTCCCTAATTCATTTAAATAATTTACCCTGAAATAATCGGAATTTCTGAAATTAACCTAGAGTCAACCTATAATTTTAAAATGCAATTAATAAATGGAAATGATATGGTAGGATTTTTCTTGAATTCGCATGTCAAAATACGCTAACAGATTTTTCTTGGAATTTTTAGAGCACTCTAAGTATTTTTAATCAATTAAATAAGAAATCAGGAATTAAATTAAGTCCCTAAATCCCTCTTTCCTTTTTTCCCTTTTTCTTTTTTTTTTTCCCGTACCGCCCGTACTCATCGCCTCGCCGTGCGGCCGTCGGCCCGACACTTCCGCCCAAGCCGCCTCCCTGCGTGCGCGCTCCTCCTCGGTCGTGGGCCGAGGCCCACGGTGCCGGCCGCGCCGCGCAAAGTCCGCGCCCTCCCTTGCGCCGCGGCCACCGACAGTGGGCCCCACTGTCGGAGCCGCCTCCCTCGCACCCGGCCAGCCGCCGCGCGCCGCCATAGCCGCGCCGCCCTCCCTCTTTACGCGCCGTTTCCGCGCGCCTCGCGCCGCGTGGGCCCCACGCCGGCTCCGCCCGCGCCGTCGCACCCGTACCCGCTTTTCGCACGCCGAAACGCCGCCGCCGCCCGAAACGGCCGCCGATTTTCTCTCTCTCTCTCCGAGTCCGAAACGAACGGCGAGGTTTTCCCGCCATCCCGTGCCCGATTCGATCTCTTCTCTCCCCTTTAAAACCCCTCGAGCTCCACCGCGTTTTCCTTTGTTGGCCGTCGGTTCTAGCCCCGAATCGCCGCCGTTCCCGTTTTCCTTTTTTTATTCACTTCGTTTCCGTATCGTTTCCCTTCCGTTCGCGTGCCGCCGCTCCGGGGCTCGTCGCCGCGCTACGTGCCGCCACCGCGCCGTGCCGCCGAGGCCGTCGGGCAAAACCCTCGCCGCCGCCGCCGCCCGTGGAACCCTAACCCTAGCCTTCGCCCGCCATCCGATCGCTGCCGATCCGGCCGCTCGGATCGCGCCACGTGGCAGCTGATCCGCCGCCGCGCCCGACTCCCGCGCGCGCGCAGGTGCGACGTCGGCCCCTAGGGGCGACGCCCCGCCCGACGTCATGCGACGTCAGCCCGAGGCGCGCGTGGATGACGTCACCAGGGACTTAATTGCGCAATAAATAATTTAATCTTTTCTGTTTAGTTTAAAAATCGCAATTAAACTTCTAAAATTCATATCTTTTGAATCCGAGCTCCGTTTTAGTTCATTCAAATTCCATTAAATCCAGAAAAATGTCAAGAATCCATTAAAAATACTTTTCAGTGCTGTTTCAGTAGACTTTTTAGGGTGTTTGTTGAGTGCTTTGTTTGTCGTGTAGATCCCGAGTTTTCGGCGAGCCCGTTCTCTTCGAAGTAGTCGCCGAGATTCCTCGTCTCCCGAGCAAGGCAAGTCATACCCTACATTGACCATATTGTACCTATTTTATGTAAATACCTCTTTTCGTTCAAATACGCATATGCTTTAGAATGTCATTTCATGGGATGTTCATGCCTATTTTACTCAACTATAGGATTGTTTACCTTATACCATTGATAACTTGGGGTCCAATGTGACTAGATGATAGTTTAAGGTTGCTTAGTGATGCTTAGTGCAACTAGCTCACTTAAGGGAATCACACTAATCGAGAGTATTACTAAAGTTGACTTTCCGATGATATTAAGATATGACCTTGTTTTTAATAATATTGAATTATGAGAAAGGTGGGTCGTGAGCACATGGTTGGACTTTGGTTAGCGTGCTCATGACGATTAAGGACCGGTTCTCGGGAAACCCTGGAAGAAATGTCGTGCATACCACAAGCCAGCATGGGTAATGGCTGGGTCTGTAGCGTAGCTGTCTCTAGTCGACGTATCCCAGAGAGGGTGGGCGTGATGGAGTTGGGTCGGCCCCGGTTTTAAGGGTTGATCAGCTTTCGGATTCACCGCGACACTAGAGGGGCGCCCATTGCCCGATGGGAATGGGGTGGTGTGGTACGATTGATTAGAGGGGGTTATGTGAAGGGTCTGTCACAATTCCTTTCCGGGCACCATGGTGGTGCACCGCGGCGCACGGTAACATGTTGTGGGATTGTGTCTTATGGGTACGATTGTACACCTCGATCGAGTAAAAACTATTCGAATAGCCGTGCCCACGTTACGGGCGATCGACCAGATTCACCTTGATTAGTCTCATTTATTTATTCGAATGAAATGTGGAAGCATGACTAGTGCGGGTAGATGGATGGGCTCGGTGCAACGTGGTTTGAGCGTTGGACAGCGTTTATTTAATCCGCTTAAATATTACTACTGTTTTTGTCTTCAAATATTGTTATTATATCACGCAAATCTTTGTTTATGCAAATCGAGCCCCTTGACCTTTCCTTGTCATTTATCTTGCATCATGTCCCCTTTTCCGGTGTGACTTGTTGAGTACGATGGTTGTACTCAATCTTGCTTCTTTTTCCCCCTTCAGTGCCAGAGGTTGAGATCGAGGTCTCCG
This sequence comes from Oryza australiensis, assembly GCA_019925245.2. NCBI lineage: Eukaryota > Viridiplantae > Streptophyta > Magnoliopsida > Poales > Poaceae > Oryza > Oryza australiensis. Next base: position 1,219,773 of record JAIFGZ020000117.1, read on the forward strand.
AGGAGGTGTAGGCTTGTTCTCGTCAAGGTTTAGCTGTGGAGTTGGTGTTCCGCTTCGCTCGTGTCAAGTTTGGCTTAAGTCAGTTTTATTTTCCTTTCCGCTGCATTTGTGTAACTCTTTTATATTGTTTCTAAGACGAGGATTCTGTATTATCAATAACGTCGATTTGTGTACCCGTGATGCCCGGACGAGGGTGTAATGCACAAATTAGTGCAAATTCCGGTGTGAATTTCTCGCGCGTGAGCTTTTTTTTTCAAACTCCTCCTATTCCACCACCTCCACCTCCACCACACCCTTATCAATCCTCTCCACCAACGCCTGTTGACATATCTCCCATTCCTCACCATACTGGCTGGCATTACTACCAATCCATCCCCACCATCCACCATACCCTTCTCCATATCAACCATACCTGCCATATTCTTACATTCCACAGTACCCACCTCCACCACCTCGACCAAATCAACATTCTTGGAGTCATAACCATGGTACTTATCAGCCGCCTTGGCTTGTGCCTGATAATTCACCTCCCATGGATCACGGTCCTTACCATGGTCAAGCTTTTGGAGAAACGTTTCCTCGTTTTGATCATCGCAATTGTAACACTCGGAATTTAGATTTTCCAGTTTTTGATGGTGACAACTCGGAAGCATGGATTTGCAAGGCCGACAAGTATTTTTCTCTCTCTCATACCCATGAGGATGAAAAGGTGCTAGTAGCTGAAGTTTACTTGACTGGCAGAGCAGATCAATGGGTCTCAAGTTTCGATATACCAACTGATCAGCTTTCTTGGCTGGAGTTTTGTCACATGTTGTGCTAACGTTTTGGTACTAAATCTCATATAGAAGTCATCGATCAATTTCGCAATCTCAAGCAATTTGCATCGGTGGATGCTTATATTGACAAGTTTGAAGAAGTGATGACTTTGGTTAAACGCCACCATCCCCATCTCACAGAGGATTACTTTTTAGAATTTTTCATCTCTGGGTTGAAAGATTACATCAAACGGCCACTGAAATCCTTGGCTATTCGTTCATTGGTTGATGCTTATGAGTATGCTCGCAATTACGATGGTTATCAATTCAGTCATAAAGTTTCTGGGGGTCTGACTTCAAGCACTCTGAAAGATTCTCCTAAAATCCCATCTAAAGCACCAGCAGTTATTGATCCTCCTGTCTCTCTCAGTAAGACAAATGCTCCTGCCCCAAGAATTGCTGGTAAATGTTTCAAATGTCAGGAACCTTGGGTGCCTGGTCATGGGCATGTTTGTAAAGCATGTCAGGTTTATCTAGTGACACCGACGATGAATCCTTGGATGACTCAGTTGAAGCATCATTTTCTACTCCCCCTAGTAGCCCTCCCAACCCTACTACATCAGAACCTCCTTTAGCCCTATCTATGCATGCACTCGAGGGAAAAGCTGGGGCCAGTACCTTAACCTTGCACCTTATCTTGGGTTCAGTCACTGCTGTAACCCTTTTAGACAGTGGAAGCACTACAACCTTTATCTCTCCAAAGATGGTACAGCAAGCCCAATTGAATTTGATCAACCATACTACATTGCCTATTAGAGTGGCCGATGGATCCATCATCTATACAACAGCCTCTTGCCTTCAAGTTCCTTACACTATTCAAGGGGAATCCTTCTGCTCCGATTTCAAAGTGCTTCCAGTCAAAGGGTATGATATTATTCTAGGGTGTGACTGGATTTTTCAGCACAACCCTGTCTCTCTTAATCTTAAAGACAGAACATTAACAGTCCATATTCAGGGTACTAAAGAAGTTCTTTTCTGTGATGTCACCTTGCCTCATTCTAATTTTGTCATCTCAGCTCATTTGCTTCAAAAGTGTCTGCAGCCACAGGTAGTGGGTGCTGTGGTCTATTCCTTGCCTTTGGATTCTTGTAGTTTAGCTTTGTCAGACACACCATCTTTAATTACTGAAGTGCTAGACAGATTCACTGATGTTTTTGCTGAGAGTTCACAATTACCACCTCGACGATCTTGTGATCACACAATTCCCTTACTTCCTGGGTCCAAGCCTATAACCATTCGGCCATATAGATTGCCCCATCACAAGAAGATTTCACTAGAGGAATTGGTTCAACAACTTCTTGATTCCCATAAAATTCGTCCAAGCGTGAGTCCCTATTCTTCCCCAACCATTCTAATCAAAAAGAAGGATGGTACATGGCACATGTGCATCGATTATAGACAGCTCAATGCTTCTACCATTAAGAATAAGTACCCAATTCCAATCTGTCGGTGATATGGGCCCGAGGGTATGTCGCGGGCGTGGCATTTAAGAAAAAGGAAGGCACCCCTGCCCATCAAGGAGCGCCAAAGTTATGCCCTGAAAGGCTAGGCAAGTCTCGGCCATGGGCGGCCACGTGGCCGCCCCTGAAGGGGCTGGCCCGGAGGCTGCCCGGAGGCCATCATACTTCCAAACGGCGGGGTCCGGGATCTCTCGGACCCTTGGTCGGAGGGGTCCGGGATCCCCCGAACCCTCACCCTCCATCCCGCACCTCTCAGAGAGAGGAGCAAACCCAACTGCCAACCAACTCATTCAATGCTCAAATAGGGGAAAGCTGAGCGTCCGCCCCGCTGCATTCAATGCGATGTGAGGTGCGGCTGTCAGCTGCTCCCATCATCACCCCTTTTTGCCTATTACGAGGCAAAAGGGGGGCTAAAAGTTCTTGACCAAGACCGCGGTATGGCCGCGCACCCACTCCGCGCACGCCCCCCTCACGCCCTGTCCAGTCGCATTTAATGCATTGGGCGGCTGCGTGGGAGAGAGAGTGCGAGCGCAGGAAGCACGGTGCCTACACCTCCCTATGGAATGGGCCGCCGACCGGTGGGACCCATCGGAGGGGGTAGGCAAACCATCATCACGTCAGCGGCATGGCCATCACGATGACCGCACTTTTTCTACCTTCTATGACGCGGCGAACAGGGAGGAGTAGGAATGGAATGACTTCTCCGACAAGACAAAGCAAAAACCACTCTCTCACGTGGAGTGAAGTAGAGAAAAGGGTAGGACCGCTGTGGTGTTCCCTTGTTCTATAAAAGGAGACCCAAGTCCTTCATAAAAGAGGTTCAGCTCCTCCATATAGACGAGAGGCTCGCATTCTGAAAAATAGGCTAAGTCCCTCCAACTAGCCTGCAGAAACCTCCCATCCTTCGCAAAGTCTAAGGGAGAGGAACACTCTCATTGTTCTTGGCTGCCTCCCCCATATATTGCATATACACAGGAGTAGGGTGTTACACCGCGCTGGTGGCCCGAACCTGTATAAATTCCCGTCTCATTTGCGTTATTTTATTTTTTTACATATGAGTTTGAGCCAGGATACATCGCTCCCCGTGCCGAACCAAAAAGGGGGTCCCCAGGATCCCTGCGTGTCGACCTACGACATCGACACAATCATTGAAGATTTATTGGATGAGTTACATGGTGCTTAGTCTTTTTCCAAGATCGATTTGCGCTCCGGTTACCATCAAATTCGTATGCATCCTAAGGATATTTACAGGACTGCATTCAGTACTCATGTGGGCCATTTTGAGTTTCTTGTGATGCCATTCAGATTAACCAATGCACCAGCCACCTTCCAAGCTCTAATGAACAACCTTTTAGCTCCTTATTTAAGGAAGTTTGTCTTAGTCTTCTTTGATGATATTCTCATTTACAGTCGATCATTGGATGACCATGCTAAGCACCTGCATACTATACTGCAAATTTTAAGGAACAATCACTTATCAGCAAAACGAAGTAAGTGTGCTTTTGGGCAAACTCAAGTGGACTATTTAGGGCATGTCATTACTCAAAAAGGGGTAGCTACTGATCCATCAAAGATATTAGCTGTGCAGCAATGGCCAGTTTCTTCAAATGTTACACAATTGAGGGGATTTCTTGGTTTGGTTGGGTACTACAGGAGATACATTTTGAATTTTGGCCTGATATGTAAACCATTGTTTCATGCATTAAAGAAACAAGGTTTTGTGTGGGGTGCTGAGCAAAAACAAGCCTTTGATATTATCAAAACTAAATTGAGTGCAACTCCAGTCTTGGTCTTGCCAAATTTTTCTCTTCCTTTTATTTTGGAGACCGATGCTAGTGACAAAGGGTTGGGGGCAGTTTTGATGCAGCAGGGCCAGCCTATAGCATATCTTAGCAAGGCATTAGGACCTTGTGCAGCAGGTCTTTCCACCTATGACAAGGAGGCTATAGTCATTTTGGAAGCTCTTAAAAAGTGGAAGCATTATTTCTTGGGTTCTTCTTTGATAATTCGCACTAATCAAGCTAGCCTGTGTTATATCAATGAACAACGCATCACTGAGGGTGTTTCAGCACAAGTTACTTGTGAAGCTGTTGGGGTTCAACTATACCATTGAGTATAAAAAAGGGAAAGAAAACCATGCAGCCGATGCCTTGTCCAGACAGGTTCCTAATTCTTTGGATGCTATGACCACTGCTGTCATGGTTCCACAGTGGGTAAATGAAGTCTTACATAGTTATGTGGATGATTCCAAGTGTCAGGCCTTGTTGTCTAAACTGAACATTGATCCTCAAGCACATCAGCATTATTCTTTGGCAGGGGGTATCTTAAGATACAAGAACCGCATTTATATTGGCAACAATGGTACTCTTAGGCAGCAACTGCAGCACAGGTTTCATGATTCACCCTTGGGAGGTCATTCGGGCGAGAAGGCCACTTATCAGCGCTGTAAATTATTATTCTACTGGCCAGGTATGAAATTGGACATTACAAATTTTGTTAAGATCTGTCCTGTTTGCCAGCAGAATAAACTGGAACACACTCTACCTCCTAGTTTACTACAACCTTTGCCTTTGCTTGAGAAAACTTGGACACACATTACCATGAATTTCATTGAGGGATTACCAAAATATGAGGGCTATGATGTTTTTTGGGTCATTGTGGACAGGTTTACTAAATATGCTCACTTCATTCCTCTTCGACATCCATTTACTGCTGAGCAGGTTCTCAGTAAGTTCCAGGATCATTTTTACAAGCTTCATGGTTTGCCTGCCATTATTGTTAGTGACCTTGATCATATTTTTACAAGTCAAGTATGGCAAAACATGTTTACGGCTGCTGGTGTGAAGCTCCATTTGAGTTCGACTTATCATCCTCAGAGTGATGGACAAACGGAAAGGGTGAACCAATGCCTAGAACATTATTTGCGTTGCCTCACTTTTGCTAAACCAACTAAATGGAGAACATTGTTGGCTCATGCTGAATGGTGGTATAACACCAATTTCCACAATTCTCTTGGCATGTCCCTTTATCAAGCCCTGTATGGTCACATTCCACCTTTGATGGTTGAGCTCTTCCTGCCCTCGTCAGTCACTAATGCTTCTCTGAATACTCCACAAAGCCGAGCTGCTCTCTTTGAGTCTATCAAATCCAACTTGCAGAAAGCACAAGCCCGTATGAAGCACTTTGCGGATCAACGCCGTAGTGATCGCACATTGGAGGTGGGGGATATGGCTTACTTGAAAATGCAACCATATTGTCATAATGCACTTGGATTACACAGATCCCTCAAGTTCCATTCTCGATGCTATGGTCCATTTTGAGTCTTGGCCAAAGTTGGGGAAGTGGCTTATAAACGCTTGTTACCAGAAGGCTCTCAGATACATCCCGTCTTTCATGTGAGTCCATTGAAGAAGCATCTTGGTCCTAAAGCAGTTGCTCAACAAGGTTTACCTCTTATTGATGTCGAAGGTAATGTGTTAACTGAGCCTCGGGACATTTTGGAGCGCCGATTGATTCCCCATAACAATGAGCCGGTGGTTCAATGGAAAATTCGTTGGGATAATTTACCAGATGAGGCGGCCACCTGGGAGGATGCTGCATTTATCTTCAAAGTATTTCCATCTTTCTCCCATGGGGACATGGGAACTTCAGGAGGGAGTGCTCTTATGCTTTGAGTATTGCCATGTTCTGTAGTGGTCTGGGAAAGGAGGAAGAAGGAGTATGGACGGTGGAGATTAGCTAGTACCATTTCGTTGGTGTTCAAGTGGGATCGTGTGGCTGTGATCAAGCTTTGACGCGCTATAGCTCACTCTCTTGCCATCCTGTAGACGTCAGCTATTGTGTCATCAGCTACGCATATATATCTGTACTAGCGCTGTGGAAAGGGATCTATCTCTCAATGTGAACACGCATTGACTTTCCCTAAGTTTTCTTAAGTTCTTCCTTGTTCCTGTAAGAACTGCTGTTAATTCGAGTGCAAATTCCCTTTCCCGGCCATTTGTTTGTCAATTATCTGTTGTGTTCTGTTTTTCCTACTATTTTGTTCTTTTTCCTCTGTTTTTGGGTAGTAAATTGCAAGGGACCATGACAAATAGTGATCAAGGTATGGTCTGACCTTCCTGTAATTACTTGATTGCAATAGTAATCAAGAAAGTTTTGATCTATACATGTTGTCGATGAATCTTTTGTTGCGGTATTCAGTTTGAAACTTGGATCAGGATAATTGTTGTTGTAATTGGTTTCATCAATGTTTGGTCTAGATTACGCGACAGAATGACAGGATCAAAATCTTCAGCTGTGCTCGTGTGGGACTTTGAAACTTCCTTGGATGAGAGTCTGGGCCAGTTATTCAGAATTTGCTTGTTGTGATCAATCTGCACTCTCCAATCTTCGTGTTGTTCTGTTGTTCCTGTCCTGTATTGGTAATGTGCTCTGGAACGACTTGTTCTCTTGGTCAAGCAGTTGCGCCTTCTTTCGTAGCTGCTTGTTCTACTGCATGATGCATAGGTTCTCCAGGAACTGTTGTGCGTCATATTCCTGTTTCCTATAGAAAGAACAACAGAAGTACATGAACAACCGCACAAGGGAAAAGATCTTAACTCAATTTGTGGTAAAGGAAGAGTAACTAGCTATCAACAAAATTTGTCATAATGGTGATGAATTTACAATGCAGTTCCCAGAATTTTTAACACATAATTAGTTTTGTCTTCTAATAGCAATACCTAGTTTGTTTGATGTATTTAGATTTAGGTCCTATAGGTAGGTCCTATGTGGATCACAATACTTACTAGTTTTTTTCATCTAAATTGTAATTGAGCTGCCTCTTTTTTCAGGACGAAAATATGAAAACATCATGCATTGAGGCATTCTTCATGGCTTCTCGGTTAGTGGATGATTTCTTTTGTGTTCTTTGTTTTGTGTTTCGCTTGCCAAAGTAGAGTTAATCATGCATAATCATGGTACTGTAGTTTTCTTTTTTTTATTTGTGTCCTTTCACTATTCTCTTTGTTCTGTTGTAAAATTTAATCATCTATGTATGCAAGGTTAGGATTGTTAGTGTCAGGGATAAGACATACCTCCTATACACGGGTTAATGGAATACGACAATACCATATATCCGATAATATACGAGAATGTAACCTCTAATTAAGGAAATATGGCTGATAAATAAGGAAATTATCTTCCCGAAATAAAAGGTGTTAGAGTCCTAGTCAGGAAAGATAAAGTTTTCTTAAGTCCGTATTCTGTTTTATTTCTTCGAGTTCTACTTGAAGAGAAAGATAATATGTACTATACAATGTTCAGGGGGGATCGAGTTTCAAACCATAACCAAAGCCACGTCCAGAAGAAATCTAGAGGAAGTAAGTGTTGTATTTGTCGAATAGATCTCGTCGAGCCATTCTCGACGGCCTCTAGTCGGCGGATTCATCCAATTGTTCTATTCCCCATTGTACTCTGAGTGATATTCCAATCCACAATACAAATAAACTGTAGTAGGGTTATTACTCATCTTGAGGACCCGAACCAGTATAAATCCTTGTTTCTTGTCTACTTGATTTATTCTCACATATACCCTGGTTCCAACGATCCATATACTTTACCGTGGTCGGCGTATAGCCCATCGACAAGGATCATGTATTCTATGTTTAGTATTGTTAGAAATAGTCCTGTCATGTTGAGGACATTGGTTCTGTGTTTTGTTAGTTTTGTGTTATGTTAGTTCTGTCATTTTTGTTTGTTTTACTACTCTATCTTTTGTCCAAATTGTACTAATATTAACTAAGTCAATAAACACATTTATGTTTTGTCTGCAAATTTCATTTGAAAAGATGATCATTTATTAGTTAGCAATGAGCATGTTTAGAAATCTAAAAAGTTGCATGTTCTCATGAAAGTAAATATTAGTTTTGTATAATATTTCACTTCATGAAGAAACTTTGTAATACAAAGTTAGTTCTGTTGGCTTTTAAAATCATGAGTAGTCCTTATAACTTGCTATGTGTATATTAGTTTTCTATGGATTGTATCTAGGACACTGATATTTTACTGTGATGTTAGAGTAGTTTAAATATTATAACTTTTTCTCACCCATCTATATCTTTCTTTTAGATCTGGCCTCTTGTATTTTGTCAATCACAAGAAGCTACCCTAATTGCAAGTAAGAAAACAATAGTGATTGTTTTTTACTATGGGCTACACCTGTAGATGGCATCTGGAGGATATGGGGATCGTTGGAACAAGGAATACGCGAAAAACACGAGACAAAGATTTATGCTAGTTTAGGCCCTCAAGATGAGTAATAACCCTGCTTCAGTTTATATGGATATATGAGTAAATACCACATGGATTACAAAAGGGAAATAAATGGCTAATCTAACTCGTCGACTAGGATTCGCCAAGAACGGCCCGACGAGATCTAATTGGTGAATATGGCTCTGGCTTCCTCCGGCTTGCTTCTCGATGTGGCTAGTGGCTATGGCTTATGATTCCATGTCCCTCCTCCTCGAGGGAACCTTGTATTTATAGCATAGATTACCTTCTCCTTCAAATAGAACTTGGAGAACTAGGGTAGGATATGGGCTAAGGAGACATTGTTTTCTTCGAATAAGACTCTGACACCTTGTATCCCGATAAGATAATTTTTTCTATATCCATCGTATTTTCTTAATTAAAGGATACCTTCTCATATATAATTAGTATATGATATTGCCATATACCCCAAGTATTGGAGGTATGTGTTATCCTTGACACTGATAGTTTTCTTTTCAAAATTCATGGGTCGATTGGCAATATCGGTCGGTTATACCTTTTTTAAGTTATTTGATATATAGTTTTGGAGGACACCAACTAGAACAAGGTGGACAACTTCATCTATGTAAGTCCCATTCAACACATGTTCTTCTTAGGCACCAACTGTCTTTTTTACATGTCATTTGTACCCCTTTGTTGTGATTTAGGATGTTTTGGTTATATTATTTTTAGTTCAGATGACATCTTTATGTTATCTTTAGTTTTGCAACTTGCTAATAGTACTTCAGACATAAGATGACTCCTTAGATTTGCATTATTTAGATTTACGAGGGAATATTGACTTCTATATATTAGAATTAAATTTGTCATCACTTATATATACGTTAGAATCTTTTGCTTTCTTTTTATAAGAATGCATGCTAATATTAGGTTCCATGAGTTTGGGCTAACATCTTCTCTAAATACATGTGCCAACAAATCATCCAATGTTTATATATTACAATTAAGTTCATCTAGTGTTTTCTTTTTTTTAGCATTAATATTATCTCTGAATTTCCATGCTTGTAGATATTTTTTATATCTCTTGATCGACACTTGGTTATAACCTCCCATTCTATTCAAGTGTTAGGTAGAACACATAAATTTTGTCTATTATGGGTTTTGCTGGGTTGTACTCAGAACTTACCTTTGATTTCACCAAGCTTGACATTGTGTTGTTTTTTTTGGGCTGCACTCAAAACTAAACTTGATCAAAACGGGCAAGCCTGTGTGTTTGCTGGGCATTCTTCCTGCGGACTGTAGGCCTTTTTAGAAGAAGAAAACATCTTGGGGGCTGTGGGCCACAAAACTGAAAAAGCCCACAATCTGACCCAACAAAATGGGTCAGGTTTTCCTGGAAAGCGTGGTACGTGAGCGCACGGTTTTTTTCCGCAATACGCGAGTAGCGTGTAGGGATGTACAACATACGGTCAAAAAATAGCTTTTCAGCCGATTGTCACATAGAAGATCCCTTATTTTTAATCATTAGATCTAAAAATATCTTAAATGTTATCAATTAAATTTAACTGTCAAGGCCCATCTCTATATATTGTACACACTACTTACGTATACTTTAAGGTACAGTATCCCCAAACAGCACTCAACTCAGTCAACCCCCCTCCCCAAACACCCCACCCACCACCACCAAAAAATACATACGTACTTCTAATAATTCAAGCACATATTAACTATTTTTATGTTTTAAGTTGTATTCTAACTAGACATATCTCATTAAAACATCCCTAAAAATATAAATAAATCAAAAATATAGATTATATAATTGTATATCACTTAAGAATATGTATAGTTAAATTAGACTTGTATTTTCAAAAATAAAAAACAACTCCAATTGTCAATAGCATTCTCCAAATTTCCTCACTACCTGCTATAAAAAATGATATGTCAAAATGGCATTACTAAATTTATCATGAATGTATTTACATGTACTATGTGTTTTCTTTATTCAAATCTTGTTAGAAAATTAATGATCAAATATATTCTTTTGACACCGTATTGATGTCCTTTATCTCCTACATAGGCTTCATTCGGTCTAGCTCATTGGTTGAGCTTATCTAGGGCACATGAAACGACACACTTCATCAGCGCAATATTAAGTATTAAGTATTAAATATTGCAAACTCGAACATAGATTTAGTTGATTTTTAAAAAAACTTTGTATAGAAAGTATTTAAAAACAAGCACCGTTAGTATAGTAGTTCAAGAAACATGTTCATCATAAATGATGGAGTAGCCAATCAGATAAACACTTTAGAACTCAACTTTAAATTGATTACTTATGCATTAGAATGCTTAATACAGTATATAATATACTTTGTCAAACATGAATAACCAAATATATCAATCGTGTGTCCCCACTAGTCCCATCTTGTTGATGTGAAATTCATCGCGACACACGAAAGCTTGGAAATTTGCTTAGCTCCAACGCAGATCCTATCAATCAGTTTTAGGGTATGTCAGTTAGTTTGATCATACAATTAATTAGATAGATAAATGAATAGATAAGATCAAGGAGCCGATTGGCCAATAGGTCGATGTGATATAACGATACCAGCCGATACCAAAAGATCAATCGATTATAGAACTTTACCAAATTTTGTTATTAACACATGTATATAAGTTCTATATACAAATCACTATCCACCAATCGTCAAGTCATATTGCTTTCAAGACATTCATGCATAGTGCACCTAATAATTAGTTGATATCCAATGAGCATGTGTGTCATCAAGTACCAAAGATAAAGGACAATACTAAGTGGACAACCATCAACAAATGATAAGTAAGTAGAGATATCACCCAGCCATGCAAACAATATTTGACTACAAGTATATTGTGACTATGAACAATAGCATTCCTACACACTTACATATACTCTAAGATATCATGTAACGCTCTAATAAATTAGAAAAAAATCTAACAAAAGTTACAATAAAAACAAAACATCTAGCCATCGATTTACACTTAAACCGATGGATCCATTATTTTCAACCATTAGATTAGATATATTCAAGTAATTCATTGTGACTATCTATAATCTATAATCTATAATCTAAAATCTATAACTATATATAAAGCAAGTAGTGTTTCCACCCAAATTTTGTTTTGCCTGACTATTTTGCAAAAAACCCTTTGGTTTTTTCGAAATTAACTCGTAGTCTACCTGTCTATTTAAAAAACTCAGTTAAAGAAGAAAAAGAAGTTATTTTGCAGAAACCCCCTTGAGTGTTTATAAAATTAACCCGTAGTCCCAATGCTGAAAAGAAATGAAGGGCTTGAATGAAAAAGAAAGACTTCATGTGTCCCTCTCTTCCGTCCCCATCCGCGCCGCGTCCCGCGCCGCGCCTGCGCCCCTCCCTCTCGTTGTCGCTCGGAGCTCCTGTGTCGCCGTCTGGATCTTTGCCCTCCGTCTGCTTCCCTTTCTGCGTCGTCGTCCCGTTACAACGCATGGGCATTTTTCTAGTGAGTAATAGTGTTTCTATATTTAGATAAACACTTCTAACATGTTATGCGACGCTCTAATAAATTTAAGAAAATCAAAGAAAAAAAGCAAAACATCTTGCCATCATTGATTTACACTAAAATCGATGGATCCATTGTTGTTAACCATCAGGTTATATCTATCAAGTAATATGTCACACCTAAAAGCCCGCTAATCCCTCCCTCTGTACGTACATACACAAGAGATATCAAAAGAAAAATAGAAGAGTGTGTATACGACCAATCCATCGAGTAGTTTTTCTCAAGTTATGCATATATGTTGCAACCACTCCCTGTGAGATTGTTAAAGAAGCCACGCCGTCGAAGCGCTGCTTCACACCATCCCGCCAACTTATCTTGAAAGTACCTTTTTTACTAATGATGTGAAAGAAAATCGTGAGCAATCATATAAACAACTGCACGCCCGTCAAGTGCATGCCGCCTCCCTGCAGCGCGTACAGCCCCCGGGCGCCCGTGGACGCAACGAAACCCATGGGCTGCAGCGCCCTCGGGTGGCGAGGGCCGGCGGCGTCCCGTGACCGTGTCGTAGACCGCGGTGCGCGTCGTTTTGTACTGTGGCTGCCACAGCGCGAGGATGTCGGTGCCGACGGCGGCGAACAACGCGTCGCGGGCGCCCTTGGCGGCCTCGAGTTGGAGCACAGGAGGCTCGGACAGTTGCGACTCGGTCTCCGTGTCCAAGTTATAAGATACATATGGACCGAGCAACGGGTGAGTCTGATGACGATCGATCGCACGTCCTGTCACATGCCCACGTCCTAGGATAAAATCCTATCAAGATAAACCTAGGGATAAAGATTTCCAAATTTCTGATCTAAAAATTTTTATTTCTAACTTAGGTGAAGTGTTTTAAACCTAATGCATGATTAAAATTCTAACTTAGGTGAAGTATTTTAAACCTAATGCATGATTAAAATTTGAGAATAAAAATAAAACATTTTCAACTTAAACTTGGGTCCATTTATATGGGTGAGCATGCATACGCATAAGACGTCTTTTGGTAAAAGGGTCCTTTGTGTATTTAGAGTTTTGAACCCTTATTTCAGTATAGGTGCATCTCCTCAGCTTAAGAAAAATTTGTTGAGAAACCTATAGCCAAATTAGATAAAAAAACATAGAAGGAATGCCTAAAACAAAGATAGGTTATCTCAAATGTTCTACCCTACTCCATAATAGATAAAATCATAGAAAAATTCATGAATATGCCAAAAAATTATGTTCAACTCTGTATAATTTTTGTACAAATTAATAATTAAGATTTAAGTCCTAAACAAATTGGACAAACAGTTAAATAATAATAGGGATCAGTATCATTCATATCGGTTAAAATGGCATCTTGCCCAAAAGGCCATTTAAATGCACCTAAGAGTATATATGAAATAATTTATTCAAATACTAGAGTAAATACCATAATTAAATATAATTTTTCTAGATTGTTGGAACCCTCTAAAAATTCAAACAAAGGCTTGAAATACCCAAACTTTGTTGAATTTCTGAGAGCAAACCATAAGTAATCTTTGAGTGAAACCAAAGAAAATGGGTTCTATGTCTATTTCCCTACCCACAGAAAATTTTTCATCAATTTACCAAATCCACACCACAAGATATGAAGCTGTCAAGTTGGAGGTGTAGAGAAAATTCGAAAATACCTAAAAAATACACATGCACTAAATCATCTACCCATCCTCCACTTCCCTGCCTAGGTTACCACGGGATGGACCCACTTGACAGCGTCTGCAACTAGCTCAGCCTGGGTTCCTTTCACCCAACCGACCAAGCCGCCCTGAGCGTGAGCCGACCAGGCGCAGGACATCGTCGACGCGTGGTCGTGCGGTGTCGACGCCGCGTCCTTCTTCTCCGTCACACAAAAACCTCCCCGCCTTGACCGCCCAACACCATGACTCACCATGGAGTCAAGCAAACCGAGAGGGAAAGCCCAGTCTCACCATTTACCCCTCTCCTCCATCGTCGGCCGCGAGGAAGACGAAGGCCGCCATTGCCGAGGAACCGTGGTCCTTCTCTTCTCTTTCACGTCCTATAACCATCACACAATGCCGAGCAATTTCGCTATCGACATTGTTCCCTTTTGTCCATTGTAGCTACGGGAACGCCGTCATGTCCCACCGGAGTCAGGAGCGCGAACCGAGCATCGTCGCCGCGCCGTCATCGCCGTTCCGGACAATTTAGGCCGAGACCGACCGAACCCTTGCGCCACCATCATCGCCACGACTCCAGGAGCCACCACCCCGAAGGAATCGAGCCGAGGTACCGTGCAACGGGAGATCGGCATCACCTTCCCCAAATCCGGCCGAGAACCGCCGTCATCGAATCCCGCCTCTCCGGTGAGCCATTGTCCGATTACTTGCTCACGAACCATCTTGGGAACCACAGTGACCTCACGACCATCTTTTCTCAGCAAAACATCGACCGAGTTGAGCTGCCGTCGACGCCCTGCCATTTCTGCCACTGCCGTTGACGGTTCTTCACGTCGTCAGGACCGCCTGAGCTTCGCCAAGCCGCCTGCACCCTCGGGTAAGCTACCATGCCACTTATGGATGCTTATACATGCATTGTTTCGGCACCATTTGGTCTCTAATGTAGTTGAACCCAACACCGAACTCACACTACCGCTTGCGCTCGTCGCTGGCTCGACTCCGACCATCACAGTGCCCGAGACCACTATCGATAGGATTGCACGGGGACCCTCCATGTTTTCCCTTTTGATCACTTCCCCTGAATCGCCACCGGCGCAGCCACAAACCTCGCCGTCGTCGTTGCCCCGCCTCCTTTCCCCCTCGTTTCTCGTCAACCGGCCCCACCACTTCAGCGCCAAAGCCCTATCTCAAAACACCAGCGACTGACCGGTGGACCCCGCATACAGGAGAGGAAAAAAAATGGCAGCAGTTATGTATTTCCTCACAGAAAAACCAACACCACTTTGAAAATACATATAAAATTCATTTGAACACATTTTTGAATGGGACAAATTTCTATAGATTTCCTAAATGGTGAACTTTAACATAGAACCATAACACATAGACCTTACTGCACAAGATTTGTCCTAAAAATTCAAATAGAGCAGACCACACATACACCATGTGAAAACTTGTAAAATCTCTAGAAAATTCAAATTAGCTTCAATTTGAGAAAACCCAAATTCTATAGATACCTCACCTCACCCTCTCTGACCTGGGTAAATAAAAATGTACATTCCTTAGGTAAAATGCTTGTAAAACTAGTGTTGGGAAAATGATACATTTTAGGACAGTGGATTTATTTAAAATTTATTTTACCATCTTTTTGAGTAAACTTAAATTCTGTACATGTTCTTTTAAAATGTAAGATAAAACCATATGCCTTCGTGTAATATAGTCCCTTAAAGTAATTATAAATGAAACTAATGGTTTACTGCACCCCTCACCTTACAAGGTTTATATAAAATTTATTTTAAATCCATTTCAGGAGAAACTAAGTTACTTTAGAACCAGCAAGAAATAAACTTCAATTAGATAAAATAAAATGTATCAACTCATGCACTAAATATGTAGAAAAAACTCTAAATAGATAACCTAGGGCTAATAATCATAAATAGACTAGATACCATATATACATACACACATATATGATTGTCTCAACATAAATTGAATCCTAGTTCTATATTAAAATAGGATATGAGGACCAGTGAGCCTCCATTTTCATTCCAAGTTTACCAAAGACTTAGCACCATTAGCTTTATAGGCAAGACATAGATTAATATGTTAGACACCTACCATGGTGACCTTTCTTAGTATAGAAGATATATTTAGAGAAGCAGTTTAGACTCAAAAATCCTTTACAAATAGGATTATATTTATTAGCTAAATTATCCACTTTCCATCCCCATAAAGCAAAATAACAAGATCTGGACCTAAAACCCCAGGGCCACATTTATAGAATACTATAGGCTCAAAAAAGTTATAGGTTTGTAAACCACCTAATAAATTCATTATAGTATAGCTCTGAAAATTATGAAATAAATTGCATTAGACCTAGAAAATATTTTCCTTCACCTCTGAAAGGTCAAGATTAATATAGATCAATAGGTAAAAACAGTTTGAACCAATACTTAATTAAATCCTACCCTACATCGAGCAAGTTTCAAAAATTAATAAATTCTAAAATAAAAGAGATAAAACAGGAATTCCTTCACCATAACTCATATCCACACAGCCCCTAACCACACTAGAGAACTCATGCATTTTAGAGCCACGTGGGTGGGTTCCTGTCGTGTCCGCCACCACGGTGTTAAGTTAAGGCGTGGACCCGCTACTTAACAGTTCTAGGTCTTGTTCCAGTATGACCTAGGATGGAGGAAACACGTATCGTGTTGGTGCAAGGCTAGTGACTAAGTAGTGTAAAGACTTTGTGGTGACCTCTAGACTATACTCAATGTGTAGAGTATGGTGGTACCAACGGGTACCAAGTAAACTAGAGCGATTCACTTCATGTGGGTAAAGTTGTACAAACTCTATAGATTTAATAAAACTAATCGATTAGCCGTGCTCACAGTCATGAGCGACATAATGAAATGCTATGGTATAAATTTCAGATTTTGTGTTTTTCAGAAGTGTTCTTGAAACTAAATGTTCTGAGCTAAATACAATGTTGTCTTATGTGATACGTTTGCCTTACTCCCCGACGTGAGTAAGTGATTAAAGTTCATCTATATGTATATGTTTATGATGAAACCATACCAGAATAACTAAAGACTTGTGCTTTGCTGAAAATACCTTGTTTAAAACTACGTTGTAAATTGATTGCGAACTAAAATTTGATGTATGCCGAAAACTACAACCAAAGCTAGCCCTTCTTTGAATTAGAGATTTCATGTATTTAGGGTTGATTGTGTCCTTGCTAGTACATTATTTCAAATAATGTACTGAAATTTACGATTGGAATATCCATTTTGATGCAGGTCATAGACTTAGTTTCTGAAAGATGCGGGTACTCGATTTGCTTCTTTTAGGATTTTGAACTTAATAGGTAACCCCTAGTTGGTGTGCTTGTGGGTGGATACTAAAGCCACCACTGTTCGTTGTACTCTGATTTGTATAGGTATTTGGCCGGTCGGCCTATGTAATAATAATAATAATATTGATGTAATCCATAATTACTTCTCGCTTTAGATGTATTTCCTCTGTAGGCTCATGCTAGAGAAGAAAGTGTGAATCTAGCACACATCCTGGAAACTAGATTCACATGAGTATGAGTTAGGAACAATTGAGATGTTGTAGATCTTTAGCCATTTTGTCAAGTCTCCTGAGTGTGTAACACATCTAGTCGCCACCTTTGAGTGGTTTGACGGGCACTCTTCAGGCTGAAGTTGACTGGCAGACTAAAGGCCCAACAATGTCTCACTTAACCCTTTCTCGGGACATCGGACGTTCCGTTATGTTTGTCGGATGATTTGAGACGTTTCAACTCATCTTGCAAATATAATGGAAGGACCAGGGTGTCTCCGACACGTCCCGACCATGCACGATCACGTCCCCGTGCGGTGCCCCTCGCTACTTCACGCGCACAGCCTACAAATGTTAACAGGTCTATAATTTCTGAGCCTATATATACTTATTTCATGCCTTTTTTAATATGTTTGAGCCATGTATTCTCGACCAATAAAAATTATATAAAATTTTATACATATAAACTTTTTATATATAAACTTTACGCATAGAAAGTCTTGATACATAAAATTTTGATATGGAAATATTCTAAATATAAATTATTAGTGTAAAAACTTTATGCATACAGATTTTAAACAAATTAATAAAACAGTCTCTAAAAAATAAAAACAAAAATCCATTGGGCCAATTTTTCATGTTTCGGCTCACATGCCCTCAGCCCATGTGTGCATGATAGTCACAAGCAGGCAATAATCTAAAAAAGGGCCAAATCCAGCAAAAGAGAAAAACCCTCGTGTACAGCCCACGAACCAACCAATAAACTAACAAAAATGAAAAGTAGACGGTCCAACCAAATAACAACAGCTAGGCCGAAATAGAAAATAACAAAAAAAGTTGCGAACGGCCCAAGCCCAATATGACAGAAAAACACCTAGGTCAGCAAAAGTAAGGGGAAATCGATCATTGGGCCAGAAACGGGAAAATGATCCCTTTGCCTTATCCAAGGCGAGGTGAGCTCGGATCGGAATCGGATGGTAGTAGTACTAATCGAAGGTGCTGTGCCGGAGTGCCTGGAGATGTTCCCTCTGTTATGATCATTTTTTAAGTATCAAAACATAGCCACTATGGAAATCGGTTAAACGGTATGGAGTCATGCATGATCATCTGAAGGCAGTTCTTAAGCAGATTACCTAATGAATCAAGTGAATTAAGGGCTAAATATGCTTGCAGTTCGGCCCAACGTGCATGCAGTACCCACCTGGACGTGGAATTGGGCCTAGAGAAGACAAACCTTGTGGGTTGATTAGTATTAGAATTTTAGCATTTTTAATTTGTATTTTTTAAAGATTTACAAAAGTAATTATTCGTTTTTGAAAATTACAGAAATAGTCTCCTTCCGTCCTCTGGGAGGGCGAGATTTTAAAAACACTCTCCTAGAGGGTGTTTTTTCCGACGTGGCAGACGACCGTTGGGCGTCGTCTACCACGCGGAGGAATATTTGCAGGCGGCCCCTTCTCGCCCTTATCAAGGGCGTTTTTTTGCCCTGTTCAGATAGGGGGCTGCCTGCAAAAAGGGCGGACGCCCTGGCTTTTTTTTGCAGGCGGCCCCCTTCCCGCCCTTACCAAGGGCGTTTTTTTCCTGTTGAAATAGGGGGCCGGCTGCAAAAAGGAAGACCGTCCTGGCTTTTTTTGCAGGTGGCCCTCTTCCCGCCCTTTCAGAGGGCGTATTTTGACCTTCTCGTCCTTTAGAAGGGCGTTTTAGCCTCGGCGTATATAAGCCGAGAGTCAAAGATTTTCTCCTTATTTGCGAGTCTCCCAAATCCAGAAAAAGAAGAGAGAGGGTGAGGAAGAGGAAGGAGCGCAATGCCGCTGGATTGCGTACTCCATTCGAGGTAAATGCAATATCTCGTCGTACTTTTTTGTTAGTTAGTTTGTAAATACAATATTAGGGAAAATAAAATTTTTTAATATTTGAATAATTACTGAATATTTAGTTTTAGATTTGTAAAACATATGATTTAATTTAAATCAACTTAGATAATTTAATTGACATCAACTTAGGTAGAATAGTTAGATCAACTTAGGTAGAATATGTTCGGATCTATGTGTATATTATGTGAGTAGATGTTAAGCACTATGGATAATCGTACGTATAATTTCGTTGATAATCAAAATATGTGTAGATATAAAGTACGATTTAATTTAATTTAGTTTGCAAAATTTGTCAGATTTAAATGAACGAGGTACGATTGGCGGTAGATGAAATGAACAAACCGATTCGGGATATTTTAAGATGTAGACCAGAGAACATATTGTTAAAGAAATTAACTTAGGCACAGAATCATCTAGGCAACATATCGTAGTATGGAATAAACTCAGTCTCAATTTGTTTGTCAGGCACTATGGCAAGTAAGATCATATTTCAGATAGTTTACGGTGAAGGCAACGTTAGATATGGTCCATAAGGTGTAGATCTGTCAGAATTTAGGATGAAATAGAAGGGCATCGATAGGCCAGCCGATAAAAACATTTGAGTCAGTCTATAGTTGGTTGCTACGTGGATTTAAAGTGGATACAAGAGTGAACACAATATCTCTATCCGTTGTAGTAAGTCGTGCAACAAAAGGATATATATATCTGTCTGTTCGTCGCACTCACATGTCACGAGATCCTTCCATATCGTTCACTGCATGATACTCTTACTAACGACAAAAAAACTTTCGGTGGTGTCAAATCTGCACGAGACGTTGCTATCAGCTTTTGCCCCGTGATAGTCCTACACGATACGTCGCTATCAGCTTTTGCCCCATGACAATCCTACACGATACATCACGTTCAGCTGTTGTCCCCGTGACAGACATAAACGATACGTTGCTGTGAACCTTGACCTCCCTGCACTATATATTGCTTCGATCTGAATACGAGCTCTTCAAATCTGCATTCTGTTTTTTACATTGCCTCGTACAATGAGATCTTCATATCATCCATTCGTTGAGCGTCTCCACTGACGACTCCATCCTTTGAGCGGTTTGATTCCACCATGGTGTGACCGTCCGTTATGCCATTGTGGAGATGGCTACATATTTACGTCGTCCCTCCTCACGGAAACCCGAGGGAGACGATTTTTCCAATGCGCCAACATTGATCAGGTATGGCTTATCTGCAATGCTTTCAGCTACAAAATCTTCACACAGAAAACGCTAACTTGATTGTACATCGTGTTAACACCTCATGCAGGCATATCGTCGGGTGTGCAACTTCGTTGAGTGGATAGATACGGAGAACCCACGAACTGACGGAACACGTTACTACCCACTAAGCGAAACAAGGTCAGACTACCTTCGACGGAAGGCCGAGTACCAACGTCGAGTTCGTGCTGAAGCTTTGGATTGGCCTATGAATCAGCTGGCACTACCCACATGGCGGGAACGTCCAGAATGCCACTGTGGTCTCCATTGCCAGGTGGTAAGATCCATAAGACAAGCAACTAGAGGACAAAGATGCTTCGTATGTCCCGAGATTGTGGATGACGATTTTGTCGTGAGTATAATTTTTCTTTGTTTAACCTATTCGCTTGTTCCATTTTCTACCCCCGAACATCACAAATGTGCAACCAGGAGGATGTACGTCAGTGTCCATACGAAGAGTGGATCGATACGATTAAACATGCTTCGATCGGTCCGATGGTAACACAACCTGAGTCGATTGAACAATTCATTCAGGCATGGATGTAGTACGAACGTCGCGTTGAAATCGCAAGCTTAGCTTGGAGGAACAACCCACTGGGTTTCCCTAAATGGTCAGAGCGTCCCATGTGCGGTTGTAGGGATCGTTGCAAGATGGCTACCTCCTTTGAACCACGAACATATGGCCGGAGATATTTCATTTGCCCCAACTTAGACAACGACTTCGTTGTACGTCTTTCATTTTATCAATCCCGCAAACGTCTTCACTCTAGTGGCTCTCTAACTGATTACGTGTGTTTTTTTACCAGGGCATTCAAAGGAGGTGTGGATTCACTAGGTGGATCGACAATGTCATTCCCCAATATAACGACCTAAAAGTAACTGAATGTGAAACACAAAAGGAATACAACGCCGAGAAGGAAAAAGAAAATTGATGACAAGCTTAACGCCCTTGAACGGTTCCGTAGGTAGCCGAGCCTTGACTCGTCGGGGATGAGTAAGTTGTATCATGTATGAATAAGACATATGTTATGTATTGTATCATCCATACCTAATGCGTTATATAATAATGTGGCACACAACTGCTTAACCATTGCTATTAAGTTAACTTGGTTAAAACAGTATGTTATGATCACAGGTAATGCAAACAATATATGTACGATACCTCGAATATTAGGGTTCATTACACAAAATATTTACATTTGCATTTACATACGTACGATACATTTACATTTGCAACAATACGACGATAACATTTACATTTGAAACAATACGACAAATGGATCGGTTACATTTGCAACAATACGACGATAACATTTACATTTGAAACAATACGACAAATGGATCGGTTACATTTGCAACAATACGACG
Organism: Oryza australiensis; assembly: GCA_019925245.2. NCBI lineage: Eukaryota > Viridiplantae > Streptophyta > Magnoliopsida > Poales > Poaceae > Oryza > Oryza australiensis. The sequence goes on from JAIFGZ020000117.1 coordinate 1,241,569, forward strand.
ATAACATTTTACATTTGAAATAATATGAGAAATGGATCGGTCGATTAGGGTTAGGGTGTAGGATAAAAACGCCCTTTCAAAGGGCGGGAAGGGCAAAAAACGCCATCTGAAAGGGCGGGAAGGGGGCCGCCTGCAAAAAAGGGAAAAAACGCCCTTGGTAAGGGCGGGAAGGGGGCCGCCTGCAAAAAAAAAAGTCAGGGCGACCGCCCTTTTTGCAGGCGACCCCCTATTTGAACACGGCAAAACGCCCTTGGTAAGAGCGAGAAGGGGCCGCCTGCAAATATTCCCTCGCGCGGCAGACGGCGTCCAACGGTCGTCTGCCACGTCGAAAAAAAACGCCCTCTGGGAGCGCGTTTTTTAAATCTCACCCTCCCAGAGGGCGGGAGGAGACTGTTTCTGTAATTTTCGAAAACGAATAATTATTTTTGTAAATCTTTAAAAAACAAAAATTAAAAATGCTAAAATTTCATTAGTATCAGCCAACTATGCAAGCAAGGATGGCATTTTTTTCTTAGAAATTCATGAAAATTCATTTTTGATTAAGAGTCTATTTGGTAGGCTTCGACTTTTAAATTTAATTTTAATATATAGGTCTGAAGTGAAGTTATGAAGCAAAGAAAACCTAGCTTCAGCTCCCTAGTTTGTGCTCTAGCCAGTTCCATTCTCATTTTGTGTGGAGCTAAATTTGTCTGGTTGAGCGGGGAACTAAGAAAAGTGAAAGGCCAGGCTTGTAGCTAAGAATCCAGCTCCGTGGAGCTGGAGCTGAAGCTGGTGCTCTGCCAAACAAGTCCTAAGTTTAATAGATTTAAGCATATATAATACATAGATGTTGATTTAATAAGGATACACCAATTAAAATATATCCCTATCTTCATCCAAATATATAGCATCTTTTATCTATGGGTCTGGATACGTATTAGTCCAGATTCATATCTATAAGGGGTTGTTTGGTTGAGGGACTAAAACCATTAGTCCCTTCAGTTTAGTCCCTAAAATGCCAAACAACCCAGACTAAAAGGGACTAAAATGGTTTTAGTCCATTAGTCCCTAATAAAGATACTTATTGGGACTAAAAACATTTCTTCCTCTGGATGCCCCTCCGCATAGCGCCACAACCGCATCGCCAGTCTCTCTCCCGCAAAATGTCCCGCTCCACGCGTGTCCGCTGGTCCCGTCCCGCTGCCGCGCCGCCGTCGCCGCCGCCGTCGGTCCCGCGCCCGCCCATTGCCGCAGCGTTCCTTTCCGTCGACCACAACCACGACCTTTTCGACCACATCAACCAGGTTCCTTTCTCTCATATAGATCTCGATTATTCTACATGCCACTCCAACATACATACATGGATCCATGTGCTCATTGCTTGCCGCGCGCGACTTACCAACAATATATGGTGTACACCGCGCAGATCAATATTTTTTCTTACTTGACCCAATAATTTTTCTTGCCTTCTTCTACCAGCTTCGCATTAGCTATCTCCAATATATGGTGTACGCCGCGCACTGCCTTTCCTATTTGTATTTTCAATGGAGTTATAATTTTTTCCTATTTGTATTTTCAATGGAGTTATAATTTTTAGCTTTTATGGCTACGAGTAAAATGGTCTTTGTACAATGTAATTAACTACCTTTAGTCTTGGAACTAATCTTTAGTCTCCTGAATAAAATACCAAACAAGCTCTAAATAATTATATTTAGGATGAAGACAGTAGAAATTGGATTGGTAACAAAAAGTGTTCATTTAAAGTTTAGCTACTAACTTCGTCCCATTCATCCCATAACAGAGGTTTTGTCTATATGGAATATTTAACAAATCACCTAATAAATCCATTTGAGAATTTCATATGCATGCAAGGAAGCTCCGATGTTGTGATGACGGGGTCGTGAATACATGACTCACCCACAAAGATTCAAATTTTGATGTCCACAATATTACATATACGATGAGTGAGTTTTTAATAGAAAATTAGTGAGGCTATGTGTTGTTGGTTTTGTTTTTTTAGTGTGTATTAGAGACATATACTTGCGGGTGCATGAGTACAGTGTACGTGCGTTGTGTTGTGTGTGCGTACACATCTACAATGTAATCTGAAAAAAATCATAATATGCATAAAAATGCATTAATATTGAACCAAGGGGTATGCACCACCTACCCGGAACCGGAATTGGTTATAGGAAAAGTAGGCCTTTGCGTGAGTTAACTAGTACCGTCCAAGTATCCAACGGTGCAAAAAATGCTTGAAATTTGGATCCGCCAATTTAATGTTTTTGATTTTTTTCTTTTTTCTAAGTATATTTAGATGGAGTTTGTTGTACTTTTTAATATAGATAGATGTCCATGAAATTTTATTGGGAGGAAAGGATTAAATTTTAAAACCCATGATAACTTATTTCTATATACTCCTCTGAAGTAAAGCTCAAGAACAACCAATCTTCTCGCTAATTTAGTAGTACTAGTACTGATCACTCCACCTAAATACCATCCTATATAAGCCACGCGCTATCTGTGTCACCGCACACACACGCCTTCGATTATTATTTGCTAATGTCTTTCTCGGTTTCCATCTTCTACATCTATTCCTTCGCCGTCGCCGTCGCCGTCGTCCTCTTGGCAAGCACGGCGGCCGCCAGGCCAGCCACGTCCGCCATCGTGGCTCGTGGCACCAATGCCACGACGCCGGCAGCCAACGCAACCGTAACGGCGCGCCGCGGCGGCCACGGCCGCTCCTCGCCGCTCTCGACGGCGACGACGGAGGAGGAGGAGCAGCAGTACATCTGCTACCTCTGCCGCGGGCGCAACCCGCTGATGATCAGGTGGTGCCCCCTCGACAAGGACGAGTGCCACATCGCCTGCCTCTCGTCGCCGTCGGCGTCGCGCTCCTCCTCCTCGTCCCCGCCGCGCGCGCTGGCTTTTTCCGCCGCCGGCGACGACGACGATGGCGGCGACAACGGCCGGGGTCACGACGACTGCTACGTCATGAAGCTGTACCCGGACGGCAGCTGGGTCGTCGTCGACGTGGTCAGCTGCCAGGCGTCCGCGGGATGCTACCTCGTGTGCAGCTACGCCGACGCGCTGCCGTCGTCGTCGGGCGCCGCCGGCGATATCACCCCGGCCGCGATCGGCAGCCCGCTGCCGCCCGGCCTGGCCGAGTTCGAGCGGTGCGGTGACCAGCGCTAGCCGCGATCACAAGGGCGCGTTGATGACTCGATCGTTGGACATAGCACTAAACCTCGGAGATTGATTTTCATGTACCGAATTTACTCAATTTGTTTATAAAAATTAACAATATATATCACCACACAAAATGCAAAATCAAATTCGACTTCAAATTGTAACAAAACAATAAATTAAATAAAAATAGTTAATGCACACTTCAAGTTTTATTTTGTTATAGCTTATATAAAATTTTAGAATTTGAAATGTTTGTGTAATGATATATTTCATATTAATATATGTTATTAATGTTTTTTATTTTTAAAACTATTTATATAAAAAAAGAGCATAACTTATTCCATTAAAACATTTTTCTCTGAAACTCACGTCAATCTGTGCATAAATATAGGCAATATAGTATAGAGAAAACCAAAAGACAATCAAGCAATCAAAACAAATAAAAAAATACGAGTTACACTCTAGGTTAAGATTCACATTTTTTTAGGAATTTATGCTTATAGTTTAGTAATTAATGTGAAAGAATCAACCAGCTCATATTTGCAAACTACGATCTGTCCCTGTTAACCGAATTACGTATGTGCCTTATTGGGACAAATTGACAGCCGTTTCTTACTGATCGGATCTTGCGGCTTGCGGCAGCAACACGAGAGGTCTCCTCGTTCTATGGCTAAAAACGTCCCAACCTGCCGTTTCGGTGGTTTGTTTTTTCGGTAAATGGCTGCGGCAGCACAACACACTTTGCTTGTTGCTCACCAATTTCAAACAGAATCCATTGCTTCCGGGCTTGCTAATTACTTCATCCGTTTCGTACTTTTTTTCATTTCAAGACATGTTTACCTTTTTTTAGATAATCCGTAATATAAGATATGTATGCATATATACAATTAACTAGCACATTATTTCTACTTAAATTATTATATTTTAAATCTTTCATCCACATCTATACATATTTATTAAAATAATTCAAACGGGAAGATGATAATAAATATTTATTGGTTTTGTTCTAAAAATGATTATATCTTACATTTTAAATTTTGAAATGGAGGAAGTACTCCAATATTGGCATCGCTATTCGCTATAGTGGCATCCACCACTCGGCAGAGCATTTCTGAATTGGTAAAAACACTGTTGCACTAGTATTTTTTTCTGTTCACAGCAGTATGCGTAGTCTACGTGCAATTACGGGGTGTTCCTGAGTCTGAGCCCTGTGAGAATTTTTACACAGGAAATGTATACCCTAGACATTTGATCAGAAAAAAAATATACTTTCGTTTTCCGTTTTATAATGTATGACATTATTAACTTGTATTATTTAAAAATATATAAATATCATTTATTTTTTAATTTATTTTATCATTAAAACTATACTCTTAATCTATATCTATAATATATAATATATAACTATTTATTTTTTTCACCCTAATTTTTTTCTGGTTGACTATCTTGCAAAAAATTTCTTGAATTTTTTCGAAATTAACCCACAGTTCTAATGCTGAAAAGAAAGGGAGGGATTGGATGAAAAAAAGACCTCCTACGCCTCTCTCCCTGCGCCCCTCTCTCCCGTCCTCATTCGCGTCGCGCCCCGCGTCGCGCCTGCGCTCCTCTCTCCCATCGCTGCTCGGAGCTCCCGCGTCGCGTTTGCGCCCCTCCCTCCCGTCCCCATCCACGCCGCGCCTCAACTTCACCCGTTGCAACGCACGAGCACAAAATTGCTAGTCTATAACTATCTATAAAGCAAGTAGTGTTTTCACCCAGATTTTGTTTTGCCTGGCTATTCTGCAGAAAACCCTTGGGTTTTTTCAAAATTAACCCACAGTGCGTCTTACTATTTAAAAACCCAGTTAAAGAAGAAAAAGAGTTATTTTATAGAAAACCCCTTGAGTGTTTATAAAATTAACTCGTGGTCCTAATGCTGAAAAGAAAAAGAGGGCTTGGATGAAAAAAGATCTCCTGCGTCCCTCTCTTCCGTCCTCATCCGCGCCGCGCCCCGTGCCACGCCTGTGCTCCTCCCTCCCGTCGCCGCTCGGAGCTCCCGCGCCGCTGCCTGGACCTTCGCCTTCCGCCTGCTTTCCTCCCTGCGTCGTCGTCCCGTTGCAACGTACGCGCATTTTTCCCTCCGGGTATCGTCGTCCCGTTGCAACGCACGGGCATTTTGCTAGTTATCTTAAAGCAAGTAGCGTTTTCACCCAAAATTTTCGTTTGTCTCGCTATTTTATTTTGTACAAAACCCCTTGAGTGTTTATAAAATTAACCCGTAGTCTCCTTGGCTGTTTTGTAGAAAATCCATTGAATGTTTATAAAATTAACCCGCAGTCTCAATGCTGAAAAGAAAGGGAGGACTTGGATGAAAAAAAGACCTCATGCGCCCTCCTTCCCTGCGTCCCACCCTCCCGTCCCTATCCCGTCACGCCCCGTGCCGCGCCGCGTCTGCGCCCCTCCCTCTCATCGTTGCTCGGAGCTTCCGTGCCCCTTCCTTCCGTCCCTATCTGCGCCGCGCCCCTCCCTCCCGTCGCCGCTCGGAGCTTCCGCGCCGTCGCCTGGACCTTCGCCCTTCGCCTGCTTTCCTCCCTGTGTCGTCGTCTCTACTGTCGGCTCGCCGCTCGGTCGACCCAGAGGCGGACACCCGAGGCCAGGTGAAGACATAAAGAAAAATATATAAATTAAAATTATATGAGATTTCAACTTTAGAATAATTATGATAAAATAAAATGACGTCCGTTGCAACGTACGAGTAACGCACGAGTATATTTACTAGTATATACTAAAATTTTAAATAAGATTTTATCTTGACGAAGAGAAACATGTAACCTCTACATGGGAAGAGATAATTAGCAGATTGCTCAATTGAAATTTGGTAGCAGCCTTCAAGAATTCAGATAGCACTGTTACGCAGAAACAGGTAAGCATTTATTTCGCGTATAGTCAAATTGTAATATCCATTCATTGACTGAGATTGTCTTGGTCTCTCAACCTAATCATAATTTCATACTACTCCTGACGTCAAAATGCAGCTGCAGCCAAAATGACTTGTAGAATTTATATCCCCGCCCAAAAAATAACTTATAAATGAGACAGACTGCACGCATCATCTCTCATCAATTTCTCAATATCTTTGCGAGATGCCTCTCTCAGCAGCTTCCATCCACCGGGCCTCCTACCATGTCCTCCTCCTCCTCGCCGCCGCCGCCGCCGCCGTGTCCACCGCGGGCGGCGACGGCAACACGGCGCGCAGCAATGCCACCGTCACGGCGACGGCTGGCGACGACGACACGGAGATGTACATCTGCTACCTCTGCACTGGGCGCAACCCGATGCTGATCAGGCGCTGCCCCATCTACTGGGACTACTGCCACCTCGTCTGCTACGACGACGCGCCCTCCACCGCCGCCGCCGCCGCCGTCGCCGCCGTTCCCGTGGTCTCGCCGGCAGCACCTGCGCGACGGGTGGGCGGCGTCCCGCGCGAGACCCTCAAGGACGAGGAGTGCTACGTCATGAAGCTGTACGAGAACGGGAGCTACGTCATCGTGTCAACGCTGGGGTGCTCCGAGACCGCCAGGTGCCTCCTCTCCTGCGGCGGCGGCGACCTCGCAGCCGACGGCGAAGAAGCCCTGGCGGCGCACCTGGGCGCTGTCTCGCCGCCGGTGAGAGCGACGGCTCCCCACGGCATGCCGCCGCCCCGCTTGGCCGATTACCAGCGGTGCGGCTCACAGGCGATGACCGCTCCGGCTCCGAGGGCCATCACCGGCGGCGTGTAGCGACCGCACTTGGCTCCGACGGACGACGTTCGTGCACATTAATTTGTCTTCGCATGATAAAAAAACAGAAAAACAATTGTAAGATAAACATAAGAATTTGCTGGAATTCCAAAGGAATCATTTCAAATTATCTATTCCCGTACTAGTAATAGAAAAATAAATTCAAACAGGGACGACAAAGGTTTAGAACATCAACGTAAGCTGGAAAAATCAACATTTGTATATTATTACGATTACGAAATCTATACATTTCCGTAGGTTTTCATCGCAATTTCACAAAGGCAGATTCGGAATCCGGCCAGATGATGGGCCTGGCCCGTGTGTGTCCTCCCCTATATAGGCTTTTGGGTTCGTTTCATATGTTGGGCCGTGGACTCGTGGCCCATAAGCCATACCGCTTGCACAGTTGAACGTTCTATCGATCGCTCGTTGTTGTTGTGCCAGTCCTCCATTTTTTTCCCCGTGAGAAATTCCATAACCACAACTCTCCGCGAACCCTAGTGGCGAATGTGGGATACAAAATTGGGTTTCCCTCCAGTGCCGCCGCCCACCACCGCCGCAGCGCAGAAAAATCCCAAGCGGAGGAGAGAGGACGAGGCGGAGGCGGAGGGGGAGGTGCCGGAGGAGATGAGGGAGGAGGCAGTGGAGCGGCTGCGCGGGGTGGTGCGGGACAGCGTCGGGAAGCACCTGTACGCGTCCGCCATCTTCCTCGCCGACAAGGTGGCCGCGGCCACGGGGGACCCCGCCGACATCTACATGCTCGCGCAGGCGCTCTTCCTGGGCCGCCACTTCCGCCGCGCGCTCCACATCCTCAACTCCTCCAAGCTCCTCCGCGACCTCCGCTTCCGCTTTCTCGCCGCCAAGTGCCTCGTGAGCTTCTCCACCCACACCCTTCTTAGTCTGCCATTTCGTCGAACGTGTTGCGTGCATACTGTGTGTTGATAGAAGGTCCAGTTTCACTGCCCCTGTTAAATGTTCCAGTGCGTGGCTGCGCTTGGGCTTCCTTATCAACAGCTCCTGTTTGTCTGGCCTCAACGTTACTTCAGTCAGGGCATTGTTTGGCAGCGTTTTTGTCTATTAGATTCTGTGTGTTTGCAAGCACTCGATAAAATTTTGCTTGATCAACTTTCAGCTTGAGCTATATGAGTAGAGATAGGGTAGTTTACTTCACACAAGGTGCACCCGCACCCAATGGTTTGCGCTGGGGGATCTCATTTTTTTGGCGTCAAGTCAAATGCTTTGCTGATGCTTTAAAATAATTAACATGATGCGCCTGCATCTTCTTGACCAGAGTTTTTTTTTTTACTTGCATTCCATCAATGAACAGGTGCTTAGCTTGGTTCTTAATAACTGATCTGATCTGAGAGTTTGGTTGATTAGAGTATGTGCTCCCTGCTTCAGACTTTTAGATAAATGAGAATTTTGTTTAAGTTGTATATGTGTCACATATATAAACTGCACATATGATCTTGATTGCTTATTCATTCAATATCCATGCCACTTGAAACAAAATTTTGGTTTCTTATGGGAAGGATCAAAAGAACTGCATAGGATTAGTTATGTTTTTTTATGTACTTCTAAGATTTTAGAAAATCAAAGCATACAAGAAAATAGTTCGATTTAGTATAGATTTCCTTTTGTCTTAGCTACTGTTTCATCCTTTTGTTTTGGTTGGTTAGGAGGAGTTGAAAGAATGGCATCAGTGTTTGATCATACTTGGAGATGCGAAAATAGATGTGCATGGAAACGTTGTTGATCAGGATGATGGCAGTGACATTTACTTTGATAAGGATGCTGAAGATCATGAGATCAATGTGTGTTGACTCTTCTTTCTCTTCCCCATGCCCCCATTCCTCTCTCTCTCTCTCTCTCACTATGGTGATTGATAGTAATTTTTGCTTGCCAGATCAAAGCGGCAATATGTTTTTTACGTGGCAAGGCATATGAAGCACTGGACAATTGTGACCTTGCTCGACAATGGTAAAGCAACATTTCATTAATTTTTCCTTTAGTTTAAATGAGTATATGCCAGAAAAGTTTATTGCCATATTGAATGTATTCAGTGGTTCTGGCGAATGATGATGCAGTTGTTTTGAAGTCCTTTTACACCTTTTACCCAATATCTTCCACTCAGAATGTTGAGTTATTCTATATGCTTTTGAAGATATAATGAAAATGTATTTTCCTTGTAACACAAGGCCGCACTGCTAGTAATTGAAATAACTGTCGCTACATGGAAGTACTGCTATTTGTCTCTGCTAATTTTCTTTACTTGCAATTAATGTTTAAGCAGGATTGTCTAATCAGTGTCTTTTTGTGCTCTTCTGGCCAAATAGCTTGGCTAAGATGGTTTTATGGCTTTGTTCTGCTGTTATCTCAGGTACAAAGCTGCAGTGAAGGCTGATCCTTTGTGTTATGAGGTGAGAAGAATCATGTGACTCTTTAGTAAGATGCTTTCTCAACTACATGAACCCTTATTCTGTATGCTTAGTACTAAATATGGATGTGGTAACCCCATTTAGTTCATTCCTAACTTCTTATGTCTATACATGTCAGGCCCTTGAATGCCTTGTTGATAACTACATGTTAACATGTGAGGAAGGTAAGTTTGACAAAATCAATCTTCCCATCTGTCATGTCCATGCTCTTAGGATATTTCTGTTAAATAGTATAATGTTTATTGTTATCACTTGACTAGTTTTAAAAAGATAAGCTTAATTTGGACCTTCAATCCTCTCTTTGTTCTCTGTACTTATTATTGTGCAATGATATATCAGAATCTGAGCTGTTGTCCTCTCTAAAATTTGGAAAAGAAGATGGGTGGCTCTCAGCATTCTACTCATGTTTGATAAGGAAGGTAAACTACTTATTAACTATATTGCTTTGCAATTGAATAATCAATATGTGTACCTGCATTCACTTATATTTCTTTTGATCATGATTTGTTTTGTTTTATGGCTTTAGCATGAAAAAGAATATATAGTGGAAGCAAAATTCAAGGAATTTGAACGAGAATCTTGCAGTATCTCATCTTTGAGTTCAGGACAGACACTGAAAAACAATATTGACGTTTTGGCTTGCAAAGCTGAATACTACCATCAGAGCGGAGAGTACCAAAAATGTTTTGAACTTACATCCGCGTAAGTTGGTATATGATTCATTGTACGTTTACATCTGTTTCTTTGATCAATATTGGTTTATCATCCTTCTGATGTAATATCTACCTCAGGTTACTTGATAGGGACCCTTTTCATTTGAAATGCACGTTAGTTCATTTGGCTGCTGGAATGGAGCTTGGCCATTCAAATGACCTTTATATTTTGGCCTGCAATCTAGTGAAGGACTATCCTCAGAAGTGAGTATTCCCACTGGCCTGCTCACATTCAGACCCATATAATATTTGTTATACTGCTAGATGGGCTTTTTTCCTTTCATTTGCATGTAAGAATTCGAGATATAATGACGGTGTTAGTGGTACACATTCATCTTTCTGCAAATTCTTTTTTAGTGCAACTTGTATAGCCTTGAACAGCATTGAGATTTGGGGTAAAATATGTTAACTAACCTTGATTTGTGTGATGAACAACAAGAGATTGATCCCCCTCATTTGGTTATATAGAGTTATAGACTACAACAGATGGAAGGATATGATACTAACATGCACTTGATTATTTGTAGTCAGACATTAGCAATCAAAGTATATTATTTTAATGTCAGTTGTGGTTCCATCTGTAGAGCTCTTTCCTGGTTTGCTGTTGGGTGTTATTACTACTGTATTAAGAAGTATGATCAAGCACGCAGATACTTTGGGTAAGCATATCTTCTCTTAATCACTACCATACTATTGTTACTTGATAATTCATTATTGCGTTTTTGCTCTTTACCCGTACATTTCTTTTTTACAGGTATCTTCTATTTCTTTATGATAATAAATTATATTGTTCTTTGTCATGCTGTCATGCTTCACTCAATTGTATTGAAACAAAATACATATACTGCACCTAGTTTTTGAGAAGGATGCATGATTGATTAGAAGATAATCCTTCTATGCCTTCAATATTGGGATGCAAAATAAAATAGGATGTGGTTAGTGAATATCCCCTGGTGGTTAGTGAATATCCCCTGTACTGCAAATCCACAACCATGTTCTTGCGTAAGACAACACTTTTGTCACGAAAACATGTCAGACATGGTATAACATATGTGCTACAATAGTGTTTCCATCTTATGGAGAGGACAGTGTTTGCCACAGGGGTGGAATCTACCATCTTCCTTGAAAACATGGGTGTCATTGCCTCCCGAAACATCTAAGCATATTCAACTGATTGATTTCTCATAACAAACAATATCTTTCTTTGTTAAATATTTTTAGTTATTTGGGTTGATAGAACAATCTATACTCTTTTAAAAGACCCTAATGGTGGTGGTGAGTGGTGAATCTGCCACCACCCACCACCACTGTCATGTGGGTCCCCCGAACAGTGAGGTAGGTGGACTTTTGTCCCTTCCTCAACCTCAAGCCATCAAACAGGGAAATTTCTTTTGAAGTGAGGTAAAAATGATGACAATATGACCTGAATATTCTACAACATGAATAATTTTATTTTAATTTTTGAGGCTTTAAAGTGTACGGTGGGGTTCTCTTATTTAATTCCCGTTGCAACGCACCGGCATTCAGCTAGTGGTAAAAAGACAGAATGAGTAGGATTCTACTCATGTAGTATCAGTTTGTCAGTTGGTTTGTAAGGTGAAACATATCTGTCCACTAATTCTCCACAGTCCAAGTTCAAATAAACAATATAATTTCTTAAGACGTGTCTCAGTAAACCAGTCCAAAGTTGCAGGTCATTTTGTTTCTTATTTGTTCAATGCTCATTGTTCATTGAATAATTTAATATAAACGGGTTTAGCCCTCTTACAACTTCTTATACCTTGTATTCTTGTTCAATTTTAAGTAGCTGTAATGTGTTTTGCACTAATATGTTTCCTATCAGCAAAGCTACAGGGTTAGATGGGACATTTCCTCCTGCTTGGATTGGTACCGGTATTGCTTATGCTGCCCAGGAGGAGGGTGATCAAGCAATGGCTGCATTTCGGACAGCAGCTCGGCTATTTCCTGGGTCGGTAATCCTTTTCCCCTCAAAATTTCAAAGTAATTAATTGTTTATGTAAAAAGCTTGTTTATTTGTTCTGTTATTATGCTGTATACAGTGGAGCAAAATATTAATTGATTAATTTGATTCTTTTAACACTTAAGTCAACTCAATATTAACACCAGAACATACTTGTACTTGTTTGTCTAACTTTTTAAGGAGCAATTATCTTAACACAATTAGTTGTTTTAATTTTCCTTTCTACCATCTTTCATTTCTGGCCTTTTATTCTAGAAATTGCTCTTTGTATTTTTTTGGATGTGACGAGATTTTGTATCTGCTATGCATTACTGTACTAATTATGAGCATTGCGGATCCTTTCTACTATCCTTCATTTTTTTGACCTTATATTCTGGAAACTGATATTCGTGTTTTTTGGGACACTGACAAGCTGTATCTACTACACATTACTGATTATGAGCATTGTGGATTGAGTTCCTCTCTTTATTTCGGAGTGTAAATTCTTGTTGCACTTCAGTTACTTCACCTCTGTTGTTCTCTGTCCTTAGTCTCCCTATTTATTGAAATTGTTTTCTGTTTCAGATGTCATCTGCCAACTTTATACATGGGCATGCAATATTTGCGTATGCACAATTTCAAACTTGCAGAGCAGGTAATAGCTTGAGAAATCCCACCATGACTAATTTCTTATGAGGATTCCACTCTGATAGAGAAACTATACTTAGAGCTGACCTTTTTCCCTATATTTTCTCACTCTTTTTTTTTTGGCAAAAAGGAGATTCAATAGTTGTTGGTCAAATGCTGAAAATACATCCTGTATTTGCAATCTTGGATGGTTATAGAAAATGAGAGATTAACATGCACAACTTCCTTTTACTTAGTGAACACTGTTTGTTGAAGCTCACAGTGTGACCCTTATCACTGCGAGTATGTTATTTGCAAAGTTTTATTTGGCAAGACATAAAAGTTGTCATCATGCTTTAATCCACCCTTTTCTTTCTGCTGTCATGCAGTTCTTCACGCAAGCAAAATCTATCTGCCCATCTGATCCACTTGTATATAACGAGTTGGGGGTTGTAGCTTATAATATGAAAGAGTAAGAGAATTTCTCTGTTCTAAAGGTTTCTGTTGTCTGTTTATCCTATTATTATTGGAACCAGTGATGCTCCACTTTCCCTTGTAGATGCTTTGCTTTCATGAAAGGGAAAGCATTCCTATAGGAAAAATGTTATGCTAACATGGATGTTTTGAAAGATGTCCATGATATACAAGGTTGATTTGTTGGTTCTGAAATTTTGAATAGAATGGATGTAGTATGCATAGCATTGGATGGAAAGCATTTTTTTAAGGGGGATGATGTGAACCCTGGTTCATGTCAAGGTAAGCATGGAGAAAATGGCTACACTGGACTGGAAGAACTTTGGGACAAAAAAGAATATAAGAAGTGGAGTGACTTCAGGATAAATAAGAAAGGATAGGCTATGACAATGAAATTTGGGGATAAAAAAATGTTTCATATTTCTTGATTGATTCATAATGGACGCTTTGCTGTTCCCTTTGTATTGACAAGAGCTTCACATATATTCAGTGAAGTAAACCCAACTATCAACTAATTATTGTTACCCTTAGTTTCCAACTAATGCTGCACCAGCTGGGCCCTGCACTAACACAATCATGATAGCAAATGTGTTTTCTGCACTCCATATACAAGTTTGGTTTTTATTTGCTTTTAAAATTCTCTTCAACTTAAAATTTCATCCCATTAGATTTGGTTGTGTGGTGAATAAAAATGTTGGCCCATCCAGTTTTAGTGGTGAATTGCATGGTTTCAGTAAACCACTTTCTACTGCTATTGAAGGAGTTGAGAATTTGATATTCTTTTTCTTTTAATGTTTAGGTATCAAAAAGCAGTTCAGTGGTTTGAGCTAACACTGGAGCATACTTCATCCTCCTTGAATGAAATGTGGGAACCAACATTGGTGAATCTTGGGCATGCATTGCGGAAACTTAAGTAAGGGAACCGTGGCATCACATTGTTACGTTTAATTTCATAAGTCTGTTGGCATAAATTTGCCAAGTCCCAATCCCATTTATATGCTCTATTTATGATTTTTGTTATACATGAGAGAATGGGAAAGAAAGTGTTGATTTGGTTGAGTCATCAGAATTGTACAGCTGTGGTTGCTTTGTGTGAAGACCTTTTATTACAGATTACAAGAAAATAAATCAGCAATATTATTATTTGGGCCAGCATGTGCAAGGGTAAATTCAAACTAAATTGTATGAAAACTTTAATAAGAAAACATGCCTTAGATTTTGTGCCTAGCATAACCTGACAGTTCTCTTTCTTTTTGGTTGTCATCATCAGTTGTTAAAATATCATTCTTGAGTTAACCTCTGTTTTTATGTTCAAACAGGAAATATCAAAAGGCAATATCATATTATGAAAAGGCACTCACCTTCCAAACCAAAAGTTTGAGCGCGTTTGCTGGTCTTGCTTATACTTACCACCTTATGGTACTCTTCTGTTCCTTTCTTATCCACTGCTTTGAATGGTACTATTTCTGTTTAGATGCTGCACTGGCATGCTATAAAGATGATGTATCATGTGCATAGAGCAGAAATGTTGCAAATTCTGACAAAATAATCTGGAAAATGATATGTGTTAAGGATCATGGTCTGTCCACACAGACTTATTTTTAATCATCTATTTGATATCTATATGATCAGAAGTTCAAAACTAAGTTTTATGTAACCTGCTACTTCAGTTACAACATCAATTCATATATGTATACTGAGCGCTTACCATTGAATCATTAGAATACTTGGTATTTGTTAGTTCCCACAAGCATAAGTGAGAAACTACTAGTCAAGGCATGATGAGATGCCATTGGAAGAATTAAGAACAGAGTAATGGGAGGGTGATTTTGGTGTTAAGTTCTACTAGTGTTTTCAGGATTTTTTTGGTCACAGATTCCTTGCTAATTTACATGAAAATTACGAAGAACAATTGATCTTTAAGCTTAAGTTGCATTCATGGAAGCAATGTTTGGTTTTAAGAATGAGACCTGATATACTTGATTAATTTGTTTCAGTTTGACACTTTCACTGTTTAAGCCTAAACAATTATTCCCTCATTTATTTTCTGAGTATATCTGAATTTTACTAATATCATCTTTCCATTACACAGGATAAATTCGAGGCTGCAATAACTTACTACCACAAGGTGACTCCCGACTCTCTATGATCATTTGTACTTAGCTGTCATGTTTAGAATACATCTTTCTAATCAAACACCTTTGAGGTGCCAATAGTTCGGAATAGAGACTTTCTTGTGCGTAATACATCTTCACTGTGTATATATGCAATTAAGTTTTTGAAGTTTAAAACTGAAGAGCCATAACAGTGGAGATCAATGCCGCTGTACTCAGTTATGTTCGTTGTTTTCATGTAGTGCAGGGTTAGTGCTAATATTTTCTCCCCATTTTCGTCAGGCTTTATGGTTGAAACCAGACGACCAATTCTCCACAGACATGCTAACGTTAGCCCTCGAGTCCAGCTGCCAAATCACTTCCCGGACAAGATAGCATAGGTGCAATTGCTGTTCGCAAACTGCAACAGGTGATGTTGTATCTTAGGAGTGTTGTATCTCATGTAAAGTTGTGTGTAATATATAATTGCTCAAGTTCATTCGCCGCCCCAATTGATTCTAGTGTAAGATTTTTTTACCTTTGTACTGATGTAAATACTGCCCATTCCTTGTCATCACGAGTAATGATGCCAAAGATTATTTATGCATGTTTAGAAAGGTTAAGGTCAGCCAAAATTATACGTGGCAATTTTATTACATTCTTGTGATAACTGAGGTATTTCCTGTTAATTTGATTGGAATCTTGATCCTTTTCTTACGAAGTGCCTATGTCCCATGTGACTTCTAAGATTTGTGGATTTTTTTCTAGCGGTTTTTATTCGATTATTATTCTTAAATGAAAAAAATCCAATTTACTTCTCCAAACAATGTATTTCATTGGATCATTTAACTCTCCCCTAAACTATTTTCAGCTCATTTTACCTTTTAGACTATTAAAATGGTTTGCTTTACTGGTTAATCTTATATTTTATAGAGCCATAGATGATATCAATTATCAAAGTTTTAAAATAGTTTGAAAATTTTTCATTATTATTTGTTTGAAATTTAAATCTCGTGTTCAAATTAATTCTAGTGCTTCCAACCTATATAAACGGCGATTGAAAAATTCCTAAAAATGTTGAGAGATAAGTTTCATTGCAAAATATAACTGATATAGAGAAACGAAAGGAAGAAAACAAATATTGTTATAGAGTAAGGTGAAATTTAGGTTGTAAAATAAGTAAAAAAATTTGTTTAGGGGTTAAGTGTTTCCAACCTATATAAATGGCGATCGAAAAATTCCTAAAAATGTCGAGAGAGATGTTTCATTGCAAAATATAACTGATATAGGGAGACGAAGTTGAAACGAAGTTACATGAAGTTACGGAGTAAGGTGAACCATTTTTTATAATTTAGGTTGTAAAATAAGTAAAAAAATTTGTTTAGGGGTTAAGTGTTTTGGTGAAAAAGTTCGGAGAATTAAAATGGATTTTTTCTCTTAAATAAATGAAATAAGTAATATATGCCGTGTTCTACGCTCTTTTTCTTGTCTGAGCAATTGGTCGCCGCAACCTCATTATCTGACGATCTGTTGGTTACACACAATTTCTCGCGGTATCACCAAATTGAACTGCCCAATTGACTGTACAGAGGAAGCAAGGGTTGCCTCAGTTGAACTGAATGCTGCAGTAAACTTGTGTTTTCAGCAAATTGAAGTATACTGAGTGAGAGATCGTTTACTTAGACGCATGAGTACAAAATTGCTAGTGATTCTAAACTATGTGTAAAATTTCCATCACGCAGAAAATCACGCCGGGATACAATCATTCATGGAGTAAGCATTAAGAATTCTTCAGCAACCATCTGAAAAGAGGCATGGCCCCTCCAAATAAGTAAAGCACTAAGCCGATGCCAAGGAGAAAGGTAAGATTTTGGGGATGAAATGAGGTCAAGCAAATACTAGAGCTTATTACAGTGGCTTAGAACCTCCTGCCTGGCTGCCGTGGCTCATCTTTGACTGATGCTTATATCAGTGCAGTTCCCTCAACGTTTCCCATTTAGTCATGAAATATTGTCAGGGAAATGAGCTACATACTCCATACATCAGCTGCGGAGAACTAAGAGGTGTCATTGTCGACCGACAGAGTTAGCTCCTACCAGCGCTTGAAGTCAGCATGCGCAAGGAAACCTGACGACAGCGTAACTGCAGGAAAGGATTACTATCTCCCTTCCTAAATAAGTATATTTTTAGTAAAAAAACATAAATTAGTAAAGAAGATAAATGATTTATATGTCCCCTAATCAAATAAGAGATGGTTGGAAGTATATGTTGGTTGGAGGTAAGATGAAAAGAAATTTAAATAAAAATGTATTTATTTTAAGATAAAACTAAAGTACTACAAATATGCAAATGGCACTAGTGAGGGCAGGTGAAAAGCAAGCCGTGTCGTCTATTCTTTCAGCATTTGCATAGCCTGCTACATTGGTAAGTGCTGGAGATGGTATTGGTACTTTGGTAGTAGATGGCCGTTGCCATTCTTCACATGCGGTATATCGTGAGCTCTCATGATGTTTGTGATTTTGAGCTTCTATCGGTTGTTCTAAAAAGAATAAACCAATTCTTAAATTTAAGTTTTAAAACTTATTAAAGTTGATTTAAAAATATTTTTAATGTATTTTTTACATTGATTTTAAAGCTGTTAAGAACACATATATAAAAGTTTTACATATAAATTATTTTTTATTTGTTAATAAGCATTTATATTCGTTAATAAGCGGTTATGGTTTATAATAAGATTTTGGACAACTGACGAGGCCATTTCTTTTCTATAGGCAGTGACCTTCTTAGCAAAATTGAATATTACACTCCTGCATTGTAGATTCAGTCTCTTTAAATGACCTAGCAATTTTTTTCTACCTTAAAAAAATCAAGCATGTGCTTCCATCCTTCCAAGGATGGCCAGTGAGCCTTTGCAGTTATGCCTCTCTGCCAGCGATTTTACAATCCAGTCCACTTCATTTCTGAATGGAGCTAAAATCTACCAAAATCCTGCACTCACTTCCTTGTTACATTGACATATAAACACTAAAGTTTTAATTTTATTTAGAACAGGGAAAATACTTACTACTTACTACTTTCACTATCGGAGCTAACCAATAATATTTGACAAAAAAATCAGAATGTGACTAGGCCAAAAAGTGTAAAGAAAACTTGCGCTGGACTCAACCCCCCTGGGGAGGGAGCGCTTGATTTGGATCGTGTCAAACCGACCGACGCACCAAAATGTGGGCTACTAGCCTTTAGCTTAGCTGACCCATTATACAATTAGGGCCACAGTACGCCTCCACCTTCCTCCACCCAACCCTGAAAACGCCTCTCCAGATCTCCTCCTCCTCCTCCTCCTCCTCGTCTCGTCTCGTCTCGTCTCGGTCTCTCTTTCTATTAAGGAGCAAGCAAAGCGGCCACTCCGGCTCAGATCTCCGCGCGCATCCCCCCTCCAACCAAACCCTCGCGCGCTCTCTCTCCTCGTCAACGCGCGCGCCCCGCCCCCGCCCCGACGAGAGCGATGGCCTCGCCGGCCGCGGCGGCTCCCGCGGTGCTGCTCGTGCTCCTCGCCCTCGCGGTTACCGGCGTGGTCTCCGACGGCTCCGACCACCGCTACAAGGCCAACGAGCTCGTCCCGCTCTACGCCAACAAGGTCGGCCCCTTCCACAACCCCAGGTGAGGCTCTCCCCCGCTCAGATCCCGTCGTCGGATCCGTTAGATTCGTGGTGATAACACGCGCGGGCGCGGGGTGTGAGTGTGGGTGTGGGTGTGGGTTGGGTTGGTTGTTCCCGCCCCCGATCTCGCCTCGAGGGGTGGGCTGAGTCGTCGTGGGTTTAGGTTTGTCTGGTCAAACGCCGGCTAGTTTCGGAGATCCGGGAGATGACGTCGATGTGATTTGGACGGGATAACAATCGATCACTACACTGTTGACTGTCCAGATCTTCGCGTCGGGCTTTGTTTTCGTTTCAGTATTAGCGAGTAGTATCGTGTTTGACAGCGGATTCTAGACTTCCTGAACCTTTTTGCTGTTAGGAATCGGATCTATTGGTAAAGCGGATTTTGCTTTCTTAAATGCTATAATGTCACGCGAGCACCATTCTCATGGTAATTTCCTTTTCCTTGCAGTGAGACGTATCGTTACTTCGACCTGCCTTTCTGCTCTCCAGGTTAATTTGTCGCAAATTCGCTCCTGGTCATTGCTGAAGAATGCTGGTTAGTTGTTTGCTAATAAATGGTGTTAATTACAGAGAAAGTGAAGGAGAAGAGCGAGGCACTTGGTGAGGTCCTCAACGGGGACCGGTTGGTTGATGCACCTTACAAGCTTGATTTCCGTGTGGATTATGACTCCAAGCCGGTTTGCTCGAAGAAGCTCACCAAGGAGGAGGTGGCCAAGTTTCGGAATGCAGTAGCAAAGGACTACTACTTCCAGATGTACTATGATGACCTCCCACTGTGGGGATTCATTGGTAAGGTGGAGAAGGGAGGCAAGGCAGATCCGAGAGAGTGGAAGTATTACCTGTACAGGCACATCATCTTTGACATTCTCTACAACAATGACCGGGTTATTGAGATCAATGTGCACACTGACCAGAGTGCTCTAGTTGACCTGACTGAGGACAAGGAAGCTGATGTTCAATTCCTTTACTCAGTCAAGTGGAAGGAGACACCCACACCATTTGAGAAGAGAATGGAGAAGTATTCCAGTTCCTCTAACCTTCCACACCATTTGGAGGTTCATTGGTTCTCTATTATAAACTCTTGTGTTACTGTCCTCCTCCTGACTGGATTCCTGGCGACCATCCTCATGCGAGTGCTGAAGAATGATTTTGTCAAGTAAGGGTCTATACATTAAGTATTTAAGATATTTTGGAAGATTATACCCCATCCATTTCACGATATTTGCCTGATCCCACTTTGCGCATGCACCAATTAAGCACTGACTGAAAGAAAAAAAAACTTAATGATCAGTAACAGTAAAGACAGTTACCAGCCCATAGAACATGGAAAAATTGCAGCATATAAATTATTTTTATTTCCCGTGGATATGCATTATGACACATTTGACATGACTGTTGAAACTCATTGTAAACAGTGGTTTCTATTCTACTCAATCCATCCAAAAGAGTTACATTAATTTTATCACCAAGACCAAGGAGACATTAACTCATTCTTCATGTAACAAAAATCGAGGAGTGTATGCATGTATGCATGCAACCGATGAGTGTTAAGATGGCTACTTGGGTTCCGATCAACCATTTAATTTATCTCTCATTTAAGTCTTGGATACATTGAGACTACAAATATGATCAACTTATTTAAAAAAAACAAAATATGAAATAAAATTTTTTTTGTATGGATGGAGTAGTAAACTAGCACCTATTCTTCCTCTTGCCATGTTCTTCAGTTGAGTAGGCTAATGCCTGATGCATAGAGCAAATATTTTGGTCTGAAATGGATATTAACTCGCTAAAGGAAGCGCATTAAGCAGATCTACTACGATGTTGGCATTCAGATTATGTCTTTTGTACTGTAATGTTTAGGAATTTATTTAGTTCAAGTTTGGTCTTCTTTTTGAATTATGAGCATGATGACTTGACTACATTTCATCTCTGATTTTTTTAGTGTAATCCTTTTTCATTTGAAGGTATGCCCATGATGAGGAAGCAGCTGATGATCAAGAAGAGTCTGGATGGAAGTATATCCATGGGGATGTCTTCCGGTTCCCCAAGAACAAGTCCTTGTTTTCGGCTGCTCTCGGCACCGGAACTCAACTGTTTGCCCTGTAAGTTTTGATGGGCCTTTTCTTGCCACATATATCATGGTTTTATTTTGCATAACTGGAATTCTTCCTCCTGATATTCCTTTTTAGACGTGCAGATAGCTAACAGTCTTTGTTTGGCAAATTGCAGCACAACCTTTATATTCCTTCTTGCACTTGTTGGAGTATTCTACCCATACAATCGTGGTGCTCTTTTTACTGCATTGGTTGTCATCTATGCTCTCACTTCAGGAATTGCTGGGTATATTGCAACCTCTTTCTACTGTCAGCTAGAGGGAACAAACTGGGTATGTGCCTGTATATATATACATTCCTAGACACTTCTGGAATGTGAAGACTGCAAATTCAAAAGCATTGATTATGATTCTTTTAGTACTAATGCTGTCATTTTGTACTTCTCAGGTGAGGAACTTGCTGTTGACAGGATGCCTGTTCTGTGGACCCCTTTTTCTGACTTTCTGCTTCTTAAACACTGTTGCTATTGCTTATAGTGCAACAGCAGCATTGCCCTTCGGCACTATCTGTGTCATTGTGCTCATCTGGACCTTAGTTACATTTCCCCTTCTAGTTTTGGGAGGCATTGCTGGTAAAAATAGCAAGACTGAATTCCAAGCTCCCTGCCGTACCACCAAATATCCTAGGGAGATTCCTCCACTTCCATGGTACCGGCAAACAATCCCGCAGATGGCTATGGCTGGGTTTTTACCTTTCAGTGCCATCTATATTGAGCTCTACTACATTTTTGCTAGTGTTTGGGGCCACAGGATTTACACCATTTACAGCATTCTCTTCATAGTCTTCATCATCCTCCTAATTGTTACTGCCTTCATTACTGTTGCACTGACGTACTTTCAGCTTGCTGCTGAAGACCATGAATGGTGGTGGAGGTACATTCATTTTTCCTTTTATGTTTTTTTAACAAGTACTTGCATGGGAATATGCATCATAGTTCTTCTAAAATAATAAAATGCATATTTTTCTATAGGCTTGAGGATTTCCCTTGTCATTTACTACCAGTGCACTACCAGTAACATAATGTTCTAATCCGTAACTTAGTTTCTATAGGCCCTTGTCATTTACTACTAGTGCACTACCAGTAAAATGATGCTCTAATGCGTAATGTAGTTCTGTGAGCTTAAAGCACACTGGTAGTAATTTGTTTGGTGATTTACCTCGTGGTCTCAGTGGCTCTTCCTGTTGTGTCCTCAAACTTGTATCATATATTTCATTTTATACACTGAAAACTGATATTTGGGGTATTTTCTTTTATTTATTGAGCTATGAGATCAATCAGGTGGTTGTCAATTTTCTGCAGTTATTTTTTCTTTTGTTCGACATCTTGTTCGTATGTATTTCTAGGGCTCCCTTATGTTGTTCTCCCATAGTTTGTGATTGGAGTTGCTGATTAGCAAAGTATTATCGTAGTGAAATTTTGCGTACAATGCAATTATGATATCATCTTGATGGATTCTAGAGGGACTAATTCTTGAAATCTATTGTAACTCTGCACTTTTGTCAATTTGATGTGTAAAATGACATGAGCAAGGTATACTATACAATGCTGAGCAGTGAGCACCACCCATTTATGGACATTCAACCAGTCCTTATGCTCTCTCATCCTTCTATTTGCTATCTGGGAACACCAGTCTAATGCCGTTCTTTTGTACTGAATGCTGAACAATAATATGATTTTGTTTCTGCCCTTTCTATGATACAGGTCATTCCTATGTGGAGGATCAACTGGATTTTTCGTCTATGGCTACTGTCTGTACTACTATTACGCACGATCAGACATGTCTGGCTTTATGCAGACATCATTCTTCTTCGGCTACATGGCTTGCATCTGTTATGCTTTCTTCCTGATGCTGGGCATGATCGGTTTCCGTGCCGCATTGTTCTTTGTCCGTCACATATACAAATCCATCAAGTGTGAGTAATACTGTCGTCAGAGGCTGGAGAGTAGCGGAGTTGTACTCCTTTTTGGTGCCACTAAGAAGTCCCAGTATAGAAAAGGTTAGCTCTCGCACAACAGGAGCAGCTAGAGATTGCCATGTTTCAGGTTAGGCCATTATTCATAGGAACAGGTAATGAACCTATAAATTTGTTCTTCTTTTGTGCGACTGCTGCGATAAATCGTCTTTTCTTTGGTCATGTATTATCTTCCTGTGACGTCTAGACATTTTCTCGTTGTTGATGCATGACCTACCTGAGCATCTCTGGAAGATCATGTCATGTCCTATTTCCTATAGCAGAATAACTGAAGTGTAGAGATGATGCCTCTAGAGCGGCTTGTCTATTTATACGTGTACCCACCGCTGGTTATGTATTGTCAAATATTAAAATACCGAACCATTATTTTTTCACTTTTGAGATTCATGATCTGTTTGATTGATAGTGCGAAGAAGCTGCCAATGTTCAACTAGGCCTGACACGTTATATTTGTTGATGTGATTCCTCCTTCATGATCCAGCGAAGCTTATTCTGCACTGCATTTCCGAAAAACTACATCTTTTTAAAATTTGATTTAAAATTTAATTTTGGGGTTTATTTTTTTTTGTCACGTCCAGCCATATTTTGATTGCTAATGAGAAAAAAAACACTACTCCATCTGTCCTTAGATAACTTTATTACTAAGTTCTAACCGCTACCGTTTGTCCCAAACAAGTTACATGGGGAACGCTACACATCGAACACGTTTGATATTTTATAAAACATTCGACGGTGTTTCACTGTATTGTTGTGTATTGTTGCGAAATGCTTCACATGTTGCATTACTTATGAAAAATGTTTCAACAATATTTTTTCAGATGTTTTATCAATCGGGAAAAAAATATTTCATTGTTTTCAAACAAAAATGGTTTGACGTATTAAAACGGTGAAACACACTTGAACTTGAATCACACTCTGAAACCTTCTGTTGTATCGTTTGAAACATCAAGTTTTATCGATAGATCCAACACAATGGAACATCAATGTATGTAGGCTGAAACATCAGAAAATCATACAACAAAAGGTAGCAGTATAAACACTTCTTTCTCCTCTCCGGTGGCTGGCCATTGCTGGGCTCAGCATAGGAGCTCTCTTTCGCGCTGCCAAGGGCATGTGGTCCGTTGCTGTTGTGCCTCGTCGCAGTTAAGGAAACCGAGGCTGACCGTGTTGTCGTCGAGCACAAGAGACCGTCGCCGTCATACCACACCACCATTGAGGAAGACGAGGCCGACCGTGTCGCTATCAAAGCACCACCATTGAGGAAGACGAGGCCGACCATGTCACTATCGAGGATAGAGAGGTCATCGTCATCGTGGCACGCTGTCGTTGAGGAAGTTGAGGCCAACCTCGCTGCCCTCAAGGAAATCGAGGCCGATTTCGTCGCATTGACGAGGCCGAGCTCGTTGCGGGTGCCGCCGTCGAGCCTTAGGTCGCTGCTGCTATAGATGAGATAATGTAGAGAGGAAGAGATAGGGGAGAGAGGGGAAAGGTGGCTTGATTGGATAAGGTTGAGGGATGTAGTAAAGAAATGTTGCGAGCCTGAAGTGGTGCATATTCCAATATTTGGACTCGTGTTAAACTATAGATATAAAGCGTTTTCGAAGTTCTATGCTTTATCTTACCTATCAATCAGTCTAATTGAGTTTTTATCCATTCAATATTATAGTAATATTCAATATAATGTTTCTTCTCTATACTATATTTTTCAATTTATATTATATATATATATATTCTCGGGGCTATCATCAGTTGAAAGAAGTTTCAACTCACTGTCTTCTTTTATGCATGTTGGCAACTTGACTTTCTCGTTTTTACACGTACGTTTTCTAAACTACTTTCGCACGTACGTTTTTTAAATTGCTAGACGTTATGTTTTTACAAAATTTTTCTATAAAAAATGTTTTAAAAAAATTATATTAATATATTTTTAAACAAAATTTAGCTAATAGTGCTAATAAATAATTTCATTTTACATACATGAGAATTAGTTTGAGCCGAACACAACCTAATTCTTGAAAAATGACTAGCATGATCAATCTGGATATATATATATATATATATTATACACTGTATATATATAATATACATACGGATTGGTCCGATCGAGTCTGACTAGAGCGCCGGACCACCTGATTGCAACCGATACTAAATCATCAAATTCTATTAGAGCTCTGAAGATAAACGTGTTTGGACGAGAGTAGTACTAGGATGGGTGACCTCCTAGAAAGTCCTCGTGTTATGCTGTATCTAGCGAAATTGCAACTGATGTTTAGATTAGGTTAGGATGGGTGACCTCCTGCGATGGCGGAGTTACAACTGGTGTTTAGATTAGGTTACAACCAACGTACCAAGTGTGTTGCAACTGGTCAACCACCAGAGCTACACGCTAGTTGCAACTGGTGTTTTAGATGAAGTTGCAACTGAAGTTGCAACTAGACGGGCAGTCGGTGATATTAGTGTGTCGCAACTGGTGAAGTTGCAACTGGTGTTTAGATAAAGTTACAACTAGAGTTGCAACCAACAACCAGCATACCAAGTGTGTTGCAACTGGTCAACTACCAGAGCTGTACGCTAGTTGCAACTTGTGTTTTAGATGAAGTTGCAACTAAAGTTGCAATTGGTCAGGCAGTCGGTGATATTAGTATGTCGCAACTGGTGAAGTTGTAACTGGTGTTTAGATAAAGTTACAACTGGAGTTGCAACCAGTTGCAATTGGGCGATCGATGATATTGGTGTGTCACAACTGGCGTTCTAGATGAAGTTGCAACTGAAGTTGCAACTGTGGTCAGGCAGTCGGTGATATTAGTGTGTCACAACTGGTGAAGTTGTAACTGGTGTTTAGATAAAGTTACAACTGGAGTTGCAACCAGTTGCAATTGGGCGATCGGTGATATTGGTGTGTCACAACTGGTGTTTAGATGAAGTTACAATTTGTGTGTAAATAAAGTTATAACAACATTTTCCATAAGGTCACCCACTTCCCATGAGGTCACCCATCTTAATACTACTCTTGCCCAAGGACGCTTAACTTTAGAGTTTTACTAGGATCCGCTACCTAGTGGTATCCGGTGGATGTGTGATTGGTTCAAACGCGCGCATGAAGATAATGTTTGGGCGAGGATATGTGTGTCTCTGTCTCGGTTTGGACTCGAACTGCGTTACACCGCGTCGCGGCACAACTCGGTCACGCGCGCGCATGGTTGGTCCGCCCAACCCGTGTGCAAGGTGCATTTTAGCCCTACCATATATATATATATATATACTGTGTGTCTATAATGCGCCTAGGTATATTCTATGTACAGAATGCACCCAGGCCAACCGACCCAACTAATCAGGTGTAACGCCCTGAAAATCGAAGAATTTTAAAACCGGGAATTAAAAATCGGAACTCACAAAAACCTTTTGCTTGTTGTTTTTTGATCGAGTTTTTCGCTTCTTATTTGCCAGCTTGGTTGCATAAATTTATATGTGAGAGATTCATCTCGATGTTTGAGAAAAACCAAACGATTTGAATTTCCATTGGGGGAAAAATCTTGGAGTTTAGAGTCGGAAATTTTAAAATAAAATAGGAAAATGGTTGTGGATTTATGAAAATATATATTTGAGAACAAAACATTATTTTAGTGATTGTGTAATATTAATTAGAAAAATAAAATGAGTGCTAAAATATTTTTAAAGATATATGTGGAGTCTAGAAATTGATTGGAATTAAAATTGTGATTTATGGAATTTAGAAAAAGGATTAAATTAATTGTGTGAAATATATTTTTAAAATAATAAAATTAGGTTAAAAGTTTGTAATTACATTTTTAAACTAATGTTGGGAATACTAGATTTTTATTTTGAATTTTTAGAGTGAAACAAAATGGGATTTGGAAATTAGAAACTAAAATCGAGGAAAATAGGAAAGTGCTTCACACGTCGCAAGGTGTTCGACCCGTCCTCGGCCTCGCGCGCACGCGCGCGACACGCGTCGCGTGCCGTCGCCGCCGCTGCACGGCCCCACCACCGCGCGTGCCACGCGCTCGCCGCACCGCGCGCGCCGCGCGCCCATGCACGCCGCGCCGGACCCGCCCGCGCGCCTTGCCCCGCCGCCGCGCGCCGCCGCGCCTGACCCCGCTCGCGCCGCGCGTCGCCCGCCCATACCGACTCCCGACCGCGCTCGCCCTCGCCGCGCCGCACGTCGCCCGCCGCCGGCCCGCTCTCGCGCGCCACACGCCAACGCCGCGCCGGTCCCGCGTAGCGCTGCATCTGCCGCGCTCGGACCCCGCCTACCTAGCGCCGCGTGCCCTCCGCCATACCGCCGCGTCGGGCCCCCTTCCCTCTTTCTCCCTCTCTCGGTCGCGGATATAAATAGGGGAAAAGCCCTCCCCATGCTCTCCACCTCGCCGCCTCGTTCCCCCTCTCCTCGCCGTTTTCTCCCCCGAGCACCGCAAGCCGCCGAGCACCATCGCCGAGCGCCGCAGCCGCCGCGAGCCGTTGCCGCCATGCGCCGGTGCCCGCCGCCTCCCTCACCATCGCCCTCGCGCTAGCGTCGCCGCGGTCGGAAACAAAGAGGAAAGGAGAGAGCGCCTGGTCGAACAGGAAGGGAAAAGGGAATAGGAGAAAAAAAAGAAAAGGAAGAAAAGAAAAAGAAAAAAGGAAAAATATGGAAAAATTCTGGAAAATTAGGAAAAATATTTAGAAAATATTTGGGCAAAAATATATTGTTTTCTCGTGTATTTTTCTCGGTGCAAATTCGGAAATCAAAATCGGATTTTTCGGAGATTTCGTTTTCGCGTCGTTTTTAATCGAAGTTTGTCTATTTCTTTTCCACCATTAAAAATATATTTCTTTTGGTGCTCGGACCTCCAAAACCTTGAGCATTAATTCTTTAATCACACGCTTTTTAAATTTATCCCTTAATTAAATTCGATCGACGCTTGCGAAAACCCTAAAATCCCGAACTCGTTTTTAACTCGGATTTTATCCAAAAACTCTCGTCCTAACTCGAGTAGAATTTTAGGCTAAACATTTGGAGTCGTTTTTATGGTTCTTTTCGATCTCTCGGTATTTTATTGAATTCCGATCGAATTCAATTGACTTTTCGCATGTACGGATAGTAACCGAAGGAGCAGGCACTGACTACGTTGAAGACCCCGGCCAACAAGTGTGTGAGCAAGGCAAGTCAACATTTTCCTTTGAACATATTGATCCTACTTTGCGAAATGATGTTGATTTAAATTACAAATTTGCATGCTATACACAAATGAGTACCTATGCTTGATATACCCTGCCTTGATGTTGATTACCATTAGAATTATTCCTTGTAACCTTCGATGTGATATAACCGGAGGATAACTTCGGTATAATGCTTAGCCCTGCTGATATTAGATTCATGCATACTCATGATTTTACAAAGAAGCTTCGTGCTTGGGCAACTATCTTTGGGGAGATAGTTGGAATACGGCATGTGAAGACATGAGCGCCACATTGCCTTGATCATGATGAAATTAGTTTTGATAAAAAATAAAAAGTACAAAACCAATGTTTTTAGACTAGGGCGGATGGATGGATTTGAGTGGATTCTGGTAAAGGCAAGAACCGTCCCTAGTCAATTAAGGACCGAGCCATGAGACTTATAACCTGGAACGAGCTAGTACAGCCATACTTCTCGAATGGGTATAGACCTAGCGGAGTAGATAGCCGAGCGAAGGCAGTATCCCTGTATAGTGGTTCTTGAGTGAAGAGGTGGTTCTGGTTATTGAGATAAGGCTAAGGCCTAAGTGTTGAGTAATGAATGAGAATGTTGTGAAAGTTTTTCCCTTACCCCGGGAGCGTCAGAACTCCTCTCACTGCTAGAAAAGGACGGCTAGAGTGCAAGAGGATTTAAGTTCATGGAGCGGGTACTGCCGAAGCAAAGTTATCGAAAGGCTTTGCCGTGACCATCCCATATGAAGGGATCAAAGCTCATTCAATGAGTAGCCGCGGAGTACGGGTAAAGTGTACATCCACTGCAGTATGAGTCAATCAATCTATTCGAATAGTCGTGCTCGCGGTTAATGAGCAACGTGAAAAGTTTCTCCCGTGGCTAGACTCATAAATTTTAAAGTGATGGGTTGGGTTTGTATAATGATTTGGTGTGCTGGTGGACTCAACTTCTCGAACTGCGAGAAGGGGTGAACTCCCCAGAAAACCATGACGAACCGAAGGCGGGAAGCCATCCTTGGAAATCACGATGGATGGTAGACAGAACCGTCGCCGTTTTAATATACTCTGAAACTAAAACTTGACTTGGCTAGATAATAGGTTTGTGAAATGATTTATAAAAATCGGCTTTGTGCAAATGAACCTTAGCCATCCTTTGAATGACCCTGTCATATGCATCATTTCGTGTCGGCTTGCTGAGTACGTTAGGTACTCACCCTTGCTATACGCACAAACCTCAGATGAAGGAAACGAAGAACTGGAGGACCCCTATGCTTACTGCCAGGTGGGCAATGGAGGAGAAGGCGTCTACTAGGTCTTAGTCCCCGGTCGTTGCCTGTGGCAATCGACATGTCGCTGCTTTTCGACTGCTAATCTTATCTAAACTTTGCTTTTGGTTGTATCCAAACCAGTAGGTCCTATATGTATTGGATATTGCCTTCGGGCCTATTATTATAATAATTTTGATGTAAGACTATTCGTGCACTTTGCACCTGGTAATTCAGAACTGTATTCGTGGGTACCAAACTACTCGATATAGGGATATGGTACTATGAACACGAATGATTCTCATCCTCAAAAACGAGGGTCGACATCAGGCGCACCAATTCACATGCGAACCCATCGGCTGATTCGTCGGGACCGGCACTAAAGCATCGGACTCATTAGAACTCTGAAGTTAAGTGTGCTTGGACGAGAGTAGTACTAGGATGGGTGACCTCCTGGAAAGTCCTCCGACGGAGTTGTTACAACTGGTGTTTTAGATTATGTTGAGTTACAACTGGTGTTTTAGATTATGTTGCAATCAGCATATCAAAAGGTCACCCACTTTTCATAAAGTCACCCATCCTAATACTACTCTTATCCGAACACGCTTAACTTTAAAGTTTTAATGGGATCCGCTACCCAGTAGGATTCGTTATGTGATTGGTTCAAGCGCGTGCATAAAGATAAGGTTTGGACGAGGATATGTGTACGTCACGCCGCGTCGCGGCACGACACGATCACACGCTCGCCTGGTTGGTCCGCCCGGTCCCTGAGCAACGTAGCACTGAAATGCATCTAGATACATTTTAGCCCTACCATATATAAATATGTATATATATATGTATATGTATATATGTATATATATATATATATGTATATATATATACTAGCAACTGTGCCTGTGCGTTGCAACGGGTGAAGTCGGGCACGGCGCGAATGGGGACGGGAGGGGAGAGACGCGGGCACGGTGCGGGAGCTCGAGCACCGACGGGAGGGAGGGCGCGGGCGCGACATGGATGAGGATAGTGAAGGCCAAGTGGGCGCCGCACGGCCGGAAGACGGGCACGGGCGCGGCACGGCCACGTCACGCGACGACCGTTAGGCACGGCCACCGTGACGGGCCGTGTCGTGCCGGCCCACGTGCTCCCCGTCCCAAGCACGGCCCACGGGAGGTCGGGCCGTGCCGTGCGCACGGCACGAATTTGGCCCGTGGGCGTGGCGAGCCCACGGGCCCATAAGGCACGGCCAAATTTAAAAAATAGAGAAAAATATGAAAAAATAGAAAAAAATATACAACCCTATTATTTCTATATATAAAATTTAAAATTGTAAATAAAGGATAAAAAATAAAATAATGATGTATTTGTCACGTTAAAAATATGAAAAAATATATTCGTCATCTATTTTTCATATTGAAATTATTAAAATAAATATTGACACTTATTATATGTTAAAAATAGTAGTGATCTTTATTGATGTTTATATTATTATATGATACAATGATACATCTTTGCCTCGTTAAAAACTTTGTCATGTAAAAACTCATAGGGAAAAGCGAGAAAACCATGACAAAGAAAAGAGTAGAGCACAAAAATCACAACTACTTCTAACAAAGTTCTATTGAGGTTAGTCTGGATCTAAGTAGAGGTTCTCGAACTGGGCGGCCAATTCATGGTTCTCAGCAGTGTATTGGGCATGTTGTCTAGCTAGCTCCCAGTCTTTAACGCTTAGTAGCATTTCGACGTGGTCGCTGCTCAGAGTTGTGCTCCTTTCTTCGACGATTCGACCGCAAAGGTGAAGGCCGATTCGGAGGAAGCTTGACACGGTGCGTCAACACATCCGTGCCAATTTTGAAAGCACGGGATATGCCATCTTGTGGTCATTCCACCATCCGAGGACGTTGAAATCTTGTGCTTCATGCCGATGGCGTCGCGTCCACATAACTTGACAACTCTTCGGCAACACCGTGTGAAGTGACGTCTCCACTTCCAACCGACGAACTGCCACCCCCTTGGCTTGAAGATGAGCCACCCCAAATTCTACCCCTGTATCTTCTTCTTACTGTAGTGGGGATAGGAGGGGTCTCGCCGCGAACTCCCGAAACTTTAGTTCATACTTTCCAAAAACTTCATATAGTTTACTCCTAACCTCGTATAAAATGAACTATAATCTACACCTATAGTATCTCCAATAAGTGATAAAATAGTGGAGAATCCCTTAATTTACCCCTAGGATCTATTAACCGGAGGCCTAGAACTCTTTTTTGCAACTCCCAATCATCATTAACAAAATGAACAACTACGCTAAGGTAATCCTCCCTAGCTCCACTGCTCCATATATCAGAGGTAACACTAACAGAGAAGTGCATGTACTAAATAGTTCCTTAAGTGCATTACTACCCTTCTCATAAAAATTTTCTAAATCTCGGGTTGTTGTTTGTCTACTAACTGCTTTGAATCTAGGATTATGCGATTGCTGAACGTATTCTTCGAAATCAGGAGACTCCCCAAAGTTCAAGGGTAAATCTTGTGTGGCGATTAACCGGACAAGATTTTCCCGAGCTACCATGGGATCGTACTCCCAGCTACGTACCGTACCGTCCGGGTTTAGCATCAGTTGTTGCTGCCGCAATTGTATTCCTTGCTTCCTTGCACACGCCTCCGCATGACGCTTTAGGTGTCATGTACCATCAGAAGATCGTGCAGATAAAGTATTCCTACAAATTTTACATCTAGCTTGCGTTACCTCCCTCCCGTCGGGGCCGGTCACTTTCACCTCATCAAAGTGCTGCCATACACCGAGGTTCTCGATCTTTCGAGCCGGTGTGTGTCGAAACACTTCCGCTCGCGGATCCCGCATATCCTTTCGAAGCCATCGTCGCCGTCGGCACCGATTCCTCCTCTCCACGTTGGTGGAGTTGGAGCTGATCCGGAGGCATCGTCAAACCCCGACATGTAATTGGGGTCGAAATCACCCAAAGTGAACGACGGCGACTGATATGGATAGTTCGGATCCATTCTGCAATTTTAATCCAAAATAAACAAAATTTAGATATTTATTAAATACACAAACAAAATACAAATAATACATATATATGAATATCACTTACATCTTTCCAACCGGAAGCACTTCACACCTTTGCGATCAAACTAATTAACTACGAAACTAATTTTGATTTTTGACAAAATTTGAGCAAATTTTGTCAAAACCAACAAATTAGAGCACAAGAGAGCACTTGAGACTTGAGAGCACAAAATAAGATGTTTGGGGTGAGGAGAAATGGTGGGGTGGATGCCCTATTTATAGGATGAAATTTGCAATTTTTGGAATTTTTTCGGATTTTTTGATTTTTGGCCTCCAACGGCTATTTTCAAATTATAGCCGTTGGGACACGTGGCACGACGTGATTCGCCGGTTCAAACCATCCCGCGCGCTCCTCCCTGCCCGCCACGTGTCGCGACGCCATTGGACCCCCTCGCAGCCGTGTCGTGCTGGCCCGTGGGCGTGCCGTGCCGGCCAAGACAAGCGATTCTGAAGTGTCGTGCCGCCGGCCCGCGGCTCGGCGGCGGCCCGAGCACGACACGGTCCCGTCGTGCCGTGCGGCACGGCCCATCACGAGCCGGGTCGTGCGTGCGGCCGGTGCACGCATCGTCGTGCCCAAGCCAAGCACGCCTCGGCACGGCCGTTTGGCCAACACTAGATGAGGACGGGAGGAGGGGCGCGAGGGAGAAAGGGGCATGAGGTCTTTTTTCATCTAAGTTCTCCCTTTCTTTTCAACATTGGATTGCGAGTTAATTTTATAAACACTCAAAGGGGTTTTACGTAAAATAGTCGCCGGACAAAAATTTTGAGTAGAAATACTACTTGCTTTATAGATAACTAGCAAAATGCCCATGTGTTGCAACGGGACGATGATGCGGGAGGGAAACGGGCGGAGGACGAAGATCTTGGCGGCGGCGCGGAGCTCCGAGCGGCGACGGGAGGGAGCGCGGGCGCGGCGCGGATGAGGGCGAGAGAGAGGGACGCAAGAGGTCTTTTTTCATCCAAGCCCTCCCTTTCTTTTCAACATTGGGATTGCATGTTAATTTTATAAATAGTCAAGGGATTTTTACGCAAAATAACCCATTTTTCTTCTTTAACTGGGTTTTTAATAGCTAGACGGATGCGGGTTAATTTTGAAAAAACTCAATGGGTTTTTCGTAAAATAGCCGAGCAAAATAAAATTTTGGTGAAAACACTACTTGCTTTATAGATAGTTATAGATATAGATTATAGATTATCTATAACTCTATAACTATATATAAAGTAAGTAGTGTTTCTACCAAAAATTTTGTTTTGTCGGGCTATTTTGCGAAAAACTCCTTGAGTGTTTATAAAATTAACCGCAGTTTCAATCTTGAAAAGAAAGAGGACTTGGATGGAAAAAAGACATCTTGTGCTCTCCTTCCCTACGCCCCTCCCTCCCGTCCCCATCTCGCACCGCGCCTACGTCCCTCCCTCCCGTCACTGCTCGGAGCTCCCGCGCCGTGCGTGCTCGTGGCCCTACCTCCCGTCCCCATCCGCGCCGCGCTCGACTCGACTTCACCCGTTAATGCACGAGCATAGTTGCTAGTAGATTATAAATTATATATATATATAAATATAAGTTTTCAACCCTCTCTTAATTCTAGAAAATGACTAGCATGATAGCCATCAATATGGATGTATTAGAACGCCACTTGGACTATCACTTGCTCTGATCCACATTGCATTAACGCTTCGAGAAGTCACTACTAACGGTGACCGTCAAGACTAATCTGCGATGTAACACAAAGAGCCAAGCATGCCGGTTTGCTCGGCATGACTGCATGAGCTTGGCCGGTCACGCTACGCTACAAAACCAGAGGATGGCGTGATATGGGCCGCCTCCCCTTCTCCCTAGATAAGCATAGTCTTGAGTAACGGTTCTCTTTTCCCGTCAAATCGCAAATAAACTTCCGTTTTACGATCCAAAACCGCAACAAGAAGCCAGGAAACCGAGAGGAAAACGAAAAAACGAAGCTCATCAGGACAAAATTACATATTTTAGACTTTACTCTTTGCTTATGTTTTTATTTGTGTGAATAATAAATAGAACCAGCTGTATCTATAAATATAAATTTAATGACAAATCTACTAATAAATAATATTGAGTGACAAATTTCTGCAAATCTTCCGACCGATCAGACGCGCACCTAAAATATCAACCTTTTCTTCTCTTTCTGTGAGGAAATTCTGCGAAAGCTTCGGATAGTTTTGTACTGGTCACGGACGACAACCAACCGGTGGTGTCACGGTGAGTTCCGTCAACACCGCACCCAAGTCGTCGTGTATATATGCTTTGCCAATTTGCCATAAAAAAAGACCCCCACGAAATCCAATCCATTGCCGCAGTCCGTTCCAGAGAAGGGGACACTGGCTCCAGCCATGAGCGACGGCGCCGGCGCCCAGGGCGCGGGTTTCGCCATGCCGCGCGTCGGCATGGGCACAGCGGTGCAGGGCCCCAGGCCGGAGCCCATCCGGCGCGCCGTGCTCAAGGCCATCGAGGCCGGGTACCGCCACTTCGACACCGCGGCGCACTACGAGACCGAGGCGCCCATCGGCGAGGCCGCCGCCGAGGCCGTGCGGTCCGGCGCCATCGCCTCCCGCGGCGACCTCTTCATCACGTCCAAGCTCTGGTGCAGCGACGCGCACCGCGACAGGGTGCTCCCAGCACTCAGGCACACGCTACGGTATGCCCCCTGCCCCGTATACGCCCGTGTGTGCGCGCGCGCGCGCGACAACTCGGCGAAACCAATATGCACTCTTTCATTCTAAAAATTACAGGAATCAAGTGAAGAAT
The DNA here is from genome assembly GCA_019925245.2 of Oryza australiensis. Taxonomy (NCBI): domain Eukaryota; kingdom Viridiplantae; phylum Streptophyta; class Magnoliopsida; order Poales; family Poaceae; genus Oryza; species Oryza australiensis. The sequence continues at coordinate 1,276,866 of JAIFGZ020000117.1, forward strand.
TACGATCTTTTAGTGAATAATTACGAGTTGTTTGTAGTAATTGGTTGGGCCATACCTATAAGAAAAACTAAGGCATTATCTAAATAAAAAGAAAAACTAAGTTTTATTGCGGAATTAGTATATTTGATATTATCTATACTAATATAAAAATGTATTAGTTTTATCATAATCATCTTACAAATAGCAATTAGCAATTTGCAACCTCTCGCGGTTAGGTGGGCTTCACGTTGGGCCTATGTGAGGGTGAGACCCGCTGCTTCCTCACCCACGCGCACGCACCGTTTAACCTCAATACCTTTGCTCATCGCCCTTTTCCTTTCTCTTTTACTCTTCTTCAAATTCATATTCTTCATATTTATATTATTTTCTCGATGTTTTATTTTTGTAAGTTTATTTTTTATGTCTTTGATTTTTATATAAATTAAATTAACATTGTTTTTCTATTTATTATATATTCGAACGTTTTTATGTGACGGATAGCTAAATATTAAAAAAAACTTCTTTGATTTTTTATATAAATTAAATTAACATTGTTTTTCTATCCATTATTAATTTTAATTCGAACGTTTTTAAGGTGGCGGATAGCTAAATATTGAAAAAAACCTTTACGGAATCGAACATGCATTTTTATTTTACTCTTAGCCTCATGATGGCTTCCATTCGTATTTATAGTCAGTATAAAATAAAATTATTAATTGATATGAATATAAATTATTAATGGTTTTAAATTATTATTTTGAAATACATTTGATAATATAAAATATATTTAAAAAATTATTTTCACCTATATAAAATAAAATTTTAATAGTTTATTAAGTAAATATCGACATATTGTTGAATATGAGAAAAAAAGTCTTAGCTCTTTGGTTCTCGTGCTGATGCTCATCTTTCGAGTATCTCACGTGCCGAGCGCTCCTATATTAGCCACGAGAGAAATCCGTTCATTAGCATCTATCCACCACATCCAAACAGAGATTAGTCCCTCATTAACTGCAGTGCATTTAATTTCTAGACGAGACACCATATGACTAATCAACTGATTAAGAAAGGTTAATACTCACCTTAATTAACAGAAATAATGTTCACCACCCATTATATTTACGGTTTAAGTTTCTCCTATTAACGTGGAATTTAAATCGTGTCTTTAAATCGCAATACCATATATAACGCGTTATACTAGAGTATTAAGTCCCAAAACATTAGTGTGACTGGTTTCGGTTACCATGACAAATTGACTGTGATCAACTTAGCCGAGTCAGCGTGAGACTCATAACGGTGAACCTACATGTCAGCGGCTCAGTCTTCTTTCTTCTCTCTCATCTCTACCCAAGCCTAGTACGGTGGACAGCGGGCGATGAGAAAAAAGGCATTGGACTTGGTCTTCTTCTCTGGCGGAGATCGCTTCTTGGCGGTGACCATAGGCACGCCTTTCTCACAACTCGCAGAAATGCCATTGGTGTCACCTTGGCGACATGTGGCGTTTAAGTCAGATGTACTCGTACTTGCCTTTGCTTCAGACATGGAAAGGCGTGAGCGATGAGGGAGAAAGAAGAACGAGCCCCTAACATGTGTGGGTCATGTTGGTTCCACGCAGACTCAAGCAGGTTGGTCACAGTTAAATTGTCATGTCAATCAAAACCAGACAGGATACTATCCTACGACATCATGTATCTAGTATGGTAAGTCAAGGGATGCGTTAAACACATCCAAATTTATAGCATTAAGATATGTCTCATTCGGTTAAAAATCACTTTATTTTAGGACGAAGGAAGTACGTGATTTTGTGTGTTCCAGGACATGATTTGAGCTTGACATCAAAATGAAGGATCTAAAGTGAACTTATTTCTATATGTACTACGTGCAGGAACCTTCAGATGGACTACGTGGACCTGTACCTAGTGCACTGGCCCGTGTCCATGAAGCCGGGCCGGTACAAGGCCCCCTTCACCGCCGACGACTTCGTGCCGTTCGACATGCGGGCCGTGTGGGAGGCCATGGAAGAGTGCCACCGCCTGGGCCTTGCCAAGGCCATCGGCGTCTGCAACTTCTCGTGCAAAAAGCTCGACACCCTACTCTCCTTCGCCAACATCCATCCCGCCGTCAACCAGGTTTGCACAATGCAGCAACAAACAAAAAAATTATGGCCTTTTTTCATGGTTGATTTGCTTTACTGTGTTGGTTGCGTTGCGTTGGTATGGCACGGTGCAGGTGGAGGTGAACCCGGTGTGGCAGCAGAGGAAGCTGAGGGAGCTGTGCAGGAAAAAGGGCGTCCAGATCTGCGCCTACTCGCCGCTGGGCGCCAGCGGCACGCACTGGGGCAGCGACTCCGTCATGGCCTCCGCTGTGCTGCGCGACATCGCCCAGTCCAAGGGCAAGACCGTAGCCCAGGCACGTCACGTGTACATGCACAACCACATATTAAAACCTCGCTGCATGCGTCGCCCGACCATCAACTGACGTCACGTGTGTGTACGTGTGTTGATTTTTGGCAGGTGTGCCTGAGGTGGGTGTACGAGCAGGGCGACTGCCTGATCGTGAAGAGCTTCGACGAGGCGCGGATGCGGGAGAACCTGGACATCGTCGGCTGGGAGCTGACGGAGGAGGAGAGGCAGAGGATCGCCGGCATCCCGCAGCGAAAGATCAACCGTGCCCTCCGCTTCGTGTCCGAGCAAGGACCCTACAAGTCGCTCGACGACCTGTGGGACGGCGAGATATGAGCAACGCAACAATAAATTGCAGCTGTTGACGATCGTTTTGAATAAAGAACGTGCGATGATATTGGAGACTATACCGTTCTGAAATCCTGATGCACACTTGCAGCGGTAGCAGTACTCCATCCATCCGACAACCTGAAATCGAATGAAACACGTCTCTTATTCGATTCGGAATTCTTATTTTTAAAATTTTAAGACTAATAGAATGTAAGATAGACCGACCGAGTGTGATAGAGCATCATCAACAGTTTATTTAAATTTTATTTTTAAATTAGATGGATAGATAGATGATCATTCATCTAAACAGGACATTCACTTTTTTTATCTACAACAGATCACTCAAATCTCTCACCCAAACATAAAATTTTAGAATTTAAATCATTTAGGTGATCAAAGAGTTCTGACAAAAATTCAATTTAAATAATCATCTATTTTAGATAATGGTTTGGATGATTTGTTAGATCATATTTTTTAATTTAATATAGAGCATCATTTGAACGATGAGGATGCTCTTAATCGATCGAAATTTACAGACGAGACCAGTGAAGGAAAACGACGGGCCGGGCCAGTCCGGCTGAGCTTTCATTAACGGGCCGCGCGCACTGGCACAGACACCGAAATTCTCTAGCTTTCGCGTCGTCGTCCTCGTCGATCTCGCGGAATCAACCGCCCAACCAACCGAACCGCGCCTCGTCTCGTCACGAGCGGCCATGACAGCGTCTTGCCGGTGCAGGGCGCCTGGCAGAGTGTGCTTACGTCGATACGTGCGACCAAAAAGCGACTCCCATCGATCACGTCTTGAGAAAAGAAAAGAATCAAACAAAAGAAGAAGAAAGAAAGTTTAGGGGCAGCAAAGCTTGCAAGAGTATATATATATCGATCATCTTATGGCATCTCACAGCTTTTATGGAATCAGATGTCGGTAGCCAATGCAAGCTTGTCAAGTTGCCACTATAGCTAAGCTAGGAGTAGTAGGTAGGGCGGTGTCTAGCTAGGGAATAGGAGTCTGACGAGCATTTGCTTTGCTCGCAGCTGGAAGTTGGTCAAACTACATTGTCAATCCATTCGACCGGGAGCTCTAACGTTGGAGCACTGTGTTGTAGTCTGTACTCCCTCGATGATTAACCCAAGAGCATGCTCTGACACATTGCCCCTTTGCAAAACATTTCAGACCGTACAAACAAAATCTTTGCAAACTACTTTTCCCATCTCACACTACAAGGAACAAAACATATCGTAATACTAGAATATATCTCGTCATATGGTCGTACGATGTGGACAAGTCACAGGCAGACAGTGGCACGACACATTAGACTGACACGCCATCGAGAGACCGAATGCAACTGGCAACGACTCGAGTACCCTGCTGGTAAAAGTCACCGCGACGTCGCCAGGTTGTTTCAGCCGAGGCAAAGTTACCGAACAGGCCATGTGGTGAAGCCCAAGAACACGCGTCCCCACAGGCCGGCCAGCCATGTATAATAATCATCGGGGGCATATTCTCTCGTCTCTCGCTGCAGGACTCAGGAGGAGGAGGAGGAGGAGGAAAGGAAAAAAAAAAGCGAGGGTTATCGAGCGTTTTTACTGCGGCAGAGTTCACGGGGAATTCAGAGCGCACTGGGCTCCTGGGTGACGAAATGGATTGCGCGCTGCAGTTGCTCGCAGCTGCGCCGACCGGGACCGGGAGGGCTCCTCTCTGCGCCTGGATCGTGCGGTTAAAAGAGGGCAGGGCCAGCAGGATGAGTAAAAAGGCATTTTTTGGTTCCTTTTGCGAAAGCAACGGCTTCCTCTGAATCCATCCTCCTCCTGACGCCGCTGCAACCTCTTTTCAGTGACGCACTGATGCTGTAAACAGAATACTGGCTCAGATTATTACTCCAGGCTGAGCTCCATGTAAACGAAGCCCAGATTTATGTGTGGCATGTGAATACTCGAATGATGTGCATCATGCAATGGCATACCTATTGCCACAACTATTTATTTGCTCACCAAGCTACTACTGTATATTGTATGGATTTTTCTTACGGTACTCCCAAGTTTGTTTGGATCATTCATTACACACTAATCCAACGGTCGATACTTCTCTTACCTTCTTGGTGGTAATAGATCATAATAAGGGAACAAAATAATATTATTGCACCTGCCATTAGAAAACATGGTGTTTGTTTGGCAATGTCAAGTAGTGAAATAACCTCATGTGCTTTTATTATGGAATCAGATTTTAAAAATACAAAACTTGAATTTGTAGAAAATGTTATCTGTCATTAAATTTGAAATATATTTAAAACTCTTAAGACCATAATTTCTAACCATTTTCCAGTTTGATACTAAAATCGCAATATCCAGATTCAAACTCTTGAGAAAAGTAGAAAACATATTTGTTTCTTATTTCAAAATATAAAATATTTTAGATATTTCAATTAATTTATTTGATTGTACTAGGAATTTTCATATTCAAATTCAACCAGCATGCAAAATACTTTTAACACTAGTCCAAACTATGGCATGCATGATTTAGTTTTGGAAGGTGTAGTTAATGCATTGATATTTTCCTTTGCATGCTGTCATCCATTGATTGGGAGAAACCCACTAGTATTTTTAATCAGAAAAAGAAAGTAATAATTAAGGGTCAGAAGGTCATACTGTATATATTGAGGTATGGTTCAAGAGATCGTTTCGTCGGACCTATTTGAATAATTAGCCCTTGGACTAATTTGAGGGCTAATTTTAGCTCTCAAATTAGCTCTATAAAAATTAGCCCTTGAGTAGTTTGGATCCGAACTAATTTGAGGGTTAATTTGTCTTTAATTTGAGAATATTATTACCTTATTACATTGAACAAATGTACATGACTTGTGACATGAATACACAAAGTTATATATGAATAAATGTGTCCTTGCAGCAAATCCATAGACATCATGGAGATACCAGGAGCAAATTAGCCCAAATAAATTACCTTTGAAGGGACTAATTTTTTAAGGTGGGCTAATTCACTTTAGCCCTAAATTAGGCCCCCTGTTTGGATCCTTCGGGGCTAATTGGGGCTAAAAGAGGAGGGCTAAAAATTAGCCCAAGGATCCAAACAAGACCATAGTAACACTACGTCTTTGATAGGGGGCTTTGTCCGAACACTATAATTTGATTTTGTGTGTGTGTGTTAGAGCTCTAATGCAATCGCAACACAAATATGGTTGTATTTTTTAAGTAAATCCAAGAGTCATGCATTAATTCCCTAGTCCCAAGATATATATAAACACATTTTATCGTGCTTATCTAGTTATATAATCAGAAATCCTTATATTTTTTATAGAGCGAGTAGCAATTACAATGATATTACTTCTTATGTCTAGCAATTGGGATTTAAAATAGTATAGAGAAAACAAATCAGAGTGGCTCTCATTAATAGGTAAGTAATGTTAGTTGGTGAGTATACAATCGGTGTTGAAGAGATAAAACATCTTAATTCAAGGAGCAAGGGTGGATAAGAAAATAGAAATTAATTTATTTTATGATTGACAAAGTACAGCACAATATAATCAATGCTCTTGTGACTACCAAAAATATTATGCTGTTTTTTTGTATCCATGGCAATACTATAATAGATTTTATTTTAGGTAATGAGTAATGTGTCCCATATATATTCGAGGGTACTCGCTTAATTTTAAAATAAAGTAGCTTCTCTTTCCTAACAATAATCATCAGATACATAATAAAAATTAAAAATTATCATATTTTAAGACAAAATAAAACATGTCTAACCATTAAAAAATAATGTTTGACTTGCCCCATGCACTTTTTGCATGGCCCAACCCCTCCTCCCAAGACACACTCCAAAACTAGACAACCAGGTCCCCAAAATTTTGAAATTGGATAAATCACCTCCTTGACTCTCGTGGCAGCGGTTGTATTTGGTGGCACCCAATCAACTAGACCTACACGTCATTTAGGGGTGAACACTTTTAAACCAAAAACCGAGAAAAATCGAACCGAATCGAACCAGAACCGAAATCTGTGGTTTTTTGGTTTTTGGTTTCGGTTTGTGGTGTTGCATAAACCGAATAATTTGGTTCGGCTTTGGTTTTTAACGTCAGCAAACCGAACCATCGAAAAAACCGAAACCATAGCCCGACATCCAAAACCCTAGCCACGGGCTCGCAGCAGCTGAAACCCTAGCCATCGCCACGACGGGCGCGCCGCCTTCGCCCGGCCGTCGCCACGCTCCTCCGTCCCGCACGCCGTGCCGCTCCTCCCGGCGCGTCGCACCGCCCAGCCCGCCGCCACGCTCCTCCGTCCGCACGCCGCATCGCCACCGTTCGCTCTATGCTTGTTTGGTTTTTTTGGTAAAAACCGAAAAAACCAAACCTGAATTTTACAGTTTCCAGTATTTACGAGAACCAATCCGTTGTTACTTCATGCCAAACCGAACTTCACGTAGGAAAAAAACCAAACCGAATTCTCGGTTTAAACCGAACGCCCACCCCTACATTCACTTCATATTCTTTTCTTCATGCCCTCCCTTTGTCTAGGGTCAACCTATTTCCCCTCCTAAGATTTGCCCCGTCGCCTCCTCCATTCTTTGTCACAGCCATGAACTCGAGGCACCAAATATGGCCGCTTTACCGATGTCCACAAGCCCGTTAACCACAGGTCGCCTTGGGAGATGAGGAAGAAGGGGAAGGAAAGGGAAGCCAAGGCGTTGACAGGTCGCCACAGGTCACAAAATATTTTGACAGTACTTCTCTTCCTCCTGCATAGCTTTGTAGCAATGACTCGGGCTGGAGGAGAAACAAGAAGTATAAAAAGGACATTCACTTTAATCCCGTTGGTGTTACTAGGAGGGATTAAAGGTCATTTAGATTTTTAGTTAATGTTGGTGTTATCAATCAGGACTAAAGTTAAGATCTCTTTAGTTCCGGTTGATATTATCAACCAGGACTAAAGATCCTCGACTCCTTGACACAGTCTGACAAAAATTGAACCAGGACTAAAGATGATCTTTTAGTCTCGATTGGTGTTACTAATCAGGACTAAAGGACATAAAGAGTCGTTACACTTTTTAACTGGACTAAAATGTTTTTTTGTTTTGGTTTCTATTGTCTTCAAGACTATTATGGATCAAAGACCACTTTTTAGCTGGATATTGCGGCATCCTGCAGCTCTAGAAGGTGAGTTAGAGAGAGAAAGGGGAGGAGGGAGGAGGAATGGAAGGACATCGTTGGGCCGGCTTTGAGGCGCTGGTGCGCGAGGCCATGAAGGAGGTGGAGCACAGCGAGCTAGAGACAATTGTGGTGTGGTCTCCTGCCGACGGTGGTGATCGGTGGCTGCTGGCTTGACCAGAGAGATGGTTCGTGATGGAGAGAGGAAGCTAGAGAGGTAAACAAGCAGCAATGCTGATAGGTGGGCCTTATCATTTTTTTCGGTTAACTCAAGTCATCTCAGTCAAATTATTGTCTACACATGTCACATAGGGACTAAAGCCGCTTCGAGAGGGTAATTCATCATTGTGGATTTTGGATTTAATTAAAATATCTGATTTTGCTATTTATGGGGTAAACCGGACTAAATTTACAGATTGATTAAGCGATACCATTAAAGGAGCAACTTTAGCTATTTATGGGGTAGTAACCTAGAACAATTACCAATCCAGATTAAAGGAGCAACTTTAGCACCCTAAAAACCAAGGGAGCCAGGGTGCATGCATGCAAAGTTGCAAATACCTTTGATAAAATTTTCCCAACAACGACATCGATCGACCGAAGCTCGAACCGACCTACGAAACTACGTACACTTCAATTTGCGGCTAAAAAAGGAGTGACACCGTCACCAACCCCCTGCTTTACCTATACATACGCGTGCATGTATATACGTTACGTACACGTACGTGAACGTAGAAGTTGTACATGTGCATGCATGTACAAGCTAGATGCCGGCGCCGACGCCGCCACCCCTCAGGTGCTCGCGCGCCACCGCCGACGCGCCGTGGCCGTCGACGGCCATGGACATCACGGCGAGCGAGCGCTGCCGGCACGCGTGGCAGGTGACCTGCGCAATCAGGCGCGCCGCGTGGTCCCGCAGCGCGAGCGCCTTCTCGAGCTCCCCGCGCGCCCGGTGCCGCGCGCGGCGGGCGTCCTCCAGTGCGCGCTCCGCCGCCTTGGCCTCCTCGCGCGCCCGCTCCCGCGCCGCGTCCGCGGCGGCCTTCTCCTCCAGCGCGCGCCTCACCTCTTCCCGCTGCTCCTCCTCCCCGGCCGCCGCGGTGGCGGAGGCGCCGCCCCCGCCCTCGGACGCCGCGACGACGACGGCGGGGCCGATGGAGAGCTGCAGCTTCGTCGTCGTCGTCGCGTGTTGCTCGTGGGAGGAGGAACCGGTGGTCGTAGTGGTCGTGGAGTTGGAGGAGAACGCGGCGGCCAACGGCGCCGTCGTTGAGGCCGGGAGGAGCTGCAGCTCAGGTGGCGGGGGCGGCGGCGGATGATGATGGCGCAGCGCGGCAGGACGGATGACCGGCAGCGTCGTCGCCACGGGCACGACCTCGCCGCGCGCACGTCCAGAGTTGCACGCGTCCTGGTGCTCTATGAAGCTCTCCACCCTGCACACACACACACACACACACACACAAACCACCCCAAAACCACCGCCATTAGCACACTAACCATACCACTTAACTACCATCTCATCACCGAACACAACAGAAACACGGCGATCCGACTCATCTGTACATGTAGATCGAAAGCAACACATCGATCGAACACGACACACACTGACCGATCGATGAGAGCATGAGACAAGCAGATCAACCCACAAATGGACCACCATGCTATCGCTAAACCCATCAAGGAAGCTAAGCTAGCAACGTTCCATTGCTGACGTCCAAGTCCAAGGGACCAACCAACAGCTGCACTACACATATACACAGCTAGTGATGGCGCCTGCACTTAACGCCATTATTGATCGAGTTAGAAAACCAGTCGTCGACGACGACGACATATGGAAGAAGCAACGTACGATCATATCGGTATCTGCAGGGGAAAACATGCTGCATATGCTGCTGCAGCTTCTCGTCCGGTATATTTATGGGCCGGTCAGTGACAAGAGAGTGTGGCTTAGCTACTGCCAATTATTAAAGTGATCGCCTAGTGGGAAGCTCTTGTCCTGGAGAGAAAAAAACAGAGAGGAGGAGATGATGCTGTTTGTGTGCATGGATGATGGATGGGTGCACATGGTGGCCTGTGTATAGCTTAGCTAAGCTCCGGGCGATCTGGTGATGCGCCCCGTCCGCGCGTGGTTGTACTTTGGTGGTGGATCCAGGGGGTCCGAGGAATGGAGCAGCTTGTCTTTACTTACCTAGCGACCTCTGCTTCGTCACCATGCATTTTTGCCTCGTCCACACCATCTCACTCCCCGGACATCTACATGTAGTACTAGTAGTCCTGTCCGTCCAAGATTACTGATACTAGATATGACACATCTCATTATTATAAATTTAGATAGGTATATTTTAGTATTATAAATTTAAATAAGTGATACTTTAACAAATATCAAATATGTTATTTTAAAATTTAAAGAGAACTAATAGTGAAACGAGAGAGGACTCATTGAAAAGTTATATGTTGTGGGGCTTATATGTCAATGTTAAAGGTGATGTGAAAATATACATCACCACTACTAATATTTTTTAAATAATATGGATATTAAATCAATTAATAAATATTTTTTTAGTTTTAGTAATACTATAATTTTTTTATTGAACAATTAGGTAATAAAACATGATAGGAAAGATTGTGTAATAGTATAAATTTTAAGGCCCATATGTCAGTGACTGACATGGGTAATGTGAAAGTAAACACAAACACTACTAATATTTTAAGCATTATAAATTATTTAAAGAGTGATTTTACCGTTCTTGAAAAGGTACAAAAGGTGGTATTGGTATCTCTCGGTACCTCTAATAGTAGGAGGTACTAAATTTTTGCTACCTTTCGATATCTATGAAGTCGATAAATTTTCTTATTTAAAAGTAGTTTGCGGTCAAGTTACGCGATGGTAGCAGTTATTCGAGAGCAGGGAGAGTAATTATTTTTTTTGTCTACAGCCACCTGATCAAGCTCACAGAATTAAGAGCCATAAATAGCAAGAGACATGAAGCTAGAGTAACAGTGTTGCTAGCTAGAATATATGCTACTCCTACGTGCTATTAATGGCTGATTAGCTCTGGCCGGCGTTGTGTTTGCACATGAACAAAACAGTGGTGCTAATGTTAACTTTGAGTTAGGACTACAACAACCATAGTCATCCTTCCTATCGGCGTAACTGGCCGAAAGCTGGAGCTATATCGCTGCTACTACTTCGCTAGCTAGCTGTTGGGTGAAATGCGCCGAGACAGTTTTTGGTCGATGTGCGGTCGCTTTCCTGTAGGAATTTTCGGTCCTACCGCAACCCGCCACCGAAACGATCATATGCCAGGCAGCGCCCCTTCATCTGCTCTGCTTTTTCATCTCTTTCATGATCTCATATCCTTTGATTTTTTTCTCTCCCCTTTTCAGTCTAGCTAGAAAATAGTTTTTGAATAATCTCAATGGATATAGCTTCTGCTAGGTAGCTGCTGGACCCTAGCTACCTAGCAGGATGTATGTATGGTCCCGTTTACTTTCAAATTTTAGGTGTTGGGTGTAAAGTTTACACTTAAGAGAGATGTTTATTTTTATTTGTATAAAGATTTTGGGATGCTATAAAAATACAAGTTTACCCTCACTCTCTCCCCCTCTCCTCCGCGCCTCCTTCCTCTCTCCCCCTTCCTCGCTCCGGCGGCGGTGGCGGCTCCAGATACAGCGGCGGCGTGAAGAAGCGCAGCGGTGGAGGTGGCGGCGGCAAGCAGCAGCAGAAGCCTGCGTCCGACGTCGTGGAGGAGCGCCATGTGGAGGAAGACTGGGAAGACAACGACGCCGCCTCCACCCTCCGCCGATGTGCAGCCGCATCTCAAGCCCGTGGCTACGGGACGGACGACAAGGACACCACCTCCGGCCTTGCCCGACCCCGTCCACCGCGGCCCCCACCTCACCCGACCTCGTCTGCTGCCGCCCACCCTCCTCCCTTGCCGGCCCTGCCCCGTTCGCCGCCGCTCCCTTCACCCGCAAGGCCGCCCCCTTCTTGTTGATTGATCGATGCTGATTTGCTCGTTGATTGATCGCTTCACTGATTTGCTTGTTCGATCGATTCATTCGTGTTCTTGTTGATTTGATCGATGCACTGATTTGCTTGTTGATGGATCGATTCACTGATTGATCGATGCACTGATCTGGCGGCCCCCGTAGCGTCGGCCGACACGGTGACGGCCGAGCTGGGCGGGTGACGGCGGAGGTGGCGGCGGTGGTGGGGGGTTGATACAAGAGTAGGGGTGGGCAGCACTTCTCCCAAGAAAATTTTGCACTTTTTGGCTTTCAAACCTCTAAAATCTAAAATTTTTACAGACCAACTTTATACCTACATGTTTACTTTCAAAATGCCAAAAAATAACCAAAATACTAAACTTTTACAAAACTTGAAGTAAACAGGGCCTATATGTGTAAATGATCAGCATGCATCAACAGCAAGAACCTGAAGTAGTAATAGTCCCGGTCCAATTAGTCCGTACGTAAATATATGCTCTCTCTTTGGTCAGCTAGCTACCCAGTTAAAACAACGGATCGATCAGATCAAACTGTAGCTAGTCAATTGGTGTCGGCTACAAAAACATATATGTTTAATTATCTTTTTTCTTTTTCTCTCTCCGAGTGGCGATATCATATCTACAGCCCAGTGGCAGGTTTTAAACCCTGAAACGGACCATAGCTTTTGTCTTATCTCCATGCACCTCCATGCGACCCTGTCTCCCACCAAAAACAAAACGAAATCATCTAGTATAATCTAAGATCTAATTACGCATGCACATGATATAGTATATCTCTAGCTAGCTAACAACCCAGACGTCATCGTATCAGTCGCTAATTAGACGGTTAGGTTAGCGTAGTGCATGCGTCGCCGGTCGCCATGAACTCTACGTAGGTTTTGAGTTCGTGTTCGTGTTCGTGTAGAGGGAGAGAGCTAGGTGTGTACCGGGAGAAGACGCGGCCGCAGTCGCAGGAGTGGCCGCGGGTGCCGCAGGTCTTGAGGTGGGCCTTGTAGTCGGACTGGACGGCGTAGCCCTTGGCGCAGCGGGCGCAAACCCACTGCCGCCGGCCGCCGTGCTTGCGCCGGAAGTGCTTCTTGATGCCGACGAGGTCGCCCAGCGCGTGGGCCGGGTCGTGGTGGAGGCAGCTCGGTTCCGGGCACACGAACACACGCTTCCGCGCTCCGCCTGCGCCTGCGCCGCCGCCGGCGGCGGCGCCGGCTCCACCTGCGGCGCCGCCGTCTTCCCCTCCTCCCGCCGCCGCCGCCGCCGCGGGGCGCTTGACCAGCCGCCACGGCACCTTGTGCCGGCGCCGGTGCATCTGCAGGTTCTGCTCCCGCTGGAACCCCTGCCCGCAGATCTCGCACACGTACCTGTCCGACTCCAGCAGCGTCCTCGGCGACAGCGCCACCACCTCCGCATCTGGGTCTACGTACGTCCACATGCACACGTTATAGATACATGGACACTAGCTATGATCGAACACCATGCATGCATGATCGTATATCCATCCATATCTAACTAACGCATACGTACCTGGCGTGCCGGGAGGGCGCCTCTTGCGCTTGGCCGGGGAGGGCTGGTCGGCGGTGGCGGCGGCGGCGGCGAGGCTGGAGGAGTTCGACGTCGGCGGTGGCAGCGGTGGCGGCTGCTGCTGGGAGGAGGGTGAGGATGACGAGGTGGAAGAAGAGGCCAACATTTGGTGGTGGCTCTTGACAAGTGCCATAACTGCAAGGGGCTTTCTTCTTTTTAAGGGAGGGATCACTAATAGCTTAAGCTTATCACTACAATACCACTGCTAGAGCTACCACCACAAGAGGCTAGATCAGCAGCTACTTCTACTACTACCTCTGCAGCAGCTGCCTTGCCTTGGTTTGTTCTCTTTTTTCTCCTTAGTGGGATAGGGGTGCCAAGGGAGGCTTTATGGGGTGGAAAGGTGAAGGTGCATTGTGTATGTGTGTGTTTGTGTGTTTGTGTTGTAGAAAGGACTGGGGCATGAGGGGATCATATATAAGCTTAAGGTAAGGAGAGAGAGAGGGTTTTGTGTGTGTGTGTGTGCAAGGTGAGGTGAAAAAAAGGGCTTTGTCTATATCTCTTTGCTTTTGTGCCTGCATCGGTGTGTGGGTGTTGGCCCCCTTTTTTGAAGGGGGAATGTGTCTCATATACTCATTGGATGGGCAGCTTTTATCAAGGCTTTGTTTGTTTGTTTTGGGGGTTTATTAAGATGGGATCATGAGGGCTAGTCTCTGCCAAATCGATCTCGCCAACGCAATTAATGGAGCACTGTCCATTAGCTTCATGATAACTTGATTAGCAAACTGATGACAGTCTTTGATTAGTCTGCGTACGTTTTAATTTCCTCGATCGATATGATCCCTCTCTTTGCCTTCTTTTCTGCTGCCCTGACAGGAGTTTGGCAGCGAGATGGAAATTCAGTTCACGCATTCTTTAATTATCTAGAAATACATATATACACTAAAAATATATACTCCAACACAGGTTAGCTCGTCAACGCCACGTATATACGCATGCGAAATGAAACTACTTGTTCGTATACTGTTCTCCATTTCTACGTATACATAGGTATGGTTTCTTCGAAAAGATGTATATATACCTATGGTTGTTGATGCCGTGGTAGCTGACCAGAGATGAAATTAAAGTTAGTGTTTTGCCAATGATAAACTATGCACACGAACAGCTCATCCTTGTCACCGAAATGATTGCTTTGCTGAAAAAACGCCCCAACTGTTAGTGATCAACAATGGGGGTGGTGATGGGGGAGAAGATTCTTCACACATGCAGGCGATCATTTTCTCCCACAAGTTCCCCGGCCCTTGCCTTGATCCTATCTAGGATCTCCCTTTTCTCTCTTTCGCTAAATAAACTAGCCTCACAATGAGATGGCATTGACATCTTTCTCTCCTCAAACAACTAAAGTTTATTTGTCTCTTGGCTTTTCCTCCCTTTCGACTTTCTGCTAAGATGGCCGCATGTGTAGCTCATTAACAAAATTTAGGAGTAAGTTGCACACACATGTCTTTTTTAATACTACCTTGCATCATCCGGCTACTACTACTCGATCTTTACAATATTCAGAACTTGTCCTTTTGGCGAAGCTGCATGCAGTAGTACGCATAGATTCGACGAGGGGAGGAGGAGAAAAAGATGGCATCTTTTCTCTCTTTTTTTTGGGAGGAAACTAAACGATGGGCCGGCGAACAATCCATCGTCTTTTGAACAGAATTTTGGCAATTACTTTTGGACTTTGGTTGAAACTAACAAATGCTAGTACGTACTTTGCACAATAGCTCCTAGCTAGTAGTAGACTAGTAGCAGCTTATTTTCATGACGAACAGTGGATTGGTCCTACTGAATTCTTCTGTATTTGTCGTCGGTCTATCAATATGCTTCAAAACGTCATATAAAACTAATAAATTGTATGGCCAGATTGTTTAGTATTTGTTTAATTTGATCTCCTGTACGAAAATAGTGTATTCATTGCATGTATAAATTTAAGGGGAAAATGACAAATTTCATAAATTATAGGTGGCTGTGGCGTTCCTTCCTCATACACATGCATGCAAACAGGACTGAAGAAACTGTACTATATTCTGAAGTGTTAATTTGATGATGAGCTCCCTGCCATCTTGTTCTCTCTCTGGCTGGTTAGCACTAAGCATCATCATCAACAAGTAGACTACCGTATATTAACATGCGACTTTGTGTCGTCGTACGTTTATTGATTTTATATAGCAGAAAGAAGGTGTTATTAATTAGAGGTTATCAAGAACATATCGTTTCGAGCAGTACCTTTCTCCCTCCTCGTTCGCCTGTTTCATCATTTAGGTCTCCATGCTATGCAACATGCTCGCCAAAGTTTGCAAAGGTAGAGAGCTGCTTTTATCTCTGGGTTGCTCTCAGTTATCGCAATCATCATGCTATAGCATTTGCAAGTTCGTGAATGCCAATGCCAATGTGTACATGTATATGCGTAATAGTAGATAGGATGCCCTCGTGCTCTCGAATCCCAACCAGGTTACCAACATGAACTAGTGCCTACGGCCATGTGTGTCGATCTATAATTATTCTCGTGCTTTTTCGGGCTTCAGGCCGCCATCCTTCACAAAGATGAATTTTCACTGTGCATGTATACTGGGGAGCTTGCTTTCAAACATCAATTTCAGTTCAGCACCAGTGTGTTTGTCATGTCATCAGCTAAACACATCTTGCATTTCAGAGTTTCTTTTCAGCTAGAGACACTGGTGATCACCGATATATCCGGGTACCTTTGTAGAAAGTAGGGAGACCATTTTAACTGCTAATTGTGGATTGCACAAGGGCATTATACAAGTGGGTTTCCTTCTCAGAAAGAAAGAACAACTGTTGTTTGTAGTAAGTTGTATAACATAACCTTGTCAGCTATTAGTAGGACTAGGATAGGGATTAGATCTAGCATGCTACATGTACACATTTTTAAAGAGTAAAATACGCGGCTAAACCAGAATATGTCCAAGTCCACAAACTTATAGAATGTACACCTCTAGCTAGATTCCTAATACTCCAAAGTACAGACAATATAACTCGGGCATTGATATAGCCATCATAGTGGTAAGTGATAGTTTTGCATTTAGTGCCCTCAAATCGACTCCAACCCCATATCGACTCCCATCATGCCCATTGGAGGTAAGACGAAGAGAAATAGATTAGGATGGCTGTGATCGTCGACGATAGATATTCTGAGGTCCATCATCTGCCTTCACGGCGACAATCACGCCACGCCGGGCTTGTGGGATCACCCTTTCCCTATTGCGTCATCTATCTCAGCTCTGGGATTTCTTATCGCTGTCTCTTCAATTCTTCTCCGATAGATGCGCTTGGAGTTGATTTGAGAGCGGTGGGAGTTGATTTGGGGGCATACATTTAGCGGAAGAGCTTAAATGCAAAATTCTTACAATCGTAAATGGCTACGTCAGCATTCGAGCAACTATGTTTTGGACAACATGTGATGCATTAAACTAACCAAATGCACATTTTACAACTTCATAGACCTGGATGACACTCCGGTCTATGTTTAAGAATCGGCTGGGTGTTTTACTTTTTTTTTAAATCTGATGACATATAATTATTGACGAGAAATGTATCGTTCGCACACGAGAGTCTAAGAGATATGCTTAGCGTCAGTACGGGTTCTATCAATCGGGTTCAAGGCGTGTCAGTGTTGACGTGAAATTCGTCGTTTATACGATGGCCTGAAAGATTTGCTTAACTTTAGTACAGGTCCTATTAATGAGGGTTCAAGAATGTGCCAGTTAGTTTGATCCTATAACTAACAAGACATACAAAGAAACGTTAGATTACGATGGCCAATTGGTCGATAGGCCGATAAGGTATTGTATTACCTAGCCGATAATGACATGAATCGGCTGTGATCAAAAAAACAACTCAGGATAGGCGATTAAGATTATACATCAACATGTTTTAGGATTAACATAACTATCAGTAAATTATCTTTACTATTTTTAATCTTAATAGATCGAACTAAACCAAGACAATATTAAATTAATATCAAATAAAGATACTTACTGAATAGATATATAGCTAAAAACTTAGCCGGTGCATGAGATTACACTGAACACATGAATAAATCCGATATTTTTCGGTAATAAACATATAACATATCAGTTAAAACTCCGATACAACCTTATATAAAAATATCATGTGAGATTAAATCTACTAAACAAGCTACGTTCTTAACAGATCGGACCTAACCAAGACAGTGCAAGAATAATAACAAGCTTGATAGATTTAAGGGTTTGATATATTTATATAAGATGATTGCTATAACGACACAAGAGCTGATATATCAGATAGGCGACATGAGTAAAACCAACCAGTATATCGGACTCAACAGAGAAAGTACTAGCTTGGTCGATACAAGTGAGGTTTGATAAGACTTACTTTCTCGCTGGAGATCGAGATCGATACAGCCTAAACTCGAAAACAAGAACTCGTCAAAAACCTAGAAGAACTAGGGTGACAATGCGCCGAAAGTTTTATTGAACTGTTATTGTTTACAAAGGCCTTGGGTATACATATTTATACCCATAAGCTAAACTAAGTCTGACTCTATTCCGATTGGACTAGTACAAGATTCAATCTTGCTATCTCTAAACAAGGAAACTATATTGTTACAACTTCGAATCAAATATGACTCCGATCGACTGAAAAGAAACTATCTGAGACCGATTCCAACACAATCTTATCGACTCAGGACTTTAACAAAAATAGAAACCATAGCAATCTTTTCTTTTCTCAGATAAATTTACCAACCGAATATCCTAAAATCATGGCATGAACCCCAGCTTTAACTCAGTCTTAACTAACAGAAATGACCAAATTTCATCGGTAACAGTGAGCTAGTTTGATCCTGCAACTAACAAGATAGATAGACATATCGTATAGGATCAAAGAACCGATCGGTCAGTAAGCTGATATAGTATAACGAAGCCAATCGATGTCGATATGGTTTTGATCAATCGACTATAGATCTGAAGTAGATTCAAATAATTAGATAAACCATAAGATTCATGTTATCATCGGCTAGAACTAAACTATGGATAATCATCAATAAACCATTCTTTATCAAAGACAATATTGATAGATCGGATTAAACTGAGACAATATAAGATTAAAGTTGATAAATAGATATATAACTAGTGAATATACAAGTTTGAGTATGAGCCGATATAACTCAAAGATTACAATGAGCTAATATAACATGAACCAATCAACCAAAACTGATACAACATGATATATATAAGTCCGATGGTTAAATCATACATCGGCTGGAGATCTGATGTAGGTAAATTAAAACGTATATCGGCTAACTAACCAATACATCTGATAGCTAAAGCCCACAATAATAGTAACTCATTGGCTAAAACTCTAATAAACGTTGCATAAAAACCTATCAGCTTGCTAGAATTAAATTTATTAATAATAATCTAATAGATCGGACCTAACTGAGATAGTATAAGATTGAAGATAATAAGAAAAACTATTTAGCCGATAGATCTACACAAACATAATGGATATAACAAAATCTATCTAGCACAACAGTACGATTAGAAAAATATCAAGTCAGAATATCGAACCTAATCAAAAAAATCCTAACTAAGCGATACGACTCTAAACAGCGATACAATTAAATATAAAATCGATATATCCGATAGGTAACGCTGACGTCAACCTGAATAGAAATTGTACTTCACCGAGAAAGTTCATACCGATACAAACGAAGTTGACGAAACTTACTTTCCCACAGGAGATCGAAACTGATACAGCCCAACTCGAAACTAAGAACTCGCCAAGAGTAAAAGGGTGACGATGGATTGAAAGTAATTATAGTGATATATAGAGATAGGTTACAAAGACCCCAAATCTATATATTTATACCCTTAGATTGATACAAGTCCTGATCAGACACGACATAAGTTTTCTAAAGATAAAAAAACAAGTTCTGATCGGACACTAAATAAACTTCCTAAAGAAAATCATGCCTAATTAATAAATATAATTAAACTATCATATCGTATTCTTCACGATTCCTCATTGAATTCAACTCGATCTGGATAAACTTTTATCTATCATTTCCTTAACCAAATCCACTATAGAAGCATATCAAATTTTGATGTTAATAATAATGTTTTATACAATTATTATCTATGTGATCTTTTCGTGCCATATTTAGATGTTATACAATCAACCACACAACAGGTTGTCCATAGTACAATAGATAGTGTGTGTTTGCGCGTATATATATATATGTGTGTGTGGGGAATGTATATATGGTAAGTTGTCTATTAAACTATTTGATTATAATGGGCGGTATCATTTTTTCCCTCCTCATTTTCTCCTAGATAATGACATCACAGTATCACACCATTATTCATTCTCTAAGTCCCTACCAATGCTCGACGTGACTTTCCTTTGGAAAAGGAAAAGATTACTTGACTACCACTGTTCTAGTAATAAGAAAAGTAGTAGACAAAATCATTTAGACCAAATCAAATCACCCCAAATATATTCCTCTCCAAAGAGCAATTCGGAACCTCTTTTGATCACTCCTCTCCACCGTCCCATTTCCATGCAATGCTAGATTGCTAGTAGCCATAGCCACATAGCCACAGATTACAATTAGCCATGTATGCGTACTAACTCCATCTCAAAAATAAAAATATGTTTATTTTCAGACATCTCACACATACGAATAAAAGAACTAAAATATCTTTACTTTTTTATTACTTATTTTATTTTTTAATATTTTTATTTTTATAAAATCTGAATAATAATTAATTTAAAAATAAATTTATTTTATAATAAATAGAATAAACTAAAAATAATTACTAGGAGACGAAAAATATACTATATATCAGTCAGGTTTACAAAACCATATAATTATCACGGTTATCACGTATAATAACTTTTTTCTGTTTTTGAAATTATGATAAACCTTATGATAATCGTATGATTACCATGATAATATGACGGTAATCCCGTTCAACACGGTGTGGTTAACCTAGTTACAGTAACTTTTCTTTTGTTCCTCTAACTCTCTGTATGTGCTCATGTAGTATTCCAGGCCGTCGTCTCTCTCCAGTCTCCAGTCCGGTGTCCAACCCGGCAAGGGCAGCCGCACCTGAGCGCGTAGCTCGCCTTTCTCTCTGGCCGATGCAATGAAATGACCTATCAATCCGGCGCGGCGCGGCGCTCAATTCTTCGCTGGGAGAGAAGCATCAACCCCCTGCTCCTGCTCCCCCTCCACTCCACAGTCCACACTCCACTCGATCACTATCAGTGGCGGTAAAAAACACATTCCCAATCCCAAGCTACCGATCGAGTCTAATAATAAACGTCGCCTCCGTCCGCCGCGCATTTCTCGAGCGCCGAAACCACCTCCACTGTGCGACGCAACGCAAAGTAGCAAAACCATGGAGAAAAGAAGAAAGAAAAAGGCTGGCCGAAGCATGGAATGCAATCAGTCCTATGCAGCTGCAGCTGCAGCTGCAACAACCGAGAGCGAGAGAGCTAGCGTACCAGGTAAGGCTGTGCTTTGCTGCTCACTGCGGCATGATCTGCAATTCCTGGCAATACGCAGGAGAGAGAGAGAGAGAGAGAGAGAGAGAGAGAGAGAGAGAGAGAGAGAGAGAGAGAGAGAGATGCAGAGATGCGTGTCCAAGGAATTGCCGACGAATTGAGCTTTTCTGCAACGCGCGCGAGCGGTAAAAAAGAAGGGAAAGGAAAGCTAGCGCACGCAGGGATGCTGCTGCAGGGGGAGAGGGTAACCACGCTCGTGATGATTATACTCGCTCGCCTGGTGCAGTAGAAAAAAGACGGGCAAGCTGTGTGTGTGTTCATCAGAATCGGTGCCCGTTTCCTGCGCCGCATCATTCTGCCTTTCGGATCTTTTTTCACTCACAATCTTTGCTCCGTTCGTACTACAGTATCTGTTACTACTACTACTATCCTCCTGTTATTGTTTGCAACATTTTCTCTCATGTGTTTGAAGTCATGGTCAAATGGCCCTTTTTTTCAGCTATACTGTGTCACTGTTCTTTGGTAATTGTCTCTGCAGAAGAGGACTGTAGCATGATGTTTTGGACACATACCTGATACCTGCGTGGGTGCACTTGTGTGAATCTGGCAAGTTCCAACAATACCCTTTTGTCCTTTTCAGTATTTTGCATATCCATGGGCACCCTGAGGTGGGGGTAATGCTCGCTAATGTAGTAGTTAAGCATTTTTTCGTCCATTTTGGATAAATATGATATCATAATACTATGAATTCTAGAATGAAATATACATTTTAGAACGGACGGAGAGAATATATATGCATATATTAGGAGAGAAGCAATGGCACATGTTGACCGGTTACAGAAAGAATATCACCATATATGACTGTTGAACGAGATTTTTATATAGAATATGTCTGTCGGTCTAGTTTTGTATCAACATTCTAATTTGTCATTACAAATGAGCTCCCACGTTAATAACAAGAATTAACATATTAAAATATGTGTTAAATAAAATATGTCACTGAAAATACCATTGACTCGTTTGTTTTAGTACAAATAAATATTTCTCAAATTAATAATTACTAATTAGGAAACTGTAGTCATCTTGTCTCATCTACCCAAAATCCGAAGGGAGTACTTTTATTAATTTAATTCTAAAATTCAAAACTAGCCATTACTTTTTTAAAATAAAAAGATTAGCAATTCCTAACAAGTTGTAATCGGCATAACTTTTCTGTTAATCTAAGGTTACAATTAAAAACTATGCCAATATATAAAACATATGATTATTTTTAATATAATTTATAATGTAAAAAACAGTCGGTGTAATGCGCGTGGTGAATAGTTGTTTTCATTTCTCCAGCAATTAGAAAAACCTGCATATTTTCTAAAAAAGGGCCCGAGCATATAAGTTGTGTCTGCATTTCTTCTTTTAGCTCTCAACCGATGAAAACCTGTCAAGTGGAATATCAACAGAAAATAAAATAAGAAACACTGGAGAGGTGACGAAGATGAAGGGGGCAGGGCACCTAGCCTAGCTTTGTCAAGCGAAGGGGGAGTCACTATTGGGCCTGGACCCCAAGTCTGTCCTCTCGGCCCGTTTGAACTTAGCAAGGGGGCCCACGAATCCGATGGTTGAGATCTGAGACGGCAAGACGGGCCCACCCCGTGCTTCCTTGCACACGTAGACGGGCCTTCATAGTCATCAATGATGACTACGAGGCAAGCAAAGATAGCGTCCCAGCTAACCATCATTGTGTCTCTCTCTCTCATTGTACTTACACATTTCGTAATCTCAAGTACATATACGTGTTCAAATTAGTAGACGAGCTTAGTTTAATTTTAGGATGACAGTGAGATAGGGATAAAATGTGTTAAGTATTCTGTAGAAAAAAAAGGGAGAGAAGGCTGTAGTTGATGAATCGCCGGGTGATAAAATTGACAAAAGGCACCATGTTAGGCACAGGGAAGAAGCACCCAAGTGGCTCAGTGTTGATAGGCATCAAGAACAGCTCTTCCCATTAATTAGCTGGCCTTTTGGTGTAAACTCATGTTAACCCTACAGTGCCAACTAGTCACAGCTACACATGCAACAGGGCATGACAATCACTTGAGCTTAGTTTTTCAGCGCGCCCATGTCTCCATCTGTCGGGGGTGGCTTTCAGAACTCTTATATTGCTGCTTAAATTAATATCTGCAACTTAATCTGATCCGTATGAATGATTGGGCTAGCTGCTTCTAACTAACTAAGCTAGATCTAGTGTACTGGCTTGGTTCTAATTAAGGAGGGAAAATTCTGATATTGCAATTTAATTAATCAGTATGCTTAGCAGGAAATCGAGATGCCTAACTGAAAGAGTTCAGAGAATTAACAATATATTAATGCAACGAAATATCAATTGTGGTGAGGTTAAACTGTGCAGGCCAACCTTACTGACATACCAACCTAATCTCCGGCTTGGTAATGAGGTTTAGGGTACTCCTAAGATTTTGCTAGCTAACTAGCTAGCACTAGAAAAAAAGTAGGCATATGCAACAGATACCGCTAGCAGTGGGGTCTCCTTCGACTGAACTAATCTGCCGACGACGTATGCAGATATATACGGATGGAGTACGATGGCCAATGCAACGACAAGGACATGCATGTACAGTACTATTGTTCAGGTTGTTATGATCCTGATCCAAGTCAAAATCTGGCCCAGTTTAAGGAGGTTAAGATTCTGAAAAATAGATGATTGGTAACTAGTTTTTCAAAGTCTAAAGAAAATATAGAGAAGCTAGAAAGGTTTCTAATTCATTTTATATAGATTATGTAACGACATTTACATCTACTCGGAATCTAAATGAAAAAGTAGACTATTTAAGAGAGCGCCCCCTCCTAGATACAAAACTACGGGGATTTTTTTATTTTTGTGAATTTGATCGAAATCTATTTAAATGTGGCCAAATACCGTTCAGAATTAAAAAAACAAAAACCACTCAAAAAAACTCCAAAATATCTGAAATATCGAAAGTTTTGCTACCCTCGACATAATAAATGTTCAGAACACATGGCCATGATATCTTATGATACCACAACCCTACCAAACAAAACGATCTTGATCCTACCATATATGCTAATTTTTATGGTATCCTGTCCCACATCAGAGTTTTAAACGATCCCACGAGATCGGTGGATCATAATTACATAGGATCCTGATAATACGTACGGTTATGCTACTGTTCAAAATTAAGGTGGATTTAAAAAAAGTGAACAAGTCTACTCAAGTTTACACAAATTATCAAAATTGATATTGTTGTATTCATTTATTTACATTAATGTATTATAAAATTTATATAAAAATATGTTATTTATGAAAATATGACAGGATCCTGATCCTACGTCCGATTCTACCATTCAATACTGTAAGACAAAAAACGATCCTATGTATTCCGATCCCGATAGCTTTGGTGTTCATTTGTCACTTATCACTGTCTGAAAGTTTCGATAGATCGATTGAGTCAGTTAAAGCCAAACGCTTGGTGTTGAAATGCCGGCCGGTGCTTGTGCCTACGCACGTGGACGAGCCAAAACCACGCAGTACAACACACCGACTAGTTAGCTCTTGTTCTGATATATTCTCCTTGCCTGATCTCTAGTCGTCCTCAGCCAGGCCGGCTCATCGTCCCGTCGACCGACGATCCATCCATCCATCCATCCATCGACAGATCGAGGGCCCCTTCAGGCTCTTAATTAATTCGTACATGTAAATTAACATGTAATTCGAAACAATAATATAATATCTCTCCATCGATCATTCTGTCTATCTGCAGCTAGTTGCATACATTTACATGTAGCCTACAGCCCATTTCGATCTCGATCAATATCTCCATCGAACTGATCACTAAACGATGCTAATATTCCTCTCGATCACCATCCGATTGATGCCCGAAACGTACAACTGGTCAACTAGGTAGCTAGTGCATGCCTAGTTGCATAGTTGCGTTTGCATCACTTGCATACAATGCATGCATGCACCGGCCGATTAGTCCGCTGCGTCCGTCGCCGATCGGCGGCTAGGGTACAGTGGCAATATAATGCTCATGCTGTACCAGTGTCGGGCGTACGTACTCACACGCACAACACGCACCAGTCACTTCAATTCATAGACGAGGCAATTAAGCACAGTTCATGCAAGCACGGCATGTGATCGTCGAGAGGCTGATAGATCGATCTACCGATCGATCGATCGAGATATATAGATCGTACCACTGTGTACGCCGTGCATGCACGCGCCACCGATCTCATCTCATCTGATCGATCGATCTAGCTAGCAGCTAGCTAAGCTAAGCTGAGCTAAGCTATCAGCAGGTGGAATTGGAGGAGGAGGAATAAAACGGTGGCAGGCCGGGTACAAACGCAAGGCACCGCGAGATCGCCGTGGCAAAGGACCCTCCGGTGCGCGGCGACAAGGGGATGCGACCAGCACGGCGGCTGCTCGATCGATCGACCATGCCGGCCCTGTGGTGAAAGCAACCAAGGGTTGTAGCTAGCCCACATGTAGCTATAGCTAGCTTAATTAGCTAGCCGTGCATGCCTGCCCGGCCAGCCAGCGAGTCGCCACTGTGCTGCAGCCTCGGCCGTGCATGCATGCATGGCTGGCCCAATGCAAAGCACGCTCGAGAGGAATGACCAGTGCAGTTTGCTGTTCATCCTCCTGATTAAGCCGTTCATTCCCAGCACTTTGCAGGTCACTGTTCGACGCTAGCTCGACATGTGTACAATGGGATTGAAGGGGGGCAGAGAACGATCGCGACAGTACGTACTTGCCGTCGTCGCCGTCGTCGTCCTGTTCCTTTTTGTGGACAGGAACGGCCTTGCTTGGCCTCGATCGATGATGCATAGATAGCATCCTCTAGAGCCAAGCCAGCGAAATTATATATGTCTATATATGCTTAATATAATCTGCATGCATATATAGCTTATATATATCGTATCAAGTTAATTCTCAAAGCATTAGCTACAATCTGCATGCAGAGTACTGTGCGATAGTGCGTGTCAGTTTTGGAAGAAGGAACATGATAAAAGAGCTAATTAATTATGTAGGAGCATATACATTTTTGCTTGGTTACACACGTACGAGTCCATGCACAAATGACCAGGCAAGGCAGGGCACACAGCCTATAGCTAGGTACGTGTACGTCTCCCCTGGATAATTTAGCTGCTATATAGCTCATGAGCTCGCAGTAGTGTGGTACTACACTACTACACTTATGAACACTGCTACGCATAGCAGAATTCAGTCGTCGCTGTCGTGGCACAGCGGGCGCATCATTGCGCACGAGAGACCAAAGGTGTACAAACAAAAAGCGTCAAGGGGGGAGAACAGCACAAGTCACACCCAATTGGAGAAGGATTTGGATCAAGGGGCTTGTCACGTAGCAGCAAAGAGCCATGAGACAAGGGTGAAAGGGACAAACTGAGTTTGTACCGCCAACTCTTTCCGGGAGGCTCCAGATGCCATCGCCTTATCTTTGCCCTCCAATCTTTGGACATGGCTAATCCAAATCATTGAGGTAGCCCTGCTGCTCAACAGAGCGATCGAGCGAACTTAACAAACCCCAGCCCCCCTCTCCTCGTCTCCTCGATCGATCTTGCAAAAGCTTGGCAACAGTCGGAGAACACGCCATGTGGAACTAATTAACTTCGTGTAAATGAATAATAGAATTTTAGGTTTGCCTACAAGCCATTACTTCACCTAGTAGATAGAGGGACATTTATGACCTTGTTGGTAAACAAACAAAGGCTAACATATAATATACTAGTATAGTGTCCATGCTAATGCAACGGTTTTATTTAAGAGATGTACTTAAAAACAACCAGGCGGCAAAGATTATTTTCATAGTTTTTGTCTCACGCAACAATTATATATGACCATAAATATAATCCAGAATACATTCATGCATAATAAGGCATAATAGTAATGTCTCACATATTACAAATAAGTTTTGAATTGATTAAGTAGATCTTTGAGGTCTTCAGAGAAGTTTTCACACTCATTTGCATGACTGTTCAAAATATCCAGCAAGAATTCCATCCTTAGTGTACGTGGTATCTGTGAATGGCAGATAGTAAGACACAACATTAATTTGATATGCATTCTTCAAATATACATAGAGAATATATATGCTTACAATGTTGATCAGCAACTTTTTCCCCTCCCACTTCTTTAGGTAATTATATACAAGGAGCCCTAACAATTTCCTGTAGAAAATAAAGAATTTAAAGAATTTATTTGTAGGAGGTAAATAAAATGACTACTTGATAAGAAAGAAAAGATTAAACATGTTATAAGTTATTACCAACTATAACTTGAAGCCATCTTGGTAATTTACGATGCCAGTCAGAAAAATTCTCGTTCCATGTAGGACGCACCAATTTCATGGCAAGGATAAAATGTTTGGCAATATCACGTAATGCAGTTATATATGGCATGGTTCGATCTTTACCTGTGTATCGTAGATTTGGAGCAACCGGATCCATAATATACACAGTTTTGTTTCTCCTGTCTATTATGAATGAACTATAGAGCCTATCCAGACAACATGGTAATAGAACCTGTAAACAATCACCCAGAATATAAAAGCAAAGTAAAATATAAAATTTTTAAGGACTTTATAAAATAGTCACCAAGATTTGGAATAGAGCCAACTCTATTATAGGTCTGCACATAAGGGTTATTTGCTTGTAGTATACTGAGCACATTTCTAATGATATTAATATCAAGATCAGGTGACCTTTTCACTCTATGTGACAATGTATCAGCTTCTTCTGTGTCATAAAATGTCATAAAAGTAAAGCTGCAGGTGACGTGGCCCTTCTGATCCTGGCAATAAATGGTCCAGATGATGATACATCGCACCTTGTACGCGGAATGTATATATGCCGGTACATGCTGCGGTGCAGTATTTTTGGTCCAGTGTAGCTCTGAGACTTGTGAATGAGAAGTGAGAGTTGAAGTACCGTATGTGTTTTCTGAAATATATTGCATCATTGTCCACTTGATTCGTGAACAATCTCTTCAACTCAGCTGGTACATCATTGATATGCACTTTTATCTTTCCCATTCTACAATAGAATCCCGGTGGTTCCCCTTCAAATCTGATGGCTTCACAATATTGACAGTTAGGAACTTTTTTCAAAACATGGTGCTCTTCCGGCAAGTTATGGTTGACGAAATCATAAGGATCATCAGCGACAACAATGCTAGTGCAATCATCGTTGACACGATACTACTGGAATGCATATTCTAATTTTAAATTGAAAAATATGTCAATAATGTAGTCACTACACACGATCATAAACAGTAATTATTTATAAGTAAATAGTTACCTTCACCAAGAAGCTGCATAGTCTCAAAATCCGTAGGACCATCTTCATCTTCTTTGACAAATTCCTCTTCTATGGCACATAGATGATCTATTACACAGGCGCTTGCAATTAACAATATGCATGCAACAAAATACCAACAAAGAAAAAACTGTATTTGTGAACATATTTGTAAAACTAACCTTCATCATCTGATTCATGGTTTGTAGGTTCGAATAAACCAGTATCAAATTCGACTTCTTCATTGGTGGCTACACATCTTGACTGTATAGGTGTCGCAGGTATATGGTTAGCATTTTCTGCCTGTGCAAAAGCAGGGCATGCTCGGCGGTTGTTATCCGCTGCTCTTGCTTTTTTATAGTCTCGGCTTTGTTATAGTAATTTTGTATTGGTGTTGCATCCATGTTAAGGCACCGGTTTCATTTTCTCAGCAGGTTTGGCGTGCTTGATCCGGCATCGATCACCATTAAACACAAGAGATATATTTGATCCAATATACACCCCTCAAAATTTACAATGTATTAGTTTGATGATAACATACCTGGAGTAATTATGTTGTTATTTGAACATTGAGTCTGTAAAGGCGTCAACAGTGTTCGTTGCTTCCTGACGTATTCATCATTCCTATGTATCCAGTCGCATGACTCAATTGGATCATCATTTTCCTTGTCAAGATGTATTGATGCTTGGCAAATGGCTGAAACACCATATTCTTGTGGTGACTCTCCTCCTGTAACATTTAGTTCTCAATAAAACAACATGTTACAGTGCCATATTGATCATGTAGTATTATAATCAAAATTGCATCGATAGACACAACGCACCCAACCGAGATGGCGACAAGATGGAATAAACCGCTGGTGTCATGTTAACATACGTGCAACCGGATATAGGTTCTACATCACCAAAGAAGAATAGTACACATTAATAGGTTCTACTGATGAATTAATATGACAGTTATATATAACAATGCTCCATACTGAACAACCTTAATTTGATCTGCTGGGTAATGAGTTCAGCTATATTAATTAATCAGTGTTTGTAAACTTAATTTTTAAAGGAGCAGCAATACTGAGAGTGGGGATACAATTCAATCGACTATACACATATATATATGTATATAGTAGTTAAGTTTACTAATAAACACACCTGAATTATTAATATATAGGTCATCTAGCAACGGAGTATATATATGCAATTGGTCTGTATATAATATGGTTGGTAGGTGATGGCTAGCTGGTCCTAATTCTGGTCATTAGGCAGAGATCAAGATTAACTGATCATATGTATCCATGTTTATATTGGGTTGCACATGCACGTACATGCATGCATGGCATTGTACATCTATATGCATATTCTAGCTAATTATCACTAACCAAGGTGTATGCTTGTACGTATATCTCAAATTTATAAGGTGATTAATTAACAATTTAACCATGATTTTGGAGGCAAGCTTGCTCAAGCTATATGCACCCCCTCAAAATTTAAAATGTATTAGATGATAACATACATGGAGTAATTATGTTGTTGTTTGAACATTGGGTATGTAAACGCGTCAACGGTGTTTGTTGCTTCCTGATGTATTTATCATTTTCCTTGTCACGATGTATTGATGCTTGGTAAATGGCTGAAACACCATATTCTCAATAAAATAACATGTTCCATTGGCATATTGATCATGTAGTATTATAATCAAAATTGCGGATACCTTGAGCAGGAGTCGTTACTACTGTCGGTGTTTTTTTCCTTGCACGATATTCACATTGCTTTCTATTTCGCTCCTCTCTTTGTTCGTTGGTTTCCTCGGCCCTTTTTTGTGTGCGATATTCGCTTTGTTTCCTATTCCTCTCTTCCCTCTTTTTTATCTCTTCATCATCTGCAGGTGGTGTCACAATTCGCTAAAAATCAGAGAGACTTAACATGTATCACAACAATTAACATACCTCCTCTAACGCTGGTTGATATGTCGCCAAATGCAGTGTGGGCTGATCGTCTATCCGTCATTACAGATTTATTTATCAGATGAATATTACTGCAGACAAAAAAACTATAGATAAACCATCCCACAAAATTTCAAGTCCAAATTTGACCTCATCTAGAAACAAAAGATCTGCATCGTCAACAATACCTGCATTTTTCACAACAAAATTTGTCTTTTTTATTTTTCACTGCTATATAGAGTTTTGACATGATTATTTTTAGTGGGTAGTGCTATATACCACCATAATCTATGTAGTTGCTCCTATATCATCTTCATAATTTCAAAAAGATTGCTAGTCTTGAGTGGCATATATCAAAAATTTCCTTTCATAAATATATACATTACATCTAAGGAATATATGTGCATAAGGTCAAATCCCCTTTAGGGATTAGAATCCTAGGTCCCCCTCCCTGGTAAGCAACCTCAGAAAACTCTTTGACAAGGACACAAAAGTTTGCAGTGCAGAAAGTATGGTCACATTGTTTAGTACTTAACACAGCAAGAAAGTATGTAGCTTTTTAACACCACCAAATAGCTATGTACTACAAAACTTTCTGGAGAAGAGTTACATAAAGCACTAATTACTTAGTACTAACTGTCAAGCCAACAAAGGAAAAAAGGCTAAACATTGACTGTATTAAAGAGGGATTGTTCATGCAGTTGCAGTAAGATGTAAATAAGGCAAGCTTAGAAATATTACAAGCAGACAATAACTCAACAGTATAATTCCTCCAGCAATTCCGCTTCAAGCAAACCGCGGCTTCATTCATTGGTCAAAATTGTTAATCTCCCTTAGTTGAATCATATTGTGTTATATAATTATATTGCCATTATAGGCAATCCTATAACCAAGAAAACTTCCCAAGATGCTGATTTTACAATTTCCAATAAGTCCAGGAGAGCACTGGTTTTTTGGAACTAAATATAAGTTAAATGCAGAGATACCAATAATGAACATTGAATGGAAGTTCCAATCTACCTCGATTGAGAACTGTAAATCTTCAGTATCACATAGTGCTAACTTGTACTCCACCTAAAAACAATAAAAAGTGTCAATGATTATAAACCTGATTATTAATGAGGGCATCTGTACTCGAGTTTGTAAAATTCATAGTCAACAGCATATATAGTCTAAAAAAACAAAGCTAAGTTACTACATCACAAAAGCAATAAAGCAGAACAAACTCATATGGTCATACAAATAGTATAGCAAGCAAGAATGTCAAGCGCTAGAAATAAAACTACAGCCCTAAACCTTAGGTTCATTGTCTTTTAATGTTTTGAAGGGTTCTCATTTTCGTCTGTTGATGAATGAACCCAAAAAACTCCTTTTTTCACAAAAAAATAGGACCTTGTTTATCAACAAACCAAATGGCACTTTATATCCCCATAAACATGCATGATTATCAGGTTTCTCGTGGATGTCATGGCCACTAAATGCAATTCTTCCTCTCCTAGTATCTGAATTAAAAGCTGCAATATGAATATTTTTCTCGATAAGAAGACAAACATGGAAGTTTTATAACAAATTCATGAAGTTATGTAGTCTAATATACCTTATATGTTTTAACAGGGAAAAAAAGGAGTAGAAGAAACTACAAAAAGGTTAGAATCGTGGTTCTAAAGTATGGAATCGAATCTGTGTAAACCACACTCCCGAATTCTAAAACAAAAAAAATGAAATTGGAAATGTTCATGCCAAAGTAACATTAGTTTAATGAAAAATACTAAAAGTAGCTCATTAAATACAAAATTATTTGGAACTACAAAAACCAATAAATAAACTGTCAACAAAACCATTGGCGCAGGTGCTCTTCAAGTATATTCTTGTGAAAATCAAGATTCAAACAACACTTGAGGGGGATAAATAAAATATCTAGAAAACCATTAGTGCATTGCTCTTCAAGTATATTCTGTGAAAATCAAGATTCAAACAGCACTTGAGAGTAGCAGCAAATTAGCATGTTAGACCTGTGTGCACCGTTAAACCTTATATGTTCCTTCAAGTTGTTATCACAAATTAGGATCTATGTTCCAGTTCAGTTAGAGTAAAGCTAGCAGTAGCAATTAATGACAGGCATTATGCCCAATCATTTTAAGTCCACAAATATCAAATAGAAACCACCTTTCACAACCATCAGCTTTTAAGTCCCAGCAACTAAACACCAAAATCTACAGCATTCGGTATCCAGTTTCGGTTTCGAAATTTTTAATCTCTACTCCTCTCAATTAGTCCCAGTAAAGCCAAGTTCAAATTCTATTAATGAGATGACAATGAATTAAAAGCAAGTCCAAGTCTATAGAACATATATAAAGTGATTCTTTGTGTAAGTTTAAGTCGTATCAAGACCTTGAAAAATATCGGTGCATTCGGTCATCCGTCCACATCCTTCAAAATTCCTTGTCCACACTCCACGGTGATTGTTCATGTAAAATTAACATGCTTATTAATACCTGTTGGAGCAATAATCTGCTTTTCAACTAGGACTCATAGCTTCGCTACGGCTGCGACGGCGACGGAGGCGGCGACGTCAGTGAACAGGAAGGTGAGGAGGAAGCCGAGCAAGCTGCAGCCGACGAGCGGGAACAGCGAGTTGCGCACGCCGCCGCCTTGGCTGGGGCCGGGCTCTGCGCCAGGTACAGGACGCCGCCGATATCCCATGGCACGTCGCCCGCAGCCTCGCAGAGTATATCTCCGCCGGCACGATGAACGTCGTCGTGTTCGGCCCGAAGTTGGCGAAGAAGAAGGTGAGCGCGTAATTCTGCGGCGGCGGCGATGGCGGAGGCGGCGACGTCAGTGAAGCTCGTGGTTGCCATCGCTGGATTGTTGTCGCCGGATTGGAGCCGCGGTGCCGCGGTGCGGGCGAGAGCGAAGGCGCAGAGGGGCAACTATTGCGCTGCAGCCGCGCGATGGCGCGGCGGCGAACGGGGGAGGCACACGGCACGAGTGACGGCGATGGCACGACGCGGTGTGGGGACGATGGCGCACGGATATGGAAAGCGAAGATTGCGTGCATGGAGACGATGGCGCGTCGGTTGATTCCCTGCGGAGACGATGGTGCCGGTTGATTTTCGGCCGTCGGATGATGAGTGAGTAAGAGAAAGCGAATACATCCGAGCCGTCAATAAGGTGTATTATAAGAGGTATTGATATTGATGATTTTAATTTTTGAACTTAGCTATATTTTAAGGGTTGTTTACTTTATTACTAAAATTAACTTATCAGGTTTTAGCTTTACCGTAATTTGGTAAGCTAAGAGTATCTCCAATGGCTTCCATATCCCCTATTTTATTCAAATTTTAGAAGTTTTAGGCTAAAATTCAGCTCCCAATAGATGTCCTATCACATTTCTTAAAAATTTTCATCCCCTATTCTCCCCTCCCCGTTCCTCACTTCTGAGAAACGGGATCCCATTGCCTATCCGCTCTCCCGCACGTGCGGACTGGCAGCAAAAATCTCCCGCGGAAAAAATCAGCACGCGTCTTCTTCTCCCTCCCGTCGAAGCTCGCCTCGCCTCCAACTGAAGAACTCGGCGGTGACACTGATAGTCTCCTCCACCATTGGCCTAGCCGCCTAGGGCAAGATATCGAGGAGAGGAGAGGAGAGGAGCGGAGGGAGGAGGAGATGAGGGGAGTGGAGCAGGAGCAGCTCCTCAGCCTGGGCGTCCTCATCGACATCGTCGACAAGTAGTGGATGCGACACACTCCCCGCCGATGGTAACCACCACGTGCCCTCCTCTTCCTCTCCTCCCCTTCCACGTCGACGAGATGTTTTTGACTTCGATTTGCCGCCCGAAACGATCCCCTTTCCGTGTCGGTCTTGCGGATGTCCCCGTGCCGCCCGCCATGGCCGTGAAGACGGAGAAGCGGAGGATCCAGCACCCGCTAGTACGCTTCTTGTACCTCGTTCTTTCCCCCCTCTATTGCTCAATGTTTTTGGTAGCTCATTCCGATCCGCTTGAATGAGATGATTAGCGAACTCTGGATCAAAATCAACCACTTGATTAACCACTTGGAACTTTTTGGGAGAGGATACTTGATTAAAATCAGTATTTTCAGGTACATGGGCCTACAATACAAAATTAAAATCAATATTTGGACCCAAAAAATAGGGTCCAAAATATTTTCAAATGGCCTAGTCCACGAATTTAAATTTATTGGGAAACTTTTTTTGGGGTTCCATTTGATGAGAGAGTAGTTTGAAGAATATATTTTTTACATACATCCTCAAAACTGTATTATATGACATCATTTTAGAAAAGCCATTGAAGATGCTCTAAGAGCATAACAAACATACCCAATAAATAAACTCCCTAAAAGATGTTTGAGAGATTTCTAATTAGGATTTGAGGTTCTAAAATATCCTCCACTCCAATATATTCGGTAAACATGACTCTAAAAGTGGAACCACCTACAAAACTACCAACCTTTCCTCTTCTCATATATAATAACCTGACAGGTGGGCGACCTACCAGTCTCTCTTTCATCCTCTTTTCTTCCTCCTCTACATCTTCTCTTGTTCTCTTGCAGACCAGAAGGCAATGGCGTGAAATCGGTGGCCAGTAGTGGACCAACTCACGACGGCTGGCGGCGGCGCGAGTCGGGGTTGGCGGCGGACAAGCTCGCGAGGACTGGCGCGGTGTGAATCGGTGGCTACTGGCAGCATAAATCAATCCGTCAACGGCTTACATGGTCACGACAACCGGTGACAGCGGCGCAAAACAGGGTCCACTGGTTGGCACAAATCGGGGTTGACGAGGACAAGCTCACGAGGACTGGTGTGGTGCGAATCGATGGCTATTGGCGGCATGAATCAATCTGCTGGTTGGCCTAAGTCAGGGTTGGCGGCATATGAGCTCGCGATGGCCCGGGCGGTGCAAAACGGAGGTTGGCATCGGACGAGCTTGCGAAGCATTATGGCGGTGCAAATTGAGGACCACTGGTGACACAACTCGAGCTGGCGGCGGCATGAACCAATTCGTTGACGTACGAGCTCGCAACGGACGATGATGGCGTCAATCAGGTCTCCGATGGCAGCACGAACCAATTCATCGACAAGCAAGCACGCGACGGTCGGCGGCGGCGCCAATCGGGTCTTCGCTAGTGGCACGAGTTGAGATGGTGACGTGGCGAATCAGAGGCCATCGGTTGTGAATCGAGGAAGCATCATACGAGTTTGCAACGGCGTGGACATCTCGATAGCGCGCGAAAATTGCCTAGGTTCAGTGAATTGCGAGCTAGAGGTCTTCTCCACTTGTGGAGAACGCAAATTACGGGATTGGGTTTCCAAACTTTTAGGGATCTGACTACGAGTTTTGTTGGATCTTTTTTTCTTAGAAAACCCAAAAATTTTGGGATTGGAAATAGTATTGCGTGATTGTTGGTCATGCTCTAACAAACTAAACATTGGGCAATTGTTGGTAATTCTAAAATCCTTCTCACAAAATCTTGACAAATATAGCAAACCAAATATAACTTACACATCTCAACCTTACCAAATAATGCCAAATTTGCCAATATCAAAATTTGGTAAGATTGATTTAGTTATCAAAGTAATAATTCATACTTCTGTTTTCTATAAATACAATTGTATTTACATGGAGTTATATCAATTAGTCTATATCGTTATAATGTTAACTGGCCATTATCACGATCGAACCGTATTTCATTAATTAACATAGAAACTTTCTAAGCCGTAAAGTACACGTGCGTGACTCTTTATTTTTTTCTCAATATAGACGTTGTAATATTCCAAAATTATTTTCCGTTACAAATGTGTCGATGACAAATTGATCAACCTACGACGCATTTAATTATATGACCTCACACCTAACAATACACTGACAATAGCAGAAAGGAATTTAACAAACACCAAGCATTATATATTCTCTTGAGCTTACAAAATGCTAGCCTTCAACCGCAACGTGCAAGTGATCGATGACTGCATTTTGCTATCCTAATTAATTGTGGAAAAGGGAACATTCTCATTGTTGTCTCCCTGTCGTGGGTTGTCGCTTTCAACGGGTGATCAAACATCAGTGTCTTTATCAGAACCATATCAGCTTGCTAGCTGGCCTGGCGATCAATCCTGACAATTATAAGAGAGGGAAAAAAAAGGGGGGGAAGCATTATTGTACTTTGGGTCAGAATTTGTTACCTATATAAGTTTGCACATCGCATTATATCTTACATCCTTTCTTAAATATATATCGGAGTATATATATCTTAGCTCTTTTTCACTTAATTTGGACGAGTTTTATTTCAGTTTATTGCACTTTTAACCAGTATAGATCTATCCTTACTACCGCGGACCAGCCATCTTCCACCTTTATTCATCACTCCTCGTCGCCTGAACTTGAACTCCATCTTTGTACCGTTGCTTTATCCCACGTCATGTTCCCCAGCTTGCTTCCTCGCGCCGCGGTCGGTGAGCGACCAAATGCGGTTTGATGCATGGCTGAAAGCGTGACCTCCCACCAATTCCCTCTCAATCCAGTCAGCCGGCTCTCATGACCCGCGGGCGACAACTCAAGATAAAAATAATTAGAATATGGGTCAAACCTAAACTAAACTATTTTTAGTGAGTCTATTGATCCTGATTCAGTAGGATAAATTCATCACAAGTCCATTAATATTATATTAATAGATTATTCATAGATATCCAAATGAATCAGATACATTACTATTAGAAAAAAATTCATCATATGTGTAAAACTTGGACCCAAAAATTTTTAAACTCACGTTTACATTATAAAAACTTATCAGATTTAGTTAAATTTTGTAGAAATGATTTATTATACAGAGAAACAATTTTGTATAAATTTTGAGCCATTTATACATGTGGGGCCCACGACGCATTACCAAGACCCAAAAATTATAGTTTAATATGTGTAAAACTTGGACCTAAATTTTTAAACTCGGGTTCATACTATGAAAACTTGTTAAATTAGTTAAATTTTATAAAAATAATTTATTATATAGGGAAACAACTTTGTACAAATTTTGAAGATATTTATACATGTGGAGTCATTTTGGGTT
Organism: Oryza australiensis; assembly: GCA_019925245.2. NCBI lineage: Eukaryota > Viridiplantae > Streptophyta > Magnoliopsida > Poales > Poaceae > Oryza > Oryza australiensis. The sequence continues at coordinate 1,314,181 of JAIFGZ020000117.1, forward strand.
AAACCCTTTAAACCTAGATTCTAATGATTTGATCTGTTTGATTCATTTATATTTTTGGAGCGATCCTAATGATCTATTGGAGCAAATTTATGGATAGGTTTAATGGATAAATGGATCGAACCTAACCATTCTCATCCCTAATTTTCAGTGTACCAGGTGCCTCGATATAGCCGCATACGCACTGTGCATCCGCCGAGCAGTGGGGAGCTTGTGTTCCGTGCATGCAAAAAAATCGCCACGCAACTCGTCGGCGACTAGGCGGCACGACAGAGCTCCACGCTTTCGCGTCCTCCCGTGGGATCCCCAGGCGTCTGCCCAGCGTTGGTGCGGGCGCACGGTGGCATGGCCCGACTTCCGCCTAAAAACCCGTTGTTTTTCTGTGTGGCGGCAGCAGCAGACGGGTAGATTTCATCTCGATCTGGCTGTTCTATGGACGTCGTTGGCTCGGTCCATTGCAAACAAGTATATGTAGTAGGGAAATAAGTCTATTTTACCTTTTTCATCTCTATCTCTTTCGTTCGATTAAATCGCATCCCTCAACCATGATTGAATCAGATATAACATTTTTTTGAATTAAAAGACCGGTACAAATAAACTGTTTCGGTGGTTTAGGAAGTGGTTTATGCTGATGTGAGAGGGGATGAGTGGGGGTGACGCAGTAGCTCGACGCGTGCCGTAGGTGTGGTCTGTGGCTACGGCGGTTGCTTCGTGTCCGCGTGCGGGTGATGAAGGCGTTGATGGCCCAGATCCACAACGTATACGTGGGCGGCTTGCTTGCTGTGTCGAGGAAGGCATCGGCCATGGGACTGCCCAACGTGCCGGAGAAGCTGTGGCCATGTGTGGCTCCGTGCATCCGTGTGTGTGTTGTCCCGTCTTCGCGACCACCGCGTCCATGCTCGCGCTTTCGCCTGGACGATGGAGCCACGGAGGCATCCCGGAACAGCCGCCCAACCGCCGTGAATTCCCCGGCGCCCGACTCTCTCTCGCCGCCGACCGGGAATCGGGATTGATTTGTCTCCGGTCCTCTTGCTTGGCCGAGTAGAGCGAGGAGGAGGGGAAAAGCCTAGCCGCTTTCTTTGTGAGATTCGATCCCCCAGAAGGTACATATTTGTTTGGTTGCTCTGCAAGTTCGTTTGCTCGCTACTCATGTTGATGTTGGCATACCACGATTTACCGGCGGCATGGGGTACCTGCAAATCTTCTCCGCCATAGCGTCATTCCCTTTTCCCTGCCATCCTCGTTGTCGTTGCCTGCCTACATCGTCTGTCTCCGCGTCAGACTTCGATGTCGCCATGGGGACCTCTGTCATGCTCGAGCCATAAATCCGAAGCAAAACAGAGTGGAAAACAGAGTACTGAAACTGAATCAAAAAGACCACCAAAATAGCTGGAATTGGAAAGGAATTTGGAATTAGCAGCGAAAATTAACTAGGGTTCATGAGGAACAGGGACAAGACTCGCAACAAGGGGAAAAAATAGATAGGTTCATACTGGGATTCTAACCCCTTACACACGCAAGTCCTGGGCTTTCTAGCCCTCAGCTGCTAACTGACAAAAAGGAGATGGCCATAGTATGACAACATCCTAGCGCTGTAGCACATCTCAGACTCATCAGGATCGTCCAAAATCACTTACAACTCCCGAACCGGTATCTCCAAATCTCCACTGTCTGTTCTGACTTCATCACACCCTTTTCAAACAGCTACAACCAACAGAACAGATCTGAAGCTACTCTAAATACTTAACATCTGAATCAAATAGCATGACAATGCCCCCCTTAAAGACCCATGTCCTCATGGGGAAAATGTTGAAAAAACCTTGGAGATAAAAGCAACATCTTCCCATGTAGCAGCATCATCAGGAAGATTGGCCCATTTAATTTTCCATTGAACCACGGGTGCATTATGGCGAGGAATCAAATGATGCTCCAAAATAGCAGTCGGCTCAGTTAAAACATTGCCAGCAGCATCGATGAGAAGTAACCCAGGCTGAGCCACTGCTTTGGAGCCCAAATGATGCTTCAATTGACTCACATGGAAGACAGGATGAATTTGACAACCATCGGGCAAAAGTAATTTGTATGCTACCAGACCAACTCTCTCCAAGATTTTAAAAGGTTCATAATACCTGGAATGAAGTTTGAGGGATTTGTGTGCCTATAAGGCTGCATCTTCAGATACGCCATATCGCCCACTGTTAAGGTGCGTTCAGTGCGATGTTGGTCAGCAAACTGCCTCATTCTAGCCTGGGCCTTGTGCAGATTTGCCTTGATGGTATCAAACAAGGCTGCTCTTGCTTGGGGAGTCAAAGAGGCATCAACAACATTAGAAGGAAGAAACAACTCAGCCAATATTAGGGGTTTGACACCATACACTGCTTGATAAGGAGACATTCCAAGAGAATTGTGAAAATTTGTGTTGTACCACCACTCTGCATGAGGGAGCAAAGATTTCCACTTAGTAAGCTTGGCAAAAGTGAGACAACGCAAATAGTTTTCCAAACACTGATTGGCCCTCTCGGACTGCCCGTCAGTTTGTGGGTGGTGGGTAGTACTCAAATGCAGCTTCACCCCAGCAGCGGAGAAAACAGTTTGCTAAGCGTGGCTAGTAAAGATCCTATCACGATCACTCACAATGATGGAGGGCAACCCATTAAGCTTGTAGAAATGTTCCTGGAATTGGACCAAAACTTGCTCAGCTGTGAAAGAGTGACTGAGGGCAATAAAATGAGCATACTTAGTGAAGCGATCCACAATCACCCAAATGACATCCTTGCCTTCAAATTTAGGTAACCCTTCAACAAAGTCCATTGTAACGTGTGTCCATGCAGATTCAGGAATTGGCAAAGGATTTAAGAGCCCAGGAGGTAAGGTATGCTCGAGTTTGTTCTTCTGACATACTGGACAATGTTTCACAAATGTAGCTACTTCAGACTTCATGCCCGACCAATAAAACAACAACTTGAGGCGTTGATATGTGGATTTTTCTCCGGAATGGCCACCCAAGGGAGAATCATGAAATTTCTGCTGTAATTGAAGCCGGAGATTACCATGAGTGCCCACATAGATTCGATCCTTGTACCTTAAGATCCCACCAGCCAAGGAAAAGGATGGCTGAGCCTGAGCATCCACACCCAATTTGGTAGCCAAGGTCTGAAACTTTTGGTCATCTTCATAAGTCTGAATGACATCGGTGATCCATTGAGGAATCAACAAAGCAGTGGCACTGAGCTCCAAGGAAGGACGAGTTTTTCTAGGCAGAGCATCAGCTGCACGATTCTCTTTGCCTTTTTTATACTCAATCTTGTAAGTGAACCCCAAGAGCTTGACTAGTAGTTTATGATGGACCCCCTCAGTAATACGCTGTTCATTGATGTACCTGAAACTTGCTTGGTCAGTACGAATGATCAACGAGGAACCCAAAAAGTAGTGCTTCCATTTCTTAAGGGATTCAAGTATAGCCAGTGCCTCCTTGTCATAAGTAGACAACCCAGCAGCCCTGGGCCCAATTGCTTTGCTCAAGTATGCAATTGGTTGACCTTGTTGCATCAAGACTTCTCCCAACCCTTGGTCACTTGCATCCGTCTCCAAAACAAAAGGAAGAGAGAAATTGGTAAAGCCAAAACTGGAGCTTGAGTCAATTTGGTTTTGATAGCTTCAAATGCAGTCTGCTGATCTGTACCCCAAACAAAACCCTGCTTAGTCAAGGCCTGGAAAAGAGGACGACAAATAAGACCATAATGTAGAATGAAGCGCCTATAATGACCAGCCAGCCCTAGAAACCCTCTGAGCTGAGTCACAGTGGTAGGAACCGGCCATTGCTGGATAGCTGTAATCTTTTCAGGATCAGTGGCAACCCCTCCTTGAGTAATAATGTACCCCAGATATCCACTTGCACTTGGCCAAATGTCATCAAAGAACACCAGCACGAACTTCCTCAAATAAGGAGCCAGAATATGATTCATCAAAGCTTGAAATGTGGCTAGGGCATTTGTGAGACCAAAAGGCATCACCAAAAATTCGAAGGGACCCATATGTGTACTAAAGGCTGTTTTTTGAATGTCATCAGGGTGCATACGAATTTGATGATATCCTGAACGGAAATCAATTTTGGAGAAAAATTGGGCTCCATGCAATTCATCCAACAAATATTCAATGATGGGAATAGGGTACTTGTTCTTAATAGTACAAGCATTAAGCTGTCTGTAATCAATGCACATACGCCATGTTTCATCTTTCTTTAATATTAAAATAGTAGGGGAAGAGTATGGGCTCATGCTAGGCCTAATTGTTTGAGAATGGATCAACTGCTTCACTAATTTCTCTAGTGCTGTTTTTCTGTGATGTGGTAATCTATAAGGCCTAATAATGACCAGCTTTGCACCAGGTAACAATGGAATAGTATGATCACAAGGTCTGCTAGGAGGTAGGGTGGTACTTTCAGCAAAAACATCAGGAAATTGTTGTAAAACAACAGCAATGCAAGGTGGTGGTTCAGACAGAACCAGACTTGAGGAACTAAGGACTGAAGGATAAACCACAACACCTAAAATAGTAGGATGTAAACCTTTATGCAGCAAGTGCACTAAAATCATGAAATTAGATTGAGGCACTGTGACATCCAAAAATGTTACCTCTGAGAGCCCTTGGCTTGAATTGTCAATATTCTATCTCTCAAGTTGAAAGAAACAGGACTATGCTGATAGATCCAGTCATAGCCGAGAATAACATCATACCTAGAAACCGGCAGCACCTTGAAATCAGAGAGGAAATGTAGACCCCTGTTTTTGGAACGGGAATCATTCGTGTTCATAGTACCATTTTCCTAGATCGAGTAGTTTGGTACTCACGAGTACTGAATTATCAGGTGCAAAGTACACGAATAGTCTTACAACACAAATATATTACAATAATAGGCCCAAAGGCAATATCCAATACATGCAGGACCTACTGGTCCAGATACAACCAAAATCAAAGATTAGATAAGATAGCAGACGAAAGGCAGCGACAAGTCGATCGCCTACAGGCAACGACTGGGAACTAAGACCTATTGCGCTCCATTGTCTTCATTCATCCTGGTAGTATGCGTATGGGCCCTCCAGGTCTTCCACGCCTACATCTGTAGGTTTGTGCGTATAGCAAGGATGAGTACCCAACGTACTCAGCAAGCCAATACGGAATGATGCACATGACAGGGTCATTCAAAGGATGGCTGAGGTTTATTTGCGCAAAGCCAATTTTCATAAATCATTTCACAAGCCTAACATCTAGCCAGTCAAGTTTTAATTCCATAGTATATTAAATCGGCGACGGTTCTGTCTGCCATCCGTCGTGATCCCAAGGATCATTTCCCACCTTCGAGTCATCATGGTTTTCTGGGGGTATCTCCCCCTTCTCTCAGATAGAGAAGTTGGTTCCCCAGCACATAAATCATTATGCATACCCACCCATCATTTTAAAATTTATGAGTCTAGCCACAAGAGAAACTTGTCACGCCGCTCATTATCCGCAAGCACGGCTATTCGAATAGATTGATTTACTCACACTGTAGTGGATGTACACTTTACTCGTACTCCGTGACTGCCCATTGAATGAGCCTACATCCCTCTATATGGGACGGTCACGGCAAAGCCTTTCGATAACCTCACTTTGGCAGTACCCGCTCCATGAACTTAAATCCTCATGCACTCTAGCTATCCTTTCCTAGCAGTGAGAGGAGTTCTGGTGCTCCCGGGGTAAGGGAAACTCTCTCAGTCTTTAAGTTATAATTAATTTCGATTTGATTCATCACTTAGTATGTGGGCCGCAGCCTCATCTCAACATCACAAACCACTTCTCATCATAAGAACCACTATGCAGGGATATTGCCTCCGCTCGGCTATCTACTCTGCTAGGTCTATACCCATTCGAGTAGTACGGTTGTACTGGCTCGTTTCAGGTTGTAAGTCTCATGGCTCGGTCCTTAATTGACCAGGGATGGTACTTGCCTTTGCCGGAATCCACCCAAATCCATCCATCCGTCCCAGTCTAAAAACATTGGTTTTGTACTTCTATTTTTCCTTCAAAACTATTTTCATCATGTTCAAGGCAATGTGGCGCTCATGTCTCCACATGCCGTATCTCAACTACCTTCCCTAAGGTAGTTTCCCAAGCATATAGCTTTTTTGCAAAAGCATGAGTATGCATGAATCTAATATAAGCATGGCTAAACATTTTTATCGAAGATTTCCTTCAGTCACATCTTATCAGGGGTTACAAAGAATATAATTAAAGGGAATCAACATCAAGGCATGGCATAACAAGAACATATATTCTTTTGTGTATAGCATGCACATTTTAGTTTAGAATCAACACAAGTTCGCAAATAGGATCAATATGTTCAAAGGAAGTGATGACTTGCCTTGCTCGCGACCTTCTTGACTTGTGTCTTCAGCGTACTCAATAGCTCCCTCGTATTCTATACATACGTGCGAAAGATCCAATTGAATTTGATCAGAATTCAAATAAAAACCATCAAAACCGAATAAATCGCAAAAGCGGTCCCTACGGCGACTCTATGGTCGTAAACGGATCAATGATCGGGTTTTGCTAAAGTCCGGGTCGTAACGAGTGTGTTGCATGAATTTGAAGTTTTAGGTTTTCTTTGATTTAATTTATATGTGGTGGCCTTATCTCCAGTTAATGTAAGTTTTGAGACAAGCAGTATTACTAAGGGTCTAAGGGCATCTATTTGGGTTAGGGTTAACTAGAGTGTTTACGTCGGACTTTTGGGTTGGATCAAATTTCTTTTGTGGGCTTGGTGTCGTGGTCTACCGATAATTGGGTTGGGAAGGATTAAATATAAAACATATATGTATATATATATATATATATGTATATATAGGGAAAGGGTTGATTAAGAATTATAAAGATGGTTTTAAAATTCTTATAAAGGTTCCCATTTGTAAATGTAATATTTTGAATAAATGGGTTTTACAAAAGATAGGAATTTTTGGAGAGGGAACAGGTTAAAAAGTTTGAATATAAAGTCCATAATTATTTGTAAAAGAAATTTTGGAAAAGAATAAATAATAATCCCTTGAAAAGATGTAAAATTCCTTGTAAATAAAGTTTAGGGATTCAAAAGAGTAAATATAATATTTTTATGATTTTTACTAGGCTTCTCCTAATTTTAATTCCTTAAAAGAAGTAAAATAAAATAAATTTCAAAAATTTGCTTTCGGTGGGAATCAAACACGCGCCCTCACTCTCACTCAGCTCAGCCTTCTCCACTCGGCTATCGAGCCCTTCTCATTTCCTTCTCTCCTTTCTCTCTTTTTCTTCCCTTCTTCTTTCCTGCGAGGCCGACGGCGCGGCACAGCCGAACGACGGCGAGGGGGACCGGAGCTCGGGAACTAAAGGGCCAAGCACCATCTACAAACTACGGGGAACGTACTTTGAGGCTCTCCTGGGCCAGGGAGGCGATGGGGAGGGCTGGCGACGGCGCGGCCGTGGCGGTGGCGGCGCCGTCGGCAACGTACTCCGGCGATGCTACGGCCCTAAGGAAGCTAATGGGGCGTCATTTTGGTCGGAGAAGAGCGAGACGGCTGGCGACGTGCGCACGGCGGCGGCCGAGGCAGTGAGCTCGGCGGCGCTCGTCGCGGCGAGTTCGACGAGAGTTAGGCTTAACCAAGCTAGGAGAAATGTAGCTTATGACATGTATATCGTGAATGTACCTTCAATTTGCCGAGAAATCGATCGAAGATGACGAATTTCTAACTTTTGCTTCGGGCGGCCGGCGTTAGGGTTCTTCGGTGTTTCTTGAAATTCTTGGGCTGTGGTCGACGGATTTTGGGGCAATTTGGGGAGGAGCTAGATGAGGTGATTAGGCACAACTTTTGTGTTTCAAGTTTTGGCCGAGGAGCGCTATTTATAGCGGGATGTTTCGGCTTGAGCTCGGGCGGCAATGGCGGTGCAGCATGGGAACAGCGGGCACGCGCGGAGAGGGGGGGAGGCTGACATGCGGTGGGCACGGCTACAGCGTGCGTGACGATGGCGGCATGGGCACGGTGGGACGGCGCGGCGTGGTGGCGTCGGCTCGGCGCGGCTACGGGCGGCGGCGTTGACGCGCGGGCGCGCGACGCGACGGCGGGCGAGTGACGGCATGGGCGTGGCGTCGGCGACGGCTGCGCGGCACAGGCACAATGCGGCCGACGCGCCGGCGTGGTATGGCGCGGCATGGGCACGGTACGATGGCGTGAGGCGTGGCGCTACGGGCGCGACGCGCGGCGTGCGGTGGCAAGGCGGTCCGAGGCCCTGGGTACGGCGTCGAACAGGTGGCCCGCAATGAATAGTAGATTTTTCTATTTTTCTGAATTAATTCCTATTTTCTTCCTATTCCTTCTTGCTTCTACTAATAAAATTAAAAGATGATTTGGCCCCGACAATAATTAAATTTTAAACTATATTTTCAATCCTTTTGCCCACTTATATTATATTATATTATATATTATTTAATTCATTTTCCCTTTTTCCCAAAGATGTGGTTTTTTATTCAAAATAAATTCTCATCAACTTCCTTATATATCTTTTTATAAATTTTATCTTCAAACCTTTATTTTGAAATTTCCTTTCCTTTGGGATTTTTAAATTATTTTGTTTTTCTCAATATTTTAGATAAATTTCCGTTTATTAATTTCACGCAACAAAGCTGGCAAATAAGAGGCAATAAACACGACGAGACGCAAAAATACCAAAGGTTTTTATAAGTTTCGATTTTTAATTTCCGATTTTAAATTCTTCGATTTTCAGGGTGTTACAGGAATTGATGGCCCTGAATTGTATAAGGGATCTGCACACATGTAGCTCTAGTGTATAAGAGAGTACCATCGGCCACTCTAACAGGCAAGGCATCATGATTATCCAAAGGCAATTGAGCTTGTTGAACTAATCGAGGAGAAATGAAAGTAGTTGTGCTCCCACTGTCTAACAGGGCCACAGCTGGAAGGGAGCCAAATTGCAGATGAAGGGTGAAAATGCTAGCACTTGGGTGACCAGCCAAAGCATGCATAGAAAGAGCAATAGGTGTTTCTGGAGGCTTAGTATTTTGTGGGCTACCCGATGGAGTTGCATAAGCAGGGTGAGCTGATTCTTCAAGACAATCATCGTCCACAGTGATGAGATATACTTGTCTGGCTTTACAGACTCTACCATGAGCCGGTACCCACGGCTCTTGGCACTTAAAACACTTCCCAGTTGGCTTAGACCCGGTGGAAGGAACTTGGGGTCTAGAATTCAAAGGTTCAGCAGGTGGTTTCGTTTGCAGTTTGGAAGAATCAGCTGGTCCACTAGACTTCAGTCCCACAGAACTTTTGGAAACCACTTGGTAGCCATCATAATTTCTTGCATGATCATAAGCTTCCACCAGAGAACGGATGGCTAAAGACTTCAATGGGCGTTTAATGTAATCCTTCAGTCCTGAAATGAAAAAGTCGAGGAAGTAATCTTCAGTAAGGTGAGGACGATGTCGCTTCACCAATGCCATCATTTCTTCAAACTTGTCAATATAAGCATCCACAGAGGCATATTGTTTCAGATTCCGGAACTGATCAGTGATCTCAATATGGGACTTACTGCCAAAACGCTGACACAACATATGAGTATATTCCAACCAGGACAGCTGCTCTGTAGGTATATAAGAACTTGAAATCCATTGATCAGCACATCCAGTCATATAAACGAGGAAAAGGCTCTCCAAAGGCCTGACCATGGAATGGACCTCTATCCAAAGGATGAACTGCATCAGGGGGCTGCCATGGAGGCTGATATGGACCAGACGGCATGCCCCACTGTGGTTGATATTGACGCTGATATGGCCCTGAGTAGGGTGGAAGTGGTGGGTATGGTTGGTAATAAGGAGTAGATTGGTAGGGAGGGTTTGGGTGGGGCAGAGACGTAGGATTCCAGCCCGGTGGACTAGGAACATGAGTCACATCAATTGGTGGAATGGGTGGAATATATGGAGGTGGTGGTGGTGGTGGTGGAATTGCGGGAGTGTGAAAGAAAACAGAGGTATTCCATTCCTGAGCTGCTGAACCTGGAGGCTGAAATGGTGCTGCAAGGGAAGGAGAAAACGCAGGGCATCCTTCAGACTTCTCCCAACTGGACACAACACCTTTTCCCTTTCCCATATCGCAACCTTTGCTGCCTATTTTCAGAAGTAGTTCCTTCTTCTCTCCTAGCTGCAGACATGAAGGTTCCTGGGGTCACCGATGTCTAACGCAATTCCTGCCCCTGCGCTTGATCACTGGCTTGATTGGACAACATCGCCTGTATAGCCTTTAAACTTTGGAGTAGTTCCTCCTTGTGATCTAGAGCCTGTGTAGCCTGCGATTGGATCTGTTCTTGCATGGCTATTCTGTTTTCTTCAATTTTATTTTGAAACTCCATGAAAGTCACCTTCAACTCCTCCACTGTCGCCTCTAAATTTGTACTGTCATCTCCTTCAATCACTTTCTGCCCCCTGGCCATTTACTTCACCCCCACACAACCAACTACTTCCACAAGGAATTTTACAGGGAGACCATCCCCCAAACCTTCTCAAAACTTCACTCGAACTCAGATCTGGCCCGAAACCCTGGATCCGACCGAGGAGCGACTTGCTCTGATACCAGTTGTCATGCTCGAGCCATAGATCCGAAGCAAAACAGAGTGGATAACAGAGTACTGAAACTGAATCAAAAAGACCACCAAAATAGCAGGAATTGGAAAGGAATTTGGAATTAGCAGTGAAAATTAACTAGGGTTCATGAGGAACATGAAAAAGACTCGCAACACGGGGAAAAAGTAGATAGGTTCATACTGGGATTCTAACCCCTTACACACGCAAGTCCTGAGCTTTCTAGCCCTCAGCTGCTAACTGACAAAAAGGAGATGGCCACAGTACGACAACATCCTAGCACTGTAGCGCATCTCAGACTCATCAGGATCGTCCAAAATCACTTACAACTCCCGAACCGGTATCTCCAAATCTCCACCGTCCGTTCCGACTTCATCACACCCTTTTCAAACAGCTACAGCCAACAGAACAGATCTGAAGCTACTTTGAATACTTAACATCTGAATCAAACAGCATGACAACCTCTTCAAGCACGAGGGCGTGGCAACGCGTGTGACGGCGGTTGTTGTCGTCGTTGCGGGCACTGCGTTTCGTCGTCGTTGCCGTCTGCTTCCGCCCGCCAAGCACGTCCTCTACCGCCGCGGAAGACACCTCCCCCTCCTCCGGTGGCAGCAGATGTCAGGGCGACACGTTTAGTGCGGCTGTGTGGTGCAATGAGATTGAGAAGGGAGGAGTGAGGCTGACAAGTGGGTCTCATAGTTTTTTTTATTTTTACCTTGTCACTTAGATGTGGGCCTATTTTTATTTTCAATTTAGCTTGATGACTAGTCTGACATGATAGTATAGGTGGACCAAGTCAACCTGCCACATCAGAAATTCAGAATAAACCACTTTTCAAACCGTCAAAGAAGTTGATTTGCACTGGTTTTAAAGGAGTTGATTTGCACCAGTTTTTAAAGTTGAGGGATGTGTTATATCCGATTTGGTTTTAAAGGAGTTGATTTGCACCAGTTTTTGAAGTTGAGAGATGTGTTATATCTGATTTTGTGGTTGAAGGATGTGATTTGACTATGGCAAAAGATAAGGGAGGAAAAATAAACTTATTCTTGTAATAGGTATTGTCTTGCACAGTGGATGCTTCATTTTGAGAGTGTGGTGGATTTGGAGTTGGAAAGTGGCTTATACCTTGTCAACACGGTAGGCCTTATTACGATGGATGGTTTTATCTTGGGCTTTCGGTGTGACATGCAAGTTGGATTCTCTCATGAACAAGTTCACTTTATGTTCCTCGTATTGACATCGAGTTTAAACTACGTTCCTAAATCACAATAACAGATATAACGCATATCTCAACTTAAAAAACCGATATAGGCTCTCCCTAGGGTGGTGGCCGATAGCCGGTTGGAGAAAGAAGGGGATGCACCTCGAACCGCCCGTGCGGCTTCACCGCGTTCGCACGTGATGACGATGATCATGCCATGGCCGCAGAGCACGGACACATAGTATTAACCAGGGTCACAGGACTCTGAATAGATTTTAATTCTAGCTAATCTATAACATGATAATTAGTATATCATTTAATAATTAGATAATTAATATGTATTGGATTCCGATAATTTCTGTTGTAGGTTCGTCCCTGGTCTCGACGTTGTGCGAACACAGCGACCATGATGGCCACCTCGCAAAGCCTCGGTCACCGCGTCAGACGGGAGGAGAGAAGACGGTGATGATCGAAGCGCAGCCCCGGCCCGGGCACCTGCCATGAGCGGTGCGTCGTCGTCTCCCCTCTATTTTTAAGCTCACCGGCTATCGGTCTAGTACTAGTAGAGCCAAGAACCGAAGCTATTTTAACTATTCATACCACTGTAGCAGCTGAAAGCCAAAAAAGCTGGAGTAGCGTGCTGCATGGAACTATGGAAGTGTATATAACCTTGCGGCAATCTGATCGTGTTTCGCTGCTGCCATGGCCGATGAGGGGTCATCGCGTGCAGAGCTGATCGAGCCGTTGCCTGGGCCGAAGCTTTAGGGCGCGATCGTGAGGGTATACTCAATACACTATTCTCCTCGTTTTCCATTAGCACGATTTTCAAACTGTTAAATGGTATGTTTTATACGAAAATTTTTTATATAAAAGTTGCTTAAAAATATAATAAATTTATTTATTAATTTTTTATATATTAATACTTAATTAATCATATGTTAATCATGTTTCTCGTTTTACGTGTGGCTAATCATCTCTACCAAAAATCACTTGCGAACGCGCCCTTAGTCGCCGCCTCGAAAGCCACGGGCCAGCCGCTGGGCTCCAAGAACAAGTCCAAGCCGTCGTCGTGACGCGTGAGAGCGAGGCGTCGATGCGGCCCATCGTGCTGGAGCTCATGCGCGTGCGCTGCGAGGTGGCCACCGCGGTCGCGGTGTTCGCGCGGCGCCGAGGCATCGTCGTGTCCGTGCTCTGTGGCCACGGCACGGTCGCCGCAGAGCACAGACATACTCCGGCTCCTGGCCTCGTCGGCGACCGTGGTGAAGGCGGTTCAAGGTAGAGGGGTAGGTGTTCGTTTATAACCGAAACTTCAGTCCGGTTATTTTAGTCTTTAAAAAGTTCGGTTATTTAAAATTGATACTCGAAGTTACCCTCACATAGTTGAAGATCGACAGTTCGGTTAACTGGAATTTCAGTCTCGGTCTTCGGGTAGACCGTATGGACCGAACAACACAGTGCGCCATGAATCATGATGATGCTAAAACTACTCCCTAGCAGTATCAGGCTGGTCTGGTTGGTGCATGCTAGGTCATTTAATCAGATATTTGTATCTGAATAAATCCCCTTGCGATTTTATAACCAACAAATTGCAATGCATTGATAGGGCAAAACATGGCACTAATGATTCATTAACCCATGACAGCTTATTAACCCATGACATAAAAAACAAGCAATCAGCAAAGCAATCACAGCAGTCAATAGTCAACAACCAATCAGCAAAGCGCTCTCGGAGGGACGGGTGCACGGCGTCGACAGCACAGTGCGCAGGCGGAGGCGCGGGTGCACGGCTGATAGGGCAGTGGGGTGGGGCGAGGTGCACGACGCGGCAGCGGCAAAGGGCGCAGGCGGAGGCGCGGCGCGCGGCGATGTCGGCGCGCGCGGCGACGGGGCAGTGCGTGCGGGGCGAGCGGCGGTGCCTGCGGGTCGGGTGGCGGGGTGGGTGCGGCTGCGGCGCCTGACTGCCTGAGTAACACGGGGACAGAGCCAGGTTACTTATGTTAGGGTTGCCTCTTGACTAATGGGCTTGCCAGCCACCCGGCCCATGACCATGAGCCCAATATGTCGTACTCTGATTTTATATAGATCGGTTACTTCGAGTAACAGCGAACTTTGGTTTTCTAGAGTTTCTGACCGAACTAACGAACGATGACCAAAATTTTGGGTACTTCGGGTTCAGGTTCGATCTTCGGTCTCGGTTTTTTCTGTCCACCCCTAGTTCAAGGCGCGTCTCCCTCTTTCCTAGGAAGAGCCAGCCCGAGAGGTGGAAAAAGATAAGGAATGAAGGAGAGGAGAGGCTGGAGAAAAAAGAAATAGCCCTCCTCACATACGAGGTTCATCTGGGTCTCATTTGTCACGTCATGTAAAATAAGGCATCATACTATTTAGGATCTTGGTATACCGGTAAATTAAGAGACATGTTATATCTTACTAAAGTCTACATGTGGTTTAAGAATGTAATCTAAATTTAACATTAAGATAAGAGGTCTAAAGTGAACTTATCCCGATTCTTTTGATATAACTGTAGTAAGATTGAATTGTAAAACTGGCACTGCTAAAAAGACCACATGTTTTTTATTGATCATTTGCTTCTACCCCTGGGGACAATGTATAGCACATGTTGTTCAGACGATACACAATCAGATGGGACTTGGACATTTTGGTATGCAAAATGAAGACGGAATATAAGGTCTCGCATAAGCCAGCACTTAACTCAAATCCAAGAAAACAATGCAAACAGAACTAGCTAGAAGTCCAGCACGTGGTGCAAGCAAACAACCGGCCTCAGCCCTGAGGGCATCTACTAAAAACGCAAGTTTCAGGTCACAGATGACCAAAAGAACCGGCGGATTCGAAAAGGTCTAGGCGTGGCCTGCACCGCATATAGTTCAGAAGTGACAATGGTGAAGCTAACACAAGAAGAATCGTTCTGGATCTGGGACGAAGACCTAACTGGAAGTTACAACTTGCAACATTATACTTTTCACGGAACAAATGCTCAACCAATACCAAAGCATAAAACCCATCGGCATGCTTATCGATATAAACATGCAAAGTGCTGCAAAAAATAATCTAATATTGTCTCTAGATGCATTTAGGGCATGTACAACGGATCGATTTGAGCTGTCTATATGATGGTAATTTTGCAAAATCCCCCCGCCAACGCCAGGAGACGGCCGTGTCGTCGTCTCACGAGACGACAGGCTCGGCCTGTTCTCCCAGAATCAATCGCCGGCTAGACACGCGTTGTATAGATCGTCTCCACCCAACGACCTCCTCGGCTGATCCCTGCACGGTTGGCGGCAAAAAAACCGCCGATGCGCGAGATGCTAACGTGCTTCCCTGCCCGTCGCTGGCCGGCCACGCCAACCAGCCTTTTGTCGCGCGCTGACCCATCTCCACCACGGCGCCTTGCCATGCGCTGCCGCCCGGCGCCCTGCCGTGTGCCGCGCCTTGACGCCCTCCCTCGAGCTGCCCCATCCCTTGCCCCCTCCCGCCCTCCTCCCCATGGCCGCCGCCAACCGTCTCGTCGGTGTTGTGCACAGGAGAGCGGGACAAAGAGAGTCGCCGGCGTGTGCACAAGAGCATGAGAAAGAGAGGCAAGAAAGAGGGAGAGAAAAGAAAAGAGGAAGGAGAGAAGTAGCCGGCGTTGTGCACAGAGGCAAGAAAGGAGAGAAAAGAAAACAGGAAGAAGAGAAGTGGCGGCGCTGTGCACAGAGGCAAGAAAGATAGTGAAAAGAAAGGAGGAAGGAGAGAAGGGACAAGGGAGAGAAGTAAAAGAAAAAAAGGTGGGATCTGTAGGGACCCACACTCTGTCTTCTCAGTCTTTTTCTCTTTTGACCCATTTGACAATTCTACTAAAATATTTTTGAAATATCAAACAGATACATGAATTACATAAATTTATTTATAGTTGATCTTGGTTACATGCAAAATATTAAACGGTTTAGAGACAACGTTTTATCTGTGGGTTGTATGATCTGTCTTTTTACTCGTCTATATGATAGTTACAGACAGGAGGTTGTCTCTGGGTTATACATGCTCGAGATACCCTGCAACCGCCAAACTGAGTCAGAAATCATTTCGCATAAGATCATGTGCACCGCCTACTTGCCAATTACATTTAGAAGCTCATATTCTGTAACAGCTAAAACTATAAACAGATCTCACCAAACAATGCGTTTATATCATACAGACAAACCAAAAAATTTGTATATTTCTTTGTTTTGCTACACATGCATATCAACAACATAGGACATCAAGCTACAAAACTTGCGAATAAAATCGACCCTGTTAAGCATAGACAAAAGTTTCGAGTAGATCATACTAATTTCAACATCCCAAATAATGCAACTAATACTTAACAAGACCTGCTATGCTATTAAGATCTTCAAAATATTTTGGAAATCAGATTTCAACTCAAAATGTCATAAAGGTGGTGCTAAAATAAACTTCCCATCTATAGCACTTATAATTGATCGTGTCACTTATATAACGCTATGAAGAATTGGTCATATGTCCAAGAATAGCATCTTCCTGGAAACTGAACTAGCGAAAAATGAAAAAGTACATTCTGAAGAATATAACATGGGCATGTTCAAGACAATATGTACATTGTGTGAACTAGCAGTTTACTATTTATTTTTTAGTGTAATGAAGAAGTGCTATAATGTTTCCAGGGTAGGCAAATAAAGAGAAAATAACATTTTTTTCCTCATGAATACGGGTGAAGCTGCCAGCGTTGACTGGGTGACCGACGGGCGACCACCTCGGGCCGGCGGCCACCTTCCCGCGCCGGAGACCGCTCTGGTCCCGGCGGCCACCCTTCCTCCGCCCGCCCACGTGCTCGACTCGGCCCGCTCCTCCTCCGCCACAAGGAAGTCACTGTCAGTCCTAGGAGCCCGTGATGCCGGCGAGCAGGCTGGGCCGCCTACGCTACTCTGTCGGCCACATCTTCCCTCACCACGCGACTCCACCCTCTCCTAGCTCCCCCATCTCCTCCTCCTTCGCCACGCCGCCCCCCACTTCGCCGCCACCTTCTTCTGGTGCGATTCACCGCCACCGCCGCCGTGCAAATCCACTCAGGCGCCCTCGCCGAATGCCGTCTCATAGGTGCCGAAAACCCCAGATCCAGCGGCAAGCATCTGCCGCTCTTTCGCTGAGACAGTGAAGCTGCCTCCGCTTACCCCCGCCTTTGAAATCGGTCTTAACTATGGTCGTCCGAAGTAACTACTTCTCCAACAACCAGCACATCGCCCCGCAGCAGACAACATTCAACCTATGGAGCTACGAAGTGAGGGGGTACGACTAAATGTCACGGGGGCCTTCTATAAGGCATGCTCAGATGTAATAAAGCATGATCTAATGAACATCATCAACTCCTTCACGGATCTTCGCAGCAATAGCCTTTAGTTGCTAAACTCCGCAAACATTATGCTACTCCCAAAAAAGGAAGGAGCAGAGAGCATCACAGACTTCAGGCCTATCAGCCTCATTCATGGGGTGGCAAAGCTCATCTCCAAGATCCTAGTGATACGGCTGCAACCACACATGAATTCCCTCATCAGCCATGTGCAGAGCGTCTTCATAAAAAACAGGAGCATACATGACAACTTCATGTACATCTGCAACATGATGCGAAGGTTCCATCAAACAAGAAAGTTGTGCCTCCTGCACAAGTTAGACATCACCAAAGCTTTCGACACCGTCCGGTGGGACTACCTGCTAGACCTCATGTAGAAGAAAGGCTTCCCGCCAAGATGAAGAGATTGGGTGACCAACATCTTACGAGCTCGACCATGAGGGTGCTCCTAAATGGATTTTCTGGCCCTCCAATTAAGCACGGGCATGGACTCAGGTAGGGCGACCCACTCTCTTCCCTCTGTTTATTCTAGCAATCGACCCCCTACATCACCTCTTGGAGAAAGCAACAAACTAGGGACTTTTAACCCTTCTCAGTGGGAGATTCGTGTGACTGCGCACATCCCTCGATGCAGATGATGCTGCCATCTTCATTCATCCATCGGTCCAGGATATGACAAACCTTGTGCAAATTCTTGCCAACTTCGGTGAAGTCACGGACCTTAACACGAACATGCCCAAGAGTCGGATCACGCCAATCCGATGCAGAAGCATAGACTTATGTGACATCACTGCGGTCTTCCCAGCTCAAGTAACACATTTTCTGATGAAATATCTAGGCTTGCCGCTAGCAATGTCCAAGTTAAAGAAAGTGCACGTGCAACCCCTCCTCGACAAGTGCCAAAAAAAGCTAGCTCCGTGGCAAGGAAAGATGATGACAACGACTAGGCGATTGGCCCTCACCAAGTCAATCCTCACTGCACAACCTATCTACCACCTGAAGGCCTTAAAACTACCAGATGAAACTCTGAGTACCATAGATAAGACAAAAAGAAAATTTCTGTTGACCGAGAGAGACGACATTTAGGGAGAAAATGCAAGGTCAACTGGGAAAGAGTGTGCAAACCAAAGGAGTTGGGAGGGCTAGGTGTTCTAGACTTCTTCAAATTTGCAAGAGCCCTAAGGCTGAGATTGCTTTGGTTCTAATGGACGGCGCCCGAGAGACCTTGGTCAGGTATGTCGTACCGTGCGACTAGCTGGATAGAGAGTTGTTTGCGGCAGCAACCACCATAACCATCGAAGACGGGAGAATCGTGAGCTTCTGGCATTCTCACTGGATCGACGACAGATCCCCCAAGAACATCGCGCTGGCAATCTTCGCAACATCAAGAAGAAAGAATAGATTGGTTCGCGAAGCACTTACCTTCAACACATGGGTTAGAGACATAAGGTTGTTGCAAATAACGACGGGAGACCATCTTCGCCAAATACATCGAGCTTTGGACCTTGATCCACAACATGGCCCCGTTGGGACAGCACAACGACACCATCGTATGGAAGCTCACTTTGAATGGAGAATACACGATGAATTCAGCTTATAGAGTGCAATTCTTGGGGGTGGCAAGAACAATCTTCAATGAGACAATCTTGAAATGCTGGGCGCCACCAAAATGCAAATTCTTTGTATGGCTAATACTGCAAAACAGACTGTGGACTGCTGATAGACTCCAAAAAAGAGGATGGACCAAACCAACGAATCTGCTCTACACAACGCAGGAAACGACAGTCCACATCCTTGCCACTGCATGGCAAGGTACTCACAATGAATCTATTCAGAACTCCAGAGATAGACATGGCTGCACCTCAACTGCAAAACTAGGATCGATGCACCTCCATGAAAGAGTGGTGGTATCTACTCTTGCACAGCTCACAAAACCCAACAAAGGCTCTAAAATCCTTGATAACTCTAATTTCTTGGGAGCTTTGGCGTGTGCGCAGTGCAAGAATCTTTCAAAACAACGGCATGCCCCAGCTACAGTGACTGCAAAAATCAATGAAGAAGCGACAGCTTGGATACATGCAAGGACATCTAGCCTGCGAGTGTTTACCGTTTTGGGAGAAGTCCGGTAATGTGCTCTCTTTTGCGGACTTTTGCCATTGCATAAGTCATGTACATAATTTTTGATGTAACCCCTGCTTTATTAATATATACGAGGCAAAGTTTTTGGACTCTTCAAAAAAAATCAATTACTTCCTTAAATTCAAAGGAAACAGAAAGCTGATAACATGAGTATTTCATAAACTGGAGAAAAAGATCAACATTATGACATAAAGGAATGAACTTTCGGAAGTCAGAAACTGAGAGCTGTAGATAGACTGATAGGGACATTAAACACATCAAATTTCATGCCATCTAAATTTGAGAGACTCTTGCCATTACACTACAACTTGTAAAGTGATAGATATAGGCATCGACATGCATTGGCATTCGAAGGTCAAGACTTCACTTCATGCTACTTCTAAATTACCAATGAGTACATACAGACAATAACTCAGACCAAACTGCAACATTGAGACCTACAATGAAACAAACATAACATGTCTTTTACTTGATTGCTACAAATTTGTTCGTATCATGCTTAGCCCAGAAAGTCTTCGAGTCAACTGGATTAGCAAAGGTTATATCCCTCACAAGCTAGCTTCTCAAGCACCTTTTTGAATGCGCCTTGGGTCATCTTTCTTCCAGCAAAACGTGCATGCCTGCGTTTCGGGCTCATTGGATAAGTCGAAAGGGAAGTTCAACATGCAGACTGCCAGCCACCCTAGACCCCAAGGATAGCATTGCTAGGGGGATCCAGTGCAAGAGCACACATATGTTATCCTTGAAAGATCCAAATCAATACCGTTAATTATCATCCCCACAATCTTCTTGTGGAGGTATGTTATGTTTGAAACTTTACCGAATTTCGGTGTGGTTTTTAAGAGTGGAAGTTTCTACAAAATTTTAAATTTTAGGGCATTGATGGTTGAAATACTTTTGGTTCGTTGATTTACCAAAATTTGACATCATCCAAGTTTGATAAGATTGATTTGGACAACAAATTAAACAAGCACCATAAATACTAGAGTACTTTAACAACTTTGCACTAATCCTCGCAGATGAGTCATAATCCTCGTTCTTTTCGATTTCATGTTTTAAAATAAAATTATTGTAAATCTAACTATAAATAACTTTAAATATAAATAATTTAAATACAAATAACTTTTAAAAAATATTTAGAATATTTAGTTTAAAGACACTAAAATAACATATATAAATTTATAAAAAATATGTTTATTTATTATATATTCTTTCTGTCTCATAAAAATCAAATGTTAAGATGAATATGTTAAAAATCAATTCATACAGAGGATTATAATAGACAAATATAGTTAAATATATATTTTAGAGTTATTGTCACGGAGGAGTTGATTAGTGGAGTTATAGCAGGCCAAACGGGTCACTCGGCACGGTACGGCACGGGCACGCCCGAGACACGACTCGTTAGCCACGACTCCTGTAGCGGGCCGTGCCGTGCCAGCCCACGTGTCGCCCTCGACCCAAGCACGGCCCAAGGGGAGGTCGTGTCGTGCCGTGCCGGCACGGGCCGACAAGGCCCACGTGTCAGTCGGCCGGCTCGCACTATTCCTTGTCCAAAAATTCAAAAAAAGAAGTATTCCTCGTCCAAAAATTCAAAAAAAATATTCCTCGTCCAAAAAATATGAATTGTCCGAATGAAAAAAGAGAAAATAATCAGTAAAATACTTCACAAAAATATGGAAAAAATAGTGATGACCTTTAACGGGGATACGTTTTTGTCACACCCTGGAGTTTTCCCCCTTTTAAAAATCATTAAAGAAAATCACAAAAGAAATAATTTGTGAATTAACCTAAAACAAATAAATAATTTTAAAATGCAAAGTATAAGTACATATGGCATGGTATGATTTTCTTAAATTCTATATGTCAAAATACATTAACAAGACTTTTAGTGTAATTTTCAGAGCACTAGAAATAATTTTTAACCAACTAAATCAATTACTGGAATAAAATAAAACCTAGGGAAAATGCCTTGTCCTTTCCCGCTCTTTTCCCTCCTTGGGTCGTCGGCCTACCACACCGCCTTGCCTTCCCGCGTGTGCTCCCTCCTCTCTCTCTCTCTCCAGCCCATGGGTCGGCCGAAGGCCGAGGCCCATTTCTCCCGCGCGCATCAGCCGAAAAAGTCCACATCCCCTCCCTCTCTCTCTCCCGAGCCACTAATAGGTGGGGCCCACCTGTCAACCCCGTTTTCCACCTCCGACCGCGCCACCGCCGCTCGCGCGCGCCTCATCGCCGCGTGATTTCCACTGCTTCCCTGCGCAATCAAGCCGCCATCACTCCGCGCCTTCAAGCCGCCCGTTTTTGCCCCCATCCCGCGCTCCCGCGCCGTAAATGGTTGCGCCCGCCGTCGTCAGCCATTTAATCCCCCGCATAACTCCAGCGAGAGATTCCCGCCGTCCCCGACTCTTTCCTCTCCCTCCGAACCCCTATAAATATTGCCGACCTCCCTCCCGTTCTCCCCACCATACTCTCAAGCTCTCCCATGCTCTCCCTCGCCCTAGCACCATGAATCCCAAGCTCGCCGCTCTTCGCCGCCATTCCTCGCCGTCCCTAGCCATGCTGAACCAAGACGTCATTGTCATCTCCTTCGTCGGCATCCGAGCTCTCTTGGCCGCCACTCACCTTCGCCTCCCGACGACCGCAAGCCGAACGCCGCCGTCATCTTCCTCCCTTCCGGTGCTACTCCGGTGAGCCCCCTTCCCTTTTCCCCTATTTTTCGTGTGCGCTTTTGGACGCGCGGCTTCGTCTGCGTGCTGCCGCGTCGTCCCGCCGCCCTGTGTCATCGCCGGTAGCCCGCGCCGCCGCCCATTCATTCCCGGCCATCCGATGTACCTTCAGTAGATCGACGCCATCTAATTCCCCATGACCGTGTGGCAGCCATGTGGCTCCCATGTCGGCGCCACGTGTGCCACGTGGTGCACCGGCCTCCCTCTCGGCCGTGGACCGGCGCTCCCGCGGCCGATGACGTTAGCCCTCGATCGCTCACGTCATCCCCAGGCTTTATTGCACAATAATTCATTAAAGATTTTTCTGTTTTAGTAATAAACACAGATAATCTTCTAAAATTCATATCTTTTTAATCCGAGCTCCGTTTAAGTCCATTCAAATTTCATTAAATTCATAAAAATGCCAAGAATCCATTAAAATGGTTGTGTTTCCTATTTCCGTAGACTTTTAGCTTGTTTTTGTTGAGTGTTTTGTTTGTCGTGTAGATTCTGATAGTTCCAGCGATCCGGTTTACTTTGAAGTTGTTGCGGAGTTTCCCCAAGCTTCAAAGCAAGGCAAGTCATGCTTTATTCCTAATCATATTGTACCCATTTTGCTAAAATACCTCACTTTCCTTAAATATCGCATGTATTTTAGAATGTCATTTTATACCTTTAGTACTTAGCCTTAGGACTTGATTTCATGAAATCTTTGATAACTCAGGTATTAATATGATTAAATATTGGTCTAGGATATGCTTAGCCTTCCTTAGATCAACTAGCACACTAAATGTGTCATTTCACTTAATTATATTATTATAGACTCATTAATGTTGGATTTTATCATGTGCCACTATGATCATGATAATCAACTAAAATATGACAATGGTGAGCTATGGGCGCTTTGGTTTTGGATAGTCGCGCTCATGACAATTAAGGACCGGTTCACGGGAAACTATGGAAGAAAATACCGTACTTACCACAAGGCAGCATGGGCAACGGCTGGGCTTGTAGTATAGCTTTCCTCTAGCCGACGTTCCCTGGCGAGGGTGGGCGTGGTGGAGTCTGAGTTGGCCAGGGTTATACTGGTTGATCGGCTTTTGGATTCACCGCAGCACTTGGGGGGCTGCCCACTGCTCTTAGAGGAGTGGGGGCGAAACCTTGGTGTGGTACACTTGGTTAGAGGGGGTTATGCGAAGGGTCGTGTCATAGTCCCTTTTCGGGGTACCATGGCAGTATTTCGGCACACGGAAACATGTTGTGGGGCTATGTCTTGTGGGTACAATTGTACACCTCTGATCAGAGTAAAACTATTTGAATAGTCGTGCCCGCGGTTATGGGTGATCAAACATATTCACCGCGATTAGTTTCACACCACTAATAACCCGATTAATGGAACTTGACTAGTATAGGTGGTTGGGTTGGAACTTTCACAACATGGGACAACGTTGGACAGTGATGGACATTAAGATTGCTTAATTAATTCCTATTGTTTTACTGCTTTAAAATTATAGTTGTGGAATTGCTGCTTTGCGCTAAAAAGTAAAACCCTAGCCAATTCCTTGTCTTCCCTTGCATTCATACTTTCTCTTCTGGTATGACTTGTTGAGTACTGTGAAAGTACTCAACCTTGCCTGTTTCCCCACAAAGCTAGTCTCCGAGGCAGATGAAGACGTTGAAGATGAGTAGGCTTCGTCCACTATCCGAGGATGCTGTGGAGTGGAGGTGCCACGCTGCGAGCATCAAGATTAGGCTTTAGCCCTCTTTCTTTTCGCTACATTTGTATAATCTTTTTGTATTGTTTTTAAGTTGTCAATTCTGTAATATCAATAATTGTTGTATGTGTACGCTGGTTGGTCCTAGACAGAGATTTTTAATACACATATAGCTCCAGAAATTCTGGTTTTGAACTTTTGGGTGTGACACTTTTCCAATATTTAAGATATTTTAGTTTCATACTGAAGACATCATGCATTAAAAGTTCATCATTTTCATATTCTTTGAACAAAATGGCAATTTCAACAATATTATACAAAATTAAATTAGCTGTTGGATAATATACTTGAGATAAAAGATGAGCGTAGTCATGAAACGTTTCAAGAAATTGATAAAACCTTTCAACAACGTGCCAGATATGATCAGTTAGTATTGGCTAACCGTCACTGTTTTTGGGTCATTACGTGTCTGAAGGAAAACAGTAAGTAATTCCTGGTAAGGTAATACAATCTATAACATCAAACAAGTGGCATTCCACCGATGTTCCACATCAGTTAAAAACTTACGTGCAGGCTTACTCGATGCACGCCTATACCTCTTCCATTTTGCAATCCGTGAGTTTGAAGTAGTTAACCACGTGATTGCTTGATGAACAGTGTCGATGTGTACATTCACTCTCTTAAACCCAGATTTAATAATTAGATTAATGATACGACATGCACAACACTGATGTAGAAGAAATGATTCAGGATAAACACAAAATAATGGCTGTAGAATTTTCATTGCCCTAGAATTAGTAGATACATTATCTAAGGTTACAACAAAGATTTTATCAGCAAGGTTATACTCATTAATAACCTCTCTAATTCTATTCACTATATTTTTACCAGTATGTGCAACATCAATTAACCTTAAGCCAAGAACTTTTTTTTGCATTTGCTAGTCATCATCAATGAAATATACAACTACACTAAGACAATCCTTTTTAGCCCTACTACTCCTTATATCTGAGATAACACTAAAAGAAAAGGTGCATGTACTAAAAAATTCCTTAAGTGATTCATAACCTTTGTCATATACATTTTTTAAATCACGGGTTATGGTTTGTCTACTAGCAGCTTTAAAACTAGGATTATGAGAAGTTTGGATGTAATTTTTAAATGCATAACTTTCACCGAAGTTTAAGGGTAAATCTTGTCTAGCAATTAAACAAGCAAGAGATTCTCGAGCTCCATAGGATCGTACTCCCATATACGTATCGTACCATCAGGATTCAGTAGAAGTTGCTGCTGGCGTAGTTGGATTCCTTGCTTCTTTGCATAAGCCTCAGCATGCCGTCTCAAGTGTCATGTTCCACCAGATGATTTTACGAATAATTTACTTCTACATATTCTACATCTCGCTAATGTTACCTGCCTTTTGTCAGGGCCTGTCACGGCCACCTCATCGAAATGTTGCCAAAAGCCGAAAGTTCTTGATCTCTTTGAGCTGGTGTTCGTCGATGCACTCCCGCTCATAGTGTCGGATCCTTCTGAACCCGTCGACACCGGAGCCGGTACCTCCTCCACAACTGGTAATGATAGAATCAATCTGGTGGCATCATAATCACCAGTTGGGAATGACCACGACAGATAATTAGGGTCGAAATCACCTAACGTGAATGACAGATAGTTCGGATCCATTCTAAAATGTTGAAACAACATAAACAAATTTCATAATATTTATTCACGTAACATAAAAATACAAATAATACATACATATGAATATATCACGTACTTCTTTCTTACCACATTGTCTTCACATCTCTGCTTTGCACTATTTTAAACTCAGAAACTATTTTTGATTTTAGACAAAATTTGCTCTAAATCAAAAACTCAAGCTATTGTCAGCGAAAGAGCACTAGAGAGCACAAAATAGAATGTTTGGGCGAGGAGGAATGTTGGGATGGAGTGCCCTATTTATAGGAAAAAATTCATATTTTTTGGTTTTTTTATTTTCTCGCGCTGCAACGGCTAATTTTCGAAAACTAGCCGTTATAAGCCGTTATCGTGCCATGTGTCACGCTCTCATTGGTCGCAACCCTAGCCGCTGGACAATGCTGTTCAGCCGACCCCACGCCCCTGCCACGCGTCGCTCGCTGATTTGCCCGCCCCTTCCCGCCATGCCATGCTGGCCCACGAGCTGTATCGCCGGTCCAGACACAACACGGTCGAACGGGCCGTATCGACACGTCCCTCAGCCGACGTGATGTGTTGTGCCACATTACAGTGCATGTATGTCGGGATCAGCCTGGCTAGGCACGGCTCATCTGTCCACGTATAAGTGGAGTATGGCGATGTTATGGCAGTCTGGGAATGTACACGCAGCTTCTAGAACCTCCACAGTCCATTCTACCCATGTATAAGGCCGGCACGCGACTCCGACAAAAACGACCGCTCCCATCCCCAATGCCAGGCCGCGCCCCGCGATCCAAGCAGCAGCAGCAGCCATAGGCCCCGCCAGCTCGCCGCCGCCATGTTCGGCGTCGTCTTCCCGGAGCACAGCTTCCCGCTCGACGCCAGCGCCTTCGCGCAGGTGGCGCCCAACTCCTGGGCGCTCGACCTCTCCACGCTCTCCCTCGCCGCCGCCCCGCGCTCCGCCGTCGTCTTCCTGCTCCCGGCCGCCGCGGCGGCGCTCCCGCCGGGGAAGGCCGTCGCCGTCTACTTCCAGCCTGCCGCCAACCGCCCCTTCGCGTTCCTCGGCGCGCTCGGCCCCGGGCGCCCCTCCGCGAGCCTCCCGCTCCCGGAGGCCGGCGACGACCCGGAGCCCCCCCTCGGCCCCGCGAAGCTCGGCGTCGCCGTGGAGGACGCGGCGGCGCTCCCGCTGCCCCCCGACGGGCAGCGCGCCGAGCGCGTAGCGCTCCGCGTCGGCGAGAACCTGTTCAACTTCATGCAGTCGTTCTGCGGCGCCGACGGCGGCAAGCTGGTGGTGCCCACGGACATCCTCGACCGGTGGTTCCGCAAGTTCCAGGAGCGGGCCAAGAAGGATCCCGCGTATCTCAAAACATTCGACTTTTGAGAGCGAAGGTAGACAGCCTTCCCGGTTTGCATCGATTCTCCCTGTTCTTTTGGTTCCCCTTTGGTACCAAATCGTCAATTGCTAATGTAATTAGTTAGTGTCATGAAGCTCAAGTACAATGCTAAATGCTTGTAACTAATGCTAGTGTTCGTCCATAGACTAAAAATTTTAGTTTTAGATTATGATCTCACACAAGGGGACAATGAAGGAGATTTATAAGACAATGTAGTGGACTAGTGGCCTAGAGGTGAACATGGTGTACTTGGGGTATGCATGTATCCTGAACGGGGGCATAATATTTGTGAGACAGCGCAATCGATATCGTGTTGATTCCAATTGTGTGTACATATAGGCCTCAACCTTCCATACTCTACTCCACCGATTTATGGAAACAGAATCGGGAGGATTAGGAAAGGGAGCCAAGATTACAGGTGAGTTTCTTTGTATTCTAACACCCCCCGCAGTCATAGCGGCGCTAGCGAACGGTAAGACTGGACCGAAATTCGGTGAACACAGGAGTGGGTAGTCCCTTGGTGAAGATGTTGGCGTACTGCAAAGTCGTGGGGACGTGGAGCACACGGATGACGCCGACGGCAACCCGCTCGCGAACGAAATGGAGATCAATCTCGACATGCTTGGTACGCTGATGTTGCACCGGGTTGGAGGAGAGGTAGACGGCACTCACGCTGTCGCAGTAGACCAAGGTGGCGCGCGTCGGGGGGGGGGGGAGTGGAGCTCATGAAGTAGCTGGCGAAGCCAGGTGACCTCGGCGACGGCGTTGGCGACGGTGCGGTACTCAGCCTCGACACTGGAGCGGGAGACTGTGGGTTGTCGTTTGGACGATCAGGACACCAGGTTGTCCCCGAGGAAGACGGCGTAGCCGGAGGTGGAGCGGTGGGTGTCGGGATAGCCGGCCCAATCGGCGTCGGAGTAGACGGCGAGGTCGTGGGAGGGAGACCGCTGAATGTGAAGACCCAAGTCCACCGTGCCGCGGATGTATCGGAGAATCCGCTTGAGGGCGGCCAGATGCGGTTCGCGCGGGTCATGCATATGGAGACAAACTGTTGAATGGCATAGGCGATGTCGGCTGGTGAAAGTGAGTGCTTGCGGTGCCAGGTGAGGCTGCGGAAGTTCCTAGGGTCGGCCACAGTGGGGTCGTCGGTGGAGAGCTTGGCGTTGGTGTCAACCGGAGTGTTGCAGGGCTTGCAGTCAGTCATGCCTACGCGTTCGAGGATGTCGAAGCAGTACTGACGTTGAGTCAGCACAAGGCCGGCGGACTGCCGAAGGACACCGATGCCGAGGAAGTGATGGAGAGGTCCAAGATCCTTCATGGCGAACTCGGTCTGGAGCGCGGAGATGGTCCACTGAAGAAGCTTGCTGGAGGAGGCCGTTAGGACGATGTCGTCGACGTAGAGTAGCAGGTAGACGATGTTGTTCCCGCGGTGAAGAATGAACAAGGACGTGTCGGACTTGGCCTCAACAAATCCGATGGATGCGGGAATGTGGCGAACCGACAATACCATGCATGAGGGGCCTGTTTGAGGCCATAGAGGGATTTGTTGAGGCGGCACACCATCTCGGGTTTGGCGGGGTCGATGAAGCCGGGGGGCTGCATGCAGTAGACGGTCTCATGAAGGGTGCCATGGAGGAAAGGGTTCTTGACGTCGAGCTGATGAACCGACCAATCGCGAGAAATTGCGAGGCTGAGGACGGTGCGAACTGTGGCCGGTTTGACGACGGGACTGAAAGTCTCGTCGAAGTCAACACCGGGGCGCTGGGTGAAGCCACGAAGGACCCAGCGGGCCTTGTACCGGTCGAGGGAGCCGTTTGCATGAAATTTATGTTGGAAGATCCATTTGCCGATGACGATGTTGACGCCGGCAGGACGAGGAACGAGGTCCCAAGTGCGGTTGGTGAGGAGGGCATTGAATTCGTCTTCCATAGCGGCGCGCCAAAGAGGATCTGCAAGAGCCGCTCGGTATGTCCGCGGAACAGGAGAAAGAGTGGTTGCATGAAGAGTTAGTTTGTTGAGGCCGATGTGGATCCCGGATTTGCCACGAGTGGTCATGGCATGGTCGTTGACGACCGGTGAGGCACCCAAGCCGAAAGGGCGGTGTCGGGCGCCGGGAACACGGGCGGCCAGGGCGCCGCGGGGCGCGGCCGGTGGGGGAGCAAGCCATGCGGGAGCCGGGCGATGGGGGCGTGGAGCGTCGTCGGGGGTGGACCCAGGTGGAGGCGGGTTGGGCGAAGGCGGTCCGGGTGCTGACGGCGATCTGGAGGTAGACCCGGGCGAAGCAGAGCCGGACCCAGGCCTAGCCGAGAAGGCCGACCGGCTGGGGGTGCCAGAGTCACTGGCTGAGGGAGGCGGTCGCTCAAGCCATGGAGGCGAGCTGGCGACCGCTGAAGGCCGTAGCGAGGTAGCGCCGATCGATGCCAGCACAGTAGTCGAGAAGTCCTCCAAAAAATCAAGATTAGTGGTATCGGCGGCCGAGTGAGTGAGCTCGGGTATGGAAACGAGTTTTCATCAAACACGACATGTCTGGAGATGATTACTCGGTTGGACACTGGATCAAAACACCGGTATCCTTTATGGTGGAGAGGGTAACCGAGAAAAATGCACATGGTGGATCGGGGAGCAAGTTTATGTGGTGTGGTGGCGAAGAGGTTGGGATAACACTTGCAACCGAAAACACGAAGGTGCGAGTAGGACGGGTGTGTACCATAGAAGGCAAAAAAAGAAGTGTGGCGATCGAGTGTCTTGGTGGGGTGGCGATTGATGAGGTGGGTGGCGGTGTGGAGAGCTTTAACCCAAAAGAACCGGGAGGCCCGAAAAAGAAGGAAGCGGACAATATTATTGAGGGAACGAAGGATACGTTCGGCTTTACCATTCTAGGGGGAAGTGTGAGGACAGGACATCCGGAGGTGGACACCATTAGTGAGAAAGAAAGAGCGGGCGTTGGAGTTATCGAACTCGCGGCCATTGTCGCACTGCATGCTGCGAATGTTAGTGGCAAATTGAGTTTTTATATAGGCAAAGAAATGAGACAAAGTGGTGAAAGTATCGGATTTAAGTCGTAAGGGAAAGGTCCACACATAATGGGAACAATCGTCAAGAATGACAAGGTAATATTTAAAACCGGAAACACTGGCAATAGGAGAAGTCCATAAATCACAATGAAGTAACTCAAAATTTGCTGAAGCCCGAGAAGTGGAACTGGTGAATGGGAGGCGGGTGTGACGGCCGAGTTGACATGCATGACAAACACCGGTGAGGCCGCCACGTGTCATGGGAACGGTGGTGGCGAGACGGGCAAGGGCGTCGGAACCGATGTGACCCAGACGGCGATGCCAAAGGACGTCGGTGAGGAAGCTCGTGACGAGGGCGACAGGTGGTGGAGGCAAGACGTGATGAAGGGAGTAGAGAGGCCCGGAGCTATTGAACTTGGCGATCACGGTCCTGGTGCGAAGGTCCTCCACAGAAAAGCCAAAGGGGTCAAACTCAACGGAACATCAATTGTCGATGACAAAACGGCGAACAGATATGAGGTTCTTAATAATAGCGAGGGAACAAAGGACGTCACGGAGAGTAAAAGAACGGTTAGGGGGTGACGAATATTAGAGTGACCAATAGAAGTGACAGGAATGGTGGAGCCATTCCCAACAATAATATGCGACGGGGAATTGGAATTAGGAGGATTGGTGAAGGAGAGGATACCGGCGTTAGAGGTCATGTGTTGCGGTAGCACCCATATCCATATACCAGTCATTCGTGGTCGGCTGGGGTAGTGTCGTGGTGGCGAAGGAGCTGGCAAGCGAAGCTTGGTCCCATTGCGACGGGGTGCCACCGAACCACCCAAGTGGCTGCCCGAGAGGCTGTTGCAAAGCAACAGGGGTCGGTGGTTGTGGTGCGCCTTACGGTCCATGTGGGCCGAGTCCATGTGGGCGGGTTGGGTGGGAGAGAGGTGCCACTGGGTGGGCTGCCACACGGCGGCAACGGCGGCACTCGCAAAAGGAACACTCATGGGCCGAGGACCAAGAAGCCCATGACCTAAAGGGCCAGGGCCACATTTATATAGTGCCGCCCAAGGGTTGTGGGGGGTGGGCCATGAAGTGCGATGTTTAGCCTGGGCGTCGGATTGTCCTCCCCTGCGATACCCTCCACCGCCGCCGCCAGTGTGTTGTCCGCCACCACCGCCGCCACGGCGACGCCACTGCTCCGTTCCTTGCCGGAAAGCCGTGCCCCGTGCCGGATCCATGGCCCGATCCAGCCGGCCGGCCTCAGTGAGGGCCCTTGTCGCCGGCGTCGTTGATGGTGTTGGCGAGGAAGACGGCCGAGGAAGGTGTGGGGCGCGGCTGTCGGGAGAGCTCCTCCAGCCGGAGGATGGATCGGAATTCGGCGAAGGAAGGGAAAGGCCGTTGCATCGGGATGATGGACCGGAGGTTGTGGAACCTCTCCGACAGTCAATTCAAGGTGTTGAGGACGAGAGTATGGTCGCGGACGGGTTCGCCGATGTCGCCGAGGTCGTCGGCAAGGGCTTTCATCTTGTGGCAGTACTCGTCGACGGAGAGTTCGCCTTGCCGCAATGTGTGGAATGCCGTCGTGAGGTTGAGGGTGCGTTGCTCGCGATTGCCAAGAAATTGGTGTTCGAGGCCGCGCCAAACAACTCGGGCAGTGGTATCGGTGGAGAGGACATCTTGGAGGAGGTCGAGGGAGATGGTGCCGAAGAGCCACGCAAGGACGCAGATCCATCCGCACCAATCGGCACGGTCGAAGAAGACATCGTCGAAAAGAACGTGATCCGTCAAGGCATATTTTCCGAGAGCCACCAAGAACAAACCGCGCCAGCGAGTAGAGTTGCCTTGAGCGACGTCGAGGGTGACCGGAACTAGTGCTTTGATGTTGAGGACGCCGACCGCTTGGGCGTGGAGGGCGGCGGCGTCGAGAGGAGGTGCGGTGGGCGCCCGACGGAGATGGTGGGCGCGCTAGGGTTGCCGTGGGCGAGGCGCGCGGAGGCAAACAGGGCAGCCAGAGCCGGGGGCAGCGAGGTCCCGACGGGCGCGGACGGCGCGGCAGGAGCGGCGAGCGCGGTGGCGACGGGCGCGGTCGGCGCGGGCGGTCGCGACGAGGTGAGGAGAAGGGCGCCGAGCATGGTGGACAGAGCCTCCCGAGCAGCGTCAGAGGCGCGAGTGGCTGCGGAGTCCTCGACGATGTTTGCCGTCGTGGGGTCGAGGTCCATGCCGGCCGGAACGGCGAGGCGCGCGCATGGCATCGGCCACGGCGTCGGCAGCGCAATTGATGGCTGCCGAGGTGGGGGAAGGTGGGGAGGAGGAGGTGGACGACATGTGTGTCAGGTGGGAAGCAAGCGGTAGCGCCGGAGAGAAGAAGCTGCATGGCGGGAACGCCGGTGGTGTCATGGGATGCCGGAATCGGAAGATCGGAGAGCGTCTGATACCATATTTGTGAGACAGCGCAATCAATATCGTGTTGATTCTAATTGTGTGTACATATAGGCCTCAACCTTCCATACTCTACTCCACCGATTTATGGAAACAGAATCGAGAGGATTAGAAAAGGGAGCCAAGATTACAGGTGAGTTTCTATGTATTCTAAGACATAAGCGGCTCAGGGGGGTGTTTATACAAATGAAGCTGCACTGAACCTGGTGTTTTTGGCTTTGAATTACATGTCTATCTTACATTTCTTTACTCATCATCGTGTGCTATTTGGTGTGGATCTTTATGGTTTATCTCACCTTAGCGCGTGGTGTGTAGTGCTGAAAATAACGACATCGTTGTTTTGAGAATGGTCAGGACACGTTAGAACTTAGAATTGCAGTTGTTAATATAGGACTTCAGCTTTAATGCTTTATATGTTGGGAGAATCCATTAAGTCCATGGTTGCACACGAAGTTTTTTTTTTGGGGTTAAGTTCTAGATAGAGATATTCTGTGTTTATCATATTATACTGTTTGTTTATGTGTTGGTGATTCTGATTTAATGTTTACATATCATTTTCACTGCAACACCTTTGGAATTACCAGCTTCTGCTCCTATGTTGATTCATCTGTCCATGATCTTTTGCTATGTTTTTGGATTCAGATATCAGATGCAAACTAAGTTCTTAGGTGTGATTTTTTTTCAGTTCTTGATTGTGTCAGGCCGAAATCAAAACTAAATTTTGCTTAACTGTCTTGACTTTTTTTTGGTGTGTTTGTGGAGCCAATATAGTAGATCAGTAGACATTGAAAGGTTTAGCCTTTGTTGGTGTGCTGTTGCTCCCTTTTTCCTGGGTATGTTTTGCCTGCCTTGAGTTTTTGTAATCGCTTATTATGGGTTTATATAATCTTTTTTGTTGCAATAAATTTGTTTTTTTTGTTACCCAAAACATGCCCAAGCATGAAGTACTGTCGAATTCATCACTATAGTCTTCAGTTTCAAGGAAATAATTTTATGCTGCGTTTCGATTTTTACATTGTGAACACCGATCAAGCATTCTCTTATTTTGTTATTATTACATCTTCCTGCGTTGATAATTGGCAAGCCAGTAATTGAGTACTAAAAAAATTAGTAGCCTGGCTGAAATTCCCAGCTGGAGTTCTAGTTTATAAACTGTTAGGTATTGTAGTCTGAAAGTAGATATCTCTGAAAGAACTGTGTTTGTGTTTCGGACAACCATTTCCTAGTATGAATATGAAGATGTGCACCACTAAATACAAATTATGAACCTTAACAGAAGCTGAAACATTAGTACCACTGTTCTGCAGAACTATTGCGACGAGCAACTAGCATATGTCGTCAATTTTCTTTTGTTTATGGTCTACTTTTGTGCATAATGCACAGGCTAATTAATTTCGTGTGGGCATATATTTTGCAGGTTACTTTGCAGTTGACTGCAAACTCCATGTCGGCAGAAAGGGTTGGTTAGTAGAGTTCTGTGTTTGTACACCATCTATCGGTTCTATATTTCTAGACAGAAATTAACTTGTCATTCAGGGACTGGATTCAATCATGGTTGTCAGTTTGTTTTTTTCCCCTGTACTTCTAGTAGAGAAGTGGTACCAAAAGCCACAAGCACAAGTAGGTTGGGTACTTGCGTCAAAAGATGAAATCATGTTGCCAAACTGTACAGTAATACATTTGAACTTTGGTACTGCATGTCACAGATATCTTGGAGTTGCAGCTACACGCTAAGAAAGGGGTAATTCTTCCTGGACTGATCAGTGCATGTGTAGAATTCGTACCTTTTGTAGGAAGTTTGGTCCTCAAGTTGTTTCCTGTTCTTCTGTTCACTGGCGTTTTAGATACTACAGGCTTGTTCTTTACGCATGTCAGGCTGTCAGCTAGGACCTCCCTATATCTTTGGAAGACCAAAGCAGCAAGGGTGTTGTAAAATGTAAACAATTGTGATACCTGATTTTTATGTTCAGTAACCATCAGCTGTTTTTATCAGTAGACTTCAGCTGGCAGAGTACTTTCATATGTAAAATTGCGTTTTGGCCTAGATGTTTGTCTTTGCCATGATAGTTTTATCACTAATAATTGCGGTCATCTTACAAGATTACGTATGAGGTGAAAACAAAGGCATATCAACTTTCTTCCTGGTACCATGTGCGCGGGCGCATCTGAAGAGCATTCGATTACACTGACTGAAAAGCTCAGTCTTCTCATTGTTCAGAATGCTAACAATCATCTGATCTATCTCAATAATATTTCGTCGCCACTAAATCAATATTCGCCCATATCTTCAGTCCTTGACCAACAGTTTTGATCCCATAATTGCAGCAGCAATTGTTAGGTTTGTAACATATAATTTTAATTCTTGCCTATAATCAAGTAGATAATCCACAGCTTTCATTCGCAATAATCTAGAGAAAACGCTACCTAAACCAGCTGAAATGGAAGTTAGGGTGTTTGGATCCTGGGACTATGTCAGATAAAATAAATGTTCAGATGCTATTTTTATAATATTAAATATAAACTATTTACAAAACTTATTTATAATTAATGGCTAATTGACAAGACGAATCTAATGAATCTAATTAAGTCATGATTTAATTTGTTAATTGTGAATTAATTAAACTTAATAGATTCATCTCACGAATTATTCACGAATTAGTTATCGATTCTGTAATTAATTATAATATTTTTATAATTAGTTCACGTTTATCCCTTTAAATTGATATTCAAATATCCGATGTGACACGGACTAATATTAGTCTCATTAGTCCAAGTTATCCAAACACCCCTGAGTTACCTTCCTGAATGAAATATGAACTACGATTTCCATAGCAGTACAGCAAACAATCAAAGACCTCAGGTTGATTCTGCAGGATGAAATTACACAGCACCTTTGGATTGAAAATCAACACCAACCTCCTTTTCACGTGCAAAACGATGATACACAACTAAATACAAAACTCAAAAGAATACCACAAAACGAATAGAATGCACAACTTAGGCATGCTTCCTAACCAACCAACTGATCAATCGACGTAATTTAGGTACAACAGCACCGCAGATGTTAGGTCATATATCTACAGGCAAATCTTATCTAAATCCTTTCACAACCTGTTGTCACTCATTAGCAAAGTCAACCAGTTAACACAATGGCCCAATGTCGTGGATAGTCTTCACTACCATCATTCTTGCTGAGAGTCTCCTCCCTAACCAGAAATGCATCATTTGGAAATCAGGACTATCAGAACCTCAAAAGATCAACTGTGACAAATTCTCGAAAACGTCCAATCAAACGACGGGATCTCAGTGCAAAACCAATGGAGAATCAGGTTCTGAGCCGCTGATGGAGGCAAAGGATGACATGCTATCCTCCTTCGAAACTGTCGAGAAGTTCAGTGGTGTAGCATTCAGCCTCCTGTTCTCTTTGAAGTAGTTATTGTACCGTCCAGAATATGAGCGTGGGGTTAGAAGCTCAGGAGTGGCACTGCCTGCAGAAACTCTACGGGGCGCCGGGGTCATGAACCCAGCTCCATTTCCATTCGGGTGATGGCTGCTCGCCCTCCTACTAAAGCTGCTTGTCTTTTTTGGACTAGGCTTGGAGCCAAAAATCAACTCCTTCTCCTTAAGCAATAAGCTTTGCAGTTTCTTCTGGTCCTGTAATAAGAATTATCAACACATCCAAATAGTGAGGTGTCAACTCTTGTGGTCGTAATGCTGAAAGGAGAACATGATGCGGTACAATTCATACCCGGTGCCGTCTCTTGTCTTCCTCCTTTTGTACCCTTCTGAGTTTTTGCTCTTCCAAAATGGCAACAAGATGGGCCTTCACATGCAAATTCAATTTATGTAATTCAATGGAACAGACATAGTGTACTGTAATGATGATAAATATGGTAAGCAAGCTCTACGACTTACTCCATCATATAAAAATGGCATACTTCTTTCATCCTCCCACGCAAATGTTTTAGCTATCAAATTGTCAATCATTGCTGCCCAGAAAGTAAAGCTTCCAATCATTTTGTATACCAAGTAAGCGAGTGACTATAGATGGATCTAAGAAGCAGCAAGTAGACCGAGTTTTGGAATCAGGAAATGCTTAGTGATTACTGTTAAGGAGTACATCATTGTCTAATAAGATTATATCTATATCGGAACCATTAGCTCAGTTCAACAAATATTTTAGCAGAATGCAACACAGTGTTCAGCTGACATTAGTAGCAGACATGGAAACAAGACTCACATGGTATTTTCTGAACAAGTATCCTTGCCTTCTCTGCACGCTTGAGATTTATATGGGCACCCCTACCAGAACTATACCTGCTACTATCCTGCAAAAGGAAACAAAAGAAACCCTTAAAGATCCTAACTAAATCACAGAACAGATGTGAAATATATGTTGTCAACCAAGGTCTATCTGAATATTCAGAATAATTAAAACAAAAAAATGTCATGGAGAAATGAATCATACTTGGTTATATTCCTCAAGCCAAGTTTCTTCATCACAAGCTGATAGCCATCTGTCTACTTTCTCCATGATATCTTTCCTGGTAAGGGACTCCTCCCTCGCTTTTGCTATTTGTGTTTCAATGCTGGAAAGAAGTTCACAAGGATCCACTAGACCTGAACATGAAATTCTTTTAGAACATTCGAGATATTCCTCAGCAGCAATTTTCAATTGTAAGCGAGAGAGAATATCAGTAGTATACCAGAATCAATTAACGCAGTTATCTTCTCAGGTGCTGTGCTCATATCAGGCTCCATATGTGCATTACTGCATATATCTTCTAGCTCTAACCTTTTCTTAAGAACAAGCTCCTTCATTCTACTTGCCTTTTGTTTAGTTAGTCTCTCAACTTCCTCTTCTGTCTAAATATTCGAATAATTATGCTAATTAGTCCAAATTACAGCTTGTAAAGAAACAAGTATCTCAAAGATAGTAGCCAAACCTCCTGAATTGTCTCCAATGACAGGATACTAGGTGAAGTAATCTCTTCCTCAGTAGATCCAAGAACAGCAGCTACTCCAGCGAAGTGTCTCCTCTCTTGTTCAGTTGACTCCATCAAATTCCATAACTTGTGGAGCTTTCCAACAATTTCTTGCAACTGAACAATACTTCCAAATAGTTAGGAAAGCTATAAATGAAAGTGAGACACTTCTGTACTTGTAGTTTTGCTTAAGAGGTATCACCTTCGAAACTCTAGTCCTCTTTTCTGCTTTGAGCTTAAGGATGGTTTGAGTAAGACCTTCAAGAGTGCTATCACTGATATTCGTTGAATTTTCTGAGCTGTCCCCATGCAAACTTGGATGCACGTCTTTAACTGTCTTTGCAAAATCCATCCCAAGCACAGAGCATAGGCAGTG
Source organism: Oryza australiensis (assembly GCA_019925245.2). Lineage (NCBI taxonomy): Eukaryota > Viridiplantae > Streptophyta > Magnoliopsida > Poales > Poaceae > Oryza > Oryza australiensis. The sequence continues at coordinate 1,351,830 of JAIFGZ020000117.1, forward strand.
CACTTCATCAACGTATATGAAGACCTTCTGAAGGCGATCAGACTGAACAAGGAGGAAATGAAAAAGAATATTGCTTTTACTAATACAACAATATGGCATGGCAAAGTAAGGATTTTAGATAATAAAAATGAAATAAACCTATCCTTTGAAATATATAACTAATCTTGTTGTCCGCATGTTGGAAGTGACAGTTTATCGTTGAAGCAATAGGTAAACCTATAATGGTTGCAGCACTAAGGTATACACATATTTTGATATCCACCATTCACATTATCATCAATATCTAGTCATATGTGACTTTGTGTGAATATATGTATGTTACATTTTGACAGGATACATTTGATTTGATTTTTTATTTTTGGCGCAACTCATATCCACATGATGGCTGGGTGGGTTGAAGCAAGTTGAGCAAAGAACCATTTTAAGGCAAGATCATAATTACCTTCTCTTTCTGTAAATTGCGAAGCTCCGCTTGAAGATCAGAAAGCCTTCTGGTTGACAAATCATGATTGTCCTTGGAATGATTGATTGGGCCATTATCATGCTGATTATTGTGATCCAAAATTTGTGCTTTTATCTTCTCGATTTGAGATTGCACAAGTGAGAACTGTTTTACTCTTTCTTCTTTCTTTGACCTGAGATCTTCCAATAGAGGTGTCACTTTGGCAAGTTGCTCTTTCAATGATTGCTTTTCATCCACCTGCAGATGAACGTCTCAAATTACTCAGAAATGGAATATACCAATTTATGCAGATTATACAGTGATGTCAAACATCTAATAGTGAACATTTACAATATAACAAAGCATAATAATTCACCTTTGTTTACTTAACTAACGTTATCCTAAACATGCCAAAAACAATTAACTGTTGCCAATGCATGTAGAAGTTGGGAATCAAAAGACCAACACCTTTGCCTTTTTTATTTTCTTTCTAAATGCCATTACCAAATGGAAGCCCACCGTACTATCAATAAACCATGTTGCATAGTCGACCTCATGTGTAAAATAAAAACTAGGCATCATCCAGGTATGCTTAAACTACAAGAAAATATCACATCCAGCGATTCTTCAACCAAGTAGATGGTTCACAATTACTGGCCTAGAGCCCGTGCGTTGCAACGAAAAACAAATTGAGTTTCTACCTTATTAAATCAATTAATAAGCATTTATTTAGCCCAAGTAATACTATGATTTTCCTTATTAAACAAGTAGGTGATTTTGAAATTTGAGGAGAGCCAATAGTGAAACGGGAGGACTGATTGAAAGGTGGTGTGATAGTATAGATTGTGTGGCCCACATGTCAATGGCATGGGTGATGTGAGAATGGACACCAACAGTACAAACATTTTAAGTAGTATAGAAATATTATGATTTTCCTTATTGAGCAAGTAGGTGATTTTGAAATTTGAGGAGAGACAATAGTGAAATGGGAGCTCATTGAAAGGTGATATAATAATATAGATTGTGAGACCCACATGTCAATGGTAGAGGTGATGTGGGAATGGACACCATCACTACTAACATTTTAAGTAGTATAGATAATTCTGCCCAGAAAAGAAAATGGCCCTTTGAACCAAGTTCTACACTAAACTAGTTTCTCAAATGTGCCCATCAGACATGACTATGTACCAACCGAGTGACCCGGCTGTGCATATTGGAGTGATATGATCCCATCATTATTTGAACAAAGATGACCAATCTGCTGAGTATGTATATTCTACGAGGCGTAGCATGACACTAACAATTATTTCATACTTATTCTACAAGATAACCTACCAATATCTGCAGCTACAGACAAATCAAACCTTATGCGCATAAGACACACGAGAACATAATCAAGGTCCCTAGGCACAAGGCTTGGAACAAGAGGCATAAATAGAAGTATGGGCTGAGTATACCTTAAATTTTGGGGTAATTTCACCAATTGAAGCCACTAAAACTTTAAGCTCTGCTTCTTTGGCCATCAATGACTGACGGAGCTGGGATCTCTCAGCATTGGCACTATCAACCTTTCGACGGTACACACGCATGCACTCTGTTTCAAGTTCTAAGAACATGCGATCTTTATCTTCTTCACGCTCCCCAATCTCAGTCCATATTTGCTAAAACAGAAGTTATGTTAGAATGGAAACAATTGCAATAATTACATATAAGTTCATAATATTCAGAGAAAAAGAAAAATGTGCAGCCACCTGAGCAGCATTTATGATTGCTACATGTGACCGTATTAAAAAAATCTTAGCATATTTGATGTTTTATTCATCTAATTGACACAGTGGCAAACCGGCAGTTGATAGAAATTGTTATAGACCATGTAATTTCATGCCACAAGGAACAAAAATCTAATTTGCAGGCTTTTGATGAAGCAAGCTGACTGCTCAACCACAGACAATAGAGAGAGTAAATGAAACTCAAATAGGGATATAGAGCATACAAAATATAATGTTCACAAGAGAGCTACTAACTTCTCAAAATGTATATAAATGTATCTTTGCATATCCTAACCAGGCCCCACTCTCTGGACAGCATTAGTGGTGATAAATTCATTTTTTTTATTTTCTTTCTGCAGCGTTTTTTTGGTAAAATATAAGGGACAGCATTTCTTTTGCAACAACAAAGGATTGCACTCTCACTTACAATGCCCAATTTTGAGTACGCCTGATGCTATTAAACTAATATCATTATGCTCACTGACACAATAGCTGAGATAAATACTAGCGAACGTAATATTTCTGACCCGTGGTACATCAACAGTGGTATAATAAGAGCGCTCCTAACTGAATTTACACGAGCGGTACAAGTCCTTCAGCTCCAAATTCAGACTTTTAACAGTTTTAGTAAAAAAGAAAAAGTAAATCGTCGCATCTGCTTTGCTTCCCGAGAAACATAGTAGATTGCCAGGAATTTCCGTAAAAAAACATAGAGACCAAGAAGAAGCTCGCAGTAAATCAAAAGTGAAACCTTTAAGAATGAATTCAACAAAGCTGTAAGCAGAAGCAACAAACTCCTGCTGTTCTCGAAATCCTAGCATCTGTTCAAAAGAACGAACCTTTTTGGTCGAGAAAACAGTATGCTTGCAATTCAAGAAAACCAAAGGAGTTGAACTTTTGAGCACAATTTGGACATATAATGTGTGCTCGTCTCGAAAACAATACACAGAATTTACGAAAATGCTAATCCAGATTGACTCAAACTCTGCAATTTCATCCAAAACAAGCAACAGAATCATGGTATTTCTACTATTTAAACGAGCAAACGAATCAAGCAAGAAGTATCCTCCTATTCCTTCCAATGAACACCTTCCATGTCTCCTTAAATCCGTCGTATTCTCGCAGAGAAACAAATCAAATCAAGGACGCCATGAACAAAAAAAACGAACTACGCACCTCAAGCTCGCGGAGCAGCCTGCCGCACGGAGTCTCGAAGCTGACGCTGCTCCTCACCGCCTTGTCCATGCCATATCCGGCCAAGACCATCTCGCCCATCTACTCTCTCCTCTCCCACTCCTCTCTCTCCCTCCAGGAAGGAGAAAGAGGAAGCGGCTAGAGGCAAAGGATGCACCTTTCCAGTGCCTCTCTCTCTCTCTCTCTCCCGTCTTCTTCCCCCTCCTCCTCCTCTCTTCTTGGTTGTTGGCCCAACGACGACAATGGTGCTTCTCGCCGGGACGGCAGCCAGCCACTCTCTCTCTCTCTCTCTCTCTCTCTCTCTCTCTCTCTCTCTCTCTCTCTTCCTCGCAGCAACCCTCGGCTCTAGTGAGAGAAGAGGAGGGTGGAGACCAGAGAGATGGGCAGCGGTAGTTGCTGGACCATATATGGATCTCACTGAGCACAGTTGGTAGCAGAAGGGAAAGAAAACGAGGTGATGAGGGTGAAGGACCCGAGAGGTAGGAGAAGACCAGAGGGGGCTGTATGTAAAATTCAAGAAGCCTTTGGGGTGATTTGGATGAAAAAGGTAACAAACAAATCTCCCATTTATGCGGTTTGGGACAGCTTACCCCCATAACGTGGTGACAAATCTGAAGATCTGAACTTACGCAAACACAAAATTTTACAGCATTTGTTTACCTTTTTATTTCCTGTTTTACATAGTAGATCACAATTATATATTACATAAAAAAATGCCCCCATCAACTCGTTTCTTTACAAAGTTTTGGTATTCTAAGGGAAGATTTGGCAAAGAAATAACACACTTTACAGGAATATTTTTTTGGAGAATTTTTTATGTTCCAAATTAGTCCTTTAGGTCATTTGGAATTAAAAATCGCTGGGCTTCATAAATGAATTGCCCCCAAAGAAGGACATTCCCAGAAGAAAACTGATAAATGACAGGTACATAATTAAATGTCAGCATTGTTGCCTGTTCTGAAGCGCGCCAGATTGTGTGACCTTATGAGCAAGAACTAGCCGGAAATTTGTGTGATTAATGTACACATAAGTAGGAAAGGTAGGTACAGTTAACCACAAGGTTTACATTACTGCACAAGTAAAAATATATAGAAGAGATGAGGCAAAGAGATTCTACTGATCTACTCCAGAGTGAAAAAAAGAAAAATCTTTAGGAATAACAAGGTGATCTTCTCTAAGAATTCACATCCACAGGAAGTTTTGGCACCTCGGATGTTAGTCCTTCACCAACTACTAGAGGTTAGGCTAAAAACCATGTAAATTGCACCTCGGTTAGATTCCATCAGTTTAATTAGATGGGGGCTTTGTTGCAATGTAGATTGCAACAGGTCACTCTCGGACCCAATCAATAGAATAGATCATGTGTGTTGCACATTTATAAGATCTAAACCGTACAATTAAATCAGTGCATTACTGCAGTGTCGCCAGGATTTGAATGCAGGAATTTTCTCAATTCCTAATAAGAGCATTAGAGTTCAAAAAAAACAATGGGATGCTTTATTTTTATTTTCTGCAGAAACCGCCCTAAATGTTATCCCCATTGACAGTTTGTGCCGACCATTAGGCAATATACAGACAGAGTTGACTAGAATTATATGGATGCTTGCAAGTGTAGTGCTACCTGTGAACGAAATGATCAACTGAATCTGAAGTTCTGAACCTACATACATCATCCACATGTACAGTGTGACGAGACATGCACCATGTGATGCTGAGGTCAACCTCAATAGATTAGCAAAAGCTATGGAGTTTAGAAGTAAGTAGAGTGATCTAAACAATGTACTGGATCTAGGCTCACCTGCCCTTCCTGCCCTGATTTCATTGGAGGAGGCTTCTCTCAAACTGCCGGCTTTGAGTGATACCTGCAATGCTTTCTTACAAAGATCCTGCACTTCGCACATATTGATTGCTCTAGTAGCTCTGGCCTCAGTACTACAGCACTAGGCTACTTCAGATTCTAGATTTTCCTTACAATTTTTGTCTCTCTTTTGGTCCACTTAGCCATGCTGGGATCAACAGTTTCAGTTTCTTTCAGAATTAAAAATTATTTAAATAGTTTAGCTTTTAGCTTTTTTCAGATTCTACGAGTTAAATAATATAGAAAATGAACTTAAAAAGATTTTTATTAGACAGATTGTCATTAATTGTTTCTCAGAATTTAAAGCTCCCAAATAAACCCCTTATTTTCTTCGTAAGAAAGAAAGGGCTGCCAATTTGACATGTGCTGTCTACGGCAGAGAGGTGAGCATTCTCTCTGCCAACAAGGAATTCGGACATTTCTCAATTCTCATGGTCCATTGCTTCGATATTAATCTCTGCAATGGTACACCATCGCCATCCTCTCCCCTAGTTTGGTCGAACAAACCTAATGCAGAACTGATATAGGAGTATCCAAGTGCTACTAGTAGTACTATCCTGTCACAATTCAGACATGCTTATTTCATGCATACACCCCTCCCCCTCTTTTTTCCCTAGCCTTGCTGTTTGTCTGGAGCTAGTTTTCGTCTGTATCGCAGACTCGCAGTGTGTGTTTGACTGCAAAAATCCATGAACCCCAACTTCTCAACCTGTAAGAAAGAGAAAGCAGATATAAGCTGTGTTATGATTGTTTATGTTGTGATCTTTCAGCTGTACAGATGGACAAGGAGCGAAAGGATAAATGTATCATCTGCCGTGCTTGATGTTCCCTTGCGTCTTCGGTTGAGGGAGCAATTAGCAATAATACAGTACCTTCATAAATAGATTAACACGTGTAGGACAAAACTTGTACTACTGCTCTGAGCTTGAAGAGTTAATCCATGGCAAATATGTACGGTCATTATTTTGTACCTTTGAGTTAATCTCTGTGTACGTGCTTAACGTCTTTCTATCTACCTTTATATTTGGTAGGCACGGCCGCAGGACAGGTTAAGTACTTTCATGTGCAAATTCAAACTTTATATACATATTTCTTTTTTTCAGAAGGAATTCTATATCTCGTAAATCAAACATATTTCGGGAATTACCTATAGAAGCAAAATTTTGGAAATTAGAGAAATTTCAGACGAAAAATTAAAAGTAATTTTGAATTTTTCAACCAAAATGAATTCCTATCGAGGGGATTGAAATTTTGGAAATCGCAAAACCCTGCATCTGATCAGTTGATCAATCTAAAACATTACTGGAACATTTGCACATATGTTTGTGACCATTAATAAATACACATCAATACATTCATGCCACTCTTCACTTTTGGTACAAGTTGAAGAAATGGAGCAAGATTGCCATCGCCTCAATCGGTAGGTGGTGCAACAGAAAGGATGAAACAGATGACACGTACGGTTTTCCAGGGAAGTATCTATGCGGATGAAGTGCAGGGTAAGGCAAAATTCAGCTCTAGCCTACACATCATTCGGAAGTTGGCAAAAAATTTGAGTAACAAACAACCCGCTTTGGTTTGTCCCCAATTCCAACCATTTTGAGATCAGAAAATGCTATCATTACTGGTGTAATCTGGACCCCTCAGGCCAATCAGTCCGAACTAAAGTAAATCAAATACCCCCAATCATTTGATTTGGTTGCTTAACAAATGATCATATCATTATCTTCTCCCGGGGGGCCTATCATGTCCACAATTCCAACCTAATTAGCTCAAAAGTTTTTCTTCAGTTGTGGGCTTAGCTAGCATTTCTTGTAAATTTTGGAGCCGACTATAGATGCCAATTTTTTTTAGGTTGCACCCTTAGTAGTGAGTAGACCTTGTGTCACTGTCTGCATGCTACTTGCCAAAATGCATGCCACACATTGGTAATGCACTAATACTAGTATATGCATGCAGTTTACGCTAGGAGAAATACAGATGAGGAGAGAAAAGGAAAGAAATGTGACCCTCTACCAGCTTCAGATACACCTTTCACATCGCCAGCTGTAGTTAGTTCATGGAATTATCATCAAGCCAATGAGAAAGCACATAACAAAATACCTTTTTTTAAAAAAAAGGAACTGAACAAAAAGCAAATGTGTACGTATGTAAGTATATATCTGCACATTGACAATGATTAGTACATAATTTGGACAGTTCAGATCAATTTGCTGGATATTGCAGTTACAATTTTTCCTCTCTTTTTTTGTTTGCAATAGTCAATCATTAGACAATCATTTGTCTGTGGGTATGTGTGTGTGTAGAGAGAGAGAGAGAGATGACGATCAATTATTTATTTCAGGTGTTTAAAGTATGAAGCCTCGGCTATCTAACATATGCAGAAGCAGTTCATGTTCATCAGTAAATAATATCTGTTTCTTTTCCCAAATACAGGCATGATGAAATGGGTAGTTAGTTACAGGCTACGTATGTGGGCTAAGTTGCTTGCATTGCAATACATGCAGCAAGGAAGCATCTCCCTATCTCCAGAACCAAATATATGTAACAAGCACTTTGCTTAAAACAATTAAAGTTCCCTTTCCTTTAAATTTGTCTCTTTTGTAACTCACCATTTTCCCTACCTTCTACAGAAAAGAACTGAATATTGCAACATCAGTATAGTAATACATCACCAATACTGGAACTCAAGAGGCGACAGTGAAAAAATTAAGCTTATTTTTGCGAGGAAGAAAAAACTTTGCATAATTGGTGAGATTAAAAATGCTCTTTATCCAAAAAAAAGTATTAACCTTTATATCAATTAAAATGCAAAGTTGGGGAGGAAATGATACATGACAGGAAAAGGCCATGCCCCTCGTCAAACATAAAATTTTGTTTTTTCCTTTTTTTTAGAAAATGGATTAAAAACCGTCCTCTACACTAGAAAAGTTTGATAGTAATGGAGCGTTTGGTAGAGTTTCAGATCCTAGATCCAGCTTTAATCAGAGTTAGATCTTATAGAAATTGGAGGTGACATAAATAGCGTTTGGTTGTCACATCAGCTCCAGAAATCTTAAAATATATTGATGGACAATTGTATTTTTCTGTTTATTGAATGGTTATAATGATTTTTATATTTATTCAAAAATATTCTAAATAAATAACTTATTTTTAGAAAAAATAAATCATTATTAAGATGATTAAATTAGAATTATTAAACTAATTAAATTTAAAATTAGCAAATGAACTAAATCATTAGTTTAACATTATTAAACTAATTAATTTTAAAAGTATTAAAATAATTAATTTTAAAATTATTAAACTAATTAATTTTAAAATTATTAAACTAATTAATTTTAAAATTGTTAAACTAATTAAATCATTAGTTTAAAATTATCAAACTAATTAAATTTAAAATTATTAAACTAATTAAATCATAATGGATTTCAATAGGAAAATGTGTGTAAATAACTATGAAGTGTTATGGGCAAAAGAGTAAAAAATGCTGGAGTGGAGCTGTGGAGCTGGTAAGAAATAGTTTCACCTCTATTGTATTTTTTTGAGCTCTCCAAGCAGATCTGAAAGAAATCTTTGTGGAGCTGAACCATTTGATAGAGTTACAGCTCCACTCTACCAGGATACAAGATATGAAGCTATGTCAAACATCTTCTAAAAAATTAAAGACCCTAAAACTGAAGCTAACAATATACAAGGCTCTAACAGAAACAATCAAATCATGGGACTAAATGTCATTCTTCTTAGTTTTAAAAAGAAAAAAGTCCATTTTTAGCCATCGAACGATGGTCAGTGTTCTGATTTGGTACTCGAACTAAAAAACCAGATATCACAGCCATCCAAGTATGAAAACCGGACAAGTTTTTAACCATCGTGAGCAAACCACCCTGGTTTTATCCGACTCATCCTGCCACGTCAGCACACGGATGGCTGAGTCACCTCGGTGTGTCCAACGCGTGGACCGCATCAGCGCCCTACCTGACGACCTGCTCCTCGAGGTCCTCGTCCGCCTCGGCTGCGCCAGCGTAGCCGCCCGGACCAGCTTGCTCGGGCGCCGCTGGCGCGGCCTCTGGCCCGCCTCCCCGAGCTCGCCTTCCACGCTGAATCCACCAACCCGCTCGACGTCGCGCCCGTCCAGGCCGAGATGCTCTGCCCGCGCACCTCGCGACACGGCGCCGGCCGCGGCGAAGGCACGACGAACCTCGGCCGTCGCCTTGTCCCCGCCGAGGCTCTTCGTGCAGGACAACGACACGTTGGACCGCTGCTCCGACGAGAACCGCCCCGCCACGCTCTTGAAGCTCGGGCTCCGCAAGCTCTGCGCATACGCGCCGTACGGGTCGATGGGTACGGGGAACGACAGTCGCTTCTTCGCGTCGGCGGTGCCGTCGCCACCGCTGAACGACATCCTGTCGCGTTCGGGCGTCGCCGGGCTGTGCCTTGGATGGCGATGGCATGACCGTGAGTGGTGGTACGGGTGGTACACCGCGTTGCCGTGCCGGCGTGGCGTGGAGTAGGAGAAGGGTCGCGCGGTGTCGATCTCCAGTGTCTTGACTTGGTCGCGGTGGTCGATGGACGCACGCCCAGGCGTTATCGTCCCAGAGGCCGCCACGCCCACGGAGGCCACCATGGCGCTCGCCGAGCTCTGCCGCCCGCCATGGTGGTCGGTGGACGCACTCCCACCCGCCGCGGCGGCCTCCCCGGCCTTCCGCCGCCACTGGCCGTCCATCTTGGCGTCACTCACCTCGCTCTAGGCGTCGCTGTCCCACCCCGCATTCCCCTCCGCGCCGCTCCTCGCTCGCCTCGCCTCCGCGCTCTCCGTGCTGGTGTCCGTCGCCCAGAACGGCGCCATCCTCGGGCACCTGCACACCGTGTCTCTGTTGTCGTCGGCAGCTGCAGAGCTGTCTCAGGCTCTCAGCTCACCGCTGATGCGCGGCTGCTCGTGTCGCCCGGGAACAGTGCGGGTGCAGGAGGTCGGTGCCGTGGTGCCCCACCTCTGCCGTGTGCTGGAGTCCGACGGGGCCGGTGCCGAGCAGGCGTGCGTGGCGCTGCGCCCGCTCACCGCAGACTCGCGGGACTCCACGGCGGCCGTGGCAGCGCTCGTCGGCGTCGACGCGCGTTTCTCGGTGTCGGTGCTTCTTGCCGTCTCGCCGTCCCGGCGGTGTCGGAAACAGATGGTGGACGCCGGCGCGTGCGGCTTCCTGCAGGGCCTCCTCGCCGCGGAGGTGGACGACTCCAAGAAGCTCGTCGACTGCCTCGGCAGAGGCAAGATGCCCGTGCTGACTCAGCCCTTGGTGCCACGTGGCAAGGGATAAGCTCAAAACCGCTTAGGCTGTCCGAACGTACACGGTTTGGTCAGTTGAGGGTGTCATATACCCGGTTTTGTAGTTCGATGACCAAAATTAAACTTCGGCAAGAGTTGAATGGTTAAATATGGATTTTTTCCTTTAAAAATCACGCTAGTCAATGCTT